>OU612066.1:6059089-7354945 GCA_914767715.1 Membranipora membranacea | reverse complement strand
ACTCATCTCGACTGTACTATACCCAGTAAATCTGTGATCCCTGAGGCACACAAGGCGGTGTTCAGGAGGGACAGAAACATCAGAGGTGGAGGAGTCCTCATTGCCATAGATAATGATCTCAACCCATCCGAAGTAAAGATAAACAATACAGATGAGGAAATTATTGCTGTTAAGCTCGACCACAAAGTAATCATCTGTTGCTATTACAGACCCTGTGTTGCTCTACAAAACATGAGCAAATTGAGAGCTTCCTTCGAAGAGGTAACCAATCACTACACAGATCATAGGATTATCCTAATGGGAGACATGAACCTTCCCGAAATAGACTGGGCATCATGCTCCCTAAAACCCAATGCTAGGTACAAACAAACCCATGCAGACTTCCTGACCATGCTACAGGAAAACAACCTACAACAGCTTGTTAGACAGCCTACTCACATACATGGCAATATTCTGGACCTGATATGTACCAACACAGAGGGTCTTGTTAAAGATGTTGACATAGTGTCTCCAGGTCTGAGCGATCATTTTCTGATCACTGCCTCACTTGACCAAAACAAGCCACAGGTGGCAGAATCAAAGCCAAGAGTAGTCAAACTATACAGACAAGTAGATTCAGAAGGGTATCGAGACTCCTTGCAAATGGTAGTAGATGAGCTAGCCGAGATGAGAGACCCTGACGAGATGTGGAACCACTTCACTGTGAAACTCTCCGACGCCCAGAACTCGCATATACCCACAAAGTCCCTCCCTCCTAAGAATAAGAAATGGCCCGAATGGATGGATAAAGTGACACACAAACTAATAGAAAAGCAGAGGAAAACTTGGGGAAAGTACAGAGAAACTGGTGATAAGTTCTACCTTCAGAAATATAGTGCAGAAAGGCGTACCAGCAAACAAGAGTGTCAGCGAAGAAAGAAAGACTACCTCGTCGACAAGATTTGCAAACCACTAGAAAGAGGAAATTCAAAACCCTTCTATAAACATCTAAAACATGCCAAATCAAACGACGGACCAAGCATCAGACTGGCTGATAGAAGGGGCATCATCACTGAAGACGAAACACAATGTGCTGAGATTCTGAATGAACACTTTCAAGCCCAGTTCTGCCCCGACCAACAGTTAGTGCAACCAGAGAGAATGACCACATCAGAGGAGGATCCAATTGAGATCACCACTGAAGGTCTTGTGAAGCTGATTCAGAATCTGCCAAACGGGAAATCACCTGGCCCAGACGCCATACGTAAACCAGATCTCCTCGTTGATACAGATATGTCAGCCGAATGCCTAAAACACATATTCCAAGCATCAATTACAGCTGGACAACTACCCAAGCAGTGGAAGCTGGCATATGTCACACCAATCCATAAAGGGGGTGACAAGGAATCGACCAACAACTACCGTCCAATATCGCTCACCAGCATCCCCTGCAAAATGATGGAACACATCATTCTCCACTATCTGAACCAAAAGCTGAATGACTTCCTACACTGCAGACAGCATGGATTCCGGAGAGGTATGTCCTGCGAAACACAACTTTGTGCTACCTTCCATGACCTCGCCAAAACAGCTGAGTCCTCAAAAACCACACATGCTGTAGTGCTTGACTTTAAGAAAGCTTTTGATAAGGTCCCCCATGCCCTACTAATGAAGAAACTGAAAGAAGTTCCTGGTATCCACCCTCAGCTGGTTAACTGGATACAGGATTTCCTCACCAACAGGAGACAGAGAGTGGTCATCAAAGGTCAGACCTCATCAGAATTATTGGTGACTTCAGGAGTGCCCCAGGGGTCAGTCCTCGGTCCCATACTGTTTCTGATCTACATCAATGATCTACCGACAGTGGTAAGCTGTAACATTAGCCTATATGCCGATGATACACTGCTCTATCAACAAGTCACAACTGACGAAGATGCAGCTATATTCCAAAACAACATTGATGCTGTCCACAGATGGTCGGTTCAATGGAAAATGCAGTTCAATGAAAGTAAATGCCACATGATAGCCTTCGGAGACCAAGAGTTCAAGCCACAATACAAACTGGGCGACACATGCATGGCATGGAACAGTTCCACAAAGTATTTGGGGGTGATGATGCAGTCTGACCTAAAGTTTGATCAGCACATAAAACTAAAGAGAGACAGCGCCTCAAGAGCTCTTGGATCCATCAAACACATACTATACAATGCACCCAAGAAGAGCCGCCTACTGGCATATACCAGCCTATGTCGCCCAATACTCGAATATGCTGATACAGTCTGGGACCCAATGCTCAACAAGGACATTGAATCAATAGAAATGATTCAACATCGAGCTGTCAGATTTATCAGCTGCCTAAAAGGAAGAGAAAGCGTTACTGAGGCCAGCTCTGAGCTTGGCCTCCAAACACTACAGAACAGGAGAAGAAATCACAGGCTAACCCTTCTGATGAAGATCCTTCAAGAAGAGGAGCAACACAGCTCACTAGCTCTCGCATATGATGAAGTATCAAACGACAAACAGAACATGACAATGAAAACAAGATCTGCCACCAGAGGCAAACTCAACTCTGTATATGCATCTACAAAAGTCTACTATGGAAGTTTCCTTCCGAGGACAATCAGGGACACCAAGGGTACCACAAGTTAAATCCAAAGACAGCGTCTAGCTGGAAATAAAGTGATGACTGACAACACTAAACAGCATACAGCTGTAACCCCCGTTAACCATTAAACACACTGTTAGTCATGAGGCACTCCTTTAACTTTTAGTTCCTGAGTGTACGAAGTCTTCAAAGGTATTCAAAGGTAGAGGTGCGGTAAATTTCATGTAATTGGCTATTACCTTACCTTACCTTCAACTTAATCCAAACCGTCCACATCATGGGCACATTTGGATAAATATACCTTCAGTGTGTTCGGAGGGGTATTTCGTACTGGTATTGCAGGTGATTAATTTACAGAAAAAATGTTAAAAATACACCAATAATTGAACATAAATAAATTGCCTGCCCAGTTATGAAGAGAAAGGATTTATAGTAAACAAGTTGACCATAGTTAATCGATATGTATCGGCATGTACTTGATATGTACATGTAATGCTAAGATGTTAGTTAATTGTTAGAAGGTTGTCAGGTTAATTTGGAGGAAAATATACCTTTACCTCTGGCCTCATTCTATTATAGTAGCTATGTGACCATGCATCACAACTATGCTGCCAACTAATTGTTTTACCTCTGTTGTCGTGGGTAGATGAAACAAAGCGTATATAGGTATTCAATTTTATGTCGAACAGTCCTCCTTCCACTTTTCTAAGAAATGTAATATCTATTGCTTCTCTCCTGTCAGACAAAAGGGGAATAGCATGGTTAGTCATACATTCAGTTACGCTGTCAGTTTTATTTAAATGATAGATCCATTTTACTGCATTTCTCTGAACTTTTTCCAAGCTATTATTCAGACCAATGTTATGTGGCGACCACACCTGACATGTATATTCTAAGATGGGTTTAACCATGGTTTTGTAAGCTAGTAGTTTGGTTTTAACCGGGGCCTCTTTGAGTCCTCGTTTTATGAGACCGAGTGAACGATTCGCCTTCTTTACTACATTTGATATATGTGCATTCCATTTCAGGTTGGAATGGATGGTCACACCAAGGTACTTGACAGAGTCTGAGTGCGGTATGACATTGTCACCAAGCTTCAGACTTATATCTGGCTGATCACTTCCTACTTTCACATGTACACATTTCTTATGGTTGAAAATCATACCCCATTTATCAGCCCAACTTTTCAATTCATTTATATCATCTTGAAGAGATTTAGCATCATTTATGACTTCTGAACATAAGATGGTGTCATCTGCATATAACCTGCAGTCAGAGTTTTGGATTGACTGTGAGATGTCATTAACGTATATCAGAAACAAAAGTGGTCCTAAGACCGATCCCTGTGGAACACCAGATGAAGCATGAAATATACTAGATTTATTGCCATTAACGTTAACAGTACATGTCCTATCAGTCAGCCAGCTTTCAATCCATTCAATGCATTTACTATCAAACTTATAATGTTTCAATTTATGAATAAGCAGCGCATGAGGCACCTTATCGAAGGCTTTTGAAAAATCAAAGCTAATAATATGGTAATCTTTGTGCTGATCAAGGGATTGGGTTGCAAAATGAATGACATGTAATAGTTGAGTTGTAGTATTCAGATCAATGTGAAGTGGGATATATGTAAAAGTAAGTTTGTTAAGCTTCAACTTGGTCTGCAACTAAAATAAATGGACTAAGAGTATTTCCTTGGTTGAAACTAGCAAAAGGTAACATTGAATCAGGCAAAGGGAGGAATAGTATAATAGACTTACAAGTACTGTTTTTATCCTTCCATTCTCCCTGCTGGCACTCGATCACTGTCCGTCTTCTTGCTGGATTATTCAATAGGCCATACTATACATGAGCTGTTGCTGCTCTTTCCACCTGTCAAACTTCAGTAGGACTGAGTGGGATGATTGGCTATAGCTTTCAACTTATGGAACTAAAGGTTAAGACGCATTTCACTAGTCAAATAGGCCCGTTAGATTGCTTTTGGCTGGTGTTATTCGCATCAAAACTAATGACTAAAATGAATAATTCATCTGAGCCCAATGACGCGAACATAATGTGCAAGATTAGTGACCTCATAAAGTTGCTAGATTCTGGTAGATAATTAACTTAACAGGTTTTAAAATGTAAGCTAACTTTTTACAGGTTATAGGCCTTATGAATAATCAGTAGGTCATGGAAGATGATGGACCCAAGTGTCCGAATGAGGATTGCCGCGAAGGTCTTGCTCTAAACAAGAAAGGGGAATTTCCGAAATTTTGTCCTGAATGCGATGAACCTACCGGGCTCAACAGAGATGACAAAAGGCGCTGCCCTAACATTGAGTGTAATGAGCTATTGAAGAAAAACAAAAGAGGCGTTTTCCCAAAACATTGTCCTGAGTGTGGCTCATCAACTGACCCAGAGCCGGAGAAAGAACTAGCTCGTTTATGCCCCAATGTGGATTGTAATGGCAAGCTTATCAAAAACAGGAAAAGATTATACCCAAAGCACTGCCCTGACTGTGATGAGCTCATCGATCATCGTACAGATGTCACAACAAATCTCAGCGCTGATCTAAAAGGCGGTGATGGAAAGCTTCGAGGTGAACCAGTCAATGCCACTGGACAACCCGGATCGTTAACCTCTGTTCCTCAAGGGCTATCAAAACCTATGGTAAATAGTAGTGATTTCTCACCTGCAGCTGGGGATTTCAGTAAATCATTAAGTGATGACATAGCTGTCACCCCTTCAGGGCAGCATACCACAAAGCCAGTCACTCAGGAGATAGCTCCAGGCACTGACGAAATATACGCTCAGGCAGGTGACACACATTTCTCATCGGCTGAACTTCTCATTTGTCCTTTGGATGGTTGCAGAGCTGAGAGAAAGTGTAGTAAGGAAGGCCAACTCTCCAAGTTCTGTAGAAAATGCAGACTCAGCTTTCTTGATTACGGTATGTTCTACGTCAATTCAATAGTGATACATTATAAATATAACTGAACTAAAACTTAGTTACCACATCAGGCTTCCTTCTGTTGTGTAGTTAACTTATAAGCCTACCCTGCATGTGATGAGGCTGAAATATTAAAAAAATTTGTATTTGTCTGTTTTGCTGAACATTGTGAGTGATTTTTCTTAAGCCACCAACCCCCCCCCCCCCCAGAAAATTCTGCAATAATCTCAGCAGGAGGAAGGCTGCCACTCTTAACTGTGAGCTGAACTTTTTGTTTGCACCATATATATTTTATTTTATTTGCTACCCGGGGTTAAGCACTGGTAAGCCTTGGCCTTACTTCATCAGTGGCTACACATTATTCTCGCCCAATCAACTAAGAAACACAGACATTATTACTATCATCAAAGTGTTTCTCGGCATATGGTTTACTCTATGATAGTACTTATTCATGTTTGCTGGCATGAGGATGAAACACATGCTCATGCTTTTGATTATCTATAGTTGTTTCAGAAGATGGCATGTGCAATGCTGACAATGATGCCAGGAAGGTCACTATGCGGTCTGGTGTAGATTCCATGGCACTAGTTACGCAGCTCCCTTCATCTAACAGTGAGTAGGCTTGCCAGTTGCCACCATATTCATTATAGTTGTTTAGCTAACAATGCTATGTTGAGATTACGTTTGGGATCCTTTCATTGTCAAAAGGCTTAAGTGAACTTTGATGAGAACTATTATCATTTAATCTGGGTTACACTTGAGATGTCTGTCTAAATTAGTCTGCCACAGACTGCGGCCAAGGTATGGTTAAAATAGCAGGCATTTGCAGATTATTCTATCTCCTAATCCTTTGAATAGTGATTGATTGGATAGTAAAACCAATAAATAACAAATACAATTATTTTTGCAGAGGCAGCAACAATTGTCCTGTGTTGAGTTGAATGAGCAATTCTGCATGCCTTTGTATTGTTTAGTAGTTTTATATGCGACAATGTTCAGGGGAATCCCCGGCATGATAACCACAATGTGCAAAAATTCCCCTAAGTTTCTTCTGTTATGCGTCAAAATATCAGCTTGTTGAGAACTGTTATGGCTCATCAGTGATTGAAGAACTGTAGATCTGAAACTTTTGTTTATTCTGTTATTCTCTTTACGCCCAAAGGGGGCGTATCATTGAATACCAAAGTGTCTCCTTATCGATGATGTCCTTTGCAGACTCTCAGATATATCTAGTATTAGGCTAAGCACTCAAAATGTCCCTGAATAGCTGGTGGTATCGTTTCTTTATGATAGTGAAATGCTACTACCAGCTTCTCTGGCACTGTTTGAGCACGTAAACTAAGACATACTTTGTAGACACTCGACGGGTTATCACGATAAGGGATATTCTGGTTGGTGGTGGTATCAGCATGGGGTCAGACAGTGTATTTTGTTTCTGACAAAACACTTTAACAATGAATGCATGGACTGCGTGTATGTACTGTGGTCACACCATGTTTTGTGTTGGAAAATCCTGTTAGTAGAATATATTTGTTTCGCAGTAGAGGTACCTGGAAAGGACATCTATATGACAGATGATTCGATGTCTCAAACACCTGAGGTTACTGACAAAAGGTTAGTGAACCAAGAAGTTGTTGAATAATTGTTTTGGCTAGAGGACCTTCACAGTGATCTTGTTCATGTTGGCAAACTTTTCAATCTGATTAAAACCTACTCAGCAAATAAATTAAAAATCTTGACCATCAAGCGAAGCACACTCATACCAGGGAGTTACCAGCTCATACCAAGCCTAGTTTCATTCAATCCTATTTTCTGCAAATGAAAATATTAGCTGATGTGTTTGTTGACAGTGAGGTGTTACTAAACTTTGTACCCATATGAATAGAAAGTCAATCATCAACTCTATTCATCTCATCGTAATTGTAATGTCCGTTGCTGGGATGAGAAGCTGATGTAGTGAATTGCTTAGCCAAAATCTTAATGACCTCACCGCCAGGCTATTCAGGCCAATGGCTAAACTGGCATCTGTTCGCTCTCAACAGTGGCACTGAGCACTACATTATTAGTGGTTTCATGGATTGGTTATCAGCTCAGTCATGATTGAGCTAAAAACAACCTATGGCAACGTAGCATATGCTACGCAAGTGTGAAAAAGAAAGCATCTAAGCATGATGCTTTGTCGGGTACGAACTGTAACCTTATAATTCCTCCATTTCCCTCCCTCATGTTTACACAATCTCATTCAGAATTACTCAACTGTGCTGGTAGATTAGGGTACTCGGTCATATTTTCTAGGGGTGATGAGACTATCGGCTCAATTGAATCTGGTGATCGGGCTCCTAAGCCGACCAAAAGAACTGCTGAGGACATGTGCAATGGTGAGCGGATATATAAAAATATACGCCATTGTATGGCCAGTTCTGTTATTGCGAAGCTGTAAACAATTAGAAGTTATTTCAAAGAATGTGCTGGTTTGTGAATGAAATAGCAGTGCATTAGAATAATAAATATGGAGAGGTATACACCCGTGGGTGCTGGGGGCTGGAACAATCAACAATGAAAGCTCCCCCAGTGGGACTCGAACCCACAACTCCTGCGGCACTAATCGCCTGGCAGTGAATAGCAAGCGCGCTAACCGATTGCGCCATCTCACCATCCCCAAAAAAAGAATGGGTTGATGGCGCTAATTAGATAGCCCGCTATTCACTACTCGGAGTTGTGTTCTCTCATCCCACAGCACATTCCAATCCACCATTGCCACCCTATGAAACACAGCGTACGTGTTAGGGTTATTGGCCTTACATGGCCCATTGCTGGGACCCCTTGTAGTAGGTTTAGCTGTCTTTCCAGCTTGTCAGCATGTAGAATAATAAATATGTATTATATTAATGTATTGCTTATGTTTTCCTCTAGCAATCCAAGAACCAGGTAATGCTATCTCTACATGCAAGCTGCTAACTGGAGATATGCTTTATATGTGACTCATCTCGCTACACTTCCTATGTGTTGTTCAGGGAATGAATTTTTTGTTTTCGATAAAACTCTTCAATCATACAGTCCATACAGTAGTCTGTGCATGTCCAGGATGACATAATGGGCGCGTGTAGCACAAATACTGATCTCAAAATCATCGGATCTCTGAAGTAACTGAATAGTGACAAGATCAACTTTGCTTGTATTCCCCTGCTTTCAGGTTCCTCCCAAATCACTGGCAAGCCGCTGGCATGAGGAGGGGGCAACTCCAAACAAAGGCGGATCGATCTACTTGTGACCAGGCTTTTCTCTGCTTACATACGCCCTTGCATTTCCTACACCTCATGTCTAACAGTAAGCATAAAATTATAAAAACTATAATTGGGAGTTGCACAATATTTTAGATGGTTCCGGTAATCATGCAGATAAATCACCAGTCTACAAGAATCCAAAGACCCCAGACAGAGAAATGGCAGATCTATCATTACATACTGGTGAGAAAGTGTCACAGAAACAGCAATCTGGAGCTATCCACGCTGCCTCGGGTCACTTTCCCGAAGAGCTCTCATCCCCAGCTGCCCTAAGGACTGCGGATGAAGACGAGCCAATGGATGACGATTCTTCATCAGACAATGAGATGTTTGTGACACCTCCAGAGAGTGATGATGATGAAAAACTGACTCGAGTCGAGGGAAAGGAGACCGGCACAGATGGGCGGGCTTCAGAGTCTGAGAGAATTGCTGAACAATCTCTTGCACCTATCATGCCACAACATGGTGGAGAAATAACTCATCATGTTGAGAAAACAACAGCTCAGGTGCTTGTGTTACGTCAATCCATTAACCAGCATCTGTCCACCACAGAGGCCCCCGCAAGCCAAACAGATGAAAGGGAACAGACCGACATTGGGTCCAAAAATGGGAGCAGCTCACAGCCTAAAAAATTCAGCCCTTCTCAAGTTGTCCCTCCCTCAAGAGCACGGAACACTACTGGTCAGACAGACACAATGTCAACTGCTGATAACAATCTTGCAGATGACACCAAAAACCAGAACACACACAGCATAAATAATCAGCACGATGAGAGAGCAGATATTAGAAAGGAGGTTGATAGCAGTGTCCAACCCCAGAAAGGCCCCCTCATGCGGGATACAACGAGCGGTTACAATAGTAGGGGAGCTGAAGATCATGTCTCTGATGACAAAGGAAGGGAAGATCAATCTGACTCATCACCTCATGTGAAGCCAAATGATCAACTAACCAGTGATGTGAACTCTGCTGATTTTGGAAATATTATAACAGGTGACCGTGATGTCAGTAAGAGAACAGCAGATGACCAATCAGAGGGTAATGTTAGAAAGGACGAAAAAAAAATAAAGGAAAAATCCATGGATGAGACATCATTATTTCATGAGCAGCAAACTCCCACACAACCTCAAGCCAACGATGCTGGGCCAGGTTCATTCACAAAGGATCTGCAAGCTGCTTTAGGAAGGGAGAGCAATCCCGAGGGTAAGGATTGGATTGATCTCTTACTGTATTCACATACACCAGGTGATCACAATAAGATAAACGTGGCTGGTAAAACTAAGCTATTGCCTGTCTGATGATAGAAGTAGCACCAATAGACAGTTTTCTGAGCTCTTATTTATGCCTCAACTCGGAGTTGTCTTCTCTCCAGTTTGGTACTTTTATCCCGCGCCGCATAGGAAAAACCTGCTGAAAGAGGGTTATATTGAAAACCGCTTATGTTAGGATAAAAATGATTTTTGATTAAGAGTCTGCACCATTGAAAACCCTGAGAGACAGGGTTTCCAAATCATTGGAGGGAGGCTTGAATGTTGATAAATCTTAATTTTAGTGACAAAACTCATGAAAGATTCTGCCAAATTGTCCGCAAAACAGGCAGGAAATGCTATAATTGACTATCCAAATACTAAATTTATTTCCCAAACTATGTCCATATGAGTTTTCAATGTTGCAAATTCTGAATCAAAAATAATATCGATCCTATTATAAGCGGTTTTCAAGATAACCCTCTTTTCAGCACGTTTTTCCTACGCAGCGTGGGTTAAAAGTACCAAACTGGAGAGAGGACAACCCCAAATTGAGGCCTAAATCAGAGCTCAGAAAACTGCCTATAGTAATTTGCCTTTTTTAAATTGTTTCCCTAGTCTCTGATTACAATCTCCCTAAGGCGTATATTTGGGAAATACTGTTGTGGAAAAACCGTTTTCGCATTATAATCCTATGTTGTCATATCTAAAAAGGCTTATGTTGAACTCATATTGAGAGCACCCCCCCCCCCCCCCTTAAAAGTATTCTTCAATTAACGAGTGATGTTGTCAAACTTGTTGCTACAATGTCATATTTACTGATCAGAATTAAACAATGCAATAAGTATCAATTTTTGTTATGTTTTAATTTTACGTAAAATTTATACAGGCCGAATTTTTGGCGATGCAAACCGTAAACCAACAGACTCCTCCCCTAGTTTAACAGGTCAAGGTAAGTTTTCATCATCTGTAGATTTTGAAACAGAATATTGAATTGTTTTTAAATTTTAGATGAAATTTGAAAATTATAATTGACATTATAATATTTGCAAAGATATTAAAAAAATTTAGGCTTTTTGATGAAGAGGTATCAGTTGCTATTCTGCACTTTTTATAGATGAACATGAGAAAACAGTTCCCCCTGAGCGTAAACCTACCCAGGAAAGCTGTGCTGATCAAGATGGTATGGATGATAAAGAGGCTCATTCTGCAGCTAATCACTCTGGTTGGTGTCCTTATGGTGTTTTTCTTTATAATCAGCATAATGTTCCACGATAAACATATTGTACTTAGTATAATGTTGACTAGTTAGGTTAGGTTTAGACAAAGTCGTTTCACCCTTAATTGAAGATTTTCTTTGATGTGATGTTTTCCCGAAGTTTGAAATTTGTGTTTGAAATTTGTTTTGAATATGTTCATTTTATACACTTTCCTCATTTCTGTTGTCAGAGAACATATCTGACCGTACTAGAAGTAAAACTGCTGTAGATAGCACAGGTAGTAATGATACTTCAGCTGTGGACTCTGAAGGTGGGTGTTAGATGTTCTCGTGCTCATGCTTCAATTGCTAAAATAAATATAGATCTTTATCTAACAATCCATTTTATTATAGCACTTGAATATGCTTGTGTTTTTACTCTGATTGCTTGAAGATTCGATGTGACTAACTTGTGTACATCCAGAGCATATTTGAAGCAACTATTCATTACCTGTTGTTTTTCATTTCATTGAGATCATTTTGTTTAAAAATCATAAATCCAAGTTAAATCAAATTACAATAAGAACTAGAAATGGTTAAGATATTTGCAAGCAAATATAAAGGAATACAACCATTAATTTTGGATATCAAGGTCATGTGACATCAAAATTGATGATGTCATAAGATTCGGTATATGTCATAACCCCCTTATCCTAAGTTTTAACTCAATCACATGATAAGAACTGCTAATCGGCAACAATATACTGTTTATGGTGGCCATTTTGGATATCGGGTCATGTGACATTAAAATTGATGATGTCATTAGATTCGGTATATGTCATAACCCCCATATCCCAAGTTTTAACTCAATCGCATGATAAGAACTGTTAATACGCAGCAATTAACTGTCTATGGCGGCCAAATTGGATATCGGGGTCATGTGACATAAAAATTGATGATGTCATAAGATTCGGTATATGTCATAACCCCTAAACTCCAAGTTTTAACTCAATCGCATGTTAAGAACTGTTAATCGGCAGCCACTTCCTGTTTATGGCATCCATTTTGTATATCGGGTCATGTGACGTAAAAATTGATGATGTCATAAGATTCGGTATATGTCATAACCCATAAACTCCAAGTTTTAACTCAATCGCATGTTAAGAACTGTTAATCGGCAGCCACTTCCTGTTTATGGCATCCATTTTGTATATCGGGTCATGTGACATAAAAATGTATGATGTCATAAGATTCGGTATATGTCAAACCCCCATATCCCAAGTTTTAACTCAATCGCATGATAAGAAATGTTAATCGGCAGCAGTTTACTGTTTATGGCGGCCATTTTGTATATCGGGTCATGTGACATCATAATTGATGATTTCATAAGATTCGGTATAATATGTCAAAACCCACATATCCCAAGTTTTAACTCAATCGCAGGATTTATTCTCAAAAAACCAAAAGAAACACGAAAAACATCCTCCACTAATTAGTGTAATTAGCAAATAAATTACATAACAATTCAAAAATTGTCTAAGCATTTTTTCATCTTGACCTATAGGACTATGTTGTGACCAAGTATTATTAGAATCTGCCAAGTATTTCTTGACTTATAGAAGACTTAATTTTGGTATAATTGATTAAAACGTGATCAGGTGATGAACATTCGATTTCGGCCTTTTCGTTATTATCTCCCTTGATTGCCCCAAAATTTACCATGATAGCCAAACTGCGCCTGTAGATCCTGAACCCACAGATTGTCAGCTTCGTAATGACATATTGGACATCGAGTTACTTTCTATGAGTCACAACACGCCAAAAATGGGCCTTCGGTACCCTGACTATTTGTATATAGCTGGTGACATCAATGCTAATTTCTCTACCAATGAGAACTTCCTGGCCTGCCTGCTAGTTTCTTTTTATCAAAAAGTATCTTTGTGCCTCAGTGTTTAGTCTTGACTAAACCCACAACACAAATATCAGTTGTTGGAAGGAGTATCAAAAGATTTCCATTTGCAGCACCGAAATATTTTGTTTACGCAATGCTTAAATTTTTCAGGAGGCACATTCCATGATCAGGACATCATTGCAATGTTCAAGGATATCAAGAAAAAAGCAGACCTGGCCAAGTCCTCTGGCATAAGTGATAGCTTATTGCTTGAGGCATGTGCTGAGGCCACAAGTCGACTGACCAAGTTTGAAGGCGACAAAAATCTTCACAGCAACAGCAAGAATTGGAATCAGAAGCAGCAGTGCAAAGATTATGTGAATGGGTTCAGAAAATTCATCAACAAATATGCCAAAAACCTAAATAAAATCTTCACAGCAAACAAACTCCCTTTGGTAAGTGTCTGAAGTTCAACCCCTAGTGTGTCAAATAGAAGATGACTCCTTCTGCTGTATGTTAGAATAACGTTCAGATTTTTTTGTTTCATCTGTGATCCATCAGGCACAAGCTGTTGTTCAATTTCATTGGTTATACGTTTGAGAAAAAAATCATATGATAGTTAATAGAATTCACAAACCCAAATGATATCAGGTTCATATTTCAGCTGGACATCCGATCTACTGCACGGAGTCTCTTTTATTAATTTAGCTATACTCTTTATTCTAAACAGATAAACATTGATGAGGTCCCAACAGGCAGTGATATGGAGAAGCAAAAACATGAAGAAACAAATCAACGGTGTAGAAGGTCAGTGTCTCAAAGCCCTAATGTATAGCTATCTGTGTATACATACAAGTTCTTTTTTCCGACTGTGTACTACAAACTATACTTTTTACAAAATGCATGGCATATTCTTGATTCAGGAGAACAAATTGTGCCGCATTTCAGTGGGTATGAATGTTAGACACTGTTTTTAACATTTTAGAGGTCAAACAGAACGGAAGATTACATTCAAGGTTATCTTAGCTGAAATCATAGTGCAACACTTTTCAGAGATTGGAAAGCAGCCTATTGTAGAAATTCGTAGCAAAGAACATGCTTATTCTAGCTGGAAGACATTGCTGACTCTTGAGAAACGGTAAGCACATAAAGTATTCTGTAATATCACTTACTATAGCATAAACTATCAAAGTTTACCTGCCAACGCGCATAGGGATATATGCTGTAGTGTGCCAGTTTTTTGGTGCTTATGTCTCAATGATGCTCCAGCATATGAATTATCTCAATAGCTAGTCTGTAACAAGTCAATCTTTCAGAAGAAGGCTATATTCTGAGAACTAGTTCCTCAACACATCAATAATGTAAATAGAGAGCAAACATATCACATCCAAGAGCTCAAGCAAGAGTAGTTTTAGCAAAGAATGAGAATCATGATCGTTTGCTGTATATAAGTTATATTGAATTTTTGACAATCTGCGCTTTTAGTGATGGAGAGGTGTGGACAGGCAATTGGACTACATCATGTAGAGATACATCGTATGAATACAAGTATTTTATTCACGATGGTGGACAGCAGAACAACGCTGATAACTATGAGTGGCTTGGGAAAGCGAGCCTAGGTGACAGGATAGTGAACCGTTGCCTTAATCTCTCAGGTCAGTCTGTGATGATATTGGATGAATCACAATTTATTGAAATATCTATTGAGTGTGTTGTTTTATTACTTTCTGCTTTGATGATTGCATTGTCTCGGTTACAAGATCTAGTGCAGCCAAGAGTACTGCTCTCACTTTTCACAACTGCCAAGCGCACGATGAGTTTCAACCCAATATCCAATCATAACACATAGGCCTTGTATTTGCTAAGAAGGTTAAGAAACACTTTGATTCTACTGAGAAGCGATTGCAGTCGATCCTTAAAACTACCATGTCTCGTTAACAGAATCCACTGGAATTCGACCTACAGAAGAAGCTCTCAATTACTTAAACCTGATGTGTGAGAGCTACCTAAACCCCTGTGCTGCTTAATATTTCTGTACAACACTATTACCAAACATCATGTTCTTTGTGGGGAGGAGAGGGGGGGGGGGGGGGTTAACAGTTGAAATTTGGTATTTTTTCCACATACCTTGATTATCAAGGCAAAATATACAATCTTATGTGTTATTATAGTTATAGAAAAAGATGCCACAGTGTACGATGGTGTTATATTGATGAAAGATGAATCGCCATTATGGAAGAAAGCTCTCACAAAGGTATCAGGCTTCTTCACCAACACCAACAATGTCAGTTCTAAAGATGCTCAGAGGGAAAGAGGAGTCAGGGCAATGTTACCAGATCTTATTGGAGAGTTAGAACGAGGTACTGGCCTCGATGAGTTAATTTCACGGATCAGTACCGTTGAGAGAAGACAGACAGAACATCTCTCTGGGTACCCCAGGGTATTTTACTACCACTATTCCGACACTGGGGTGAAGGAAAAGAATGCCCAACGGATCCTGGGCAAGGTATATATTTATATTAATTTAGCTTTGCCTATTTTGCGTATATGAACTACTTGAAACTAGTTTACGAAACTAAGTTTGATTGTCTAACAAGCCAGTCTGACCAATGGGCAAGGTGACCCTGCTACTCCTCAATGATGTATAACGTGATGTGTCTGGTTTGATGATTTGATGGGAATAGCTCATCAGTAAATTGAATTCCCATGCTCTACAAGCATTTCGTTTGGCCACATGTTCCTATAGTCTCATGACCTTTTTACCAATTGTGGTTGGACGGGTTGACTCACAGCAAAACACTGTGTGACAGGCCTCATGCATTGATTTTAGGTTTACGATGGTTATATCAAAGGTTGCATAGTTGGCTTTGAGAGACTGTTGAAATCATCCAACAACGCTCCTCTTCTACTGACATCAACTTTGGGTGTATTATGGCTGTCATCACTGAAATTCAACAACATCTCTTACCTGAGGAATAGTTTGCAAGTGGTCAAGATATGCCTTCTTCAAGCTATGGATAAAATTGGCTCGCTATTGTCAGAGCACGATAGCATTATGAGTGAACTTGTTGATCCAGATGAGAAAATATACTCAAAGTATGTAGTAAGGTACAAGTTGTTATTGTAAGAGAGAAATTGTAATCTCCACACTTTCAATTCCGACTCCAAGACATAACACAAATGTATAGTGTAATCATAAACATATTTATATATTATTTATATGGTCACACCAAGGAGTTAGGTCCTTGGTGTAACCTTGTACATTAATTCCCACAATAATGTTCCTTGGGAACTTGTGATAACTAGCCTTCTTGCTCAAGACACTGCTTGATCCATTATTTCTACATGTCTGTGCCCTTTGCTGTCACATTGTGATATATATTTTAGTACATTGCTATCGGCTCTACAATACACTGCCAGAGTATTAGCAAGTAGTGCTGAAGGAGATGCATGGATGCTAACAATACCTCTTATCCATATGGTCATGGGTACTTCAGGTGTCAGTAATCGGCCCACAAACAGACATGATGCGAAGGATTGGTGGGGGGTCGAGTCTGTGAAAGATGAAATTGTTGAGCAGAAGAGGTCTTTCAAACAAGAGTAAGTTGTCATAGCACAGTCTCTGAAATGTCTGCTCGAGCTTTCCTGCCTTACCAGGATTTACTAAAAGGAGACCTACCCTATAATCCAATGAGCCCAACAGAAATTCTAGTTACAGTCCAATCATTGCTTCATGTTAACACAAAACTATGGTGGCAGCATATGGGGCAAGAGTGATTGATTGATGTGGTGTTCCTGTGGGTCGTGCTTAAAAAGGGGCACGCAAGTCCCAATTGTGTTGAGGTCTCCCTCAAAGAACCACATATTTTTCTGTTCTAATACCCTCAAAATGAAAATAAATAAGCTCATCCGGTTACATTTTGAGTATTAATACTAACAGCATAACACATCCTTATTACAGCAACCAGTGGGAAACAGCTCTAAGACTACTAAGCCCGTTCTTTCCACACAACGAGATTCTCCCCTACAGCCTGCTGGCAACTCTAACTGATCGGCAGTTCATTCACATGCTGCAGAGCTTCACAGATGAGAGGTTACTGTATTTACCACTGGATGGAATATTAGCATGTGCAGAAGATCATATACGGGAGCAAAGTTATCGGGATATTGTGGTGAGTGCCCGTAAAAAAAGGAACTTTCCGAATCAGATTATATGCTGCAAATGTCAGCAATTTATGGTAGAATTGCCAATGTAAGCAATAACTTAAGTTAACTGTTGATGATAAGACAACCAGGAACACCTACATGTAGACAAGTCAGGCATCAAAGAACATAGCAGAGGAGAGGAAGCGGCAGTTGGGTAAACGTAAAATATAAAAACAGTTGGTTTTCATTTACTATCCGCAAAGGGTCATGGAAATATTTTCCTCAGAGAAAAGACAGCCGTATTGTTTTCTGTCCCTGTTTTATCGTCCTCACTGAGCCCGCTAATTGGCTGTTGAGAAAGTTAGAGAGTGTACCTTATTCTTTGCAGAAAGAGGCGATCATTACTGCCTTACATCAGTACTTGATTATCAGAAGCAAAGCTGTGAAAGGGTAAGATTTATATATATTAATCTTGATTTTGAAATACAACATAAAAATATCCAATTCAATCCAAGCTAGGTTTCTGTTTTACCACAATACGGTGATCAAAGAGGCATTTGAGAGAGAACGCAACCAACCCAATATCATTATAATTTCCATCTTTGTTTTTGTGCCCATTTCAGCGGCAGAGTTGTTGGCTCTGAATGTATACATGCGATATCCCATGGTATATTAGATGAACTGTTTCCATTTCATACCCGTAAAGTCAGTGATACCATACTCAGCTCATTTCACATTTATCTGCTGGTGATGGATGCCTTGATAAAAGAGGACAGCTCCTTGAATGTGAATGAACTTGGTTCCCAGTTAGTGTTCTTGTCAGATAGACTGGTCGAGGTCTTTGACAAAACAAGAATGTATGCCAACCATAGACTTTATGTACCACAGACTGAAATCAAGGTATGACATATTTATAAGATATATTGCTAGCTAATTTCAGTGCTCAAATGTTGCTCAGGCTGTTGGTAGAAGCATTTCATTATCAATCACAATCCCTTTGCTGTGAATGCGGTCGTCGTCAAATTTTGAGCGCATAAACTAATTCCCCGACCTAGCATGATAGTTGCTATTAGATGAGTTTGTTCAAGTTTGAAACGGCAATTATAAACGAATCTCAATCAAAATGTTGCAAACGGCTCACATTTCACAATAGGTTGCAGACCTTTCACAGATGGCACAAAATGGAACTCATTGATTCACACAAATTGGAATAGTATTGTTCAGTAAGAGCTGTTGTACAGCTGGGCTAGTTCTTACGTCCACGGCATGATTATCATTCATCTCTTCAAACAGCCACAAGCTAGTTTTGGATGGTGGACTGGGGCCTGGGGCTCATAGTAAACAGGGCTCAAACCTCGGACAACCTCAGTTAAACCCGGATATCTCTGAAATCTTTGCATTCAAGGCATTTGTGGGAAACACTCTATTTGAGCCTTTATATACTCAATCATTTAGACTAAAAATCTATCATTGGTATGTACAACGCTGATTTGCAGATTTGGGAGACTTTGTTCCAGTTTGAAGTAGACACTACTGAGCTAAGAGACTGGTGGTTAACAATCTGCTCTAAAACACTGCAAGCTCGCCTCGAAAAGGTAGGCTACAAAAATTTAAAATATGCTCCTGATTATTTGTGGGCCTTCTATCAAATACATCAATCTTAGGTCCAGGTTGCCCTCTGAATGGTTATTGATCAAGGAAGGTTATGTTCTGATAACTTTTTACTCCAGACCGGTGTCTTACATTTAATTGATATCTCACATGCATGCTAATGAACCCTATATACATGTGGGCTGTTGGGTGCCCACTGGAGCAAATGCAGAAACCGGTTAAACGGCTCCGGTCTTGGTAATTGGTGGGATCAATGGAGCGGACACATAGTCTCAACTAAAAATCATCGTCATCATCAGCACTAACAAACCGCGTCATTTCAAATTGTTTTTTTTCATATCAGATTATTTTCCTTCAAACCAGGTTGCTAAACTACTGCCAGCTGCCGTTATAGACATGTACTGTAGCTATGATTACGATGTTCCTGCAATGGATGAAACTGTTGCTGAATCAGCGTTTTCACATGCTGAGGAACTATTGAAGGTAAATATAGTATATGAAGCTGATTAGCAGTAAATCCCACTTTTGTCACCTGGTAGTACTTTGCTGTTTTATAATAGCGAGTCAAAAAATGTAAGCTGCTAACCATATTCCATTAATCAGTCAATCAATTTATCATGTATATTTTTATCTTCTACACAAGACTGTGTGTGAGGCATGTTATTATTTGAAATTGCAGGAAGGGAGCACCTCCAAGCTGTCTGCTTCTGCTAAGGTGGGAAAACTTGTCGATCACGCACTTACCAAGGCTTGGGAAGCTGAGAATGTCGAAGTTATGGATATCGTAAAGAATATGGTGAAATGGGGGAACTTTGTGTCTGTATGGAAGGTTTTCAGTAAGTCGTGCCCATAGTATTTTTGCTGGGAGTCTCAGAATATTGGTTTGCCTCTTGAGAAAGTAGTTAACCATCTGGAAGCCATAACTCAACCATGACAAGGATGTATTGAACTATTGGTTCGATGTGTTAGGATCATCTACATATTTTACACTTTTGTGATTTGATTTTAGGGTGTCTCACGCCAGAACAGAAAGACATCATATCAGATAAAAACAAGGAGAGACTGGCAATGTCTAACTCAGCACTAGAGGCTGTAATAACCAAACTCCTCAAGGGTGAAATCACTTTTGCTGAGTTTGACTTCCTTGAAGGGAATAAAGTAAAAGTCATGTCTCTATGTGAAGTGTCTGAGCAGCTCAAGTCAAGTTTGAAGTTTGTTGGTGAAGCATTTGATGCCAGGAAACAAGAGCAGGACAGCTTCATGAAATTCCACAATGCTCTTTCTGACTTGTGGGGCTACTCAAGAAAGGCGGTAAAGCCTGGTATGTACTCTTAAGCAGAGGCCACCTGATCGTGCAAATTTCCACCAATTCTTGCTAATTAAATTTCGTACGAATATTAGCCTGCTCCACATGATTGTCATTTCCCAAATTCGTACTAATGATTTATGGGTGTAATCCTCCTCAGCCAATCTAAACCATAGGCCTACAGTCATAAATAAAAAATTAAACCAATGAGAAGCTGTTTCTTCTTGTTTATTATACCAACCAGTCCAGTGATTCAGCTTCTGGATATGCTTAGGCTCAACTATCTCCTCATGTTTATTCAATTTGATACCCCATTAGTCATTGTATCCCTTCTCCCTCTTGATCCAGGTCCAAATCAATGAGAAGCTCCACATATTGATCAACCATTCCATCTTTTTAACCAAAGTTGTCTACATAGATATGGCCTTGACTATCAATCAAAACCGACAGGAAATCAATCAAATCTGACAGCCAATCAGATAACATTTCGTGAAAATTTACACTATTCGGACTCGTGCATCGTGAACATCCAACGTTTCACAAAATCGTGGGAATCCCTATTCGTACGAAAGTATTTGTGAATAATTTATACGATTCGTGAGAAATCAACCAAGTGTGGCCTGTCTTTTAATTATTGGAAGCAAAAGATAAGAAATGCTAGAATTACAAGAGTTTTTTTGCTTGAATCCCATGTCTGTTTTATCTGAAGATGCTTTTGTTCCTCTGCGAGTATTTTGACAATTCAAAAGGTGTGTGGTTGCTAATGAGGTCTTATATATTTTGCTTAGATCACCATCAACATATTGAAGAATGGCTGAGACTTGGACCAGAGCAGAGACTATTTTGTGACACTGTACAACCAATCACAATCCGTATAATCTGCCCAGCTGTACATGATAGTGTGAAGGAGACTCTATATGATTTACAAACACACAAAAAGAAGGTCATATTTGTCAAACTATTTGACCTTCAAATCAAGAATGCAACGCAGGGTGCATTTGAGGAAGTCGTCACTCTATACAAGAAAGCACTTGACCAGTATAAACTGATAGAAAGCAAGCTTGAAACCGGTGAGTCATAACAGTAGCTTGCAGCTAGTGGAACGATATCATTAATTGTGCAAGCTAAATATACCTACTTCAAGACTACCAGCATCCGATAGCATTTTATGACTGCTGTGCTGTCCTTAAAAAATTGTTGAACAATTCAGTTATTCATTGGGTAAAAGAAGAAATTCCCCCTTATGTTCACTCCTGGCTATTGAATATCCACTAGTCTGAGCCCCCCAGACTTTTGCCCCCTGGGCGAGAGAAAGTCTGAGAACATTGCAGGATCTTGCTGGAGTTGTCTGCCCTTGAGTGTCATAAGTTAATCAAGGGGAACACTAAAACTGCAATATCTATTGATTTCTATTCATGCCACCTACTATATTGCTCCAGGTATGAGAGTTTTCCAGTCAGACTCTGGGAAAAGTAGCCTCACGTTTGGGAAATACCCATGAGCAGAGATATTCACTGTCAAGTAGTGAAGAAAATGTCAGCCAGAATTTCTTTCATTTTGAATAAGGGCGGTCATTCATGACATTGACAAAAGGTCATACAATGTGTATTATTGGACCCTAGGCTATATGAAGTAAGATTAATGTAGAAGTAATGAGAGGAAAAATCCAAGCATATCCTGCAAAGTGCATAGACTAAGTATCCACAAATGCCAAAGAATAAAGTCATCAGCTATTTGTATACACACCTCCTAGTTCTGGCAACGTGGATGCTGTGACAAATATGGCAAGGCTCTGTGAACAATTCATTTGCCCTGATAGACTTCCTTTAACTCTCTAGCTCGTCTTGATAGTTTTAAGTCTGATTTTTTGTCTTATATTGCTAGGTACCCTCTCTATAGAAGATCTTGGAAAAGCAACAAGGAGCTATTTTGACAACAATGTGACAGAACTGATGAAAGAACTGGATAACATGCTTCCTAAAGCTAAAAGTGTTGAGAGGAAAAGACAGATTTTGCTATGCTCACAACTTGACCAATACACTGAGGGAGCAAAGGTCATACTGGAGCTTAAAGAGAAATTTCTTCTGACAGGAGACTTTTCTGATATGGACAAGATATTAGAATCTGTATGTGACCATATAATACACCATATCACACAATGTCCCCATACATCATATAAAGTCGAATCAAGGAGTCTTTAACTCCTTGGTCAAATACTGCCACATGTTGCAGTCTGTTGGGCCCTCTTACTAACGTTAGTTGCAACCTCTCCCTGTCCACAGTGCTTGTGTAACGGAACCGGTCCCAAAAATCAAGATTAGGATGTGTTTTTGGGTCTTGGCTAGCTTTCAGGATCGGTTCGGGTATGGGTTTGGGTACAGTACGCTTGTAACTGCGCTATTGTAACAGCTTTTTCTGAGCTCGGGTGAAACCGACAAAATATACAGAATGTACCGCAGTTCAAGCAAAGAGTCATACTCCGTTCCAGTCATGACTGCAATATCAAAGCACCATACCTAAGAAACCATATGAAGATAAGACAATACTAAATTCAATAATTATTTTTGATATGATACTAACATAAAATTTTTCTTCACAGAGATATAAACACACCTAAACCGGGGTCGTTTTCCCTTTCACTAAAATGGAAATTGAAAAATATCCTATTTAAGTATATAAATAGGGAACAATCTTGAGTGAGGTGCATTGACCAACTAGTAGCACAATGTATTAGTAGATGGTTGTACAACTGATGGGACTGACCAACCCTGAGTGAACTGATATTAACAAAGCTTAAACCCCATCTAAGGAGGTAAAACCCGCAGTTATACCCGTTCTAGCCCTACCCATAATAGCACCCAAGCTCACTACACTTTACTCCACTAGTGCAGCAAACCCATACAACTTGCTTTGTTTAACATAATCTTCATTGATTTGATTCTATAGGGCAACAAGAAACTTCAATTGAAGGACATCAGTGATGCTTTAGTGACAAGTGCTGAGCGGATCCGAGATATTTCTCACCAACCACAGAAAATCAAGTGTCTGAGAACCTTCTTGAATTGTAAAGAGCTGGTTGATTGGATAAGAAAAGAAGTTCCTAGTAAGTTGGCACTCTAGATTAACTCCCGGCAGTTTATTTTCTAATTAAATCTAAATCTGAATAAATGGATTCAGAATGGAAGAAAGAACTTTGTAGCCTAATGAAAATTTTTGAATGAATATTAAAAATATTAAATTTAGTCCTTCAAGACTGGCATGCTATAAACATGTGTGGGAGTCAGTCAGAAGTTACACCTATTTGATTTACATTGTAGAAAAAGACATCAGTAACTTTGTGGACTTAGCTAGCAGCACACTTGGAGAAGATGATCTTGCTGCACAGAAGACTCGGTATCTTCTCAATGCACTGACAGGCTACAGCCCACTCATCTATGACCTCCATGATGAGCAAGATGGAGCTGACTATGGGAAGTTCATCGGATTCTGTACCAAAGTGTGGGAAGCTCTGGAAACAAATCAAGAACTGATCAAAAACTTGGTATGTTGGGATATGTGGGTTGATAATTGTTCCATTTCACATGGTCCAGATGGATAAATGCTATGGGCTATTTATAAGGTTTGTTGACTTAGACATCAACAACTATGCCTCCACAGACTGGTAATTTAGGTGACAGTGATTTCTCTAATGTAGGAAGCATCTAACACTGAACTAGAATGGCTGAAAAAGGTCAAAACTCACTTTGGAAACGTGGAAATAAAATCAATCGCTCAAGCTACTTCAATCAATGAGGCTGGCCTGTACTATGTGGGCAACATCCGTGACTACAGCAAGGATTTCAAGGTTAGTAACACTCTTCATGATTCCGTAAGTTCAAAGACATTCAAATCGAAAACTACTCAATAATTTAACAGGGAATATTATGATTTTTTTTGCGCTTTATCATGATATGATCCCTCTGTTTGATTTATTCTGTGCGTGGATTGTAGTCTCTAGAGGATGTAATACAACTCAGGTGCCGCATCGGTAGGAGAAATGAGGAGAAGGAAAAGGTCTACTCTTACACACAGCTGAAAGAACTACAGAGTAAGCTTACATTAGTGGCTGGAGAGCAGCAAATGGAGAACAAAGAGACCATACAGCGTTTTGAAACGGTGAGTCAAATTCTCTTTCTGAAGTTCTCAGAGATCAACTTTCAAACTTGGTCAAATGATTGAGAAGGGTCTAATATGTTTTGAGCGGATATGGCTTGATGGAGCTTAATATTTGATCAGATATTTTCCTCTAAAAAGGAAAATCCCGTACATCACAAGAGAAGACAATAAAATTTCCCAAGACTGAATGAAAATTGGAATAGATTCCATGGAAAATTCTACCCAAATGACAGAATTGTGCGCTTAGCAGTCGGTAGTTTATTGCTGTTAATATTGTGATTGCATGACTGAAGGATGATTTGGTGTAAAAATCTCCTATATTGTTTCCATAGATGCGAGACGCTGTTGAGAATCTTGCACGAGCTTATGTTGATATACGTCGTGAGGGCTGTATACAGTTTGATGATATGCTTGTGGTGATTCACTGTAACCCTACACACAAAGTAGCCATTGAAGTGCGTCTTCAGTCAATCGGGAAAGTTATGACAGGAAAACGAGTGGACCAGGACGCCATAGCCCACTGTGAAGACATTTACAGATACATGAGAGAATGCATTGGTAAATGGAGAGAATCGATGGATAACAATAGACGGTAATAAAATATTACTTACTGGCTTTAAAATAAAAAAGAATTTCAAAAGTGAGCAGAAAGGGATTCCTTCGACCTGTGAAGAGATATGAACTGAAGAAATGAGCAGACACAAAACTGACCTCAGGATTTTATTTATTTCTAGAGAGCACTCTGAACTGAATTTTTTCACCACGGAGCAGCTAGTAGTGCTAAGAAAAGAGCTCGGTACATTCCTTGAGGACCATTCTCCGGATGTGCTACCGCAGGTATGAAGTTATTTTAATCATTCAAAGAATTTTATGTTGATGAGTATTAACATCACACCTTTGCATGACTAATAAAGTCTAAAGAAGAAGAGTCACACAATTATGTTAATGTACTACATTATGGAACGAAACCTTCTGGTGCTAATGGTGCGACAGTTATCTTTCTTATATCTTCCCATCATTCTTACTAACTTAGACGTTGCCGCTCCTGGCTATGATACAGCCTGTTAGCCCTGGACAGCTCCTCCAATTCATCAGCACCTTCAACCCAAAAGGAGGTGACAGCAGGCTCAATAGAGAACAAGATATGGAGACTGGACATGCTTATCTGACATTAGAGAATATGACTGAGGAGCAGCGAGATCTAATAGATGAGGTGCTGGAAGAACATGAGGACTTTGATGAAATGTTAGCTGTGCAGTGTCTCAACGAACTCAGAGAGTTGGCAGAGCTGGGTAGGTATACAAGAGTGTGGAACAATCTTTGCGTCATGGCCATAGTTTCAGCATGACAATAAACTATTTGATATTATTGTGCAGCATGTTGTTCCATGATTTTTTCAATCATCAGATCATTCCATGGAAGACAGTTGAAGAGTCTGCTTTCTATGGAACCTAAAATCACATATGGCGCGCTTCTTCTTCATTTTATTCCATAGGACACAGTAGTTGAGTACCGAACCATACCTCGTTAATTTTGTCACATTTAATTTTAGACACCATGATAGAGTGGATCGCACAGTATAAACTCAAACAGCGACACATTAAAGAGGAGCAAGCGCAGCAAGCAAAAGTTGACAGCGAGAATTCTCTTCAAACATCTGAAGATCTCATGACGAAAATCATGACTGCTCAGAATGAGTGAGTTTTTATATCCGAAATCTGCTAATTGTTCAAAAGCAGTCCTGCAATTTGTCATAGTTAAACTTCACACATATTTGGGAACACAGTCCAACTTGCCATCCTGAGCAGTGAGACATCGCCATGGATGATTGATTACAATGTACTCAACCTTTCATAGTTATTTTTATTCTCAGCAAAGCTTCTTTACTGATAAAACTGGAGCAGCTGTGGGAGCAGTTCATAGAGAACACCAAGCAAAGCATAAAGAATTTCCTGGGTATTCCGCATTTGGCTCATGTCCTGGAACAAATCAGAAGTGAGTGTGCAGTTCATATTATCATGTCTGATGATATGGCGTGTTAATGCAATACTTTTATTCAATTCTACCTGTGTAGCTTACTGCTGAAACAGATTTCTCATAGAAGAGTTGATTACAAAAAGGTTTTATAGGCAAGACCATAGAAATGGACATGACATTCATAGGGCACTGGATTTTTGCAATTTTGATCTGCTGAGGCTGGTGGTTTCACAAACCTGCCCATAGTGTCCATATTTTTATTTTCTCTTTTTTTTCAGATTTAAGAGTGACTCCTGGTCGTCCTAGAAATCCACCAATATGGCTTCAGCGTGGTTCTCCATGTCTCATACCAGCTCCACAGTGTAAGATAAAGCAGATATGTGCACTACCATTCTTATGTCTGCTATCAAAGATTATTGACAATTTCTGTCAACTAAACCGTTAGGTTTATAACTGATTTGCTTGCTTTAGAAAACATATATGTTATATAGGGGGTCAGAAACTCTGTATTTTTCGTCACCTTTTTACAGCTAAAGTCTACCAGACTGTGTTGACGATATATGAATGTGACCCAGATTACACATATCCCACCAGAAACGAAGTACTTGTCTGTAATCAACAAACTACAGTTGAAGAGGTAGGTATTCAATTTTGTTACGGTGTTTATTCAAACTGGTTGGTATAACCAAAATATTGAATGATAATGATGCCAAAAACAGGTATAATGATGATTATACCTGCCAAAAAAGTCATAATTATAATGATGCCAAAAGAGTTTTGAAAACAAGACTCTTAATGTCTGCCAGCTGCATGTCCCGCTGAATTCATACATAATATCATGATGTTTAGTTTGAATATGCAACTGCAATTCTAGTACGCCAGCAGCAAAGCACAAAACAGCTTGGAAAATTGTTACAATTGTAAACAAGTTGAGGTTTGTGTAAGGTTTGAATATCCATTTCAGGTACGTCTGTTCATGAGTAGAGCTCTCAATGATGCTCTCTCCATCTACTGCATGGTGAACTGCCACCTTCTTGGCTATGATGTGTGTAGATATATTGAAACTCGTCTCACTAACACTGCCGACGATACTGTGAAAACCTCTGGCCTAGCATTTATATATGCGGAGGAGAAGAGGGACGCCAGAATAAGAGCTTATCTGGACAAACATCTGGTGAAAAATATGCAGCTAGCTGAACCAGAACGACTGCAGTCATATGTCCAGAAGATTCTCACTCTACCTGATGATGTGAGGCTGACAGCATGCTCTGTGGATCCAAATAGGTAACAATTATGTGGATCCAGAAAAGTGATATGTGGATCCAAAGATCTCTTGTTATACTTACCACTGTAAATTAGAGTGGAGTATTAGAGCTGAAGCGTTAGTGACCTATACCTATTTGTATTGCTTGAATATTAGGGTGATGTTGCATTTAAAGCTTCTGAAGCCAATGTGTGTCTAATAGGAATGTCATATTTTGTCTTATAGGACATCATCAAGGCTCATTCGTTCAGCTAGAGCTGGTGTTGGAAAATCACTGAAGAAGTTCAACTTATGCAACCAATTACGTCGTAACAAAAGGCTCAAAGGCAACGACATCACCATACCAATATACAAGACCATAGACACTAACAGTATTATAGCTAGGCTGAATACTGAGCTGGGTAATGGGTATACAGACACCCCACATCATACTATACATGTAGATATAGCTCATGAAGTAGAAACAGGAGCTGATGAGCTTCTGTTCAATCTCATTATACTGAGAAGCATTGTGAACTCTGAAGGAGTTGTCTGGCAGTCACAGCCAACTCAATACTACATCATTGAATGTATGCCATATACCAAGAAGGTAGGCTCTAAGATTCTTTCATTTGATACATGTCTGAGTGATATTTAGGTTGACAGACGAAGAGTCATTTAATGTTGCTTATTTTGAATTGGAATTTTGACGTCAGTCATTCTGGACGCGAAATCCCAGGGAACAATTTTCGATATCAATTGTAGGATGGGCAATGTTCTCATGAGGTGATGGATTACCTTCCTACAACTAACTGTATCACACCACAGCAAGCTGCTGATATCTATGCATCTCCAGACAAACCTGGTAAGTGTGTACTTGGCATCTTATATTAGCTTGACTAAAATGGCCAAATAGTTGCATTTGAGTCTATGGTACCCTTGTATGTACAGCAAGCAGCCATTACCACATTTATCGTCAACATTCATTTCACATGTATGCAACAAAAGCCTCATTTTAATCTATGTGATGATCTTAGGCTGTTTGCTTTGAATACAACTTGAAAAGTGTAGGCCACAAAATTGAATTTGTCAATCCTCGAAACTGTCTCAGGTCAGATTTCAGTCCTCTAATCCTATTGCATAGCTGGCTTTGACGAATTTGATGGTACTGTACTACGAGAACACCAATGGCAGCTAGTCATCAAATATCTGGACTGTAAACATTGCAACGATAGACTGTATGAGAAGGAGGAAGGTGTGTTCACTGACCCTCTTGCCGCTCTCAACCTGCTCATCAGGTAAGTCAGTATGTCATCAGTTCTGTCCTCTGATTGTGTGTGTGTTAAAGAAACCTAAAGATGTTAGCACTATGAATGGCTGAAGATGGATTAGCTTCCCTTAACTAAGCATGCAGAAATCTATGGGGGCTATACTTTCTGTTGAAAGAAAGCTAATACATTTTCTTTATTACAGGAACTGTGGGTTAGATGATCCGACGTGGAGTGAGCTAAGACACTATGTTTATTTCCTGAGTAATCAGCTGCGTAAGGTCGAGCAGTCTCCTTTCTGTGGACCACTGACTGCTGATCTTTTACCAGGATTCAGAGCCTTTGTGGTTGACTTCATGTTCAGAATGGCCAAGGTATTTTATTTTATTGACTGATACATCATAGGGTGGTAGTAATAACCACATACCCAATGGTTACATCAACTTGAAAAACAACATGGGATTGGATTATATATCCGGCCAAGACTTTTTGTAAAAAATGTTTCAACTAGATTTTTTGTCAATGATACATGATTTTGCTAAGTGTATGGTCTCTCAAAATAACTTTTTCTGTGAAAAGTTCTGGTCTTTTGTAGGACTTTGCTACAAGGTCACTGAGGATAGCAGAAGAAACACCAGGCCTCAACCTTCATGAGGTGGGCAACATCCATCTTTCATCTCATGCTTTTTATGCAGTTATAGTGACAATTTTGTCTGGGCAATTTGCCTCACCAATGTGATTTGATGTTAGCTTATGACAATACACAAGAGTTCAATTGAAGCTCCAGTTTTATCGATCCAATCTGTTGATTGAATCCATAGAGTTATGATATATAATATATAATAGTATAGTAAATACAGTATATAATAACTCTACGATTGAATCCAATACCAAAACCTTGAGCTGAATCTGAGAGGCTCTTCAGATTTTACTGGGACTCTATACTGTATGTGATGGAAGCAGACTGTTGAGTCTTGCAACTCCGATCCCTTTGTGACTATACATTTCTAATTGTTGTTTTTCTTAGGCACAGGAGCAGGGAGGAGGAGATTTTCTAGAGCAGCTGGAGATGAAGAGAACATGGGAAAGTGGTAACCATCCATATCTGTTCTTCAATGAAGATGGAGAAACCTTCTCTCCTCTAGGATTCTTTGTAGAAAACATAGGTACGTTTTCAAGGCCCTCATTGTAAACTTATGAAACAACAAAAACTGCTAAATTACATTAGGAAGTTATCCTGAAAGCTTATCTCAAAATACAACAAGCCTGTATCTGTTTAAGGTGGACAGAATCTTTTGAGCCTCGTGGACTGTCAAACTAAACAAGTTCTGGTACCAGACTGTATGCCCGCGACACTGAAGGAAGCACTAGACCGTTACAATGTGCCGATGTCTGAAAACTTCAACACTCTTCTCAGGTAAATTTTTCCATCCTCAGTCAGCCATTAAAAACAAAATGGCTAAATCTCAAAAAATACCTGAATTTCGACACAATTGCAGTCGCCGCACCCCACCAATCCAATTGGTTATCAGTCTTGAAACAATCGAACAGTTATATCCAGAATAGGCATACACACTGCTGAATTTGTGGATTGGCTAGATTATGTAATTGTATGTTTGCTCAACTTTTGTCATGTGAATCTTTAAACAGGCCTGCTAAGCTGAAAAAGCTACGGGACATCATGGTTAAAACTGTCAAGTATTCTCGAGAAGTTGTACGGCCTGATGGAACAAGAGTCAGGCAAGAGGAACCAACCTTTGTTGACGATGATGATCCGGATCCGAACTATGTCCTTACTATGGATAATGCCAAGAAGATATTAGCTATTCATCAACGCCTCAGGTAAGTCTTCACAGCAACAGTGTATCTACTTGTCAATTGAGGAATTTTTTCGTGCCTGCTGAGATGGACCACCACTCATCAAAGCTGCAGTATAATGATTATGGCTGTTTTTATAGTGAACCACCATTTTCTTTGTTTCAGAGTTGAGATACCAGTGATCATCATGGGAGAAACAGGTTGTGGTAAAACAAAGTTGATTGATTTCATGTCAAAGCTTCAAATTCCCACTGCATTGAAAGAAGTTGTCAACACCATGATTATTGTAAAGGTGAGTATTGGCTAAAGTTTAGAGGGTGTCTTTGGGAGTTTTTCACTTTGACATGGGAGCAGATATGAGATATTGTCCCTTTTCAGACTCGACTAAATTTTACTCAAGGTAAACATCTAAGAGCCAATCTAGATTAATAATGCTCAGACTTGTGAGTAGAACTACTAAGTAAGTAGAACTAGTAAGTAAGTAGAACTACTGAGTAAGTATAGCTACTCAGTAAGTAGAACTATAATGCTCAGAATTGTGAGTAGAACTACTAAGTACGTAGAACCACTAAGTAGGTAGAACTACAAAGTTAGTAGAACTATTTATTACGTACAACTACTAAGTAAGGAGAACTGCTAAGTAAGGAGAACTAGTAAGCGAGTAGAACTACTGAGTAAATATAGCTACTCAGTAAGTAGAACTGGTAAGTGGAACTACCATCACGTGTGAATTCGGTTTTTAAAATTTGGAAATCTTTTTTTTTTACAGATACATGGCGGTACATCAGAGGAGGATATTATCCAGAAAGTCTTTGAGGCTCAGGATTTAGCCATACAGAATCAGGAGCGCTGCCGACAATATGCTGCTGAATACGAATCCTCTCAGGTACTTAACAAATTGCACCAAGTGACATAGGGATAGTAATTCTTAAATGAGCATCTCTTACCAACTATTACCACTACCACTACCACTACCACTACCACTACCACTACCACTACCACTACCACTACCACTACCACTACCACTACCACTACCACTACCACTACCACTACCACTACCACTACCACTACCACTACCACCACCACCAACACCACCAACACCACCACTACTAATCATTGCAAATCCGATTCAGTTTGTTATGTTTGAAAGCTTTATACTTGTAGGTACCTACTGTATACACCATCCTATTTCTTGATGAGGCCAACACTACAGAAGCTATCGGTTTGGTGAAAGAAATACTATGTGATGGCCGCATTAGAGGTGAACCTCTGAGAACCAACACAGGATTGAAGATCATCGCTGCTTGTAATCCATACAGAAGACATTCAGATGAAATGATCGAGAAGCTCAAGAAAGCTGGTTTGGGTTATAATGTTGGAGAAGAGAATACTAAGGACAAGTTTGGTAAGCCAAGTTATTTTTTTTATTCATTCAGACCATCTGGGATTAATTTGAGGATTCAATATTTCAAAGATGACCATCTTTACATTACAAAAAGAAACTGTTAGCTTTAATTTCCAGAACCTACATTTTTGAGTGTTTGTTGTTTATCAAGCTAAAGCATAAAATTCTTGAAACCCAATTTCTTATGATACTAATGCAGGACAAATACCGATGAGACACCTTGTATACAGAGTACAGGCTTTATCACAGAGTCTGCTTCCTCTAGTCTGGGACTTTGGTACTCTCAAATCTAGAACTGAGGATGGAGTTGATGTGGAATGTGAATACATCACACAGATGATTAAAAAATTCGTAAGCATGCATTGCATCCATACACACTATCGAATGCAGATTTCCATTTCCAAATCTTTATTTTCACTTATTTAACTACAACGTATTTTAACAAGTGGGCAATGCTTTTTAAAGCAAACTATCACTTTGCAACTTTGTTCCCAAATAGTCCACTTGAAATGCATAAAGTTCCATCAATGAGTGAGCAATTTGAGAAACGAGACCCCTAGCAGGTCCCGCTCACTCACTAAGTGATTGATGAGATAGTAGTAGTGGATTATCCTTCCGTCCAAGACAGTTACTGAACTCCCTTGTGCTAGTAGTAATTGCTACCAAACTGTGGCAAGTAAGGTATACTTACATTTTGTGATTGTTTTGATTTACAGAATCAGACGTCTGGAGGATTAAAGTTTGGACCGTTCCACACCAGTAAAGTGGCTAATATACTGACTATGACCCAATCATTCATGAGAGAACAAAAGGTAAGTTGAAGAATATGACAACAGCCGTACTATTTGTGACTATTTATTTCTTGATTGAATGAGAGTTTTCCCCTTGTTTTGTAGGATGAATGTAGTTTTGTAAGTTTGAGAGACATTCAGAGACTGCTGGATGTAGCCAACTGGTTCTACAAACAGAGGAGATACCTATTCCCAGCCATTGATGAGGTGGAGGAGGAGGTTGTACTCCTAGACGACGAGGATGATGAGGATGAAGAGCCAGTTGACGGACAGGTAGTTGGATTTCTAGTATCTTTGGGGCCTGCATGAACTTAATTATGCAACCAATAGTTACATGAAACTATTGAGAGATCAATGATACATATGTAACAAAACACTGCTGACTTGTGACACTTTTTTTCAAACAAATGATTCAAACGCCTCACATTATTAGGCAATCTCTGTTTACCGTTATTCTATTCCCTCACTCTTCAGAGGGACTACTCATCCCGTAGTCTTATTCTCGCTATTGGAGTGTGCTACCTGGCCAGACTAGAAGATGATACTAGAGTGAATTATGCTCATCATATCAGTGGTCAGCTAGAGGAGTTGATAGGAATTGAGGACGTTGATGGAAGTAAATACCTCTTCGATCAGATCGAACTGTAAGTTAGAGTGATACCCGATCGCATGTGACATTTGCTCACACTAGAAAACAGACTATTGTAGAATATGTTTCAACTCATTGAAAACAGAGTAGATGGCTTTACTTGAAATTTAGCACAGTATGCTTTCACTGTCTACCTTGTGTATTATGAAGGTGCCAGAATATGTTTATCCGTGAAGTCATCGATAAAGAACAGCATGTTAACATAGCCATGAACAAAGCTCTGAAGGAAAACGTGTTTATGATGATCATCTGCATTGAGAACAGGATTCCTCTGTTTGTGGTTGGAAAACCAGGAAGCTCAAAGTCCTTGTCAAAGGCCATGGTAATCGATGCCATGAAGGGAAACAGCTCCAAGAAGGAGCTTTTCAAGAGGATGAAACGGGTTAGTGTTGTTTGACTGCCGTCTGACCAAGTTTGCTGTTATAAGAATCATGCTTGCCATGGTCTAACATGCCTCCTTTATAATCTAAGGCATTGAGTCAATCAGCTCTGCCATTCTGAACTGACCACATTCTCTTTTTAATCCATTCAACCTTTAGCCCTTTATTTTCTGTAGACTTACATGGTATCATTCCAATGCAGCAGATACGCCACACCAGCTGGTATTGTAGGTGTTTTCAATCACTGTGCAAAGTTCCAGGAAGGACAAGATCTGGACATGTTTGTCTCAGTTGTTGTTCTGGATGAAGTAGGATTAGCTGAAGATTCAGAGAACATGCCACTCAAGGTGAGGGAAAATGAGGGGACAGTATTGGTAAATAAGTATATTGATGCAAGACATAATGAAAATTCTTGTGCACTTATCAGAAGAGTAAACTCTCTGCCATCTTAGCTGCAATATTGCCAAGATTTGAGCCCCCATATATTGGATGGAAAGTTTTTATAATGCAATGCCATAAAAGATTTAAGATGGATTATAGCAACTCGGTTTAATACATGCAACATAATTCCAAAGCCTGACCATGACGAGTTGTTCATGATTGAAAACTTATATGATCTGTCATGCTGTCCTGGATACAATTTTCATTTATGGCTTGTCACACAACTGTTTAGATTATTCTTTTGAAAATTGTACACTGAGTTAAACTCTCGTGAATTTTCTTAGACACTGCACCCATTGCTTGAGGATGGATGTGAAGGGAATCAGAAACCAGAGGACTGGATGAAGTGTGCTTTTGTTGGTATATCTAACTGGGCGTTAGATCCAGCTAAGATGAACAGAGGAATATTTGTCCAGCGAGGGACACCAGATCCAAATGAGTTGTCTGAAATAGCCACGTAAGTATCTCGGCTATGGACTTTATTTAACTCAACTAAGATGCAAACAGTTTCAAAAACCAGGCACTCCAATTGCGTCAATAAAACGATAACAGGCATAATATTTATAATTAGTTTGAAATAAAAAACTAGTCTTAAAGACTATCCAAAGACCATTTCGTGTTATAGTCAGGCAATTACATATAATAAAGTTTTGTCAGATTCGCATGGAAAAACAATTCAATGCTCTACTTGGCATGATTTTTTAATGGTGGAAAGAGTGCCTTCCTTTGGGAAGGTAACTCCCATTCTCTGCTTTATGATGTCACAGTCTCCTGGAAGTGCAATACGAGTAACAAGCACTTCCGGGAGACTGTGACATCTTAATGCAGAGAATGAGAGCTACCTTTCCTTTTCCACCATTAATAGCTCATGCCAAGCATTCTCCATGAGTTGAGTAGAGCATTGAATTCTTTTACAATGCAAATCTGGAACTTTATCATAAGTAACTGCCTGTCTATAACATGCATTGGTCTTTGGGTTGTCTTTAACCTTAATTTAGGCTTAGCTCCCATTACGCTATAATGAGAAAGTTTCTAGCTTTGATTCTTAGATTCTTTTTGAAATTTTAGCAATTGAAATGATTTATGTTTTATTCACAGAGAGATCTGTCGTGGCTCCCGAGATGTTGGTGTGATGCCATTTATAGACCCTCTAGCAAGAGGTTACCTGGAAATCTGCAAAGCTAAGAAATCAAAAGAAAGAGATCTCACAGAGTTCTTCGGTCTTCGGGATTTTTACAGGTGAGAGACAACCTTAATTATAGCCTGCTGTAAGTTTTCACTATGTGTTGTTACAATTAGAAGTGTTTAAAGTTGAATTTGAAGATTGCAGCAGATAGGCAATCCTTGATCATTTCTAACTTTTACAGTTTAATGAAAATGGTTGTGAACTTTGCCGGGAGAACTGGTGGACTGAATAGAAATCAACTAGAGCACAGCATCAGACGTAACTTTGGAGGATTTGATCCTGAGACTGGATTCGACCCGATGAATATATTCACTCAGTTTTGTCCAACTTTGGACACGCTGGCGATGCAGGTAGACGGTAGACCTCCTATCGACTCTATAGGCCTCATAGAATCTAGCCTGTCGGGAGAGGATAACCTTGTCAGACTGTAAGTTTCTCAGCCGCAGTTACATAATATAACATTTCAAGCTGCAAACAATTTAAAACATCCTTGTCAACTTTCAATTTTATTCCCCTCAAATTACAGCCCTGAAATACAACTACAAATATTTGATTGATGTTTTTCCTAGTTATTGTGATATATGTGGTAAGAAGATGGACAAACCATACACCCTGCCCTGTGGAGATCACTATGCTGGTCAGTGTTGTAAAGAGCGGATACAGACTGAGTTAGGAAGAGGCAAGAGAGCTTTATGCACTGCCAATGACTGTCAGGCTGATATACCCCCTGGCTACCAATGGACTTCAGAGAATAGGTAGGTCATAACTAAATTGGATAGTCCAATTCCCTGTGAAAGCTCCTGTGCAAGCTCCCGTGAAAGGTCCCGTGTAAGCTCCGTGAAAGCTCCCATGAAAGGTCCTGTGTAAGCTCCTGTGATAACTCATGTGAAAGCAACTGTGATAACTCCTGTGAACGCTTGTCACAAACCCATCATTTTAGATTTCATGATTTTGTGGTGACACTGTTTTATGGTACATTGAGTCATTAGGTAGCATACACATACATACTGTGAGAATTTATATTCTGTTAAATCATATTTAGTGACCTTTGACATAATGCTTTATGTTTCATGGTTGACATATTTTAACTAAACATAACTAGTTTTGGTTGGTTGATGTTGGTGCAAGGTGAGTTAGCTGAAGAGAAGAAGCTAAGCAGGACTGGTAAAGTTAAGTTGTAATATGATGAGAATAAAAGATAGATAAAATACTCCATAAAGTCTTGATTGGTTATAGAAAGCCCGATAAATAACTACACATTCGTGACAACGCTACTGCACAAAATTCTGGTCTCTCTTGATACTAAATGCTGTTTTTGTATCAAATTAGCTTACATGAGACAATACATCAAGTTCATCCAAATATAGTAGAGTGTAAATAAAAATGATATTTGAATACCTACAGGATTGAAAGCCGATATCTGTTGATACTCACAGAGAATCTCAGCGTATTGAGCATCATACTGGATAACTTCAAGTCACATGATCGACAGCCAGAAGTTGTGTTTGGCAGCAAATTCCCTGATGATGTTTCATATACTCAGGTACACTGGTTTCTTCACATCTTAGTTTTACTTTATTGTTGTCAGTAATTCCTTATTTCTATGGCTATAATATAAGAGTTAAGTGTTCTGATGTTTTGAGTATCAAGAATACCAGTATACCATAAACTCAAAGCTGATTCGGAGTATGCGGTTCATGTATTTGTTGACTATTAGAATGATTATATTTTGTTTTTTTTATTCAGGTGTGCCATAACATATACAGAATCAAGACATGTATGGACATGGGAAAGCCTGTGATCCTTTTGAACCTGGATGACCTGTACGAGAGTCTCTACGATGCCCTCAATCAGTACTTCTCCACATGGGGTGATAGAAAGTTTGTTGATCTCGGACTCGGAACTCACAGAGTAAAGACCTTTGTGAATGAAAACTTCAGGTATTGAAGAGAAAGCTGATTTCACAAAGTACATTTCAGAGGTGCTAATTTTGCCAGCTTGGCAAATATTCCTTATCATTGTATAAACTGTCAGGTTAAGCAAGGAATATGCAATATTTTAAATTGAACTTAAAACATGGAATGGTGGAATAGTATGAACTGAGTGGGACGCGAGTGCACAACTCAGAGTAGAGAATAGGAGGCTTGGTAAATAGCACCAGTAATCATTTTTGGGGATGGGAAATGGCAATTAGCGCAGTTGCTTTTCAGCCAGACGAATAGAGCAACAGACATCTCTTGGTTAAGTCCCACTGGGAAGCATTTTTGATTGATTGTTCCAGCCCCTAGCGCCCTTGGGTATATATATTCAATGTTACAAATAGGTCTGTCAAGGTTTTCAATCTAAACGCAGGGATTTAAAAAAAATCATAGTGGTCAAAATACATTCAATCATTCTAGACTGGTGGTGATAGCAGACAAAAATAAAGTTCACTCAGAGTTTCCGATTCCACTCATCAATCGTCTTGAGAAGCATTATGTCTCAGCTACATCGCTGTTGTCTGAGGAACAGAAAGAAATCAAGAGAAAGCTGGAGGAATGGACGAGGCTATTTGTGAAACCTCAGAGACAGTATGTGCCATCTTTCCGTCCTGCTCCTTTGACATCTGTGGCTTGTGCTTGCAAAATCGTAGAACCATTTAGCAGGATGTGGTGTGCATTTATTTTCCAAACCGTTTAAACACGTATAGTTTAAACTCACCTGTTTGATGTGCTATATCTAAATGCTGTGATCATATGTTGTAGGCAAAAGATGTGTCCCTCCGAGTGTGACATGTGCCATGAGAAATTAGACAAACCATACACGCTGCCATGTAGGAAACACTTTGTCGGTCCCTGCTGCAAGGAGAAACTTCAACAAGCATTGGACAACAAGGGAGAGGGGGATGAAGTGAAGTGTGATGTGAAGCATTGTGACACAGAGATTCCAGCAGATTTTGAGTGGAGGGTGGATACTGTTTCGCTTGAGAATAGGTAATCACTATCTGGCGCTAGCTCCTCTAATCTGGTCTCGGCATGATCTTCCATTTTCCCACAAGCTCCATGGCATGCATAAAGCCTCAACTGTATTGCCGAAATCTTTTGTTATCTTACCACATCATAACTGAGTGTCGAGAATACCACCTTTTTGCATTAACCCTCACAATACAAACTAACATTTATACGTGTCACGCCCTGAACTTGACCAAGTTTGACTCTCATTTCCGATACAGACAATACTTCGAGAACTCTACCAGAGAGACGTCATTTATTGGGTACAGCTCAGAAACTACAGCTCTGGCTGTTCGACAAGCCACATGTGATGTCAAATCCGAACAACCACGAGCACTACCATTTGATGAAGAGCTTTGGCAAGAGGTATTGGAAACACAGGGCTTGTTCTAAAAGTATGACTGTTGAACCACCACCGCTTGCGTGCGTGCGTGCGTAACCTTGACATATATTATGATTGTCTCTTTGGAGTTTTTCATCATGCAGTGTTGATCGCACAAACTTTTTGATGGTTCATGATTGCATGGTGCGTTCTTAGTACCCTGAGGACAACTTGTTCCAACTTTATCGTCTCCTAGGTGTATGACAGATCTAAGTTCCATATGCTGCTTTGTGCCACTGGAGAGTCTGTGATGAGGCTTGATAAGACAGAGCTAGCGGATGAGTCTAAAGCAATTCAGGAGTTATATCTACATCATCAGTATCATGAGACATTACTACAGTACCTTGAGAATGAATTCTCTATTTGTGCTGACCAGTCACTTTTCATGCAGGTGAGGTAACTTCACGCTATCTAAATGTGCTTGCCAAATCCCTGATGACTATAATTGCTGTATAATGAGAAATCACAAATACATAATGATATTTTGTGGGAGATGATGAGTAGGAGGTAACTCAGTTGGTTTAGAGCGCATGCCCTCTGACGTTGGAGGTCTCGGGTTCGAATCGCGCAGCAGTCTATCGACTACTGTGCTCCGACCTACCTGCAAACTGAGAGCAACTTGGCGCCGAATACGGCGGCCGCACCATTAAGGCACCTTTATTCCTCAGTCTTCGGACAGAGACAAAAACTTGTGATTTTAACCAACATAATATTTTCTCTCAATCCTTGCCTACAGACCAATACCTCTCTAAGTAGATCTATCATTGACATCGTTGACATTAATTAAGAACTCTCAATGATGTAATAATCGATTTACTTATCTTGCAAGGTAACTTTCTTTTCTTTCAAGGTGACCTCCTTTGCTGAGCTGATGAGTAAGCGGGATATGGCTGTACTGAAGGAAAATTTGAACAATGATGGCACCCAACAAGTGGATGTGTTTGATTTATATCTCAAAGATTTCCGCAAAGAGGACCAGTTTACTGATTCTATACGGTGAGCTGCTCAAATGCCATCTTCAGTAAATTTGTGCTACAGCAACTGCTTGCTACAGCAAACACGTGCTACAGCAAATACATGCTGCAGTATATGTATGATGTAGCAAATGCGTGCTACAGCCAATGTGAGCTACAGCAAATGTGAGCTACAGAAAATGTGTCCTACAGAAAATGCATGCTACAGCAAATGCAAGCTACAGCAAATGTGTGCTATAAATAAAGGTATAATTATAGAATCACTAGATCTTTGTCAGACTACATCAAATATACCTAATGTGGGGTTGAGTTACAATATTCAATTCATATTTTTCTACAGGTCTTTTTATGTCAAGCCTACTGGATATTCCTCAAAGCTGCTTATTGTCCAGTGTGAAGCGGCTGATGAGAATACAGAACTTTTAGACTCAGTCAGATTTATTCTGCAGCGTGAGAAAGAGATTGCAGTTGGCCAAGTACACACTCTACTGTTACTAAACTTACCACGAGGTCGTAACTTTACTGGCTATCAAGGTAGGTGTTAATCATTGATTGAGTCTTAGGTTGGGGCGAAGTGGCGAGTTTGGGGGGCTCAGACTAATTGAGTAGAGAATTGAGTTGAGACTCAGTGACTCCTCATTCTTAATATACGTTCAGAATGAAGACCTCATTGAGAATAATGAATCCCGGTGAATAAAAGTGTGTGCATCTCAATCTTTTCTGAATACTACTGCACATTAGGCCTACTATAAAATGTAAAAAAATATCTTAACAGGAGGAAAATGGAAGTGTGTACACATTGATGACCCTCGCTCTCCTGAGATAAAGCTTCCATCTCTCAGCAAATGTATGGAGCTCACACCAAGCCAGATACTAGCAAAGTTGCTGCCTCCAAAAGAACCCGAGGAACAGCCAAACCGAGAGATGGAGGATGATGTTGAGGGAGGAGACATGGAAATGACAGCTGATGAGGGTATGATGGATGATCCTGCTGCAGGTTCGGATGTGGATGTAGAGATGTTAGATACTGGCCAAGACCAGCCAGAGAAGATGGAAGACGATGATGATGATGATGGTATGCCTCCTTTAGAGGGAGAAGAGAACAGAGTAACAATTGCAGTAAGTTGTTCCCTTGTTACATTTAACAGTATCAAATCAAGCCTAAATCTGGAGTTAGCCATTCATGTGACAACTGATCCCAATATTAAGAATTGAGGATTTTCTGAGACAGCAGAAAATGAAATATTTTAGATTTGCTACTTGGTGCTTGATTTTATTTTATTGTAAAATAAACACATGTACATATGTAAGTACGTACATAAATATACATTAAAATAAACTCTCCTGCAACCTTCACATCTATAGGATGATGAATACCCCGATGTTGAGATAGACCAAACAACCAATGGTGACCAGGCTATACCCAGCCCTCTTCCTTGTCCACATACGGCCAATCGGTATTCAGGACGAGGCCAGAGAAGGGAGGAGGATGAAGGACTGATGTTTAGGGATTTGCTGCCATTCATACTACAATGTGTGCCAACCGCCGTGTCAGTTATAAAGGCTGACAGCCAGTATGACCGCTCAACCTTACTCAAGGAGATTCTAGAGCGAAATCAAGGTAGGCCTAAGTGAAAATGCTTCAATGGTTTGAAAAAAACAGAAACCCACTTTTTTTTCTTTGCGAAATCAAGGATTGTACTCTGATTTATTCTATTGATGCATTAATTGTTCATACATCATAAGTAATATCATGTGGCTCATCATAACTTTTATTATATTCAAATTTAGATTTCAGAGAGATTTTTCTGAAGCATGTGCACGATCTACTTGAGAAACAAGAAGAGAACACCCGCTCACACTGGGTTAAGGCTGATGCTGTGAAAGCCAGCAATATGAAACAATCTGAGACCATGAGGTTAGTGCCCTTACTTTGGTGTTCTAGGTAAACGAAGTACTCCATTTATTATTACTAACTCCTTACCTGCATCCCGTATTTCAACTGTAGGAAGTTTAAAATATGGGATAATAATAATGGTAATGGAAATGTCATCACTAATTTCATATGGGCGATTATTGTTGGCTCAAATCAAGGAGTTAGAGTTGTCTCTAACTTCTTGCTCAAACTACCCGCCTACGATCTGTAATTTTATTTAGCACTAACAGATCTTATCTTTTCTCAAGAATACAAGGAGAAATTAACCATCGTTAAATTAACCATCCGTGTTCAGTCATTGTCTATTGATTGACTCACCCAGGTGTTGTTTTTCTCCACCAGATTTCTCAACGTAGGTTCTGTCTACAAATGTTATGTTTGAAAGCATTGATATTTGTTTCTACCTGTAGACATGCCCTAGAAGACTCACTGGAAAGAGCTTTTGTCCCTGGTCTAGCAGCTGTTATCTCATTTATTGATGTCAGAAAGAACTTAGCCATGATGGATGCCAGAGGGCCTCTATCAAATATCTGGTTAGAAATATTTGATCAATGCGCTAAGCTGGGACTTGAAGTTGATCCACAAACTCAGGTATATTTTCAACAGTACCATAAATGACTGTGGGGTGTTTTAGGGGTTTAAATATTGTTATTATATAATTGTTCACGAGGCAGGTGCAGAACGTTTTGGTAACATATAGGTTAGCTTCAAATCATTGAATGAAGTACAGCAGCCTCGGAACCCTGACTTACCCTACAAGAGAGAAGAACAAGAACTAAGCCCTGCGCCACTGATGTCAGGTTGCCAGATTTTGTTTTTAAAGCTTTAGAAAGCTTCTCTTTTCATTGAAATCAAAGCTTTGTCAGAAATATATTGATATATATATATATATATATAAAGATCGACCCTGTCATTCAAAATATTATGAAAGCATCTTTTGCTTCCTGTATCACATGATAAAAATGCAAAAAGAAACACCGCTGAGCTTACACTCAAAAGAAAATAAGATATGTTTCCACTCTACATAGAGTTTCATTGGAATGAAGAACTAAATCACCAACAGCAATCTATTTTTCTCTGATTTTTGCCTGGAAGTTGTGTGCAATCAGATTATGATATGAATTTCAGAAACTACCACACTCATTCAAGATCTGCCATGCTGGCGATGGATCCCAGGATTTCAACACACAGTTTCCTTTCTCATGGTTGGCTAAGTATTCCATTGACAAACTCATCATAGAAATATCTGGACCTGACAGAAGCTTTGGTGAGTTGTAAAGCTGTAGGTGCGATTGTCATATGAAGCTGAAATGAAATCCAGACTCAGAGCTAATTGATTACTATTAACCCACTGAACTCAATCCTGGAACAGCAGCTCACTCATAGCCTTATAAACAGTAATCACTCAATTTAGGAATACTTACTTGATTTTATGAACTCCTCAATCCTCTAATAATTTAAGTTTATAGATGTCTATGTGATTTGCTATGTGAAATGCTGTGATTGGCTGTCCCTAGTAGAGGGTGCCATCTTTACTGTATGACCACGTGACAGTCACCTGACTAAAACCGTTACAACAAGATGCATTCTTCCGGATATAATGCAGTCTCTAATAAAATATTCATTGATTTATGGATTTGTTTCATAGTGTTTTATTGTTTTATATTATCAAAACAGGCATAAATAAAAGTTGTTATGTTCGAAATAACAACCAAATAAAAGAAAAAGACACTAGTTTATACAAATTATTGCTCACAGAAAACTGATTTTTTTAATAATTAAACATTGCGCAAACTCCAAAAAGCTACTAGGGACTGAGCTCGATGTCAAATGAAAATTGTGAGAATGTCTATTGGAAAATACAGCTCCCTGATTGGAGAATGGTGAGTTGAAAATGCTATTCTAAGAATAGTACAATTCAATGTATTAACCTTTTTAAAAATATTTGACTGTTGATTTTTACAGATCAAGTGGCGGAGACTGTGTCGAGGCAATTCATTACTCAGTCGCCGATTGGGAGAGTGATTTACGATCCTCGCTATAACAAGCTCCATCAACAGTTACTGGACAAATATATCACTGACTTTGTATATTTGACTCACCCTTGCTCTTCTAAACACGAACATCTGGTAGGTTATCGCATATTTAGATCTTTGTTTAGTTGCATCAACGAGTTAGAGTCATCTTGGTTGCATAAACAATCAAAGCTGGCTCCTTTTCATCACTTTGGGAATATTCACCAGTTCTCAGTAAGCAGTTTAATTTGTGGACCACATTCATTCAATCGGGCATTTGAAGGAGTGGCTCAGTTAGTTAGACCACCGGAGCGCAAGTGTTGAAGGCAGTGGGTTCGAATTTCACTGCAGCTCACTGACTACTTGGGTTTTTTGGACCCACTAGGTTGCTCCAATTTGCCTTCAAACTGAGAGCGAATTGGCACAGACGTTATGGCCTACCCTATATGGCAGTCCATTCTTTGGGACACAACATGTGATTAAACCTTGCAATTTTAAACGATTTTTTTAACAAAATATGGTGGTTTTACAACATATGAGCTCAGTAAATTTGTTTACAGATAGTAGGTATGTCAATCATGCGTCATCTCCAAAGAAAGCAGATTGAGAACATCAACATTGTCCACATACATTTGGCTTATGAAGAGATGAAGGAGAGGTTTTCTAATCTGTCAGTAATCCTCAATCTGACATGGAAGGATGAAGACGGTTCTGATTTGGTCACAAAGGTCAAGGATGCTTTCCAGAAAACACTGGAAGATAACATGGTAAGATTTGTTAGGGGAGCGTTCTCAGTTTTTAAGATGGTTGTTAATTTCTAGCTTAGCTCATTTACCAATAGTATATCATACAAAATTGGGAAATTAGAAATATTGCAGGTTGGCACTGGCTCAAGTTCATAAGGACAACTGCGCTGTCGTGAATCCCTGGTAATAGGCTTGCCTCAGGTTGGTCTGTCTGAGAGAAACTTGCATACAGAAAACACCTGATAGTTTTAACCAATAGGTTGAGGGCTCTTTTTTTTTTTAAATACGTACAATTTATGTGATACATCCCTCTATTGTGTTACATTTCAGATTCTCTCTTATTTCAGGATTGTGACCTTGTCGCTTTGAGGTGCCTATTGGTTTATCTGTCGGATATCAAGATATCTCACCTGCTCACTGACCCTGAGACTTGGGTGGATAGGGTGGATAAATCCAAACACATCGTATCTAAAGTATTAGATCAACGCCAAGAAGATGATGAAATCGTGGCTGAATGCAGGTAAGATGATGCTTAGATGCTTCATAGCCAGGTTTTGTGTGAATAATTCTATTGCTGTGCATTCTACATAGCTGTTAACATTTCAAACACAGGCACGGCTTCAAACCTAACATCTAGGATGTCAAAAGTAACATCTGAAGTCATGAGCTATATTCATTGTTGTTTTAGCAAGCATGCCATGTATTTCCACGTAGCACATCATTTACCATCTTGAAGACATTTGGTGGTCCACACATGCTAAAATTTCCTGGTTATACATTGCAGAGTCATCCGATCGAAACTGTTGCTGAAGAAGTTGTTTGTGGAACATGTCATCATCCCGACAGAGCCTGTTCTAGGAAAGGATAGGGTGACAAAAAGAAAACCATTCAAACTTTCTTTCCTGATTAAGGTGAACAAGATCAGATTTGATTAACATTAAGGGATATCCGTAGACCAAGGAGTTAGTGAGACTCTCACTCCTTGCACTGACCGAAACATTTAATAACCATGCAGAAAGTACAGCTATACTCAGTCAAGATTTCAACTGGGAATAGATTCAAAGTTCTCTACGGTAAAAGTTTTTGATACCATTAAAAATTGGCCCTCTTGATCAGGTACAATGAGTATAAGTGGTATGGAGTTGAGTTGGCAGTACTGTACTGTACAAGCCACACATGTTAATAGATGAATTCATCTACTATTTCACAAACGTCTCATGATAATGCAAATATATTTATGAGCCATTTTTGTGGAAAATTTCAGCCTTTACAATTATTGAAATTATATAGAAGCGACAGTTCATTGGGCTTGTACAGTACAGTCAACCCCATACCGCTCATATTCATCATACCTGAGCAAGGGAGACTATTTATCAATAATTTTCACCGCAGAAACCTTACAATTTACCTTACAACCTTTTAAAACATATATATTCATGCTCTTTACAGAAAGTGACTGGTCACTACTTCCAAGAGTTTGAATCGTTCGAACAGGTTGTTCGGTGGCTCCGGGAAACTGTCATTGAGGGTGTTCAAGCTCTCTACGAGTAAGCTAATAGCCAATTTTATTATCACAGACAATGGCCAGATGGACTGTTTTTTTAAGTTTGTTTTCTACTATGCCTTAAATTAACAGATTCACAAAAACAAAATTGCAGATAGATTTTAGAGAAGCTTAACTTTAAACCCTACAGAGTCCTTCTCAACATACCTCATGTGAGATTAAAACCGCTATTGATAAATATTTGTTCAGTACCTAAAGATTTGCAAGGCTCAAGGTTATATTGGCTTTGACAATTTTAGTATTAGGCCGAGAGTCTCTTAGAGTAGCAAAAGTGGAATATTCCCAGACAGATTTTTATGTACATTTATATTGGCGATGAAAATATAATTCTTAATAAAATTTAAAAAATCACGACAGAAAAAAAATAAGCAAAAAGAGAAAAGTTGAAAGACAATAACTGAAGACTGACAAATTCTATTTTCCAGATTTCTGATTCTGGTAATTCTAAACCATGCCAACATCACCCATTCTCAAAATTAATACTTCCTATCATTTAAGGCGATGCCCAAGGCAATGTCCCTCATGTGAACAGCCTCTACACTCGCCTGTCCGCCTGCCTTGTCGTCACATGATCTGTGACACTTGCTTGGGAGAGGTTACGCTTTGTCCCGAAGGCTCATGTGGAGCTCAGATACCAGAGGGATTTAAATACGACCCTGCGGAAGATCAAATTGAGTAAGTTGACAGACATCTTTGAAACATTGTAGAAGTAAGCCTGTCTTGACCACCGAATAAAGCTTTTCAAGACAGGCTATGTAGAAGTATATTTGCATGGGTAAACATTTTTAGGAGGGGGTGAGGTTCTTCTTGCCTGTATGTAGAGTTGTTCAATCATGCACAACCCCATTTTTGTATGGTCCAAAGCTAAACAGATGACTTAGGATGAATGACCTGCTAGTGCCAAATAATAACCTACTCTAAGATCAGAAGTTCTAACCCTTGACTTCAAGACCTTTCGTCTAGCTCATACTGAACTATAGACCAAATAATAAACTTATAACTCTACGAGGCTATGCACTTATTTCTAGTGACTCTAAAATTAGGGAGCTAAAGTGGCTGAGGAAAAGACTAAACAAGTTCTTCATGGCCTTTGTGTCTGAGGTTGTATTTGGCTCAGATGTGGAACCGGATGAAGATATCATACAGTGGCTTCTTCAGTGTGTCACATTCAGAGCTGGAACTCGAGCGTTCAGCTTATACAACACTGCTGATGTGGTCGACCCGACACCTGTACTTAGATCTTTTATACTGAAGTTACTGATGCAGTGCCAACAAAGTGAACGAGTGCAAGAGCATCTCAACCGTCTGCTAGCTGAGTGGGGTGATGATGTAAGACAAAAGATCCAAACCATGGTACTCCTCATGGACTGCAGAAAGGTTGGTAACTCACAGGCCTGTGGAAATAAGTTGATCAACTCAGCGAAACAGATTGCAAGATCACTTGAACCATATGCTCACTTCCTGGGGTGCTGACAAGCTTGAAATAATTCTCAATATATTTAACCATTCACATCCACTTTTCCTAAGAGACGATTTGAATCTGCTAAGAGTAACGAGGATAATACACTGTTGTTATCCACTTTCAGGATTTTTATTCACCTACTGTGTCTATCGACGACGTCAACTTGACTGAAGAAGATGTGAAGCTGGTAACCGAGCGAATCAATGTGCCAAACGTTGATATGCTAAGTAGTGTAGCTGAGTTACAGTGCCTTATCAGTTATGGTGTGATGGCGCTAGACCTCACCATCCAACATCAACTCACTGAGGAGCTAAAGAGAACTGAAGCTACAATCAGGCAATTTCTACGGGCCTCTACACAGAATGGCAATCCTCAACCTGGGTAATCTTCTGAATGTATGAATCAATGCTGAGTAGATTTTTAGAACTCTCCAAATAATAATTTGGTAGGTTTTACTCAGATGAGCAGAAGGAGATGGCGTCTAACCTAAGGGATGTGTATGGCACTACACAAGCTGCATGTAATAATGGTCAAACAGCCCAGACTGACTCTGACACTAAATTATTGTGCCAATTTTACGGTTTTTAACCGAATTTTACGGTTTTTACGGTATTGAATTTAACAGTTGCTCAATGTCCTGTTAAACCTGATCTGATCTGTTTGGTGGCTTACCACAATGCAAAATAGCACTAGCACACTTTTTTTTAAATGGTTATCAAAATGTATAAGGGAGTGTAATGCTTCAAGTTTTGGCTCATATATAGCTTTGGATCATTCCATGTTTATAAACTGCTCTCCAGCATAAAGCTAGCCTGTCTTAACAAGCTTTGTTTGGTGCGGGGAACAAAGCTTGTCAACTAGACTTCTTTATCACACTAATCAATCTATATAGAAAAACGGAGTTGTGTTTCCGAAAAAGACAACTCCATTTTCCTATACAGATTGATTAGTGTGATAAAGAATATGTACCAAATCACATGAGAAGACAATATTTAATATCGGCTGCTCGACATTGAGCAGTGCAAGAGTTGACAAGCTTTGTCTCCCCCCCGTCTCCCCCCACCAAACAAAGCTTGTTAGACAGGCTAGCATAAAGCAAGCAATGACATAGAATAATATATACCTCGGTGGTAGCAAGTAATAAACTAGTCACCATTAGAACTTTCATTATATATCTTACAAACAAAAGCGTTGCGTTATAACTTGATGACGCTCCATTATGGTATTTCCATTCTCATTCAAAACTGCTATAAGTAACCACTGACCTATGTTTTCTGGACTCATTGTAAATGCATGGAAAGGAAATCTGATGTCAGTGTGATGCTTATTATTCAGATACTATGCTGCCCGTCAGCTTCATGCTGTTCATGGTGAGAGTTTCATCAAAGATTTGATGAACACACCACACAACTATCTCATACCTGATGATGTGAAGAGAGACCTGGAATCATTCACTGTACCAGATGTTCTGTCTGTCTACGGAGGTCAAGAATACAGAGCTGCCAAAACAGCCATCGATGAAGTCATAGCTATGTCTGGAAACCAGGAGGCATTCACTAATGCTGTCAACCAACTATTTGCAGTATGTGGTTAATATTCATAAGTCACCTAATGTATTTTTATGAGCTAATAGTGTATCTCTGTGTGAACAAACCATTGTGGAAATATGAGGAACAACTTTATATCTTGTTTATCTTGTAACACCCAGTATATCTTGAAATTTGTGTTTTGACATAACTGAAAATTGTAGTAGAAAAATTATCAATTGAAAAGTAGCCTTAAATTATGTCGATTTCAATTAACACTTCTTTCCGACAATATTCATATCAATTAAGATCAAATGGAAACTAATGAAATAATTTTACTAGCTCCCATCTTTTTGTGCTCCAAACCAAATCTATAGAGATAATCAATATACAGATGGGAACTGATTGAACAAGTATCCCCAGAGTGGCATGTTAAACTCATGCTTTACTCCTAAATTACTTCCTACATTCCTACTCAATGATAAGCATTGACAATAAATTTTTTGTTCAACAGGCTTGCCGTACTCCCTGGCTACTTCTTGAGATCATATTTACTCGAGTCACCAGAACTTTTGTACAAAGAACTCCAGTACCACAGAATGTTACCAATGGACTGTGGGAGAATTTGAATATCCAGCTACAGGGCAAACATCATGTGAGTTGTTCATTTTTCGTGGATAGTCTATTACGCTGAGTCACTAGTATCAACCTCTCAACACCCAAAACTTTCTTATATGTAATATCAGTAAATTCATAGCTATTCATCTACATCCATCCATCCATCCATCCATCCATCTAATAATCCGTCTATCTTTAATGCAACCTAAGTTTCATGTTGTGTGCGTTTCTTTATAGGATATGCTGCGAATGTTACTTCGGGATGGTGGACTGCCCCAAGAGATGGATGTGAACTCCGCCCGAGGGATCAATCTGACAATGCTTGTACTCAGCTTATTAGACTGTATGAGTAATAACACTGCTATGGGTGACCTAAACCCCCTTTCAGAGCTGATCAATCAACCTCTACAAGCTGTCAATCACTTTTTACCCACTATGTTTGATAATCAGTACGAACTGCAGGCAGAAAATATTAGGAGGGCTCTTCAAAATGCTGGTGAAAACCCCGTGGCTTATGGTAGGCTCTTATACTTTCTAACCTGAAATAGGAAAAAAATTATTTTCAGTTCCACATTTGAAATATAGGTTATTGGTAATGATAACCTACCGTCGAAGGTACAGTTGAGCTAAACCGAGGTTCATTTTTAGAAAGTCAATTGGCCAGAGACCCTATTTTACTTAATGACACAATGTATCTGCGTAAATGATGGATTTCATTTCTTACACCTTGGCAGGGTAATAGTAAACTGCATGCTGTTAGGATAATGCTCGACATACCTTATTTCAGAGCATTAAATTGAGAAAAAATCTCAAATGTTATTTTTTTCTCTTTCAGTATGTCCTAATGGTCACCCATATTATATTGGCAACGTAAGTACTTTACCCACCCTAACTAGTTATTTATAATTCGCTCTCATTAACAACCTTTGACCGCAAGATTCCCTGGTATAGAGAAAACAATAATTTGGAGCTGTGAAGAAAAATACTGTTCTCAACCAATGATAAAGCGATAAAAACCATGCTCTGTTCTTTATCATGTACACCAAGAACCAAACTCCCTGGTTTCACCAACTTCATGATCCCATCTTTTCCTTTTAGTGTGGTCGCCCAGCTTTCAATGCTGTATGTATGGATTGTGGACAGCCCATCGGTGGGACGGGTCATGCACCTGCTGCAGGCAACAGACGACTAGATGGTGGAACGGGGTAAGGAACACTTCTTTGCTAGTACTGAAAGAATAAATGATTTCACAACCTTGCTTGAATGATTTATTTTCTCTTATTTAGGCTCTCATAAGCATAGATATCTAATTCCTTGGTCTAAACTAATTCATGCAGAATTAGCATTTTTTAGTTAAATTCATGTTGAACTAGGCTTTTTTTCCTTGTATTTGGTCACCACCAGTGCATCATGTCACATTTTCTTTCCTTAGTTTACCTTTGACTCACATTATTTGTAGTGATCAGAGATCGCGACCAGGTCACATACTGGGAGCTGCTAATCAGCGAGGAGGAGCCGCTACATCAGAGAGAGATCTGAACGTTCTGTCATGTTCTGTGATGAGATGTCTGGTTCATCTGTGTATGTACGCTGGATCTGTGTTCAACCCTCGACAGGTATGTCGCCGAATAAAACAGGCATGACTGACAAAGGAGATGCTCTGCAATCAATTCTGCGATTTGCTCTGTAATTAATTGTAAAACCAATCTAAAGTAAACCAATCATTTATAACAAAATCTTGTCCTCCAATTAGCTAGAAGTCAATTTATATGACATCCTCTCTCTTTTTGACAGGTTATACAAGTCGTGCAGGGCATACAGCTTGGAGGGAATGACCACATGAGAGAATTTCTGGAGGCTCATATTCAGGTAGACATTCAGCATATGTCAAGGTCATCCGGAGAAAATGTAGACGATTGTATCCTCCTACTTCATGAGCTGATCAATCGCATGAAAAGAGGTACTCACTCAACAATTGCAAATATATATACATAATATGTATATATAATATATTAATTATTTTTCTTATTTGTTTATCAGTTTCTAACATCGTTTATCTACAAAAGGCAGAGAAACCCCTGTGTTCTTGTTCTTCAGACCCTACATGTGTTCCAGGCGTAAAAATAGATTGAAAAGATGGACAACATGAATCAACACCAATCCCTGCATTCCTATATAAACTGGAACATCAAAGACTGCTGTCTCTGGTTCTTTGTGTCCTATGTGTCTTGTGTCTTTGTGGCTGCTAAACAACTATGTTCATTCTTTAAGCTGCTAGAAGAGGTGGAAACATTATACTCACTGACATTCAGCAGAGAAAAGCATGGGAAGCTCAATTTGATAATAACTACATCAAACCGACCTTTGGTAACAACAAGGTAAATTTTGACATACCCAAACTGATGTCTAGACACTTTCAGATAATTTGGAATAAGGAAGAGAAGAGTATAGCATGAACCAAAAATGGGATTTTGGTAGTATGCTGGTAAAACCAGCAATAAGGCGCCATAGTAAGCACTTGGTACTTACTCTGCGCATGTGCGAACTGTTGAGACATACGTTCATATCTGCAGCACAGGGCTTGAATTAATTCACCTACTTCACCTCACTTTGGAGTTGCCTTACTTGATGGAAGGCAGCGCCACCATTGCTGTGCTGCAAAGATATACTATGTCACAAGGCTATCCTACGTGTTACTTGCAGACACTAAGGCTGGAACGGGTTCACAAAACCAGAACCGGGTCGGGTTTCCGGGCTTTTGGCTATCTTTCAAGACCGGGCCAGGTCGGGTTCGAGTACGCTTTAAACAGAGCTACTGAACCTATTTATTGCTGAGCCGTTGTAAAATATTGAATTCATCCATACAAACAATACACAAAGTACCGCAGTCATAACATTCGAACTTATTACATGATAACCCCCATTCCCTGAGAGACAAAAGCTGTTATCTGCAAAGTTGCTGTTCTAGGCTCCCAAATTGGATCTCAAGATCATTTTTCATCGAACTGGATATTGCCATAGGATTTGGCATACTGCTATATTGAATAATTTTGTCAAATTCTTATAGCCATCATATATGACACTTTGGAGTTGCCCCACCACACATAAATGAAGGCAACTCCCATTTTTACATGTTGTTGGAATACAAAGTTTTTTTATGATAATAGATAATGATGATCTTGATTTCATTAGAGCCATATAAATTCAGTGGCGCAGTGGATAAGGTCCTGGACGGCTTATCATGACATCGCTGGATCGAACCTGGGTCCAGGCGATGATTTGACAAGCTAGTAGAAAGATGTAACTAGTATTTGGTAGTGCAAATGAAATGACTGACTAGGCCTGAGTAAGCTCAAACCCGGCAAGCTTACACCCGAGGTGGTTGTACCCGCTCAAAACCCATTCCAGCCTTAGCAGACACCGTATACAATGATAAGGCAACCACAATATTTTAATCTGAGAGACCAGAAAGACACAAGAATAATCCTACTTCAAAAACCGTACCAATTCCTTCATCCCCTAATGTTTTGAGTACACCTTTTTACTTTCCTCGCTATTGTAACAGGCTCAGCAGTTACAGAACATAAAACAGCAGCTCCTTACAGCTGATAATGTGGATCTGAGGAGAATTCTCTCTGTCGCTGATAAACCTATAGATGAAGCTAACATACTGGCTACACCAGGACTCTGGGAGTACAAACAGACCATTACCCTTCCTCGTATGCAGAACGTCCTCGCTACACTGCCTCCAGAGGTAATACACTTAACCTGAGATCAGTACTATGTAAGCAGGTCAATATCATGGACAAAATTAGCCAAATAGGCCGTGTAAGGGGACTCATGCTGTTGGATAGCTAAAATATCTTTGAATTTTAACACGGTGAGCTCTGTTGGGCTGGGTTTCTGTGCTCGCCAAATCTACATGAAATTGTGTGATTTTGACCCTGTCTGATTATATTGCATTGGTTAAAAGAATGTTGAATCACTATGATATCACTATTGTCATATTACAGAACTACCCAACACTGAGACACATGGTGAATAATTGTGATGCCATCTCAGCTGTTCGATATCTTCCTGACATACTGGAGCTCATGAGAATCTTCAGTGATAAATTTCACAGCAGATACAAAAGAGACGGAGCATCTCGACTTCAGATCGGACAGTTCATCTTCAGATATCACGCTGAGATCCCAAACCTCAGAAGATTAGTCGAGAGTTTTATCAGTGCTTGGAACATAATGGCGACCAGTCAACGTAAGCGATTAAATCAAGCTTTTCGAAACGACTACACAACCATGATTAAGTGTACCCATATTGGAATTACTCACCCTTGTTGAGTTATTATTCTAAAATTGCATAGTATATATAAAAAAACATTTCAATGACTGACTGAGCTGATTATTTTGAAGCTGTCCCTGTGGGTGTGTCTGTGTCTGTCTGTTTATACGATATTACATTCCCCTTTACAGGCATGATAGGTAGAGATTATGGTGACATGGAGATCACATCTCCTCTGAATAGTTTCCTACTTGATCAGCACAGCAAAAGATTTGAAGAAAATAAGCCAAGCCCACCGTTCACATTAATTATATATCTGATTGATGTTCAGAATCGTCTGCTAGCTGTCAACAATGAGAAAACCCTGTAAGTTTGGTTTAAAAAGCAGTCCAAATCTCAAAACAAAGAGATAAGCATATCTACAACACAAAATCTTACATTCATTCTTCGGGTGAGATGAAAGAACTCAGCATCCTCAATTCTAAAGTCTTGTGGTGGAAGTTAGTGATTCAATTCATCACTGGCCTATGACATATAAACAGATAAAAAAATTCTTGGAAATTTATATCCCATGTTCTATCCCAGGCAAACCTTGGAGATGTCATCTATAAACAGCTCCCATATGGTGACTCTTTGCGACTCAGAAGAACTAATCGGAGTTATCCTCTCTCATAGTGAATATGAGATGAGGGAGACAACTCGTGTAACATACAACTGGCACGCTATAGAGCGAGAACTAGTAATGAGGTACCAAAGCAACAGACCAATACTAGACTTCAAACCAGAGCAGCTACAGTTTTATGTGTTCCAGGAAGATTTCAATCTGCATAATCAACTCAAATCTATCAGTGACTCACAGGTTAGCTGCAGTTATAAAACCATCTTGAGCTGTGAACTATAGTTCTGAGAATTGAATATTGATAAATTTGAGGCGTTCACTGCATGTAACATCAGTCTGTGCAGCCTCATATCCTGTGTTATATTTGCCAAAAGGGAGAGTGGTAGCAAGAAATCCACATCTCTGGGACTTCTCGAATGGAAGACCGGCCTGTGTTCTCATCAAAACTGAGCAATAAAACTGATGTTAACAGTGTTAATTTTATTGGAAGTTTAATATTGTTGCAGGAATGGCTGAGTCCAGAACTGCAGGCTTCAGTCTCAGTTAAATTAACACCGCGTGTGCCAACGCTGACAGCCCATCTTAAAGAACTTAAAGTCGCCATCAACTTCCTGTATGGTACAACGATAGGAGGAGACAAATCCCTAGCTGAGTATATGCAGTCATTCGCTAAAGACTTGACCTACCTACCTGACTCAATCAAACTAAGACATGTTAGAGATGTCTGGCTACTTCTCAAATACACTCAGACTGATCTTCTGATGAAACACCACCAGGTATGTATGCTTAGTTGACATCTGTTGCTGTTTACAAACAAATATTAGCGTCAGGTAATCTTCTGTGAGAAATATTCATTTAACTAAGGTAAAAACACGACGTTGAAAAAGTTGAGTCATTCTCTTCCTCTGCTTGATGCCAAATCCAAAACCATTCAAGAACATATAGTGGGGGTCTCGCCACCCATTATCTTTGTCAGAACCGACACATTCAAATGTCCTGTCGACACGCCCTCACTATATGCCGTACCAGACTAGTTAGGAAGTCGACAGGAGTCCCTGTCATTTCCTTTATGCTTGGGTCATTTTGTCTAACGCTGAGACAAACGCTTGTAAGCAGATTGTGAGAGAATTTTGATTCCTGGTGAATAATTGGTCTCACAAATGTACAAACCTGATCAAATTTGACAAAAAAAACTTCTTCTCCATTAGGAACCATTTGATGATGTAGACACCAAATGTCGTGAAGCATTAACTCCAGATCTTGAGGGACTTCTTAGGGATCGCTGTATGTATAATAGCCCCAGAACCAAGCTACTACTACAAGAACTGTTCAAGTATATTATTCTCAGGCTAAACAAGGCTGCTGTAGCTGAGAGTGAGCTTGATGCAAACCGCAGGTAAGCCTACATTAGAAAGGATATGAGCCTGATATGTGGTGACGGTTCACTTTTAATGTACTTTGTTATCGTTTCCCAAAGAATCTAAGCATTTATATCCTGTGCCTATAACAGATGAACCCGTAAAAAGGTGTTTTGTAGCAGCAATAAGATTACGTATAATACTCATAGCTGCTCACAACAAAACCACCCAAAATGAAGACAGAGTTCAGAACACGCAGTTTCTGAATGAGAACTTTGTTTGAGTGATATTTTGAACTTTCATGTTTTTGTAGTTTGGATGAGGAGCTAAAGGCATTCATATATGCTAGCGCTAACACTGACTCTGACGAAGAGAGAAGTTATCAGATCCTGGATGGAATTCCAAACTTAGTCATAGAACCCAGATACAAAACAGAAAAACCACCAAAATTACTTGTAAAACACGCCCCTAAAGCCTGGTGTTATATCTGGGAGAGATATATAACTAAGGTTGACTGAAGAACGTCCAGCACTTGCCACCCCTACCAGTAGTTTTACATGATATCAGAGCAGCTCCTTTTTCAATCAAGACAGTAGCTATGCTTTGCATATCACTGAATTTAGCATGCTATTTTGTGGGGTATTATCACCTTTGCCATTGCTTATTTTCATACCAAATTTTTTTTAACTTGTATTTTATATTTTAAACAAGCTGTGGTCACGCCTTCTCCGATTTTGTGCACAACCTCTGAATGCTGCTGCAGTCCTTCAGTTATAATTTATTTTACCCATACTTTTTGTTCTATCAGGAACAACGCCATCACAACTAATAACGCCATCCATAGTTATATTTCCTTGCCTGCATGCTCTATATTCAAATACAATTTATACTTAGTATTTTTATGCGTTTTCATACAGTGATAGTAGCTTACAAATCAACGTAATTGATTTAATTATTGAACATTTTTAAATTTAAATTCCCTGGTTTATGCTGCGGTAGGTTTTCATAAATTTAGGGTAAATGACACAATTAGGTTGATTGATTGATTGATTTGTATTCTATCACTAACTGTAAAAGTTGCGAGAAAAAGGTTGCTGGTACACGTACTCTGCTAAAAAATAATGAAGTTGCCTTGCATGAAAAAAATAGTATTATTAAAAAGTAGTTAAAAAAATTGTATTACTAATATAAATGCACATGTGTCTCAACACATCAGCTTTTATCTGGGAGAAATTTTGGTTGAAATCAAAAACGGAGTATGGGAAACATGAAAACTACAAATTGTCTGAAGTTGGCCCGGAACAGATTACGATGGTTTAGTCCAGAAATATCCCAAAGCGTCTTTATTAGGAGGGAAAAGAACAATTTTTTCATCCTAGTTTTCTTCTTGTGGAGCAAAGATACTGCATAAGTGTGTATGTATACATATTGCTCGATACCAAGTTCAGGCATTTACTAAAAAGTATAAGACGGATCTGATGGCATAATTTTAAAATATGCTGACGATAAAGTGATTATTATATGCTTAGTTGCTCATGAAGATATTTCTAGATTTTCTAGACTAGCAGGATAAGTAATTTGTGAAAAGTTGATGACTTTTTTTGCATGAAAAAGTTTCCTCCTAAATTCACTGCACCTCGATACCAAACATTTGCAATCTCCCTCCGCCATCACAGAGGGAACATACTTGTTCTAGATAAAAGCCAGGTAAGTTCTTATGAAACAAACCAAGGAACTCAATGTTTGCCTACTTAAACTGGTTATCTGAAGGAACTAAAATGTTCATCACTCATCGTTATATCTATTGTTTGATTGATATGATTCAGAAAGAAGTCCTCTTGTCTTATCCATGTGTGATGTGCGCATTTTGTTTCTACATCTAACATAGGGAAAGTTCTTGTCCTATCTATATATGTGACCCACCATCTTGTGATTATCGTTTGAAGCAAAGCGCGAAAATGTCTCATTTACATTTTTCGAGTGAATGCTTGTTCGCTGTGCTATTGGATACTTGTTATTAGTTATTGAATATTTTCTGTAGGCCCCTGCTACGAACTAGTCTAAATAATGGGATAACAGCACTGCTATTGATGATGAGCCAAGCTCTGCTGAAATTTTTCTTGCAAAGTTAGACCAAACACAACAACTTGAAAACAATTCTCCAAGGTTGAGTGTAGCATCTAAAGACGATATTAAAGTTTTCAATAATGGACGTCAATCATCGAACCATCATGGCTGCAAGAACTGAAGCAAGAAGTCAACAGTGAAACAAATCTAGATCGCCCTGATGGCGATTCTGGAAAATTAAAAAACCTGCCTCGAGAAATAAGGCTGTAAATGGTGTTCCTGAGTCCTGTGAGTCAGAAAGACAGACAGGCGGTAAAATAGCTCACATAATGGCATGACTCTCTAATTATATTACGCCATCTTCCATGATTTCCAGTCATTGTTTTTAAAAATGAGTTTAGATAGAACTATAAATAAATAGTTGTGAGTGGAAGACCTTAAAAGATTTACCAATAATGAGAAGATCCGCAATCCATAGACTGCCCATGACATGGCCAACCATTGATATGAATTTATGGATCAGTGGTAAAATACATAGATGGCTATTTGTGGCGATATGAATATGACATTAGTATAAAAGTGTCAGGATCGAAATAAAACAATAAATCTGGCAGCTTATATGGTTTGCATTGATTGATGTCCCAGTATCAACCTTCAAAAACTCAGGCAATCTACTTGACAACAGTTTTCAAGGGACAGCTATTCTAGATTCTGAACTTGTGGACCAATCAAAGATGAGTAATGCGGTCCAGCAACCATACATGAATAGCCGTACGCTTGATCAGGGTCAGATATGTGCCCCTCATGCATATATATAATGGATATCATTGACTAGTATGTATATGTGCTATTTTTGCAAATTTTTACCTGCTAACTATGGTTCCTTGATCTGAGAATTTTTCTTTCTTTCTGAAAAGAAAGCATTATATCCTGCCTTCCGCTGCTACATTTAGATTGTCCAGACCAGTTTTAAAACTTGATGCCAACAATGCAAGAGTGTCAGTTAAAGCTGGAGGAACTAAGACACTGCTTCCTATCTTTATGCATTTATAAGTGAGCCGATTGATAGACTCAATTATATGCCAGTAGGGACGAGTAATGCAATGCTTTATCCAGAGCGCTGTTTCTATGTTCAGTGCATATGGACATTGCAAAAATAATTAATCAGTTCAGTCCTCTTTTTGCACATGGCCCTGCCGTTGTAGAGTAGGACAACTCTGTAGTTTGCAATATTTAAAAAATGTCATTGAAACAAGAACGGAGTGTTACACCTTGGTTACACAATGGGGCGGCTCAATGTCATCACATTTTTTTAACTAGCGATGCCATGAAATGAAAATCAAATCTCGTTAGTCTGCTGCTGCAATATAATATATTGTACTGAATCTTGCACCTTGAATTAAACTGATTAGCAGCTGGAGCAAGCTGCGATATGGTTAGTATTCTTTTTTAGACTTTAACTAAATTTTTTACCATTGTTTATTAGTTGGATAATAACGATGCAAACAACAAATGGAGGTCAGTTTACTGTTGGTCTTGTTATCTCGTGTGCTGGCTATATTTACTGCTGGTTGCAAGTTTAAAAACAAGCGAATATCTCCTCTTGATTGTAACGGCCACTATATAATAGTCTACTATATAACTATATTTATTTTATCACTTGCAGCAGCAGAGAGTTTGCAACTACAAGGCCTCTGACATCAAGACCTCTGAACTAAAACCAGTATGTGTTTCTTAGTCTTTAGAAGCCTGAGAAGCCAAGAGAAGCCCGACTATTCATCTGCAAACCCGTGTTTGGTAAAAACATTAAAATTAAGGTTATGATACCAGCCCTGGCCGATTTACTTGCAAATTTTGTATCATTCTATTCCTAGCATCATCACTAAGACAGTTTTGCTATAATATAGTTAATTTGCCATTATATCTTTTGAAGAGGAGTTTGAGGGTGTAATATAGCCTGGGCAGGCTAGGTTTAATATGTTGACTGCCCAATTCCATATGAAGGATACCTCACAGTAAAAAAATGGCCAATAAACACTGTGTATTGGTATAATATAAGGTAGCTGTCACCAGTTAGATGTAGTGGAGTTTTGCATTGCACAACGACACTTTGTGCCTAAGCAGTAAGCACTCATAGCTCATTTAAAGGGCAACCAAGGTTTCAAACAACTTCTCAGTGATGGCCATTGATTAATAGCAGATGGCACCTTCTGCATGGGGAAAAAGACAAAATATAATTCGGATGATTATTCAGCCAGAATTCTTGTGAAACATTTCTTTCATCAGGTACTCAAACTCAGCTAAAATAGAATACCACATAGCAGTTTCCTGTTCCTGTTATTATTTAGCCTGTGCTCTATAATTATTACAGCAAAGTCTTGGAACCTCCCCTAAACTGAAGTGTTACCCAGCTTAAAGTGCAACCAAGGTTTCAAACAACTTCTCATTGATGGCAATTGATTAATAGCAGATTGCACCTTCTGCATGGGGAAAAAAGACAAAATATAATTCGGATGATTATTCATCCAGAATTCTTGTGAAACCTTTCTTCCATCAGGTACTCAAACTCAGCTAAAAGAGAATACCACATAGCAGTTTCCTGTTCCTGTTATTATTTAGCCTGTGCTCTATAATTATTACAGCAAAGTCTTGGAACCTCCCCTAAACTGAAGCGTTACCCAGCTTAGATTCAGCAACTACTTTGAGTTTTGCATCGCGTAATGCACAAAGCGGATGCTGCCCAGCACATTATTTGCTACCCGTTAATGCATTGCTGTGAAACCTTGGTTGCCCTTTAAAGTCAGCAACTACTTTGAGTTTTGCATTGCGTAATGCACAAAGCTGATGCTGCCCAGCACATTATTTGCTACCCATTAATGCATTGCTGCGAAACCTTGGTTGCCCTTTAAGGTCATGCCTCGCCTAGGATACTAACTTGAGAACTAATGGTCCGATTTACTTAATTTTTCATTCTAATTGTAGCTATTCCTTGATTAGCAATTTCCAAACCCTCAATTATGTTCAATTTAATTTCTTATTATTGTGATGGCAATTTATAAAATTTAAGCCACCGGTGCCCATACAAAATAATAGGAGCTGTCAATAACTGGGAGCATCTGGCTCAGACGCCTCACATCTATTTATCCGTATCAAACCAGAATTGGCAGCGCGAAGTAGTCCCACTAAAATTAACTTGTGATAATTAATGGTAGTAACAAGCCTTGACATGGACTTCAAGTATATACTAGAGAAGGTAAGTTCTATAATAACAGACAGGAATTAACAAGCCAGCCTGTGAACTATTGTAAAATACACTCAAATGACTGGATTTTAGAGACTTATATTACTACGCCAAATCTGGTGCAGAAATATCAAGAAATATCAGGAAAAAACCATGAATGGTTGATTTTCTTTTGTATTCATGAGGCATTTATTTCAATTTGAGTAGAGAGGTTGATTCAAAATTTGGGAATATACAAAAAGGGTATGTTTTAAGATAATTCTAATGCAATTGTTCACTTGACATATGTTTTATTAGAAGCAAGCTTGGCAAAATCAATATTAAGTTTATAGCCTGCCTCTTGATGACTGCATGATAGGCCTTCTTATCATACCCCTTCCCCAACACAAAAGTTTCATTTGGTTTAAAATCAATGCCTAGTGCCCCCACTAAGGCTTTGGAGGATGCCCCTATCATAAAAAATATTACAGTCTCGGTACAGTTTTCACGTATTTGTACTTCTAGTTTTGTACAGCAAAGGGGCATTTTTGTCAAAATTTTGACTATTTTAGAAGTATGATAATTCAAAATTGCAAAATGACAGATCATTTTCTATTCATCGATGCTGGCCAGCACTGGGTTAGTGAGGGCACTAGGGTAATAACATTTGTCCACCTTGACCAACAATTGACACAGCTCAATTTCATTATAGCGTTGTCAACACTAATGGCGTAGCTATCAGTATGTGAATTTTAATGCCGTTTTTTTTCAAGTCAAATCAAACATTGAACATTATTGTCTCCAGTCTCATATCACAACTCCAGCACCTCGACTCTGCAGTCACTGAGTGGATATCTAGCTTTCTCAGTGACAGAGTACAAAGAACTATGGTAGACGGCAATCTATCTCGACCCATCAAGACAAACACTGGTACACCTCAAGGCTCCGTTTTAAGTCCTCTTTTGTTTTCCATATATACAGACCGGATTACTTCTGAATTGAGCAATGTTACCATAATCAAGTATGCTGATGACACCTGTATCATTGGCTGCATTTCCAATCAACAAGATCTAGACTCATACTTTAACGAGATAGACAGGATTTCTAAGCAATGTTCTGATTATGATCTTTTATTGAATGCCAGCAAAACTCAGGAAATATTATTTTCTACTCAACGAACTAAGCCCCATACCCCTCCTATTGATTTAAATGGTGAGAGCATTACTATTAGTGACAAAGTCACTTATCTTGGTATTATGTTAGATCAAAAGCTGCGCTTTGAAGAACACATTCAGTCTGTTGTGAGTAAAGCTGAGCAGCGTATGTATATTGTCAGGAATTTTGTACATCTTAGCACCATACCCCTTGCCACTATGTTATTTAAAAGTTTTATTGTTTCCCTGCTCACTTATTGTTTACCAGTATTATACACTACTATTTTTGCTAAAGACAAGAAACGTTTGAGCAAGTTTTTTGATCAGGCCTCAAAGCTCAAACTCCAAGTAGATGATCTCGACAGCCTTATGACTAAGCGTACCAAAACACTTGCCCTCCGATATATCCATGACGATGACCACTTTATGAACAACTTTCTTGCTAAATGCCCCTCAGGCAGGTATCGAACAATTAAACACAGAAGTGCCCTTGGTAAAGACTGTTTTTTGAGGCACGCTATCCATATTTTAAATGATATTCTCTTTTAATCATCCATCAGTGTTTAAACTTATTTTTCCTTGTATATGCTGGCTCCTTTTCAGTATGAACACCCTTATCTCGCAACATATTATTTTATGTTAGTGATAGAATACAATCAATCAATCAATCAATCAATCAATCAATCATGGCTGCATGATATATAAGGGTAGTATTTGTGTATAGATTGCATTTTTTGCTCCAAGAACTTGCAATGTCTTTATATCTGGACAATAGTGACAATATGTTTTGACATGTTGCTGAAATTCGGTGTCGCGCTATGACGTTACGTCATGGCGTAATGTCTTCAAATTCTGGGTTTAAACTTCTTTGATCATGTCGATTGAGAAACCCCAAAAAAAGATTTTGGCGAGGCATGACCTTAAACCAATGTAAGTCATGTTGCTTGTTGTTGTTGCATGTTAGTACCAAGACCAAGACCAATAATGATTTGTATCTCCACCATAGACTTAATCTAAATTATTATATTATCATATTATTAAGTCTATGATCTCAACTGACTTCAATTGTGTTTCTTGCTGCTGGTGACTCACATTCTCACGGTATTATTGTTCTTTTATTTTCAGTATGTAGACATAATCCCAACCAAATTCGGTTGCATTTTGACAACGACAATGGCTCCAGAAATTTCATCAGTTAAAAGCGAGCGAAAAAGCAGGAGAGGAAGGGCCTCTTCAAAGAAATCAACAAAGGGTGGGTTTACACTAGCCTGTCTTGATAAGCTTTGTACGGAACAATAGTACCAACATCATTTCACAGCATTGCCATCCTTCTACCATTAATGCTAACGATTTGCTCAAAATTCCCACATATTTGGTCTTTCAATCAGAAGAATTTGTTCCCAAATTGTTCACTCAATATATATTATAGTTCCATCAATGAGTAAGCAATTTGGGAATGAACTAGACCCTAGCAAGTCTTGCTAACCCAACTAAGAAAGATCAGATAGTGATTTTGGCTGTTTTTTATTAGAAGATCCCCCAGGAACTGCCTAGATCAAGTTTGATCCATTTTCCCCTCATTGGAATTGCCCCCCCCCCCCTTCTACTGACACTCCTTTTTCCTTCGTGGCAGCACAGAGTATCAGCTATCACTATTAGCCCCATCTGCTGGGTAACTGTAAATTGCTGAACAGGCTGAACAGACAGAACAGCTGAACAGAATTTCTCAGACTACTATTCGTTTGATTCTTTACATGATTGGCTAATTTTGCATGCATTACAAAATAAAGTACACCTATGCTGTAGTATGTTGGATAGGCCCTGGGGGCCGATGTCAGGGAGACATGCCCCAATGCACCTATGAGAGTTGTGTAACAAAAGGCCTTTTGTTTGGTGAACAAAGGAGTACAATGTCATGCAAAGTGTGCTTGTCTGAATGCATGTTGGATTCATGTGATTGCATGCTGGGGCGCGTGTATGCTAGGCTCAGCTCTCTACTTTTGCTACACTCATTTGTGGGTATACACAATCCACCCGCTGCTACGATATGTAGGGACCACTGGTAAAGGGTATTTCACAACTGTACTTTATTTTGTAATGTGAGCATGGACAATTCTTCTCATTAAATTATTTATTTTAAGTTTGCATTCACCTTGGTTTCTTTCAATTTCGTTCTCAGTAATTTTTTCGGCATTACACTACTAGTGAATGGATGGAAAGTAGCCCCCCCCCCCCCCCCCTATAAACAAAGCTGGTTAAGACTGGCTAGATGGAAGGTTGAGCTGGATAATGTTTCTGGTATCCAATTTCCAGAACACCATCAGATTTTGTCATAATTGGCACATTGATTGCTTCATTTGCTTGCCCTAAATTGGTTATATTAGGTGCCAACAGGAACTTAGTGACTCATCAAATCATTTGGTTAGGAGGAATGTGTTTGAGAAGCGATAGTCAGCCCAAGAAATGATTAGAAATAATATTTTTAGTCTGAGAAGTTCTGTTCAGCTGTTCAGTCCGTTCAGCCTGTTCAGCAATTTACAGTTACCGCCATCTGCTTTCAAGTTTCAACGATTTAATGATCCACTTTTTGAGTAGCATAGGTTCCATGTAGCCTGGGCAGGCTGTCGGTGGTGGGTGGGAAGGGGGACACCTCACCCTCACCACCATCCCACCCCCGACAGCCTAGGCTTGATTGAGTGACAAACAGTATGCTGTTGTATTTAGGCATGGTAATTAATATCGATAAATATAGATAGATCTATGAAATGCTTAGGTTGGTTAGTGTAACAACGTTGATTATTGCAGCTTACCAATGATATGGGTTCACTCAGATGTCAATTGCTGAGCTATACCACAATTTCAAAGCTTCTCCACGATGTTACTTGATAAAGATTATGGTGAGACTTCTTGCTATCAGGATAATAATAAATATTTAATGGTGTGAACCTTGAGGCAATTGAAAATCATGGAGTGTAGTTATCCTTCCATTCCAAAGTGAGACTATAGCTCCTATGTACTAGAGATCTTATCGCAAGGCTTGGGTTTGATATTGTTGTTCGATTTTCTTATATGAAAAGAGAAGTAAAATATCTGAGCTGCGTCTGAGTAAGATTAAGTGGGTATTTTGGACCTAGATTCTGCCTAACTCCTTCAATGAGGGCAACTCACTCCCAAATTTGCTCACCGAGAAGAAAAAGAAGCAGTATGATTTTCTGCAGGTTTTCGATCACTTATTAAAATGGTTCCAGATTGGATGCAATGTATAACAATAGGCATAACAGACATTCTCTCAGAGTGGTATATTACTGTCAGAGGAGAGGAAACAGATACGAAACGATATGATTAGGTTTGTGTCTACACTAAGATCAATGCTGTCAGTTCTACTTATGTGAGAGACCCACTTCTTCTTAGAAAAAAGTGAGTTTAAGCTCTATGGAATTATAGCCTTTAGCTTGCAGGATCAGTGAGGTTTCCATGACTCTGTGTGCATGTTGGAAATGCGAGCCTGTTCTTAAAACAAAGCTTTGGGGTGACATTCCATTGTTAGAGTGACATTTCAATAGTCTTGTTTTTTTAAACAGATGATCTGATTTAACACTTTTTGAATGAAATTTATGTGCAGCAATATATGTCTTCACTTGATCGTTTTCTTAAAAACAGAATTCTTGGAATATTCCCAACCTTTGACCACGCCTTCAATTGTTTTTCTTTTAGCATGAGGGAAATGGTAGATGTATGATAATGTACATGTAAACGGACAGATCAGTAGCTAGCGACAGATCTGCAGAATCTCAGCACATAACGACGAATACTTATCCAATCATCACCAATACCAGCAGGAAAAAGCAGCCATCCCCCATATTCTCCCCCCCCCCCCCCACCGATTGGTTGGTACACTGTACACTCCTATTGCTTCTTCTGCCTCACCTTATATGTTACCATAAATCTTATTACAGTGAATGATAGAATAATAGATTTTTGTATTGACCTTTTGTTCTAAATATCATCTTAATCAAATGTCCATGAGTTGACTGTAATCCAGTGTCATTACAGCTGAACATTTTTCCCCGGGTTTTTTTTTCATTGCCTATCCTGAAGAATAACCCAAATTGCGTTAACTCAGTGAGAAAGCTAAGAGTCATCAAAATACTGTGATGGCCCTTGTGCCGGGAGTCCTAGATAACATATGTTATATTCTTCTTTCAGGATTCGAGGCGCAACCAAAGAATACCAAGGAGTCAATCAGGAAAATCTCAATTGTTGATTATGGGCTGAATAACTACAATCAATTGTTTCATGATGGACTATCCATCTCATTAGTTAAAAGACCAACATCCTTAGGTAAGGAGGTCCTATTAATCAAGAGCACGTAATAATAGTGTATAGCGTAATTATACAATCAGACATAGGTGTGTGGGAATGCTGTCACTGTCAGTATTTATAAGTTGTACCAATGACTATGACATGACACTCCCGCTGTTCCCTGTCCACAGCAATTCAAGCGTGAAAACGAGTGTTTGTCATTTTAGGATGCTGTGCTCGCTTGCTCTGTTTATAAAAAATTACAATGTAGAAATGATTTCTTTCTGCAGACATAGCCTTACTTATTTCAGATTTGCCTGAGAATGGTTCATGCAATTCTCTTGATTTTTTTTACATGTGTTACCAGAACATATGGGCCACAGTCTAGGCATTTATTCATGTAGTCAGTCAATGGATTTTGCAGATATATTTGATTTAGTGGCTAACATTCCTTTGTGAGATGAGTAAGACAAGGTACACACAATACTAGATAGCCCTTACATCAAACAAAGTTTCCTATGACCAACAGTCATTCTAAGCTGACCAAAGGAAGGTGTCAGATTTATGAAATTTGTCATTCACAAGCTGAAAACTAGATAAAAACAGCCCAAAAACAGCCTTCTTTTCTCCCTCCCCCTCCAACATAATCTTTTTTTGAACCATGAAAATAATCATTATTACCAATCACCTCAATCAAGATATTTACTTGAGAACATTTGCTCCAATTTAAGAGGTAAATGTGGCTATAGAGACGGCCCAAAAAGTGTCCAGTTCATAGCGCCATATGGACATGTCTCTTCTATAAATATGCTAAGCAAAAATTACCCAACCATCTGCATGAATGATGGGGCCTTTATTTTAGATTGAGCTTAGCGTTATAACATGAAAACTCAGGTCCATACTCTAGTACTCAACTACATCAGTGAAACTCCACCCATAATCTCAGCTATCATATAGTTAACCTACCAGGCGTTTAGTCGCTAACAAAATAGTAAGTGGTAAGATCACCACAGTTGCATTTATATCACCTTCCCTTGGTAGTCAAACTATCGTTAGTCATGTTTCCCCTCAAACGCTATGATAAGGCCAATGTCAATGTTGATCCTACAGTGTACTTTATAGTTTTTTAACCAAATCTTGCAATAAGATCCTACGATATCCTCTCGAGTAAGATCCATACTAACTCGATACTCAAAAATTTGAATTCATTTTCAAAGAAACTGATCTGTGCATTGACATAGACTGCACTTATTCAGTAATATTGATAGTCCATGTTTAGATGTGCTGAGTAACTGTGGTGCACAAATGGACAAGATCTGATGCCACAAAACAGAAAGCTTCTCCAAGTCACCCACTGCTAACACATTTCAATACTACTCTCTAGGAGGCCGTCAAATTCATTTGGATTTTTTATCACCCTAAAGACTGAAATAACTAGATAACACATTTATTTACATGGATCTACTTTAAGACATGCAAATACTAGTTTTTGATGTAAAGAGAACTGTTTATCTGAGTAAGTCTTGTGTGTCAAAACATCTTAAAGTTTGTAAAGATTGCTAAAAAAAATCCTCAAAACTCAAAATCACTTGTTAGTAATCATCACATGATTTTGATTTTTACATCATTGAGATGCCTGAAATGTCTAGATCTAAAATAATTTTATTTGAAGTTTCAGTGAAATTTGGAAATACATAATTTTCATGTAAAACAAACAGGCTACCTGTGTAAATTTTGAATTTCCTATTGAATTTCTATTGAAAGCCACTAATCATAAAGCTCATAATTGAAGCGTAACACTCGTTTTCATGCGGCCCGCTTGCCTATTCAACTGAAGACCGCAGTTTGATAGGAGTGTCATATCTTAGTATTTATAATCTTTGGTTGTACTTATTCCAAATACAAGAGAGACAGTCAATCTAGGCAAAAGAACAGGAATTATGGCTCTGAGCCTGTAGACCATGTATGCATATTGAAAAGGATGAGCCTCTTCTCAAAGAAAAATTTTACATGGATGGATCATTTTTTTTGTCACTTTCGAGAATTTGAAAATAAGCAGAAATAAGCACACATCAATGAGCAACTAATGACTGCGCTGTTTATTATTTTTGTTGTAGAATAAGAAAACCGGAGGACAGTAAATGTTTAGATATAGATTAGTTGCGACAGATATACAAAGTTTCAGCACAGAGAATCCACCGATCATCACTGAAACAAGCAGGAATAAAGCAGACCCCAGACACCCACCTGTGTGGTTGGTTATCGCGCATTGTTTCGTCTGCTTCACCTTTTATATGTCACAAATAATCTTGTTACAATGAATGATGAATCTTGTTGACCCTTTTTTTCAAATCACGTTCACTTTGAATTTGAGTTTCTTGTCTCCAATCCAAGATACATGACACGGACAGTTGATCATTCGTCAGGCAGTCCTTGTTTTGTTAAATTTCTTTTTGTTTATAAGCCTAGATGTGCTGTTATGCGTGAGAAAACTAAACCAAAGTAAAATTAAATCATTAAGCTGGTCCTTGTACTGGGAGTTCTAGATCAAGTGGGTCATGTTTGCATGCATTCCGGTTTGCTCCCCTTCCACTGTTTGGTCATAGGGAGAAGCAATTTTGAATGCAGGCAAACTTGGTCTGTGGGAGTTCCTACAAGTTATTGAAAAGTTCTACTATCGTTTTAGGATCCGAGGAGAAATCACAGAATACCAGGGAGTCAATCAGAAGAAGAGTTGATTACATTGAATGATGTGCTCGATAATTACCTGTGACTGTATTATGGTGAACTATCCAAGTCATCAGTTGAAAAACTAACATCCTTAGGTAAGAAACTTGTTTCCTTGATGAGAGCGTGCTGGAATGCAGTTGTAACTAGTTCACAAAGTTTGCCTGGGTTGATGGTAGTATATTTCAATTATCATCCACAGAGCAGAGTTTGACATTGTTATCAGATTAGTTTGAGCTGATTATCATTATGAAAAAAATTGAGCCGACAGTTAGGAGTGATGAAGTTTAAGATTGGGGCAGGAATTTTTTAAAAAATTGTTCCCCTGGGCCCTGTGTTCTGTCATATACCATATGTCATATCAGTCAATCTTAGAGAGGGACTTATTGAGCGAGACTTCGCATCACAATGATTTGTGTAACACTGATGTAACTGAAAATGATGTCTTTTTGGTTGATGGTATAGTTACATCTTTGTGTCTGATAATGTCCTGTATTTATGCTGCGTGTAATGATTTAGTGTTGTCTCGATGGTGAGTTATATTGTGAGAATTCTTATGAGTTGGATAGTGTGAGCTGATAGAATTGCTACTTTTATTCTCGATCCCAATATCACAACTGACAATAGTTAGGGGAACATTACATTATATAATATGATACTTATTAGTGATGCACAGCATTAAAAGGAAACATTATTAACATACCAGGGAAATTAATTGCTCATTATTTTTAATTAACACAATCTACTTATAAATCAATCATGAGGGTCCACATTCCTCTGGTAATGAAACCTTAATTAAAATGTCAATTTCTGGATATAACAACACAGTCTCTTTCTGTTGCACAATGAAACGGATTTTGTGACGACTTCTTTGAATTTGTTTCTTTACTGTTGATTTGATGTTACAGATCAGTAGCAGCACTTTTTATTATGTGAGAATGTTTTATTGTTACCACATTCACCCACACTGATGGCTGGCTCCTATTGTCCCAGATAGCGTTGGTATGGCATTTATGATGCTGATCCCACATGGTCCCCGAAAGAGTATTTATTTTGTTCACATTGCAAAACTGATCCCAGACTTTGTTTATGTCTGGGTTAGTGTTGGGATAAATATTATGTGTTCACATTGTCAAGGATCGTCCCAGATAGTCCCAGATCATCCCATACCAGTGTTACATTCATATAGTAGCCGTATGTAAAATGAGTCTGGGAATGTGACGGGAAAGTTTGTAAGCGTCAAACTTTCCTGTTTCTGACCCAGACTCATTTTTGCTGGTTTGTCGTATTTGTGTTCACATTGTATGGGATGGTTATCTTGGTTGGCTGGCTGGGACAATGTGAACCAGGTTTGAGAGGACACAAAATGGTCTTGCTTATACTTGTCTTATGCAATTCTCTGTAAATAAATTGACTTTTATTTTCTGTTTCAGGTGAATCACCATATATTTTGAATGCTGTGTACAATTATTGGACGATTCAACAAAATTCTGCTCTGCAATTTAGGATGCGCCAAATTTCTGGGGACGCCAACAACTCTCACCATCTGATAATTACACTGTTGGGTGAGAGTATCATGAGTTGAGCAAACTTGACAGATTTCGTAAATTATTTTTCTACATTTTATTTTTGTCATTGAGACCTTTGACTTAGTGGAAACTATGTCACATAAACATCCTGACTCTCTGCGTATAAAGTAGTGTCCCTGCCAGAAATGAGTTTCACCTGAAAGCTGATTTTGCTATCAACAAGATAGTTTAAATTATTTGTTGACTAAAAAAATTAACTCTCGATCCCATTAACCATCATCATCCCCACGACAAGGTCAGGTGAATTGAGAGTGACTTTTGAGACAGTGATAATGGGGCGATGTCCATTCATAGAATGTTTATGCCCTGTACCTAAGCTGAGACAAGCAATCATAAATTGTAACAATCCTGATCGAACTTGTTAGACAGCTAATATGCTAAAGACAAAACGTAGCAATAGACAGTTTTCTGAGCTCTTATTTATGCCTCAATTCGGAGTTGTCCTCTCTTCAGTTTGGTACTTTTAACCCACGCCGCATGGGAAAAACCTGCTGAAAGAGGGTTATCTTGAAAACCACTTATGTTAGGATAAAAATGACTTTTGATTCAGAGTCTGCACCATTGAAAACCCTGGGAGACAGGGTCTCCAAATCATTGGAGGCTTGAATGTTGATAAATATTAATTTTAGTGACGAAACTCGTGAAAAATTCTGCCAAATTGTCCGCAAACAGGCAGAAAATGCTATAATTGACTATCCAAATACTAAAATTATTTCCCGAACTATGTCCATATGAGTTTTCAATGTTGCAGATTCTAAATAAAAAATAATTTTTATCCTATTATAAGCGGTTTTCAAGATAACCCTCTTTTCAGCACGTTTTTCCTATGCGGCGTGGGTTAAAAGTACCAAACTGGAGAGAGGACAACTCCGAAAGGCCTAAATCAGAGCTCAGAAAACTGTCTATGGACTGATTAATTACTGACAATATTGGATCACATAAGTCCAAAATACAATACTACCATAATCAATGATAAAAGCAAGATATACTTCATCTCACTCTCAGCCTATCGATTTCATTGCAATTTCAACAGATTTACCGAATCATTTAGAAAAACAGTAGTTTTGCACCGTTTACATAAAGGACATTACTCCAAACTCAAAGTGTACACCTCAACACTACTGGGTTTGAAGCAAAGAACTTCGTGAGCTGAACCTCCTGGAATTCTCATAATGAATATCATGCACTGCGGGAGTGTTGTTAACATGCCTTGTTAGCGAGATAGTAATATAAGATAATCATGCAAGGATTTTGATTAATATCGGTAAGTATTAGGGCTTAGCAGTCTTTTTAGACTCGCCTTTACATGAGCAATGGTTGTTTGTTGATATTCCCATTAGAATTCCTATGGTAAATAGTTTTGCATTAAGTGAGTACATCTATCCATATAATAACTCTTGTATGTACTGAACTGAACAAAAGTACATATAGTCAGTGTAATAATTTTAGTAAGTATGGTAAATCATACCTTATGGTAGGCAAAGAATCTAAATGTCCACCTCTACACTTATTGTACACAAAAGCTCAACGATTACCAAATTTCATACGTAGAGATAACTTAGTACTTAGATCAGTATTTTCTAGAAATTGTACTGGAAGTTACCAATGGTAAGTTAATCCTGAAATACTAGTAATTATGTCCCTCTTTATTATAGTAGTTATTCGAGTGGTGGGGTTTTGTGCCTTGATAATTAAATGAAAGAAAAATAGGAAAGGTTCACTTCCAATATAGTTCTACAGATTAGCCAGTCTGCGCTTGGGGTAAACAGATTTTTAGCATTCAGTCAGCTGCAAGTGAAGTTTCCAATATTGCTCTTTATTTAGTTAATATATTGTTCTCCTTGCTTTCATAGCTTAGATATTGCTGTGCATGATAATTTTTGTTGGTGGTATTGTCTTATATAATATTCATACAGGTGTCCTAAACAGGTCGTAAAAGTCAGGTTTGTGGCGAGAAACTTAAACGCATTATTCCAATCAAATGAGAGGGTTGGGAGGAAGTTATTCTCTTTTTTAGCTCGCTCTCTGCCTATTAAAGAAGTAGTCTTGATTTCGCCTGATGAAATGTTTATGAGAAAGTCCTTGGATTTTGAAATGACTTGCAAGTTGTTGTTGGAGAGGAGGACCTTAGAGAGTTTATCTAGTCTTTACCTTAAGTCTACCATATGTGTTGAAACATACTGTAGACCTCGATTTCAAATTAAATGCCTGTTTTGTTTTTGCTGGTTGGTTGTCCATCATTGTAGATGATGACAGAGTAACCTGCGCTGAAAACGTCAATATTAATTATATGAGATTTACTGTCATAATTGTGCAAAATGAGCCGTCCAATGTTCATCTTAGTGGACACTCTTTGAATTTACATCGCAACGGCAATTTTAAATAATAAAAATTAAGTAACCATTTTAAACGAATTAGGTATGAATTAATGCTGTCAAATAATGCTGGCATTGTTTTGACAGGATGCGTCTAGTTGTCTAGCTGTCTGTAGATGGGCAGACATCAAGAGTGGAAGACATCTCACAACACAGAATTGTTTGCCCACCACAGAGAATAGTCACGAGCATGTAGGAGTAGGACAGGGGGTGGTTCAAATACAGATTTAGCTGGCTTATAGCCGTGCATTCGCTGTTAAAAGTCAGCTAAAAACACAGCCACTCTCTAATTTGGGTTCCAATAAGCATAAATTTAGCAGACTTAGCTGATGCTTAGCAATATCTTGGCTGTTCTGTATCATGCGGCAATCCCTCACTCATATTATGCTATATACTAATTGATTAAAAATATAAATAACGACCAACAAGTGTAATCAGTCTGCAGTGACCAACAGACATGAAAATCACAGACATACAAACTCTGTTGTGTTCAGTGATAGTATAAGATTTCTCCACAATGTATATCGACCTACGTGGCTGAGTTACAGCAGGGCGAATTGGAACATTGCGTATGCGATCGGTGTCACATCAATGCAGCATGGGTGCTGAATTATTTAATTCACCCAGTTTAGTTCTTAAAAGCCAGTTGCAGAAGACCAGGGACACAATTACTATGACCACATTTTCTGCTCTTTGGCTGATTCTGAATCTTGACGCTTCAACCTGTGGTGTCAAAGTTTCTATGAATGGAAGAAAAGTTACAAGTCAACGCTGCTGATGAGATGTCCTTGTCTGCTATGAGAAACTATGCATGCAAGACACCAAAGGGTGGTTCAATTACAGATTTAGCTTTCTTTTAGCCACACATTCGCTGCTAGAAGTCAGCTAGAAACACAGCTCCACTTTGATTTTGGTTTTCTATTAGCTATCACTCAGCCAACATTCAATTTCTATCCTATTCTTTCAATTGATTCAATAATAAAAATAAATTTAGCAGCTAAATTCTAAATACAATCTAGAAGTTACTCCATATAGGCCGAATAAGCTTTAATCTGGGTAGGTACATAACATTTTTCAACGCGACTTTTGATGCATGACATGTGATGCAGGTCAACTTAGCAAAATTAGCAAATGTAGTAACTTGATAAACTGGCCAGGACCTTCAAAATTCATCTTTTGGTGAATGCAACAAGATTGCTTTATGTACTTCAAAGATCAGGGTTAGCCTGGGCAGGCTGTCGGGTCGGGGGTGGGTGAACTCCCTCATTGTCCCCACCAACTCACCCCTGACCCGACAGCCTGCCCAGGCTAGATCAAGGTGTCTCTGATACAGGGCATGTCACTGCATTTTGTGTGGGATGCCAAGTTGACTTCCCTCTAACTTATCGTGGTGTGCACGATGGCTTGGCTACCGGAAGGATTAAGTCCCATCATGGTAGTCAATTTCTAATAGAGTGTGGGATCACATCACACAAGCCTTTTATCAAAAGTCATATACAATCTGTAAAAATAAAAATATTTCACCCTTGCTGAGAGGTTTGCGATGGCATGACGAAACAACCCAACTCATACTCATGTCACAATGGCCAATCTCTTAACACTTTTGGGTTTGTTTCAGGTTAAATAAGCTGAAGATACCTTCAAAATTTACCTTTTGGTGAATACGACAATATTGCTTTTGCATACTTCAAAGACTACGCTGTCTCTGACCAAAGAGTTAGAGACTAACTCCTTGCTCTGACACAGAGCATTGCACTGCATCTGTGTGGGATGCCCGATCGCCTTGCCGCTAACTTCATCAAGGGTTGCAATACCGTCTCATTTCATTTGAGGTGTTGTTGTGCTTTGTAATGTAGCAGGATGTAGCTTGTCAAATTTGGTTGCTCTTTTCTGATGGAGTCTATCTTATGGTATTTTCAGTAAATATGTCTGGACTCTTGGAAACCAGTCATATAAGTCCCCCTCTATATGGAGTTCATTTTGGTGTAGGTCATAACGGAACTTCCAGATCTGCTGCAGTGGGTGTACAGGTATCCTGGTGTAAATATTCGACATACAATAGTTATTTAATGAGTATAAAAAGTTGTAAGTGTTTATGAATAAAAGTTCCTTCTGATAACAATTATGTTGATATTATAACTTATGACTATAATATGCTAATAATAACATTAACAGGCATCACTTAACAAATACATAATAAACTAATAAATAGTAAGCATAAATTTTAATATAAATAGTGTTGTAATCTGTATGAGATTGTTGTGCACTATATGTTCGGTGATGTTATTCTGACAAAATAATATTTATAAAAATTTTACCATGCATATTCATGGCATGGTCTTGGAGGGGGCGGGGTAGAATAAGCTAGGCAGTTCGCAGCCTTGTACTAGGTGGAGGTGCTCTTAATAGCCATCACTTAACAAATACATAATTAATAAATAAATGGTAAGACATTCAAACTATAGTTACTAACCGGAATTCATGCTCCATTAGTCTCCTCTAAAAAGTCACTCAATACCACGACCAAGTTTTTGACTGTTTAATGTAAATATTACTAATCTCCCTTGTTATACCATTGCCAACGTCAGAGTCAAAGTCTTGTTTTGATCGTGAAATGAATTTTTAGGTGATCTCCAATAGTATCTGGCAGAGTAATAACTAAAGCTGAAGTGACTAAAGTGACTAAAGCCCTGATGTAAGTTGTGCATTCTAGTCATTTAGTCAGAGGTCTCAAATAACACTATTATGCTTTTCAAAATGCCCATAGAATGAACGCAAAAATCTGAGGCACCATGAACGCAGAGAGTAACTTTGCCGGTAGTTGGGCACTGCAATATTCTAATGCAATTGTATTTTTTTTCCTTTCAATGTTGATTCTTTTTTGAAAGTTTTACGGAAGAGTTGTGTCCATACCGACTCTCGTGATCTGACTGGGCATGTAGATCACTGATAAACTAGGTTATCATTACCACAAAGCAGGTGTCGTAAGGCTAAGTATGCATCATGCGTGACTTGAATTCGCGCATGTGCAAGAACAATGAGTTTAGTTTGGGTTCTGATTGCAACTTTGGAAAGGGGAAATGGGATATCCCCTGCATAAACTGTCAATCAAAATCAGCTAATACTGACAAGAGAGGATAACTATTAATAACAAATCCGCACGCTTTGGGGAGTATGTCACCAGAGCAGGTAGCCAATCAGATGGCTTCGGAATTCCGAGACTCAATTTTGCAGAGATCAGCTCATGCCCAGAGCTGAGCATGCGCAGAATGAGTTGTGTCACCAATAATTTGTGTGCAGATGTCTGTTTCATTACCTTAATAATAATTTTTTTGTCAAAGGTGTGAGTTGAGCAAATAAATGTACACAACATACAAAACATTATTTGTTTCTGAAAATTAGAATGCAACACGTAAAGAGAGATGGATGGTGTACATGGAAATTCATGAAGTTTGTAGAATAGCTCAAGACTAATTTCCTAAGCTATCTTTATCGCTACCATGAAAGCTATTATCACAACAGCCAATACTTTCATCAGACTGTCATGTGACTTTCAGGGAGCTATTAAAACAAGCAAATAAACAAAATCGAGAGGAGCTTTTTTTATCTGGCTTTATCTCAAGAAGTTATGCGCATCCATCCTCAAAACTTTACAAATTATAATTTGAGCTGGTTCTACGGTAGTTAGTTTTCTCTGGTCTGGTGGATACTGCAAGAGTTTTTTAGGGAAGCATTTAGGCGGAGCGATTGGTTCGATGTTGCTAATTTTTCATGGTAATTGGTAAGTATTGCAAATGATGCTTTATGATATAGTTTGAAATTTCCTGCATGGCAGTCACCATAGGAAACCCTGAGTAAACATTGAGATAAAGTTAGTGAGGAAACCTGGCGGTGCAGAACTTTACTCTAAAATGTGAAATTTTAGAGCAAAGAAAGGTCACAAGGTTCAATATAATAGCACACGCGAACTTCTCTCTAGATCAAACCTCAAAATGGACTATATGGAGGAGACATTGCCTTACAAAAGGGGCAAGGTTTGTCACCATATAAATTAGGCTGTCTCACCTCGCAAACAAACCTGAGCTTTTTTCATATGAGCAAATTTATAATGAGAGCCTATCTTTAGAAGGGGAGATGATTCAAGTGTTTATCCTTACTCAGTGATAAGCGCTTGAGAGGAAAACCAGATCTATTTTGCCTTTGCTGTTCTTTCACAGGGCGCCTTGATGTGCCACTACGCAACACAGTAAAGGCAAAACTCAGGACTTGGATCCTCCCAGATTGAAAGCTGCTACGAAGACCACACGGGCTACAGCTGGTATCGCCGGCAATGGTGTGGTATTGCCTCAGTTTTGATTGATATGTGAGAAAAAAAGGAAAATTGGCTTTGGGTTAAGACGGGAAAGGCTCAGCCCTATCCGAGTCAGTTTGCAAAGGCAGGAACTGATGATGGAGATGAGGCCAGAAAACAGATGATTTAATATGATTTCAATACAATATGTTGAGTTAAGTTTTGCATAGTATATGTTAGAAGCACACTAACTGCACAACACCATCATTTCTGTCTCAAAACTCAAAACAACGACATATCCTAACGCAGCAAACGTCAATTGTGTTGCAGGTAAACTGAGGGCTGTGGGCAGCGCTAAAGAAGATCACCGATTACCCAGACTCATTGGCTATGCCTCAGACCACCACAGATTTTGTTCGCGACGAACAAGGGTTTGTTTGTAAGAGTTATCTTCTCATATTGCTATAGACTTCATTCATTTGACTGTTAGGATAAATAGAGCTGTACCAACAATATAAGATAACAGTTGTAGCAAATGCTAACAATCAACACTCTCATTGTTATCATGTGCTATTGTTCAATATTATCCCTTTCAACCAACTTTTGTCCATGTTGCCTCAATGGCCATGAATTGAGACTACACAACATTGACATTTGACACTGCAGACTAATGACAGCAGTTGGCTGAAGGGGATCAAATCCAATAATATTCGCTTGGCGATTACCCTGCACTCTATCGTAGATTGGTGCAGGATAAAAAATCACTCACAAGTAAGCACTCTCTTGCACAGGTTCAGTCTGAGCTCAGAATTTTGGTCTTGAAGTTTGAAGTGTGAAGTTTGTTTATTGCTTTATTAATATCCATCTATCCTATAATATGTTGATAGCATCAAATGTACGGCACATAAATGGAAAAATAAAATAGAGTCTGAGCTGCATCGGTTGAAAAACTTTTTTTGTCTTTTAATGGTTCTACACTTGGATAGCTTGTATTTATCTATTTTTACTCTATGAGTGGATTTTCTGTTTGTATTTATTCTAATACGATGGTTCATGGAGTGATGATCGTTGTCGGCTATTTCAGTGGATTGTTCACTGCAAGAGGTGAGCGGGAAAATTTTATGGCCGGCAGTGCTAGATTGTCAAGTCTCTGTTCATAGTTGTCAGAGAATGGCGGCATAATCCGAGTAGCAGAGCGCTGGATCCTCTCTAGTTTTGTTTTGTTAGTGTCTGATAGCAAATTGGGCCATGCAGGGCAGGCGTTGGCGAATACAGACTTAATATTGGCTACGTAGAAGGATCTTAGGCCATCGCTGGAGGCTTGATATGGGATTTGCCATTTTCGCTAGCTACCTTTTCAACTCACAAATTAATTATTGGAAGCAAAATTAGAAACAAAACATCTTCATTTGAATCAATCGTAAATGTTATTGCTTATGTAATTAGGGATAACCCTAATTGGAATGTGATATTGGCACCAGTTGGAGCTCAAAGGTATAATTCATGTCTTTGGATTATGAGCTAGTCACATTGTTCTGAATGCAATCCACAGACTAATCTGCTAGTCAAATAGTAATTTGGGAAGACATAGTTAGATTTGCCTTCAAATTTGTGCAATGGATGTTGTGTGTGCCATCTGCACTGTTTATCAGCGCTTCCAATACAGAAACATCATACGAATATAGATAACAACAGGGTATCACAATAAAAAAAGTTAATTTAGAACACTTTTTTGCATGCATGCAGCTTCCAGTCAGTATGAAAATCTGTAACTTTGAAATTTATAGAAGAATTTGATCAAACATATCAGTGCAGGAATAAGTCTAAGTTGTCATTGCAGAGTGGGTTACCCCTCTAGAGTACAGGTACAGGGACCCGTGGTACTCAAGCCGCACCCTATACCCTTGCCCGCTGGAATTCCGGCTACTCTTATTATCAAAGAGGCAAAGGGGATCTTTTTACTGCACGTTGGTGTTCAAACACACAGTGGACCTCTGATATTTATGGTCCCGTTACGTGAGGACCTGGCTTGGATGAATGGCGGGCCAGTACTAAATCACAAGTCTGCACCCTTAACCATCAGAACACTCCCGATGTCAATTGCATTTATCTCAACCAGGTTTGAACGATAGGGCGTAATTTGATGCCTGTCAGTAGAATTTTGATTCAAAATTATCCACTTTTGCGTACAATATAAAGCAGCGATAGAAAAGCGCTGCTATTGCAAATTTCTCTCTACCATACAATATTGAAAGCTGAGGGCGAGCAGGGGTAGGGGATAGTGTAGCTAATAAGCACACAACTGCCAAAGCTTTGTAAATGATTTCGGTTGGTAAACAATGGATTTGGACAGACTGCATCACTATTGAATTGGTACAAGGCCCCGAAATGCATCAAGCCCTGACCACTGTTGTCGCCTCCAAAATCATTCCTCGCTATTATATATGCTGCCTCTACCTTGATCGCAGTACAACCCTATGCGACTTGTCTTTTTGTAATATTGCATAAATTGGACAATGTTGATAGTGTTCAATTGCCTCATAATGGGTTTGTTTCTTTTTTTGGTTGTTCTACACTCACATTTCCTCCAGCTGGTATGTGATTTGTCATCAAACGATTTTGGTGTATATATTAATTGACAGAATTGTTAACAGAATAATATCACATATAGGGATAATGAGTTTTGGGCTTCCAGCTGTGCACAATTTTCCCCAAGGGAATAAAAAAACCACAGGCACTAAATTCATCATGGAAGTGTCCACTCCGTATATCTTTACTATATGTTTATATCCTGTAAGTGTAACTCATAAAACTACATACCTACATTTACATGCATGGTCCAGCATTAAAGTAAAAATTAATGTTGCATGTTGTGTCTTGATTCCCTGCCATTGAGGTAACATAGATTGCCTGTCATATTTTTTCGTGATCAAATGGTTGCCGCGTTGAAATTACAAAATGTCAAATTAATGTTGGAATTTTTTATTTGATTGTGATTCCCTGTAGTTATCTACATTTCATGATGTTTCATTATCGGGAATGCTGAAAACACCTGTACCTGTACTCTAGAGGGGTAACCCACTCCGCAATTACAACTTAGACTTAGACTTATTCCTGCATTGATATGTTTGATCAAATTCTTCTATAAATTTCAAAGTTACAGATTTTCGTACTGACTGGAAGCGGCATGCATGCAAAAAAGTGTTCTAAATTAATTTTTTTTATTGTGATACCCTGTTGTTATCTATATTCGTATGATGTTTCTGTATTGGAAGCGCTGATAAACAGTGCAGATTGCACACACATCATCCATTGCACGAATTTGAAGGCAAATCTAACTATGTCTTCCCAAATTACTATTTGACTAGCAGATTAGTCTGTGGATTGCATTCAGAACAAGATGTGTGGAAAGAGAAACACACTACCGTAAACATTGCATCAAAAACTATTCCAGGAAGACTTATGGAAAGGACACGACGGGAGTGAAGTTCTTATTGTTGTTGAAAATTGTATTGGGTGGTTTTTTTAATTTCTATTAATAGTTCGAAACCTTGATATCTCTACGGAGTAAAGTAGTTGCAAGAGGAAATGTTTACCATTTCACGCACGCCTAAAACAGGTGACTTTCAAGCCTCACTTTATTTGGACTCTCACCTCTGCTTGCAAAAATTTATTGGTAGCTATGTCAGGGTGACAATTTCTAAAGCATGCACCAGTACTATAAACAAATTGTTATATTATGTCAGGGTGACAATTTTTAAAGCATGCACCAGTACTATAAACAAATTGATATATTATGTCAGGGTGACAATTTTTAAAGCATGCACCAGTACTATAAACAAATTGATATATTATGTCAGGGTGACAATTTTTAAAGCATGCACCAGTACTATAAACAAATTGATATATTTCTTGATATTCGTTATCAGACAGGATAAATACCAGACAGAATTACTGTACCGAAGGAATGGCAAAAAAAACCAACAATAGCAACTTTCTGCGGTGATAGCTCATCCAGAGAAAATGTTTTCATCACCATCTCTGAGGGTAGTCGCTACCATGATAAAAGCATATACAGAGATCTTAGTATTACTAAAGTTTTTTTTTGAGAGATCTAAGCGAACGCTTCCAACTGCATGCAAGTAACTGGGCTTGATCCATGGAAAAGAAGCTAGGGTGGTGAAAGTTGCTGACGTTTTTAAACGTGACAGAAAAAAATGAGACACACAACATCATCTTCCTTCAAACCTCATTTTGAACAAGAGGTGATCCATAAATCCATATCCATATCTAAATCCATAAATCCATAATCTTATAAATATTAATGATTTTACATTATAGTTGAATTTTAAGGTGTTGGGATTTTATAGTGAAACTAACGTTGAAATTAAAAGTACACAGCATTATTAACAGCCTATCAGTAGATAGGATTTTATTTAGATAAAAACAACACTTAATGGTGTTTTATTACAACTGTAAATTAACCTTGGTTTGCGGAGATTTCTATTTTAGCATCAGCTTATTATTGCGTCTCTGCCTTCTGCTATATATGATGCGATGAACGAGAATTGAAATAATATCATACTACACACTACACGCACTACAAGAAGAAAGAGAATATAACTACAAGTCACCACCAACTTCAATAATACTTGCACCAGCTACACCTTGCCTGCTACTTATATCATCAAAGTGAAATTACTTGCTTGCACAACAATTATATCATCATCAAAGTGAAACTGCCTGACAAAGCTGCATCATGTATACACCATTGAACACACCAATAAAGATATGCAGCAGCCACAGCTTCAGGCAGTAGCAACAGGACCGTCGTCCTTTACGGTATCATTTTAAGCAGTTAGTATTAAGACAGCAAAGCAACAGGACCGTTGTCCTATTTTAGCAGTGTCTTAGATTGTGAAGTAAAATAATTGATTGTATCATATAATATATTGTATTGTTGTGTAATTCGGAGTTATACCAACTTATCTGTGCGATCAGTGTTTAAATCAGCACTCATCTGGCATTCTGGCATATAACCAAGGATAAGAGTGCAAAGACAGTCAGGTTAGATATTCAGAACGCTTTTAATATTTTTTTTTGTCTCTTTAGTAGTCACAATTGTGTATTCAAAGGCAATCCAAACATCACCCACTTGTAGACAGCCTTGTCGGCGCTTTCATGTAATAGATCATAAACAGATATCAAAAGTTGCAATATATATAACTTGTGATGAATTAAATAGACTGTGTACTATAATAATCTTGAATTAAATTTAAGTTAACACTCGTGACAACGTCTAGTGAATTAAGCTCATGAGTAGATAAACAGTGCGTGTATTACATTTTGTCAGGAAATTAATTGATATCGTTCATTGATGACCATCAGAATTTATCGCAACAGTGTATTGTCTATCAGCCTATAGTAGATCAGTGTATTGTGTATCAGCCTATCTTCGAGACCCTTCTGTGGGTTATATAATGATTCATAATTCGAGCGATGGCTTTCAGTGCAAAACTAAATAGAACCCTAAACCAAATATAAAAGCCCTCTCGCTCATCAGAGTAGACTCGGAGCAAGCTAACTACACCTTGTTGTGTACACGGCCCAGTCCGTTTCTCACAGCTATAACATTAAATCACAAAGCAATAAGCAAGCTAAGAATTAATCCTCCAGGGTAACTACAGCTTTTTTTCTGTATTGTTATGTCTATTTCAGCATCTATTTATTATTTTAAGTAGAGTCTGCTTGTAAAATATGTGGTACGGCGATGTCATAGGTCTAAGCAGTTGACACCCATTACAAGAAAGCCATAACCAGCTCCCCTCCCCTCCCCCCGCTTTTAAATATCTATTTGCTTGTAATGCGAGTAATATATTCATCCAACAGTTTTGTTTTGCAAGCTTTTAACTTAGCTGCTAGATGTGATGTGAGATATAATCATTTTTGTTCAAAGATTGTTCTACATCCTGCTGCTGTGTTGAGATCCAACCATGCGATTATATTGCCTCTCATTTATCTTGAGTTTTATCATTCATTCAGTGATGGAGCGAAGGATGAAGAACGACACAAAAAAGGCTTACAATAACTATTCATACCTAAGATCATTGACCAAAGACTAGCCAAGAAGCACCAAATTTTCTACAAGATGACCAAGTGAAAAAATACTCTGCATGTATTTGTGTCAATGCGTAGTTTCACATGTATTTTTTTAGTACGGAGATTATTGATGTCCTTTTTTGCTGACACACAGTTTGACACAGGTCACATCATATTGCAGGTATGTGTTTTATTGCTGTATAGCTGTACAGCTGTACAGCTGTAAGAGTTTTTTTTCAGTTTTTCATGTGTAATTATAATGCATGAAATACTTTTTTTCTATAACCAGCCTAGTTTTATCATTTCTTTCACTGGAAAATGATATTTTGGTTGTGAAATAAACACAAACATACATATATTTATTTTATACAGGTTTGCTCAAATATTCTACCTTCCAATTAGTCAATGAAGAGGAATTGTACTTTTGATTATCTTGGAAGAAATATGAATACTGGTTTTCACAAGCACTTATTATGGAAGTACTCGCTTTTTTTGCTTTCCTTCTTGTTTACACAGGTCATGTTATTGTTGGTATTCACTTATTGTTGGATGTATTAATGTTATACATGTTTATATATATATATATATATATATCTCACCTCCCAATTGGTCAATGAAGGGGCCGATTTCTACATTGTAAAGAATTTATTATATCAATACAGGTTTTCAATGTGCATTCGATATGCACATTATTTCGTCTTTCTTCACGTTGACTTGACACAGGTCACGTTGCGGATATATCTTAATTTATACTGGTCCTTACATGTATGTCACATCTCAATTAGTCAATAAAGAGGACTAGTTTGTGCCTCGAAAGATAATACGCACACCAGAATGTTCATAAAGAAAAACGATATTTCGCAATGATTTTGTCTTTTTTACCTCAGTAGAAAAATTGTGTTCTCTGAGAGGTGTACATTTAAGATATTCGGATCTGCAGCAAAATTCTGGTCGATTCTACATAGCTCCTAAGAGATATTATTAAACGGAATTTTTTGATCACTTATTGGCAAGTAGCTTCTGGCTAGCTTCTAGGACTATAATTCATATATTTTGTCCATGGAAGCTTTTAAACCAATCTTTTATTACAAGTATACATGTTTTAGTTGTGAGCAGCAAAGCCAGTTTGCTTAACGTCTTCTGCGGATATGATTTATATCCATATTTATATATATGTGTATATATATATATATTTGGGTGTCCATATCTGTATATGAACTCAATATATATGAATTAATTACAGTGACTGCATACAATCCTGAGTTGTACCTGCTGCAATTGAAACTAGAGTTTTTTCTGACAACCGATACAATTATAATCGATAGACATAACCAATAGAGCGGACCCAACTAAAGTCACGGTTTCTAACCCCCCTTAAAGCTATTCGCAGGGAAGTACAAAGTCTTCTCTTCTATATGCAGGCCATCGGGCCATGGAGAAACTCTACAACTAACACCGCAATTGTAATCTGCAAATGTGGGAGCTAGAATGTTGGACAATGGATAGTATACATACATACAGCCTTGAGTAAAAGGTGAATTCTTTTCAAAGTCTCACATATTATTAATTTTCAAGGGTTGTTGTCTACTCCTGCCTGTTTTATTTTCCATAGATTATATGCATTTATTGACCTAACAATATTTCCTAATATAATCGGAAAAACTTTATAAATTCGTTCCATATTTTGGAATGCTGCAGGTACTTATTAGGTCTACATGGGGAAATCCCTCTTGGTGTTTCACATTTTCTGATAAAACCAAACTCTTACTTGTTTGCTTTGATAAAATAAGCATTGAAGAAACCACATCTCTACTGCTAAATGAGGGTCACTGGCAAGGTTTGACTGTACATGCTTTTGTTGTTGCTGCTGGAAGGTAGCATATCATGGAGATTATACAAATATTCATCTAATCAATAATCATGGTCCTGGTTGATCCAATGAACTAAACCTCCTTTAGGTTTAGTTCATTGGTTGATCAATCAACATCATTCATGTAGTAAATGCGTAGTGTGCTGTGCTCTCTTAACTCCTGTTTGAAAGACTACCTTTTGACCCAGGCTGTTGAAACATCTATCAGTCAGATTATTCTACTGCAGCTGTGGCAAAACAATTTTGGAGATCCCCACTCTCATCTCAATAGAATAGGCCTAATTGCAAAAGACACCCTGTGTGCTGCACCATGCAGCTAGAGAACTACTGTCTATAGTTACTAAAGTGTAGGTGGAGAGTTTTCTCCAACTCCTTGGAGTACACATGGTGTTTGGCACTAGTAGAGTTATAGTACATGAACCTGTCAGTGTCAAATTTTTATCAGTTTCATACATCACTTCTGTTTGATATACACGGCAGTATTGTCAACACTCAGCTTGACCATTTGACAGTAAGCTATCACTCCAGCTACTATCTAACGGAGACCTCTGACTTCATTAACATATAAGGGTAGAATGTAGCGGTCTGTTTCCTGGTGTTCTCCAGCATGCCTGCAAACTTAGAGTTAATTGGCGCTGAATACGTACGCCTGAGCTCAGTGAAACCCAGGTTGACCCTAATCCTCATTCATCGGATTGAGACAGACCCTATGATTTTAACCAACCTCTTTGACCAACATGTAGGCCTACTGTTTGATGTCTTCAAAGCTCATATCCGTTATCTTGGTTTGAAGCAGGTGTACACAAATTCACTTACTGGAAACTGGCCAACCAGGTTACATGTCTAGATATACATTACTGCTCTGTTATAACACCTGGACGTGTGTGCACACTGGCACTTTACCTGAGCACTATCTTGTCAGCTCTTGTGCTTGTATATAGTCCTATTTAAAGGACCAAAATTGACCGAGAAGACATTATCAGTCTTCCCCAGTGCATTAGAAGATAACTGGGGGCCCTTGAAGAGAGGGATACTAATACACCATTACCTGAATAGCTCCTGAAAAGTGTCGTGACTATATAATTTGATAATCAGTATCTTGTAGAAATTGGCAAATACAAGAAAAGATTAACTGACATAGAGAGATTTTGGGCGTCATACGCTGATTGGTAAGTAAACTAACACGCAAAAAGACACCAAATTCCAGGTGTGGTATGGGTGTTTGATAAATCATCGAAGACTGATGTTCAAATCCAGCTGACAGTATGCCAGTAGTACATAATTGTTAGCATACTGCACACCTCTGTGATAATCCTATTTTATTGATACACTTGTCCTAGTTAGTTCTGGAAATTTTGAGGCACTGCACATATGTATGTCATGATGCTGCAAATACAGTAGTGTCATGTGCTCTGTGTTGTTCAGAGTTGTTTGGATGATTCCTCAAACATGGAGGAGGACGGACGTGTGTGTCCTGATAGTGAATGTGGGGAGCCGCTCAAAAGGAATAAAAAAGGTCACTACCCAAAGTACTGTCCTGAATGTGATTCACCAACTGATGTAGCAACAGTACAAGTGGACAAAGAAGTAGTACGACCTTGCCATAGCGTTGACTGTGATGTGATCCTTGAAAAGACAAATGGTCACTATCCTAAGACATGCCCAGCATGCAATGAACCAGTTGAGCATCGAACACAAGCACAGCTGAACACAGGCTTGCCTGAAACAAATAGCCTGTCAGCTCGAGTGGGTGCTGAGGAGACAAGGCTATTAATCCCTGATGATCTAGTTCTTAGTTCGCCGCCCCTTGGCACAAGCCATGAGCCAGATAAAGGAGATGGTAATGACCACATTGCACATGTTCCTCAATCTCAAACAACACCTTCATCTCAGCATCTTGCCAGTCAGAATGTGACACCAACACCCGCAGACCCAGAACCCTCAACACAGAGTCATCTTTATGCTGAGAAACCAGATATCACTTGTTCACAAATGCATACAGGGAGTCTCACCACAAGCACTGAGACCACATCTCAACCTTCTAATCTAGGAGCAGATGTTATGGAGGGCTCTGTAACAGGAAAGGCTGTCTCTGATGTGAATGTGATATGTCCAATTGGTGAATGCCGAGCTGAGAGAAAACGCAGCAAAAAAGGTGTATTGGCAAGGTACTGCAAAAACTGTAAATTTGACTTCCTTCTAGTTGGTAAGTTTATTTAATGATATTCTCTCTTTCACTTGCTCAAATATGGTAGATGACCATTCATTCGGGTTGTAATTCAAATCAGTTGCACCTATTGAAAATAATGTTTTTCCTAAAGTTTGTTTGCACCCTTGCCCAAGCTCCTACTGCCACTGCCATGTCTCACTATTTAAACTTGCTGGATTCTGTATCTGAACAAGGAGTTGGAAGCAACTTCACTGCAGTGACTTCACTCTTACTCCTTGATCTGAACAATTTGCTGATATGATTCACTCTAGTACTCATTTTTCTGCAGCAACACATAATGACATGGGTATGATCACTCCCCAATCCCCAGAGAGCACAAAGATTCAATTGGGAGGATGTGGAGAGCCCCTGAACTTTGTTTCTGGACACTTTGCCGCCAGTGGTAAGACACTGAACTGTTTCACTACTATGAGCGCTTTAACGATGGGATGGAATGTACTTGAGAAGCGAACAGTTCAAGTTAATTATTGATTTATTGAGTCATTTATTGTCCTACTGCTGAAAACAACAAAAGCGAAACTGTTATTTTATGACTATGGCAGATTTTATATCTGAAAATGGGAATTGCATTGTTCATTGCCTATTTATTGAAAATCCAATACATTACAAAAATAATACTATATTTAGAGACTATATTTACTGCATGCCAATAAACGTGGGGATTATAGCAGGTAGGAAGAAATTAGATAACAACTTGTCTGCTAGTTCAATCAACAAACTCTTGTCTTATCTATAGAAAAGCTTTTGACATTGATGATAAGCATGTGATAACCACAGGTGATAAATCCCATTGAATTTTGTAGCTAAATTGACTAGCAGGACCGTAGATGGCACAATATCAAGTTCATGGGAGGTTGTCTGCGCAAGGTACGTGTTACTGTAATTGACCAAATCTACAAAATCATGATGAATGGGAGTGAAATTTCAAAAGTCAAGTGATGAACACGCTCAACTGTACTTATATTATACTTGGAGTACAACTCATTCAGTCTCCCAACTAGCCCTCCATCGAATTAACTCTGATGTAACTTCACATTGAGAATTGAGTCACGATTGTTGCGAACTTGCCAACAAATATTCTTACATTTGGGTAATTTATTTTTATAATGATAGTAGTTTGATTGTACAATTGAGAGGATTTTAATTTCTCTAACCAGGCTGTCGACATGTATTGTAACAATTTAAAAAAAAATGAAAACTCAACAAAGTTATTTGCCTTCTGTCAAAGCAGTCAATCAGATTTGCTTTTTGTTTTTGAATCTGCAATTACATCATGTCATAAATTGCCATCAGTCACCGAGAAGCAATGAGGTTCAATAAATATCATGCCCATAAAATTATACCCCTGTATTTAGAGATGGGATGATGGCTGTGGATGAGGCTCCTGATCAGAAATCTAGTAATCCTCTTAAGAGAGCTGCTGAGGATGGTAAGTAGAAGTGACTCATATAATACATAGTATACATTAGTAAATATTGCGTATTTTTGAATAGGAATTACTTTACCAGTTCATATTTCGTATCATGAAATATAAATTGATGCATTTGAAGCAGAATAAGACATATAGTACAATCAAATTATGATTGTGAATACAAGATGATGGCCCAATGTGAGATAAGCTTCATGAACCAGTAAAATGCACACGCTAGCAGAACGCTAGCATGCTAGGCACTGGCCGAACGATGAGGATAAGAAATCGTTTTACCGTGCACATGTCAGGATAACTCCTCAAACCACTTTGGTAACGTTGTTCACTTGCCATACATCTATGCTTAGGTGACCAAGCCGCCAGCAAACCAGTCAATAAGAGTCCGAGGACTCCGGAGAAGGAGATGGCTGGACTTTCGATACATAGTGATACAAAGGTTGTCCAGTCTGAGTTTGAACACCCACCAACAACAGATTCAGCAGTAAGAAATCTATTCCTCGATGAAAATGCACAGCCAGTCTCCGAGGTAGATGTCTTCTCAGAGACTGCTGATCAAGGATTGGAGGTTGATTCCAATTCATCTTCTGGTGATGAGGAGTACGATACTGCCGAGGAGAATGAGAAAAGTGACACTGAGACACAAAATTCTGCCGGCGTTGCTCAGATACAACAATCATCAACTGATTGTGAGGAGAAATTTCGGAGCAAATATCTACCTAGCGCAGAATATGAACAAACAGCTGTTCGAAGTGAGCAAAACATCTCGTCCTCATCTCCGCAGTATGTTACTCAGTCAGGCCAAATTCCAGCCAACATACCAGTTGTTTCACTGACCAAACAACCAACCTTGGTACTGAGGCCAAAGGCTATCAAAGAATGTAATACACAGGCAGAAACCACTGAACAGACTGTCACTAGCCGTCGTCCTACTGAGAGTGGACAAGCTGGCAATCCACCAACATCTTCATCAATATGCACTCCTGTAGCGGCACCTAGAGAAAGAAAGCCAGCTAACAAGACCCATCAACCAGCTAACATGGATCTGAGTAAGGAAGATATTTCAAGGTCTGATCAGCATTCAATGGATGAGATAAACAACCGTCTGTCCCTCCCAAATGATATCTCTCTGACAAGCTCTAGCAATGTTCAAATGACTTTAGACAACCCCAATACTGCAGCATCTTCATCACCACCAACCAGCTCTGTTGGAGAAACAATGCCTCTCCATGACATGGAAAACAAAGAAGATCCTGAGATGATCACAGAGTCTGCTGCAAGCAGTGATTATTCAAGGAGTGATGTTACTGACAGCCAAGGTGCAGAAACAGACCACACCGCCTTTATCAACCAAGGAAATCCTGGTACAAAAGGAGGGCTAGTGCATGCCATGACAGCTGCATATGAAACAGCAAACAACCCACAAGGTAAGTGATTGCTCTGATGCCACGCGTCTGGCCTTCCCTATCTATGAGTGTGTAACCAATCAAATGAGTTTTAGTAACGTATATTTCGAAACCTAAGGTAATTAAAACAATACTTAGGCCCCTGGCCTGGTTATGTCTGTGTTTGTGGCCTAGGAAAAGTAAGCTCATTGTACTCAGCAAGATTGCGTCTGATTGCGTAGAATGTAGCTAGATCAAGTTTGATCCAACTTGCCCTGTATTCCGATTGTTCCCATTCAACACTTGCTCCTCTGGCGGCCCAAAGGGAGGAGGCAGCCTCAAATGCAGGCAAATTCAATCATACTACTTGATCTAGGATGATGCGTTATTATTGATGGTCCGCATATTCATGATAATATTTTTCGGAACTTTACTAAGAAAGTTACTAGAATACTTTTAAAGCCCCGGTGAGGTTGATGAAAATGAAAAATAAAAATATTCATATCCCTCGCATGATAAACGCTTGTTTGTCAATGTGGTGGTTGAAAGCTAAATTTTGATCATTTTAACAACCTACAAATTAATAACAGTCACTAATTCAACTTCGCAAGCATCAATTGATTTTTATTTTGTTTTTTGCTGAAATGTTTAGGTGCATTATTTGGAGGGCGTGCCCAAGTGAGATATCCAGGTGTTGAAATTCAAGGTGAGCATTCTAATGAGTGGTAGGGTTGTGTAGTTGTTGGGGTTCAAGCTTCTCAATTTGAGAGTTGCATGTTCGAATACCGGCCACTACCCAAGCTCTTCATATATAACACTAGCTTGCTCACCCCTGCCTCGTACAGGGGTGCGCTAAACATATGTGATATATCTTACTCTACTACTGTAAGCATATACCCATTTGAAAAGCAATAAGTTCATACTAAAAACTTGTTAATATTACAAATTCGAATGTTTAATTGTCCTAGGAGAGGACTCCACCTGCCAAGCGTGCAAAAGCTTTACGAAGTTAATTACTTTAATTAATTAATTGTAAGTACCTTATTTTATAGAACGTCAAGGTGGTGCTGTCAACATAAGACCACAGCAGGAAAGTCAAGGCGCTGAGGGAAATGCCGGTAAGGAAAAATATGTCACAAACCATATTTCAGCACATTACAGAAGAGATACTATTGTCCTGCCTAACATATTTGAAATTTGATGACATTTTCAAGACTGAGATCAAGAAGATCACCAATATTTTTATATTGGTCTTTCACAATTATTGGACATCAACTGCTTGTGAGACTATATCTAACTCAACGATAGCTGGTTTCACCAACATTATGGTTCAATACTTTGTTCATTAATGAAAATCAGTTAATGTAGATTGAAGGTGAATGATAGTGATCTCGCATACGATAGTTGATGTTGTCAATTATATTTTTTTGAAGGGTCAGATGAGGGTGCTGTGGCCTCACGAACAAGGTCACAGGTCAAGGCTATGGAAAATCAGGAGGGAGAAGAACAGACCAGACCTCAAGCCGGTATGGAATGGTGTCTCCTGTCCACATGCCTACTATTGAGTTTTTAGTGGCGTTCATGCCAATGACAACTTGTCAACTTTTATTCTCAATTTTCTCACTTACCTTTGAGCTTTACTCGGCTTTACCATTTGTCTTAGATCAAGCGATTTTTAATTCTATAATTTATGTAAATTTAGTTAGTTATTCAAACTTATGTTTTATCTGAGGTGACTGACTTAGCAAGATACTTTGAGTATCTTGAGAATCTTGTCATTGGCAGCATCACTGAGATTCTATTCAAAAAATAACTTAGATGGTCTTTCAGATAAAATAACCCAAATATTCGCTCAGATGACTCTCTCTTCTGGTTGCTCAATCTGGCCCATTCATTCCAAAAATCACATGGTATATAGTTTCGTCGATCAGCAAACAATTTGGGAACAAGACCTTTGTCAAAGCTGATTCCCACAACAACGATCTTATAATGTCGTTTTTCTTTCAAATAAAAGCGCCCATCCCCTAAATTTGAATCAAAAGTCATGAAAATGCAAAGATGATTATACTCATACAACCTCTCATTATGTTAAGATTGAAGGAGTCCTCTGTTTGGCTCTGTTTTGCCCATTTGAGTATTTTTTCTCCTCAGTCTCAATCTTGCTTACTTAGATTTTGGCACTGATTGACCTGTGCAATAGTTGTGATCGTAAAGTTTTACTGTTGCAGAACCAACAAACGATGATATCGTGGCCATATTCAACAATATGCATGGAAAAATAGAGCGAGCTAAAGATCTCATCAAAGAGACAAAAAGTAGAGTAGGTGGTGGCGAAGAGAACTTGATTGACAAATTAGTGAAAGAGGGAAGAGAAATCAGCAAGTTCTACACTGGTAATTGGTGTAGCATGATGAACACTAAGTCCGGAGAACCCACCAAGCCATATACAGACTCTGTTAACCGTATCAGAAAATTCATCAACAAAAACTCTGCTGATGTGAAACCTATACTGAAAAAACTCGCCATCGAGCCTGTAAGTATTCCACTTATCAAATGCGAAAGCCGGGGTTAGAAACACAAAAAGCAATTTCAACAGGAGACCAAAACACGTTTTTGTTGTGTATTGAATGTCTGGGATTCTTTTGGACCATAAACAGTTTATAGAGTTTTTTTGTGGTATTCTATTATTAAACACAGAAGTGTTTGATGATGAAATGCAACAACATCTCATTTACAGCCGTTTGAGCCCTAAACTAGCTAGGGATTCAGGCCAAAAAGTACAGACCTTGTCTGAATATTCTAGTAATTGTGGTGGTTACTACTAGGGCCCCACTGTTTGGCCGTAATCCAACGCTAGAGATCAGCGTTATCCACTTTCCTGTATTCAAAGTTGCTACCTCTCCTCTCTTTGCAGACAAATTGAATCGAACTTTCAGTTTGAACTGCAATTGGGGAATTTCCCAGTTTTGTATTTCCTAAAAAATTGTTGCAATCATTGTTGAGGACAGTAAAATTGTTATATATTATATTGAAATGCACAAGTTTACTAAAAGTAGGGCTTTAGTCAGATGTTTTCCATTTAGTCAGCTGATAATGAGCATTGGTGTGATCAATCGTAGACCAAAATGAATATTGAACATAATCATTTCAAAGGACAGGACAAATGCACTATGATTAGGTAAATTCGCGCCCTTGGTATCTATATTAAATAATCATTAATGATAATCATTTCCATGGGGAAATCCAACTGAATCCAACTTGAATTCAAGTTGTCTCCCTACTACAATGAGGAGATAATTCTAAGTTTCATTTAGCTGATATAGAAAAACCGTATACCTATAATCACAAAATCTATTCAGTTGGATTTCCCCATGAAAATGATTATGATTAATGATTATTTAATATAGATACCAAGGGCGCGAATTTACCTATTATCCCTCTGCTGTTGGAATTCCACTCAACTATTTCTAGATTTTACTAAAATTTTTGAAGAATTATAATTCATCAATTTTTAAAGAGATTGAAGTTCTAGGTATTTGCGAAGTATTTATAGCAGTTTCTATCATTAAATTCTTAGTTGATTCAGTTAAATGTGCCACCTGGTCAGAGTGAAGAGAAGAGTACATCCCAGCCTCAACAAGGTCGTCAAAAAAGAGGGTAAGTTAATAGCTGTAATAGTAATTTTATAGCATTAGACTGTTTGACCCTTTAAAGGGGGGAGGGGGAAGAGTTTGGAACTTAAACTCTCGCACTTATACCTTATTGGCAATATGGAAAATATCTCAGATGAATCATGATGTCTATGTCATCGGGAGAAGTACAACAGCAAATGGTGCGATTCAGTTTTACAACGCTAGAACAACACATTGGAAAAAGCCACCTAGTGACTTAGTGGATAGGGTGATGTATTACTCTGAAGTTAGGCATTTCTTACTTACATATTTTATACGAAAACTTTTTTGATTGGATTATTCTTGGAAAGACCCCTCAAATTCATCTTATAAGGGAGGAACGTTTCTATGATGTTTTATTATGCTATATATAAATTCTTTGGTAAAAATTAGAGCACCAGTAGATAAAGAGCCTCAAGACGGTATGTGAGAAAACTTCATGTCATGCCACAGCCCACAGCATATTCAATCCAAGGAGTTAGAGACTCCTTGCTCATTCACAGCAACAATGTTTTATGCCCCGTAGATCTGACCTGTTTTATCAGTCTATTCATTTGAAGAAAAGTATATTCCATATTTGATACTACCATAAAGTCATTGGAAATAAATGTATCGCCATCTTTGAAGTGGAGAGAGTTATCCTCTCTTGGGTACAGGAACTGGAACCCACAGTACCCATGCCCGCCGGAAACCCGGCTACTCTGGATATCGCATATATGTATATCTCTTTACTGTGTGCAAGGTGTGCAAACACACAGTGGACCTCCAGTATATTAGTCCTACTCCGCAAGGACCTGGCTAGAATGAATGGCGTGCCTGTACCAAATCACAAATGTCTGCCGGCGCCGGGAAGCACCTCCCTCGGAAAGAAATAAAAATGCTCCAGTTATAAAGAACCCCACAGCTATAAGGCACCCCTTTGAAAAAATAATTGTCATTGTTGGGATTTGAGCACGCAACGGTCAATGTGCACCATGAATACAAGGCAGACGCTCTACACACTGAGCTATTAGGCTTAGCTTAAAAGTTGTGGATTTGGTCCAATATAAATCCAATGCTTCAAATGATAGCCGCGTCTATATGCTCCTCTCTTATAGCCGCCCTCACTTATAAGTCACGCGACTTATAGGTCGGTATTACGGTATGATTCTTTTTTCTTTCAGGTCACCATCTGAGAGGGTCATAACATTCAAAGTTGTACTTTCTAAAATAATAACTCAGTACTTCCTAGAGCAGGGTAAAGACCCCAAAGTCGAAGTTCGAGGTGGAACTATATACACTGGATCGTCATGGCCAGTTATCACAACACTGAACAAAAGGTAGTAACTATTTAAATTTCTATCAACTCTTCTCAATGAACTTTCAACTCTTACGGAACAATCACTGAACTTTGCCTCTCAAGTAAATTTACTGCCATAAATTATAAAGCATCTGCCCAACCTTCTGTTGCAATGACTGATCAAGGAGTTGACAAGTTGGATCACACATAACTGTTTAAAACTAAGCTTTTCTCATGGGATTTTTTCTCCTGTTACAGTGCTGATGACCAATGGGTTGGTTGCTGGACTACATCAATGTCTGACCACAGATTCAGGTACAAATACCTGGTTCATGATGGAAATGAAACAAATGATGCAAACAAATATGAATGGCTTGGCACACATGGCTACACCAAAAGTATTGTTGACAGATATCTAGATCTGACAGGTGAGTAATTAACTCTGGGTTGACCTGGCTGATAGGACATAATCAAATACACGAACATGACTGAAGAATTTCACAGTTCAATTACTTAGTTACTAAACTAGTATGTATTCAACATCTGAGGCACAAACAAAATTTTTTTTTGTGGTAGCATAACCCGCTAAATCCCACAGAATTGGATTCTCCTCATGGAACTGGCGCACTTGTGTTAATCTGTTTTCTGATTGGCGGTGGCCAACCGTTTGAACCAATTAAATAGTTTTGTATATAAAATTGCAAACAAAAATGAAAAATCCTACCGTATCAAATGACTTGGGCATTTTCTGAATCAACTTCTTGCCAGAATACAATCCAAGAATGTTTAGAGACATATTCTAGTGAAACAAACATTTAGTGTCTTTTTACATATGCAATAACAAAGCTGTAAACCTGCTATAGCAACCCTAATATTCATTTCTGTTTCAGTTTCTGTAAAAATGTTGTGTATTTTCAGCTATCAAAGAAGACACTGTCATCTATGATGGAATAGTTCTGATGAAAGACGAGTCATCAATAGTGACTAAAGCTATCAACAGGGTTTTTGGCCCCGGAGGACATCCCAAAAATGCTGAACGAGTTTGTGGAGTACAATCTATGCTTCCTAACTATGCAGAGGAAGTCTTGAGTGGAGGATCACTGGATGCTATCCTCACATGTATGATGTCAGTGCGCATAAGGCAAATGGAACACCTCTCCGGGTTCAGCACCTTTATCACTTATTTCACTGATCAAAAATCGGAGGCGAGAGAACTGTGTGGAAATGTAAGTATTCAGTATTGTGTTGGCTCTGATGAACCCTGGATTGTATAATCAGTAAGGATTATATTCAATGTTCCATTCAGTACCATTACAAGATAGATGGGGATCAGGTCACTTTAAGACTTGAGTTATGATCATAGATAGAGAGATGGCTGAATGACTGACTTGGCAGCTTCATGTTCCCAAAAAACCTAACTCAATGTAAAATACAAGTGTTGGTTGTTGTGTAGGAATTAGGGCCTATGACATCAATAGTAAATGGCTGCTTAATTTTTCAGGCTTTCACCAGCTACACAAACAAGTGTATGTCTGAACACTTTCACATGATGATGGCTACAGATGATATAAACATCATTGTTAAATCACTGCTCGGAATAGTATGGCTAGCGTCACAGAAGTGGAAAGATGGTTCCTATCTGAGACTTGAACTCCGCCAAGTGGTTCAGTGGCTGAAGACATGCATGGACCGTATTGTTACCCTTCTTAGCCTAGGAAAGGATATGGTGATTGAGACACTCTCAGACAAATGTACCAGGTATGTTATTCATACACTAAGTACAGTGCCAATCTTATCTTGATGCAGGATATCGCAAAAATGACTTTTTACCTGCTAGCTTTTTAGTACCTTGTTTGATTGATTATACCAAAACCAAAATGGTCTCATGTTGTTCTGCATAAACATGCTAGTTTTGGCGAGTGACCTTGAAACCACGCATGGTCAAAGCAGTCTCACCCCATAAAAAAGCAGTAAAAAAAAACATGATTGACCATTCTGTCTATCAATACTCCAAGCCCTGACCCTCAAATATTTTGTCATTATACAGAGAATTGATTTACTCTTTAACATACCTTGTGAGAGTACTGGAAGAAGAAGAAGAGCAATCATGGGTTTTGTTGATCCCATTCATCCATATCATCAATGGCTCAGTGGATACAAAAACTGAGGAATGGAGGGCATCATCCTGGTGGGGTACTGTAGAGATCCACAAAGAAGTACATCATTTCAAGAGCTCAAGCTCAACAGAATACAGAGAGTAAGTCAGCTTTCAGTACCATTTCGCCTAAATTTTGATATTTCTTCCTCCCTAGAAGGGTATTATGCTAGTCTAACCAATCAAAATCTAAATTGTATAACTATGCCACATTGTAAGTTAGGCTGCATGACATCCATTTTGATACAAATATTTCACTTTTGGTGAATAGCATGCTTTTTCTAACAAAATTAATCAACTGATTCAATTACTGATCCAAAACAAAATATTATTTTCAAATTTTTTAGTTACTGGCGAGACATATTAGGTGATCTTAAACCATTTTTTGCTGTGGATGATCTTCTGCCATGCACATATCTCAAATTACTGCGAACTGATCAACTACAAAGCATGATGCAAAGTATCAACAACAGTGATGTGTTGGAGCTACCTTCTTTGGCTGTCCTTGCCTGTGCTGAACATCACATGAGGACAGATCGTTCTGTTGGCTATACATCGGTAAGGTGTCATGTCTGTCTCTTAGATTCCAATGCTTTTTTTTGTAATAATCAATGTCTGCACCTCCAACACATCTCGAGGTGTGGATTCAGAACAACACTGATCAACAACTCTGAAATATGTGCAAGTAAAAGGGCCAACAAAGGTATCATAATAAGGGCCTTGAAGCTTTGGAGTGTAGTCTGAAATTACCCCACAATCATACCACCACCATGGCCCATACAAAATGTGGTTGAGAAAAAAAATGATAAGGTCAGGAGATATCACATAATGAAATCAGAATATGTCGATCAATGAAGCCAATTTTTGGCTCTAAGATGTCATATTTACTTTCCTTCCTGTATTGAAAGACTGTTCCACAAACATGATTGAACCAAAAGGCTACATGACCTGCGTTGCAGCCTGCTTATTTAGTGATGAGTTTGACACAACATCAATCATGAGTCATATCAGTGACAGCTCTGACTAAAATTTCCCTCAGACTATGAACAAAAAAAAAGTGAAAGAATTGCTTAATTTTTACTTTTCTCAGAGAATACTGTTAGCTGGAATGCTTGAGGAGTACCTGGTAGCTAAGAGAAACGAAACTGCGGGGTAAATAGTATCTTCAAACTGCTAGTATTTTTTTTCAACTCTGCGATCCATATTGGGAATGAAGTACAGATTTTCTCAATTCCTCAAGTTGATGTCACATGATATTTCTGAACTTTTTTTATTACATTTGAGTTCAATTTGGACATAGCAAATCATTGAGTAAAATTCTAATGTTGCATGTGCATAAGGTTTGTATTCCTCTACTTGTAGTCTTTGGCTCTCCAAAGATGATGGGTGCTTACGCATTGCATCTGAGATTTTGGAGTTATTTTTGCCAACCAGTCCTACAGTCATTCAAGAAAGTGCCTACGCTGCTATGAGTATATTCCTGTTAGTCCTGGAAGGTATATTGTCTACTGACTCAGAAGTTGAAGTAAAAACTATCGGATGGGAACTAACTCATAAGTATGTTGAAAGATTCGCGTTGTTCTTTGTACACAATCCAACCTACATCACACGCTATGACACCTCGCTCAAACTGAGAATGCGCCACATGAAGATCACTAGTGACGAGATCAAGGTATTTAATTACATTTAAATTTCTTGCCCTTCTACTGAACATTCTATACCCAAACTGTATATTGAATATATATTCAACTAAGGTACCTTCAGGTTGATTGTAAATATATCCCACAGGCCACAGTAGTTAGCTGAATAAATAGACAACCATGGTCACAGAATCAGTACTAAGGTTATATACATTGATAATTAGATACCTTCTAAGATTTAGTGTTTTAGTGATTAGAAGTTATCATTTGTAGCAATTATTTAATGTTAATCTTGATCTTAATCTTAATCGTAAACTAAATAATTTGTGGGTGTCTCCACATTGCATCAGTACAATAGCAAAGTGTTGCAACAGAAATAACTCAAATTTTATGTTTCGTTTCCTTTCAGAATTGGGAGAAACTCTTCAAATGTAAGGTGGAGAATGAGGAAGTGCAGAATTGGTGGCTAGCTACTTGTCAAGGATCATTAGGCTCTCACCTCACTCAGGTAACACAAATAATGTTGTTGCGTAATAAGATTACAAAAATGTATTAATTTCTATGTTTGTGCATGCTAACCTTAGCCTGATAAAGTGGCATTCCACACACTCAGTACTGTCTTATCCAGCTATATTGTGCTGGTGCCAGGTTCCAATTCGATCTTAATAAAGATGTAACGATGTTACTGACAGGTTGTGATTGTGATGCTCTTTTTGCATTTATTTATGCAACTACAAATCAAAGAACTTAGGCTCTAGTTCATTGTACAAAGTAACAGAAAGTGATTTGGAAGTGACTCTGATGTCTTTGATTTTCGTTTTCTTCAGATAGCAAAGTTTCATCCTATGGCAGTCATCGATATGTATTGCAACCATGATTTCACACACCAAGCAATGGATCAAACTGTTGCAGATTCAGCGTTCCATCATGCAGAGGAATTACTGAGGGTTTGTTGTAAACCAAAATCTGTTTTGTCACAAATTGCCGGGTGACCAGCGCCCATGCTCACCTCTCTAACTTTTTTTTCTTCTTGATATGAGCACATATGTACATGCCTAAAAAGATGAGACTACACTGATACAATTTGGCCATAGATCGTAGACTGCTACAAGTATTCCCAAGCAGTTCCATCATAACCATATCAATAATCTTTTATCTATGGTTCCAATCGAAGATTATGTTTGGAAACAAGCCAAAAAATATCTACCAACAAATTAAATAATCAGAAATACTCGGTTTTAAAAATTGTTGTAAATACAAATGCTGCAATTCACTCAGGAACGATATGTATAGATATTTATGGGAACAACAGCAACTAGTTCAGTGCCCCTCCAAGCTCAGGTGGCTTTTACGTTTATTGATGTTACTATTGATGGAGGTTACTATTCTGAACTTACAGGCCGGCAGCAGTTCATATCTTGCCGATGCTTTGCCTGCAAAAGTTGGAAAGCTAGTGAATCAGGCTTTGACCAAAGCATGGGTAGTAGAAAACGTTGGTCAGATTGCCATTGTTCAGAATATGGTAACTGTAGGAAATTTCGTGGCTGTTTGGAACTTTTTCCGTAAGTACAGAAGGCATCATCATAATATCCAAAGTTATCTCACATTATATATTTACAATTCATAAAAAATGGTTGGTAACTTCCATCATACTTTATTACATTAACGTTTTACAATTACATTGACTCTGTCTGACTGTATTTCGTGGTATTCCAGTTTTTGCCCACAATCTGTCAAGAGCAGACATTCCAATCTTAATGTCGGTGAGCTTGCATAGTTTTTGGTAAAGCTTTTCAATTCCAAACCATGTCTGGTACACATGTCTATTGATTACTGAAGTGTCTTTGAATGATCAACAAAGAAGCGAGATATCATACCAAAACACTGAGAGACTAGCCAAATCCCAGACAGCACTGGTTACAGTCATCAGGAGCTTGGTGGAAGGGAGCATGAGTTTTTCTGACTTTGAATTCTTCAACAAACACAAAGCTCAAACACTCTCACTATGTGAGGTGTCAGATGAACTCTCTGGCTCAATAAGATTACTGGAAGAGGCATTTGCTGCCCGTCAGCAGGAGCGAGAAGTTTTCATGGCTTTCCACAACTCTCTATCAGAATTGTGGAATTTCTGCAAGGATGCTGTGGAACAAGGTATGTTCAAGGCCTACTGTTCAATTGAATCCAGTTTTGATACCCAGGTATATAACTCACTTTAGTTCTCTCAGTTGCTAGCGTGTAGTGTTGCCTCCAATTCTGTTGTATCATACAACTGTTGCATCAAAGTTTCAAACTTGTAACTCTTTGATGCTTTAAAGATGGTAACATTGATGCATGGCTTCAACAACCTCTTGCACAGAGGATCTTCGCTGAAACAGTTGACCCTGATAGTCAAAGTGTTATCTGCCCATACATACCACAATGTGTCAGGGATATACTCAAATCATGGCAAGACACCAAGAGGATGACGATAGTCAGTAAAACCTTTGGTCAGCTAATTACAAAGGCATCCAAGTCACCCGGACCTTTTGAAGAGGTTGTTGCCTTGTTCGAAAAAGCTGTACAAAAATATACTGCAACTCTGGATATATTGAATTCAGGTATTGTGGTTTGTTTCAAATGTTGTGCGTTGAATCAGTTGTCAAATCACACTTTCCTCTCCTCCTTGTTTGAGCTCGGTATTATTAAATTGAGAAATGTATAAAAGCTCTATTTTAATTTTTTGAACCTTTATATGGGTTTTCAACAATATAGTTAATATAACTATGAATTTGTGAACAGAACAGACCTGCAAATATGTTAGTTGAACTGAATTTTTAATTTTTCTCTCGATCCTCTCAAGTATTGTGAATTTTCAGGTACTATCAACATCGAGGAAATGGAAAAGCTCGTCAGAAAATACTTTGGTGATAACAGTGGGGATTTCGTAGCTGAACTGAGCATTATGTTAGATAAGGACATACTTTCGGAGAGGAGAAAACAGATCGAACTGTGCTCACATCTAGATCAGTATCATGATGGTGCTCGTGTTGTTATGAGCTTGAAGGAAAAGTTTAGCATAACAGGAAACTTTGACGACTTGGAAAGGATTCTAGAATCAGTGAGTAATGCGTATACTATCTTCCTACTACTGATCCATGTTTTTGTTTCGCAGAACCAGCTCATGTAAGGCCCAGGGCAAAGTTTCAACTATCAAACATATCAAACCTGATATGCAAAGTAGTTTACAGAGGACTACTTTTGTGAGTAAGCTATAGATCCCCTGAATTTTCTTCTTTATGCAGGCAGATAAGCGGTTACAGTTAAAGGATATAAATCCCAAACTAGTCAAGAGTGCTGAGAGTATCAAGGATATCAACCAGGCTCAGATCAAGTGTTTGGACGCCTTCCTGAGCTGTGGAGAATTGATTGACTGGATTAGAGAAGAAGTACCGAGTAAGTAGTATAATGTGTTCATTTCAAACAAAATTCACATGCTTTCCTCATCCTCCTCCAATAGACTATGGTCTCATTCAAGCAAATACTCTTAGCCATCGCTATCTGTCCAATTCTTAGACCGGGAGGCAGTGTGCATGAATCCAAAATCCGCACCAATATTATTCACTGACCAACTGAATTTTTGCCAACCATGCTTTGGCATTACTTTGTGAGATTTCAATGGTTTTGAGACCACATCCCAGACCAAAAGAAATGATTGAGATTCTTAATTTTATTAGAGAAGGACATCAGTAACTTTGTGGACTTGGCGAGCAGCACTCTTGGAGAAGATGATCAAGCTGCTCTAAAGACTCGATATCTGCTCAACGCTCTGACTGGCTACAGCCCACTCATCTATGATCTGAATCCTGATGGTACTGACTACAACTCATTCATTGAGATATGCCGCAAAGTTTGGGAAGCACAAACTAACAATCCTCAACTGGCCACCAACTTGGTAATAAATAAGTCATTATTGGCATTGTGGAAATATCGAATATTTGCATGCTTGGTCTTCACTGTTGAACCCTAGAACGCTTCCACAAGTTCCATCAATCAAATTGTAAAATCTAAGCCATGTTATAAATATTATTCTTATCCCTGTAAATTGTCATACAAATCAAACCACACATTCTCTCAAAGCTGTTTGCACGAAAAAATGAATTAATGAGCAGTAAAAATTTATAATACTGTATTAAACTATATATTGGATGAGATCCAGGCTCAAAGAATTGGCCTGTCATTTTCGATACCGTAGAGTTACTTTGAATTGTAAAACCATTCATACTGTTTGTATACAGACATCCTCTTATTCTGAATTGGAGTGGTTGAAGAAAGTGAAATCTCATTTCGGTAATGTTGAATTAAAGTCTATTGCTCAAGCCACAGCAATCAATGAAGATGGCCTCTACTTTGTTGGCAATATCCCAGGTCACAGCAAAGATTTCAAGGTAACTCAACAGATGAGAATCGTATTTCCTCCCGATGAGTTTTAAAGTATGATAGTTTCTCTGAATTCCCTTTCCTTTTTTTGTTTTCAAGGATGACCATAACCAACTTGTCCAAATTTTGATTGATGTTTATCAAAACAATACTGAATTTTCAGTATTTGAGGCACTCTTGATCTCAACGAAAAATACTCTTAGTATTTCTCAAGTTTGCTCGTGCTGGATTCACTTTATCCAATTGCAAACTGGTTGCTGCAATGCAACCAAATAAGCTTATATGAAAGTTTTTGAGAATTTGCAGGTTTTTCTACTGGTTGGTTTCGTAACTCCATTTCGGTGCATCTATGTTCCATCAAAAAAAGACCGCCAGCGTTAATAAATATACAAATCACTTCCAAACTTTGACTGTGCTCTTATTGATTGCTACTAGTTCTCAGTTAGCTTTAATTGGTGGTACTCTTATATTATAATGCAGTCACTAGATGACGTTATACATCTGGAATGTAACATCAAAGACAAAGAGAAAACAGAAACTAAAAAAACCTACTCCCACTCACAGCTGAAAGAGCTACAGAGTAAACTGACGTTGGTAGCTGGTGAGAAACAGGATGAGAACAAGGAGGCCATTCAGCGATTCGATGCTGTAAGATATGTAAATGACCTATTATAGTGCTACACAGATGGATGGTGTACATGGAAATTCATGAAGTTTGTAGAATAGCTCAAGATTAATTTCCTAAGCTATCTTTATCGCTTCCATGAAAGTAGTCTAAGTGCTCAGACTCCAAGGCGCAGGGTAGCTATCAAACTCCTCTCTAGCTGGCGCAAGTAACTCCCTGCGCCTTGGAGTCTGAGCACTTAAACTACCATGAAAGCTATTACCACAACAGCCAATACTTTCATCAGACTGAAATAACGTTACGTTGTGACAAGTCATGTGACCTGCAGGGAGCAATCAAAACAAGCATATTAACAAAATCGAGAGGAGTTTTTTTTATCTGGCTTTATCTCAGGAAGTTATGTGCATCCATCCTCAAAACTTGCCAATATGGATTTTGAGACATTGATGGATATAACGTGGAAGTAAGAAGGTCATCAACTGATTAGCCCAGAAGTTATGAGTGAAAAACCATGCAGAGAAGCATGATGGCTCTACGGTAGTTTTTTTGTTACCAAGTATCACCATAAAAAAGAGTGTGTGTGAAAGTGTAAGTCCAGATTTCATATTGAATGATCTAGCTATAGTTCGATGTTGTTTCTTTATGCATATGGCATTTCTGTGGACTGGACTTTAAAAAAGTAAATAACTGATTGATTAATTGAATGATTGATTGATTGATTGAATGAATGATTGATTGATTGATTGATTGATTGATTGATTGATTGATTGATTGATTAATTTCATTCTGCAGATGAGAGATGCAGTGGAGAATCTTGCCCGTGCCTACATTGACATCAGAAGGGAGGGGTGTATTCAGTTTGATGACATGCTGGTGGTTGTACACTGTAACCCAAACCATCGATTGGCTGTGGAGGTACGACTTGTATCCATTGGAGTCAGCATGATTGGATTCAACAAAGCAAAGGACCCGATAGCACACTGCCAAGACCTCTACAGATACCTAAAAGACTGCATAGGAAAGTGGAGACAGTCAATGGACATGAAAAGAAGGTAAGGCCTCTGAGCCTGTGCATCAATTGAGAATTAACTTTGTGGCTGATTAAATCATCATGATCATATGTATTGAGAAACAATCCGTTTGTGACTGTGCGGTGAAATAAACTACACTTGTGTCCTACCTCATTGTTTATATGTACATTCATTCAATTATTCTACTTCACAGTGATCACCCTGAGCTAAACTTCTTCACTACTGAACAACTTGTAGTTCTCAGAAAAGAGCTGGGGACATTCCTCGATAATCATTCGCCTCAAATTCTGAATCAGGTACACCGATATTACCTATCATCTATGCTTAACTGGTCGAATCATCTGCACATTACTCACAGATCACAAGTCTTCTGATTCTTCAAGCAGAGTCACACGTTTAACAAAGTAATATCAAGTCACTTATTCAACTGAGTCTAAATTACTTTTCTCAGAATTGATTTTGTCCCTGCTCTGTGTGTATATATATTATATATATAATATATATATATGTATAATATATATATGTGTATATATATATTATATATATTATATATATATATATATATACTCTATATACATGCACATTCCCCATATAACCCGGATGGTGAATCAGTGTGTATTGTGTGATTTTTCAGGCTTTACCGTTACTGGCTATGATTCAGCCTGTGATACCAGAGCAGCTACTTCAGCTGATAAACTCTTATAACCCTGGCGGGACTGAAGAGGCTGCTGCAGAAGAGGAGGAGACAATGGATGATGGAAACACTTTCATCACATATGACAAAATGTCTTATGAACAAAGAGAGCTGGTTGATGCCGTTATGGAAGAGCATGAGGATTTTGATGAGATGTTGGCTGTCCAGTGTATGAATGAGCTCGAGGAGCCAATCACTTTAGGTGAGCAACAATTTAGCAATATCCTCACTTTCTGCACTTACATTCATCACTGGACAGATGCGAATTCATCACCATCTTTTTTAGAATGAACAATGAACCCTGAAAACCTTTTCCTAACAACTGTTGTTTTTCGGTAACTGTAAATTGCTGAACAGACTGAACAGCTGAACAGAATTTCTCAGACTAAATTTATTTTTTGTGTTCTTTTCTGTGGCTGACTATCACTTCTCGAACACATTCCTGCCAGCCAAATGATTTAATGAGTATATTAAGTTACTAAGTTCCTGTTGGCACCCCTAGTATATTCGTTTTAGGGCAATCACTGATATAAATTATGTGCACATGGATTAGGGGTACATATGTATCCCTGAACAGCCGTATGGCTATTCATGTCTGGTTGTTGTACCGCATTTATCATCTTTGATTGGCCCACAAGTTAAGAATCTGTTATAGCTGACCCTCGTCAACTTTTGTCAATCGGTTTGCCTGAGTTTTTGAAGGTTGTTACTGGTACGCCAATCATGCATTATTTTAAAGTTGCAAGATTTATAGCTTTATTTATATCCTGACGCGAGGCTTTAAACTGATGTCATATCTTCACAAATAGCCAGGCTATGTGTCTTACCACTGATCCATAAATTCATATCAATGAGGGCAAGCAAATGAAGCAATCAATGTATGTATCAAATCTGACAAAATCTGATGGTGTTTAGGAAACCAGAAACATTAATCAACACAATGGCATCCATTCATCTAGCCAGTCTTGACAAGCTTTGTTTAGGTAGGGGGGGGGGGGGTTGGGTGTTCCTTCCATCCATTCACTACTGTAATACCCAAATCATACTGTGGATAAAATAATGGAAAGAAACAAAGGCAATTGCAAACTTTATATAGGTAAATTAACCAGCAGAATGTAAGGAGTTGTCCAGGCTTGTGCAAAACTAGCCAATCATGTAAAGAATCAAACAAATAGTAGTCTGAGAAATTCTGTTCAGCTTTTCAGCCTGTTCAGCCTGTTCAGCCTGTTCAGCCTGTTCAGCCTGTTCAGCCTGTTCAGCCTGTTCAGCAATTTACAGTTACCGGTTGTTTTTAGATACAATGTTCGAGTGGATTGAGCAACACAAGTACAATCAGAGGCAGATTCAGGAAGATCAGGCCAGACAAGCCAAAGTAGATGGTGACAGTGGGAAGCAAACTTCAACACAGCTGATGAAGAAAATAATGGCTGATCAGCCAAAGTATGTTACTCACTTGCTCATATTATAACCTGTTGTTTGTGTTCGTCATTCATATCAAGAAATATAGCAGTCACCCTTTCCTACTCTCTACCATAGCTTTTCATACAACTGTAATCCTAATTTTGTGGCACTATAAAAGAATGCCACCAAATCCCGCATTAAACCATGCAAGCCCTCACTCTACACAGTACCATGCACTTTCATTTGCAGGAGTGCTGATTTGATGGAGAACTTGGGAAAGTTGTACAACGAGTACATAGACAACACCAGGCTAAGTTTGATGGATGATTTGAAGAAACTGTGGGCTGAGTTTATAGAAAACACCAAACAGAGTATAAAGAACTTCCTGGGTATTCCTCAATTGGGACATGTACTTGAGCAGATCAGTAGTGAGTGTTTACTAGACTTGATACGTTGAGTTTCACAGAAAAATATCAATTGATTGGCTTACAAACTACACATAGAACAAAAGACCATTCAATATTGTAGTCAGGTAGCAGGTACGTTATGCAATAATTTGACACTGAAAAAATTCATAGTAGTTCTGGGTAAAAATTATATATAGTGTTAAAAATTGTCCCCTCCACCTGCTCAACCATTCTGAAAACATGTGGAATATACTGTTCAAACTCGAGAAGCTACAACTTCCATATATTTTCAATTACTGAATTTTCCACATAACAAATAATAGAAATATTTTCTTGGTCGGTCGATGACTTCATGCATAAACCTTTGATAAGAAATTTCTTTACAGTTCTCTAAATAGATAGAAGAAGCAGTTTACTGGGCTTGTACAGTACATATCCCCCTTACATCTTAGTTAAGCAGGGGGGTGGGGCAATTTCTAGCTCTATCCATGTTTTTTACCAAAAACTTTGAATTTTATCACAGTAAAAATCATTCATAACTACTGCAGAGCTATCTGCCTTGAAACAAGGGGTGTAAACAGGTAGATGAAACACTCATCTTGTCAGATTTAGGCTTCCATACATACTAGCAGACACTGTACTTTCATTGTACAGAGTTGAAGGAGAGACCTTTACGGGAAAGGAAAATACAGCCCTGGATAAGACGAGGAGCCCCATGCCTAATACCTACACCTCAATGTAAGTACAGCTATTCAGTTGTACAGTGAAAGATCTTGTAAGTGTATTGTACCGCCAATTCACAAACTGCAGCAAATACATCAAACTTCCTCTGTATTTACAGCCACTCGAGACTCTTAGAAATTTAAAATTATTTCAAAAATTTCTTTTCTATACATAAACTGTCTAAGCAATGTGCTATACAGCCAATATGTTATGGAAAAAAATTGACCTTTGTATTTACATATTTTTCAGCACAAGTTTACCAGACTGTATTGTCGATATATGAATATGATGGAGAGTACACCTTCCCTACTAGAAATGAAGTTCTACTCTGCAATGAGAAAACTACAGTTGAAGAAGTATGTCATTTTTCTCCACATAATCTATCTGGTAGTTAGTTAGTTTCGTTAGTTTTTTTAGTTCAGGTAGTTAGTTCAGCAAGTTGAGCCAGTTCAGTCAGTTCAGTTAGTTCAACAAGTTTGGTTAGTTTGGTTAGGTTGGTTAGTTTAGCTAGTTTGCTTAATTTAGTTAGTTCAGGTAGTTTAGAGCGTTTATTTAGTTAGTTTAGATAGTTAAGTTAATGTTGTAGGTTACAACTTGCCTCCCTTTCAATTTATCAAGAAATAAAATAAAATATGTGGCAATGAATTTGATCAATCATGAGCTTACCTAAGAAATTAGAGATTTTGTCAGTACTGTGGTGGTTTATTAGTAACCAAAAAATGATGCATCTACATATAGCTGGTAGATTAATTATTATTTAACAGACAAAAAATGTTGGATACCAATAAAGATGAAGAGAGTAAAATTCACATTTGAACCTGATGTTCTTGTAGGTACGGCTATTTCTCAGCAGAGCACTCAATGACCCGCTATCCTTCTACTGTATGGTGAACTGTCATCTACTCAGCTATGATGTGTGCAGATGTATCGAAACTCGCCTCACTAACACTGCTGACGACACAGTGAAAAACTACGGTTTGGCATTTATATATGCGGAGGAGAAGAGAGACGCCAGAATTAGAGCCTATCTGGACAAACATCTGGTGAAAAATGTCAAGCTTTCTACTCCTCCTAAACTACGAAAATACGTGCAGAAGATCCTAACTCTGCCCAAGGACGTATTATCAGCATGCTCCGTAGATCTAACAAGGTGAGCTTATAAGATATTAGGCCTATAGCATTTTGATTTGTGATTTGCGCTGGTTACAAATTTTAGATGGTTGTTATTGAGACATCAGACGAAGCGTAACTTAAAAACTACCAGAATTTTGCTAGATCCTATCACTGACACAAAGTTATACAATTAGGGAACTTCATCACAAATTGCCATATCATGTATTGTACCACTGATCCATGAATTCACATCAATGACTACATGTATTTACATTTTTTAAATTCCTCAGATCGTGCTCTAGGCTCATAAGGTCTGAGAGAGCAGGAGTCGGTAAATCACTCAAAAAGTTCAATCTTCTCAACCAAGTGAGACGAAACAAACAGCTGAAAGGTGAAGACATCACAATACCAATATACAAGACCATAGACACTGACAGTATTATAGCTAGGCTTAATACTGAGCTGGGTAATGGGTATACAGACACCCCACATCATACTATACATGTAGATATAGCTCATGAAGTAGAAACTGGAGCTGATGAGCTTCTATTCAATCTCATTATACTGAGAAGCATTGTGAACTCCGAAGGGGTCGTATGGCAAGCACAGCCCACTCAATACTACATCATCGAATGTATGCCGTACACCAGAAAGGTAAGTGTCACTTCATCTTGTAAGCAATCAAAAATTCAGATGCTCAGTATAATTGAGGTGATTTAAAGTTGTTTTGCCCTATATGGATTTAACCTGACCATGGTGGAGTGAACTATGCAACTCTGAGTAGTGAATAGCCGGCACGCTCATTAGCATCATCAACCCATTCTATTTGGGGATGGTGAGATGGCGCAATCATTTAGCAAACGGTTGGCACACACGCTATTCACTGCCATGGGATTGGTGCCGCAGGAGTTGTGGGTTCGAGTCCCATTAGGATAGCTTTCAAGGTTGATTGTTCCAGCCCCCTCTGAATGTTGTATTGCTTGTTTTTCTTCTTTTGTAGCAGGACAAGCGATGTGCTCATGAGGTGATGGATTATCTCCCCACAACATGGTGTATCACACCACAAGAAGCTGCTACTGCATATGCCTCCAGGAATGTCCCAAGTGAGCATTTTCTTTCCTGCAGCTTTTGAACTGATCAGAAACTAAATGATTGAAGTCTGAGGTCGAAAGCTTGGTTATCAGATTGGGTTCATTTGGGTTTATGTTAAGTGGACATGGAGAGTCCTGTCTACTAATAAATCAGCGAACAAACTCATTTACTTTGTAGAGGGTTTTGACGGATTTGACGCTGCAGTGTTGAGAGAGGAAGAGTGGCAGATGGTTATCAAATATTTGGTCTGCAAGCATCAAAATGATATACAATACCAGAGAGCAGAAGGCCTGTTCGAAAATCCTCTCCAAGCTCTGGAGCTGCTGATTGGGTGAGTACTTTGTGCCTGCCACTAGTGATAGTCATCTTTGCACGGATTGACCAGTTGAATTAACAGGGAATAATTGGTAGAAAGACTTCTCACTTCACAACAATGTATATTTGCAGACAGATAAATCAATGATGATCGCTTTGTGATGAGAACGCACAATAAAATTATGATGAAGAGGTGTGCACCCAGGGGTGCTGGGGGCTATGACAATCAACCTTGAAAGCTCCCAAAATGGGATACAAACCCGCAACTCTTGTGGCACTAATCGCCTGGCAGTGAATAACAAGCCCGCTAACCGATTGCGCCATCCCACCATCCCCAAAAAAGAATGGGTTGATGCCGTTAATTAGCATGCCCGCTATTCACTACTCTGAATTGTGTTCTCTCACCCCATAGCTCATTCCACTCCACCTTGCCACCCTATGCAACACAGCGTATGTGTTAGGGCTGTTGGCCTTACATGGCCCAGTGCTGGGACATTGTATCAAATCTTACTTTGACCTTATGACTCGAAATATCTTATATTATTGTCTTTTAATGCAGAGAGAGAGAAACTAAACAATGCATGGTTTTCCATTTTCATTCATTCATAGAAACTGTGGACTTTTTGACCCAACATGGAGCGAGCTGAGACACTATGTTTACTTCTTGAGCAACCAGCTCAGAAAAGTGGAGACCTCTCCATTCTGTGGACAGGCTTTTGCAGAAGATTTACCAGGATTCAGAGCATTTGTCATTGAGTTCATGTTCAGAATGGCAAAGGTACTGTAATATAAGCGTGTATACATTCTACTTACTTCAAACAAAGTAAAAATCAGGAGCCATACACCATATGTACATACATACAAACACACAAATGGTTGCCACCGTAATATGGCTAGCTCACCCATTGATTCAAGGGTGTTGTTAGGCCTCGAGTTTAATTAATTACTCATCACTTCATAATCTGTACCAAGGTATTTCTCTAACTAACTAAATGTATCTTCAGGGATGTGATGAGTGAAGAGCTGATGAACAACTTGAGTGCCCTCTGATCAGCTACTACATGTAGCCTGTTATTTGAAAAAAAACTACTTGTCCAAGCGCAGAACTACATGTGCAATATAATTTTATGACATTTGTAGGATTTTGCTACAAGATCATTGAAGATAGCTGAAGAAACCCCAGGTCTCAATTTGCATGAGGTGAGAAATACATCTTAGTTTCCCACTCGCAAAAGTAAAAGTTATTACCTAACTTGACCAGCAAACAAATAGGATATTGAATCTTGTTATCATTAAGATATACTGTACAGAATGAAGTAATTCCTACTTGATATTTATGTCTTATGAAATCAGGCACAGGAGCAGGGAGGAGGAGATGTTCTAGAACAGCTGGAGATGAAGAGAACATGGGAAAGTGGTAATCATCCATATCTGTTCTTCAATGAAGATGGAGAAACCTTCTCTCCTCTAGGATTCTTTGTAGAAAACAGAGGTTTGTGTGTGATTTCATGCCTGTCCTTTGGCAAGGGAGTCCAAATAGTATTGCTACACACCCACACATGACACTTAAACATAACAATTGCTGCAACTGTAACACTATAACACATACCATGAGAAACTAGTATTAAACTTTGCACATTATTTATAGCCCTGCAGTGGGCAACCAATCCATTACCAGAGGAAACAATACGGCCGATGTAATCCAAAACATTGAACAGTAGTACTGAAAGTTTCCTTGTCAACGTTGACAGTATGAGACCATTAAATTATCCCCTCATGTTGATAAAAAAGGGCAACTCCCCTATCTTATTTTTGGGTGTTCAAGGTCAAGCGTTCTGAATCCAAATATGTAAATGACGCATGTTGCTAAGCTTCACATCTGCATATTTGCCAAGTCTCCCTATTTGGATGGGACCCTCCAGATTTCCACATCAACTTCTGCCCACTTCCCACTTTTTGTAATTCCACTATTTCCTACAGATTTGAGACAAAAGAGCCCTATCTCAATTTTTTAGTAACTATCCAAGCACTTGTTGATGAGTTACTGAATGGTAAGGTCTTTGCACACAAAATTGAAAGGAATTGTGCTATTCAATAGTGTTAACAAATTTACCTGTTTGTATTGAAATTCAGAGTGTGGTGTGGTTGATACTGGACACACCGCCCCCAAACCCCCAGGTGGATCGCTCGGGTGCTCTTCCCTGAAGCACCGCAATGTGGTGCAGCATTGCTGTAAATTGAAATCTCCCACTTTTGAATTTAGATTACTTGGCAGGTATGCACATCTGTAACTTTAACTTTATCCATTTCTGCATTGAGTCCAAAATAGACTATTACATTGTTTGCAGGGGGACATGCCCTGAGTCTTGTTGATTGCCAGACAAGAGAGATGCTAGTGCCTAACTGTATGCCAACAGCACTGAAACAAACGCTAGATCGCTACCAACTGCCCATGTCTGAAGACTTCAATACTCTCACCAGGTAACACAACTTTTCCAACGACACAGGTTTAGTCATAAGCCCATAGTGAGCACAGTTATGCAATGCTTATCAATTAACGATATATTTTTGCTACAAAAGTGTTCATTTATGTTGTATGTAAAAACATGGAGTTGTCAGGAAACTGCCATAAGCTGAGACTATATGCCTTCATGTGACATCATATCAGATTTTGTTTACTTTCACTTAAATTTTAAGTTATACACCCATCAATTCACGCATTCACCATGGTTCAATGCTTCGAATGAGTTGTCTGCTCCTGATTCGAAAGAAGAATGATTACGATTTCCATGATGATAAAAGATTTGCTGCGGCTGAGAATCTTAACCAAGCCTCCCACACTGATGTCTTTGTTGCCACCCATTCATCTACGTTGCCCTAAGCCACAGTTGTGAATCAGCACGGTTCCGGGATTCGAATGAAGGAACATGAATCAATGCGAATGGAAGTTAACCTAAATGCTATTCCCATGTATCAACTAGCCCTAAAACCAATGTCACATTGACATATGGAAACATAGTGATTGTGACTTTATCAACGCCTAAAATTGGTTATTCAAACTCCGATACAGGCCTGCACAGCTAAGGAAACTACGTGATATCATGGTGAAGACAGTGAAGTATTCAAGAGAAGTTGAGATTGATGATGAGACGACTGAAATACAAGAGGAGCCGATGTTTGTAGGTGATGATGACCCTGATCCGAATTATGTCCTTACTATGGACAACGCTAAGAAGATATTAGCAATCCATCAGCGTCTCAGGTATACATTACAGGGTTTGATCATAAACAGAAGGATGAGTTTGTAACAATATTCGTATAGATTTTGCCTTTGTTCTGGTATACAGGGGGATTTCAGAACTAATCATGGGCGTATCATACTTCTCATTCCAAATTTACTCAAGAAGAACACACATGCCTTTCAGCGTGGCTTTTTTGTCCATCACCTTCCAATTTTCACAATCTTTGTTCCAGAGTTGAGATACCAGTGATCATCATGGGAGAAACAGGTTGTGGTAAAACGAAGTTGATTGACTTCATGTCAAAGCTTCAAGTTCCCACAGCACTGAAAGAGGATGTTGATACCATGATTATTGTGAAGGTTTGCTTAAAACATACTGTTTACAATCTTTATTCTTTTCCTTGTCTACCTATAGATCTCACTGCCTTTAGTAACATTTTATGAATGGCCACACTATTCTCTGAACTACAAGACATAGTTTTTTATCATTGTAATGAGTTTTTAGCATGAACGCTACATAAATGCTATAAATGAAATTTCCCAAAATAAGATTTAACAAGCTAGTAACTATTCAAATTTTACAAATCTATCATGCTGCATTGTATCTACTACATTATTTAGATTCATGGTGGAACAACAGAAGAAGACATCATTAACAAGGTCAATGAAGCACAGAACCTGGCCAAACAGAACCAGGAGAGATGCGCGGCTTATGCAGCAGAGTTTGACTCCTCTCAGGTGATGACAATTTAAGAGATATTGTTTTAGCTAAAACAAAATAGTTAGATTCAAAATTATGAGGGTTGCATTGTGTCTGAGTTTCTAAAGAAATAAGCTGTGAAAGATGGTTGACTAAAATGGAGTTTTAATGAATATGGACTGCTTTTGTTCAGGTTCCCACCATTTACACTGTCTTGTTCCTGGATGAGGCGAACACTACAGAGGCTATTGGCTTAGTCAAGGAAATACTGTGTGATGGTCGAATCAGAGGAAAACCATTAGAAACTGGAACAGGACTGAAGATCATCGCTGCATGTAATCCATACAGAAGACATTCAGATGAAATGATCGAGAAGCTGAAGAAAGCCGGTTTGGGATACAACGTTGGAGAAGACGAAACAAAGGATAAGTTTGGTAGGTGTTTCCATAGGATGAAATCATTGCCTTGCCCCGCCCTGCCTCTAGGCAATTTATTGATTATTACTGATAAAACACATCCATGATGTTAGAAGGATGAGTATTTTCCATCAGGCTGTGTTGTTCTTATTATGTGAGTTGTCTGAGTTTGAGATATGTGTGATTTGGTCGGTCGAAATGATGTCCATCTTGTGTCCAGCTTTCTGCCATTATGACCTACAGACATCCATCACACAATCTTCTTGTTTGTAGGACAAATTCCCATGAGACACCTTGTATACAGAGTACAAGCTTTATCACAGAGTCTGCTGCCTCTAGTCTGGGACTTTGGTACTCTCAAATCTAGAACTGATGATGGAGTCGATGTGGAATGTGCTTATATCAGGCAGATGATCATCAAATTTGTACGTACATTGATTTTATATTCTTTTTATTCTCCTCAATAGTTACTGGTTGATCAGCGTTCTAATTTTTAATGAGAAAGGGCCACTATTTCTACATTAAACCACTGCTGCCACAGCTTGGCTTTGCCCAGCATAGTCACCAGTCAAAAATTTAAATAGAGAGTTGTGGCATCAAATGGCTTTGAATGGAATTATATGAGCTCTCAAAATGTAGGGAGTAACTTCTTCCCCGGCCATCCACCATTAGTGATGACAAATGTTGTTGTTGACCAATCAGGTGCCTTTAAAATCTAGCTGAGATCCAACATTTTGAATAGTGTTGGATCTCAGCTAGATTTTAAAGGCACCTGATTGGTCACCAACTACATAGAAGATACTCCCTAAATTTTGAGAGCTCATATAACTCCATTCAAAGTACTGGCTAGATGTTTTGATGCCGCAGCTCTCTAATTAAATTTCTGGCTGTTGGCTATGCTGGGCAAAGCCCAGCTGTGGCAGCAGTGGTTTAAGGTCCATCTCTCAATCACCTTGTCATTACTAAAACCACAGCTTTGAAGTTAAATTAGACATCCTACAATAATAATTATGAAACATTCCAGAATCAGTCATCCGAAGAAGGAGGATTAAATTTTGGACCACACACTGCACTGGTTGCTGAGATACTTACAATGACTCAGTCCTTCATGAGAGACCAGAAGGTTAGTTACAAAACAATGTTTAGGTTTCTAATCTTCCATCCCTGCAGGTTGTAAACTGATCAAGAACTTAATTTTGCATGATTTTATACCATCAAAGTCTCTTCACAACACCAAAGAGACAACTTTGCATTAATAAAACATAATTCACAAACTTCAATTTTGTGTTTATGATAAATGCATGTGTATATAAAAAAAATAACCCCATATCAAGTGCCTCGCATCACTTTTACAAAAAGTATTTTTGAAGAAAATAGAAGAAATGGCTGAATCACTGTCCTGCCTTCAACCGCATATGTGTAGTAAAACTAGTTGAGGGTGTGCTAATTATATTGTTTACACTTCTTTTGCCTGATATGTGCCATGAAAGCTTGAAATCAATTGGGGGTGCAATGAAACTGAGAAAATTAAACAACAGCTTACTTTACCCATTCATATCCAATTTAAATCTGTGAGCTTCAGCGGGCCGCCGTGGCCGAGCAGCTAATCTCAGCCAAGAGGCCCAAGGTGGTCTAAAATCTTAAATTCAAACACCTGGAGTGGATGGCTTTGCACGAGAGGCCCGAGTTCAAATCCCGGTGAAGCCAGATTTTATTTATATACCCCTGAAGTTTTGTGGCATCTATGAACGCAGCATTTCTAGTATGTCCATTTGCCTGCAAGATGCCACCAGGATATAAGTTGCACTTGGTTCTTTTAGGATGAGTGTAGTTTTGTAAGCTTGAGAGACATTCAGAGACTGCTGGATGTATCCAACTGGTTCTACAAACAGAGGAGATACCTATTCCCAGCTATCGATGGACTGGACGAGGATGAGATGTTACTTGATGTCGAGGAGGAAGAAGATGCTGAACCTTCCTTTGGTCAGGTACCATTCCTCTCAAAATTAACTACCCAATATTAATATGAATTCACATATTGAAAAATACCAATCTACTAGATGCGCCAACAAAGATTTATGAAATCTACTGAAACATGTAGATGGACATGGTTTGCTACTATATTCAAAATGAGATCATATGTCATCTTTACATACATAATGATGTTCAGCCGCAACCTCTGCTGTCATCAAACTTATATAGGTAACTGTAACTCTTATAGAAATCAAGCTTAAAGGGCAACCAAGGTTTCGCAGCAACGCATTAATGGGTAGCAAATAATGTGCTGGGCAGCATCAGCTTTGTGCATTACGCGATGCAAAACTCAAAGTAGTTGCTGACTCTAAGCTGGGTAACACTTCAGTTTAGGGGAGGTTCCAAGACTTTGCTGTAATAATTATAGAGCACAGGCTAAATAATAACAGGAACAGGAAACTGCTATGTGGTATTCTCTTTTAGCTGAGTTTGAGTACCTGATGGAAGAAATGTTTCACAAGGATTCTGGCTGAATAATCATCCGAATTATATTTTGTCTTTTTCCCCATGCAGAAGGTGCAATCTGCTATTAATCAATGGCCATCAATGAGAAGTTATTTGAAACCTTGGTTGCCCTTTAAGCACATGTGTTTCAGAGAGACTACTCAACTAGGAGTCTGATTCTAGCGATTGGAGTGTGTTACCTTGCAAGGTTGGAAGATGAGACAAGAGGTCACTATGCTGAGCATATTGGTGGACGGCTGGAGGAGCTGATTGGAGGAGAAGGGATGAATGGAGCCGCATACCTTTTCTATCAAATAGAGAGGTCTGTCGGTATATGCATTTAAATTCAGTTTCCAATTGGCTACAATTTACAATTAATCTTTTCGTAGCCCGCATTCGACCATTGCAATTACATTATACAATTAGATAAATGGGGCAACCCATCCACAAACCATGGACCTGCCAAATTTCAGCATCCCATGACATTTCCACAGCAGTTATTAACTTTCGTTACCAGGTGTCAGGATATGTTTATCCAAGAGGTGATCGATAGAGACCAGCATGTTAACATTGCACAAAACAAAGCTCTGAAAGAGAACATTTTCATGATGATCATCTGCATAGAGAACAGGATTCCTCTGTTTGTGGTGGGAAAACCAGGAAGCTCAAAGTCACTCTCTAAATCTATGGTGATAGATGCCATGAAAGGCAACAGCTCAAAGAAGGAACTATTCAAGAGGATGAAAAGGGTAAGATGTTATATCTCATTTAATTCCTTAGTCCTGGCTGAATTATTCAGAAGAGCCTCAAGGCAGGACCTACGTTAAATGTGCTTGTGTGTTGATGTGATTATTTCTTTTCATTTCAGACATACACTGTATCATTCCAATGTAGCAGACACGCAACACCAGCTGGTATTGTGGGAGTGTTCAATCACTGTGCTAATTTCCAGAAGGGCCAGGATCTAGATAAGTTTGTCTCAGTTGTAGTTTTAGATGAAGTAGGACTGGCTGAAGATTCAGAGAACATGCCGCTCAAGGTGAGTGGGTTTTAGTAAGCTGAAAACACCAGCACACTGTCTGTAAATTAAAGGATATACACCTGTATCAATTAATAATATAAAGACACGTGCTTAAACACAAAACCTAGTTCATTCATTTTGTTTTGGCCAATTTTATAAGTATTGATGCTTATAAATAGGCTTTTATATTTTTAGACACTACATCCATTGCTGGAAGACGGCTGTGAAGGGAATCAGAAACCAGAGGACTGGATGAAGTGTGCTTTTGTTGGTATATCTAACTGGGCGTTAGATCCAGCTAAGATGAACCGAGGAATATTTGTCCAGCGTGGCACACCCCACCCTGATGAGCTTGTTCAGATAGCCAAGTAATTGTGCATACTTATATTTCATCGGTAGCAATTTTAAAATGGTGGTCTTTCAGACAATGGACTTTCTACACGGGTTCATCCATTGTAAGACCATTTTCTGATTTGAAAGGATATGCCCATGTTGCATTTCAATAACCTGGTGAAAAAAATATCTATCACCACTGATTTAAGTGCAATTGAAGCGTTTTGACTCAATTACGCCCTTTGAATGGGTAATTCTTGCATCAATATGTTAAATCCTCTCAATCTGTAGCGAGATATGCCGCAGCTCAAGAAATGGTACTGGTGTTGGACCATTCATATCACAGTTAGCAAAAGGCTACCTGGCAATCTGTGACGCAGAAAAACCAGAAGAAAGAGATCTAACTGAGTTCTTCGGACTTCGCGATTTCTACAGGTTGGTAAAAGTTCTGAATATCTAATAGATACGCACAAATTAACTTTTTTGTTTGTTTTCATGTTGTGTTTGTGAAAAATCCGTAACCCGAAAGACATGCAAATATTTCGTTGTTTGAATGATCCGTTGTCTATTTCATTGACTTACCAATGAAACATGTACATTTTACAGTTTGATGAAAATGCTTGTGAACTTTGCCGGGAGAACAGGACAACTGAACAGAAACCAATTAGAGCACAGCATCAGACGTAACTTTGGAGGATTTGATCCTGAAACTGGATTCGACCCGATGGTAATATTCACACAGTTTTGTCCAACTTTGGACACACTGGCAATGCAAGCAGACCGTAGACCTCCAATAGACCCCATAGGTCTCATAGAATCCAGTCTGTCGGGAGAGGATAACCTTGTCAGATCGTGAGTAAACATTCCATAGTGTGGCTGCATATCCAAGTTATATCTATATTCAATAGATTGAGATGTATATTTATATATATGTATGACCATGACCATGACATGTTCCTTCTTGTTGCAGACGCTGTGACGTGTGCGGTAAAGTGTTAGATAGAGTATATGCTCTGCCATGCAGAGATCACTTTGTTGGCCAGTGTTGCAAAGAACAAATGGAAGCAGCACTGGGAAGAAGAGAACAGCCTATTTGTACAGTAGATGATTGTGCTACCCCCATACCTATCGGCTATAAGTGGACGCCAGAAAATCGGTATGATGGATACTTGTCTTAGCTTTTAATTAAATGATGTGATCCTTTAGTCCCTTTGTCCAGCGGGATAAGTCGATGATGTACGCAATTCTAATAGCTTTAACTGTGTCATAGAGGTGAGAGCATTCTACAACTATGGAGTATATAAGTGAACTAGTCGATTCATTCCCAATACATGTAGTTTTCAAATGATTCATTGCATTATGACTTGTTTTCAGAATTGAGAGTCGATATCTGCTTATACTAACTGAGAACCTTAGCGTGCTGAGTATAATACTAGATAAGTTCAAGTCGTCTCAACAGCAGCCTGAAGTGGTCTTTGGCAGCAAATTCCCTGAGGATGTATCATACACACAGGTATAAGGCTCACTATATATTTACTTGCTGTGTCCCTATACACTATAACAGTTTTCCTAACTCTTCACCCCAGGAATATTTACTACTTTGATGACTGATGTATTATTTGACTCCGATCTGAAACTGGAAACCTTGTTTTCATCCAGGTATGCCATAACATATACAGAATCAAGACCTGTATGGACATGGGAAAGCCTGTGATCCTACTGAACCTGGATGACTTGTATGAGAGTCTCTATGATGCCCTCAATCAGTACTTCTCCACATGGGGTGACAGAAAATTTGTGGATCTTGGGCTAGGAACACACAGGGTGAAGACATTCGTCAATGACAACTTCAGGTAAGTTGCAGCCACATGTTTCTTCTTGACATGGCGTACCTAAATCAAATTTCCCACTACACTTGTGTGTCACCATGTAATAAATAATCTTTTGTGATATTGTGAATTTTTGAGTGATCGAGGTTGATGTATCTCAACGACAGCTATCTGTTATGGTGAATTGAGCTCCTTTTACTCTAAACTACTGCCACAAGCTGAAGCGCCTTACTCAAAACCATATTTCGACAAAACCTAAGCTTTAGTATCCTCAAGAAAAGGCCTTTTATTCTATCATTGTGACACAGAGTTGCAATACTATTCAAGCTAGTGATATATTAAACTTTTTATTTTAGGCTGGTCGTGATCGCTGACAAGAACAAAGTGCTCTCAGAGTTCCCGATTCCACTCATAAATCGTCTAGAAAAGCATTACGTGTCAGCAACATCATTGCTAGAGAGACAACAGAAAGAAATCAAGAAAGCTCTGGAAAAATGGACTGGTGACTTTGTGAAACCACAAAGAATACAAGAGTAAGCCAGCTCTTTTCTTAGCAGTAATAATTTAATATGAGCTGACATCTTGAGATGAATTATGTTGGCTTGTACTTTGTGTCAACACACCCACACTAATTTTGCCTTTTATAGACAAAGGATGTGTCCTGGGGAATGCGATATGTGTAACGAGAAGTTAGAGAAACCATATGCCCTGCCATGTAGGCGCCACTATGTAGGTCCTTGCTGCAAAGAGCAACTGGAGAGAAAACTTGAGACGAAACAAGAGGAAGATGAAGAGTCTGTAAAATGTGAGGTTGAAGGCTGTGATACTGTGATACCGGGGAACTGGAAGTGGGAAGTCGATACCGTGGCTCTTGAGAACAGGTATTTTATTCTTCATATTATCAGTATGAGGACCCAAATGGCTGCATTATCAATCATTATCAGCTCATAATCTTTGTCATCCCTTTCTCTACACCACAAGTTTTTGAAAAATCTAATCTTATTCATAGTACTACTTTCTGAAAAACATTAGACTCAAACTCTTCCATGAAACAAGTGATAATGCTGGATGACTTTGGAAAACTATCAGGCATGACTTGAACAATTCGAAAAGTATGATGATCGATTATTGAAAAAATGCAAAAGACAAAAGACATCACAAAGAATCAATAACGGGTGAATTTTTGTCTTACGCCATAGCTTTGTCATTCTAGATTTGCATATAAAATTTGAAACCATTCGAATAATTTTATTAATACAGACAGTACTTTGAGAACTCAACAAAGGAGACATCATTTATCGGATACAGCTCAGAATGTACAGCCTTGGCTGTGCTACAAGCCACTGATGATATAAACGCCCAGCACTCTCACATGGAGAATAGGGAGCTGGACGATAAACACTGGGAGAAGGTATAGATTGATACTTCAAATTTGAAAAGTTGTCGCACCCAAAAAAATGCTTTTTCTCTTTATTGTTTTTCTCAATCTTACATCATCCGCTCGCCACTCTGATGCAGGTATGCTGTCTTTAAATAGGGCGGCAGTGATTGAATGACACTTGTTTAATTAGGCTGTAGTGCAGAACTCCAAGTGGTGTATAGAAGGCCTGCTAGTTAGAGTCATCGATCCCTCCTTTCAAGGGGATAGTAAGAGGGTACAATTGGTTATCACCTATCATATTCCTTGTTATTCATTGCTTCTAACTGGTGCCACAGGATATGTGGGTTCATGTCTCCTCATGGAAGCATTTATACTTTCAGATTGTTCCATTCCTTAGCACCGTCGCCACATTCTTCCTTCTACTCTTCTTCAAGAAATACCCTTTCCGTAAATAATAGTTTATGGTTTATGTCTCATGTTCATCACCTTGTTTCCGCCTAGGTATATGAGAGATCGAAATTCTACTTGCTGCTCTGTGCCACTGGAGAATCCGTGATGAGACTTGATAAGACAGAACTAGCACATGAAGCTAGAACTATCCAGGATATATATCTACACCATCAGTACCATGAGACATTACTGCAGTACCTCGAGAATGAGTTCAACCTCTGTGGCGGCCAGTCACTTTTTGTACAGGTGGGTGCCAATGGTAAAATTCTTTTCGAATGATGATCAGAATTTCCTCATAGAACTGTTCATACGCCAATTTTTGGTCATTGCAAGCTAGTGGCCAATGTTTAACTTATGTTCATTTTCAAGGCTTTTCAGTGATATGTGGTAAAAGCACAGGCACAACATTGTGGTATCACAATAGTGTAACTAAAATTGGTTGCCATTTCAAGAGCTTCCATTGTATGTGAAGCCTCCATTTTGGAAAAAAAAGTCTCAATCTAAAATTTATTGGTATTTTAGGTGACCTCTTTTGCTGAGCTGATGGGCGCTCATGATGTGATGGTGCTGTATGATAATCTGAACACACTCGGGACAAAACAGGTGGAAGTGAAAAATATGTATCTCAGAGATTTCGCGAAGGAGGATCAGTTTACTGACTCAATAAGGTGAGTTGCAAACAATAATTGAAATGAATGTGTGAAAATGGACATGAACATGAAAATATTGTGCCTGCGCCTCTTACAAAAATAAAGCAGGGCTTTACCAAGTGCACTACCGAAGCAGATTCCATCATCACAGTATATCATTAAGCCGATTATTACATGCAAGATTGAGTGTAGGAATTACCCTCCCTGGTGACAACAACCCTTAACATCAACAATATTTCTTGCCCAGAAAAGTTTTTGGATTTTTCCTTATGGAAATCTTACATAACTTTATCATAAGTAACTGCCTGACTATAACATGCATTGTGTGTAGATATTACAGTTATTATCAATTAGAAATGCTATTTTTAAACAATTGTAAACTGTCTTTGAGGGATTTACCAATAAACTGCTATCTAATTAATTTTGCTGTAGTTGCAAGTATGAATCTTCTATCATAAAATATGAGATATTACATTTCGTCATAAAACTCTGCGACTACCTAATATGTTTTAACCTTGGTCAGGTATTAAACTTACTTGTGCTCTTTTGTTCCAGGTCATTTTATGTAAAACCCAGTGAATATTCTACAAAGCTGCTTATTGTACAGTGTGAAGCTGCTGATGAGAATACAGAACTTTTAGATTCAGTCAGATTTATCCTGCAGCGTGAGAAAGAGATTGCTGATGACACAGTACACTCCATACTACTACTAAACCTACCAAGAGGTCGTAACTTTACCGGTTATCAAGGTAGGTTGAAATCAGTAAGCACATAAGGAGATGAAATACAGTATGAAATCAATCATCAGCAAATAGTATATTCTGGTAAATATGCCTTTCTTCAATGAGGTTTGGGTTACCCCCTCTAGAGTACAGATGCTGGCACCCATGGTACTCAACCCGCTGTTTTTCCCCTGAACTCAAGAGGGGATAATTCCCCAGCTTCAAAGATTATGATGAACTAATATTTTCTGATTCTGTCCTGATAGGAGGCAAATGGAAGTGTGTGCACATTGATGACCCAAGGTCGCCAGACATCAAACTTCCATCACTGAGTAGATGTATGAAGCTCAAACCAAGCGAGATAATAGCAAGGTTGTTACCTGCACACCAGCCTCAGGATCAACAACATGCTTATGATGAGGAGCCAAAAGCTGATGATGAAGCAATGGAGGAAAATGCTGCTCGACTAGTGGAAAACATGGAAACAGGAGTGGCTGAAGAGAAGATGGATGATGATGATGGTGATGATGATGATGAAATGCCACCATTGGAAGATGATAATCCTCAATCCATTGCGGTACGATCTCAACGGAGCCTTAGTGAATTATCTTTCACTATGGTCCCATGCCTTGAATGAGTGGTCCACTCCGATTTTGATTTATGAATGCTAACGATTTCCATGATGGAAGAACATGAAAAACATCTATCATGCTGGGACTCGAACTCAGGTGTCCCATGTTACTACCCAATGAAGGCATTGCGTGCACGCTGACCATTCAGCCACGTCACCTAATTGGTTTTGTTTGGATTCAACACGGTATATTTTTTCGCATCAAAAATTTTGTTCGTACAAGCGGAAGTGGACTTAAATGCTATTCCCATAGATCGATAACTCCCGAAATCGCAACATGGGAACATAGTGAATTATATATCCGGTGCTAATTGTTGCATAACACCACAATCATATTATTGCCATTTGAATATTGAGTAAGCAACTTAAATTAATAGTTCAATGAACAGAAAATGCATACTGATAACTTCATTAATATTATTGTTTGTGAAAATCATACAGGATGATGAGTATCCTGATGTAGAAATGGGAGGAGGACAACACAACCCTGTACCAGCTCCTCGTCTTCCTCGGCGAGCTGCTGACAATAGAGAAAGGAAAGACGAATATGAGGGCCTCATGTCTTTTATACTTCAGTGCCTGCCCCCAGCTCTGTCTGTTATCATGGTGGATTGTAAATATGATCGAGCTAATCTACTCAGGAGAATCCTGGAACACAACACAGGTAATTCAGCAAAACAACTGTCAACAGTTGCTTCAGTTATTATGTATCTTTTGCTCTGCCTTCGAATACAACGCGAGCAGATAGCTCGCCCTGGTTTTTTTCTTTAGCTGAATGATCATGTTTGTTGAACAGGTGAAATTCATACATTTGTGTTTTCTTCAGAATTCAGAGAGATCTTTCTGAGACATGTTCATTATTTGCTGAAGAAACAAGAAGAAATCTCTATTTCACATTGGGTGAAAGCTGATGCTGCAAAAGCTAGCAACATGAAACAGTCCGAAACAATGAGGTTAGCTTCTATTCAAACTTACATAAAGATCAACCCTCAGTGAAAGCTAATACAAATGCTATGTTCATATTGGAATGTTGATGACTAGCAGTAGTCGCGTCACTATCATTGATGGGAAAAGCTTCCATTCTGTGCAGCTGTTTTTAACTGACTCCTATAAATCAGTGTCTGTGTATTGATGCTTAAGTTCAAGCATTGATACTCTGTACTTTTTTATCCATCCCTGAATATGAAACTTGTCTTATGTACTGTAGACATGCTCTAGAAGATTCTCTAGAGAGAGCCTTGGTCCCAGCTCTAGCTGCTGTTATCTCATTCGTCGATGTCAGAATGAATCTGGCACTGATGGAAGACAGAGGAACGAGAGCCGATATCTGGCTACAAGTATTTGATCAGTGTGGCAGCCTTGGACTCAACGTTGATCCACAGACACAGGTTTGATAACAGGAAACACTTAGCGCTATAATTGAGGTGATATTCAAATTCTACACATGAACAGGGGCCAATCTTCAAGGAACCACGACTATTCTGTGACATCCTGGTACAGATAGCGTTTATATATATATTGTCTCAAAAAAAAGAGCTAGTTCTAAGAGATAGGTTGTGGAGTTTGGTCTAGAAGCATGCATGTAAGATTTTGATAAAACACTCCACACTGGCTTTTGGCTTCTTAAAAAAGGGCTGCTCAGTGCTGAACTGTTGTAAAGAAATTGAACTATCCGGATTACGTATAAATTAACTGATGTGACTTGGGTTATCTCCCTTCATCAGATCGGGAATTGCCCTGATCTGAAAATAAAATTGTGTGGATAGTTTAGATAGCGATGTCATGTTTGCTGCTATACCCCTCACCCCCTTCTATTGTTGAGTGTCTTCTAAATACCACAAACTATTTTGGATCTATGTCCAAAGGGAGTTGTTGTGATGATATGCCAGTCTAGTCATATGCCATTTATATTACAGAAACTTCCAAAATCATTCAGAATCCACCAGGCAGGTGAAGGGCCTCAAACCTTCAACACACAGTTCCCATATTCATGGCTAGTTAAGTCTTCTATTGACAAACTTATCAACGATGTCGCAGGAATGAATTATGGCTTCGGTAAGTGGATGCGTTTTTTGGGTTAGAGATAAATGACTTGTTACCTTTATTATTGTACTGCTTACTCTATGCTTTGTCATGGCATTGTCCCGTCTTGTCCGTGATATGATATATCACTTTGGTTCTTTGTTGAGGTTATGATGGCGTTATCAAGTTATTAAACAGAAGCCCCCTATGTTATGTAGGGCTGGAAAAGTGTTTGAACCTGGTCTTGATCCGCGGTTATAGCCTCCTCGGGTCGGGTTCTAACTTTGTTAATACCCGCTCACTCAGGCCTAGTCAGCCACATCACTACCAACTACCAATTACTGGTACATTCTTGCTATTACCAAGTCAAAACAACTTCTCGACTTATGATCGAACCCTGGACCTCTTGATCTCCATAAATGGTTTCTAAAGCTGATTTTGCAGTCATGACTGGAGCTGAGTTTGACTCTTTGCTTGAATTGCGATACTTTCTATATTCTTTGTCAGCAGTTTCAAAATGGTTTAACCAGAGCTCAGAAAAAATCAGTTTTCAGTAGCACTGTTTAACGTGTACACGTACCCGGCCCGATCTTGATAGATAGCCAAAACCTGAAATATCAACCAGGTCTCGAATTTTGGAACCCATTCAAGACAAATGTTATGTACATATCTTTTAATTAGTTTTCATTAACATATGAACACATATCGGTATTTATAAGAAGGTATATGAATTCTTGTATCTATTATGTTTTATCTAAATAATTCATATGATATATAAATATGTGTATAAATATATATATATTCATATAAATACTTATATTCATATTCATATGTTCATGGTCATTTGTTTTCAGAACAGTTAGCAGAGCTGGTCACAGAACAGTTCAGCACTCAGTCGCCTATTGGACGGGTTGTACATGGCAAGCAAGACTTACTGGACAACTACATCAAAGACTTTGTCTATTTGTCTCATCCATGTGCTTCAAAGGATGAGCACAATGTAAGTAAAGTCATGTAATGTGTCTCTCGTGCAAGATTCAGTTAATTCCCTGTGCCCGGTACGAAAATAGGGAAAAGGATTAAGTTCTCCCTTATTTTAGTGTTAAAAGTCAGTTATTCAAATCGATTATTGCAGACCATCGTTTGAAAGCTTGTTTGTTGTAGCCAGCGGCACAACATGTATGATTTTTTCAATGTAAAGTTCGCTTAATTGCAATTTGTATATATTAGATTAGATTTTATTGATACATTAGTTATCAATGATGAAAGTGTGGAATGTGTACAATGCGTAAAAAAAAAATACTAAGAGCAGTGATTGTTGAAATATGTCATAAAAAAGGAAAAAACGATTTGGCACGCTTTTGTGTTCTACATTTCTTAGGTCTAAAAATGGTATTATTGCGAGAGGAAACCCTACTAAAATTTCTTGGTATTCGATTATAAAATGTTGTATATGTATATGTTTGGTTCTTTTTTGTAGATTGTGGGCATGTCAATTATGTCATATCTGATGAGGAAACAGATACAAAACATAGGCATTGTCCATGTACACCTGGCTTATATGGAGCTAAGAACCATGTTTGCTAGCCTCTCTGAAATTCTTAGCCTAGCATGGAGGAATGAGGATGGCTCTAACTCTAACCTTGTCGGCAAAGTCAAAGATGAACTCAAAGCAACTTTAAATCAAATGAACGTAAGCGAACCCATGGGCAGGTCACCTGTTGTGTTCTATCGACATCAAGTCACCAAAGTATCCTTGTGATCTGAAATCTTAAAACTTGTTGGATTAAACATCTTATGTGTAGTCATTGCCTAGTGACTGGACAGGTTTCCAAAAAAAAGTTATTGTGTTAAATTTATTCTTATTATATTTTTGTTATTCATTATATTATTCTCAAAAAATTAATTTGGTTTGCAACTCAACATGTCGGATGGATTGTGCCATTGAAATCTATGGATCGAAAGTAAAATATGTTGTTGGGAAAGACATAGTATGATGCTGGCATATACATCCTTGGATTGCGTGCCAAAATGTACTTGTTATACTGCTGTAGGATTGTGACCTGGTTGCTCTACGCTGCTTACTTGTCTATCTTACTGAGATAAAGCTTAATGTACTGCTCACCTTCCCTGAGATGTGGGTAGACGGAGTTGATAAATCAAAACACATTATCGCCAAGGTTCTGGGCCAAAGACAAGAAGAAAATGATGTGATGGCAGATTGCAGGTAAAATTACGTTGAATGACAGAGTGACCCCATCGTAATTTAGTTGTTACCAGAAATACTTGTGAATATATATCAATTGTACGATAAATGATTGAATAAATCTCTTTGTGACTAACTAGGTCTAAAATGTTTGGACCATAGACACAACACATTTATGCCTATGGTCTGGCCAATGGAAATGCATAGAGATCTCAGAATTTGATTGCAGTTCATTGTTATCAATGACAAGAAGACACATGCAGCAAATAAATGCAGAGAGAATATTCATCCTCAAATCGTCAATCCTGTTTCTCTATTGTAGAACAATTTGGAGCAAGCTGATGCTTAAGAAGTTATTTGTGGAGCATGTCATCATCCCTACTGAGCCTGTTGAGAGAGATGGACAAAATAAACGCAAACCACACAAGCTCTCATTCTTTATCAATGTATGCTAGATTTTAGATATATTTTTTCGAAATATTATTAATGAATTATGCTTAGAATCAATGAAGGAGAGGGAGTTCATTGTTAGACTGATAGGTATAAGGTTTTCAGGAATATCGCCACGATCAAGCCTGACATTTTTAGAACATACCAGCACCATTTGAGTTAGAAGATCTCAAACTCATCAAATCCTTTTTTAGAAAGTAACAGGTGTCTGCTTCCAGGAGTTTGATTCTTTCAATCAGGTCGTTAATTGGCTCCGAGAAACTGTGATTGAAGGAGTACAAGCACTTTACAAGTAAGTGATCTTTGCATTTATGTGACAGGTTTGTTATTATTTGATAGGTCTTCATTGCCCCTTAGAAAGGTTATTCACCTTATATATTTGTGGTTTTGTTAAGCTGTGCTATAAATTTATCCAAACTTTGCAGATAAAATATATGTTCCTGTGATGTTTACTCATAGATAGCTATACAATTAGATAGCCCGCAAGAGTGAGTATCGAATACACATCTACTTATCTTGGAGTCCTTGTTATAAGAGAGCCCCTGATACAGTCTTTCCATCTGTATGATGTCACAGGCTCTGTTCAATGTTATCATCCGAGAGTAGACAGCTATCACAGTTACCTGGAATAAACGCAGGATATTATTAATTATTGTTAATTAATTATTAAACTTCAGTTTGCCTGAACCAAACTCGAGTGCATGCAGATTTAAAATTCACATATTTACTGTTTTAGGAGATGTCCAAGACAATGTCCTATTTGTAAGGAACCGTTACACTCGCCTGTTCGCCTTCCATGTGGTCACATGATCTGTGACACCTGTGTGAATGAAGTAAAGCTGTGCCCAGATGGAGAGTGCGACGGCCGGATACCAGAAGGATTTGTATACAATCCTGCTAACGATCACATTGAGTATGTGTTATTTTTACATGCTCTCATATATAGTATGTACTTAAATTGTTGCGTTCAATGATAACTTAGGTTGGGATGAGTTTGTCCAATCAATTCGCAGTCCAATTTAGTGCCTTACCAATTAACAATCTATCTGACAATGTAAACTCACTCAGATTTTAAGTATCATTACGTCACTTCTGTGTTCTTGTCCCAGCGACTCTAAACTCAATGAGCTGAAGGATCTGAGGAAACGACTAAACAAGTTCTTCATGGCCTTTGTGTCTGAGGTTGTGTTTGGCCCAGATGTGGAACCAGATGAAGAGATCCTACAGTGGCTTCTTCAGTGTGTCACATTTGGAGCTGGTACTCGAGTGTTCAGCTTATACAACACTGCCGATGTGATTGACCCGACTCCTGTGCTTAGATCTTTTCTTCTCAAGTTACTGATGCAGTGCAACAAAAGTGAACACGTACAAGAGCATCTCAACCGTCTTCTAGCTGAGTGGGGTGATGATGTAAGACAGAAGATCCAAACAATGGTTCTTCTCATGGATTGCAAAAAGGTTAGTTTCACAATGATCTTTGTTGAGGTGTGTAGTAATAAATTTTCCCCTTACTTATTTCACAGATAAAACTTTTCTTTGTCCGTCCTACTCTTCATATGGGTAAGGGGAAGATGACTTCAAGATGTTCAAAGTCAATTTTGAATCTGTTCTGATCATGTCTTTTCCTACAAAGCTTTTAGGGATCATTGCTTGTATTCATATCGTGGTCCTCTTTTTCAGGACTTTTATTCGCCGACCGTATCAATCAATGATGTGTTCTTTGCTGATGCTTATGAAGAGCTTGTTACCAGCAGAGTTAATGTACCGAATATTGACATGCTCAATAAAGTATCTGAGTTACAGTGCCTTCTCAGCTATGGTGTCACTGCACTAGATCTGAGAGTCCCACAACAAGCCACTGAGGACCTGGAAGAGATTGAAGCTACATTGCGGCAGTTTATACTGGCTGCTGCACAGAACGGCAACACTCAACCAGGGTAATCAAGTTTAAATTAGATACTGTGTGCCATCATTAAAAAAAAGTTATTTTAAAGCTTCAATTTTCAAGATAGGAATTATTCAGCTCCTTTTTCCTATGCTGTGTGTTAAAGAGTACCCAAGCGGAGAGAGGACAACTCCGAACTAAAGCTCAAATTCAAGTAGAGAAAACTGTCTATGAGTATGAAGTTCTTGATTCTCGCACATATTGATTTATGTCTATATCTAAGTAATAATGGCAAGTAATTAAAAATAAGCCCTCCTTAGGCAAAAGGTAAAGAGATAGCCATATAGGAACTCATGTCTAATCAGATTTGTGAAAAATTACCATGTATTTATGAATTGTTTAAGGTATTACACTGCAAGGCTGCTACTGGCGTCTCAAGGCGAAAGTTTCATCAAAGATCTATTGAACACACCACACAACTATCTCATTCCTGATGTTGTGAAGAGAGACCTGGAATCATTCACTGTACCAGATGTTCTGTTTGTATACGGAGGTCAAGAACACAGAGCTGCCAAAACAGCCATTGATGAAGTCATAGCAATGTCTGGAAATCAGGATGAGTTTACTAATGCTGTCAACCAACTCACAATGGTATGTGCACACAGCTCATGTACACCTTATGACATTCGACATTTCCCAGGATGATATTTTCAAGACATATAATGTGCACAATTGATACTTTTAAGAACGTTTCATGCATGGAGGCATACACTGTTGTACCAACTCCAATACTCTAGTTGCTGCCCCGCTCTATACAAATGATCTAGCCTGTCTTTCTCTGTGGACCAGCCGAGGGGACGTGAGTTTTATCATAGGCCGTCATTATCGTTATCTGCAATAGCTGTTCATCAATTTGAAATATAACGATGTTGATTTACCCACAGGCTTGCCGTACTCCCTGGCTACTTCTAGAGATCATATTTACTCGAGTCACCAGAACTTTTGTACAGAGAACTCCAGTACCACAGAATGTTACTAACGGACTCTGGGAGCATTTGAATATCCAGCTACAGGGCAAACATCATGTAAGTATAATCAGTTATCTGGGTGTCCCCCAACATAATGGGTGTAAATTGAGGTACGTACCTGACTAGTTTTTCCGGCATTAGCTACATTCATGGCAGGGGATTTGACATTACTTGCCTGTGTCCATGAAAAAATTGATGTTTTTCTCTGTTCGGTACGTTGCTTACACATTATATGCCATATACATCCATATATTGCTCTAGTCTTTGTGCAGTGTAGTCAGTTCGATGTATTTATTCCACAGTATAGATGTTACTCCATTAAAACGATAGGTAGTAAATTTGGATATATATATGGTTTGATCTGAGTATTGGTGTATGTGAGGGGTAGGAAGAGACCACGATGAACTCTGCTAGATGAAAAGAGGGAATCATAACAATGACCTATCACATCAGAGTTTTTTGTGTATTTGATGCTACTAACAAGGACTAGATCATATTGTGTTATTACGATTTGTGTGCGTCGTTATAGGATATGTTGGGTATGTTACTAAGGGATGGTGGACTACCGCGTGAAATGGACGTGAGCTCTGCGCAAGGGATCAATCTGACAATGCTTGTACTCAGCTTATTAGACTGTATGAGTAATAACACTGCTATGGGTGATCTAAACCCTCTCTCTGAGCTGATCAACCAACCTCTACAAGCTGTCAATCACTTCCTACCAACTATGGTCGATGATCAATATGAAGCACAGGCAGAAAATATAAGGAGAGCTCTTCAAAAGGAAGGAGAGAACCCTGTGCCTTATGGTAAGCAACAACTAAAGCCTTTGTTGTTTATATTTTCCTGTGACATCGTACTGATTTTTCACACCTCAATTAGCTCAGCCCAAAAAAAAGTTTTAAGCTCCTTGTTAATTTTGTTATAAAAAATGACTACACATTTTGGGCTTCAGGGATTGATCAAGCTGTTTATTTCACTGTGATCGTACAGGTTTTGTAACCTGTCGCCACGTTAATAGGGAGTTGTGTGCCTTCTGAGGTAAAAGAAATGCAATCTGTGAAGATAAATGACTGCTGGGAAAGGTTGAAGGTCAATTATTCTAGTAAATAAAATTAAAAGACCCCCACTGCCCCATGTTTAATCTTAGACTAGTTGGACCTGGTTTTTTATAACACATTGTTCTTGTTTCTGTTGCAGCATGCCCAAATGGCCACCCATACTACATTGGAGATGTGAGTATGCATGCAGTCATAAATCAATCATTATATGGTGTTATCTGTATTTTCATCTCCATCTTCTACTGTAGAACCTACATGCATCTCAGCATGATGTCTCACTCATAACTTGTGGGCTAAATGGTTCAACGTCTTCTTACTTTAACATTATATCCATCAATGTCTCCCTTTACATACCGTAAAGTTTTAACTTCCTGAGATAAGCCGGATAAAAACGCTCCTCCATATTTTGTTTATTTTTATGTTTGGATGGCATAACGTTATTTCAGTCTAATGAAAGTATTGGCTGTTGTGATGTTAGCTGGTACGGATAAAGATTGCTTAGGAAAATAATCTTGAGCTAAACTACAAACTTCGTGAATAACCATGTGCAACATTAATCTTTGGATCACGATGGTAAACCAGCAAAGATTCCGATCAGCAAAGATGTTGTTGCTAGAAAATAATCTCTTTGTAGCGATTTGCCTTTCTAAGTAAAACTTGATATGGGTATCTGATTTGTTGGAAATTTACCACTTTCCTTTCACCCTTTCATCCTACTACTATCTGAGAATATAAGGTTATGAAAACTCCACCAAAATATGATTGTAGTGCGGTAGGCCAGCTATAAATGCACGTTGTATGGATTGCGGTCAACCAATTGGCGGAGAGGAACACAGGCTAGCTGCAGCCAACAGGAAACTTGATGGTAGTCATCGGTATGTGTCAATGTTGGGAAGGTAGTGTCATGGGTCCTTTTCTATACTATAGCTGTGTACTAAATACCATATATATATATTATGTATTCCACATCTGTCCATACACTTTATAGTACATTAGTCGGTGTTTCATTCTATCATTGGATGTGGTTGGTTTATTGAGGTTTAGGTAGGGGTGCCAATTGTATAATATTGAAAATTAACCCACTGCTTTATACTTGTCATCAGTTGTGCTATTATGACCCTACGGTATGTATCTCTCTGCAGAATCAATTTGAATAATGAATTTCTCACCTGAAAAAAATTGAATTGATCCTAAGAGTGCATTCTCATCCAATCCAACTTCCTCGTGTATAAGGAGACTCAGCACCCCTGAAAACCACTACACACAAAAGAAAATAGGAAAACTGAGTCTACATCAATTTTTTTTGTTTATAGTGCTCAGAGATCACGACCAGGTCACATACTTGGAGCTGCTAATCAGCAAGGAGGAGCTGCTACATCAGAGAGAGATCTGAACGTTCTGTCATGTTCTGTGATGAGATGTTTGGTACATCTGTGTATGTACGCTGGATCTGTGTTCAACCCTCGACATGTATGTAATGTGTGGTGTGACTGTGACTTTCTAGTGTTTAGAACAGGGACATCTTCTCTTAATCCCAATCAAAATTTTGCTACTTATTCAAACGGGACCAGATACATTTAACAACATTTTGTTGTTTTTGTTGATAGTTGAATTGTTGGATTGCATCTTAACCAAAATATGGGTATATATCATTAGGTTGAATATTTGGAAATTTGATTGCAGTTTATTAATTTGGCTGTTTTGTCAATCCATAGTTCACATCTAATAAAGCTGTTTGGTCATACCAAGGTCATACTATATAATTTGGATATTTCATATTTGAAGGTCATACAAGTTGTGCAGGGAATACAGCTAAGAGAAGACGACCATGTTAGACAATTCTTAGAAGCTCATATCCAGTCAGATATACAACAGATATCGAGATCTTCTGGTGAAAATGTAGATGATTGTATCCTTCTACTTCACGAGCTGATCAATCGTATGAAACGAGGTATTGTGTGCTCAATGTAGAGGCATTTGCATACTCTTTGGGAATTAAATAATGCCTACTACTGGATATTTTTAGGTTTGAGTTGTGATCTTGTTGTAGCTTTGACGCATTGGTATGAAATTGAGTATTTGATTGAAAGCAAACCACAGAAGTTGATGAATTTTTATTAAAGTACAAACTATTTCAAGTCACAGTCCTCCATATTATTAGACATGTTATTAATTGATACCGGAATTTGAGTATGAAAATAACCATCACTAATTTTTTATTTTTTTTTAGCTGCTCAACAAGGTGGGAATCTGACACTCACCAGTATCCAACAGAGAAAAGCATGGGAAGCCCAATTTGATAACAGCTACATCAAACCCACCTTCGGAAACAACAAGGTAACACAAATGATCTAATAACCACCAACCCATTACAACTCATCATTTCAAAGCTTCTTCGGCTAAACTGGTTTAACTCTTTGTGGAGGATTTCTTTTTATTCCCTTTCTCACTTTTATCTTTCCCACTTTTGCAGGCTATCAGGTTACATAACGTAAAGCAGCAGCTTCTTACAGCTGATAATGTGGATCTGAGGAGAATTCTCTCTGTTGCTGATAAACCGATAGATGAAGCTAACATACTGGCTTCACCTGGACTTTGGGAGTACAAACAGACCCTTACTCTTCCTCGTGTGCAGAACCACCTCGCTACTATGCCTCCGGAGGTACGAGACAAGAATGGAGCTCAATTTATTAGGACATCCGACTTTGGATGCCATGGGCATCAAGCCAGGCAGCTTTCACATGTAATCGTGTCATTTTTAATTAAAATTTTTATAACAAAATATTTGGCATGGTGATCACCAAAGTCACAATATGCTGGAATGACAGTTATAAAAAGCTCTAGAATATCTTAAATGTTCCATAATTGACAGTTGGCACCACCCTACAGGATGATAATACTCACGGATTTCAATAATGAATTGAAATACCAGCTTAAAATATTTACGAATTTTGATTATTTATTTTATCTATCATTGAGTTATTCCAAAAATCTAATGATAAGCGGAATTGATACCATTTAAACTTAAAAAAATTTCATCTTATAGCGAATTAACCTATATGGTACATCATGTCACAAACATCCTATATTACAGAACTTCCCAACACTGAGACACATAGTGAATAATTGTGATGCTATTTCTGCTGTCCGATATCTTCCTGATATCCTGGAGCTCATGAGAATCTTCAGTGATAAGTTCCACAGCAGATTTAAACGTGACAAAGCCTCAAAGCTTCAAATCAGAGATTTCATCACAAAATATAAAGAGGAAGCTTCTAACATCGAAGCATTAGTTGATAGTTTCATTGCTGCCTGGAACATTATGGCAGCCAATCAACGTAAGCATGAACATAGTAAGACCAAGATTTATCCAATTGGTCTGCATTTGGGTTTTCTTCCTGTCGACATGTTGCCCTCTTACCAGTAGTGTGGGAGCGACATGAAATACAGGCAAATTGAATCAAACACGACATAGCTTATGGTGGATTGCAACCAGCACTGTTTGTTTCAGTTTCAATCAAAACTTGATAGCAGTCCAACAATGGTCATTGAGTCCATTCAATAGTCTGCTCTATTCCATCCATCCTTATTAGAAACCACTGTGATGTTTAATTACTGTGTGTTCTGTTCTGTCTATGTAAATAAATTTTGAATACCTGTAGGTATGATAGGAAGAGAATTTGATGACATGGAGATCACATCTCCTCTGAATAGTTTCCTACTAGATCAGCACAGCAGAAGATTTGCAGAAAATAAGCCGAGCCCACCGTTCACTCTGATCATATATCTGATCGATGTTCAGAATCGACTGCTGTCTAGTGATGAGGAATCTTTGTAAGTTTATGAACCACAGCTAGTATTTAGGATATAAACCACCAGAGCTCCGTTTTGTAATTAGAAGCACATAATCATTAGAAGCTGAGGCCTATGTTCTCCAAACCATCATACAACAAATACCAAACCTCTGAGCTCAGTCATACCTAATCTCTTTTCCTAAATTGTTTTTAAATCTCTTTTCTTAGAAATTTTTTCTCCTGTATTTAACTTATTATTGTTAGAGGTAGTGTGTTTGAGTAATGAAATGGGAGTTCATTGGTTCAAGATGTGATGAAGAAACATAATTAGAAAATACCTTACTACACTGGTTCTGACTAAATAACAATCTACATCAAGATGTTACATGATCGGCAATAGCTACATTTTTAGTAGGTTTACATAGCGGTATATCAAATCATGTATTTCAATTTATACCAGGCAAACCATGGAGATGTCGTCTATAAACAGCTCCCATGTGGTGACTCTTGGAAACTCAGAAGAACTGATTGGAGTTATACTCTCTCACAGTGAATATGAGATGAGGGAGACAACTCGTGTAACATACAACTGGCAGGCCATAGAACGAGAACTTGTTATGAGGTACAGAACCAACAGACCAATACTAGACTTCAAACCAGAGCAGCTGCAGTTCTATGTGTTCCAGGAAGACTTCAATCTGCATAATCAACTCAAATCTATCAGTGACTCACAGGTTAGTGATAATACCATCTGATCGTCAATACACATTCAGATCCAGATAACTGACTTCTTGAAGCAGGGAGGCTCCCTGCTTGAAGTGGCTATTATCAAATATTTGCCGATACTACCCTACATACATAAAATGTACACATGAACTTGGAAGTGGAAGTGTTGTTATCTTCCTACTGGAGCACATTATGAACAATGCAGAATCTGTACACCTTTAGATTAGATTAGATTTTGGATCACCTGATCACAGCTGTACAAGTCAATATGGCTCCAGTTGATAGAATGAATAATGGCTGTATCAAATGTTTTAGGAATGGCTGAGTCTAGAACTGCATGCTTCTGTCTCAGCTAAGTTGACACCACGCGTACCAACGCTGACAGCCAACCTAAAAGATCTAAAAGTGGCCATCAACTTCCTGTATGGTACAAAAATAGAAGAAGACAAATCTTTAGCTGAGTATATGCAGTCATTCGCTAAAGACCAGCTTCTCTCCTATTTACCTGACTCAATCAAACTGAGACATGTTAGAGATGTGTGGCTGCTTCTCAAGTTTACTCAGACTGATCTTCTTATGAGGCAACACCAAGTATGGTTTTCTTTTAGATTTTGCCGTTCATTTTTTCAATAAAGATAAATTACTAAACAATTGCTTCATAAAATTAATTGATCAGCATCATGTTCCTGATTGATTTGTCATCCACCTATATTGTCCTCAAAATTTGAAACGTTAGCTGATCGGCAGAGGCAAAATGAGAAATCAGTTGAATGTATTACTTGCGAGTAATTCAGTCAACTGACCGACAGACAGTAACCAGCTTCTTCTTCTTCTTCTTCTCATTGATAAAAATGTTTGATTTCAGGAACCATTTGATGATATAGACACTGAATGTCGAGAACCATTAACTCCACAGCTAGAAGAAATCCTAAGAGAATGCTGTATGTACAATAGTCCTAGAACTAAGGCTCTGCTACAAGAGCTATTCAAGTATATAATTCTCAGGCTAAACAAGGCTGCCGTCTCAGAAAATGAACTGAACACAGACCGAAGGTAAGATTTTGCCTTGCTATGCTTGTATTGTGTATCGTGATAAACCCCACTCATGATGTTTTGTTTGAAGCCGGATGAGAGAAGCCCAACAGTCAAACTCCGGGCTCGAAAAAAGAGGGCCTTTACCAATAAGAATACGACCCTCTCTTGGACAAAATTAATGGTTAAATGAACTCCTTACAGGGAAATGTGTTAAGTTTCTGGGTCTGGGAGTTTGGTACCAAACATTGTCAGCGGCGGGCTGGCCTTATACAACAATCTTAGAATTTGCATGACAAATAAAACTGACTGTGTTTACTCCCTGGTGTACTTCACAAAAACAGAATCTAAGTAAGATGATGATGAGTCAAACTAGAACCAAGGAGAAACTCCTAGCCTTAACTATGGTCTGTGGTAGAACCATAAGTTCCAAGAACTCTTGTTGAACCTGTTAAAATGTGACCAAGCTAATAATGTAGAATTGTGCATTATTCAAGATAATATTTTAAATTGAGGTTGCCAGATTTAGACTTCCCTTGCCTACATGCCGCATTCCACGAAGTTGAATTTGACCTTGAGGAAGAAAATAGTATGGGAAACCTTATCATCTCTAATATGTACACACGGCAGTAGGCATATTTGGCATAGAAATATGGCATTTTTGGAGTACTTTATAGTACATTAAGGTTTTAACCCTGTATACATGCCGTGAGTTTACGTCAGTTGGGGTTCCGTAATTTTCAAAAATTTCAATTTTGTTACATTTAGCTCCAAAGAAAAGGACTTTCAAAATAATTTGAGTTATGCAACTAAGGATTCAGGGCTTGACACCCCCTTCCTCCCTACCACATGTTGTTGAATTTGACATCGAGGAAGGTGATCCTGAGGGAAAACACGTCTCCCCTAATACATAATAATGGCATCAAATATTTTTGATTAGTCAAATTCCGCCCAATCTTATTTTTGGCCCATTGTCCATAAGTCTTTATGCTGGGCAGTGATTGATGAGACAGATGAACCCAACCCATTCATTCATTGATGGGAATATGATGGTTATTAAATCAGCTTAGTTGACCTGGCAGTTATCGTCCTAATCTTTATCTTGAAAACCGCTTATAGGATAAAAATTATTTTTGATTCAGAATCTGCAACATTGAAAACTCATATGGACATAGTTTGGGAAATAATTTTAGTAATTGGATAGTCAATTATAACATTTTCTGCCTGTTTTGCGGACAATTTGGCAGAAATTTTCATGATTTTCGTTACTAAAATTAAGATTTATCAACATTCAAGCCTCCAATAATTTGGAAACCCGGTCTCACAGGGTTTTCAATGGTGCAGACTCTGAATCAAAAATCATTTTTATCCTATCATAAGCAGTTTACAAGAGAACTGTCTTACAGCAGGTTTTTCCTATGCGGTGTGGGTTAAAAGTACCAAACTGGAGAGAGGACAACTCCGAATTGAGGCATAAATAAGAGCTCAGAAAACTGTCTATTGATTAAACTGTTCATGCCCATAGACTGTCCATACCTGTTCATGCCTATAGACTGCCCATACCTGTTCCATACCTGTGTTGTATTGTTAGAGATTAAAATTTGTGATGTTGATGAGTTTTACATATATCAAATTTGATAGGTTCTGCCTGAAATAGGAATCGGGTCTTTCTCCAGACATGTTTGTAAAAGGTAAAGCAAATCCAAATTAAAATGAAATGTATCATCTGGGTGTCGTATAGGAAGCTCCATTGACCGCACAGTGTACTGTTCTACAGAGTACATTCACCCATGATAATATATATATATATATATAGTGATATATAAAGTAATATATATTATATACCCCTTATTCAGAGTTTCTTTGAGATCCAAGCATAAGAATTTCTTCAGAGATCCTGGCAGCTTTCAACACCTCGCACTTACTTTGGACCCTGTAATGTAATCTCTACCTATTATCTGGTACCTGTTATCTAGCTAACTATTGTGTTGTTTTAGTTTGGATGAGGAGCTGAAGGTATTTATTGAAGTGAGTGCTAACACTAAGGCTGATGATGAGAGAATGAAGCAGATCTTAGCTGATATTCCAGACCTGGTGAAGGAACCGATGAATGAAGCTGAGAGACCCCCAATGATACAAGTGAAACACGCCCCAAGAGCTTGGTGTTTCATCTGGACCAGATACACCACTAAAGTAGAGTAAAATATATCAATCAAACACTGGAAATTATTCATTTCCCTGTCAATTACTGTCATATGTACTCTTGTATTCTATAATGAACTTTCTCTGCTTACAACGCCAGTCCATCATAAGCAAAATACTGTAGCTGCAACATTTTAGTTTGAAACTAACTGAACATTATTCACTTACAATCTGTACTTTTTTAAGCCTCCAATCATATGCATTTTCTATATCGTACCTTTGTTTGTCATGTTCAAACTCAACGTAAGTGTAAAACCAGTCGCTATCGTTGCGAACCAAATCATATTTTTGTACCTTACATAGGTATGTCACTTCTGCACTTTTTATCTCCTTTTAAAGTTTTTGTATGAAGATTCTGTGCACACCACTTCATAGTGATAATAATAATTGCTCATTCTAAGATTTAGCAAAATTATAATTTCAGTTTACATATTTGTATTATCCAATAAATACACTACCACAGCATTCTCTCGTAGTTCAGTGACTTCATAGTATCCAGATAAAAGCTTTTGACTTTGACGAATTATTGTTATTCAAGCCAATCATATCAACTGCAGGCAAGAAGCAGCCAATAAGATCGCTGAGCAAATAGTGGCATTTAATTTAAGTGAGCCTATACTAATGCATGCGCAGTATTGTTTCACTTCATTCAATAATTGATTGGAACTGGGTGAGTATTGAATAAACCTCTAGCTGATTATATTCTATTATGACGCTTTCTATACAGTAGTAGAATTGTTTACAAGTAACCTGTTAACACAACAGCATACGCTGTTTTATAATCAATCTTACAAACAAATAGGGACCATATGAGTTCATTTCATCATGATTTTAATAGCACAACTTTCGAAAAGAAGATACTCTGTGCAAGAAGTCACTTCCAACTTTTCGCTCTGTGATTGACAGGGCTGTTACTTATCATAGAGACGACAGATTAACTCGTTAATTTAATTTGCTCTCTTATCATAAAGTTGTGTTATTTTTCCAGTGAAAGTTGGCATTCAGAGAGGAGAATTACTAGTCAGACAGCAGGATGCCGGAGTTTGAAGTGCCAAAGTTTCAGGTCGCGGACTATGTGGTGTTTAGCGGTTTACTTCTGGTGTCAGCGGGTATTGGTGTGTACCACGCCTTTGCTGGTGGCAAGCAGAGCACAACTAAAGAATTTCTCTTAGCCGACAAGTCTATGAATGTGGCGCCTGTGGCTATGTCCATGGTGGCTAGTTTTATGTCTGCCATCACACTGATGGGGAATCCTGCAGAGATTTATAACTACGGCACTCAGTTCTTTATCATCGGTTTGAGTTATGCACTCGTCATTCCAGCAGCTGCTCACTTTTACATACCAATATTCTACAACCTCAACCTAACCAGCGCTTATGAGGTGAGTCAAGATACTGCACGCACTCCATATAGGACATATCCTCAGACCAATCCACAAACCGTCCTTACCATCGACACTAGCGACACTATAATCACAAATGCTGTCACCAACCTTTACATTCTATAGTTTCATCCTTCACACCTGTCACAGGTGTCTTAAAACAAAATTGCAGATTAATCTAATAGTAGCTAAACTTTAAACCCTTCTGAGTCCTCCTCAACATACCTCATTCGATGATAAGGCGTCTGATAATTATTTGTTTGGTTCCCAAAGATTTGAAGTGCTCAAGGTTTTATCGCTTTAAAATGTTTAGTAGTAGGCCTACAGTTACTGAGAGACTTAATTCTTTCTAACATGTTAAGAAAAATAAAACTGGATGGTTGTTTTCTTAGGATGTCACAGTTCAAGATAACAAACACACGATATTCAAGCTGGACTGCTGATAATAGGGTGGCTTGATTTAAACCTACAAAACAAGCTAACAATAACTTTCCGAATAGATGCAATGTGAAAGAGATGGATTATATTACGAATAATTTAAAGAGTAAAAAATGGCTGCCTCGGCTGTCAGTTCGCGTACACAAAAATTATTGTGCACTCACAAGGCCTTGTGTGTTATTGTCATGGCGTCAAAGTTATAACATTGATCATTTTTCTGTCCATAGAGAGGATGGAGTTGTATAGATGATATCACGCTGTGTTAGTGTAGTTAGACCAGAGACTATAGTCTAAGCATCTCTAGGTGTGAAGTTAGTTGCTAGGTCTTTCTGTGGTCGTTGGCTTACGTTGTTTCATGGGGGGTGGGGAATCACAGAAAGCTGTCCGCTAGTGAGCCACACATTAGGATCACAACTTCACACATACAAATATAAATGGTCAGTATTCTCGTTTCACTTTTCTAACGTTGAGTTTATGTAGAGTGATTCTCCAACCTTCCATGACAATTTCGTGCCTGGTTTTCATATTTAGAACAGTTGATTATTTCTTGTTTCAGTCTGCACATGGTCTAATCTACTGGCTTCTTGGAAGTCCATTAAAATCATAAAGTTTATCTCATGATTGCTTACATAGATAGGCCCTAACCACTGTAGATACTAAAATTCCAATCAGTGATATAATACTCCTCTTTACATATTCATGTTTATGTTCTGCACTGGCCTCCTCCATTTGTTTTGACTCTTTTTATCTTGTTCTTGTTCTGTTAGTTCATATTATCAGGATTATGATATCACAGGTTAGGCTGAGGGTATATCCTACTCTTACTCTCTGGGGATATGATCTCCTCGTTTATTGTATCTTTGACTATCTAGTGGTGTTTAGTTACAAGAGAAATGACACTTTTATATTTGAGCGTCAGGGAACACCATGATATAACAATAATGAAACAAAAAAATATAAATTAAGTATAGATCATTATTCCGCCTGTGTGAACCTTCATAACCTTGACATATCCTCTTGCTTTATGGTGTGTTTTCACCTCTCTTGCTTTTCTCATGTGATTTAGCCCTGTTCGGTTTACCTAGCACAACTGCCGAATTAGAGTGTGTTCTGTTCATTGTGAATTGTCTATGTTAATAAATTTTGAATACCTGTAGGTATGATAGGAAGAGAATTTGATGACATGGAGATCACATCACCTCTCAGTAGTTTCCTACTAGATCAGCACAGCAGAAGATTTGCAGAAAATAAGCCGAGCCCACCGTTCACTCTGATCATATATCTGATCGATGTTCAGAATCGACTGTTAGCTATCAACAATGAGAAAACCCTGTAAGTTTGTTTGCAAAAGTAGTCGGAATGCTGAATTTTCATTTTCTCAGCAAAGTAACTGAAACTGATGTATATACAACACGGAATCTTTCCTAAATACTTTGGGGTGAGATGAAAGAATTCAGCATCTACAACAGGAATGTTTGTGGTGGAATTTAGTGATTCAATTCATCAGTGGCTTATGGCATCTGATCGCATTTCTTCATATATCTTGGAAATTTGTATCCCATGTTCTATCTCAGGCAAAACTTGGAGATGTCGTCTATAAATAGCTCCCATGTGGTGACGATTGGAGGCTCAGAAGAACTGATAGGAGTTATCCTCTCTCATAGTGAATATGAGATGAGGGAGAAAACTCGTGTAACATACAACTGGCAGGCCATAGAACGAGAACTTGTTATGAGGTACCGAAGCAACAGACCAATACTAGACTTCAAACCAGAGCAGCTGCAGTTCTATGTGTTCCAGGAAGACTTTAATCTACATAATCAACTCAAATCAATCAGTGACTCGCAGGTAAGCTGCTGTTATAAAACCATCTTAAACTGTAATCTTGATGTGAGAATTGAAATATTAATCAAGGCAATGCAAACACCATTTAGCCTCATAGCTAGATCCTGTCCACCAATTTGCTAAAAGAGAGAACAGCAGCCCACCCTCTGTTTATGACAAAACAGAGGGTGGGCTGCCCCTAAAGAGGGACGCAAGTTGCCCGGAGTCCTCGTACTGAGAGTGTGATACATCCTAGTAAACTAGAATGCATCCTAGAGGTGAGGCCATGTCGGACCTCCTAATCATAAGTGTGCAGCAAGCTGCCAGAAACTGAAACATGCACTAATCAGCCATTGGCAGTGACACTTTGATCTTAGCCAATAGGCCGAGAACAGTAACGAGGAGTCGCACATTTCTGGCACAAGTCAATTGAAAGATCTTCCTGTGTTCCTTCTAAAAGCTGAACAATGAAATTGATGTGGGTAAATATAATAAGAATTCGTTACAGGAATGGTTGAGTCCAGAACTGCAGGCTTCAGCCTCAGCCCATCTCAAAGATCTAAAAGCGGCCATCAACTTCCTCTATGGAACAAGGATAGAAGGAGACAAATCCCTAGCTGAGTATATGCAGTCATTCGCCAGAGACTTGACCTACCTACCTGACTCGATCAAAATGAGACATGTTAGAGATGTCTGGCTGCTCATCAAATACGCTCAGATTGATCTTCTGATGAAACACCACCAGGTATGTACGCTCTGTTAATATCTGTTGCTGTTTATGACAGGTTTTCTAACTTAAAAACAAATATTAGCGTCAGGTAATCTTCTGTGAAAAATATTCATTAAACTAAGGTAAAAACACGACGTTGGAAAGGTTGAGTTATTCTCTTCCTCCGCTTGATGCCGAATCCAAAACCATTCAAGAACTTATAGTGGGGGTCTTGACACACATTATCTTTGTCAGAACCGACACATTCAAATGTCCTGTCGACACGGCCTCACTATATGCCGTACCAGACTAGTTAGGAAGTCGAAAGGAGTCCCTGTCATTTCCTTTATGCTTGTGTCATTTTGTCTAACGCTGAGACAAACGCTTGTAAGTAGATTGTGAGAGAATTTTGATTCCTCGTGAATAATTGGTCTCACAAATGTAATAGCCTGATCAAAATTTGACAAAAAACTTCTTCTTTAGGAACCATTCGATGATATAGACACACAATCTCGTGAAGCATTAACTCCAGATCTAGAGGGACTTCTCCGGGACTGCTGTATGTATAATAGTCCCAGAACCAAGCTACTACGACAAGAACTGTTCAAGTATATCATTCTCAGGCTAAACAAGGCTGCTGTAGCTGAGAGTGAGCTTGATGCAAACCGCAGGTAAGCCTACAATAGAAAGGATATGAGCCTGATATGTGGTGATGGTTCACTTTTAATGTACTTTGTTCATCGTTTCCCAAAGAAACTAAGCATTTATATCCTGTGCCTATAACAGATGAACCCGTACAAAGGTGTTTTGTAGCAGCAATAAGATTACGTATAATACTCATAGCTGCTCACAACAAAACCACCCAAAATGAAGACAGAGTTCAGAACACACAGTTTCTGAATGAGAACTTTGTTTGAGTGATATTTTGAACTTTCATGTTTTTGTAGTTTGGATGAGGAGCTAAAGGCATTCATATATGCTAGCGCTAACACTGACTCTGACGAGGAGAGAAGTTATCAGATCCTGGATGGAATTCCAAACTTAGTCATAGAACCCAGATACAAAACAGAAAAACCACCAAAATTACTTGTAAAACACGCCCCTAAAGCCTGGTGTTATATCTGGGAGAGATATATAACTAAGGTTGACTGAAGAACGTCCAGCACTTGCCACCCCAACCAGTAGTTTTACATGATATCAGAGCAGCTCCTTTTTCATTCTAGACAGTAGCTATGCTTTGCATATCACTGAATTTAGCATGCTATTTTGTAGGGTATTATCACCTTTGCCATTGCTTATTTTCATACCAAATTTTTTTTAACTTGTATTTTATATTTTAAACAAGCTGTGGTCACGCCTTATCCGATTTTGTGCACAACCTCTGAACGCTGCTGCAGTCCTTCAGTTATAATTTATTTTACCCATGCTTTTTGTTCTATCAGGAACAACGCCATCACAACTAATAACGCCATCCATAGTTATATTTCCTTGCCTGCATGCTCTATATTCAAATACAATTTATACTTAGTATTTTTTATGCGTTTTCATACAGTGATAGTAGCTTACAAATCAACGTAATTGATTTGATTATTGAAGATTTTTAAATTTAAATTCCCTGGTTTATGCTGCGGTAGGTTTTCATAAATTTAGGGTAAATGACACAATTAGGTTGATTGATTGATTTGTATTTTATCACTAACTGTAAAAGTTGCGAGAAAAAGGTTGCTAGTACACGTACTCTGCTAAAAAATAATGAAGTTGCCTTGCATGCAAAAATAGTATTATTAAAAAGTAGTTAAAAAAAGTGTATTATTAATATAAATGCACATGTGTCTCAACACATCAGCTTTTATCTGGGAGAAATTTTGGTTGAAATCAAAAACGAAGTATGGGAAACATGAAAACTACAAATTGTCTGGAGTTGGCCCGGAACAGATTACGTTGGTTTAGTCTAGAAATATCCCAAAGCGTCTTTATTAGGAGGGAAAAGAACAATTTTTTCATCCTAGTTTTGTTCTTGTGGAGCAAACATACTGCATAAGTGTGTATGTATACATATTGCTCGATACCAAGTTCAGGCATTTATTAAAAAGTTTAAGACGGATCTGATGGCATAATTTTAAAATATGCTGACGATAAAGTAATTATTATATGCTTAGCTGCTCATGAAGATATTTCTAGATTTTCTAGACTAGCAGGATAAGTAATTATTTGTGAAAAATTGATGATTTTTTTGCATGAAAAAGTTTCCTCCTAAACTCACTGCGCCTCGATGCCAAACATTTGCAATCTCCCTCCGCCAACACAGAGGGAACATACTTGTTCTAGATAAAAGCCAGGCAAGTTCTTATGAAACAAACCAAGGAACTCAATGTTTGCCTACTTAAACTGGTTATCTGAAGGAACTACAATGTTCATCACTCATCGCTAAATCTAGTGTTTGATTGATTCGATTCAGACTGGAAAGAAGTCCTCTTGTCTTGTCATATCCATGTGTGCTGTGCACATTTTGTTTCTACATCTAATATAGTAGAGAAAGTTCTTGCCCTGTCTATATATGTGACTCATTATCCTGATTATCGTTTGAAGCAAGGCTAAGGCTATTGGATACTTGTTATTAGTTGTTGAATATTTTCTGTAGGCCCCTGCTACGAACTAGTCTAAATAATGGGATAACAGCACTGCTATTGATGATGAGCCAAGCTCTGCTGAAATTTTTTTTGCAAAGTTAGACCAAACACAACAACTTGAAAACAATTCTCCAAGGTTGAGTGTAGCATCTAAAGACGATATTAAAGTTTTCAATAATGGACGTCAATCATCGAACCATCATGGCTGCAAGAACTGAAGCAAGAAGTCAACAGTGAAACAAATCTAGATCGCCCTGATGGCGATTCTGGAAAATTAAAAAACCTGCCTCGAGAAATAAGGCTGTAAATGGTGTTCCTGAGTCCTGTGAGTCAGAAAGACAGACAGGCGGTAAAATAGCTCACATAATGGCATGACTCTCTAATTATATTACGCCATCTTCCATGATTTCCAGTCATTGTTTTTAAAAATGAGTTTAGATAGAACTATAAATAAATAGTTGTGAGTGGAAGACCTTAAAAGATTTACCAATAATTAGAAGATCCGCAATCCATAGACTGCCCATGACATGGCCAATCATTGATATGAATTTACGGATCAGTGGTAAAATACATAGATGGCTATTTGTGGTGATATGAGTATGACATTAGTATAAAAGCGTCAGGATCGAAATAAAACAATAAATCTGGCAGCTTATATGGTTTGCATTGATTGATGTCCCAGTATCAACCTTCAAAAACTCAGGCAATCTACTTGACAACAGTTTTCAAGGGACAGCCATTCTAGATTCTGAACTTATGGACCAATCAAAGATGAGTAATGCGGTCCAGCAACCATACATGAATAGCCGTACGCTTGATCAGGGTCAGATATGTGCCCCTCATCCTTATAATACATATCATTGACTAGTATGTATATGTGCTATTTTTGCAAATTTTTACCTGCTAACTATGGTTCCTTGATCTGAGAATTTTTCTTTCTTTCTGAAAAGAAAGCATTGTATCCTGCCTTCCGCTGCTACATTTAGATTTTCCAGACCAGTTTTAAAGCTTGATGCCAACAATGCACCTATTTTCATGCATTTATAAGTTAGCCGATTGATAGACTCAATTATATGCAAGTACGGACGAGTAATGCAATGCTTTATCCAGAGCGCTGTTTCTATATTCGGTGCATGCAAAACAAATAAATCAGTTCAGTCCTCTTTTTGCACATGGCCCTGCCGTTGTAGAGGAGGACAACTCTGTAGTTTGCAATATTTAAAAAATGCCATTGAAACAAGAGCGGAGTGTTACACCTTGGTTACACAATGGGGCGGCTCAATGTCATCACATTTTTTTAACTAGCAATGCCATGAAATGAAAATCAAATCTTGTTTGTCTGCTGCTGCAATATAATATATTGCACTGAATTTTGCACCTTGAATTAAACAGCAAAACAGATTAGCTGCTGGAGCAAGCTGCGATATGGTGAGTATTCTTTTTGAGACTTTAACTAGATTGTTTACCTTTGTTTATTAGTTGGATAATAACGATGCAAACAACAAACAGAGGTCAGTTTACTGTTGGTCTTGTTATCTCGTGTGCTGGCTATATTTACTGCTGGTTGCAAGTTTAAAAACAAGCGAATATCTCCTCTTGATTGCAATGGCTACTATGTAATAGTCTACTATAATAGTCTACTATATAATAGTCTACTATATAATAGTCTACTATAAAGCTATATTCATTTTATCACTTGCAGCAGCAGAGAGTTTGCAACTACAATGCCTCTGACATCAAGATCTCTGAACCAAAACCAGTATGCGTTTCTTAGTCTTCAGAAGCCTTAGAAGCCTTAGAAGCCCAACTATTCATCTGCAAACCCGTGTTTGGTAAAAACATTAAAATTAAGGTTATGATACCAGCCTTGGCCGATTTACTTGCAAATTTGGTATCATTCTATTCCTAGCATCATCACTAAGACAGTTTTGCTATAATATAGTTAATTTGCCATTATATCTTTTGAAGAGGAGTTTGAGGGTGTAATATAGCCTGGGCAGGCTAGGTTTAATATGTTGACTGCCCAATTCCATGTGAAGGATACCTCACAGTAAAAAAAAAGGCCAATAAACACTGTGTATTGGTATAATATAAGGTAGCTGTCACCAGTTAGACGTTGGGAATATACAAAAAGGATATGTTTTAAGATAATTCCAATGCAATTGTTCACTTGACATATGTTTTATTTGAAGCAAGCTTGGCAAAATCGATAATAAGTTTATAGCCTGCCATATTTGTACTTCTAGTTTTGTACAGCAAAGGGGCATTTTTGTCAAAATTTTGACCATTTTAGAAGTATGATAATTCAAAATTGCAAAATTGCAGATCATTTTCTATTCATCAATACTGGCCAGCACTGGGTTAGTGAGGGCACTAGGGTAATAATACATTTGTCCACCTTGGCCAACAATTGACACAGCTCACTTTCATTATAGCATTGTCAACACTAATGGCGTAGCTATCAGTATGTGAATTTTAATGCCGTTTTTTTTCAAGTCAAATCAAACATTGAACATTATTGTTGTTATGGCTGCATGATATAAGGGTAGTATTTATGTATTGACTGCATTTTTTGTGCTCCAAGAACTTGCAATGTCTTTATATGTGGACAATAGTGACAATATGTTTTGACATGTTGCTGAAATTCAGTGTCGCGCTATGACGTTACGTCGTCAAATTCTGGGTTTAAACTTCTTTGATCATGTGGATTGATAAACCCCAAAAAAAAGATTTTGGCGAGGCATGTAAGTCATGTTGCTTGTTGTTGTTGCATGTTAGTACCAAGACCCATAATGATTCGTATCTCCACCATGGACTTAATATAAATTATTATATTATCATATTATTAAGTCTATGATCTCAACTGACTTCAATTGTGTTTCTTGCTGCTGGTGACTCACATTCTCACGGTATTATTGTTCTTTTATTTTCAGTATGTCGACATAATCCCAACCAAATTCGGTTGCATTTTGACAATGCACACTACATAAAAACCTCACAGTGACAATGGCTACAGAAATCGGGGAGGGTGCGGGAGGGGCGCCTAAGCGCCCTCCTGCCGACGGAAAGTTTTGGAAATTTGAGACCCAAAAAGAGACATTCTGGTACATACCAGCCAACTTTTATGGATGAGCAACACCAAGCATGATACCAAAAATATTTAACAGCAATAGCCTCTTGCCCGGGCCCCGATTGAAAGTTCTAGCGATAAAAGAAAACATCCAATTGTTAAAAATAAAAAAATATTTTAAACCCCCCAAAATCAATAATATTAATAAATAAATGATGAGCATAAATTTTAATTTACATAGTGTTGTAAACTGTATGAGATTGTAGTAATAAGTATACTTTATTCATTGTATGGTCTTTAGGGGGGGGATAGAATTAGCTTTATTAAAGTTTATCGATGTAATGTGAAATGTGAAAAATGCAGAAATGTGAATGACAGTGACTCAGTCTCAATTAATATGAATCAATAGTTTTCCACGCAATGCTATCTGCAATAAGTCAGCATGATAGTAAAATATGTTGATTCCAATAAAAAAAAGTTGGTTTAATTAAAGTTGTTACCGGATAAATTTAGTAGACCACTCTTACTGACAAAACTGACTGCGTTGACTGAGACTATCCCACCCTCTGTAGACTGACAGTCCAAATTGTTTTCTTTCCAAGTCATTCAAACTTGCGTTACTAACTTGAATTCATGCTCCATTAGTCTCATCTAAAAATACCACGACCAAGTCTTTGACTGTTTAATGTAAATATTACTATGTCCCTTGTCATACCATAGCCAACGTCAGAGTCAAAGTCTTGTTTTGATAGTGAAATGAATTTTTAGGTGATCTCCAATAGTACCTGGCAGAGTAATAATGTGACTAAAGCCCTGATGTAAGTTGTGCATTCTAGTCATCTTGTCAGAGGTCACAAATAACCCTTTTATGCTTTTCAAAATGCTCATAGATTGATCATTGAAATTTGAGGCACCATGAACGCCGAGAGCAACTTTGCCGGTAGTTGAGCATTGCAATTTTCTAATCCAATTTTTTTTCTTTTTTTCTTTCAATATGTTGATTCTTTTTTGCAAGTTTTATTGAAGAGTTGTGTCAAGGATAATTTGTGTGCAAATGACTATTTCACTACCTCGCATATCAATAATAATTATTTTTTTGTCAACAGTGTGAGTTGAGCAAATAAATGTACACAACATACAGAACATTATTTGTTTCTGAAAATTAGAAAGCAACAGGTATAGAGAGGGCCGGATCTATAGTGCTACACAGATGGATGGTGTACTGGAATTTCATGAAGTTTGTAGAATAGCTCCAGCCTAATTTCCTAAGCTATCTTTATCGCTACCATGAAAGCTATTATCACAGCAGCCAATACTTTCATCAGACTAAAATAACGTTACGTTGTGACAAGCAAGTCATGTGACCTGCAGGGAGCCATCAAAACGAGCAAATTAACAAAATCGAGAGGATCTTTTTATATCTGGCTATATCTCAAGACGTTATGTGCATCCATCCTCAAAACTTTACAATATATAATTTGAGACATTGATGGATATAATGGGAAAGTAAGGATGTGATTGACCAATTAGCCCAAAAGTTATGAGTGAAAAACCATGCAGAGAAGCATGATGTTTCTAAGGTAGTTAGTTTTCTCTGGTCTTGTGGATACTGCAAGAGTTTTTTAGGGAAGCATTTAGGCGGAGCGATTGTTCGATGTTGCTAATGCTTCATGGTAATTGGTAAGTATTGCAAATGATGCTTTATGATATAACTTGAAATTTCCTGCATGGCAGTCACCATAGGAAACCTTGAGTAAACATTGAGATAAAGTTAGTAAGGAAACATGGCGGTGCAGAACTTTAGTCTAAAATGTGAAACTTTAGGGCAAAGAAAGGTCACAAGGTTCAATATAAGCTGTGATATAATAGCACATGCTTACTTCTCTCTAGATCAAACCTCAAAACGGACTGTATGGAGGAGACATTGCCTTACAAAAGGGGCAAGGTTTGTCACCATATAAATTAGGCTTTCTCAGCTTGCAAATAAACCTGAGCTTTTATATTTGAGCAAATTTATAATGAGAACCTATTTTTAGAAGGTGAGATGATTCGAGTGTATATCCTTACTCTGTGATATGCGCTTGAGAGGAAAACCAACCAGATCTAATTTCCCTTTGCTGTTCATTCACAGGGCACCTTTGATGTGCCATCAAGCGACACAGTAAATGCAAGACTCAGGACTTGGATCCTCCCAGATTGAGAGCTCTGCTGCAAAGACCACGCGGGCTACAGCTGGTATCGCTGACAATGGTGTGGTATTGCCTCAGGTTGGATTGATCTGTGAGAAAAAAAGGAAAAGTGGGTGTGGGTTAAGACGTGAAAAGCTCAGCCCTATCCGAGTCAGTTTGTAAGGACAGAAACTGACGATGGAGGTGAGGCCGGAAAACAGATGATTTGATATGATTTCAATACAATGTGTTGAGTTAAGTTTTGCATAGTATATGTTAGAAGCACACTAACTGCACAACACTATCATTTCTGTCTCAAAACTCAAAACAACGACATATCCTAACGCAGCAAGCGTAAATTGTGTTGCAGGTAAACTGAGGGCTGTGGGCTGTGGGCGGCGCTAAAGAAGATCACCAATTACCCAGACTCATTGGCTATGCCTCAGACTGTGTGGCAAGAGAAGCACACTGCCGTAAACATTGCATCAAAAACTATTCCAGGAAGACTTATGAAAAGGTCACTACGTGAGTAAAGTTCTTATTGTTGTTGAAAATTGTAATGGGTGGCTTTTTTTATTTGCAATAATAGTTCGCAACCTTGATAACGCTACAGAGTAAATATTTGCAGGAGGAAATGTTCACCATTTCACGCACGCCTACAACAGGTGACTTTCAAGCCGCATTTTGTTTAGACTCTCACCTCTGCTTGCAAAAATTTATTGGCAGCTAACATTAACAACAAAAAACTACAATAAAAACAGACAAAAGCTAAAAAGAAAAGGAAAAAGAGAAGAAGGCAAGATTGGGAGAGGGACTCTACTTACGAATGTTTACTTTACAACATGTATACTCATGAGGACAGCTAGATAACTCATATGAGGATTATATTACTTGTAGAGTCACCCAGAAGGCTGGCGGCTAGTAGAGAGGACAATCCATTGATAGCTCTGTACTGAGAAGATCTTGCTTGAGCAAGTCAGACGTTTGTAACAGTGATTTGAGGTGAGCCTGTTCTATCGATTGTATTGAGTTTAGCTGTATCGGTTATTCTAAAACCCCTAGTTTCAGACGCAACATTTTCACATGTATTTTGTATGGGAATTATTGATGTCCTTTTTTGCTTACAAGCAGTTTGAGACAGGTCACATCATATTGCAGGTATGTGTTTTATTGCTGTATATATTTATTTTATACAGGTTTGCTCAAATATTCTACCTTCCAATTAGTCAATGAAGAGGAGTTGTACCTTTGATTATCTTGAAGTAATATGAATACTGCTTTTCACAAGCACTTATTGTGGAAATACATGCTTTTTTCGATTTCCTTCTTGTTTACACAGGTCATATTATTGTTGGTATTCACTTATTGTTGTATGTGTTCATGTTATACATGTTTATATATATATATATCTCACCTCCCAATTGGTCAATGAAGGGGATTTCTACATTGGTAAAGAATTTATTATATCAATACAGGTTTTCATCTTATTAATTTATACTGGTCTTTACATGTATGGCACCTCTCAATTAGTCAATAAAGAGGATTAGCTTGTGCCTCGAAAGATAATACGCACACCAGAATTTTCATAAAGAAAAACGAAATTTTGCAATTTTTTTGTCTTTTTTTGCCTCTGTAGAAAAATCGTGTTCTCTGAGAGGTGTAAATTTTAGATATTCGGATTTGCAGCGAAATTCCGGTCTAGCAACAGTTGAGATATTATTAAACGCAATTTTTTGATCACTTATTGGCAAGTAGCTTCTGGAATATAATTCACTATAATTCAGATCATATATTTTATGAATCACCTGTTGTTCCATCTTATTAGTTTCTATCTAAAACTTTGTACATAGTCGCTTTTAAACCAATCTTTTATGATTAAAATTAAAATGATTAAAATCCGGTGGCATATCACTTGCCCATCCCGAGGCATGGGCGGCGAAATATTAATGCCTTAATGGCAAGGCCGCAATATCTGCGCCAATTTGCTCTCAGTTTGCAGGCAGGTCGGAGCACACCTGGGGGCCAACCAATCCCCAGTAGAAGATGGACTGCAGTGGGATTCGAACTCACGACCTTCAACACTTGCGTGTTGAAGTCCGACGCTCTAACCAACTGAGCCACCTCCTACTCATCCTACTCCTTTATTGCAAGTACATGTTTAGTTGTGAGCAGCAAAGCCAGTTGGCAAATTCTGCTTAACATCTTCTGCGAATATGGTTTATATACATATTTATATATATGTGTGTATATGTATATATATATGCGTGTCCATATCTGTATATGAACACGACATCACAGAGTAAGGATATATCCTTACTCTGTGACGATATATATGAATAAATTACATTGGCTGCAGCCAATTCTCAGATGTATCTGCTGTAATTAAAACTAGGGTGTTTATGATAACCGATACAATTATAATCGATAGGCATAACCAATAGAACAGGCCCAACCGAAGTCACGGTTTCTAATACTTTATCCCCTCACACACGAACTGGTTTGCTTTTGCTTAAAACTATTAGTACAAAGTCTTCTCTTCTATATGCAAGCCATCGGGCCATGGAGAAACTCTACAACTAACACCGCAATTGTAATCTGCAAATGTGGAAACTAGAATGTTGGACAATGGACAGTATGAAGCCTTGAGTAAAAGGTTAATTCTTTACCAAATCTAGTCTGAGCCCCCAGACTTTTGCCCCTCGTCCGACGGCCCACCGGGCGAGAGAAATCCTAAATATTATTAATATACACGGGTTGTTGTCTGCTCCTGTTTCTTTTATTTTCCATAGATTATACCTTTATTTTCCTAACAATATTTTCTAATATATTCGGATAAACCTAATAAATCTGCTCCATATTTTGGAATGATGCAGGTACTTATTAGGTCTACATGGGGAAATCCCTCTTGGTGTTTCACATTTTCTGATAAAACCAAACTGCTTACTTGTTTGCTTTGATAAGATAAATATGAAGAACCACATCTCTACTGCCAAATGAGAGTCACTGGCAAGGTTTGACTGCACATGTTTTTGTTGTTGCTGGAAGGAAGCATACATGGATGTTATACAAATATTCATCTAATCATGGTCCTGGTTGATCAATCAACATCATTCACTCATGTACTACAATGAGTGCTGTGCTCTTGTTTGAAAGACTATACCTTTTGACCCAGGCTGTTGAAATATATATCAGTCTGATGATTCTACTGCGGATCTCTTAGTGGTAAACAATTTCACCCTGTGTGCTGCATCGGCTAGATGACTATAGTGTAGGTGGAGAGTTTTCCAGTCTCCAACTCCTTGGAGAACACTGGTGTTTGGCACTAGTAGAGTTTTAGTAGATGAACTTGTCAGTGTCAAATTTTTATCAGTTTTATACATTACTTCTGTTTGATATACATGGCAGTATTTTCAACACTCAGCTTGACCATTTGACAGTAAGCTATCACTCAAGCTACTATCTATCGGAGACCTCTAACTTGTCATGAACAGCCGGCACAACTGTATCTAAACTATGTTGGAAAGATGTTTACCTTAGAGGCTGAACTACGTCTGCCTGATGTGGCAATCTGTCATGCTATTATATGTTGGAATGGCGCATTTTAGTAGATATTGTTACAATATATAAACTGCCTCTGCTACACATCTAACTAAAGGCTTGTATATATAGTAACCATGCGTTTTCTACACAGCAAATTTATACACAATATATTGTACCTCAGTATATATTTCATTTTAATTACGATTTGTTAGATTTAATATCAATTAGCATTTAGGAGGGTGTTTTACTCACAGTGATTCAGCCCACTGTGGATGTTGAGTAGTAGGCCCATTAGACCATTAGACTTCCACTAGTGTAGGGTAAGTCATTGAGTCATTTGCATTGTAACTCTTGGAACTTATTTTGAATGCAATCTGGTTCAACTTTATTCGCAAAGAACATTAAGTGGTGCTTAATGCAGGTAATCTAAACCCTGGCTATTTATTAACCAATTCTAAAATACTGACATGTATTAATGTTTCAAAGTTATTGAATAATGGTTTATTTAAATAATTATATTGCACTGTTGTGTTGTCACAAGGGCTTACCAAACGTTAGCAGCTTACCAGGGGAGATAAATGCAAGTAATGTATACAAATTCAACAGCTACGCAGTCATGAACGCATCGTTCCCATGCAGTTTAGAGACTAGATTTGATTTTAAGAAAATGGAATACAACAGTGCAAAATAGAATTGTACACAATTTGGAGCCACACAGAGTGTTAGCAAACAAATTGCAAAGCATTTTTTTCCCATATGATGCCAGTATTCTTGCAAATTACTCTCTAGTAAAGTAGCTGTAGTTACTGCGCAGTTACCATATTGCAAAAAACTGTGTTGCTTTGTATGCACCATTTATGCCTCTACGTGGTCATAAACGCATCATTCCCATGCGGTCTAGAGACTAGATTTGATTTTAAGAAAATGGAATAAAACAGTGCAAAATAGAATTGCACACCATTTGGAGCCGCGCAGAGTGTTAGCAAACAAATGGCAAAGCATTTTATCACATATGATGCCAGTATTCTTGCAAATTACTCTCGAGTAAAGTAGCTGTAGTTACTGCGCAGTTACCATATTGGAAAAAACTGTGTTGCTTTGTATGCACCATTTATGCATCTACAAGATATTGAATGTTAAACGTGTACCATGCAACACAGAAACAATCCAATTGCGACATTGGAAACATGTTGCCGCATACAATGTGCCCGCTGGGATACTATATAGGGGGTAGAATGTCTGATTCCTGGTGTGCTCCAGCATGCCTGCAAACTGAGAGCTAATTGGCACTGAATACGTACGCCTGAGCTTTGTGAAACCCTGGTTGCGGCCCCTTGAAGGAAACTCTAACCCCCATTCATCGGATTGAGACCGACCTTGCGATTTTAACCACCCTCCTTTGACCAACATGTAGGTCTACTGTTTGATGTCTTCAAAGCTGATATCGGTTATCTTGGTTTGAAGCAAGTGTATACAAATTCACTTACTGGAAACTGGCCAACCAGCTAGCATGCCTGGGTATATATTACTGCTCTGTTATAACACCTGGACGTGTCTGCGCACTAGCACTTGATAACTTTGATTACTCTTCCTGAGCATTTGTCAGCTCTTGTGCTTGTATATGGTCTTATTTAAATGACCAAAATTGACTGAGAAGACATTATCAGTCTTCCCCAATGTATTAGAATATGACTTGGGGCCTCTTGAACAGAGGGATACTGATACACCGTTACCAGAATAACCCTTGAAAAGTGTTGTGACTACCTTATTTGATATTTGGTATCTTGTAGAAATTGGTAGATACAAGAAAAGATTAGCTGACAAAGGGATATTTTGGATGTCATATGCTGATTGGTAAGTAAACTAACACACATTAAGACACCAAAGCCGAGGTGTTGGTTGGGTGTTTATTTAATCATCAGAGACTGATGTTCAAATCCAGCTGACAGTACCCCAGTAGTACATAATTATTAGCATACTGAATGCTTCTGTAATAATCCTATTTTATCGGACATTATATATATATTGATACATTTGTCCTAGTTAGTTGTACAAATTTTGAAAAAAAGTCACCGCACATATGTATGTCATGATGCTGCAAATATATTAATGTATTATTCAGTACTGGTATAGTATCATGTGCTCTGTGTTATACAGTGTAATTTGGATGATTCCTCAATCATGGATGAGGATGGGCGTGTGTGTCCTAATAGTGAATGTGGGGAACCGCTCAAAAGGAATAAAAAAGGTCACTACCCGAAGTACTGTCCTGAATGTGATTCACCAACTGATGTAGTAACAGTACAAGTAGACAAAGAAGTAGTGCGACCTTGCCATAACGTTGACTGTGGTGTGATCCTTGAAAAGACAAATGGTGTGTATCCTAAATCATGCCCAAAATGCAGTGAACCAGTTGAGCGTCGAAGACAAGCCGCAGCACAGCTAAACACAGATTTGCCTGAAACAAATAGCCCACCAGCTCGAGTGGGTGCTGAGGAAACAATACCATTATTCATCCCTGATGGTCAAGGTCTTAGTTCACAGTCCTTCATCACAAGCCATGAGGCAGAGAAAAGAGATGGTAATGAGCTCATTGCACGTGTTCCCGAAGCTCATAGACCACCTATATCTCAGCATCTTGCCTGTCAGAATGTGACACCAACACCCACAGACCCTGAACACTCAACTCAGAGTCATATTTATGCTGAGAAACCAGATATCACTTGTCCACAAATGCCTACAGGGAGTCTCACCACAAGCACTGAGACAACATCTCGACCTCCTAATCGAGGAGCGGATGTTATGGAGGGCTCTGTAACAGGAAAGGCTGTCTCTGATGAGGTTGTGATATGTCCGTTTGGTGAATGCCGAGCTGAGAGAAAACGCAACAAAAAAGGTCAATTGGCAAGGTTCTGCAAAAACTGTAAATTTGATTTCCTTCAAGCCGGTAAGTTTCTCTCTTTTATGAGCTCAATTATAGTGCATAGCCATTCATTATTATTGGGTTTTGCAAGCTGAATGTATTGTTTAATTTCCATGAGAATATTAAATCAATACATCTAATATACTCACATACAAGGACATGTAAAAACAAGTTATGGCAATGCAAAACCTACTTTTTTCAAATTAACTCTTTATTGAAATTAGTTGAGGTCAAATGGACCATTGCCATTTGGTTTTACTACTGAATTTGATTCAGTTTTGAAAGCTGTTATTGATTAAATGTTCCGCTTATTCAACGTACAGCAACACAAGAAGACGCTAGTATAACCAGACCTCAAGCTCCAGAGCAATTGACAACTCAGCAGGGAGGAGGGGGAGAGCCGATGGCTTTTGAAACAGCACACTTTGCTGGCAGCCTTCCAACTGGTTAGTTATATATTCTCCAACAGTTGTTTTCCAAAATTGTGGTTATTGACATAGGAATTGGTACTAGTCCTAATAGTGAATGTGGGGAACCGCTCAAAAGGAATAAAAAAGGTCACTACCCGAAGTACTGTCCTGAATGTGATTCACCAACTGATGTAGTAACAGTACAAGTAGACAAAGAAGTAGTGCGACCTTGCCATAACCTTGACTGTGGTGTGATCCTTGAAAAGACAAATGGTGTGTACCCTAAATCATGCCCAAAATGCAGTGAACCAGTTGAGCGTCGAACACAAGCCGCAGCACAGCTAAACACAGATTTGCCTGAAACAAATAGCCCACCAGCTCGAGTGGGTGCTGAGGAAACAATACCATTATTCATCCCTGATGGTCAAGGTCTTAGTTCACAGTCCTTCATCACAAGGCATGAGCCAGAGAAAAGAGATGGTAATGAGCTCATTGCACGTGTTCCCGAAGCTCATAGACCACCTATATCTCAACATCTTGCCTGTCAGAATGTGACACCAACACCCACAGACCCTGAACACTCAACTCAGAGTCATATTTTTGCTGAGAAACCAGATATAACTTGTTCACAAATGCCTACAGGGAGTCTCACCACAAGCACTGAGACAACATCTCGACCTCCTAATCGAGGAGCGGATGTTATGGAGGGCTCTGTAACAGGAAAGGCTGTCTCTGATGAGATTGTGATATGTCCGTTTGGTGAATGCCGAGCTGAGAGAAAACGCAACAAAAAAGGTCAATTGACAAGGTTCTGCAAAAACTGTAAATTTGATTTCCTTCAAGCCGGTAAGTTTCTCTCTTTTATGAGCTCAATTATGATGAATAGCCATTCATTATTATTGGTTTTTGCAAGCTGAATGTATTGTTTTATTTCCATGAGAATGTTAAATCAATACATCTAATATACTCACATACAAGGACATGTAAAAACAAGTTATGGCAATGCAAAACTTCCTTTTTTCAAATTTACTCTTTATTGAAATTATTTGAGGTCAAATGGACCACCGCCATTTGGTTTTACTACTGAATTTGATTCAGTTTTGAAAGCTGTTATTGATTAAATGTTCCGCTTATTCAACGTGCAGCAACACAAGAAGACGCTAGTATAACCAGACCTCAAGCTCCAGAGCAATTGACAACTCAGCAGGGAGGAGGGGGAGAGCCGATGGCTTTTGAATCAGCACACTTTGCTGCCAGCCTTCCAACTGGTTAGTTATATATTCTCCAACAGTTGTTTTCCAAAATTGTGGTTATTGACATAGGAATCGGTACTAGTAAAAGTTCCAATGGCCAAAAGTAACAAAAAGATCAAGGGTGAATAGATCCACAAATAGGACAACGAGAGAGTAGTTCACATTGCCTGTAGCCAAAGCCAGGGACGATATTGTAGGGCCTATGTGGTAGTATTAGTCGTAGAATAATCAGTCAGCCCCAAGTCTGAGCAATGGAATGCTCCAAAACACATACCAAATAATGAAAGGCATTATTGATTGGTGATTGATCACAGGTTTTACATTGTGTCAAAAGTGAAGGATATTATTTAATGGGTTTGACCTTGTTATGAGTAGCTTAAACCACTAGGTGGCTCAATATTACTTATGCATCACATTATTCTCTGATTCTTTACCTCCGTAATGATATGCTTCTTAAAAAAATTGATCCACTCTAAGTGCATTATATATCTATTGCAGTAGAGGCCTTCCTAAAAACGCTTGCATAAAATTAACGCTGAAAAGGGTGTGATATTTGACGTCACAGAGCTGTTAGTGCGCTGTGTTGATAGAAATTATTCAACAACTTTAGCTAAATAGGTCACGCATCAACATCTTTGTTAACTACACACAGTATCCTAGTGGATGCGGTTTTGTCTACATGGCCAGTGTTTTATAATCATTGACAATGCTCTCCCCACATAAATTATCACATTGCTGTCAAAACAAACATTATTGTGGCTCATAATAAATTACCTCATCGATGATTGCAAAATATGCTCATCGTATAAACATCTATTACAGGAATGATACAAGCCCCAATTCACAAAGCCAGAGTTTATTAGCTACGATCAATTTGTCTAACATTATTCAACACACATTATTAAATTCACGATCCTAAGTTTTGTGCAAAATATTTCGATGGCAATGATGTCGTCAGATAACTGATGTTATCCAAGTGACAGATCTGTTGCCATTCTGGAGGAATAGGGCAGGCAACTGATGGTGAAGGAATAGGTTTCTTCCCAAGAACTGACCGTGGAAGACATGCATGTAGAGGTAGGCTTGTTTCTCAAGCAGAAAGACAATAATATTTCAATGGACATTACAATAATTGATGACAAATGGATTTTGATTTACATAATCAGCAAAAATTTGTGTAAATAAAAATGTCGTTGATTTTCTGGCTATTTAAACAAATAAAAAGAATCTTTATCACAGTTAGCCGCAGCACAGTATTTTTTGGATTTACCTCGGCACGCCATCTACCCAGAACATTATTTAGGACTTTATCATCACATAGAATATTTGTCTGCTGATAAAGTTGGATCAATTAAAAATCTTCAAATATAAATATACAATGGATGGCAAACAGCAGGTCCTCACCGAAAGTTTTTAGTAAAGTTCACATTATTATACATAACGGGGGCACGCAGGCATACTGATAAGCTTGTCAGTTTCAAGAATGTGAGAACAGTAACACAGTTAATGTCTAAAGCTTTATGCTAAAACAAATTGGAATGCTAAGGTCTAAAAATTCTTGATCTCCTTTCCGTCGTCGCCCTATTTTCACCAACTTTGTGCAGCCGATGACTCAGCTATCGCTCGATTATTTTATTATCTGACCAAGGATTTCAAGAAATCCTTGATCTGACCTGCGTCTTACCTCAGTTTATAGCATGTGTCATTTATTCTCAATCGAACACACACACACCGCGTGCTTGTTGTAGTATAAAATTCCAAGTTTGTTTACTTAACCAGTGGATTTCAGTGGAGTATTGTACCCAACGGGGGGGGGGGGGGCCTTTCATAGAATACCTTATTACACAATATAGCCTTAGTTCAGTGCTCTGTGTTGACCTACATTTGCAGGAATCACACAAATAAGCTGACTTTTTAGACCATCATATCTCAAATTTGGGGATGGGTATGCCAGTGCCCTTCCATGAGGTTGCAATTGAGATGTGGATGCAAAGGCTCATAGTGGAAGATGAAAATCAGCACCATGGATTTTCTGCTGTATTGAATACAAGATAGCTCTGTTTGTTTTGATTTTACAATAGGCTGATCACTCAAACAGCTCTCTGACGTCACAAAACGTTAGTCTGGCTTGATGTGAGCGTTTTCGGGAAGGCCTCTACTGGGATAGATATAAAATGCACTAAGAGTGGACCAATTTTCTAAAGAAGCACATCATTACGGAGCTGAAGAATCAGAGAATAATTTGATGCATGAATAAAATTGAGCCACCTAGTTGTTTAACGTTACACTAGCATTGTTAGTCCTAATACCATTAGTGAGATATGCTGATTCCAAATATGACAGTCATCAAGTGGTCGGAACATGCCTCACAAATATGCTAACATTTTCTATCTTTCTGTTTGTGAAAATCAATGCACTTCTCTTATCATTTGCCATATGGAATATCACCAGAGACTATAGACTATAGACTATAGACTATATCTATAGTCTCTGATATCCCTTTAACAACTTCTGCAAGTACAGTCTTATCAATGATTGAGCTTGACGATAAGGCTGGTTTTTCTATTTTTAGAAAACTTGAACAGCATGACAATCTCAGATTCATGGGAGCATATCACAGAGAAGTGAGTGAAATTAACAATTCAGTAGTCAAGGATAGCCAGGGCAGAATATCTGGGTTGGGTGGGGTGACTCCCCCATCCAACCCAGACAAGCACTGTATTATATTAATTCTTGCAGCAAATGAAAAAGACAATGCACCGGTCACTATTAGTTCGATGAATAAAATCTGATTTTGGCTTAGCAATGATCCGTGCAGCGCGACACACTTCTAAACAAACCTCATTTGCTTTGACATGCCTGTCACTTATTAGTTTGCCCTTATTTGCTGCCTTTAATTATGTCATTCAGATACATTTCATTTTTCCTCCAGAGAGGCTGAGTGTGGAGGAACCAATGAAAAGTCTTGTAAACCTGTAAAACGGACTGCTGAAAATATGAGCGATGGTGAGTTGGATAGATGATTATCATTTGACTATATTTTAGTATTTTTGAGTTAGAAACCATCTTTGTTTGATTTTGACATATTATATTTCATTGGAAAGCTAATCGCACACTGATTCTGAAAATATTGGTTTCGCCATGATGTCATGTCATGGCGTTGTGCTATTTTGATATAAGGCAGGATAATCGTCTTTGAGGAGGACGATGTGGTGTGGTTCATATCATACTTTCAACTGGATAATGATTACAAGAAGCCTCTGAAGCACCCATGAGGGGCAATTTCTAGACCCTGTGGCATTAAGCACCAGAGGAAAAACCATCTTTTTATCATTGGTTATTAGCTTATTTAGGTTGCTTTGGTTAAATGGATGAAGATCCAATGTGATGCGTCCACACACAGAGAAGACAGGTTATTTACTTCGGGAAGACCTTATGCTACATGTCATGGCTAATAATAGACATTGGTATCAATAATATTAGGAGTTGCCCTCTCTGTCAGAATGCTCATATTTTCCATGACGCCATCACTGAGGCCAGACAATTTTTTTCTTTAATTCCTCACATACGAAGCGGCTTTGATGAAGCATAGTCTAAACAGGACATGTCAACAGAATATGTCCTTAAAAAGCCCCTAAAATTGGCGGTTTTTGGCATTCTGTGTTGCGCAATTCGGGGAAAACTGATATGCAGTGACATATTCTGTTGACATGTCCTGTTTGCACTATGCTTCATCAAAGCGGCTTCGCTTGTGAGGGATTTTCAAAAAAGTTTGTCTGGCCTCAGTGACGGTCCTTTTGACAGCATGTTTGGCGTCATGGAAAATATGAGCATTCTGACAGAGATGGCAACTCCTAATATTATTGATACCAATGTCTTTTATTAGTCTTCACATTTAGCATAAGTTCTTCCTGAAGTAAATAACCTGTCTTTTCTGTGTGTGGACGCATCACATTGGATCCTCATCCATTTAACCAAAGCAACCTAAATAAGCTAATAACCAATGATAAAAAGATGGTTTTTCCTCTGGTGCTTAATGCAACAGGATCCAGAAATTGCCCCTCATGGGTGCTTCAGAGGCTTCTTGTAAACATTATGCAGTTGAAAGTATGATATGAACCATAGTATCTGCACCACATCGTCCTAAAAATTCCTCCTCGAAGACGATTATCCTGCCTTTTATCAAAATAGCACAACGCCATGACATGACGTCATGCCGAAACCAATATTTTCAGAATCAGTGTTCGATTAGCTTTCCAACGATATATAAAATGTCAAGGTCGGACAACGCTGGTATCATAACCTTAATGAAGGAGAAGTCATTAGCTGCTAGAACTGCATTTCCCTACTAAGCTTGCAACAGCATTGATCAATACTGAAATAATGTTGTTATAATGAAAAATTATTTTTTTGTATGACAGATGATTTGTAGTTAGACTCCCTGAATGTCCCAATAAACCAAAAGGGCTTGATAAAGTTGCGTAAAAGTTGAACCTCATGATATCATGTAATGTGGCATATACTCTTTTCGCTCATCCTTTGACTATTCAACATAACCGATACTTCTTCTGAGCAACATCTCATCTTTAGACTTTTCTCCGGTCCCTCAAAATTACAGTGCTTGTTATTTACACTATGAATACTATGAATATTTATACTACAAATACACACCAACATTTTGTTATTTGATAGGAGAAGGATAACTCTGAACCATATTTAGTATGTGTTGTTTACTTCATTATTATAGGAGATCAAGCTGCCAACAAGCCAGTCAGTAAGAGCCAGAAGACGCCAGAGAAAGAGATGTCTAGGCTCTCTATCAACAATGATGAGAAGGCTAGTCTGGATGGTCTTCAGCTCTCAACAGCAACAAATTCAGCTGTAAGGACTGCCCTATTTTTTGGAGAAGATTCACAGCCCATCTCTTTGCCAGATGTCTACTCGGAAGCTGCTGATAAGGAGCTGGAGGTAGACGCAAGCTCTTCTTCAGGCGATGAGTATTTTGACGCAGAAGAGAATGAAGGCAGTGGTGATGGTCCACAGAAGAATGTCCCCGTCGCACACCACAGAAAATCATCATCTGGACTTGTAGACCCAACATTGGCGCCTTATCTACCTGATGATGTTCGCAATGTGCTGCCTTCCACTAAGCCTATGGTGACACAGAGTCACCGTACCACCTTGGTGTTTGTACCAAAACCAAATATCGAGAGCACCCCTGCACCTGGTTCATCAACTGGAGGTATGAACCCCCCTAAGCCCCCTCCTCGAGCTAGAAGACATCCTTCGAAGAGGGCCCCTCCATCCAGCGCTGCTGAAGTATTCAACCAGTCCGGCACTGTAATGAAACAATGCTCCAAATCAGAAGACCACCATTTTGAGGAAATCAATAATCTTTCATCAATGCAAAATGATTTCTCCCTCAAAAGTATAACCACTGAAAAGTCTCCGGAAGATATATCACTAGGAGAACCCTCTGAGACTGACCATGAATGTAAAGGAAGTAGTGCTGGCAAAACGAGAGAAGACAACTCTACCAGCAGCACTCTCAGTACGCAGTCTCAAGATGCTGGTCAGAATAATGATGATGGTGCCTGCTGTGAGACCAAAAGTAAAGTTTTGGAAGAAGTAGCACTCAAGGGAAACGGCGACACTCATTCAGAAGCACCAAAATCAGCAAGTGACTCTGATATATCAATCTCTCAGCCTGCATTTGGAGTGCTAAGTAAACCTGAAGGTAGGTGACGCTGTAGCACAAGATGGAAATATTAACACCGTCGGAATATTGAGACAATGCACCCATTGAAAGATGAAATTCATACCTATTGAGTATTTGGTTTCCATTACATTGGCAGCCACTGATTGCACTATTCACTAATGTTTAATTCTGGGCCCAAAATATCAGAAGATATCAGGGCTATTTGATGGCTTTATACCAAGCTGTCAACATGCAGATAGACTAGATGCTGAGTTTCTCCTTCAAATTTCAGACTCTGCTAATGATAAAAATAGCGTATAACTATTTGAAACGATTGAATTATATTTGATAGGTTTTTTCAATAACCAACAGCAAGGAACTTCTCAACCTCAGTATCCTGGGTTTCCAGTCCGTGGTGAGTTCTAGTCTGCCAACACTTAGCCCTCAATTTGATGATATTTTACTTTATCCCATATTTTCCTCTTGTATTATTCCTGCTTTGAATAAACCAGCGTAAAGAAAAATCCTGGTCACGATCCATGCAAATTGTTGTAGCAAATATGCACGATTGCCTATCCATGTCATACATGTCATTTATTCCTTTTTCTCAAAGATTATGGGAAGCAATCACCTGTGCAAGAGACTGGTCCTTCTTACGGCCACTCTGTAGAGACTGGTACTGATGGTAAGTGTTTTCTTACAAAAGGCTCATTATTCAGGTCAATAGGTCACAGGTAAATACAGTAAGATGAAATGTTGAAAGTCCCCTACATATGGTCTGGATCAGGATCATTAATGCAGGCAGTCTACTTCGTACTTGCACGCAGTATAAAGAGCCCATCTGCCTCTTTGACAAAAGAGTAGCAGGCAAGGGTATAGGGTCACTACCCCACACAAGCCACCTGCGCTTAACGGGGCCCGTTAAATACGGCGGTCAAATAAGACCTCGTTTAAAGATAAAAAGTTTGTTTTTTTGTTTATGATATAATACATATTATATAGGTGATATTTCTATGAGGCTTTGGTGATCTCATTTTTTGTTTTAGCTGACGATGACAATGCCTCTTACGTATCAGGTACTGAGAAGGTGACTGACAGAAAACCAGATGATGCTGCAGTGTCGGTCCAAGGTATATCATAAAAACTACATTATGTGATGTATTGTGCATTCATCGCATGACTAATTACTGAACTCAGTGAAAATGGACGTCTGCTAAACATCGTACTAATATAATCAATATCTTATTATCTCAAAAAAGTCATTTCAACAACAGTAATCTCTTTCATAGATGCAGAAGGTGGGCCAGCCGCTAGAACAAGAAGTAAAATGCAGGACACAGATCATCCATCAGATCAAGAACACAGAAGTGACTCAATGAAAGGTATTTCCAACTCAACAACGGGTAATTTGAATGGCTATGTTATATCTAGACGTGTCAATCATGTGTCATGGGTTACACAGCACATAGTGTAAATTTGGCGTCCCCATCACCATGGTCCCATGCTTCGAATGAGTGGTCCACTCCCATATCGAATGATGAATGCTTACGATTTTCATGATGCATGATCCATTGCGCATGCTTGTATTATAATTATTGAAATATAGAAATATAAATAATAGTATCTCGACATACGGAACAATCTATAACTTATTTATTTGAGGTACAAAAAAATGCCTGTTATATTATATATGAAACACTTTCAGAACACATTCAATAAATTTACTTACACTTTACCTTTTTCCTATTTCAAAAGATGAGCCTACAGATGAAGATATTGTGGTCCTTTTTAACAACTTACTCAGTAAAGTGGAGGAAGCTAATCAGCGTCTCGGAGGGATGAAGAAGACAAAAGCGTATGTAGATAATGCTGGTGAGGCAAAGCTACATAAAGCGCTGGCTGATGGTAGAGATCGGAGAAAATACTACTATGGCAATCTAAATACATGGCGAAACAGTGGATCAGCAGCTCCTTCTCAGCAAGTGATAGAGTCCATAAATCGCATGAGGAAGTACATTAATACATACTCAATGGAGTTGAATGGACTGTTCTTGAAACTTGGTCTTGCCCCTGTAAGTAAACCCGCTCCAAGTCTATTTCAGTGGTTAAATCTTCATTATTTTGTTTTACTAATAACACATACACACATAAATTCAGATAAATATGCGACTATGTACTATTAATTTGCATAAATGTTGCCTGTGTTAATAGCAATTTGGTTTTTTTTACTTGACTTACTGACATTTTTTCATCTCTCATTACAGTCAAGTTGCTCAGGGATGGCTTCAATCTGTTTATAATCCTTATGAAACTCTTCACCCTTCCAACAATTTCGTTTTATTTCAAACACATTGGATAGTGGCGTGCAGATTCAAAGTTCTCATGGTTATAATAATAATTGTGCTTTCCAGCTTAAGGTTCTTGAGGTCCCATCATCAAAAAGAAAAGACAAGAGTGGAACTCAGGATCGCAGTCGTCAGCAGTCGCAGTGAGTATAAGACAAGCATTGAAGATATTAATTGCCCTAACTCACTGTCAAACGTATAATTTCCGACCGCAAACAATGGGTCCTTAATTCCTGTGACAAACTTGCCATGTTTCAAAACCTTCCATATGAACAGGAACTCTGCCTTGTGATGTCTAAAACCATCCAGAGTGTAAAGACAGAAACAAGAAAGGATGAAGATTGTACAGACTGTAGATTACATATGAACCATATTATCTTGTTGGGCCTCCAGTAGAAGAATGAGAATATTACATTCTGGTTTCTCTCACAGGCAAGCAACAGTGACCTTTAAAATGGTCCTTTCAACAGCCATACAGAAACTCTTTGAGAGTGAGGGACGCACACCAGTAGTAGATATCAGATGTGACATTGATCAGTTTAAGCAACCACTACTTGCTATGGAACACAGGTAAGATTTATTGAAGTGTTCTTCATAAATAGTCTTTGAATTTAATTATCAGAAAATGCTGTAACATACTCACTAAGGAGCACCTGTCGCTTGCCTCCCACAAAGCTCCTACACTCTACAGTCCCTCACTTGGATGTACACATGTATCACTTTTATGCTGTGAACAGTGTCAACCAACCATCCCTTTCCAAGGCCTGTCTATCTTTCACATAAAGCTCGTAATTTGATTTGATCAAGTCAATACAGACGACAATTCAAAAGGGGCGTAATGAAGAGTGAGATTTGTACCAAATAAGTGGTCAGATAACGTAACGCATGATGGACACTTCATTCCGGCTAAATCTGACATATTGTTTTTAATATTGTAATGACAATCTTATCTTATTACCATGTTGACTTTTTAAACTTGAATTATTTTAAGTTGACTATTTTTGAACAGAGAATACTTTTTACCACTTACAAGTTAAGCCCTTTTTCCGTCTCAATATTGATTCATGTTTACAATGTTCAATTCCTAGCAGGGTCAGACATGCCTCAATCCTCAACAAGCAAACCTATGTCATTTATCAACCTACCTCCATTTCTCATCATTACAGTGAAAATGATGTCTGGGTCGCAACATGGAAGCCACCAGCTAACTGTCGCATACTGCAGTACAAGTACTTCATACATGATTTATCCGGTGAACATGACGAGGGCTATGAATGGCTTGGAGAAACATCATGGAAGAAGACGATCAATCGATTCCTTGATGTTGCTTGTATGTAGAAGGACACAGTTCAGTTTCAGCTAAACTCACTATTGGGTTTCTCACATGGTCATTTAAAAAATTTTCTGCTCTAATTTAGCACATCTAATACCTTTTCGCAGACCCCAATTATGATCCCGATCATCCATACCCAAAGAATTCATGCAATAGACTGGCTTTTGCCATTGAGCTAGTTGCTCTGTTTTCCTGAATGAGAAATGAAAAATAGTGTCATACAGACAGGCTCAGATTTTGGAATGTCAAATATGTTGCAGTTGAATTAATCCACTTTCAGTAAGCAAGTATAAGATTAGAAAATCATTTACCTATAATCATTGCTTTACACTTCACATCTATTTTAGCTCTCAAAGAGGATACAGTAATTTATGACGGTGTAGTTCTGATGAAAGACAACTCTGGATATCTTCAGAAAGCCGGGTCATTTATCAAGTCTATTGCCAACATCGCAACATATAAAGAGGAAGAACTCAAGCGAGGGGTAAAAGCCATGCTCCCCGACTGGGTAAACGAGCTTAAAGATGGGAAAACTGTTGAAGAGCTATATAAACAAATCACCTCTACACTTGGTAGACATTACATACGTCTCAATGGATTCTCATCCTTTATCCATGGCCATGCTGGGAATCCGTATGCTGCAAAAAACTCTGTTGATAAGGTAATACATGTATTGTGATTGTTTCTGTTTAAACCGTTTTCAAGATTTCAATCTCTTAGAATTCTTATATTTCTGTTTCATTCGTTTCGCAAAGAGTTTTGGTACAGTTGAGCAGATCATGTATAACCACCTAGACTAAGGCTAGATTATGCGTTGAATTTAAGCGCTGTGAGATTTTTTTTCCACAGTGTCATACATTTCAGTGAGATATAGGTAATATGTTGCAACTGTCAGACTGTCACAATACAATCTCAAATCTTAGCTCGTATGTCAAGTCATTACGATACGGTTGCTTGCAATATTGGTAGGTACGGCGGGACTATGTCACCGCAGCGTTTGACAGTCACAAGAAGTTAATCGAGTCATCCCAGAATTATGGACTGGCACTCTGCTCCCTAATCGGACTACTAGATATTGGCAGGTATAGATATGAAAATCCATCAGCCATTGAGATGAATATAGAGAAAGTTGCAGCACTAGTAGCTACCACAGTTAGCATGTGGGGACATGCAGTTGGTGAAGGAAAAGTTGACCTAGACTTGATGAGGCAGACATTCTCGCACCAGACAACATACTACAAGTGAGTAGATTTGTACTATGCAGAGCTGATTCACATCCTGAGATGGATTTAAAATGAAGTTCATACCATAACCTACCACTAGGCATGGTCATTAATCATTTTGAGTGAGTTTTAGTATAGGAACTCCATTTTGACAATATATCATCCTGCCGAAACCTTCTGTACATAAGTGTACACATCACCTTAATCTGGTGTCCTCTCCAAGACGCCTCATGGTGGTCCTCATATGAAATGCCCAGAAAAATCAAGTTTTTGAGCATACATGGATTCACTCTACTCCTTGTAATGTATTGCATTCCTAATTCAAAGGAATTTGGCTGATGCTGTTAAGAGAACTATGACATGGCTGCAAGAACACTACTCTGTCCGTTATTCATGGATTTGGTTGCTACCAGTATTTCACCTTCTGACAGGAACTCTAGAGCTGACAACACAAGGCTCAGTCATCAATGATGACAGTTGGTGGGGAATAGATCAGCTGAAAAGAATTGTTACCAGTCATCAAAAAACTTTCCCAGATGAGTATGTCAAATTATTTTGTGTGAGCAATGTGGTGATTGGACAGGGCTCTTTTTGTTATAATACCATAAATATTTAAATATCGAATGCAATGTATTATCTATGAAAGCAGAACAACATTTCACAGTTGAAGCATCAATTATGACTGAATATCACAACATTGTTTCATGTTTTATTTGCCAATTATATTTTAGTGGGGATTGGAGACTTTACATTCGCCAACTGGCCCTTTTCTTCGAACTGGATAAAATTCTACCATATTCTTTTCTTGGGTTACTTACTGACCGGCAGCTGTATGATATGCTGCAGTGTGCAGATGTTGATGAGGTTATGCAATTACCAGTGGATGGTGTACTAGCCTGTGCCAGATACCATGCTGGACATTGTTATCAGGTACGAGGAACAAAATTATAGTGTCTAGTTGTCTACAGTTGATTCCTCACTTCAATCTGAAAATTGAGCAATACCCATGTTGCCAAAAATGATTACCAGTTTTGATGGATTGTAACGAAATGGCAATCAGAAGTCTATCTAATCAGTTCTGATGTAGAATATTGCCGAAAGATACTTTTATTTGATTTTTCTCTTTGCTTCAGCGCCAAGGGATAATTGAGAATCTACTGGGTTATTTGTTAAGAAAGCGATCAACAAAATGGTAAGAATTCATCAATGTAAATTCAAAGCTTTGCAATGTTTTAAAATGACTTTTGAAGACCTAAAATAAATCCTGATATGATCCCAATCCCAATTTGCATGATAAAATCACAAAAGAATGATGCCATGGAATAATGATATCTCAGATTTTCCCCTACAACCAAATCATGTTCGCTCTTACTAGTCATGTGAATATTTATTTCAGGTTTGTTATGGATAAAGATGATAAAGCGGTGGACTTGACAAGAGATATGTTAGCAACCCTGTTACCCAACTACGCAAATGAAGTGACTGAAGCATCATTACTAGCTGTACAGATATATCTCCATTTGATGGATGGAGCTCTTGCTTCTGATGGAGATTGTGATATAAATCAGATGGGTGCTCCTCTGATGATTTGGCTGGCGACATTCAAGCAAGTTTATGACAGATCCACTGTCAGGCGCAGTGTGTCGTATTTTGACTATGCATTGAAGATCTTCCGTACTCGCTATGAGACGATCCATGACCTACCTGAAAAAGAAATCAAGGTATGGAAGAAAACCTCTTTAATCTGGAACACAATAATTGCTAGCATCAGAATTTACTATGGCATATTATTATTATTATTCATTTGGTTGGGGGCTGTAAAAATAGAACATCTTGCTCTAGAATGCTGGTTTCAGAAGGTCAATGTATCTCTATATTATACCTAGTCCATAGGGGAGTCACTTTGCCTTCATTCTTTGGTGATGTTTGGCAGCTACAAATGGTTGGTTTCGTCAGAGTGTTACACTTTATGACTGAAGCTTGTTGATATTTCGCATCGGAGAATATTTTGCCCTGAATTAAAGTTAATTAAATCCTCTCAATTAGTATCTTTTTCAGCTTTTCAAATAAACAGGTATAATTTTTATGGCATCTGGACAGTTTCCAGTTCTCATTACTCAACAAGGACATTCTCCCATTGCTTTTTATCCCACCTATTATGGTTGTAATATGCAGGACTACACAAAGAGCAATTCTCTTTCAGATACCTCGGGTCTCAGAAATTACCTGACCCTTTGCATCATTCCTAGATTCCTGCAATTGAATGAGAACACTATATTACTATATTAGAATTTAAAGCATTCTGTCATATTTCAGCAATGGCAGCAGTTGTTCAGATTTGGTGCAGAGAATGGATTACTGAGTGAATGGTGGCACGGCCTCTGTCAGAAGGTTCTAAAGAACAGACTCACTTGGGTAATGTCATCACATGACTTGGATAGGAAAATTTATCAGAGTTGTCCCGATTGTTGATTAAATGATTCTACTTCAAACCTAACCAATGTGTTGGCTCTGATTGGCTGGTGGGTGAGTCTTTATCCCATCCCACAGCCAATGATATCAGAGCCAACACACAGAGCTAACCTATTAATGAGTATTCCCGCTTCATCGCCATCATCATCATCAATGCAAAAAAAACAACCTACTACGAAAAGCTACTATGAAGTCTTGCCGTATTAAAAATGAACAGCATTTCTATGTTTTACATTCTGCTTCCCCAAATATCAGGTGGCGGACAAGTCAGAGGAGTCTGTTATAGACTTATATTGTACACACAACACTCACATACCAATAATGGATGAAACTGTTGCCGAAGTAGCATTCCCAAAAGCTGAGAAGTTACTGGTAATTTATTATGAGCTGCAATAATGTTTGTTTTGACAGCAATGTGATATTTTATGTGGGGAGAGCCTTATCAAAAATTATAAATCATTGGCCATGTAGACATAGCCGCATCCACTAGGATACTGTGTGGAGTCAACAAAGACGATGATGCGTGACCTATTTAGCTAAAGTTGTTAAGGAATTTCTATCAACACAGCGCACTAACAGGACTGTGACGTCAAATATCACACACTTTTCTGGGTTACTTTTATGCGAGCGTTTTCGGGAAGGCCTCTACTGCGATAGATATATAATACACTTGGAGTGGACCAATTTTTTAAAGAAGCATATCATTACGAAGGCAAAGAATCAGGGAATAATGTGATGCATAAGTAATATTGAGCCACCTAGTGGTTTAAAAGGGATGAGTCAAATAAATATAGATTGCCATTCAAACTCTCTCCATGTTTTTGTTAACATGTCATAGACGTGTTTGCAATTTTGTATTTGTCCAGACAAAAGACAATGCTGCATGGCTGAATGCGAACCCAGAGAAAGTTGGCAAACTGATTGACAGAGCTCTGACTAATCTATGGGACTCAAATGATGAGAGTGATATGAGTATTGTGAAAAACATGGTTAAGTGGGGAAACTTTCTCTCAGTATGGAAATTCTATGGTAGGGACATCCAAAACTTATAATTGTTTAAGTTTAAATCAGAGGCATATTTCCTTCATAAACCTGACAACCAAGCATAGAGTTATTATAAACACAAAGTTATATATATGTGTATCTTTAAATATAATGTTAATTATTATTATTTACATATGTATATATAAATATAAAAACTCGATGCTACAAAGTATCAGAGTTGACTTCTCTTCAGACGACGTAATATTGCTCTCACATATACTTGTTGCATTGTTGGTCACTTGACCCTAATAGGATTATGTGTTACATCCTCACGACAATAGAAAAGTTTTGGTATCTTGGAACATTTCTCAATCCCTGACAGACTGCATACCCTTTCTACCTACATGCCTTAGCTTGTTGGCAAGGTTGAAAGAAGTCTTCAGTTATTATACTGATGACCAGTTTATCAAATTGTGTTTTTTTCTTGTTTTAGTTAAAATCAGAAACCAAAATCAGCTATTCTACATATCAAATGACAATGTGGATCGACTGATACGTTCTCAGTCAGCTTTGGAGAATGTGATGGATTGCCTTGTCAAAGGTGTCATTAAATTCTCTGACTTCGCATACCTCTCTGATAATGAGCAAAGGGTCATTGACCTGTGCGAGATATCTGATGAGCTGACAACTTATCAAGCGTCGTACGGAGAGATATTCAGAATCAGAAGGTCAGAGAGAGAAGCTTTTCACAAGTTTCACCGTCTACTAGCAGGATTCTGGTCTACATGTAAGCTTGCAGTGGCAGGTGAGTAGCAACTAACAACGTTGGTTTGAATAATGGTAGTTCAGAGGAAGCATGTTACAAGCAAGAGGATATTTGCTGAAATTACCACACAGTAGATTCAAAAACGTAGATTCATTTTCAAATCTGAAAACAGATATGACTAACAATGACTTGAGAAATTCATCAGTGCTAATGCGCCTATCAATCCATATAAAGACATACCTGGATGGTCAACAATTTAAACTGTTTAGATCGTTCAAAATCCACATGTTGCTACCAAACCGATCAGCCTGTACTGTCTCATGTTTCTTTCTGGCAGATCGAGCAGCTATTGATGCATGGCTGGAGAGGGAGACTGACTCTCTCGAGTTCACGCATGCTGTTCATCCTTCAACCGGAAAAGTTTTCTGTGACTGTTTGCCTGATGAAATTAGGTTCTTATTGAATGAATTTGAGAATTTGATGGACAGGGTGATATTCAATCATGCGTTTCACCGCTGTATCACAAAAGCAGCTCCTGGGCCTGTTAAGGATATCAAGGTGTTGTTTGAGACTGCTAAAGCAAGCTATGATGAGGAGTTGGATAGACTCGCCAAAGGTTTGTGATAATGCTAGGCAATGTCAGGGAATCTTAATATGCCTGTCAAAAGTTGGGAGATCTGTATTTTCACTTGAACCATTAGTGAGGATGAATAAATAGCAAGTCTTGAGATAACCTGCCAGTCTTTTGGATAAATGACTGACTTTCATGCCAACAACTTCTTTTATCCATACATGAGTGCCTTTTATTGTGCTATTCCTTCAAGGTGTCAAATCATGAATTGAGGAGCAAAGACAATACAGAATCTGCATGTCAAACCTTGGTGGAAATTTTACGGGTTGCCAATAGGCCAGAATAGGATCTGTAGCTCAAGCGCTGACAGGGAACATATTCTTTGGAGTATTGGCATTGATATTTTGCCAACCTTATATTTGGTTCAGTTTTTTGTTGCACTTGCTGTAGCTTGTTGATATTTTCAGGCACCATCAGCATCTCCCGAATGGAAAGACTTGTAAATATATACTTTGGAGATAATCATGCCAATTTCATGTTGGAACTAAGCAAAATGTTGGAAAAAGATGTATTCACAGAAAGGAGAGGCCAGATCGACCTGTGCTCACACCTGGACCAGTACCACAAAGGTGCTCGTGTTGTCATGGGCCTGAAGGAGAAGTTCAACATTACAGGGAACTTTGAGGACTTGGAAAGGATTCTCGAATCAGTGAGTATGTCTCCTTTTGTGCATAAGGCTTTTTAGGAGGACATTATCGGGCTGATTCAGAGCATGTTCCAATAAGAAATAAATTATGTAATCTATATGAATTTTAGTCTACACGTATATCAACACCCAGATCAGAGAAAACGAAAAATTGAGTGATTGTCGCTAGAATCAACAACATGGCAGGCTTTCTTATACTATTCAAGAAACAAGCCAGCGATATTGTTCTTATGATGACTACCAATCTCACTCACGTCTATTATGCTACTTAGGCAGATAAGCGGTTACAGCTAAAGGACATCAGTCCAAAACTAGTCAAGAGTGCTGAGAGTATCAAGGAAATAAACCAGGCTCAGATTGAGTGCTTGGATGCTTTCCTCAGCTGTGGAGAATTGATTGATTGGATAAGACGAGAGGTGCCAAGTAAGTGCAAAAAAAAATTATCTGATACCTGAAATCAAGGAGTAACAGCGGTTTGCTTAAATTAACCATTGTAATTGTAATAATATGGGTAAAGTGTTGGCTGCGAGGCTTCATGTCTTGGCTAAGAGGTGTTAACTTTAATATTCAAAATATATCAACTTCTTTTGTCACATCTTGTATTGTCAACGACCTTGCCCCTCAACCAGCTGCGAGCTCGTTGAAGCTTCTGCACATGTTGGCCTTATCTCAACTTGATTTATTTATTTTGGTTTCCTAAATTTTAAATTTTAACAGATGTGTTGCCAACACTATGGCATTATTTTACTGTGGTAAATTTATTTAGGTTCGGGTAAAGATTGCGTCATTATTTTATCTTTGTAGAGAAGGACATCAGTAACTTTGTGGACTTAGCGAGTAGCACCCTCGGAGAGGATGATCACGCTGCTCTAAAGACTCGATATCTACTCAATGCACTGACTGGCTACAGCCCGCTCATCTATGACCTTTCCCCTGATGGTACTGATTACATCTCATTCATTGAGATATGCCGTAAAGTCTGGGAAGCCCAAACAAACAACAATCACCTGATCACCAACTTGGTAAGCGGTTTGGCAGCATTGATACTGTTGAACTATATTCACATTTAGTACCTCGAATGACAAGAAATAGTCTCGCTCAAAACTGTATTTTGGTAACTTAGACATAGTTAGTATTTCATATGACATCTTGGTCGATCTCAGATTCTGGCGCATTAATGGATATCAGACGCAGTGAAATAATTATTGTGCTCTCGAGGTACTATGTTTGTCAGTTTTGCAATGTTTTGACCTCTAACCCTACCATTCTATCAATCAACTCTAAAAGAATTAGCGATTTGCAATAAAATATAAGAATAACTATCGGTATTAGATGGGTAAGTATGACTGTTATTATGTCCTATTAAATTCTAAATAGACTGTAAGGAAGTTTGTTGTTGCACCATGACAATGTTTACTCATTCGTTTATATTATGTATGTATTCATACAGACATCATCTAATTCTGAATTGGAGTGGTTGAAGAAAGTGAAAACTCATTTTGGTAATGTGGAAATGAAGTCTATTGCTCAGGCCACATCGATCAATGAAGAAGGCCTCTACTTCATCGGCAATATCCCGGACTACAGCAAAGATTTCAAGGTAACTCACCAAATGGGAAGCAGAAAGTTGAGATAAAGAGTATGATAATTTGATAGCTTCATGGTTGATTCAAGTACAAAGGCCTGTCACTTAGTCTTTCAATGATTATATCAAATGATCTACTTATATACATTTAGGCGCTTGATGACGTTATACAACTGAAATGTGACATCACAGACAAGGAAAAGACTGAATCCAAAACTTACTCCTACTCACAGCTCAAAGAACTGCAGAGTAAACTGACCTTGGTAGCTGGTGAAAAACAGGATGAGAACAAGGATGCCATTAAGCGTTTTGATGCTGTGGGTTATGTAAATCTTGTGTTCTGAAGTTAAATTACACTTTTATCAAACATTGTCATGCTGAATCCAGGTATCCCTGCAAAACAGAGAAGTTACCCATATAATATTGCGAAGAATATGAGAGTTAGCCAGCACCCATACAAGTATAAGTTATCTAAGTTTGGATAAGCTCATAAGCCATTTGTGCCACCATTAATTTTACTCCCTCATTCAGTATTCCTCCAAACCATATCACATATTGTGATTCTACATAAAAAAAACCGATCACTGATTATCGGACTTTGTTCTGCAGATGAGAGATGCAGTGGAGAATCTTGCCCGTGCCTACATTGACATCAGAAGAGAGGGGTGTATACAGTTTGATGATATGCTGGTGGTAGTACACTGTAACCCGAACCATCGATTGGCTGTGGAGGTACGACTCGTATCCATTGGGGTCAGTATGATTGCATTCAACAAAGCCAAGGATCCAATAGCTCACTGCCAAGACCTCTACCGATACCTGAAAGACTGCATAACAAAGTGGAGACAGTCAATGGACATGAAAAGAAGGTAAGCCCTCTTTGCCTGTGCATAAATTGAGAATTCATTCTTAAGATTAACTTTGTGGCTGATTAAATCATCATGGTCATAGATATGTATTGAGAAACAATCCGTTTGTGACTGTGCAGTGAAATAAATTACACTTGTGTCATACCTCATTGTTTATATGTACCCTACAGCAAAACAAAATTCATACAATTATTCTACTTCACAGTGATCACCCTGAGCTAAACTTCTATACTACTGAACAACTTGTAGTTCTCAGAAAAGAGCTGGGGACATTCCTCGATAATCATTCGCCTCAAATTCTGAATCAGGTACACCGATATTACCTATCATCTATTCTTGACTGGTCGAGTCATCTGCACATTACTCACAGATCACAAGTCATCTGATTGGGAAGATTGGGATTGCACTAAAGAGAGAAGCAAGGTGCCCTAAATCCTCATACTGAGAATGTGATACATCCTAGAAAACTAGAATGCATCCTAGAGGCGAGGCCATAAAAGACCTCCTAATCGTGGGTGTGCAGCGAGCTGCCAAAACTGAACTGGCACTAATCGGCCATCGGCAGTGACACTTTGATCTTAGCCAATAGGCCGAGAAGTCTAGATTACTCTTCTCAGAATTGACTTTGTCCCTGCGCTGTGTATATATATATATATATATATGAACATATAATATATATAATATATATACGTGCACATTCCCCATATAACCCGAATGGTGAATCAGTGTGTATTGTGTGATTTTTCAGGCGTTACCATTACTGGCTATGATTCAGCCTGTGATACCAGAGCAGTTACTCCAGCTGATAAACTCTTATAACCCTGGAGGAACTGTAGAGGCTGCAGAGGAAAAGGAGGATACAATGGATGATGGGAACACTTTCATCACATATGACAAAATGTCTTATGAACAAAAAGAGCTGGTTGATGCCGTTATGGAAGAGCATGAAGATTTTGATGAGATGTTGGCTGTCCAGTGCATGAACGAGCTCGAGGAGCCAATCACTTTAGGTGAGCAACAGTTTAGCAATATCATTACTTTCTGCACTTAAATTCATCACTGGACAGATGCCAATTCATCGCCAACTCTTTCAGAATGAACAATGAACCCTGTTGTTTTTAGATACAATGTTCGAGTGGATTGAGCAACACAAACACAAGCAGAAGCAGATTCAGGAAGATCAGGCCAGACAAGCCAAAGTAGATGGTGACAGTGGGAAGCAAACTTCAACACAGCTGATGAAGAAAATAATGGCTGATCAGCCTAAGTATGTTTCTCGCATGCGTGTATAACATTTTTTTGTGGTAAACTACTGCTGCCACTCAGGCCAATTTGTGCTCATTGAATTCTGTATAGCTCCAACATAACTAATTGAGACTTTAATCTCAGAATTTTTGCCTAATGGGCAAATAATTTGCACCAACTGATCTTCAAAATCAGGGCCTGAAATTTACGCACTAGCTGATGACGTCATTAATTTCCACATGATACGGTAGATAATTAATTTTATACCCAGATTTTGATGATCAGTTTGTGCAAATTATTTGCTCATTAGGTGACAATGCTGAGATTGCAGCATCATTATTAGTTTAGAGATATATAGAGTTCAATAAGAACATATTTAGCTGTGTGTCAGCAGTGGTTTAAATACTAAAGCCAGTCGCCATTCCCTACTCTCTTCGCTTTTTATATACCTGTAATCCTTATTCCAATTTACAAGTAAGTTCAATACATACTTATACATGAATAAATTTTACCGTAATACTTATCGAGTACTAGACCAGGTCTCAGGGCATAGACTAGAACATATTTGATAAATTTCACACGGAAGAGGATCATACCGGATATATGCATATCTCCAGAAAGCTAGTTAGAGTCGAAGTCTCCAAATCTGTTATTTTTTATCACATAAACTGTATAGCCCCGTTCCTGCCTGTTTGATTTCAGCCAGATTCCGTGTGACATGTGGACCACTGCATTAATTTCTTCTGTGGCAACTGGTGTCACTTTCCTGTTTTGCCAGAACTGAGACATATGTCTTGTACCAGATATCAAGTTCAACGATGCGTAACCAGGTGCCCAGATAGTGAGAAAATGTTGATAAAGCATGAAAGTTGCAAGCACCCTTTATGTGTCAATAAATGCCATATATATTTCTATACATCTAAAAGTTCTGAAGAAGCATTGTGTGGCACCCTATAACGGAATGCCACCAAATCACGCATTGCACCGTGCAAGCCCTCACACTACTCTGTACCATGAACTTTCATTTGCAGGAGTGCTGATTTGATGGAGAACTTGGGAAAGCTGTACAACGAGTTTGTAGACAACACAAGGCCAAGTTTGATGGATGATTTGAAGAAACTGTGGGCTGAGTTTATAGAAAACACAAAACAGAGTATAAAGAACTTCTTGGGTATTCCTCAACTGGGACACGTACTGGAGCAGATCAGTAGTGAGTGATTACCACGCTTTATACATTGAAATTGACAATGAAGTTATGTGATGTGTTATTTGTGCTCCCATCCCCTTGTTTGAGCTGACACAGCAGACCAGTGAATAGTATTTGTGAAATTGGGCAGCAATGGAAAATCATAGACATGTGATGAAATAGAGTAAATACATAATATATACATGTATATACAATTTATCATAACTCTATGGAGAAAACCGTGCACATTAAAATTTTGACAAATACAAATGCAATCAGTACATAGCCAGACAGAATTTATAGCATTTCTGGGTAAACATAATTTGCAGTTTTTGAAATTGCCCCCCCCCCCCCTCATCTGGTCATCTATGATGTTAACTCGGGGTATTACTGTACAAGCCCAATAAACTGCCACTTCCATATAATTTTAAGAACTGATTTTTCCTCATTATTTACAACAGTGGATGACTTCATTCATAACCATTGTTGAGAAATTCAGCTTTAACAGTTCTCTCAAGTAGATAGATGAGGCAGTTTGCTGGGCTTGTACAGTACATACCCCACAATCACAAGCAATTTCTAACTCTATCCATAATTTTTACCCTCAAGAATTTTCTTACCAGAAAAATCGTTCATATATACAACACAGCAAACTGGCTGACTTAATATATTGCGTTGCCATGTGTAGTCTACAAACGAGGGGTGTTAACAGGTAGATGAAACATCATCTTGTCAGATTCAGGCTTCCATACATACTAGCAGACACTGTATTTTCATTGAACAGAGTTGAAGGAGAGACCTTTACGGGAAAGGAAAGTACAGCCCTGGTTAAGGCGAGGAGCCCCATGCCTAATACCCACACCCCAATGTAAGTATAAGTCCAAAGCGGAACGCAGACAGGGCTAGTAAACCTGCTCTGCTTGGTAGTTGTTTACTTTGTGATCTAAGCTCACCCCTTTTAAGTGCGGGAGCATAAAATACTCGTCAAACACTTGATTCAAAGCGTTCAATATAGACAGTTTTCTGAGCTCTTATTTATGCCTCAATTCGGAGTTGTCCTCTCTCCAGTTTGGTACTTTTAACCCACGCCGCATAGGAGAAACCTGCTGAAAGAGGGTTATATTGAAAACCGCTTATGTTAGGATAAAAATGATTTTTGATTCAGAGTCGGCACAATTGAAAACCCTGTGAGACAGGGTTTCCAAATCCTTGGAGGCTTGAATGTTGATAAATCTTAATTTTAGTGACAAAACTCATGAAATGTTCTGCCAAATTGTCCGCAAAACAAGCGGAAAATACTATAATTGACTATCCAAATACTAAAATTATTTCCCAAACTATGTCCATATGAGTTTTCAATATTGCAGATTCTGAACCAAAAATAATTTTCATCCTATTATAAGCGGTTTTCAAGATAACCCTGTTTTCAGCTAGTTTTTCCTATGCGGCTTGGGTTAAAAGTACCAAACTGGAGAGAGGACAACTCCAAATTGAGGCCTAAATCAGAGATCAGAAAACTATCTATTGGCCAGCGAGAAAATATTCTCGTTGGTTAATTATTCAGTATTGTTCATGGCGGAAATTGTTAACGGCCTGGTTGTTTTTGAGTACTTTTATTGACATTAATGTTCCTCTTAATCATGTCCTTCCAAATATTCATTTGTTTGTGGAATATCATTGGCTCATTGCTAACCTATTGAATATCTCATTATTTGTTAGGATCAGGCTTTACATTTACATCTTTTTCAGCAAAAGTTTACCAGACTGTATTGTCGATATATGAATATGATGGAGAGTACACCTACCCTACTAGAAATGAAGTTCTACTCTGCAATGATAAAACTACAGTTGAAGAAGTATATCATTTTTCTCCCCATAATTTAGCTGGTAGTTAGTGTAGTTAGTTCGGTTCACTTAGTTTAGTTAGTTCAGTAAGTTCAGTTAATTAAGTTAGTTTAGTTGGATAGTTTTGTTAGTAACAGTAACACCTTAGAGCCTGTGTCAGCTGATTAGTAAGCAAAAATGATGTATCTACTTGTAGCAGGTAGATTGATTATTTACCTAGACAAAAAAAACGTTGGATACCAATCAAGATGATGTGAGTGATATTCACATTTGAACCTGATGTTTTCGTAGGTACGGCTATTTCTCAGCAGAGCACTCAATGACCCGCTATCCTTCTACTGTATGGTGAACTGTCATCTACTCAGCTATGATGTGTGCAGATGTATCGAAACTCGCCTCACTAACACTGCTGACGACACAGTGAAAAGTTATGGCTTGGCATTTATATATGCTGAGGAGAAGAGGGACGCCAGAATTAGAGCATATCTGGACAAACATCTGGTGAAAAATGTCGTGCTCTCTACACCACCTAAACTACGGAAATACGTGCAGAAGATTCTCACTGTACCCGAGGATGTATTATCAGCATGCTCTGTGGATCTTACAAAGTGAGCTCATTGCTATTGAAGGGTAAAGTTGTCCCCATTATAATTGCACATGTCTTTCAATACTTGAATCAGTAAAACTTTTGCCAGGGTTCCCAGGTTTCTATTCCTCTCTGGTACTAAATCTGAACTGACCGTATGGGTTTAACATCAAAATAATTGGAAATTTTAAACTTGGGTATTAATTTCTACACAACAATTTAATTGTCTTATCTAAAACCAGTGATGAGTATTTTTTCATTGTCTCTTGATTCTCAAGGTCATGCTCTAGGCTCATAAGATCTAAGAGAGCAGGAGTCGGTAAATCACTCAAAAAGTTCAATCTTCTCAACGAAGTGAGACGAAACAAACAGCTCAAAGGCAGCGACATCACCATACCAATATACAAGACCATAGACACTGACAGTATTATAGCTAGGCTTAATACTGAGCTGGGTAATGGGTATACAGACACCCCACATCATACTATACATGTAGATATAGCTCATGAAGTAGAAACTGGAGCTGATGAGCTGCTGTTCAATCTCATTATACTGAGAAGCGTTGTGAACTCAGAAGGGATTGTCTGGCAATTACAGCCCACTCAATACTACATCATCGAATGTATGCCGTACACCAGAAAGGTAAGTGTCACTTCATCTTGAAAGCAATCAAAATTTCAGATGCTCAGTATTATTGAGGTGATTTAAAGTTGTTTTGCCCTATATGGATTTAACCTGACCATGGTGGAGTGAACTATGCAACTCTGAGTAGTGAATAGCCGGCACGCTAATTAGCACCATCAACCCATTCTTTTTGGGGATGGTGAGATGGCGCAATCGGTTGGCACACATGCTATTCACTGCCATGGGATTGGTGCCGCAGGAGTTGTGGGTTCGAGTCCCATTAGGATAGCTTTCAAGGTTGATTGTTCCAGCCCCCAGCACCCTCGGGTGTATACCCCCTCTGAATGTTTTATTGCTTGTTTTTCTTCTTTTGCAGCAGGACAAGCGATGTGCTCATGAGGTGATGGATTATCTCCCCACAACATGGTGTATCACACCACAAGAAGCTGCCTCTGCATATGCCTCCAGGCATGTCCCAAGTGAGCATTTTCTTTCCTCCAGCTTTTGAACTGACCAGAAACTAAATGATTGAAGTCTGAGGTCGAAAGCTTGGTTATCAGATTGGGTTCATTTGGGTTTATGTTAAGTGGACATGGAGAGTCCTGTCTACTAATAAATCAGCGAACAAACTCATTTACTTTGTAGAGGGTTTTAACGGATTTGACGCTGCAGTGTTGAGAGAGGAAGAGTGGCAGATGGTTATCAAATATTTGGTCTGCAAGCATCAAAATGATAGACAATACCAGAGAGCAGAAGGCCTGTTCGAAAATCCTCTCCAAGCTCTGGAGCTGCTGATTGGGTGAGTACTTTGTGCCTGCCACTAGTGATAGTCAACTTTGCACGGATTGACCGGTTGAATTAACAGGGAATAATTGCTAGAAAGACTTCTCACTTCACAACAATGTATATTTGCAGACAGATAAATCAATGATGATCGCTTTGTGATGAGAACGCACAATAAAATTATGATGATGAGGTGTACACCCAGGGGTTCTGGGGGCTAGAACAATCAACCTTGAAAGCTCCCCAAATGGGATACAAACCCGCAACTCTTGTGGCACTAATCACCTGGCAGTGAATAACAAGCCCGCTAACCGATTGCGCCATCCCACCATCCCCAAAAAAGAATGGGTTGATGCCGTTAATTAGCATGCCCGCTATTAACTACTCTGAATTGTGTTCTCTCACCCCATAGCTCATTCCACTCCACCATTGCCACCCTATGCAACACAGCGTATGTGTTAGGGCTGTTGGCCTTACATGGCCCAGTGCTGGGACATTGTATCAAATCTTACTTTGGCCTTATGACTCGAAATATCTTATATTATTGTCTTTTAATGCAGAGAGAGAGAAACTAAACAATGCATGGTTTTCCATTTTCATTCTTTAGAAACTGTGGACTTTTTGACCCAACATGGAGCGAGCTGAGACACTATGTTTACTTCTTGAGCAACCAGCTCAGAAAAGTGGAGACCTCTCCATTCTGTGGACAGGCTTTTGCAGAAGATTTACCAGGATTCAGAGCATTTGTCATTGAGTTCATGTTCAGAATGGCAAAGGTACTGTAATATAAGCGTGTATACATTCTACTTACTTCAAACAAAGTAAAAATCAGGAGCCATACACCATATGTACATACATACAAACACACAAATGGTTGCCACCGTAATATGGCTAGCTCACCCCTTGATTCAAGGGTGTTGTTAGGCCTCGAGTTTAATTAATTACTCATCACTTCATAATCTGTACCAAGGTATTTCTCTAACTAACTAAATGTATCTTCAGGGATGTGATGAGTGAAGAGCTGATGAACAACTTCAGTGCCCTCTGATCAGCTACTACATGTAGCCTGTTATTTGAAAAAAAACTACTTGTCCAAGCGCAGAACTACATGTGCAATATAATTTTATGACATTTGTAGGATTTTGCTACAAGATCATTGAAGATAGCTGAAGAAACCCCAGGTCTCAATTTGCATGAGGTGAGAATTACATCTTAGTTTCCCACTCGCAAAAGTAAAAGTTATTACCTAACTTGACCAGCAAACAAATAGGATATTGAATCTTGTTATCATTAAGATATACTGTACAGAATGAAGTAATTCCTACTTGATATTTATGTCTTATGAAATCAGGCACAGGAGCAGGGAGGAGGAGATGTTCTAGAACAGCTGGAGATGAAGAGAACATGGGAAAGTGGTAATCATCCATATCTGTTCTTCAATGAAGATGGAGAAACCTTCTCTCCTCTAGGATTCTTTGTAGAAAACAGAGGTTTGTGTGTGATTTCATGCCTGTCCTTTGGCAAGGGAGTCCAAATAGTATTGCTACACACCCACACATGACACTTAAACATAACAATTGCTGCAACTGTAACACTATAACACATACCATGAGAAACTAGTATTAAACTTTGCACATTATTTATAGCCCTGCAGTGGGCAACCAATCCATTACCAGAGGAAACAATACGGCCGATGTAATCCAAAACATTGAACAGTAGTACTGAAAGTTTCCTTGTCAACGTTGACAGTATGAGACCATTAAGTTATCCCCTCATGTTGATAAAAAAGGGCAACTCCCCTATCATATTTTTGTGTGTTCAAGGTCAAGCGTTCTGAATCCAAATATGTAAATGACGCGTGTTGCTAAGCTTCACATCTGCATATTTGCCAAGTCTCCCTATTTGGATGGGACCCTCCAGATTTCCACATCAACTTCTGCCCACTTCCCACTTTTTGTAATTCCACTATTTCCTCCAGATTTGAGACAAAAGAGCCCTATCTCAATTTTTTAGTAACTATCCAAGCACTTGTTGATGAGTTACTGAATGGTAAGGTCTTTGCACACAAAATTGAAAGGAATTGTGCTATTCAATAGTGTTAACAAATTTACCTGTTTGTATTGAAATTCAGAGTATTATTGTCAATGGTGTGGTTGATACTGGACACACCGCCCCCAAACCCCCAGGTGGATCGCTCGGGTGCTCTTCCCTGAAGCACCGCAATGTGGTGCAGCATTGCTGTAAATTGAAATCTCCCACTTTTGAATTTAGATTACTTGGCAGGTATGCACATCTGTAACTTTAATTTTATCCATTTCTGCATTGAGTCCAAAATAGACTATTACATTGTTTGCAGGGGGACATGCCCTGAGTCTTGTTGATTGCCAGACAAGAGAGATGCTAGTGCCTAACTGTATGCCAACAGCACTGAAACAAACGCTAGATCGCTACCAACTGCCCATGTCTGAAGACTTCAATACTCTCACCAGGTAACACAACTTTTCCAAGGACACAGGTTTAGTCATAAGCCCATAGTGAGCACAGTTATGCAATGCTTATCAATTAACGATATATTTTTGCTACAAAAGTGTTCATTTATGTTGTATGTAAAAACATGGAGTTGTCAGGAAACTGCCATAAGCTGAAACGATATGCCTTCATGTGACATCATATCAGATTTTGTTTACTTTCACTTAAATTTTAAGTTATACACCCATCAATTCACGCATTCACCATGGTTCAATGCTTCGAATGAGTTGTCCGCTCCTGATTCGAAAGAAGAATGATTAGAAAGATTTGCCGCGGCTGAGAATCTTAACCAAGCCTCCCACACTGATGTCTTTGTTGCCACCCATTCATCTACGTTGCCCTAAGCCACAGTTGTGAATCAGCACGGTTCCGGGATTCCAATGAAGGAACATGAATCAATGCGAATGGAAGTTAACCTAAATGCTATTCCCATGTATCAACTAGCCCTAAAACCAATGTCACATTGACATATGGAAACATAGTGATTGTGACTTTATCAACGCCTAAAATTGGTTATTCAAACTCCGATACAGGCCTGCACAGCTAAGGAAACTACGTGATATCATGGTGAAGACAGTGAAGTATTCAAGAGAAGTTGAGATTGATTATGAGACAACTGAAATACAAGAGGAGCCGATGTTTGTAGGTGATGATGACCCTGATCCGAATTATGTCCTTACTATGGACAACGCTAAGAAGATATTAGCAATCCATCAGCGTCTCAGGTATACATTACAGGGTTTGATCATAAACAGAAGGATGAGTTTGTAACAATATTCGTATAGATTTTGCCTTTGTTCTGGTATACAGGGGGATTTCAGAACTAATCATGGGCGTATCATACTTCTCATTCCAAATTTACTCAAGAAGAACACACATGCCTTTCAGCGTGGCTTTTTTGTCCATCACCTTCCAATTTTCACAATCTTTGTTCCAGAGTTGAGATACCAGTGATCATCATGGGAGAAACAGGTTGTGGTAAAACGAAGTTGATTGACTTCATGTCAAAGCTTCAAGTTCCCACAGCACTGAAAGAGGATGTTGATACCATGATTATTGTGAAGGTTTGCTTAAAACATACTGTTTACAATCTTTATTCTTTTCCTTGTCTACCTATAGATCTCACTGCCTTTAGTAACATTTTATGAATGGCCACACTATTCTCTGAACTACAAGACATAGTTTTTTATCATTGTAATGAGTTTTTAGCATGAACGCTACATAAATGCTAAAAATGAAATTTCCCAAAATAAGATTTAACAAGCTAGTAACTATTCAAATTTTACCAATCTATCATGCTGCATTGTATCTACTACATTATTTAGATTCATGGTGGAACAACAGAAGAAGACATCATTAACAAGGTCAATGAAGCACAGAACCTGGCCAAACAGAACCAGGAGAGATGCGCGGCTTATGCAGCAGAGTTTGACTCCTCTCAGGTGATGACAATTTAAGAGATATTGTTTTAGCTAAAACAAAATAGCTAGATTCAAAATTATGAGGGTTGCATTGTGTCTGAGTTTCTAAAGAAATAAGCTGTGAAAGATGGTTGACTGAAATGGAATTTTAATGAATATGGACTGCTTTTGTTCAGGTTCCCACCATTTACACTGTCTTGTTCCTGGATGAGGCGAACACTACAGAGGCTATTGGCTTAGTCAAGGAAATACTGTGCGATGGTCGAATCAGAGGAAAACCATTAGAACCTGGAACAGGACTGAAGATCATCGCTGCATGTAATCCATACAGAAGACATTCAGATGAAATGATCGAGAAGCTGAAGAAAGCCGGTTTGGGATACAACGTTGGAGAAGACGAAACAAAGGATAAGTTTGGTAGGTGTTTCCATAGGATGAAATCATTGCCTTGCCCCGCCCCACCCTGCCTCTAGGCAATTTATTGATTATTACTGATAAAACACATCCATGATGTTAGAAGGATGAGTATTTTCCATCAGGCTGTGTTGTTCTTATTATGTGAGTTGTCTGAGTTTGAGATATGTGTGATTTGGTCGGTCGAAATGATGTCCATCTTGTGTCCAGCTTTCTGCCATTATGACCTACTGACATCCACCACACAATCTTCTTGTTTGTAGGACAAATACCCATGAGACACCTTGTATACAGAGTACAAGCTTTATCACAGAGTCTGCTGCCTCTAGTCTGGGACTTTGGTACTCTCAAATCTAGAACTGATGATGGAGTCGATGTGGAATGTGCTTATATCAGGCAGATGATCATCAAATTTGTATGTACATTGATTTTTTATTCTTTTTATTCTCCTCAATACTGGTTGATCAGCGTTCTAATTTTTTTATGAAAAAGGGCCACTATTTCTACATTAAACCACTGCTGCCACAGCTTGGCTTTGCCCAGCATAGTCACCAGTCAAAAATTTAAATAGAGAGTTGTGGCATCAAAACATCTAGCCAGTAGCTTTGAATGGAATTATATGAGCTCTCAAAATGTAGGGAGAAACTTCTTCCCCGGCCATCCACCGTTAGTGATGACAAATGTTGTTGTTGACCAATCAGGTGCCTTTAAAATCTAGCTGAGATCCAACATTTTGAATAGTGTTGGATCTCAGCTAGATTTTAAAAGCACCTGATTGGTCAACAACAACATTTGTCATCACTAATACTCCCTAAATTTTGAGAGCTCATATAACTCCATTCAAAGCTACTGGCTAGATGTTTTGATGCCACAACTCTCTAATTAAATTTCTGACTGTTGGCTATGCTGGGCAAAGCCCAGCTGTGGCAGCAGTGGTTTAAGGTCCATCTCTCAATCACCTTGTCATTACTAAAACCACAGCTTTGAAGTTAAATTAGACATCCTACAATAATAATTATGAAACATTCCAGAATCAGTCATCCGAAGAAGGAGGATTAAATTTTGGACCACACACTGCACTGGTTGCTGAGATACTTACAATGACTCAGTCCTTCATGAGAGACCAGAAGGTTAGTTACAAAACAATGTTTAGGTTTCTAATCTTCCATCCCTGCAGGTTGTAAACTGATCAAGAACTTAATTTTGCATGATTTTATACCATCAAAGTCTCTTCACAACACCAAAGAGACAACTTTGCATTAATAAAACATAATTCACAAACTTCAATTTTGTGTTTATGATAAATGCATGTGTATATAAAATAAAATAACCCCATATCAAGTGCCTCGCATCACTTTTTCAAAAAGTGTTTTTGAAGAAAATAGAAGAGATGGCTGAATCACTGTCCTGCCTTCAACCGCATAGTAAAACTAGTTGAGGGTGTGCTAATTATATTGTTTACACTTCTTTTGCCTGATATGTGCCACGAAAGCTTGAAATCAATTGGGGGTGCAATGAAACTGAGAAAATTAAACGACAGCTTACTTTACCCATTCATATCCAATTTAAATCTGTGAGCTTCAGCGGGCCGCGGTGGCCGAGCAGCTAATCTCAGCCAAGAGGCCCAAGGTGGTCTAAAATCTTAAATTCAAACACCTGGAGTGGATGGCTTTGCACGAGAGGCCCGAGTTCAAATCCCGGTGAAGCCAGATTTTATTTATATACCCCTGAAGTTTTGTGGCATCTATGAACGCAGCATTTCTAGTATGTCCATTTGCCTGCAAGATGCCACCAGGATATAAGTTGCACTTGGTTCTTTTAGGATGAGTGTAGTTTTGTAAGCTTGAGAGACATTCAGAGACTGCTGGATGTATCCAACTGGTTCTACAAACAGAGGAGATACCTATTCCCAGCTATCGATGGACTGGACGAGGATGAGATGTTACTTGATGTTGAGGAGGAAGAAGATGCTGAGCCTTCCTTTGGTCAGGTACCATTCCTCTCAAAATTAACATACCCAATATTAATATGGATTCACATTGAAAAATACCAATCTACTAGATGCGCCAACAAAGATTTATGAAATCTACTGAAACATGTAGATTGACATGGTTTGCTACTATATTCAAAATGAGATCATATGTCATCTTTACATACATAATGATGTTCAGCCGCAACCTCTGCTGTCATCAAACTTATATAGGTAACTATAACTCTTATAGAAATCAAGCTTAAGCACATGTGTTTCAGAGAGACTACTCAACTAGGAGTCTGATTCTAGCGATTGGAGTGTGTTACCTTGCAAGGTTGGAAGATGAGACAAGAGGTCACTATGCTGAGCATATTGGTGGACGGCTGGAGGAGCTGATTGGAGGAGAAGGGATGAATGGAGCCGCATACCTTTTCTATCAAATAGAGAGGTCTGTGGGTATATGCATTTAAATTCAGTTTCCAATTGGCTACAATTTACAATTAATATTTTCGTAGCCCGCATTCGTCCATTGCAATTACATTATACAATTAGATAAATGGGGCAACCCATCCACAAACCATGGACCTGCCAAATTTCAGCATCCCATGACATTTCCACAGCAATTATTAACTTTCGTTACCAGGTGTCAGGATATGTTTATCCAAGAGGTGATCGATAGAGACCAGCATGTTAACATTGCACAAAACAAAGCTCTGAAAGAGAACATTTTCATGATGATCATCTGCATAGAGAACAGGATTCCTCTGTTTGTGGTGGGAAAACCAGGAAGCTCAAAGTCACTCTCTAAATCTATGGTGATAGATGCCATGAAAGGCAACAGCTCAAAGAAGGAGCTATTCAAGAGGATGAAAAGGGTAAGATGTTATATCTCATTTAATTCCTTAGTCCTGGCTGAATTATTCAGAAGAGCCTCAAGGTAGGACCTACGTTAAATGTGCTTGTGTGTTGATGTGATTATTTCTTTTCATTTTAGACATACACTGTATCATTCCAATGTAGCAGACACGCAACACCAGCTGGTATTGTGGGAGTGTTCAATCACTGTGCTAATTTCCAGAAGGGCCAGGATCTAGATAAGTTTGTCTCAGTTGTAGTTTTAGATGAAGTAGGACTGGCTGAAGATTCAGAGAACATGCCGCTCAAGGTGAGTGGGTTTAGTAAGCTGAAAACACCAGCACACTGTTTGTAAATTAAAGGATATACACCTGTATCAATTAATAATATAAAGACACGTGCTTAAACACAAAACCTAGTTCATTCATTTTGTTTTGGTCAATTTTATAAGTATTGATGCCTATAAATAGGCTTTTATATTTTTAGACACTACATCCATTGCTGGAAGACGGCTGTGAAGGGAATCAGAAACCAGAGGACTGGATGAAGTGTGCTTTTGTTGGTATATCTAACTGGGCGTTAGATCCAGCTAAGATGAACAGAGGAATATTTGTCCAGCGTGGCACACCCCACCCTGATGAGCTTGTTCAGATAGCCAAGTAATTGTGCATACTTATATTTCATCGGTAGCAAGTTTAAAATGGTGGTCTTTCAGAGAATGGACTTTCTACACGGGTTCATCCATTGTAAGACCATTTTCTGATTTGAAAGGATATGCCCATGTTGCATTTCAATAACCTGGTGAAAAAAATATCTATCACCACTGATTTAAGTGCAATTGAAGCGTTTTGACTCAATTACGCCCTTTGAATGGGTAATTCTTGCATCAATATGTTGAATCCTCTCAATCTGTAGCGAGATATGCCGCAGCTCAAGAAATGGTACTGGTGTTGGACCATTCATATCACAGTTAGCAAAAGGCTACCTGGCAATCTGTGACGCAGAAAAACCAGAAGAAAGAGATCTAACTGAGTTCTTCGGACTTCGCGATTTCTACAGGTTGGTAAAAGTTCTGAATATCTCATAGATACGTACAAATTAACTTTTTTGTTTGTTTTCATGTTGTGTTTGTGAAAAATCCGTAACCCGAAAGACATGCAAATATTTCATTGTTTGAATGATTCGTTGTCTATTTCATTGACTTACCAATGAAACATGTACATTTTACAGTTTGATGAAAATGCTTGTGAACTTTGCCGGGAGAACAGGACAACTGAACAGAAACCAATTAGAGCACAGCATCAGACGTAACTTTGGAGGATTTGATCCTGAGACTGGATTCGACCCGATGGTAATATTCACACAGTTTTGTCCGACTTTGGACACACTGGCAATGCAAGCAGACCGTAGACCGCCTATCGACTCTATAGGCCTCATAGAATCAAGTCTGTCAGGAGAGGATAACCTTGTCAGATCGTGAGTAAACATTCCATAGTGTGGCTGCATATCCAAGTTACATCTATATTCAATAGATTGAGATGTATATTTATATATATGTATGACCATGACCATGACATGTTCCTTCTTGTTTGCAGACGCTGTGACGTGTGCGGTAAAGTATTAGATAGAGTATATGCTCTGCCATGCAGAGATCACTTTGTTGGCCAGTGTTGCAAAGAACAAATGGAAGCAGCACTGGGAAGAAGAGAACAGCCTATTTGTACAGTAGATGATTGCGCTACCCCCATACCTATCGGCTATAAGTGGACGCCAGAAAATAGGTATGATGGATACTTGTCTTAGCTTTTAATTAAATGATGTGATCCTTTAGTCCCTTTGTCCAGCGGGATAAGTTGATGATGTACGCAATTCTAATAGCTTTAACTGTGTCATAGAGGTGAGAGCATTCTACAACTATGGAGTATATAAGTGAATTAGTCGATTCATTCCCAATACATGTAGTTTTCAAATGATTCATTGCATTGCGACTTGTTTTCAGAATTGAGAGTCGATATCTGCTTATACTTACTGAGAACCTTAGCGTGCTGAGTATAATACTGGATAAGTTCAGGTCGTCTCAACAGCAGCCTGAAGTGGTCTTCGGCAGCAAATTCCCTGAGGATGTATCATACACACAGGTATAAGGCTCACTATATATTTCCTTGCTCTGCCCCTATACAGTATACTATTTTTCCTACCTCTTCACCCTCAGGAATATTTATTACATTGTATGACTTATGTATTATTTGACTCCGACCTGAAACTGGAAACCTTGTTTCCATCCAGGTATGCCATAACATATACAGAATCAAGACCTGTATGGACATGGGAAAGCCTGTGATCCTACTGAACCTGGATGACTTGTATGAGAGTCTCTATGATGCCCTCAATCAGTACTTCTCTACATGGGGTGACAGAAAATTTGTGGATCTTGGGCTAGGAACACACAGGGTGAAGACATTCGTCAATGACAACTTCAGGTAAGTTGCGGCCACATGTTTCTTCTTGATATGGCGTACCTAAATCAAATTTCCCACTACACTTGTGCGTCACCACGTAATAAATAATCTTTTGTGATATTGTGAATTTTTGAGTGATCGAGTTTAATGTATCTCAACGACAGCTATCTGTTATGGTGAATTGAGCTCCTTTTACTCTAAACTACTGCCACAAGCTGAAGCGCCTTGCTCAAAACCATATTTCAACGAAACCTAAGCTTTAGTATCCTCAAGAAAAGGCCTTTTATTCTGTTGTTGTGACACAGAGTTGCAATACTATTCAAGCTAGTGATATATTAAACTTTTGATTTTAGGCTGGTCGTGATCGCTGACAAGAACAAAGTGCTCTCAGAGTTCCCGATTCCACTCATAAATCGTCTAGAAAAGCATTACGTGTCAGCAACATCTTTGCTAGAGAGACAACAGAAAGAAATCAAGAAAGCTCTGGAAAAATGGACTGGTGACTTTGTGAAACCACAAAGAATACAAGAGTGAGCCAGCTCTTTTCTTAGCAGTAATAATTTAATATGAGCTGACATCTTGAGATGAATTATGTTGGCTTGTACTTTGTGTCTACACACCCACACTAATTTTGCCTTTTATAGACAAAGGATGTGTCCTGCGGTATGCGATATGTGTAACGAGAAGTTAGAGAAACCATATGCCCTGCCATGTAGGCGCCACTATGTAGGGCCTTGCTGCAAAGAGCAACTGGAGAGAAAACTTGAGACGAAACAAGAGGAAGATGAAGAGTCTGTAAAATGTGAGGTTGAAGGCTGTGATACTGTGATACCGGGGAACTGGAAGTGGGAAGTCGATACCGTGGCTCTTGAGAACAGGTATTTTATTCTTCATATTATCAGTATGAGGACCCAAATGGCTGCATTATCAATCATTATCAGCTCATAATCTTTGTCATCCCTTTCTCTACACAACAAGTTTTTGAAATAATCTAATCTTATTCATAGTACTACTTTCTGAAAAACATTAGACTCAAACTCTGCCATGAAACAAGTGATAATGCTGGATGACTTTGGAAAACTATCAGGCATGACTTGAACAATTCGAAAAGTATGATGATCGATTAATGAAAAAAATGCAGAAGACAAAAGACATCACAAAGAATCAATAACGGGTGAATTTTTGTCTAACGCCATAACTTTGTCATTCTAAATTTGCATATAAAATTTGAAACCATTCGAATAATTTTATTAATACAGACAGTACTTTGAGAACTCAACAAAGGAGACATCATTTATCGGATACAGCTCAGAATGTACAGCCTTGGCTGTGCTTCAAGCCACTGATGATATAAACGCCCAGCACTCTCACATGGAGAATAGGGAGCTGGACGATAAACACTGGGAGAAGGTATAGATTGATACTCCAAATTTGAAAAGTTGTCGCACCCAAAAAAAATGCTTTTTCTCTTTATTGTTTTTCTCAATCTTACATCATCCGCTCGCCACTCTGATGCAGGTATGCTGTCTTTAAATAGGGCGGCAGTGATTGAATGACACTTGTTTAATTAGGATGTAGTGCAGAACTCCAAGTGGTGTATAGAAGGCCTGCTAGTTAGAGTCATCGATCCCTCCTTTCAAGGGGATAGTAAGAGGGTACAATTGGCTATCACCTATCATTTTCCTTGTTATTCATTGCTTCTAACTGGTGCCACAGGATATGTGGGTTCATGTCTCCTCGTGGAAGCATCTATACTTTCAAGATAGATTGTTCCATTCCTTAGCACCGTCGCCACATTCTTCCTTCTACTCTTCTTCAAGAAATACCCTTTCCGTAAATAATAGTTTATGGTTTATGTCTCATGTTCATCACCTTGTTTCCGCCTAGGTATATGAGAGATCGAAATTCTACTTGCTGCTCTGTGCTACTGGAGAATCCGTGATGAGACTTGATAAGACAGAACTAGCACATGAAGCTAGAACTATCCAGGATATATATCTACACCATCAGTACCATGAGACATTACTGCAGTACCTCGAGAATGAGTTCAACCTCTGTGGCGGCCAGTCACTTTTTGTACAGGTGGGCGCCAATGGTAAAATTCTTTTCGAATGATGATCAGAATTTCCTCATAGAACTGTTTATACGCCAATTTTTGGTCATTGCAAGCTAGTGGCCAATGTTTAACTTATGTTCATTTTCAAGGCTTTTCAGTGATATGTGGTAAAAGTACAGGAACAACATTGTGGTATCACAATAGTGTAACTAAAATTGGTTGCCATTTCAAGAGCTTCCATTGTATGTGAAGCCTCCATTTTGGCAAAAAAAGTCTCAATCTAAAATTTATTGGTATTTTAGGTGACCTCTTTTGCTGAGCTGATGGGCGCTCATGATGTGATGGTGCTGTATGATAATCTGAACACACTCGGGACAAAACAGGTGGAAGTGAAAAATATGTATCTCAGAGATTTCGCGAAGGAGGATCAGTTTACTGACTCAATAAGGTGAGTTGCAAACAATAATTGAAATGAATGTGTGAAAATGGACATGAACATGAAAATATTGTGCCTGCACCTCTTACAAAAGTAAAGCAGGGCTTTACCAAGTGCACTACCCAAGCAGATTCCATCATCACAGTATATCATTAAGCCGATCATTACATGCAAGATTGACTGTAGGAATTACCCTCCCTGGTGACGACAACCCTTAACATCAACAATATTTCTTGCCCAGAAAAGTTTTTGGATTTTTCCTTATGGAAATCTTACATAACTTTATCATAAGTAACTGCCTGACTATAACATGCATTGTGTGTAGATATTACAGTTATTATCAATTAGAAATGCTATTTTTAAACAATTGTAAACTGTCTTTGAGGGATTTACCAATAAACTGCTATCTAATTAATTTTGCTGTAGTTGCAAGTATGAATCTTCTATCATAAAATATGAGATATTACATTTCGTCATAAAACTCTGCGACTACCTAATATGTTTTAACCTTGGTCAGGTATTAAACTTACTTGTGCTCTTTTGTTCCAGGTCATTTTATGTAAAACCCAGTGAATATTCTACAAAGCTGCTTATTGTACAGTGTGAAGCTGCTGATGAGAATACAGAACTTTTAGATTCAGTCAGATTTATCCTGCAGCGTGAGAAAGAGATTGCTGATGACACAGTACACTCCATACTACTACTAAACCTACCAAGAGGTCGTAACTTTACCGGTTATCAAGGTAGGTTGAAATCAGTAAGCACATAAGGAGATGAAATACAGTATGAAATCAATCATCAGCAAATAGTATATTCTGGTAAATATGCCTTTCTTCAATGAGGTTTGGGTTACCCCCTCTAGAGTACAGATGCTGGCACCCATGGTACTCAACCCGCTGTTTTTCCCCTGAACTCAAGAGGGGATAATTTCCCCGCTTCAAAGATTATGATGAACTAATATTTTCTGATTCTGTCCTGATAGGAGGCAAATGGAAGTGTGTGCACATTGATGACCCAAGGTCGCCAGACATCAAACTTCCATCACTGAGTAGATGTATGAAGCTCAAACCAAGCGAGATAATAGCAAGGTTGTTACCTGCACACCAGCCTCAGGATCAACAACATGCTTATGATGAGGAGCCGAAAGCTGATGATGAAGCAATGGAGGAAAATGCTGCTCGACTAGTGGAAAACATGGAAACAGGAGTCGCTGAAGAGAAGATGGATGATGATGATGGTGATGATGATGATGAAATGCCACCATTGGAAGATGATAATCCTCAATCCATTGCGGTACGATCTCAACGGAGCCTTAGTGAATTATCTTTCACTATGGTCCCATGCCTTGAATGAGTGGTCCACTCCGATTTTGAATTATGAATGCTAACGATTTCCATGATGGAAGAACATGAAAAACATCTATCATGCTGGGACTCGAACTCAGGTGTCCCATGTTACTACCCAATGAAGGCATTGCGTGCACGCTGACCATTCAGCCACGTCACCTAATTGGTTTTGTTTGGATTCAACACGGTATATGTTTTCGCATCAAAAATTTTGTTCGTACAAGCGGAAGTGGACTTAAATGCTATTCCCATAGATCGATAACTCCCGAAATCGCAACATGGGAACATAGTGAATTATATATCCGGTGCTAATTGTTGCATAACACCACAATCATATTATTGCCATTTGAATATTGAGTAAGCAACTTAAATTAATAGTTCAATGAACAGAAAATGCATACTGATAACTTCATTTATATTATTGTTTGTGAAAATCATACAGGATGATGAGTATCCTGATGTAGAAATGGGAGGAGAACAACACAACCCTGTACCAGCTCCTCGTCTTCCTCGGCGAGCTGCTGACATTAGAGAAAGGAAAGACGAATATGAGGGCCTCATGTCTTTTATACTTCAGTGCCTGCCCCCAGCTCTATCTGTCATCATGGTAGATTGTAAATATGATCGAGCTAATCTACTCAGGAGAATCCTGGAACACAACACAGGTAATTCAGCAAAACAACTGTCAACAGTTGCTTCAGTTATTATGTATCTTTTGCTCTGCCTTTGAATACAACGCGAGCAGATAGCTTGCCCTGGTTTTTTTCTTTAGCTGAATGATCATGTTTGTTGAACAGGTGAAATTCATACATTTGTGTTTTCTTCAGATTTCAGAGAGATCTTCCTGAGACATGTTCATTATTTGCTGAAGAAACAAGAAGAAATCTCTATTTCACATTGGGTGAAAGCTGATGCTGCAAAAGCTAGCAACATGAAACAGTCCGAAACAATGAGGTTAGCTTCTATTCAAACTTACATAAAGATCAACCCTCAGTGAAAGCTAATACAAATGCTATGTTCATATTGGAATGTTGATGACTAGCAGTAGTCGCGTCATTATCATTGATGGGAAAAGCTTCCATTCTGTGCAGCTGTTTTTAACTGACTCCTATAAATCAGTGTCTGTGTATTGATGCTTAAGTTCAAGCATTGATACTCTGTACTTTTTTATCCATCCCTGAATATGAAACTTGTCTTATGTACTGTAGACATGCTCTAGAAGATTCTCTAGAGAGAGCCTTGGTCCCAGCTCTAGCTGCTGTTATCTCATTCGTCGATGTCAGAATGAATCTGGCATTGATGGAAGACAGAGGAACGAGAGCCGATATCTGGCTACAAGTATTTGATCAGTGTGGCAGCCTTGGACTCAACGTTGATCCACAGACACAGGTTTGATAACAGGAAACACTTAGCGCTATAATTGAGGTGATATTCAAATTCTACACATGAACAGGGGCCAATCTTCAAGGAACCACGACTATTCTGTGACATCCTGGTACAGATAGCGTTTATATAAATATTGTCTCAAAAAAAAGAGCTAGTTCTAAGAGATAGGTTGTGGAGTTTGGTCTAGAAGCATGCATGTAAGATTTTGATAAAACACTCCACACTGGCTTTTGGCTTCTTAAAAAAGGGCTGCTCAGTGCTGAACTGTTGTAAAGAAATTGAACTATCCGGATTACGTATAAATTAACAGTTGTGACTTGGGTTATCTCCCTTCATCAGATCGGGAATTGCCCTGATCTGAAAATAAAATTGTGTGGATAGTTTAGATAGCGAGGTCATGTTTGCTGCTATACCCCTCACCCCCTTCTATTGTTGAGTGTCTTCTAAATACCACAAACTATTTTGGATCTATGTGTAAAGGAAGTTGTTGTGATGATATGCAAGTCTAGTCAAATGCCATTTATATTACAGAAACTTCCAAAATCATTCAGAATCCACCAGGCAGGTGAAGGGCCTCAAACCTTCAACACACAGTTCCCATATTCATGGCTAGTTAAGTCTTCTATTGACAAACTTATCAACGATGTCGCAGGAATGAATTATGGCTTCGGTAAGTGGATGCGTTTTTTTGGGTTAGAGATAAATGACTTGTTACCTTTATTATTGTACTGCTTACTCTATGCTTTGTCATGGCATTGTCCCGTCTTGTCCGTGATATGATATATCACTTTGGTTCTTTGTTGAGGTTATGATGGCGTTATCAAGTTATTAAACAGAAGCCCCCTATGTTATGTAGGGCTGGAAAAGTGTTTGAACCTGGTCCTGATCCGCGGTTATAGCCTCCTCGGGTCGGGTTCTAACTTTGTTAATACCCGCTCACTCAGGCCTAGTCAGCCACATCACTACCAACTACCAATTACTGGTACATTCTTGCTATTACCAAGTCAAAACAACTTCTCGACTTATGATCGAACCCTGGACCTCTTGATCTCCATAAATGGTTTCTAAAGCTGATTTTGCAGTCATGACTGGAGCTGAGTTTGACTCTTTGCTTGAATTGCGATACTTTCTATATTCTTTGTCAGCAGTTTCAAAATGGTTTAACCAGAGCTCAGAAAAAATCAGTTTTCAGTAGCACTGTTTAACGTGTACACGTACCCGGCCCGATCTTGATAGATAGCCAAAACCTGAAATATCAACCAGGTCTCGAATTTTGGAACCCATTCAAGACAAATGTTATGTACATATCTTTTAATTAGTTTTCATTAACATATGAACACATATCGGTATTTATAAGAAGATGATATATGATATATAAATATGTGTATATATATATATATATTCATATAAATACTTATATTCATATTCATATGTTCATGGTCATTTGTTTTCAGAACAGTTAGCAGAGCTGGTCACAGAACAGTTCAGCACTCAGTCGCCTATTGGACGGGTTGTACATGGCAAGCAAGACTTACTGGACAACTACATCAAAGACTTTGTCTATTTGTCTCATCCATGTGCTTCAAAGGATGAGCACAATGTAAGTAAAGTCATGTAATGTGTCTCTCGTGCAAGATTCAGTTAATTCCCTGTGCCCGGTACGAAAATAGGGAAAAGGATTAAGTTCTCCCTTATTTTAGTGTTAAAAGTCAGTTATTCAAATCGATTATTGCAGACCATCGTTTGAAAGCTTGTTCATTGTAGCCAGCGACACAACATGTATGATTTTTTTCAATGTAAAGTTCGCTTAATTGCAATTTGTGTATATGCATATGTTTGGTTCTTTTTTGTAGATTGTGGGCATGTCAATTATGTCATATCTGATGAGGAAACAGATACAAAACATAGGCATTGTCCATGTACACCTGGCTTATATGGAGCTAAGAACCATGTTTGCTAGCCTCTCTGAAATTCTTAGCCTAGCATGGAGGAATGAGGATGGCTCTAACTCTAACCTTGTCGGCAAAGTCAAAGATGAACTCAAAGCAACTTTAAATCAAATGAACGTAAGTGAACCCATGGGCAGGTCACCTGTTGTGTTCTATCGACATCAAGTCACCAAAGTATCCTTGTGATCTGAAATCTTAAAACTTATTGGATTAAACATCTTATGTGTAGTCATTGCCTAGTGACTGGACAGGTTTCCAAAAAAAAGTTATTGTGTTAAATTTGTTCTTATTATATTTTTGTTCTTCATTATATTATTCTCAAAAAATTAATTTGGTTTGCAACTCAACATGTCGGATGGATTGTGCCATTGAAATCTATGGATCGAAAGTAAAATATGTTGTTGGGAAAGACATAGTATGATGCTGGCATATACATCCTTGGATTGCGTGCCAAAATGTACTTGTTATACTGCTGTAGGATTGTGACCTGGTTGCTCTACGCTGCTTACTAGTCTATCTTACTGAGATAAAGCTTAATGTACTGCTCACCTTCCCTGAGATGTGGGTAGACGGAGTTGATAAATCAAAACACATTATCGCCAAGGTTCTGGGCCAAAGACAAGAAGAAAATGATGTGATGGCAGATTGCAGGTAAAATTACGTTGAATGACAGAGTGACCCCATCGTAATTTAGTTGTTACCAGAAATACTTGTGAATATATATCAATTATACGATAAATGATTGAATAAATCTCTTTGTGACTAACTAGGTCTAAAATGTTTGGACCATAGACACAACACATTTATGTCTATGGTCTGGCCAATGGAAATGCATAGAAATCTCAGAATTTGATTGCAGTTCATTGTTATCAATGACAAGAAAACACATGCAGCAAATAAATGCAGGGAGAATATTCATCCTCGAATCGTCAATCTTGATCCTGTTTCTCTATTGTAGAACAATTTGGAGCAAGCTGATGCTTAAGAAGTTATTTGTGGAGCATGTCATCATCCCTACTGAGCCTGTTGAGAGAGATGGACAAAAGAAACGCAAACCGCACAAGCTCTCATTCTTTATCAATGTATGCTAGATTTTAGATATCTTTTTTCGAAATATTATTAATGAATTATGCTTAGAATCAATGAAGGAGAGGGAGTTCATTGTTAGAATGATAGGTATAAGGTTTTCAGGAATATGGAAAGAAGGATGAATGGCCGCTTGGACATCTCCCACGATCAAGACTGACATTTTTAGAACATACCAGCATCATTTGAGTTAGAAGATCTCAAACTCACTAAATCCTTTTTTAGAAAGTAACAGGTGTCTGCTTCCAGGAGTTTGATTCTTTCAATCAGGTCGTTAATTGGCTCCGAGAAACTGTGATTGAAGGAGTACAAGCACTTTACAAGTAAGTGATCTTTGCATTTATGTGACAGGTTTGTTATTATTTGATAGGTCTTCATTGCCCCTTAGAAAGGTTATTCACCTTATATATTTGTGGTTTTGTTTAGCTGTGCTAAAAGTTTATCAAACTTTGCAGATAAAATATATCACAGAGTAAGGATATCCTTACTCTGTGAATATATGTTCCTGTGATGTTTACTCATAGATAGCTATACAATTAGATAGCCCGCAAGAGTGAGTATCGAATACACATCTACTTATCTTGGAGTCCTTGTTATAAGAGAGCCCCTGATACAGTCTTTCCCTCCGTATGATGTCACAGGCTCTGTTCAATATTATCATCCGAGAGTAGACAGCTATCACAGTTACCTGGAGTAAACGCAGGATATTATTAATTATTATTAATTAATTATTAAACTTCAGTTTGCCTGAACTCGAGTGCATGCAGATTTAACATTCTCATATTTACTGTTTTAGGAGATGTCCAAGACAATGTCCAATTTGTAAGGAACCGTTACACTCGCCTGTTCGCCTTCCATGTGGTCACATGATCTGTGACACCTGTGTGAATGAAGTAAAGCTGTGCCCAGATGGAGAGTGCGACGGCCGGATACCAGAAGGATTTGTATACAATCCTGCTAACGATCACATTGAGTATGTGTTATTTTTACATGCTCTCATATATAGTATGTACTTAAATTGTTGCGTTCAATGATAACTTAGGTTGGGATGAGTTTGTCCAATCAATTCGCAGTCCAATTTAGTGCCTCACCAATTAACAATCTATCTGACAATGTAAACTCACTCAGATTTTAAGTATCATTACGTCACTTCTGTGTTCTTGTCCCAGCGACTCTAAACTCAATGAGCTGAAGGATCTGAGGAAAAGACTAAACAAGTTCTTCATGGCCTTTGTGTCTGAGGTTGTGTTTGGCCCAGATGTGGAACCAGATGAAGAGATCCTACAGTGGCTTCTTCAGTGTGTCACATTTGGAGCTGGTACTCGAGTGTTCAGCTTATACAACACTGCCGATGTGATTGACCCGACTCCTGTGCTTAGATCTTTTCTTCTCAAGTTACTGATGCAGTGCAACAAAAGTGAACACGTACAAGAGCATCTCAACCGTCTTCTAGCTGAGTGGGGTGATGATGTAAGACAGAAGATCCAAACAATGGTTCTTCTCATGGATTGCAAAAAGGTTAGTTTCACAATGATCTTTGTTGAGGTGTGTAGTAATAAATTTTCCCCTTACTTATTTCACAGATAAAACTTTTCTTTGTCCGTCCTACTCTCATATGGGTAAGGGGAAGATGACTTCAAGATGTTCAAAGTCAATTTTGAATCTGTTCTGATCATGTCTTTTCCTACAAAGCTTTTAGGGATCATTGCTTGTATTCATATCGTGGTCCTCTTTTTCAGGACTTTTATTCGCCGACCGTATCAATCAATGATGTGTTCTTTGATGATGCTCATGAAGAGCTTGTTACCAGCAGAGTTAATGTACCGAATATTGACATGCTCAATAAAGTATCTGAGTTACAGTGCCTTCTCAGCTATGGTGTCACTGCACTAGATCTGAGAGTCCCACAACAAGCCACTGAGGACCTGGAAGAGATTGAAGCTACATTGCGGCAGTTTATACTGGCTGCTGCACAGAACGGCAACACTCAACCAGGGTAATCAAGTTTAAATTAGATACTGTGTGCCATCATTAAAAAAAAGTTATTTTAAAGCTTCAATTTTCAAGATAGGAATTATTCAGCTCCTTTTTCCTATGCTGTGTGTTAAAGAGTACCCAAGCGGAGAGAGGACAACTCCGAACTAAAGCTCAAATTCAAGTAGAGAAAACTGTCTATGAGTATGAAGTTCTTGATTCTCGCACATATTGATTTATGTCTATATCTAAGTAATAATGGCAAGTAATTAAAAATAAGCCCTCCTTAGGCAAAAGGTAAAGAGATAGCCATATAGGAACTCATGTCTAATCAGATTTGTGAAAAATTACCATGTATTTATGAATTGTTTAAGGTATTACACTGCAAGGCTGCTACTGGCGTCTCAAGGCGAAAGTTTCATCAAAGATCTATTGAACACACCACACAACTATCTCATTCCTGATGTTGTGAAGAGAGACCTTGAATCATTCACTGTACCAGATGTTCTGTCTGTATACGGAGGTCAAGAATACAGAGCTGCCAAAACAGCCATTGATGAAGTCATAGCAATGTCTGGAAATCAGGATGAGTTTACTAATGCTGTCAACCAACTCACAATGGTATGTGCACACAGCTCATGTACACCTTATGACATTCGACATTTCCCAGGATGATATTTTCAAGACATATAATGTGCACAATTGATACTTTTAAGAACGTTTCATGCATGGAGGCATACACTGTTGTACCAACTCCAATACTCTAGTTGCTGCCCCGCTCTATACAAATGATCTAGCCTGTCTTTCTCTGTGGACCAGCCGAGGGGACGTGAGTTTTATCATAGGCCGTCATTATCGTTATCTGCAATAGCTGTTCATCAATTTGAAATATAACGATGTTGATTTACCCACAGGCTTGCCGTACTCCCTGGCTACTTCTAGAGATCATATTTACTCGAGTCACCAGAACTTTTGTACAGAGAACTCCAGTACCACAGAATGTTACTAACGGACTCTGGGAGCATTTGAATATCCAGCTACAGGGCAAACATCATGTAAGTATAATCAGTTATCTGGGTGTCCCCCAACATAATGGGTGTAAATTGAGGTACGTACCTGACTAGTTTTTCCGGCATTAGCTACATTCATGGCAGGGGATTTGACATTACTTGCCTGTGTCCATGAAAAAATTGATGTTTTTCTCTGTTCGGTACGTTGCTTACACATTATATGCCATATACATCCTTATATTGCTCTAGTCTTTGTGCAGTGTAGTAAGTTCGATGTATTTATTCCACAGTATAGATGTTACTCCATTAAAACGATAGGTAGTGAATTTGGATATATATATGGTTTGATCTGAGTATTGGTGTATGTGAGGGGTAGGAAGAGACCACGATGAACTCTGCTAGATGAAAGGAGGGAATCATAACAATGACCTATCACATCAGAGTTTTTTGTGTATTTGATGCTACTAACAAGGACTAGATCATATTGTGTTATTACGATTTGTGTGCGTCGTTATAGGATATGTTGGGTATGTTACTAAGGGATGGTGGACTACCACGTGAAATGGACGTGAGCTCTGCGCAAGGGATCAATCTAACAATGCTTGTCCTCAGCTTATTAGACTGTATGAGTAATAACACTGCTATGGGTGATCTAAACCCTCTCTCTGAGCTGATCAACCAACCTCTACAAGCTGTCAATCACTTGCTACCAACTATGGTCGATGATCAATATGAAGCACAGGCAGAAAATATAAGGAGAGCTCTTCAAAAGGAAGGAGAGAACCCTGTGCCTTATGGTAAGCAACAACTAAAGCCTTTGTTGTTTATATTTTCCTGTGACATCGTACTGATTTTTCACACCTCAATTAGCTCAGCCCAAAAAAAAGTTTTAAGCTCCTTGTTAATTTTGTTATAAAAAATGACTACACATTTTGGGCTTCAGGGATTGATCAAGCTGTTTATTTCACTGTGATCGTACAGGTCTTGTAACCTGTCGCCACATTAATAGGGAGTTGTGTGCCTTCTGAGGTAAAAGAAATGCAATCTGTGAAGATAAATGACTGCTGGGAAAGGTTGAAGGTCAATTATTGTAGTAAATAAAATTAAAAGACCCCCACTGCCCCATGTTTAATCTTAGACTAGTTGGACCTGGTTTTTTATAACACATTGTTCTTGTTTCTGTTGCAGCATGCCCAAATGGCCACCCATACTACATTGGAGATGTGAGTATGCATGCAGTCATAAATCAATCATTATATGGTGTTACTTGTATTTTCATCTCCATCTTCTACTGTAGGACCTACATGCATCTCAGCATGATGTCTCACTCATAACTTGTGGGCTAAATGGTTCAACGTCTTCTTACTTTAACATTATATCCATCAATGTCTCCCTTTACATACCGTAAAGTTTTAACTTCCTGAGATAAGCCGGATAAAAACGCTCCTCCATATTTTGTTTATTTTTATGTTTGGATGGCATAACGTTATTTCAGTCTAATGAAAGTATTGGCTGTTGTGATGTTAGCTGGTACGGATAAAGATTGCTTAGGAAAATAATCTTGAGCTAAACTACAAACTTCGTGAATAGCCATGTGCAACATTAATCTTTGGATCACGATGGTAAACCAGCAAAGATTCCGATCAGCAAAGATGATGTTGCTAGAAAATAATCTCTTTGTAGCGATTTGCCTTTCTAAGTAGAACTTGATATAGGTATCTGATTTGTTGGAAATTGACCACTTCCCTTTCACCCTTTAATCCTACTACTATCTGAGAATATAAGGTTATGAAAACTCCACCAAAATATGATTGTAGTGCGGTAGGCCAGCTATAAATGCACGTTGTATGGATTGCGGTCAATCAATTGGCGGAGAGGAACACAGGCTAGCTGCAGCCAACAGGAAACTTGATGGTGGTCATCGGTATGTGTCAATGTTGGGAAAGTAGTGTCATGGGTCCTTTTCTATACTATAGCTGTGTACTAAATACCATATATATATATATATATTATGTATTCCACATCTGTCCATACACTTTATAGTACATTAGTCTGTGTTTCATTCTATCATTGGATGTGGTTGGTTTATTGAGGTTTAGGTAGGGGTGCCAATTGTATAATATTGAAAATTAGCCCACTGCTTTATGCTTGTCATCAGTTGTGCTATTATGACCCTATGGTATGTATCTCTCTGCAGAATCAATTTGAATAATGAATTTCTCACCTGAAAAAAATTGAATTGATCCTAAGAGTGCATTCTCATCCAATCCAACTTCCTCGTGTATAAGGAGACTCAGCACCCCTGAAAACCACCACACACAAAAGAAAATAGGAAAACTGAGTCTATATCAATTTTTTTTGTTTATAGTGCTCAGAGATCACGACCAGGTCACATACTTGGAGCTGCTAATCAGCAAGGAGGAGCTGCTACATCAGAGAGAGTTCTGAACGTTCTGTCATGTTCTGTGATGAGATGTTTGGTCCATCTGTGTATGTACGCTGGATCTGTGTTCAACCCTCAACAGGTATGTAATGTGTGGTGTGACTGTGACTTTCTAGTGTTTAGAACAGGGACATCTTCTCTTAATCCCAATCAAAATTTTGCTACTTATTCAAACGGGACCAGATACATTTAACAACTTTTTTTTTTTTTGATAGTTGAGTTGTTGGATTGCATCTTAACCAAAATATGGATATATATCATTAGGTAGAATATTTGGAAATTTGATTGCAGTTTATTAATTTGGCTGTTTTGTCAATCCATAGTTCACGTCTAATAAAGCTGTTTGGTCATACCAAGGTCATACTATATAATTTGGATATTTCATATTTGAAGGTCATACAAGTTGTGCAGGGAATACAGCTAAGAGAAGACGACCATGTTAGACAATTCTTAGAAGCTCATATCCAGTCAGATATACAACAGATATCGAGATCTTCTGGTGAAAATGTAGATGATTGTATCCTTCTACTTCACGAGCTGATCAATCGTATGAAACGAGGTATTGTGTGCTCAATGTAGAGGCATTTGCATACTCTTTGGGAATTAAATAATGCCTACTACTGGATATTTTTAGGTTTGAGTTGTGATCTTGTTGTAGCTTTGACGCATTGGTATGAAATTGAGTATTTGATTGAAAGCAAACCACAGAAGTTGATGAATTTTTATTAAAGTACAAACTATTTCAAGTCACAGTCCTCCATATTATTAGACATGTTATTAATTGATACCGGAATTTGAGTATGAAAATAACCATCACTAATTTTTTATTTTTTTTTAGCTGCTCAACAAGGTGGGAATCTGACACTCACCAGTATCCAACAGAGAAAAGCATGGGAAGCCCAATTTGATAACAGCTACATCAAACCCACCTTCGGAAACAACAAGGTAACACAAATGATCTAATAACCACCAACCCAATACAACTCATCATTTCAAAGCTTCTTCGGCTAAACTGGTTTAACTCTTTGTGGAGGATTTCTTTTTATTCCCTTTCTCACTTTTATCTTTCCCACTTTTGCAGGCTATCAGGTTACATAACGTAAAGCAGCAGCTTCTTACAGCTGATAATGTGGATCTGAGGAGAATTCTCTCTGTTGCTGATAAACCGATAGATGAAGCTAACATACTGGCTTCACCTGGACTTTGGGAGTACAAACAGACCCTTACTCTTCCTCGTGTGCAGAACCACCTCGCTACTATGCCTCCGGAGGTACGAGACAAGAATGGAGCTCAATTTATTAGGACATCCGACTTTGGATGCCATGGGCATCAAGCCAGGCAGCTTTCACATGTAATCGTGTCATTTTTAATTAAAATTTTTATAACAAAATATTTGGCATGGTGATCACCAAAGTCACAATATGCTGGAATGACAGTTATAAAAAGCTCTAGAATATCTTAAATGTTCCATAATTGACAGTTGGCACCACCCTACAGGATGATAATACTCACGGATTTCAATAATGAATTGAAATACCAGCTTAAAATATTTACGAATTTTGATTATTTATTTTATCTATCATTGAGTTATTCCAAAAATCTAATGATAAGCAGAATTGATACAATTTAAACTTAAAAAAATTTCATCTTATAGCGAATTAACGTATATGGTACATCATGTCACAAACATCCTATATTACAGAACTTCCCAACACTGAGACACATAGTGAATAATTGTGATGCTATTTCTGCTGTCCGATATCTTCCTGATATCCTGGAGCTCATGAGAATCTTCAGTGATAAGTTCCACAGCAGATTTAAACGTGACAAAGCCTCAAAGCTTCAAATCGGAGATTTCATCACAAAATATAAAGAGGAAGCTTCTAACATCGAAGCATTAGTTGATAGTTTCATTGCTGCCTGGAACATTATGGCAGCCAATCAACGTAAGCATGAACATAGTAAGACCAAGATTTATCCAATTGGTCTGCATTTGGGTTTTCTTCCTGTCGACATGTTGCCCTCTTACCAGTAGTGTGGGAGCGACATGAAATACAGGCAAATTGAATCAAACACGACATAGCTTATGTTGGATTGCAACCAGCACTGTTTGTTTCAGTTTCAATCAAAACTTGATAGCAGTCCAACAATGGTCATTGAGTCCATTCAATAGTCTGCTCTATTCCATCCATCCTTATTAGAAACCACTGTGATGTTTAATTACTGTGTGTTCTGTTCATTGTGAATTGTCTATGTAAATAAATTTTGAATACCTGTAGGTATGATAGGAAGAGAATTTGATGACATGGAGATCACATCACCTCTCAGTAGTTTCCTACTAGATCAGCACAGCAGAAGATTTGCAGAAAATAAGCCGAGCCCACCGTTCACTCTGATCATATATCTGATCGATGTTCAGAATCGACTGCTGTCTAGTGATGAGGAATCTTTGTAAGTTTATGAACCACAGCTAGTATTTAGGATAAAAACCACCAGAGCTCCGTTTTGTAATTAGAAGCACATAATCATTAGAAGCTGAGGCCTATGTTCTCCAAACCATCATACAACAAATACCAAACCTCTGAGCTCAGTCATACCTAATCTCTTTTCCTAAATTGTTTTTAAATCTCTTTTCTTAGAAATTTTTTCTCCTGTATTTAACTTATTATTGTTAGAGGTAGTGTGTTTGAGTAATGAAATGGGAGTTCATTGGTTCGAGTTGTGATGAAGAAACATAATTAGAAAATACCTTATTACACTGGTTCTGACTAAATAACAATCTACATCAAGATGTTACATGATCGGCAATAGCTACATTTTTAGTAGGTTTACATAGTGGTATATCAAATCATGTATTTCAATTTATACCAGGCAAACCTTGGAGATGTCGTCTATAAACAGCTCCCATGTGGTGACTCTTGGAAACTCAGAAGAACTGATTGGAGTTATCCTCTCTCACAGTGAATATGAGATGAGGGAGACAACTCGTGTAACATACAACTGGCAGGCCATAGAACGAGAACTTGTTATGAGGTACAGAACCAACAGACCAATACTAGACTTCAAGCCAGAGCAGCTGCAGTTCTATGTGTTCCAGGAAGACTTCAATCTGCATAATCAACTCAAATCTATCAGTGACTCACAGGTTCGTGATAATACCAACTGATCGTCAATACACATTCAGATCCAGATAACTGACTTCTTGAAGCAGGGAGGCTATTATCAAATATTTGCCGATACTACCCTACATACATAAAATATACACATGAACTTGGAAGTGGAAGTGTTGTTATCTTCCTACTGGAGCACATTATGAACAATGCAGAATCTGTACACCTTTAGATTAGATTAGATTTTGGATCACCTGAACACAGCTGTACAAGTCAATATGGCTCCATTTGATAGAATGAATAATGGCTGTATCAAATGTTTTAGGAATGGCTGAGTCTAGAACTGCATGCTTCTGTCTCAGCTAAGTTGACACCACGCGTACCAACGCTGACAGCCAACCTAAAAGATCTAAAAGTGGCCATCAACTTCCTGTATGGTACAAAAATAGAAGAAGACAAATCTTTAGCTGAGTATATGCAGTCATTCGCTAAAGACCAGCTTCTCTCCTATTTACCTGACTCAATCAAACTGAGACATGTTAGAGATGTGTGGCTGCTTCTCAAGTTTACTCAGACTGATCTTCTTATGAGGCAACACCAAGTATGGTTTTCTTTTAGATTTTGCCGTTCATTTTTTCAATAAAGATAAATTATTGCTTCATAAAATTAATTGATCAGCATCATATTCCTGATTGATTTGTCATCCACCTATATTGTCCTCAAAATTTAAAACGTTAGCTGATCGGCAGAGGCAAAATGAGAAATCAGTTGAATGTATTACTTGCGAGTAATTCAGTCAACTGACCGACAGACAGTAACCAGCTTCTTCGCTCATTGATAAAAATGTTTGATTTCAGGAACCATTTGATGATATAGACACTGAATGTCGAGAACCATTAACTCCACAGCTAGAAGAAATCCTAAGAGAATGCTGTATGTACAATAGTCCTAGAACTAAGGTTCTGCTACAAGAGCTATTCAAGTATATAATTCTCAGGCTAAACAAGGCTGCCGTCTCAGAAAATGAACTGAACACAGACCGAAGGTAAGATTTTGCCTTGCTGTGCTTGTATTGTGTATCGTGATAAACCCCACTCATGATGTTTTGTTTGAAGCCGGATGAGAGAAGCCCAACAGTCAAACTCCGGGCTCGAAAAAAGAGGGCCTTTACCAATAAGAATACGACCCTCTCTTGGACAAAATTAATGGTTAAATGAACTCCTTACAGGGAAATGTGTTAAGTTTCTGGGTCTGGGAGTTTGGTACCAAACATTGTCAGCGGCGGGCTGGCCTTATACAACAATCTTAGAATTTGCATGACAAATAAAACTGACTGTGTTTACTCCCTGGTGTACTTCACAAAAACAGAATCTAAGTAAGATGAAGATGAGTCAAACTAGAACCAAGGAGTAACTCCTAGCCTTAACTATGGTCTGTGGTAGAACCATAAGTTCCAAGAACTCTTGTTGAACCTGTTAAAATGTGACCAAGCTAATAATGTAGAATTGTGCATTATTATAGATAATATTTTAAATTGAGGTTGCCAGATTTAGACTTCCCTTGCCTACATGCCGCATTCCACGAAGTTGAATTTGACCTTGAGGAAGAAAATAGTATGGGAAACCTTCTCATCTCTAATATGTACACACGGCAGTAGGCATATTTGGCATAGAAATATGGTATTTTTGGAGTACTTTATAGTACATTAAGGTTTTAACCCTGTTTACATGCCGTGAGTTTACGTCAGTTGGGGTTCCGTAATTTTCAAAAAATTTCAATTTTGTTACATTTAGCTCCAAAGAAAAGGACTTTCAAAATAATTTGAGTTATGCAACTAAGGATTCAGGGCTTGACACCCCCTTCCTACCTACCACATGTTGTTGAATTTGACATCGAGGAAGGTGATCCTGGGGGAAAACACGTCTCCCCTAATACATAATAATGGCATCAAATGTTTTTGATTAGTTAAATTCCGCCCAATCTTATTTTTGGCCCATTGTCCATAAGTCTTTATGCTGCGCAGTGATTGATGAGACAGATGAACCCAACCCATTCATTCATTGATGGGAATATGATGGTTATTAAATCAGCTTAGTTGACCTGGCAGTTATCGTCCTAATCTTTATCTTGAAAACCGCTTATAGGATAAAAATTATTTTTGATTCAGAATCTGCAACATTGAAAACTCATATGGACATAGTTTGGGAAATAATTTTAGTAATTGGATAGTCAATTATAACATTTTCTGCCTGTTTTGCGGACAATTTGGCAGAAATTTTCATGATTTTCGTCATTAAAATTAAGATTTATCAACATTCAAGCCTCCAATAATTTGGAAACCCGGTCTCACAGGGTTTTCAATGGTGCAGACTCTGAATCAAAAATCATTTTTATCCTATCATAAGCAGTTTACAAGATAACTGTCTTACAGCAGGTTTTTCCTATGCGGTGTGGGTTAAAAGTACCAAACTGGAGAGAGGACAACTCCGAATTGAGGCATAAATAAGAGCTCAGAAAACTGTCTATTGATTAAACTGTTCATGCCCATAGACTGTCCATACCTGTTCATGCCTATAGACTGCCCATACCTGTTCCATACCTGTGTTGTATTGTTAGAGATTAAAATTTTGGTAATAAAGTTAATATTTTTGAGTTTGTGATGTTGATGAGTTTTACATATATCAAATTTGATAGGTTCTGCCTGAAATAGGAATCGGGTCTTTCTCCAGACATGTTTGTAAAAGGTAAAGCAAATCCAAATTAAAGTAAAATGTATCATCTGGGTGTCGTATAGGAAGCTCCATTGACCGCACAGTGAACTGTTCTACAGAGTACATTCACCCATGATAATATTTATATATATATAGTGATATATAAAGTAATATATATTATATACCCCTTATTCAGAGTTTCTTTGAGATCCAAGCATAAGAATCTCTTCAGAGATCCTGGCAGCTTTCAACACCTCGCACTTACTTTGGACCCTGTAATGTAATCTCTACCTATTATCTGGTACCTGTTATCTAGCTAACTATTGTGTTGTTTTAGTTTGGATGAGGAGCTGAAGGTATTTATTGAAGTGAGTGCTAACACTAAGGCTGATGATGAGAGAATGAAGCAGATCTTAGCTGATATTCCAGACCTGGTGAAGGAACCGATGAATGAAGCTGAGAGACCACCAATGATACAAGTGAAACACGCCCCAAGAGCTTGGTGTTTCATCTGGACCAGATACACCACTAAAGTAGAGTAAAATATATCAATCAAACACTGGAAATTATTCATTTCCCTGTCAATTACTGTCATATGTACTCTTGTATTCTATTTTGAACTTTCTCTGCTTACAACGCCAGTCCATCATAAGCAAAATACTGTAGCTGCAACATTTTAGTTTGAAACTAACTGAACATTATTCACTTACAATCTGTACTTTTTTAAGCCTCCAATCATATGCATTGTCTATATCGTACCTTTGTTTGTCATGTTCAAACTCAACGTAAGTGTAAAACCAGTCGCTATCGTTGCGAACCAAATCATATTTTTGTACCTTACATAGGTATGTCACTTCTGCACTTTTTATCTCCTTTTAAAGTTTTTGTATGAAGATTCTGTGCACACCACTTCATAGTGATAATAATAATTGCTCATTCTAAGATTTAGCAAAATTATAATTTCAGTTTACATATTTGTATTATCCAATAAATACACTACCACAGCATTCTCTCGTAGTTCAGTGACTTCATAGTATCCAGATAAAAGCTTTTGACTTTGACGAATTATTGTTATTCAAGCCAATCATATCAACTGCAGGCAAGAAGCAGCCAATAAGATCGCTGAGCAAATAGTGGCATTTAATTTAAGTGAGCCTATACTAATGCATGCGCAGTATTGTTTCACTTCATTCAATAATTGATTGGAACTGGGTGAGTATTGAATAAACCTCTAGCTGATTATATTCTATTATGACGCTTTCTATACAGTAGTAGAATTGTTTACAAGTAACGCTGTTAACACAACAGCATACGCTGTTTTATAATCAATCTTACAAACAAATAGGGACCATATGAGTTCATTTCATCATGATTTTAATAGCACAACTTTCGAAAAGAAGATACTCTGTGCAAGAAGTCACTTCCAACTTTTCGCTCTGTGATTGACAGGGCTGTTACTTATCATAGAGACGACAGATTAACTCGTTAACTTAATTTGCTCTCTTATCATAAAGTTGTGTTATTTTTCCAGTGAAAGTTGGCATTCAGAGAGGAGAATTACTAGTCAGACAGCAGGATGCCGGAGTTTGAAGTGCCAAAGTTTCAGGTCGCGGACTATGTGGTGTTTAGCGGTTTACTTCTGGTGTCAGCGGGTATTGGTGTGTACCACGCCTTTGCTGGTGGCAAGCAGAGCACAACTAAAGAATTTCTCTTAGCCGACAAGTCTATGAATGTGGCGCCTGTGGCTATGTCCATGGTGGCTAGTTTTATGTCTGCCATCACACTGATGGGGAATCCTGCAGAGATTTATAACTACGGCACTCAGTTCTTTATCATCGGTTTGAGTTATGCACTCGTCATTCCAGCAGCTGCTCACTTTTACATACCAATATTCTACAACCTCAACCTAACCAGCGCTTATGAGGTGAGTCAAGATACTGCACGCACTCCATATAGGACATATCCTCAGACCAATCCACAAACCGTCCTTACCATCGACACTAGCGACACTATAATCACAAATGCTGTCACCAACCTTTACATTCTATAGTTTCATCCTTCACACCTGTCACAGGTGTCTTAAAACAAAATTGCAGATTAATCTAATAGTAGCTAAACTTTAAACCCTTCTGAGTCCTCCTCAACATACCTCATTCGATGATAAGGCGTCTGATAATTATTTGTTTGGTTCCCAAAGATTTGAAGTGCTCAAGGTTTTATCGCTTTAAAATGTTTAGTAGTAGGCCTACAGTTACTGAGAGACTTAATTCTTTCTAGCATGTTAAGAAAAATAAAACTGGATGGTTGTTTTCTTCGGATGTCACAGTTGAAGATAACAAACACACGATATTCAAGCTGGACTGCTGATAATAGGGTGGCTTGATTTAAACCTACAAAACAAGCTAACAATAACTTTCCGAATAGATGCAATGTGAAAGAGATGGATTATATTACGAATAATTTAAAGAGTAAAAAATGGCTGCCTCGGCTGTCAGTTCGCGTACACAAAAATTATTGTGCACTCACAAGGCCTTGTGTGTTATTGTTATGGCGTCAAAGTTATAACATTGATCATTTTTCTGTCCATAGAGAGGATGGAGTTGTATAGGTGATATCACGCTGTGTTAGTGTAGTTAGACCAGAGACTATAGTCTCTGGTTAGACTAGTTCTGAAACTATTTTAAGCATCTCTAGGTGTGAAGTTAGTTGCCAGGTCTTTCTGTGGTCGTTGGCTTACGTTGTTTCATGGGGGGTGGGGAATCACAGAAAGCTGTCCCCTAGTGAGCCACACATTAGGATCACAACTTCACACATACAAATATAAATGGTCAGTATTCTCCCTTCACTTTTCTAACGTTGAGTTTATGTAGAGTGATTCTCCAACCTTCCATGACAATTTCGTGCCTGGTTTTCATATTTAGAACAGTTGATTATTTCTTGTTTCAGTCTGCACATGATCTAATCACAGAGTAAGGATATACCCTTACTCTGTAATCTAATCTACTGGCTTCTTGGAAGTCCATTAAAATCATAAAGTTTAATCTCATGATCGCTTACATAGATAGGCCCTAACCACTGTAGATACTAAAATTCCAATCAGTGATATAATACTCCTCTTTACATATTCATGTTTATGTTCTGCACTGGCCTCCTTTTTATCTTGTTCTTGTTCGGTTAGTTCATATTATCAGGATTATGATATCACAGGTGAGGCTGAGGGTATATCCTACTCTTACTCTCTGGTGATATGATCTCCTCGTTTATTGTATCTTTGACTATCTAGTGGTGTTTAGTTACAAGAGAAATGACACTTTTAAATTTGAGCGTCAGGGAACACAATGATATAACAATAATGAAACAAAAAAATATAAATAAAGTATAGATCATTATTTTGGCCTCATCCCGCCTGTGTGAACCTTCATAACCTTGACATATCCTCTTGCTTTATGGTGTGTTTTCACCTCTCTTGCTTTTCTCATGTGATTTAGCCCTGTTCGGTTTACCTAGCACAACTGCCGGATTAGAGTGATCTAAGGCTCTAACCATGATGAGTTTTATTTGTTTATGTTCCACAAACCCACTAAAAGCTTGCTCCATGTGCAACGTTGAAACAGCTTTGCCTATAACAAAGAATTAGCTGCCAAGAGGAAATAAATACATATGAATTTCAATCATTGTCATCTCCTGTGTGTTCTGATTTTAGTATCTTGAGCTGCGATTCTCTAAAGGAGTACGACTCGCTGCCTGCCTGACCTTCATACTACAAATGGTAAGTAGAGAATCACCTCAGCCACTGTGTCAATCCTGCTGGGAACAACTAGGCCTAATCGCCTGTCCATTAATAACATGTATAAAATAGCCTACAGGTGGCTGCCGAGAGGAAAGTGGGTGCCACACAGCAAGTTAGCCGTGTCACGCAGCTACCAAAAGAGTAGCCGGCCCGTGACATGGCTACAACCACAAGTACCCTGGAGAAGTATATGTTAGCTAAAGTTCAGGTGAGCTGACTGATGGTAGTCTATATAAAGTAAAGTAATGAGGGTGTAAATGTTAGCTAGATTTAAATTTAGTTATTTCAAGCATGTGTGGAATGACGTCCTTGCCCTCCTTTGAACACATTACTCCTTTAGGGTAGGCTAATACAGGTCACATTCTTGGATGGGTTGGCCCTTCAGCAATTGTCAAAGCCCCAATATGAATGATTTACATTCAAACGTGAAAATGTTTTAATTATTGATAGCAATGAAATATCTAGAGTACTCGTGTTCTTTTTTGTTGCCCTTGCTGTCATTGGCCAGGATGAGAGATTGCTTTCAATTTGTGTACTAAAAGGTCAAATATTATGCACACATCCAACACCTTGCACACAGTAACGTGGCATATCTGCAAATTGTGATGACCCTACAGTCACAATGGTATTCTAGTCAGTTATGCTGCTTGCATGACACTCTGATTGACATTTGCCTGGGTCAATATTAATGGCCCCATTAAATTTTTAAGCCACCATACAGAACCAGCAACTTTTTAAATTCCTCTTCATGCCAAAAATATCACATCAGTGATTTGTGACTAAAATAGTACAGTATCAAGGCATCAAGGATATAAAGTGCATCCAAACCAAAGTGTGCACACTAATGACACTAATGACTTATGTATTGCACTAATTTAAAATCAAGCTCTAACCCAGGTCAATGACTTGAAAGGCAATGAAAAAAAACTACATGTTTTCTGTGTCTCCCATTGAAATCAAATTGCAAATTCATTAGATCGTATTACAATCATCCATATTGTGGCTTTGGAGTTGTTGGGGGTTAAATCAAAAATGTGATTTTCAGGGCTGTCTGTGGCTTGCAGTTCTCATTTTTGAATAAGTCTTGTTCCCCAAGCTATCAATTGACCAACAAATGCGTTTTGTTTGCTTTAGTCTTGACATTATATTTTATACTGGTGCTGACAATGAGAACAGGAGGGGAGAAAGTGGTTGATAATGAAATGCCTCCACCAGCATCTTGCACCGTTTGAGCACTTAAACTAAGTTTTTCCTTGTTCCAATTTGTTGTATTTGTTGAGCTGGCAGCATTGATCTCAGTATAATAATGATTAGCAGAGCATTATTGACTGTTATTATGAGACACTGATGCATAAAAATGGAACAGTTATTCTGTAGGCCTAAATCTTGTGCTGAATTCACATATCCACTTGTGTCATTCCATCATTCCTGAGCTTGATTTGTCTTCAACGAAAACACATTCTTAAAAAAATATACTTTGGTGGCTCTATTTTTCACTCTGGTTGATGTTTTTCCTTTTATTATCCCAGGTATTTTATATGGCTATAGTGTTATATGCTCCAGCTCTGGCTCTTAATCAAGGTATGTTTCCGTATACTTTACTACTGTATTGGAAACTCTGCTACTTCATGCTTAGGAATCTCGCATAGTTTATTGGTGCATGTTATCAAGGAGTTAGAATGACTCCTTGATGTCATTTGATGACCTTTTCTTCTTAAGTTTCTTTATCAGGGAGATATCCTGTATTTCGTCCTAAATAGCAGTATATAATTGGTTGAATCTTGACCAATCCCGTTACGCAATTTAATCATTTAAGTATGATTTCATTTTCTTATCAGAAGTGCTGATTTACTCCATGCATAATTGCCATTAGCATGTAGCTACATATTGAACCAATATTTCGACATGGATTGATCTTACTGGTCCAGGTTTGCTGATAGTGTCATTCAATTATCAACGACTGCCATGTGAACTTGACTGACACCTAAGGGTATAAATTGTCGGTCCAGTTGAAAGTTTGCGATCAGATATATTCACTAACTAGTGAGTGAATATTACGCCCCTGCCTCATGATTTCAGAAATTTTACTTATCTTATTTTACCTGACATGATTGTATTGCATATTTTTGTCCCACTCTGTACACATAGGCATGTCAACAAAACGCGATGTCGACAATCCCCCACACCCATAGTAATAACTATTACATCATGCCAGCTTATGTAAGGAGTATCTATTTAAATCTTCTGGTGTGGATCTTGAAGATTTTGGTACAGCAAAATTTTTGTGTCACCACCTTCCCAAAGCTCCTCTTTAAAGGTCAAGTGAACTTATTGTTATGCTATCAAAAGTGATTGATGGCCAGCCATGATGTAACCAATGAAGAGGGAGTTCATTGATGTAACCACTATTGTCTATTGTTGAGAACCACAGAGCTGCTTTAATGTATCCATTTATTACTATAACCGTTGCAGACCTGTCATGGTTGGTAATAACATTGTGCTTTCTTGAGAGATCCCTCTACCACAAAAATACAAGGGGAAAGTGTTGAGTCCAAACGTTTTTTAATTTATTTCCTTCTTTTACAGTGACTGGTTTAAATGTTTGGATATCTGTGCTATCTGTGGGAATCGTTTGCACTTTCTACACTGCATTGGTGAGTTTATTTAGAGATCACGTTTTTCTCATCGGCGATTCTGTTCATAAGCCCTATAGTTTTACTTTGTCACTGTGCCCTCTCTCATCGACAACTAACTCAACTTGTTAGTTAAATCAAGGAACGAGCGAGTTAGTCACCCTAACTTCTTGGTTAAATTAGCTTTTTCTTAGTTCGATCTGTGTGTGGTCTGTGAGTTAGCCTTGTCACACTGTTACCTTTGTTTTGTTTTGGGATAACAAACACCAGCCAGCCAGGTGACAAGGATAGGTGTGGTAGGTTATAGCTGCTGATCCATTGTACAACATGACCTTGTCTACTCTTTTTTATATGCGCTCCAAATTCCACGGACCTTTTTCCTCCAAGACCTGAGTTAGAATCTACGATATTTTTGGCCTGGTCACACTGAACACGATCTAACTTAAGGCCATCCTAGCCGTATCGATTAATATTTTTTGCTTTTAGGGAGGCATGAAGGCTGTCATGTGGACAGATTTGCTTCAGATCATAATTATGTTTGCTGGTATGATATCTATAGTCATCAAAGGCTCCATCGATGCTGGAGGGTTTGGAAATGTCTGGGAAATAGCAAAGAAGGGTGATCGTCTTGAACTATTCAAGTAAGCAGACGTAATACAAATCTGCACTGCAAACAGCATGACCAACGTCATGTGTGTGACAACGCAGTATTTTATGATAATCTGGAAGACTGTACTGTTTGTCTGCCCACTTGAGACAATTAAATACACCTGTTTGGTCTATGATCATATCTCATATTCATAAAGTTATATAGATATACCCAGGGCTGTAACACATCTTGTGCAAGTCACAGTATTACTGATAATTCTATATAGTAAGTACCTCTGCGCACAGATATATCTAGGAGTGTATTGATAGGGAGAGCCCATGGGCTATGGCCCTAAGGCTGGCTGTTCAAGAGCTCAAGTCTGAGATTTGAAATTTCTGGGGTCAAAAGCGGGAAGGGTTTGTAAATTTTCAAAATAATTCAAAATTACGCCCTGCAGATCTTCTGAATATCTTTCAAATTAATTGATAGCATAGATTATGATGGGGGAAAATGTTGATTTCATCGCTTTTCACTTATATATATATAACACATTCTTTTTGCAACCCAACAGTTGCTAGCAGTTTTTCAGGGGGTTTTCATGGTTCTGGGCGCCCACCATGAATACACTCCTAGATATATGTTCACAAAGGTACCTCCTGGAATTATCAGAAATACCTGTATCGATGCATCCATTGTTTATTTGATCCTAGTGTAAATTTACAGTGAATATCTGAGCCAAATGTTGACCTGTAGAATATGATCCGCTAACAGTATATTCACTATATGAGATGTAATGTAAGCCTTGCACTCATGTGAATTTTTGCACTTGTGGTCAGCCAGATGAATGTTGTTTACAATTTCGGTTACTATGTTTACGTTTCAGCTTTGACCCAGATCCTACTGTACGTCATACGTTTTGGACGCTGTTTGTTGGAGCCACCTTTACATGGCTCGCGATATACGCTGTCAACCAGGCACAAGTACAGAGAGCGCTCAGTACACCCACTCTCTGGCACGCCCAGCTGTAAGTTATCTGCTATAGTCAGTATAACTCATGAAGTGAAGCTTGTTAGTATTATTTTTGGATTCTGCAAAAATAGCCAGGTGACATAAGTTGTCAAATGTCAAAATATTTTCAAATTGAATTGAAAATAATTAACATCTATGGGTAAACAATAGCCTGATGTTTCTCCATCGGTTGTAAAAGAAACTAGGCCAACTGAAACAGGTGTCATTCAAGTCACAGAACCACTTGCTCCTAGTAATATAGACTACCATACATAGTCATTGAGCTATTACCACAAAGAGAGAAATAAGAAAGTATCCTTCCCCAGGCATTCATTTCTGAGATTTTCTTACAATTTAAAAGGAATAGATCTGAGACCCACAGAAATTGAATTTGAAGTTTCATTCCAGTAAAAAGATTTTAATATTGCAAGCAACCCTATCAAATATATAATGCTTTTGTAAAGAATTTTCATTTTTGAAAGTTTCTTCACGATAATTGTACCATACAGGACAGCCAATGTGCCATTAGACAGAAAAATGATTTGTCAATCAGTGATTAAACAATCAAGAGTTATCAAACCATGTTTTATGAAATTAAGAAGTCATTGCCAGCAATGAACTTAATGTTTTCAAAGTTGTAAACAACTTAAATTTGATAGTCCAGAATGAGCTTTCTCAAGCCGATGCACCAAGCTGAGGATTTTTATAATCAGGTTAGCTTCTAGGGATATCCAAGGTGTCATTCAATCTTATAATGAGCAAGGCTTTTCCAGCCTTATCCCAGCTAAAATTCTCTGAATCGAAAAATATATTGAATATATATAATTTCATCAATAAGTAAAGGATTTAGAGACGAGTCCAGGACTCATTCATCTCAATAAGGAAAAATAATCTGATAATTATGATGATGATGATGGTGTCAATCTCTCAAGGAGGTCTTCAATTCCCACTTTGCAACATATGTAGGGTTAAAATAGATTGTTATTGACGTCTTAGCTTCCCCCCTCAACATGGTAATGACCCTGTTTGGGATCATAGGTGTGACCTACCTTAGTCTAAGCGTTCAGACGTCTGCAAGTGCGAGTTTGTTGCATTACCCACAAACTTCGACCTGCAGCCGTCTGAGCACTTAGACTAGAGATACCTAGATCTGAGATGGGCTTGTCTCAAGGCAGATTTTTAGGTAGAAATTACGATCAGGACCCACAGATATCCTAAACGCATAACCTATCTAGTATAGTATAAGGCACATAGACGGGCGGATGATCAGCAATACATCACTCCCAGAATGCAGTTCTATCTAGTGCATATCTGTTAGATCATCTTCATTCAACTACAAATATTAGCCTACTACATCAAATAACATTTGATGTGAGTCACTTATCTTATTTATATAGTTGTGATACAAGTGGGGTCAGGTTTTCATGCAGATATGACAATCATGTTCTATACTAAAGTTGTGAACATTAGGGTTGTGTTTTATTATTGATCTTTAGCCAGTAAGGAGGGATAAGGGAGCAAGTATCGATTTTGCATTGCCCAATTATAAGGTTTAGTTGTCAATAATGGTATGGGAGACCCCATGGGACGCAAAATTTACATGGCGATCAAACTAAAGATATAAATAAGTTGCCTTCCCTCGCTAAAAAGGACTGATAATTCCAAACAGCTCATTACAACAGCTACAGTCGTCTCTGTGGTCGGGAAGGGGTGTCAACCATAACTGAGTTAACGAAAAAATGAAATATGCCGAGGAAGGTGGAGATTTAGATGTTTTATTTTCCATGTTTACTCGACTGATCGTCAATGTTCCGATGAAATGATAAAAAAAACCACACCATTTTCTGCGGGAATTCATGTCTGATGCAAGGTGTGTGTGAGCTGTAAAAAAAGTCATCACACCAATAAGTTCTGTTATTCTTTGATCACACCAAAAAGTGTTTCTGTGAGAAAGGTTTCATCAAGTACAATCTTATGATACAAGCTAAAAAATTGAGTTTCACTCTGTTGCCATATCTGGTTTTCATTAGTTCAAAACATCACCATATCATATGTTATAATAAATATGGGTATGGAATTATAGGTTTACATGACTTCATGATAAGAGATTCAAAAATTTTTCGGTAGGTTATACTTTATAAATAATTAAATAAATTATTGAGTATTTCGGAATGTTTCTTAAAAAATTAAGCAAATGGACAGTTGATTAACCAGCTTGAGTCCACTGGGCTAGTAGATCTTGGTATTGAGAGCCTTGTGCCGAAGAGTCTGAGTTTTGTGTGTTCCTTCTGGCTTGTTCCATAAGTACATAACTCTCAAGAGTGATGGATATAGGTCCCCAAACGCCTTTCTGATGCCGGACGTTTTCTGTGATTTCTATATTAGACGTATAAAGTTCCGATAAGATAGAACTAATAAGCTGGTCAACATTATCATCATCCGGCTGGTAGTTTTGTAGTAATTGACGCAGATCTTGTTTTGACTGAGTGTCAATATCAATTTCCAGGTTTTCTGTTGGAGTTTGTGGAGCTTGGCGTTTAGTTCGCAGCTTGTGATGTGTAAATGATATACTCCTGGCATCTGTGTGTTTGCTTATAATGTACACTACCATTATCACCTCTGTAATCCTGAAGCAAAAATAAAATACGGTTAATCTCATGGAAAATTTATAGACCCACACTGTGTTTATGTCTGCAACAAAGAGTTCCTCACTACTCATGGACTGACAGTGTGCCACTGCAATGCTGCCGCACACCGAATTTCCACTTCTAGAGGCTTGCGAATTATTAGAGCAAGATTCAAAATCTACTCGGGGCAAATGATGAAAGAAAAATGTTTCTATCTATTGTGAAACAAAATATCTCCATCAAGCAAATTGCAACAAGAAAATGACTTCTTTACTCTATTATGATAAATGCTCTCTTAGTTACATCGGAAATGGTGCATGAAAATGAAAGAGAATGAATTGAGTGATGCCTACTTAAATTTTTATTTTTAATTACTGAATTTGTGTGCAAGACTTACCATTTTAATAAACATTGCTTGTCCATATTTCAAAGTAGTTGATATTCTGCAAAATTGTTCAAACTTCAAAAGCTTTATGACACTATGCTTTGTAAGAGCTGACTTTTTGCTGCTTGTCCCTGCTGGTGCGGAACGAAAATGTGAAACAACTGTGAGCGCAATCTATTTATATCTGCAATTAGCTCTAATTTAGTCAAGTATTTTTCTAAAAATAGATCCCATTCAAGTATTTGCGACCAATACAAGACCATGACATAAGAAGTTTGGATGGGATCTCGACTAGAGCCCTGAGACTTATGAAGACTATCGGCTGTGTGTTTATCTTATATTAGGCTGTGAGATAGGGCCTGTCACCAGGACTGACAACTGGCGGCAGGCACCGGGGCACCACAACTCTACTTACATACTAATCTGACTGTAAACAAGCGGCAGTCAGCTCAGCTCTCCAATAAATTGGATATTAAGTAGAGTTTGTGGGAATAGCTTAACCAACAAGCAAGAATATAGAGCCAAGTACCAAATTTCCACCATTATTCTGAACTTTTTCATTAATTTTACCCATAGAACTTCGGAAAAAAGGAACAACACAGTCAACAAACCTGCAATTAGTTTACTGGCAATTCTTTCAAGCCACCCACAATAATCTGTTGGCAATGCTGATGAAAGATCCTGTTAGGGGCATGATGTCATCGGGTTAGATGGAAGGTCATGGCAGCTATATCATAATAATAATCATTCTGTGTTAAATACCTTCTGTTTTTTGACGTAAAAAGATGGGAAAAATGCAAAACAAAATGAAAACAAATAATCACTGTTTCATTTTTTTGGAGTTTAACCAAGTACTGGTTAGTTATTTTGGAGGATATGGTTGTTGGCACCTTACTCTGGTGGTTACTGACTACATTCCACTTGAAAATCAACAGGAAGGGCACCTTATAAACCTTGTCATATCTCAACTCAACCACTACATCTAATCATCTACCCCAAAAGTTATTTGTTGTTTTCTTCTTCAAAAACTTGACTCCATTGAAAAATCAAAGCCCCTGTGGGAACTTCAGGACCTACTCTCGTGTATTGCATTGGAATATATATAAATTTGAGATTATCTGTACCTAGTTCAGAGGCTATGTGGTTGAAAGTACTCTATTTCTATTGTTGTGTTGATCACTTCTATTTTGTTTGATTAAGTTCAAGCATCCTTTACCACAAAATATGTCAAAACACAAAAATTACGTTGTTTGGCTCGTGACACTTTCAATGCTCTACGGTTTTTTCACACTGCAACACGATATACCTGCCTCAACACACCACAAAAAATAGCTAGCAAAATGGACTCACCAAGTTTATTAACTATTTTTATTTTAGCTGCTTGGTGTTGTTTCCATTATAGAATTTATGGCTATAATGTAATTCTTACTCCAAATAATTATGGTAACGATAATGTGACAAGTATCTGCTGAAGAATACACTCTACATAGGAGTAAGTTTTTGGACGGGAACAGTTTTGTCACTTTGTGATAATTCCACTACCTTGTTTGATATTGTAGAGCAGTTTATCTGAATATCCCAGGGTTGATCGCCCTTCTTATAGTGACAGTGGGATGTGGACTTGTTATATACGCTAAGTATGCTACCTGTGATCCTGTCACGCTCAAAAGGGTGCAATCTGCTGATCAGGTAACTCATTACTCTCCAGATAAGTCATCAGCTTGGTAAATATGTTAATAGCAGAAGCAACAGATTTTGGTTGTTGCATTTCAATAAATGATTGTTATTTTCACATAAAATTAAACTCTTGATGAAGTATGAAACACGTGCATACCCTCAACACTTACAAAATTTCACAAACTTTACGCTCAAAACTCGCAAAGTTTCCCAAACTTTAAGAAAGAATCAAACATCTAGTTTATATTTCGGAAACACATTTTACTGGATTCTTTAATTGACGATAATGCTCTCTTGAAAAGTCAATTGTCTCACATCCGCCCGCCACAGCAATTGTTGATTGTTTTTAGGAAAGTGATTCATTAAGAGTCTATCGCATTACTGCTAGACATCACTTAAGAAACCCTTGGGAGTGGCTGAACCTCTAAATGAGTGTCAGAATGTTACCATATAGACAAGCTGTAACTGCCTTGGCCTGCCCAGTGACAGATACAATGCTCTTTACACATTGTTGATTGTCTGTGCCTAATATCAAAATACGCAAGAAAGTTGTTTTTATTTGGAGCCCATAACAGCAAAAAACATGTTGTCAGAAACATCCATCTCATAAATATGGAGTCATCATTTTTTTCTAACCAGTATGGCTATGCTATGTCAATATTTTAATCATTTGCAGCAATTAACATGCTATACTATATCATTGTGTTTTGTAGCTGGTGCCATTATTTGTAATGGAAACGCTAGGAGATTATCCTGGTGTGCCTGGACTATTTGTGGCGGCCATCTTTTCTGGTGCTCTTAGTACCCTGTCATCTGGCTTCAACTCACTCTCAGCGATTACTTTACAAGACATTATCAAGAGTTATATCAAACCCGACATATCGGAGAAGGCAGCCACTCTCACTGTCAAGTGTCTCGGTAAGCTGTCTGTAGAGAGAGACTCAAGCCGCAATCCAATCCTTACTCCTTCATAATATCATTTTTACCAGTGCCTTATTTTATTTCGAAAAACTGATGTTTTATTCACGCATATATATATATGTCAACTGTGATAATGGTTTTTGATGTGCGAGGCATGGGAGTAAAACAAATTCCCCTTATAAACTTTCACAGCAGCACTTGCAATCAGTATAAACCTGATTTTCACAAAGCAGTATGATTATTTGATAAATTCTCCCATAACCTGCTAATATTATTATGACTTTGTTTCAGCGATTGCGTTCGGGATACTCTGCATCGCTCTATCTTATGTTGCATCATTCCTCGGAGGAGTCCTACAGGTAACTTATATCATCACATCCGTAGCTTGTCCTGACAAGCTTTGCTTGTTTGGGCTCCTGGTGCTTGCAAGCCTGTATCATACATTTATGCCCATGGTCAAAGGCGAAATAAGCAGGCCTGCAAACCCCAGCAGCTCATATTTGCATCCAGGATGGCAGTTTGTTGCTTCATACAACAACAAACCATGTCATAACAACACAGATTTTGTGCTAAATATATCATATTTTTATGATCAGATATAATATTATCAGTCTGGAAACAATATTGTCAAGCTTGACAAACCAGTACATTGTGCATACAAATAAATACCAACATATTTAGTATATACATGATATGTGAGGGGATCTATGACTATGTGTCTATATGTTCTGATACTATCTGTATCTTCATTGTAGGCAGCTCTAGCGCTGTTTGGTATCGTTGGTGGACCTCTACTTGGGTTATTTACACTAGCAATTTTCTTCCCTTGGGCCAACTGGAAGGTGAGCCCTATGTCTGTTTTTATACCAGCCTTAGTAGGGCTACCAGGTTGACCATCATATTAGAGTAACCAATCTCACTGTCTTGTTAAAGCGTCAATTTCACATTTCTATTATAATTTTGTGATTTTAAATATTTTATTATAAAAGCGAGGATTTGGAGCTGTCCTCACTGGAGCGTTGAGCTACATGGAGTGGTACAAGAAATTTTCCTCTGAACAATGCGATCACACAGCACTGGCAACTTGAGCCGGCTGATAACCTTCTTTCTGGCTTCTGGTTGGGATGATGATGATTCATACCATATTTGTTTTCCAGGGCGCCTATGTTGGTCTATTTGGTTCACTGACAATGACACTGTGGGTTGGATTAGGAGGGATCCTTTTTATTCCTCCCATCAACCCAAAAAAGGAGTTCTCTGTAGAAGGATGTGGCCTGGATATGGACAACATGACCAGCCTAGCCACAACTCTACTCACCACATCCTTTGCCAACACAACTATGGCACCTACAATGGAGCCACGGTAAGAATGAACAATACAACCTTTTATGTCTTCTCTCAATAAGAGAGAGACTGTTTTTATTGCGTATCATCAATGATGAAGCAAATTATGGTAACTGTAAGAGGGCGTATCATTTAGGAGTGTGATAGTAACAGATGAACCCATGAACAATACTGCATTGATAAATAGACTTACATATGTACTACACTCAACGTACATGTATATGTGCATGTGCGTACTCCCAAACTAATACCCATACCCATACTAATCGTCTTGAATTTTATTTTTAAGAGTTTCTGCCTAAATCTTCCATCTTGTAACTCCAGTTTCTCAATTGTTTTTTTCTTCTATGACATAATATATTTACATGCATGAATGTATTGTCTTTACTTGCAGACCACCTGTTGCCACATGGTATGCCATATCCTATCTGTACTACAGTGTAGTAGCAGTTATAACCTGTGTCACATTAGGTCTCATAGTCAGCTTTGCAACTGGTAAGTAACTCATATTTGATTGATTGATTGGTTTGTTAGTCACTCACATGCAAGTATGTTGCGAAATTTGTTGTTTAATAAACTGCTGTTCACATATAACATAGGAAAAAAAAAGTACATAAGAAAAGCTGACATCTATCGTGGATTAAGTTTAAAAGATATTATTGAGGGATATTATTATGGGGTTTTAAATCTTTTAAAAACACTTGTAAAAGAAAGTGTCACAGAAAAGTCCATTAATTCATGAATTAATTTTCAATTTGTCGAAATTATGTCATCCGAATTATTATGTTGATTTGATGCTGTATTTTTATAGGTCCTAATAACCCTAAAGAAGTTGATCCTCGCCTTATCAGCCCAATCATAGCAAAGTTGTTATGTTGTGTGCCGAAGAACAAGAAGAAAGCTCTCTGGTGTGGAGTCGAACATGACAGGGTAAATATTGATAGATGCTTCCGTCTATACCTTTTGCACTTTTTTGTGGATAACTTGGACTGATTTATAGTCATCAACCTGATATACATCTATATAGAACACTGTCAATTAAAATAATTGATACTGTTCTTGCTATAAAGACTGACTAGCGAACCTGACACTGTCTGCAGCCTCTGCTTCAGATAAGATGGATTTATTTTTCCTTGGGAAAAGAAAAGATAACCCCTTCAATACAACGCATTTAGATAACCTTTTTGATATTTTGATATTTTCAAGCAACAAGCAAGCGTGTAAGCAAGGAGTAAGCAACAGCAGGGTCATGTGAAAGACTTATTATTCCTTTTTCAATATAAATCAGTAATATGTCCTTTAAGCGTGTTTCGGTGATTGTGAATTTCATGTTCCATACTATATGTAGTTCACATGAACATGTGAAACAGCCTCTGGCTCTAGGTTACAGTCAGTTGATCCTCGCCTTATCAGCCCAATCATAGCAAAGTTGTATGTTGTGTGCCCAAGAACAAGAAGAAAGCTCTCTGGTGTGGAGTCGTAGCGACACAGGTTTCCTTGACCCTTCAAGTTTCCTGTACGGACGCCATCTTGTTTTAGGTTCACGATGAAGAGAATGGTGACGAGCTTGGGGAGATGGAGTCTATGAAGCTAAATGGAGGGACAGAAAATAATGACAGTCCGAGAAGTGACAAAAATGGTGCTGCTGTTACTTACAGCGAAAATGGAAAGTTTACTACTGAAAGTGAAGTGTACATTGGCGAACCTGAAACTAGGATTGAAAAGTTGTGAGAACGCACGAAACAACTAGTTATTTGCAAGATCTTTTTCACCCTTTCGAATTCTGTGACATTTTCTGTTCCATGGATACCTAATATGGATATATAATTCATTCATATTCAAAATGCTATATATAAAATTATATGTCATTGCATAGATATACATATATGCATTTATTCTCAGAGTTCGTGCAAGAGCATAATGTATTAATTCTCATACTAAGTTGAAATGTTATGAGATTGTATTTTATGTTTTTATGGTAAACTTGGGTTTTATGTATTGCTCTGATTTACAACTGCATGTGCATTTATTTTAGCATTTTTCACTCATTAATTTTTTTTTACTTTGGAAAATGGCATCTAAGCATAAATATTACCTGATTCGTCAAGCAAACAATTAACCAAAAAATACTGTACTACAAGTAGTTCATGACATCACCTTTTATCTTCCATATTATGTCAGATCTATACTATATCAAAACCATGATCAAAATAATTATCATATACATATGTACATAGACATATGGAGATAATTTACATGGTATACAGTATCTTTTGTATTAATAGCATTCCTTTTCTAAGTGTCAAAGTTTTGCTCAACAAAGATATAATCCTAAACCTGTTACTGTCTTTTCGAAACATATTTTGGCTTGCTGCGTCGACTTCCGGAACTGGCTCTGACCCTACACACATCAACTAATTCACACGGATGTGTAGAAATTCGAAGGTGTGCTGAAATTAAGAAACACAACCAGTGTATAATCTGAGACTATAGATATAGAGACCTTCCACTTGCCATGATAACGTATATAACCGATGCGAACGCATTGAAAATTAGGCTCCGCCCCTTTCTTGTGGTAAGCGTACCCAGTGCTATGAATTTACTATCCAAAATTGACAAGGTGAATGATTTTGTTGTTTATTTTATAAGTACATTCACACAAAACTCTCAATAATATCAACTGGGACAAATGAAATCTAAGATGAGAATTTTATATAAAAAATATAGGCATCAAGGATCGAAACAAAATACTTGGTGGATGTTAAAACCCTTTGGTAATGTAGTTGTAGCCCCCATATGTATAGACAATTGAATATTCAATGTGAAAATAGTTAAATGTGAACAAGCACTGATGTTATATTCTCCAGTTCCGGTGACTGAATTAAATTCATCAGTTAGGCCAGCACAGAAACTTTCTATAGCATAGGTCTGAGAAAAGTATCATCCTCAAAAAGTCTAAGTTTTCCCGTTTAAAGTCAGCATATTGCTGATTGTTGCCTGAAGATATGTGCTTTGACCTGCTCTGAATCTGTCTATGAAGCCCAAACAAGTTTTCAAGGCGATTTGTAAAAGAAGCTTTACATAGCCCCATACCATCCCACAATAACTTTGAGGCAGAGAGAGAGGGAGGTCTCCTATCTCTCAATGCAGTAAATTCTTTACATTGTCAGCATTGAATTGTCAGTATGAATCTGCTGACGATGCACTTTACTCTGATGCCATTCTTACTTCAGTTTTGAATGTGTGTGTATGGTTGGCACTAGTCACCTTGATTAAATTTTTTTATATTAATCTTAGAGCATATATTAACAAACAAAAAGAAGCCCTCTTCCTCTTGTCCTCACACATGAAAACTTTGTCCATGAAACTCATCACTATTCGCATTTTATGCGCAAGTGGAAGGTCTCTATATCTATATAGTCTCTGGTATAATGATAAATGTGATGGGGCTATATAAAAAATGTTCGCGTTCATTAGAACTATATCATCTGTAATACAAAACCATTAGAGTACTTTTCTGGTGAAATGGGGTATCACAGTATTGATTTATGTGATTTGTTCTCTGAGATTCTGTTTTCATACCACAAGTCAAGTACAGTGACAGTGACAGTTCAAACTCTATCCTGGGCGGGAGGGGACAACTACCTGCCTGAACAAATCTTCACTCTTATTATTAGTATAAAAGTTATCCCCTCATTTTCCATTTTTTTGTAGCCATTAATCATTTCATATAGTTGTGGGGATATATCTTAATTCCAAGTGATAAGACCGGAAATTATTGCAGTATCTAAGGCTGAGAAAGAAAAAATAAGTTGATGTAAACCTAGATATATCAAAGCTTACGCAGTATTGATATATTAGCTCTGGATATATATCTTACTCTACATACATGCCATACATGGTTCCCTGTGACTTACATGCCTGTATTTTGTCCAAGAAGTTCACTCCTTGATTTTTCCTATGTTCTGAGCTAAGGAAAAATCCAGGCATGGAAGTCCCAGGGGACAGTGCCTATGGGTATGGGCCATAACAAGCACTTACTAGTAGTCATCTTGAGTTACAAGCATGTGTGTGTGTGTGTGTGTGTGTGTGTTCAGAGAGTGGTGTGTTGACCCTGTTTGTAGGTATTTAATGTACACTTTGCCCATTGCCATGATCATAAGCCTTGGTCTCTGGATATTTTTGAATGACCCCACTCACCCCTGTGGCCAATCAGTCATTGTCAGAGACTGCAGGTTTGGCAGTAGACCTGTTGAGCCTCAGTGAGGCTTTGGCTCTCTATCAGCCACTCACTGTAAGCCAATCAATCACCCACTGCAAAATTAACTGTGATGTGAAGAACCCAACACAATGTTAAACGGATTTGAAAATTTAGAGCATTTTGCCGCATCAAAACGATGAGAGTCCATTGTTTCTTGAATGTGGGAACTAACTTTAGGTGAGTTAATTCAAGACCCATTCTGACGCATGCATGTATTTTTTGCCTGCTCGGAGTTGGTATGGAGTGGCAGTTTGCTTGACGCTGAGACCTTTGAAACTTCATCAGTTTAATATTTCCTACCGCACTTGTTTTATCTAAACAAATTTATTTTAGCAGTTTTCGGCTAATGTAGTATTCATATTACTTCAGAAGTTTCAAGTGACCTAGCATCTGTAGCGTGAATGTATGGCAAAATGCTATTTATCGACTTCATTTTGAAAGCAAAGAAAAATTTTCAGTTTATCAGTTCCCAATAATACTGGATGTATCTAGGACTGTGGTTACCCTGGCCATCAGAGTGTTCTACTAGTTGACAATTGAATTAATTGATATATCCCACAGGATCTTATGACATGATCTGTAACTTGGTTGATGTCTGTGAGCAATAGCACAACATGATTCCCGTCCCTCCGCCACCTCCACCTCTTCCGCCCGGAGCTCCTCGCTCCTCAGGTGATGGAGCATCCTCTACTGCAGCGAGCCGCAGGCGCAAGAACTCTCAGATTGAAGTAATCACACAAGCCACAGCTCTTATAGATTTCATCAAATCAGGGGACCTCGATAAAGTTGAGGTGAGTAAACTTTCATCACGATCATTTTCTATCAGTTTATAATGTTTATTAGTGCTCATTGACATAATTGAAAAACCTCTCATAAAGATTTCAACCTGAACATGATTTTGTTACATCTATATCCTACGTCTAAGCTCTGAGTGCATAAATGTCATCGTGTTCCTAAAAATAAGAATTTTTTGATGGTAAATCAGTCTTGTAGTTGCTACTGCAGTATACGGGAGGGTATAAGGCTCAGCTTCAGTACTTTTGACAAAAGAAACTAATGTTTCAAGGGGAAAACTCTCCACGTTGTAGACTTTACTTGTTGCATTATTCTGATGTATCAGGTATGATAATTGTAAGTATTCTTACAGGAATCACTGAAGAGTGGTGAGGATGTTAATCAGCAGACTATTTATGGTACACCCCTTAGTGTCGCAGTCAGAGCCGGTAATCTCCCCATTGTCAAACTTCTGCTACAGCAACCTAACTGTCGTATGGACGCGAGGTAAAGTCCAGCAAAATTATTACAATATCTGTGGCACCTAACTTTTTCATTTGCCACTCAGAGTTGTTCCTCTGAGCTGTTAAATATATAATAGCGCCTCCCCATATATTTGGTATCATATCAAAGTTCTCAGGCTAGTTAAGAGCAAACTATGTTATGTTACTTTGCTTTATGTTTATACAAAAATAATTTAAATGTCAAGGGTTTTTTCTTTGTTTCAGGGATTATGATGGAGAGACTGCATTCTGTCTTTCGTTACGCAAAAAGTTCACAGATATCAGCCTTTACCTGCTTTCTCAGGGGTGTGTCAGGGATGGGGTAGACCCTGTCACCAACTTGTCACTTCTATCCACGGCAGTTCAACTTAGGGAAATACAGGTAAACATTGTATCAGCACATAAAAAGGCAAAAGAAACTTGACTGCCTCAATCTTATTCTCGTCCAACGACTTGTGTATTGTGTACATGTGTATTGGGTAGCTGAAATAATAAATTTATTCTCAAAGAGAGGTTTTAACCTGTTATTGCTTCAACTCGTCTGTTCATGTTATTTCAGATAATAGAAGATATGTTAAGCAGAGGATGTAGAATAGATGTTCATGATAACACGACAAACTTCACTCCACTGACACACGCCTGTCTGCTCCCTGACGTCGAAGATGACGATGTCAAAAACAAGATCATAGCAGTGCTGGTCAAATCTGGAGCAGATGTAAGTTACGTAAATTTGTCACATACCTGATGAAAGCTCATTGTGGGGTGTTCCTGAACATAATGAAGCACCAACTATGCAACAGTGTATTGTAATTGAATGCTAGAATGACTCCCTGATCAAACTGGGGGGGGGGTCTTTCAATTGAAAACTGCTAAGATCACAATCTGATCGCTAACTCAGTGAGTGAGACCTGCCAGGGTCTTGCTCACAAATCACTTACTCGTGGATGGAACTATATACATTCTCAGTGAGCGATAATTATTAGCGATGTGAGAGTGATAATTTGCTTTAGTAAAGCATCGCTCATTCTAATTGAAAGATCCCCTGCTTAGTAGGTATGTAATATTTATCAATCAAATTTTTTTTTAGGTAAATATACAACCTGGACCACCATTCAATGGGTATTTACTGCATAAATTAGTCATGGAACGTCAGCACCAGTCAATGCAGGCTATTGTGGTAACTAGTAAACTGTACAAAGAACCTGCAAACAGCCTGGAGATCAACAGAACTAATGCTATAGAACACAATACTCCTCTTCATTTAGCTGTAGCACTTGGTGATCTTGAGATGGTCAATGTAAGTTAAATCTTCATGTATCATCTGTATTCTGTACAAGGCAGATTTTTAGTTCAACTTCCAATCCAAGACAAAAAAAACTGGTTGAATTGCAATATCCAACTCTCCCTCCTTGCTGCTTGTTTCAGTGAAATATTCGCAGCCAGATTCTTGATTTTCTTCACTCCATTCACACTTTTCTTCGCACCGGAGTTATGTGCATTTTCTCCTAATACCCCCACATCTACCAGAGCAATTACACTGTGATGTGATCATGGAGTGATTCAGAGCATTAGACCTCAATTCCTCCATGCTCTTTGTAACTGTTGAGATAATTCAAAGATGATTTAGACTAGACTTGATATGAATGACCACATAACTTGACTTTGTGTTTTATCTGTAGATCTTATTGGACAGCGGTGCTAATCCAAACTTATCCAATCTATTCTGTGACACACCCCTGAGTAAGGCACTCAAGGACAGACTCTATGATCAATCTAAGATTATCAGGACCCTACTAGAGAAAGGGGCGGATGTGAATCATGAAGATGCAAGGGAGACAACAAGAAGAAAAGGACCTTGCAGACCCATATTTGCTGCAATTGAAAATGGTTTGTTATCATGCTCTGAACTATGTAACAATAAAATATTCTGGTAATGTCTTCTTATCGGTTACAGGATGTCTAGGTATGATGTTGTATGAAGTTCGACATTGAGAGCAAAGTGGTTCTCTTTTCTTGAGATAATTTCTAAACACATTATCAGGCACCTAGTTGACAGTTTTTAGTTTGGTTTATCTTATTATTTTTGATTCAGGTGACAAAGAGATGGTGGATATGATGTTAAAACATGGAGCTGACTTGTCCTTAACTGATTACAAGGGACACTTCGCTATCATGCCATGCCTCGAAAATGGTCTATCTATCAGTCTATTACGCTACATCGTCAATATGATGGATGAGCAGGAGATTAAATATTCTCTCCATATAAGCTCATGGGATTATCTCAAGGAAGCTTTCTCCTGGCCTAGGTTTGTGAGAAACATCACGATTACCTCATCAAATCATGTTTGAGTAAATTGCGTGAGCTGTCGCTAACAGAGTGTTGATCCCATGAATAGGCTAGTAAATGTGCTAATTGCACAGATATTTTTGAGTTGCCCCCTCTCTGAACAATAAGCTCAATGAGTAGGCAATTCCCAACATTACTCAAAAATATGGAAATTGTGTCACTATTTTGCCAATGGAATTAATTTTTTGAACAGTTAATAGATTTTATTGAAAACAATTATCCTATGCATGTACCTGGACAGTGCCTAGTGTCGCAGCTAAGCTAGGTGTGCTATAGCTTGTCAGATATACTCGTGATATTCATGTATCTGTTCTAGACACTTGCAATACCTGATAGATCGAGGTTTAGACGTGAATGCGGTGAGCTATGACGGACACAAAATCATACACACAAGCGATATTAAGTATTCACCGGCTTCACTCGAGATCGCCCTGCAGAATGGATTACACCCGGACTGCTGTAGTTTCTCTGGAGAGGGTAACACAATGCTGTGTATTATAGGAGGCTTGTCCGGATACTGGGAGGCCATTCAACTACTGGTACAATACGGAGCAGATATAAACAAACGGTCAGTACCTTAGACCTAATTACCCAATATATAGGCAAATTGTTTAATAGAATCTTTGTATACAGATAAACTTGGGTGTTGAACCAGGCTCAATGCTATGAGTTTATAGGGTTACATAATACTTTCTGCAGTGTTCTGTCAAGCTATGGTAACATATCGCACACATCAGTATTAAGAGAAGATAAGTTACTACACTAGACACCAAATATGCAAAGCGCAAGAGCAACCTTTCTATGGCTCTCCATAGCCTGCGTTGTATGTAAACTATCAGACATCTGTTTTTCCTATTCATTTTGAAGATTTTGCTAATTTGTTGATACGTCGTATTGGAAAGAACAATAGGATAATTATCACCTTGTAGTTGCATTCTATCTATCAGACCTCACAATTAAATCTAAATAATATATCTATTTCAATCAGCATCTTATATTTTGTTTCCAGTTGTTTGCTTGACTGTTCTAACGACCCCGAGGATGGCTCGATACTTAGCCCGATACAGAAGGCCTTTGAGATTGAGTATGATCAGGACGAGTCTGCGTACCCACCATCTGATGTGATCAAGTCTATCTCACTAGTCAGATACTATCTCAACTGTGGTGCTACTCTAACGCCTGATCTACACTCATGGAGGGACCATTTCTTAGCTGAGAGGTTCGTTTATTTGACAAATTATGATTTTTGCGATGAATTTATGTAGATTAAGAGTTACCAGTTCACATATAAAGGATTATTGATCTGACCATTATGCCAATTTGGGGCAATTTGTGACCATCGTTAGACGTTATGTTATGGTGTTGAGGGGCGTTACCAAGAGTTGTCAGTCCAACACAAGTTGCGAGACAACTCTATAAGTAATATTTATTGCTCATTAGACATATACAATAATATTGTGCAGCGCATAATATATACATTAACATCGTTGTCGAATATGGAATATTATAGATAAGTGAGGTAGTCATTTGGTGGTTATTTCTTTGTTTGACAGGATTGAAGACGATACTGACACCGACACATCTGATGATCCGAACAGTTCTGATGAAAGAACATCACCTGAGACTACTTTAAGAGAACAGCTTCTCTGTGATCTGGAGGTAGTATTCTCTCCTCTCCCACTGAGAATGATATGTCGGAACGTGATCCGGACTTCTATACTCACATGTAACTCATTCACACAGATAAAATCTCTCATACAGACTTTACCAGTACCTAGTGATACTAAGAATTTTCTGTCCTTAGTTAATGTCCCCCATACACATCTTGTTCGGTGAGTTCACTTTATGTTAAATTTCCCTTGTGCCCAGATTTCATGATTGACTTATGAAATGTTTGCCACCAGTAATTTGGAATCTGGTGTTCGACTTTGCCTGACGGTTAGCGTAACTCACCTAAGGGCATTGACTAATTAAATCAGGTGTTTTATCGTGATTAGCCCCTAGGGAGAAAATGCTTTTTTGTTGTCAGATAATGTCATCCCATAAGCCTTTGTACGAGTTGGCAAATTTATCTCCATGACACTCTGAAAGGAGATATCATATAATTGTGACAATCGCAAAGATTTTTTAACCTGGAAGTCGGTTACTGGTTTCCTCTGTTGGATCGTGTTGTTTTTTCGTTTGATGTTTGGTTTGTTATTTGTTGTTGAATTGAAGATCAGAAATTAAACTCATGGTGCTCTTTTTACCATTTGATATCGCAATCATGTTTGCTCAAAAAAGTTTTCAGAATAAAATGTGCACGTTTAAAATCTAAAATTTATAGTCTTTTGTATTTTATTTAGGCTAACATCCCCGTAGGCGTAGGGTCATCACATTGGTTGCAGGCCGCAAAATTATGCAGTCAAGAGCTTGAACAGGATTTCAGTTTCTTATAACAACGATTCAAATGTCAATCTCAAACTTCTGGTTCTTATTAGTACAGAGTATGGATAAATCCTTTCTATATGGACTATGTAATTACCACAGAGTAAGGATATATATCATTACTCTGTGCCTGTGTTATTACTCTGATACTCAAAAGCCTTTGTTTATAAGATCAATATTTTAAACTACAAACTGATTAATTTAACCTTTGATCAGGTCAGTATGGCCTCAGCCTATAGTTAGCAAAGTCAACGTCAGGTATTCTATTCAGCGTCAGCACCTGTGGTCAGGTCGTACAGCTGACCCATTGTCTGTCATCGATGAAGTGTAAAAAATTAAAATCGATTATTGATCAATGCTGCCTATTCAGCGATCAGTAACCTTGATTAATTATAATCAGCTGTATGAGTACAGGCTTATTACATGTAGTTATGGAGATATGTAAACAATGTGTGATCAGTGTGTGGCACTGTTAACTTATAAGTTTATCCTGGTACTTGTGGTACCGGAAAGAGTGGAGTTAAATATAGACTTGATCAATCAAGAATAAAGACAAAGTGTGGTATGGTTGGATATATGTGAACTTGTCTACTAGGTGAACTTATAAGGTTTCATCTCAAGCTAAATAATCATGCTGTAAGTTTATTTTTTGCATTTCCTTCTCTGAAATTACCTTTTATGTGCCTCCTATATACTGACACCTGTCAACACCCAGACACAATAACAGTCTCAAGTAATAATATAGACTAGTTTATTCCTGTCTTACTTTGTACATCGCTATCTGTGTTATTACATAACATGGCAGAGTTCAGTCTGATTTTATGTCTCCCATCAGTGAAAATTAAGCAAGACAGAATCTTACTCGAACCCAATAGATTTAAATTGCTGTGCAGCTAGATCCAAGATTCGCCTTCCATATTACGTATTTACAGAATCATATCAGTGGCATTGGCCACCGTGAGCAATTATCACCTCATCAGCTTCTAATTCTATCCAAGTGGACTTTTGACCAATGGCTTCATAGGTCATCAGATGTAGTACAGTCGAGTTCTGCGTCACACTGAACTTTTCCTAATACTTTCAGGTCACCAGATTGAGCCTTGGATTCCATTCCCTTCACTTCACCGTCTTTCACTGGGTCAGCAGAATGAGTAAGGTGTCCGTCAGCACGGCCAGATCGAGGTAAGGTATAGATAGATTACCTGTTATATTATCGAGAAGTATTTACCAGCATGCAAATTGAGCTAAAAAATTAACCCAATCATCTATTCCACAATAAATATATTACCTACCTCGCTCAATTTTGTTCATGGGTTTCTCAACTTACATGATCAAAGTTGATCATTCTAGAACATTGTTATTACTATTATCCGTTCAGTCCAATCCGTTCAAGAACACAAGGGAAGTTATGACCTCAAATTAAAGGATTAAAAGTAAGGGATTGGTCTAGGTGTCACTGACACGTCATTAGAAAGAGTGTCGTCATATCTGCTTCTGCCTCATGTTTTAGTACCTATTACATTTAGGATCACTGCAATTGCTCCTTTTTAACAAATTCTGCAGATATGATGTATTTTATCTGATCGAATTTCAAAGTAGTCTCTTTCCATGAATTGGGAGATAATTACCGATTATATTTAGACATCCAGAGCTGCAGTCAGTCAGCTGATAATCATAATAAACATCAGGCATGGCTTGAGTTTGCACTCAACAAAAACACAGCATGTCCATTAGCCAAGCATGACGGATAACAGATCTAAGGGGGTATGGCCTGATATTATCCCATATGGCTGTTTCGATTGGCCAGTGAAGCATTGACAACAAGATACACGTGGTTATATTCCCATAGCAATCATAAATATTTTATGAATCAGTAATCGTATTACATCCGACCAGAATCATCAATAATGTTTCCTCATTTTATTTGAATACATGGCACTGTAAAGTTGGGCCAGATAGGATATTTTGTCTTGTTGGCAAGTTATTCAGAAGTGGGAAATTTTTGTCAGACAGCTATTTTGTCACTTTGGATAACATAGGCAGACCATATCTGGCTGGCCTTGCTGACACAGTGCTTAGTTTAATTAACACCTTAATTACCAGTCTGTCGGAATGACATCAAGAAGTACTAGTAACGGGGAGATAAAGTATTCTCCAATCATTGACACAACGCAATCTGATTACAGAGGTGACTTTCACAGTATGGAGTCCGGACTGCCTCCCGTAGAGAATGGCGGCAGCAGTCTATACCATGACTCTCAAAGCAGGTTAAAAAATGGCAGCATTGATAAACTGAACAACAGCACTGGAAGGCTGAGTAATGGTACAACACAAAGAATTCGGACTATGAGCGTGGATGAGGTTACTCAAACTAAGAATGGGGGTGTGATAACCCTCCCCTCTCTACATATACCTGGCGAGGCAGGAGAACTGGCCGACATGAATAAAGAGATGAAACACACAGACGAACTGTCAACTCATGATGTCGGACCGGAGACGCTCAGAAAAGTCTACGCACAGGTTAGTTCGCTGTTATCAATGATAGTGTATTTACTATTTCATGTACTAAGTATTAAGTATGGCTTTTTGACACACTCTAGCTCCCATCTGGCTACTAGAAAAAACGTGTCGGGTTGGAGTAGTTCTGGCTAAAAATGGTTCATTCAATCCCCCTCCCTGACCTCCAATGTCTGGTATCTATTTACTATATAGTGTTTTGTACACCTCTGAAGTGCCAGGTACTGCCTGAAAGAATTCCTGTTGGTTTTTTATATAGGCATTGAAAATTTGGACAAATAATTCAATTATGTAGTTCAGTACACTATATAAACAAAGCAACCATTATATGTTTATAACAGCAGTTGAATGAAACTATCGCTGCCAAGTTTTCTCTATTTCAGCAATCTTAGGCCACAGTCGAGAACTCCATAACTGCCAGTGGCCAAAGATTATATCCAGGGCTGACTGACTCCACCTAAAGCAATAATTTGGTTTATCAGAAACAGGTTACTTTGGCCGTAAATCCAATAATTCTGTCATAGTTTATGATACCTGATAATGCAAGCTGTCTGAAAACTTGCTATCTTAAATACCTTACTGAATTAAATCTGTTTATCAGTAAATAATTATCTAAATCTTAACACCCTTGCAAGAGAAAATTATCATCTGCTGTCTGCAAAATGCTGTCACTGACCGTATGGTGCCTGGATGTCTGCAGGAGTATGTGATAGAGATTTCTCAAGACTGTCCTACTGATAGAACGCCCAACGGTATCCGACGGCCTCATGTATCTTAGGTCATGAGATTTGCTTGGTTTTATTCCTGCTGATGAAGGCTGTGGGAACGAAGCTCTCTGAAAGCCAAGAGCATTTTTGCGGACCGGTTCTCTTCAAATGAATGAAATTTTCTTTTCATTTCAGATAACAGCGAAGAAGATAAAATATAAGTTGATATTGGCTACCTCTGTGATAAGCATGCTACTTATAGCTTACTCATCTGTTTTATTCCCGTGGTTCCTGCCGTATTATCACACAGTAGTGTTCACTATTCTATACATCATCAGAATAGTAGTATACGCGTAAGTAACGAATATGCAAAGTACTCCTGTTGTCAACTCAAATTAACAATGGCTGGGTCGATGCAACATATAACGATATAACATGTTAGTATATGGAGGTCCCCCCCCCCGAATTCTCCAAAAAGCCACCGAACTCTCCGATACAAAAGCATCTGCCTTAGCAATGAATCGCATTGTGGACTGTGGTGAGTGCTCAGAATGTTAATGTAGAGACTATAGATATCTGAAGTCTCTGATATAATCACGAATTAGTGTACATCTGTCATCTGTCATCCTGCTGTGAAAATGGTAATCTTGTCCTGTTATACAGCTATAATCCCACTGTGAGGGAGAAGTATAATTACCAATATCACTCATATGTCATATTACTCTGTCCAAGGAGTTAGAGTCTCTCTAACTCCTTGCTCTGTCATATTACTGGTCACAGCCTGTGGTGGGACACCTCCTAGTTACTGACCTGCACATAGTGTGAATCTGGTGATAGTCAGGGAAAGTCCACTTTGGTCTGCCCTTGAGTATTAGGATAAGAAATGGTCATGACGACCCACGAATGAAGTTTTAGACCTAAAGATCAACACGATTATCGTGTTGGGAAACTGGCAAGGAGCCAGAGTGTGTAACTGTCTAAACCAACTAAATCTGGCTCTTTGTTTACAGTTTTATTGTGTAGTTCGTTGGCTATTATCAGTCCAGTGGACTTTGGGTCCACACTCAATCGATACGGAATATATGTGTTAGATAAAGGATTCCAGAGACCTTTGAATCTCAAAATGATGCACATAGTTTACCCTGAGATATCAGTTTGTACCTTAACCATCTGTGATTTGTATGGTTCCCATAAACCATAACCGAGTTCATCCCTGATAGTGTGTCAAAGTTCGCTGCATAAAACAAATTTGCACCGATCTATGTTATAGTGAAAACAGTTATGTGATAACATACATGATGGATGAAAATTGTCAAAGGAGGCCAGTACTGTACACCAACATCATACAGGCCCACTTATATTCCTTCATACTACTGCCTCGCCGGGGGGCCGTCGGGCGGGGGGAGGCAAATGTCTGGGGGGCTCAGACTAACTACTACCATGATATTGATTATATTATGTATTATGTATTATTCTTTGCAGTAAGATGCACTGGGGTCTCTTCTGCCTGGACTTCTGTTATTTTGCAAACATCGGCCTCCTGGCATTCTTATGGTGAGTGTCATTTGATTCAGATTTGAATTAAAGAAATTAATTTTGAATTTTCTTTTATGTTTTTGTGTCACATTAAAGCAGGATGTGCCATTGGGAGAAATTGCTCTTTTTAGCGTAAAAGCAGGACATACACTGAAACCGAGCTCATAATATTGTGTGTTGTACTGATAATTAAATATGAAGGGCAAATATCCACAAAAAACTTTCCAAAAACAACAAAATTGCCTTGTTTATAAAAACCCGGTAATTTACTCTGGAATTCCACATCCTTTTACAGTGACAAATTTCCATCCTTATTTAATGCATTGTGCTGGTATGTTGCACATGTTTCAACGGGTCACTCATTCACCCTCCCTGCCATTTTTATAATAAATGATGCCTTATAGAACACGTCATGTCTGTGACAGTGTGCCGAGCAGGATATAACAACACTAGGATGTCGATAAAAAAGGCACCTACAACTTTCAGGACATCAACGCAACAATTTTTGTTGATCAAAGCTCAACGATGTTTAATGTTCAGATATTATTGTTTCGAAACTGCTGAAAAGATGGCTAAAAATAATGTTAGGTTCATGTTGTTATGATCTGTCATCCAAAGGGTTAACTGTAATTATTGTTACACGTTTCAATTACAGGGCAGTACCCCAGTATGAGGCAGTCTTCGCCGTGGTGTTCGGTACTGTATGCGGTCCTGTAGCCATCGCTGTACTCGTGTTCAGAAACTCTCTCGTCTTCCATGACTATGACAGAATGACCTCAGCCTATATCCATCTCATTCCAAACCTCACCGTATATTTGTAAGTACGGCTAGGTGTTCCTCTGGAAAAAGGCCTGTTTCCTGTCTGCATATAATTAAATATGAGTAAATTTAGCTTTGGTTAAAGATTTTGATAAACAAATATGCGGATAGCTATTTTTGAGAGCCAGAGAATGTTGAGCTTGCAGCAAAGTTGTTTATTAATATAGCCTATGAATCTAAAGTTGCGGATGGGGTTGGGTTAAACGTGATTATCTGGATTGAGGTCTCAATTAGGGCCATGAAAGTATTTACCAGTTAACCAGCGACTATCACAGCACATTGCCATTCGATGAGTTATGCATAGTCAGTACAACTGAAATAACCATTATCCTGTAGCTTGAATCTGGGCTGCGAATATCACAGTGCATCAATCCACAACTTATGTCAGTTTTTATCACTTTAGAGATTAAATTGTGAAGAAATAGACTTTGCCCCCAAAATAAATCCCATGTGACCTGTGACATGGGGATTTAGTTTCTTACATTGTAAATATTGGCAGCACTTGGCTTTTGGGTAATTAAAAACTGATGTAATACAGAAAGACCTTCCACAAGATCTGATTTCCTTGTTCCAAAGTCCAGAGTTTGAAAACCTCATAACAAAGGAACTGCATCAGCGCATTTAACCAAAATTTTGAACTTTAAGAGGTCCCAACCCATTAAAAAAGGACTGCAACAGGATGATAACCGGAACTTTGAACTTTTAAAACCTCTTGTGGGGAACCTTGCCCACTCCTAATTATAGAAATGTACCTTTTTTTGACAGGCTTAAGTGGTATACTAAAGAGACGTCTAAGTTTTGGTACTTTGCCCCTCAGTCATTCTCAGCGATTCCGATGTATGATAACTCCACAACGTTATCCACATCATATTTACCTCATTGGGTGGACGCCAGCTGGCTCTGGATTGTAGCTGTTCCTCTACTATGGTTTACTTTACACACGGTGAGTACTGATATGCGGCATTAAATATATCTTTTCTGCACAATGCTGCAATGACATAAATATATGTTGTTGCAGCGTTCCTTACCTGACTTCAAAATGATTGAGGGTAGCCAGTATGGGAACCTATATACCACCAGCTTTGTTTTTTTGATTAGTGGCTTTCCAGCCCGAGTTGACATAGAGCCCATTCCAAGTAAAAACCAGGTTTGGTTTACTGGACTGTAATTGGACTCTATACTGTATCACCAGTCACCACAACTTTAGGTATCTCAATAAGTGCTTTGTTTAATTCTTCCAAAAATAATATCTATGATTTCATCAGTTGCGTCACATTTTTGTTGCAGGTACTGTACATGTTGATAGAGAACAGCTGTTATGATGATAAGAAATATCTGACCAGTTATAAATGGTTATCTACTAACACCAAGTCATCTATCTATCAGATCCTGACTTTGGGTGGCAGAGTAACCAAGTAAGTACATGAAAAAGTGGCTACTAACTAAGTGATAATTCAAGGTTATCAACATTTTTGTGTATAGTTATCAATTTTTTACTGCATATATATCTATTAGGTTATGTGTGTGTTGTATGTTGTCACAGAGTAATATAACCTATAATATATAACCTATCGTCCAAATAAGCATCCATATGGAATTGGTGAACTATTGATCATTGAATATCTTGAATTAAGCGTTGCTCTATAGGTCCTAGGGGATTTATACCAAGACATTAGTGCTACTGCAAAAGATAAACAGTTAAACTCAGAAATTGACTGTGAAGTGTTGTTATCTATCTGTCATCAGGGTAATGCTCTGGTCATGACTGTCATCCTTGTCCAAAGGCAGTTTCATTCTATTAACTAACCTAAATATTGCCAGCAAAGCTATCAAGCAAACAGAGGGTACTAAGTTCACCATCCATTTCAATTCCCTTTACTATTTAGTCAGTCCATTCAACTGCAGGTCATCCTGTAAAGGGTTTAGTTTAGGGTCAGCCAGAAGTGGGTTGCAGTTGAGTCATAAGCACTAGTAGATTACCATTGCAAGAAGTAATATATGTGATGTACTCGTCAATATCTGCCGACCCCCTTAATGACACATGTATTCCTTTTTTTTGCAGTCAAACCAAAGTGAAAGTCTCCTGGCTGCTCTTCAATATACTCTACGGCATAATTTCAGTTTTAGTGGCTCGGCTGTGCTTTGAGTTCCAGATTGCCCATACTATATACATTATTCTACAAAATGTTGTTGCCATTTACAACGGTGCTAGCTTTTATATTGATGTTTTTGCCAAAAAGGGACTCGGCGTAAGTAACTCGTAAATATCCCGCACAGAGTTTTTGTACAATTTGTAAAGATGTTATTAAATTATTTTTCTACTGTAACTTATTCCCAAACCTATATCTGATACTCAAGGAAAGTTCAACCACTCAAAGCACAGTCTGATATTTTGTTCAATGGTGTGCATGATTTTAAACTGTAGTCATCATAGAAAATGTAACTTTTTTTCAGCTTATCATGATTTTTGTGACTATGCCAGTTTGCCCATGTTATTTTGGTGCAGATATTTTAACTTGCAGAATCGAATCAGGCATTTGAGACTTGTCCTCTGAACCTACACGATTGAACTGCTTTACTGTTGCTGTTATGAGAAAATAACCTCATATTTTGCCGTTCTAATCATAGTTATGTCCTCTCATTTATTGAGGATATAACTCAGAATGAAAGCATAATTTCATTTCCTTTTCTGCTAGTGAGTTCAATAGTTCAAGGTTTCCAAATCTTGGTGCTATGCAGAACTGTGCAATAGACTTTTTTTCAATAAAAAGCAGGAAAGATACCAACCAAATATTGAATTTTGCATCAATAGTTTCAGTGTCACTGCTTTATAATGATCAAAGTTTAATGATAACAGTAATTTCAATGATATACAAATTTGCAGCCAACTCATTACTTGCTTGAATTATATATTTTGTATATCTGGTATGAAAAAAAAGAGTAACAGGATCAAATCATCTGAGCACCACTTTATAGTAGATATAGGAATATGGTTTTATGTCAAGCCGGCAATCACCTTGCCAATCGATTACTTAATTACTGATGCTAGCTGGATAATCTTACAACAATTCTACTTACTTAAATTAATGGGAGATCAAAAATAGAATATGCTATCACATAACACATCAAGTGTGCCAATAATCAGACCGTAATACATTAACTCACACCGGAGAATTACCGAAAAAAGCGGCAGACAACTCAAGGCACATCACCATCGCTGATTATTATCTTATTGCATTTTGGGAGTAGATAACCACTGGCAATAAATAAACCCAGAAATTATACCATACTAGCAACCGAAAACAAAACTGAATTATCCTGTATAAATAAAGGTCAGACAATCACGCAGTTGTCAGGTAGAGATTGGTTGTCGTTCAATGTTCTTGTATCAGTACCAACTTGTTTGGCTTTGAAAATTTAATTTTCTATAAGCTCCGCCCCGATGTCCTCTCCAGCCATGCCGACAAGGATAAATGTGACCAACATCCAGAATAGCAAGGCTATAAGAAATACATACAGCTTCATCTTTGTCCAGGCTGAAATAATACAAAATAAAATTTACCAGCAGTTAAAAAATAGCATTTGAAGCTTAATTAGATCAATATCTTGTCAATTATGAAATATGGCATTTCTTACGTTTAATAGGGATTTGATCTGGAACTTGACTGTCTAGTACTTATCATCAAAGAAAAATACCAAGCCATGATGCAGACTAACAACTTACATGCTTTGGATCCCTGGTGTATTTTGAGTTGATTATCTATTGATATGGAGAGTAGAGTAAATGGCATGTGGTTGGTGACTATTTGGCCGGCTACACTGCTCGGTGAAAAAGCCAATCCAGTAACGAATGTTTTGTGTGCATTTTTCGTGTAATATGATTTCTACAAAACAAAGTTAAGTAATTAATTGAAATAAGCAAACTAACCATAATGGTTTCACTTCATTCAATTACAAAATCGTATTATTGTTAATATAGCTCAAGGATTCCCTGATAAACCCATAGGCTAATGTGTCACCAATAATAAAAGATAATGGGAATCAGAAAGTAAAAAGACACCTTTATTACGAAAGCATAACGTTGCCTACCTTAATTTGATTTGTGTCATAGACTGCTACCTCTCCTTCCATGCTTCCCACTCCAATGTATTTTCCACATGAGCTAATATGTGAAAAATAAAAAACATAGATAATGAAAGAATTGATCTCACTCAGAAGAGGAAATGCATTGATAGATACTAGGGGTGGGTTATCAACCTGAATTCCATATTACGTTCTCCAAAATTACAGAACATTCATCAGAATCAAAACCTCATGTGACTTTGAGTTACAATAAATTAGACATACCTTATATCCATGCATGCAAGGCTGCCCATATGTATTGGCTGTACAAAAATACATTTACTGCTGTTAATGTTCCACTGTGATATGAAGCAAGGAGCTCCTTTCTTATTGGCCACTGGTACTTCAATAGAGAACAGACAGATCTTCTGTGGGTCTCCATCTATCATACAGAACCTGAAAATCAACAACAGCAAATGCAACAATATCCTGTCAGTAATTATATACAACTCATTATCACACACTATGAAACTGTTAAAATATCTCAAAAATGTTTGTGGTTGCAATGCGTTCAGAGCAAATAGCCTTGAATTATACCGATTATTTTTTGGATCAGGGATGAGACAACCAATAGACAATTGAGTCTCCAAACTGTTTGCCAGAATCACCGTAGGGAGGGTAACAAGTGTAGGCAAGTGGAACATTGAAGTTGTGTTACCACACAAAAAAAGGGACAACTCCCAATGATAAAGCATTCATGATTATTCCGTACCAAGACAACGATAAGTAGTTACCTACCTGCATGACTTGTGTCTGTATTTTATGGATGGTTGGCTGGCCCAAGCAAGCTCAGATATTTTTGCACCATCTTCCACATTCCATAATATTAGTTTTCCATCTTTAGCAGTAGAGCAGAGCTGGATATAAAATAAAGTCTCTTATGATCAAATCTTTAACAGAACATAGTATGCAAATAAAAGCATACTTTAATCATAAGTAATATAAGAAAAGCTGTTGGACAACTCATCAAAACATGAGCTGCAACCAAATGGACGGGGCTGACATTATTGAAATAACTCATTGAGTGATGATGGTGAGCGCATTGAGTTAACTTTTGGGTACTATCCTGCAAAATGTTGTAGGTTCCAAGCAGTCCCTCAAGTCATCATATTTACACACATATATTATGCCACTTGTTATGGACGCAATTGAGATATTACTTTTCTAACATTTCCAGCAACAAAGCAAGCAAAAAATCAATTTTAACCTTCTTCTATCTCATTTTCTTGCTCACTTTTCGTCATACTTCTCAGAAATGAGTATGTAATAATAATATAATGAATGGATGAATACTAGCCTGTCTTAACAAGCTTGTTAAGACAGGCTAGTATGAATACATGAGACTACTTACTTACCTTTTTACCTGATGGATCAATATGCATGGCATCTACCTCCTGTTCATGTGCTTTCGTCTCCCAAACTTTGGTCAATTCTGGATACTAGATAATAGAAGATTAGGGTATTAGCTTGATTAGATTGGTATTCAATGAACATGTACTTAGACAAAGAGATGTAAACATTGTTTTTTTGGTAAGGTGGGAAACGCAATAAATGGGCCTTCAATTAATGGTTTTATCATTTTCTACCAATTTACTTTCCCTAACAAATCGATGACAGCATTATGACTCAAGCAAATTTAAACATACCTTCCACATACGAATATGGCCATCCGCACCTGCAGTGGCTAACATAGTCCCATCTGGAGAGAACACTGCGCAGCTTTGATATGCATCATCTTTGTTGAAATCAGTTACTAAACTTTCTTCTAGCTTTACTTCAAACGAGACTACCTTCTTAGCATTTTTGAAATCATCAGCTTGTGTTAATCCACTTTTTCGTTTCCGTAACTTTCCATCTGTACATAGAAACAAGTGTATGTATGTGGGATCAATTCAGTATTTTTTGCAGAGTAGTTTTCCAAATCAAAACTGACATGCTCAGTATCTAATCGCACATCCCTGAGGGAACAGATCTCATTAGAGGCCAATTTTGTCACTTTGCTTACTGGAAATATAAGTGAAGGGTCACAATAGCAAGGGATTTTTGAAAAGCCGTAAGTCAGGATTTGGCTCAGAAACTCACTCTACCTCTTACCTCATATGAATGAACACAGGAGTTCATAGTGGAGAATCAACTCAACTTCATAGTTGTCACTGTTGCCCACACATATAACGATTTTAATAGTATCTTGTCGGGATGTATGGTAGCTGGGTTTGACTGATAATTAAAAATCTTCTTCATACCATTCAGAGGATTACTTACCAGGAGAGTTGGGACGAGGTGTGACAACTTTCTGTTTTATGGCATAGATGAAGCACTTTTCATCATGACCACAGGCCATATGCATGCGAGGTCCGTGGACGGACATCCCACAGTTCATTATGGCATACTTCCCACTGTCGAATTTGCATACTGACTTTCCCTCAAGCTCAGCTTGATTATTTTCAGACTGAGCAAGCTCTATGATTTCCTGCAAAAGAACATCAAGTTAATATTGCAGATTAATGTGGTCATTTCTACTATAGCTGACGTGAGGTCAAATACCTCATTGGAGGCCTGGAGGTGAAGCTTCCGCATGTGCTTCAAATGTCTTGATTTTATCTTATAATGTTGGATTTAGATAGTAATTTATAATACATTTACACGTCTCAATTTCAATTTACTTTCAGCAGATTGCACATGCGGCATGTTCCACCTCGAACCATTGACATAAAGTATTGCCTGTTCAACATTCCCCCGCCGAGGGGCCGTCGGGCACAACTCTGGGGGGAGGCTCAGACTAGTTCAACATCAATGGCAGGACACATACATCCATAGTTTCACTTGTGCAGCACAGACCCGCCCATCCAATGCCACAGAATGAACTGCCAGCGGTATGACAAGTCAAAGCGTATACTCTTAATAAGGTCAATGGTTGAAGTAGTAATGGTGAACAATAACTGACTAAATTTTCTAAATAAAACCAAGGAGTAACAGTAACCAACCCTGTCTGTTACTCCTTGATACAACTCAAGTTAGTTGTTGTCAAGTGCAAACAGCGAAGAAAGTTTAAACATGTAAAATTTAGAATTGAATGTTGATAATTGTTTCAATTGGAATCTGGCAGGTACACCCTTTGTGTTTGAGTCTCAACAGTCAAACTGGCCCTTCCAGTCCAAGAATTGATAGTTTGTTGACAGCAAAGATCAACCAATTCAATGGACAAGTCATCAATTACATGTACTTCCGGTTTTTATAAACTGTTAAAAGAGCGTTCCTTATTGGGCTGTTGAAAATTATTACTTACCAATCCATTAGGGACTCCTGTGGCACTAGGTCCTCCTCCACCACCGACAACAAAGTGCTTAGGGCCAATAGATTCAATGATAAACACAGGGAAGTCAATATTCATCAAAAGCTTGTTCATGGAGGCTGCCATCTTGACATTGAGTCTGCAGTGAATACTATAAAGTTTGGGCCAATCAATAGATTACAAACTAATATCATCATGGTACATATTACAGTATTATTTGGTATCAATCTCACTAGTGTTCTATCTAACTTGCAGTTTTGATTGCACATAAACATTATAGAGCTAACTTTTTGCCCTGGTACAAGTTACTAGCTCATCAATAACATCAGATAAGATACCCTTGAACAATATTTTGGTGTGTCATTATGAGTTGCCTGCTCTACTTCTAGTAGCACACAACTCCCTATATCAGTGAGGTGATTGACTTCAGCAGCAGCAAATTTGGTTTATGGTGTCTACAACCCCTGATTACTATAGCGTAAATCTATTGTTCTATTCAGCTAACATTACCAACACACAATTATTCCTTTGCAGTGAAAGAAGGGCAAAAAAAGACAAAACATGAGCAAAACACAAGAGATACATATAACATACATCAAGTATAACCATAAAATATCTTTTCATGAACATTTTAACATAAAGGCTGGTAGGCTGGCTATAATTATGCAACTTTATCTGTATTGCTCATAACTTAAAAGCATCATTGCTCATAGAGTCATTGATGGGCAGTGTCTATATTTTCAAACAATACAATTTTATTGGATATGACTCAACGCAGTATAAATTTGATGACATATATAGATTAAGATTTCACAAGACCCAATGGTCAAAGTTTAAATATTGCAACAACATTTTTGGGTACCAATTTTTATGCTAATTTATTGTGGAATCTCAAAAGCTTTAAATGAAATGATGAGGGCTTGTGTTTGTATGTAGAAATGAACAGATTATTATGATACATAACGATAATATCACATATTTGCTACCACCCATGTTTCACATCTTCACATCATTCTTACAGTATAATTCAACAATAGGCAATGTTTTATGGTCACAGGTATATGAGTACAAAAGGCCCACTAGAATCTAAAATATTGCAGCGGAAAAGGTAAAATATTATAATAAATCAGTAAAATTAAACAACAATGATATCATGGCGGGCAACTTGGGTAAAAATGGAAAATACAAAACAAATTAACATTGATCGGTATAAAGAGCAAACGATGTAAACCTATGCTAAGGGTGATCCTTGCCATAAAATCTATTAAATATATATTTATGTACTGTAACTGATGATTAGAGGGTCGAATCAGCATTTATTTTTTGCTGTTCATAGCTCCTTTCAGCTTTGCTTTGATACCCTGTCAAAAAAAGGATATATCATGAAAATGTATACATTTGGAGCTAATAAAAATGGGATGTTATTTATTATTTGACATATTTCTTGGGTAAACACACAGACTAGTAATTTATGATGATATTTTCTCATGCTAACAGTACTGTTGTCTACCATCACAGAATCCGCATGCATGCACATTTTTTTTATTCAACTGCAAACAGTCTGAAATAAGGTTTCACGAAATGAAATAGTTATTGCAGTGCAAATTGATAATAGTATAAGTACTTCCATGATCATGAAACTATCAACATATTATGCATATTTTGAAATAAATCAAATTATGATGTAAAGCAGGTGTGAGCAAGTACACACTTGAGCTAAGTTGACTATAATTTGCACAATTGCACATTGGATGAGTCCACACACCAAACAGAGCAGATAGCCCTGATAACCTCCCGCCCAATTTCAAATACAACTATGTGTTTTCCAGAAAGAACTTTTTCTATTGAAAAACTAGACAGGAAATTTGAAAATGACTGGAAACTATGCTAGTCTGGTTTCCATTAATCCCCTGAACTCCACAGTCTAAATAACTTGATATTAGTGAATCAATGTGGGCTAGTGAGTCAAGTAATAGGAAAGCTTATACTGTGAGTGATGAATAACTTAGAAGGAAAACTTGCTCAGGAAAAGGGGGACTAGAACCAAGAAATGAGAACCTATCTTTGAGTGCATTGTTACCTAGATTTGGGTCACCTTACTCCTAGCCTGCCCAATCATAAAGTATTCTCTCATAATTCATCATAAAAACATTGGAGATTTCTGTAGGCATACATTGTCTAATTTCCAGCAAAACTGCAGCGTTGAGACTGTTGACTGTCTAAGTTTCACAAAAGAGTATTTCAAATTCATTTACATTGAACACTATTCCCAAGGTTAGTTATATATTATGGTACAGGTGTTTGTCTGAATGCCAGTGAAAGCAACTGACAATTTCAAATTCTGAGCAAGACATATAACTTTGACCAAACCATGATCCTTCCTTTAAACACTAACAACTTAAGACAGACTTGGTATGTAATTTTATGTCTTATAACATTTAATTATTAAGCCTACCTTTTTCTTAGGTGTGTAGTTTACAATGAATGCCTGAAATAAAAAAAATTTATAAACACTGTTAAATATGAATTAACAATTTTGTGAGTTAGCGTAAGTTTGCCTTGTCACGCGACCACTTCTTGTGTGGTCGGGTGAAAAGGCCAAGTGTAGGCAACAATGTTCATCTCATATATTAAGTTATCATTTTCATCACCAGGGTATTGCTGGCCAGATACGCATATGTTCACTAAGAGCTTGTACCAGACATTTTAGAATTGATAATTGGATTGGTTATTATAGAAAGAGAGGATCAATATAAATATGGAATGGACCTCACTCAAGCAAAGAAATATCTCCAAAAGCAGAGAACTTGGAAACTGAGTCCGTTAGAAATGCGACTGACTCATTGATTGTTTTAAAAATTTCCAACAGTGACAACAGTCAGCTGTCTCACACAGCACACATATTTAGAGAGGATCAGCTTATAGAAAGGAGCAGACAGCTTACCTCAGCTTTCTTGAGTTCCTGAGGTACCGGAGGGACAGGTGAGTTATTGACTATATCAGTCATCTGTGTCTGTTTGATTAATCGAGGAGTTTTATTTGTGGTGGCTGAGTTAGATTCCTTCATCACCTGAAAAATTAAATGTGTAACAATACAACATTCTATATCAGTAATAAGAGCAACATCTTCTATACGTAATACGATATTCAATGAGCGAAGAAAGCTAAGACATGCCCAATATTTCAAATGCTGTGGGATTTCAAATATGAATCAGAAAATCTGCCACAAGTTACTTGTACAGATACATACATTATGAGTTCTCTTGAGTTGCAGCTCTGTGCCTGGTGCGTCCCGTCCAGGTATGAGCTTATAGCCTGCCGGTACATTCTGTGAGGTCACTGTGGAGCTGGTTTTGTTACCTCCTACAATAGAGAAGAATTGTGATATGAGTATATACAAGCATCCATGGGAAGTGAGGGGTGAGTCTGTATCCATGCAGTACGCAAGCAGGTTTATATGAGCAAAACTAGCTGATAAGCGAGAACACAGTATGCACCATAGATAAGAGTTGTAAGCAAATGCTGTGAGTGTCAATTTCTATAGTACTAATGTGAGTGTCATTATGGTGAGTAGGAGTGCTCTGGTGGACTTGTGGATCTTTCTGTAAAGCTATCAAGCTGCGTGCAATATATAACTATCGAAGATTTCCATTATATTTTATGGAAGTGCATGATAATTCCTAATAGATGTAGTTTCTGCAGCACTTCTTCTGATATATGACAAGGTATACCTGGGGGATATTCATAACACTAAAGGACACTTTGCATAATAAATTAGCCAAATGAATGGAACAAGCAATTGTTGAGGGAACAAGCCAACAACGGAATACCCATGCCATGCTGTTTATTATCTTACGGATTTTTGAGATGTATTGCCTGAATGATCGCCTACGACTTGGAGCAAGATTTTCTATTGAGCATAGAGAAAGGATGGTTATAGACTGAATAGAAGGTTGAGGGATGTGAGTGCCATGCATTATACAGGTATTGAAGGTACTACACGAGCTCTGAACTTGACAACGCAGGTATTTGAATGTATTTAAGTTGACAGCTATCTTATATGAGGCTTAAGCATGCATAAGCCTATGACTGAACAAAGTCTCTGGTACCACACACAGTTTTGATAGGTGAGGGCAACTGTTGAGGGTTGTCCCATCTATTGGTTTGGGGGCATAACTCATAACAATCTGTCTCAAATCTCAATTATTTCTTTTTTTTACATTTGTGATTTTTACAAAGATGAGAGCAATGAAAACATTTTGATGCAAACAGGACCATTATAATACACAAGCACCATAGATTTAAAAACAGTATAGATAGGTCATTGTGTGCTCCTGTCTATCCAATAATATGATAGCTACTTTAGCCTCAGATCTAGGAATTTTAGCAATCTTGACCATAAGACTGGGTGTCACATGACTGTTAGTAAAACGACCTTCCAGCCAATCATGTTCTTACAACATTGTGATTGGCTCAGAAGTCGTTTTACTCAGTATAGCCTTCTCTCATTGGACACTTTCTGATAAGGTTAACATAATGAAAGACAAAAGGTGCTGACTATAAACCAACTGGCAGTTACGCTATGCGTAACGCGACACTGCGGGTGGCACAATGACGATACGGGTGGGGACATAATGCAAAGTTACTGAAGCCCAATGTCCTATCTATACTGTTTTTAGATGTTTTTTCTATGACAAGCACCATCATGGATTAATTTTACAATTTGTGAAATTTGGATATCTGCAATAAGAAAAAAAACCTTTTGAAATATTTGAAACGCAGATGTATGTAACTCCTAGGTTTTTTTCATCGAAAATAAGCATGATCATTGAAGTTTTTTATTTTCATGAAATCACCGCATTACCTGAATTGAGCCTGTAGTAAATTATCACCAAATAGGTGTCGGAATAGAGGCGTGAGTATGAGACATGATAGTATAAAAACAGTAGAGGGGCTGAAAATTTTGGCGAGTTTTTAATACATGCCAGCTAAGTTTTGTCTAGGAGCAACATCATTACTCCTTGGTTTTATATAGCACTAATTGAGGTTTACCTTTGAGTGTGACAGTGCGAGCTGGATCTCTCTGCTGAGTATAAGCTGTTGTGGTAGTTAGAGTTTGGTCTGGGTCCATGTTCTCATTAGACAGTGTGCTGGCGGTTGAAGGCCTCAGTCTTCGCGATTCTCTAATATCATCAGACCTAGTTTTAGATGGTGTGTAAACCTGAAATGAGAGCATAGCAGTCTGAAAGCATGAAAGCTGGATTTTAATGAAACATCATTAAAATGAGGGCACAACGAAGCAACCTTTGACTTTTTCCATAGCAAAGGTTGTAATTTTATGTTTTATTTATTGAAATCTTATATGAACATAACTGTCAAAAAATTGATGGCATTGTTAGAGATCTATGATATAAGATGGACTAAGGGATATCTGACACCACCTACCTGGGACTCAATAGGATAGGCTGATTTTAGATGAGGTAGATATTTAGCGTTGCGTCGCTGCATCTCGGCTATCCTGGAGTTGGGATCTTCATCCTTGAGATCTGATAAGAGGATACCTGAAGCTGCTGCAGCCTCTGAGAATATGCTGCCGCCGGCATCAGGCTGTTATCAGATTGAATAAAGATTATAGCATGTTTATGACGAAAAAAAACAATTTTACGAAAATTCATATCAGCCTATTCATCTCGCAAGACCGAAGTTAGATCATTGACATGTAGATGATGCGTAAAAATGATACAAGTTGACTCTTATTACGTAAGCTGAACTGGTTTCCAAATTTCACCGACAACTTGTGCTAGCACCTGACTTTATATAAAGCTCACATTTAGAGTGGAGTCTATGAGGACGTCAGCCTCGTCATCTCCGTATGTTTTGACTGAGGCAGCATTAGTTGCCAGCAGAGAGCGACGTCTGTTTGTCTCCAGTAGAGATAATCGGTGACTTCTACGCCTTGATGCCGCTGAGCTTTCACTGTGTACAAGTATAACATTAAACATACTGCTGAAGTTCAAATCAAAGGTTAATTTAATGCAAATAATATGGTAAATGATCATTTACGTGGTGGTCATAGATTGTGAGCAGAACACAACTAAGTCTAACAAAAAGCCATGAAATGGCCAAAGATAAAATCAAGTACTGGGATTTGTTACTTTGGTACTTGTTAACTTACGTTATGGTAGTATCGGCAGTGCTGTTCAAATCATCAATCTTTAGGGCTGTATCTGAAAAATACAAAGAAATTTATGTTAAGTTGAATCTAGCAGTTCTAGCCACAATTTTTGATATTTCAATGGCTTCTTCTTACTAACTTCCAATGATTTACACAAATAATCTCTTTTCCCTCTCTAACTCACCATCAGCAAGGCGTAATGTAGAAGGTACAGATGATATACTGGATCTGAGTGACTGCTCTATCTGTCTCATAGATTGTAACTCCGCCTCTAGCTGCTCACACCGAGACTTGTATTTATCATTATCCGATTTATATTTAGCACACTGAGCCTTATTCAGCTTGACTTCATGTCCGAGTTCTTCTATTTTCTTTTTCTTCTCCTTGTATCCCATCTGTATTATATAAAGCATATATAATGAGAGAGCTATACAGTATATGTATGTCACCACTGCATTCAGTGATAGAAGGCAATGACCCCTAGAATGGGCTTGAGATCCTTAAATCAAATGAACACAATATGAAATAGATTCTTCATGGGGTATGCAATCAGTTATCAGGGTCATAATGATAGAATCGAAAAGCATCATGAATGCCTCTTCCTTGTACCAAACATCATTATCTCATGTGTCAAATATTTGTTTTCAGTTTCTCACAGACAAGGTGAATTTGGGTTCACAGTGATTCACCAAACTAAAGGAGAAAGTCATACACCCACCTTGTATCTCTCTAGGAAGTCACTTGTCTCAGTGAATGTCACCAGCTGCTGCTCCAATTTACCGTTCTGCTTTGTAAGATCAAGTATCTGGCCCTCCATTTTCTCCACACTAGCCTCCATCCTAGTGTTGGTTTGTTGTAGAGTAGTGTGCTCTGATCTGATCTGTATGAGCTCTGATCGAGCCTGGTCCAGCTCCTCCTGCCCCTTTTCTTTAGCTGTTCTCTCCACACAGATCTCATTCTGCAGAGATACCAGTTCCTCCGTCTGAGCTTCATGCTTCTGCAGCAGCAAGTCCTGGACCCGCATATCTGCAGTATCTTTCTCTAGCTGCAGGGATGTGTACTTGGCGTCCAACTCTTCTAACTTAGATTCCGCTTCTGTAAGCTCCGACTTGATGTTTTCAAGTTCTACAGCACTCTTTTCCATGAGAGCAGCATGCTTGTCTTGATCGATTTTAGCGGACTTGTTTTCAGAGATGAGCTTCAAACTTTCCTTTTCACTCTTCTCAAGCTGCAATTTCACATCAAATAGCTCTTGGAAAGCTTTCTCCTGTTGACCAACAAGCTCCTTAATAGATCTCAGCTCATGCTCCACTGATGTCTTACTGGTTCTCAAGTTCTCCAGCTCTTCCTTCAGCTCCCTTTCTATTTGTGCCATTTTCTCAGTATCTTCTTTGTTGGTGTTGGCGAGATCGGTTTGTGCCGTCTGATGCGCTCGAGTGACAGACTCCATTTCAGAATGGAAAGCCTCCTTCAACTCAGCAATTGCTTTTTCATGAGCCTCTACTGCTTGGGCCATCTGAATTTGGTGAGCCTCACTTTGTTCAGCTAAAGCCTCCTCATATTCTTGTTTACTCGTTTCAATTTCTTCTCTCAGAACATTTTGAGTCTCTGCAACGTAGGTAGCATGCTGCTCCCGCATTTTCTCAAAAGATAAAGTGGTGTTTTTGGTCATATTTTCCATTTCTGCTTGTAGTGAAACAGAAAGTTCTGTTAAAGCAGCTTCATGGGCTTGTGTTAGACTGATTGTTTTGGATTCCTGCAATTCTTTCAGCTCATTGAGTTCTGTGCAGTGTTCTTCAGTTAGTAGTGCTGTTTGGCTTTCCAGGGCCTGTTTTAATTCATTGATCTCAGACGTGTGTTGATGTTTGAGTTCATCAAGCAGTAACTGTCGGGCGTCAGACCCTTGTGCATGTTCTAATGTAAGTTTTTCTCCTAATTGAGAAAGCTGCGATCGATGATTGGTCTTCATCTCATTCATCTCATTTTCATGAGCTTGGGCGATCTCCTTAAGCTCCACATTGTGACTTTCTTTGAGTGCATCTGCTTCTTTTACGTATTCCTCACAAGCAGCAGTGTGATTCTCTTCACTTGTATTCAACTTTTCAGTCAAAGTCACGATGTTGGCCTTCTGTTCATTAATCTCCTCTTCAAGTTGGTTGATTATGACTTCCTTCTCAGATAGCTGTGACTGCAGGGTGTCTATCTTATTTGAGTGTTCATCTCCTTGTGTGGCTATCTGGGTCTGAAGGCTGACGATTTCTTCAGCTTGCGTTGAGGTTTGTTGCTGATATCCTGTTATACTATTACAGTGATGGTCAATCTTGTTGTTTAGGTCAACTATCTGAGATTCTGCTTTTTCTAGCGAGGCTGTTAGTTCTGATTGATGTTCGCTGTTACTTTGTAGTTGAGAAGATAAGTCGTCATGCTCAGATTTGAGGGAAGTGATCTCCTGTTGCTTTGCATTACATGCTAGTGACAGCTCTGATTTGACAGTCTGGAGAGCACTTACTGAAGTTGTCAGTTCTGAGACAAGTTTCTCTGCTGCCTCACATCTCAGGTTAGAAGTCTCAAGCTTAGATAGAGTTGTTTCTATTTCCTCCATCATCTCTTTCTGCATATTTGATGCTGACTCCTCCATACTCTCCATCTTACCTGCAAACTCCTCTCTGACCTCAGCTAGAGTTTTCTCTACTGTGAGTTTAACCTCGCATTCCTTCTGGACAGTTACTGCCAGCTCCTCATTCTCAGTGGTGACCTTGGCGAGTGTCTCTTCTTGTTCAGACATTTTGTTCTTCTGTGTCACCACTTCAACAACTAATACACCATTTTCTTCCTTGCTTCTCTCAATCAAGGCAGATTTCTCTTCACACAAAGCTTGTGCTACTTCCAACTTGCTTCCCAGGGTTTTCATGTCTGACTCCAGATTAGATTTCACACCCTCCAGTTCAGTAATACTAGTGAGCTGGGTCTGGATAGTCGCAAGACGTTCCTGTTTGTCAGATTCGAGAATCTCTATGATCTTCTGAGACTTGGCATCACCATTCTGTGCTTGTTGGACAAGCTGATTAAACTTATCATCTAACTCCTGTAGTTTCTGACCTAGTTCTGCTTTATCCTTTGCAAGCAATGCAACATTTTCTTGTTCTTCAGACAATTTATCGTTGAGGCATGAGATCTTTGCTTGCTCTTCTTTCAGAGAATTCTGAAGTTGTAGTGATTGTTCACTCAGTTCTGCTGTCTCTGTATTTTTCAGCTCCAAATCAGAATGCAGTTGTGTGCTCTTGGCTTTAAGGTTGTAGAGTTCTGCATTGAGTGCCTCTATCGTATCTGTTGCGCTGCTCAATTCTAAAGCAAGCTCTTCGATCCTCTCCAACAGCTGTGATTTCTCATTGGAAAGGAAATTGGTTTCATCTTGGAGTTGAGTTATTGTGCCCTGATTTTCTGTGCAGGTGTATTGCAGTTCAGTCACTTCAGTTTCTAAACTGCTCTTACATGAATGTAGCTCCTCCTTTTCAACAATTAGGCCGGATATAGCTGATTGCAAGGATTCAATGGTAGCAGTATGCTCCTCATTTTTCAGCGCTAGACTCTGAATGTTTCTCTGAGAATTCTGTCGGTCTCCTTCAGCCTGTTTGATGGACTTCTGGTGATCACTTTCTAGACTCCCCAGTCTGCTGCTTAGATCATCTCGCATAGCATGCAATAAGGTCATGCTGTCTTGGACATTGGACAATTCTTCAGTTAGCTGTGTAACCTTGGACTGTTCGGTGATGATGTTGTCCTCTAGTGCGGCTATTGTATGTTCATGGTCTTCCACTTCGGCTGACCTTTGCTCTAGGTTTGACTCTACCTGCACAAGCTGTGTTCTGATCTCTGACAGATCTGTGTCGAGCGCGTCTCTGCTCTCTGTCATGGTGTTCAATTCTACTTTTAGCGACTCCACTTCCTCCTGCAACTCTGTCTTACGATTGTAGGTGCTATCTAATTCATTCTGAAGCTGAGATACGGTTGCTGTTTTATCATTACAAGTTGCTTGCGACTCATCCAATTGCTGTTCTAGGGATTGCTTGGTTGTTCCAAGGTCATTCTGAAGCTCTGTAATACTATCTTGCTGATTCTGAATAGTGATGGCAAGGTCATCCTTGTTTGCTTGCATTGTCTCAATGGTGCTCTCAGCATCACACTTCTCTTTTTCAGCCTCTTCTGTATAGGTGGAGTATGCTTCCTCAACTTTTTTCAGCTTTTCTCCCAAACCCTCGTTTTCGGATTCCAATGAGGAAATCGTATGTTCATGCTCTGTGACCTTCTGTGTTAGGTCGGATACCACTTGTTTTTCTCCTACCAACGACTCCTTCGTCTGCTGGCTCAGCTCATGTAGATACTTTATTCGTGCATTGGCCTGATCAAGGGCATCACAGGTGTCAGTGAGCTCATCTTGGGCTTGCGACAATTCTGCCTCGAGTGATTGTTTAGCTTCTGTAGTGGTATTCAAGTCTGCTTGCAGTGAATCAGCTTCTTCCTTTAATTCTATCTTCTCAGCATTGAGACCATTAAGCTCATCTTGAAGCTGAGATATACGAGTTGTCTGCTCACTGCATGTTTTATGAGCTTCAGCTAGGTTGGTTTCAAGAGTACATTTGCTGTCTTCAAGCTCCTCAAGTTTACCCTGGAGTTCTGTGATTGCGTGCTCTTGAGACTGCATTGTCTCCACATGATTTTCTCTCTCAGACTCGAGGGCTTGTATAGCCTCCTGTGACTCAGCTTGATTTTGCTCCACTTGCTGAACATATTCACTGTGTGATCGCTCAAGTTGTTGCAGATCTTCACTCAGCTTTTCACAATCACTACTTAGTGCTGTGATTCTCTCCTCCTTCTCCACCAAGTCCTCGTTCAGCATAACGACATCTGCTTCAGTGTCGGTGAGCAAGCCCTGGATTTGTTGAATCTGTACGATCTGTTGCTCAATCTGCTCGTTCTTTTGTTCCACAGTAACAGCCAACTGAGTCAGTTCAGCTTTTACTACATCTAGTTCAGCACTAACAGTTTCCTTAGTTTGAGTTGTTGAAACCAGATCAGCATCCAGTGATGTCACCTGAGTGTGCAAGTCATTGTTTGAGCTCTCCAGCTTCTCCACATTGTCCCGTAGCTGGGTAACTGTAGCCTTCTCAGAATCCAGCTCATTGCAGACAGCTTGCTTTTGTACTTCAAGCTCTTGAACACTAGTCTCCAGGTCAGAAACACAAGACTGGAGCTTTGAGATGGTCTCAGACGCTTGCAGCTGCGCTTCCGATGAACTTCTCTCCAACTCACTGAGAGTACTCTCAAGTACTTCCTTAGCTTGAGTTATACTGGCCATCAACTGTTGAGCGGCAGTAAGTTTCTCATTGGTGGTTTGAAGTTCTGCTTCAAGCTCCGACTTCTCACTCTCAAAAGATTCCACAGTTTGCTCATGTTCTTCCTTCTGATCATCAATATCTGTTTGGAGATCCTGATTTCTTGCCTTCAATCTTTCAATCTCAGAATGGAAATCAAGCAATTCATGCTGTGCATTCTTCAGTTCACCCTCGCTTTCTTCTAACGACAGCTCAAGATCAGCAATGGTTCTTTTCTCTTTACTCAGCTGTTGCTTATGGTCTTCTATCAAATCCGCAACCTTGACCTCAAGGTCCTCTATCCTCTGTGTACTTTGTGACTTCAGATCAGACAAGCTGCTTCCCAAAGAGGCGACTTCTGACTTGAGACAGTCACGCTCAGAAATGAGCTGATCTCGCTCACTTCTCATATCTACCAGTTGCTGATTGAGTTGCTGAATCGATGCGTTGAGCTCGTTAGAGGTGGTTTCTAGTTCAGTCCTCTTTTGGGTCAGATCAGCCTCATACTCGCTGAGCTTCTTCTCAAACTCCACAATCTGTTCACTGAGCTGTTTGTTGGAGTCTTGTTCCTGTCTGAGTTGCTCTCTGATTTGATTCAGCTCATCGCTAAGTACCTGTTTCTCACCGGTCAGCTTCTCATGTGCCATGGTCAGGTTGTTATACTCAGCCTGTTTGGCAGCCAGTTTCGTTTGTACATCAGCTGTCTCCGCTTGAGATTCCATAAGCAGAACTTCTCCCATATTGTCTCCTGCGTTTGGTGTAGGGGTCTCTGTATGTAAAAAAAAATCAATATCAAAAAAAGGTGCAAAGTTACAGGCCAATTTTACACAAAGAGAAATAAATCACACTCTCAAGCATTGTTTTGTGGGAAATAGATAGAATAACCTGATAAGATAGTGCTTCATCTATGAAAATAGCATATTTTTATAATGATCAAAGCATATTTTCTGCTTGTGTTCCTGACATGTGTATATATCACAATCAAAAATCCAAATTCATGTATGATGAAAGAATTCTCACCAGGCCTTGTTGTTAGAGTGGCCACAGACTGCTTCAGAGCAGCGTTTTCTGCCTCCTGCACAGCGAGAAAGGCCTTTGTCTGGGTGAGATCTTCTTCAGCGCTACAAAGCTGGTTCTGAAAGCTAACAAACCGAGTTTTGTACTCAGTACACTGTTCTGCCAAACTATGTACATCTTTCTCAAATGTTGCATTCTAGAATAGAATCGATAAATGCGGGATAATCATCCGAAAAAATGACAAGGGGAGTATGATCAGACGGTTGGGATTTAATGGGTGTAGAATCAAATGGAAAATCGTAGATGATTTGCTTTGTGTGAAAGATGCATGAAAACATACTTGATAAATCAGTTCATGTGTTTAAACTATACGTGTTTAAAGAATGAGCTGAGACATTTTTTTGAAAAACTGAGAAAATTTGAAATAGAACAGATCATGAAGTTAGGATGTGTTGCCTATGATCAGACAGCTTACCTGTTCCTGTAGTTTAGTAATAGTGGCCGAATCTGAGTCTGTGATGTTGTCTAGTGATTCTACTCTGAGCTTTAGCTCATCAAGCTCCTCTGTTTTATGTCTCAGTTGATCTGGTAATGGCCTCAAGCTACACAACAACAACAAAGTAGCATTATAAATAAGTATAAACAAAATGTATGTGTTTATGAAGTCACGTTTATGGTTCAATAGTACTCATGTTCTAGTATCTTGCAACATATTTTGATACAGTTTGCACGGTGCTGTGACTTATATTGGACTAGCAGTACAATCAAAGTTAGGAATCTCAAAACATCATAACCAGGAGTTATCTTTTTTTTTAATCATGGGTGCGTTATCTTTTTATAACGGTTTCACAGTAAGTTAGAGTTCTCATTGTTGCATAGGAAAATTTGACGCATTTGACAGATCTCTTCATTACCAAGTGTATGTCACCATCTCAATTCTACAAGATAATCTAAACTGAGAACTTAGACATCTTTCTGTGGACGAAAAGATAGAATTTAGAAAATATTTACCACTCCACTTCTGCTTGCAGAGCTAAATAGTCTTCTTCACTGTAGTATGATGATAGAAGGCTCTGTAGGTTTGTGAGTTGTGACTTCAGCTCCTCCATTTCATTTCCTTTAGAAAATAAAGCGTTCAAATTTTCTAACAACTTTAGATGCCATTATACGGACAAGAACAATATCAATAATATCAGTATAACAGTAAGGATATCAGAGCTTTAAGCTTGTTAGTGCAATCAAACATAGTATAATATTTTGTGAGAAAAATTGAATTATATTTTGAAAGTTTAGTCATCCAAGCTATGCTTTGAGCGAGGAGCAGAATGATTCAGCAGAGCTAGCCGATTGTGTGATGGAAAGAATTCTCAGACTTACTCGTCTCCTCTGATTCCCTCCTGCGGTCTTCCTGTACCATGTCTCTCTCATCCTGGACACTCAGTAACTGTACAAATACATGGAACGTTATGTATAAATTTAGTAGTAGTTTATGAAAGGTAAGTTTTTGTTGAGTTGTAGGATTCTGTCGTTTGAGTTGTAAAGCGCAGAACATACACTAAGCAAGATCTTTTACATCCCCAAATCTAACTCCGAAAAAAATTATCTAATTTGTTTATTTTAGTAAATTTATTTATCTCTTCGATGTCATGAATGGCGACAAATGTCCGGCCAGCATACAAATTATCTCCGGTAAGTACATGGCTGTGCACCTAATATTGAAATGTTCAGAGCATCTTGCTCTCAACTGGAATGTTTTTTTAATGAATAAGCAATGTGTTTTATCTAGTCCTTACCTGCAGTTTGAGTTTCCTGACTTGAGTATAGAGAGTTTGACGGTTAGAGCTGGTGAAGGGAGACTCCATAAGCTGAGCTAACAGAGGCGAGTCTGCTGTAGTTATTGAGGTGTTCAGTCTGCTCAGCTGCGGGTTAGACGCTGAGGCCGGTGTAGCTGAAACAAAAAGTGAATAAATTGAAATTTAGAATCATTTATTAATTTAAACCAATTATGTTACTGTTATGAACCGTTTTAATAGGGGGCTCTCCAAAACTCCCTGGTATCATCTCGGAGTAAGGGACATTCCCTGGTGTCATAAGTGTGAAGTTATTTATAAGCATTTTATAAGGAGTTGTCTATCCATGTACATGTATGTGTATAAAGGAAGCAATTCAAAATTAGATTTCACTCACTTGGAGGAGTGCGTGTATCGCTGCTTCTAGTCATAGGACTTCTAGTGTTGCTCTCCTGACCCATCATAGGCTCAGGTTTGTTCTGTACTATCTTGAGTATATCCTGTAAAGCTATCTGATGTTCAGAGGGTAGAGAGATACCAGCGTTCAGTATACCGCTTCCTTGAGTGATCGATCCAAGAAACAACAGCAACACTGCAGTCTGTTTCAATAAACATAAAGTAAATGAATAGACAGTTTTCTGAGCTCTGATTTATGCCTCAGTTTGGAGTTGTCCTCTCTCCAGTTTGGTACTTTTAACCCACGCCGCATAGGAAAAACGATCTGAAAGAGGGTTTTCTTGAAAACTGCTTATGTTAGGATAAAATTGATTTTTGATTCAGAATCCGCACCATTGAAAACCCTGTGAGACAGGGTTTCCAAATCATTGGAGGCTTGAATGTTGATAAATCTTAATTTTAGTGACGAAATTCAAGAAAAATTCTGCCAAATGGTCCGCAAAACTGGCAGAAATTGATATAATTGACTAACCGAATACCAAAAATATTTCCCAAACTATGTCCATATCAGTTTTCAATGGTGCAGATTCTGAATCAAAAATCCTTTTTATCCTACTATAAGTGGATTTCAAGATAGCCTTCTTTTCAGCATGTTTTTCCTAAGTGGCGTGGGTTAAAAGTACCAAACTGGAAAGAGGACAACTCCGAATAGAGGCCTAAATCAGAGCTCAGAAAACTGTCTATGCATAGAGTCAACCAAGTCAAAAAGTTGCATGTGAGCAAAAAAAGTTGCTAATAAACAATAACAATTATGAATCTGAACTAAAGCTCCTCTTTAGAATTGCAGCCATGCAAACAATTAATATCAAAAACATGATGCATTGACTTATGCCTGCTCAACACCCACCTTACACAACTCCTGCTCATCAGCATTATTCAGAATTGAGCCGACATTGAGACTGTAAATAGCTCCTATCTTCACAGCACCTGTTCAAACATAAATAGTGATTTATTATAGCAAAAAGTGATTCTATTCATTTCTCTTGGATCCCCATTGCAGCTGCACATGCTACCTGTATATTATTAGCCTCACATACATCAGTATGAAATATGGAAATTGAAGCCATTGATCTGTTCATTTCTGCAAGTACAACATGCTACTAGCGCAGTATAAGCTATGAGGAAAATCTGACAATCTAACAGCTAGCCTATTATTAACAATTTTACCACTAAAATGACCTCATTTTATACCCAAGATATCTGATGAGATTAAGATTATAGAGTTACCCAGAAACCGACCAGAGAGTTATAATGACCATTTTCGTTATGTTTGAATTTGTGATAAATGTGTTATATATCATAAGCATGAACCTCACCCATAGACTTGATATTAAGTGCTAATGCTATCAAGTCTGTGATCAGTCCCATGCATGATAATGGTCCTGAACCATGAGAAATTTTAACCCTGAAAGTTGTGCAGTTTGGAATTAAAATGTTAGTGGAAAAGCAAAGCAATGAGCTCTGCTGAGAGATGCAGGTACCTTTGATAGAATTTGACTGACCTGCAAGATAAACATAGAACACCTCACTCAAACCTCTACTGTTTCATCCGACAAGCCGAAAAGGCAATGTGATTGTGTCAACAGAACAATGATACATGATGTGTGCAGGTGTGTAGAGTCTGAGCTTGCGACACAACAAGGTCAGCAACTAACTGCCGTCCATGTCTATGACAGCATATTGGAACCAATTAAGCAGTTTGCACTGGATTATAAGTTTCTTTTGAACCAGTAATTTTTTATTACAGTATCCCCTGGTTGCCATGACATGAACAAGTAAATAACTTACCCTGTATAAAAGAATCAATTTTAGCGAATCGCGCACATGGCCTGGCTGGAATAGTTCTTCTCGCGTTGGAAGCTCCACCATTACATTCTTGTCTATAAAGTATTTAAAAAAATGATGGTTGTGAAAAATGTCAAAGCCTTTAAAATACCTTAGCTGTGAGATCTTCATGTGATCAGTTATGTAGCCAACAATGTTGGAAACCTTCTTTGGAGTTTTATGAACAATCTATTACAGAAAATATCTGTATGCAAGCTAACTTACACAGATTGATAAAGCTTGAATAGGATACGTCCATCTTTAAGTGATGCATAAGAAGTTATCTCTTCTTCTAAATCTGGTAGGGCAGCCTTCAACTACAAACATAAATACAGAATTGTACTGATTATCCAATAAAAAAGAAATGATGAGCTGAAATGCAGGTCTGTTCAACATGTTACTGTTATCCTTTGACAACTCAGTAATTAGTACAGCTACAGCAATTAGTAATTGGATGGAGGCAACATGAAGATAATCTGCCTTTCACTTTTGAATTAAATATGCTTTGTTCCAAACAACATCTGTCATTGTAGCCTAATTGTCTGGCGGTATTAGACCGGGGACTTATTAGCTTACTCACCAAAATAAATTATATACAAATAAAGGCCGGGGCACTGAGCATTTACTATAGGCCTATTTATTAATGATTGTTGAACCATCATTATGCCCCTTCTCTTTATTAACAGGAAACATACTTGGATAGTCAAAAGGCAGACTGAAACTGGTGCCTTCATTTACGAAGAGGTTTGTATAGCAACGATCAGTCAGAAGGTAAACAGCCCCACCATCCAAGGTGTTATCATATTTAGCCTATGGTAAACATATTAAGTCAGATACGCCAAATAAGAATGTGCTCTTAAATCAAAGCATGGTTGAATGACGCACTGGGTCTCTGGGTGATATGACCTACCCATTGTAAGACTGCTTGCTTGGTTGGTTCCTTACACCAAGAACGATGATCCGTGGTATCCATTTATACTGTTACTAGTTACAACATACCATATCACATATAAACCTGCAACAGATATTTACAACTATCTATTTCAGCGATAAACTTTAGCCTGAGCGGCAGCTTTTCATAGATCGGCTACACACATTTGGTTTTTTTAAAGACCTTTGAAGGAGTACAGAGAGTGATGAACTCCACCATACAATAACAGTTTGGCTCTAGAATTGTTCAAGCCTACCAGAACCTAGACCAATATCCATAACAAACATCGTGAAAAGCGAAGTAGTCGTTAGTATTATTATTGAAATTAAATTAAGTGAAACATCGAGATCACACAAGTAACAACGTCAAAGTAATGTTGTGCCAAATGAATTTATGCAAGGAGTCTTTTACTCCTTGATTTATGTATCATATATTTTATATAGAATAGCATTTATAGTCTGTATATTATTTGTTTACTCTATTCTAGGCCTTCTTTTTCTCTGCACTTTGTCGTAGTTTTGTGACAAAATTGTGCAAGCCTGCTCCATTGGCCCTGGAAAGACTTCTATCAAACTCTTGATGATTGATCAAAACACCATTGGACCAATGTTTTGCAGTAGATATGTACCCTAATAAATATCAGTTACCACAGACAGACACAAATATGACCAATCCAGTCAATCAAAGAATAGATACTAGAGTGATAGATACATGATTAGGGAGGAACAGCAGAGAGAAGGATTATTATTAGGATAACAACAAAAATAATTCATTCATTATTATTATCATTGTTGTTTATTATAACATTTAGTTCAGAATGTTTATAAATACATACACAAAACACTTACTGTATCTTTCTCTGACACTTCTTGTGTATATTGATTGGATAATTATCAATTTAACTCCTAATTCCAAAAGTTTTGCATGGTTCAATACATATTTTCTCAATCCCTACTACACAAGATTTAAAAATTTAGAACAGTTAAAATATCCGCCATGAAAGAAGCTATTTCATTGGTCAGTTTTAATGGATAAAGATCATATGACAAATTAAATCAGTCATAAGAATGGCCAACCAGATTACCCGAGATCATAGCCGAAATCTTCAATTATTAGAGGATTTTTGTGTGGGATCCTTGAAGCCTCCCCATATCTTATATTCTAGATTTTCTTAACCTTTGACCTGTCACACCTTCTCCAAAGTGAAACCAAACTTGGAGAGAAGAGAGTAAAGAAAGAATGATTCCAAAATTTTAGGATGTCCAAGTTTGGTCCTTAAAACACACCATTCAACCAATATTACCAAATAGATTTAGACAGTTTTATATTAAGGGAACTACGATGTGATTGTGAAGTATGCATATTTATGCTTTATGGTTTCTTCCTGTTCTCCATTGACTTTGGGGGGCAATGAACTAAACCATTGTTGGGGGGAACATCAACATTGTATGTTTACTTACTTTCAACAGCCCCATAAGCTCAATCTATTGTTTGTTTCATACAGACATAACACTGTCATTGATAATCACAGATCATAGGCTGCATACACACAAATTGAAGATTTGCATACAGGTACTCCAAAGTCTTCCAAGTTTGTAAGAATTCAGTAAACTAATTACATCAACTTACATCAAAGACGACATCACGCTAGACCGCCTAGGGGGGCGTAAGGGGCGTGCCTCAGTTTTTGGACATAAATACATAAGGTTTGGACATTGTTCCAGAATACCATTCCATGGGTAGGGCATTTGGGTTCAGAGTGGGTACATGTACCCATCCAGTAGGGCATCAGTGGTATCGCCCTCTGATTGTCCTTAGATTTTCATATCCCGTATTGTCCGGGGCAGAAAACTGTTATGAAAACAGTTCCCTGTGGCAGCGATAGAGCGTGGCTCGTTCCGTGTTTGCGATCTTGTCGAGACTGTAGTATGGGGCTGGTTTATTATTTCAATGGCCAGAGACTGATAGATTATGTCAGTTGTGTTGTGTGCACTTGCATTACATGTCATGCCTGGTTTGGTATAGCAATAATGACTTGTGCGTAACAAGAGCTAATGACGCCAGGTAAAGATTTGGATTTTTTGAGCGAACTGGGGTCTTTGTAGTCATATGTTGTCATGTATATTATGACCAGGCTCTCTCTGACGGTTCTACTGTACCAGCCCAATGAAGAATACAATTTATATATGATTCTAAAAGAATTTTCAGTTGTGCGTGCACATAAGTTGTGTATCAACATATTTTCAGAGTAAGAAGCTATGGATGGGGAGAGCGCAGTGATCGCAGCATTTTTTGAACCTCACAAACCGCTCCAGATCACCAAAGTGGACCTCAGCGAGATAAATGTATCAGAGGGGGAGATACTAGCTAAGATTTTGTACAGCTCTATTTGCGGATCAGACCTTCACACCATTGATGGAAGAAGGAAAGAGCCAGCACCCAGGTGATATAATCATATTTGCTTCATTTTAATTTGCAATCATCTGATTTTCTGAGATATATGAACCGCATTTAATCTGTAAGTTTTTTTCCATACAATGCGTCGGAGAGTACAGCGCAGACATTGAAATGAATAATAAAAGTTGACCTGATCAATTTTTACCGCAGTATTCTGGGACATGAGGGGGTAGGAGAAGCTCTTATATCTTACAGAGAGAATGTACTGACTGGGGATAAATTCACTTTTGCTGTTGCTGACTGCTGCTCTAATTGTGAGATGTGTTCTCGGGGACTCAGTCAGAAATGTCAAAAGTTGTTCAAGGTATGCAAGAAACCACCAAACTATGACCCATTCCAAGTTTACAATTCTCATAATTCTAGGGACGGCATGGAGGCACTGCCGCCCGTAGAGAGCCAAATGAAGTGGCCTGAAAACACTCTGATTGCAATAAATAAGCAAAAGAAAAGAGTCTTTTTAGATTTCCATTCACATTTATGTACCAATAATTCTCTATCACGGATGGGGCTTCGTATCTAATCACTTTAGAGGAAGCCTACAATATCCAAATCCTCAAGCTATTGTTATCCAGTCGCTTCGCATCACCTTACACGCATGCTTTAGATTCCTTCGTCCCTTATAAAAAATTTTAAAACCGTGGTTTTGATTTCCGTCATATAACTTTGAACATCAAAACTATTTCTCTGCTGCAATTTTTTCTCACAAGAAAAATGAAATTTCTGTGTATAATATACATTGTTTTTGTATAGTATGGACATGCAAAGGTGGATGATGGTACTGGTTTGAATGGCTGCTACGCATCTCATATAGTTATACGAAGTGGGACATATATTGTGAAAATACCCAGTGATGTGGACCCTCTAATATTGACACCTGTCAACTGTGCATTGGCAACAGTAATGAATGCTGTGGAAAATATTGAGCACCTTACTGCTGCCACTAACCCCAAGAATGTTCTTGTACAAGTAAGTTGTGGCCCTCAAATATATTAATCATGAACATGTACATCCTTTGATGAATATTTACACTTTTCTTCAACTGAAAAAAAAGAATGAAATGATACCCATGCTCATTAAAAATATCTCTTTTATCACGATATTATTCTTCAGCATTTTTGCAAAAGTAAGTTATTGATCAAACTACACCAATCATGAACATATACACCAACATTTTCACTTTTCTTCATCTCATAAAATAAAGTGAATAATTCCTATGCTCATTAAAAACATATTTAATTATCACAATATTAATATCATTATGATTTTTTTCGCGGTTCTCTTCTGTAGGGAGCAGGGTTGTTGGGGATATATGCTTGTGCTGTCTTATCCAGTAGAGGATATACTGTACGGTGCACCGATGTCAGTGATATCAGACTGAGCCTTGTACCTGTGTTTGGGGGGATTCCAGTGCCAGGTAAGTTTGAAAGTTTTGCATTTTAGTCGTGCTTTTGCATCTTTTGTCAGCTCAGCTGTCTTTTCAAATTTCATGAAAACAGGCAAAATTTTCTAACGGAATTCAGTCCATTCAACAGTAAGATACGTCGTATTTTATGGCAACTTTCTCCCCCACGTAGTCAAGTGGAGGACTTATCAACTCCATTTTTTAGCATGAATTCTCAACTTGTAGTAGAAGAAGACCTATCATCACTCAAACTCAGTATAGATGTAGTTGTTGAAGTTTGTGGTGCTAAGGCAGTGATACCACAGGCTATCAGCAGTCTGAAACCAGGAGGGGCTTACATACTGGTCGGGCTGATCCATCCAGACTCACATCTCAATCTTACTGCTGAGACTGTGATGAGGAAGTGTCTCACAGTAAGAGGTATGTGATACCAAAATTCAGGTACATGTCGGTTTCAGGCCTTGCAGAATAACCACAAAAATTGCAATTTATGTGCTGAAAACAGTTGTATGAAAAGTTCAAATAAAATATGAAAATATAAAGGGAGGTTTGGACAACTCCAAAGTAATATATGAAATCACATCAACAAATAGTTGCAAAGTTATTCAGATAGCGCATGCTGATAAATCATTAAGTAATGATAGTTACGAGACTCTTACTTGAATGTGGATTAAAATTTACATTTTAGCTGAGACTTCATTTTAAATCAAAGCCTGTCTGTCTAGAAAAATCAGAAAAAATGAGAGCAATTTTATTGGTTTTATGACAGATACTCTCTGATCACAGGAATCTAAGTGACAAGATATATTAATCCGATGGCAGACCCTGCCTATCTTGTCACTTCCATTTGCACTTTTGGATGGATGAGGTTTGTCAGTTGTTTCTGGTACAGCTTTTCACGCTGATTGCAATGGTAACAATGTACCTTACACTAAGTTGCACAATGGGCCGCTGGTTGCCAAAAATGCTGCCGGTAAAAGGGAAAGTGATGAAAAAATGGTGATATATTTTCAAAACATCCATAATCTGAAAGAGCATGTCATAATTAGTGGCTCTACAAGTTTACATGGGTCTGTTATCATAAAAAGCTGAGATGCGGCCAACAACGGTTGCAATACCCCTTTTATCACCTGTGTATAACTATCATTAAAGCGAAACTACTTTTTCAATTATGTTGCTGCCTAAAAAACAGGCTTCGAATGTTCGTATTGATCTGATTTTTTATTGTAACTGTGTATTGACCCTCCCATAGCATGACACCAGTTTTTAATGCTATGAGTGTGTCATTTTTCAAATAGTGTGTATTCTTAGGTTTCCTTTATAGTATCATAAAAATCGTCTTTATAAAGTTATATAGTGTGTAAAGCAAAAGTTAACTCCTTCAATCATCATCAGAAAGGTGCTGAAAAAACTTGTTTTAGACATTGATGGAGTCAATACAAAACTACCACAAAAAAGTCAGATGGATACGAACATTCGAAGTCAGTTTTCGAGGCGTCTGCAAAATTGAAAAAGTGGTGTCGTTTCAATTATAGTTATATACAGGTGATATAAGGGGTATTGCAACAGTTGTTGGCCACATCTCGGCTATTTATGATAGCAGGCTCATGTAAAATTGTAGATCCACTAATTATGACATGATCTTCAGCTTTTGGACGTTTTGAAACCATATCATCATTTTTTCATCACTTTCCCTTTCACTTTATCACTTTATATAAGGTCGGTCATTCACTCAATATTTGAGATATCATCTTGATATTATACCAAAAACTGACCAAGGTATGTATGAATCTGATTGCATAGTTTGAGTAGCCCAACTCATAAGGTGAGCACGGGACAGACCTTTGAAATCTTAAATAAACAGCAGTTTCGGCCATTTTTGGCAGCGTTTTTGGCAATTTGCTGCCTATTTTGCAACTTTTTGTAAGGTACATCATCACCATTGCGACCGCCTCAAAAAACTACCCTAGAATCCACTCTTAGAATATATCCATCCAATTTCGCAAATGAAGTTGCGTTTCTAACAACGTTTTTGGTAGGCTGCCACTGGACTATATGCTTTAGTTGTGCTGAGGATGGCAATGTTGCCTGGTCAGGATTGCTTTTGTGTGAAAAATAACACACTGTTTCTTTTTCAATTTCACCGAACAGGCATCCATAACTATTCTCAGCGGCACTTAGAAGAAGCCGTTAAGTTTGTGAGGGATACTGCACATAAGTTTCCATACACCAAACTGCTAGACCCGACCATCTACCAACTGGAGAATATCTCAGAAGCTATAGAAGCTGCAAAATCACAGAAGTTTCACCGTACCATTGTGAAAGCAAGTTAAGTGTGTAGTTCCTGCTACGTGCACTATGTTTTGCTACTTTGACTGCAGTGGCAGGCTTTGAATGAACAATGTAAAAAGAACTATCTTATGCTGCTTTTATTATTGAGTGATTGATTGATTTAAATTCTGACTCACACATCATCCAATTAGCCCTGGCTAGCATCCAATAGTATGATGATTTTATTGATGTGCCTTACGTTTCAATATAAACCAGGGGTGCCATCAGTTTTTTTATCTCAGTCTCGCCTGCCTCTTGTCGGATGGATATCGCAGAAGTCGAGTATTTATAACTGACTCTTGAAATTTTCTTCATCAGAGAAACAAATTTGCATCACCCCAGCCACATTTGGTCTGTCTGACAAGGCTTCGGCCTAATTATAGTTGGTACTGCTATAACTGCTTTAATTATTGACTTAATTTTTCATGATTCATTTTTAAGTATTATTTACCTATTTTATATACCAATTCATCTGTCAAATTCTCACAGTGTCATTCTTGGAAACCATTGTTCCATAACAATTTCGAAAAAAATAATTTCACTATTACATTATACTGCCATGATGCACTACTTTCAAATTACACACAAATCATAACATCAATATTAATACAGTTGGAGCTCAGCATACTATTTAGATATAAAGTTTCACCTTTAGTTGAGTTACCCTAGCTGTGTGACAAGGCTAGAGTTACCCTGCCAACATTAGTTAAACTGTGCCTTCTTTTTGTTGTGTTTCTTTTGGAATGTGATCACAATTTGATTCCCTTTTTACTCCTTACTATATTTGCTTTCATCTTTTTTATTGACTTTTTCTTCAAATTATTGATAGCATACATCATAGTCTGAGTTACATACATTGGATGTTTTTTTCAAGTGATGTAGCTGATCATGTTGGTAATAAAAGTATTATAATTAGTAAAGTAATTACTCTTTGATAGATCAAGTGTTTTTTATGCATTTACAAATCATAGAGACACATTTAGTAATATTCAATTTTTACCCCTGTTCTCATGGATAATGACTAACTATGGTGATTTAATGAAACAATTTGTTCCGCAAAAGCATTTCCATTAAAAGATGGTTTTTCATCTTGTGATAAAAGCCTCTGATTTTGGATAGTCCCGAATCCCCGACCAAACTTATGTGGGTACCATATAATTCGCTGGATCCTAGACTTATCTCAGCGACCCAAACAACAAAATCGGGCCGCACAGATAAGGCAGGACATCACTAGTTTAGGCCCGGATAAAACTAGTTGATAGTGATAGTAGGATTCCGTTATCAACCAATTTCCCTAAAATGCTTAATAATGAAATACACACTATCCCAACCCTCAACCCTCACCTCTTAACAGCTGTCCAGTTAGCCACAGAAAAAGAGAACCATGGCTACATTATAAGATGTTGTCACCTCCTGTGCTGAGGAAACACAACTCTAAATTTAGATTGTAGTCTGAAAGCAAATATTTTGCAGGTAAAAACTACTCAATTCTTTCTTTTCCATGCAAATAACTGAAAATTTTCAAGAGGAAAAAATAAAGCAGTGAGTGAATGTCTTTTTGCTCAAGATTTCTATTTGCAAACTCTGCTAGGCTTCTTTCTTTTAGCAAACAGTTTCCAGCTATCCCTACAATCAGAATGGTAAGTTTATAGATGCAAAGGTGATATACCTGCACCACAATGATATACTTCTTGTATTTTTACCACTACTGTAACCAAGGAGTAACTCCTTGCTATAACTTAACTATAACTATTCTATTGACCAGACCTGACCTTCAATTTGTTGTTGTTAACTTGGCTGCACTGAAGCTCTGTGTAGACAAGCTTTGTTACAAACAACCACCCACAAAGGTTGTTAAGGCAGGCTACAGTATCACTGTGACAATTGAACCTTTTTCTTTCTACTATTATCTTTCTTGACCAAGACAATCAAAGACAAATGACTACAAAAACTAAGGAGTAAGTAAGTAATAGGCCTATCTTCTTAACCCAGTGTTGTTTTAAATAAGATAAGCCAACAATGCTTGACAATGTTTTCTGATCTCTTGCAGGCAAGTGATAGTAAGAGGGCAAAGTTAGATGTTGATCTTGATCCATTGAAAGCTGCTGGTTGGACAATGGTTGAGGGTAGAGATGCAATCTACAAGGAGTTCATGTTCAAAGATTTTAATGAGGTGAGTAGGTTGCATATCATTTGGTCCTTTAATTCTTCTTGATTTAAATGTTGGATTGTGGATTTAAGTTATACATACAGAGCCAGGCCAATGACTGAAATCTGATTTGCAGAGCTTGTCTTAGATTCTTAGTTCTATTACATTCATATCTTACCTTTATTGGGAAAAGCCTATAGACATCTAGCTAGTTTTAAAAAAAAACAGCAAAGCAATATTAACATAGATATATTATCTGCGATTATATCTAGACTGTGACAAGCTTCTACCTACTGAACTGCTAATGTAGCCTCCTGCTTATCGATACACTGATTTCACTATACTATCTTTCTTTTAGGCTTTTGGCTTCATGACTCGTGTTGCTATAAAGGCTGATAAAAGTGACCACCATCCTGAATGGTTCAATGTTTACAACAAGGTGGGTACTTTCCATTCTTGATGAGAAAGATTCTCAAATTTGTATCTCAGTGTTGTTTTCATAAATTGAACAAAAAACTCACACATGACATACAACCAAAGGCATGCTGTTCAGGTCTAACCTATGATTTGTGAATATTTTCTCAATTATCTACATACTATGAAGTGCCTACCGGTCAAATTTCTTTCATGTATGTAAATGGACATTCTAATATTAAAACGGTTGATTAAAAAAAAGGTTGATCAAACTCAGATGTCTTATCACTCGTCAAAGTCATGAGCTACCAATTACATACTCTATATTTTTATTTACAGGTCCAGATTACTCTGAGCACACATGACTGCGGCGGTCTTTCTGAGAGAGATGTCAAGTTAGCAAACTTCATCGAATCTGTGGCTAAATAACTTTAGTTGTCAGTGCAATAACAAGTACTCAAACTGCTGCATAATTTACTCTTCTATATTTCATTTACTTTATGTAACTACCATCTTGTGTCTTGTTTTTGGTAAATAGGAGTCTCGCATTCTGTAATTTTTGCAGTTTTGATCTTTAGAAGTAGTTATTAGTATCATTTTCACACTTGTCTTTTGACATTCCCTTACATTTTCTCTACGTAATATTTCTGTAATGAAACATGTGTAATTAAGAAAATTCTACACTGTTCATTGATGCTGAATAAAGTGTAAGAAAACAAAACCTGAGATATAGATCGATTATCTGAGTATCCGACAACAAAATAAATATTTTTCTACGTTCATGTAACAACTCTACGGTTTATACCAACACAGCAAGTCAAATTATTTTAGATTATCTGTGATATATGCCTACAAACACCTCATCTGCTATCTTGTTTGAGCTGATATATTTTGCAGTGTGTATGGCATTGCTAGTTGGGAGATGTAGTAGTTGCAATAGTTTATATTGCAACATCCCATAGACAGTGTTCTGAGCTCGAGTTTGAGCCAATTCTTGGGGTTACCCTTTCTCCGTACGAGTACAGTTCACTCAACAGTTTCATTTATATGGTTTTGTTCACTGATCAACGTTAACAACCCAAAGTCAGATATTTTTGTTGTGGTAATGTCTAGTCCATTTATTACAGATAGGTGTTGACATATAGAAATTCAATCAGCACCTTATGGTTCAGTTATATCACGATGCTCCCTTCATTGGTTAAATATCAATACCACCAGTCAAATCCAAATTCATCTAGACATGAGGCAAATAATATCCTGTGTTCCCCTCAGAGGAGTGTAACAAGGCAGATTATTAATTGTTAGCTTGGTGTAAATATTAGCAAAGGACGTGAAAAAAATTACAAAATTCAAAATGGATGTAAATGAATCATCAAAAAACCTGTTATTTGATTAATGCAAAATCAGAAGTGGTCTTAAATCAAGTTATTAAGAGATCTTCTAATAAGTCCACATGCAGTTTCTACATCGGCCTATCAGAATGGCCTAGATGACCTGTTCCAAAATAAGAGAGAAATCTACACGCTAGTCTATGAAATCACAGGAGGTTGAGTTAGAGAGGTAAGCTCAGTAGGAGACATTCCAGAGTTTGACGCAGGAATCGTGTCCTACAGATACGAGCTCATTGTTAGATCTCCATGACACAGCTGACACTGCGCTCATCTTATGGGCACCTAAAAATAGAACACAGGTTTCAGATTATCTGAAATACATTCTTTCGTGAAATTGTGAAAATCGGCTATAAGTATACTCCAGGATTAAGTCTTCATCGAGAAATTTCAGCAAGAGATCATCACATGATCTGCATATTCCACAGGTTCATAGCACAGTGATGAAAGTGTACAACAGTAACGACTGAGCCTACTGACCAGATTACGTCTACACAAGGCAATGTAGCTGTTAAGTTCGATGGCCAAGATTACGTATACAGTATAACCGGCTTTGGTTGTTGGTGGGGCATGACTAAGCTTTTCAAGGCTACACAAACGCTAGCACAATGAACATGGCAGTATTATTGTATTCTTCATTCCTCTGGGTACCAACTTACGTTCAATTGTGATGTGCTTGGAATTTTCACCGACGGTCCATATTTTGATGTGGGTATCGAGAGCACCACTGGCAATATGCTGGCTGTCTGGAGACCAGGCCAAACATAAAACTTTAGCTGTATGGGCTGTCCAAGTGTCATCCACCAACACCTAGAGTAAAAAATGCACACTGCATGTTTTGATGAGCATGAATTATGATGTCTCCTCCACATTGGTATTGAAAAAAAACAGCTGCTGTAGATTTCTCCCATCCATGTAACCAAACCTATTGACTTTAGCACTAAATCAAAGCTTTCAACAGTATTATGATGATATGGCTAACCCACCTTATATTCAGGGCACTGATAGAGAGCGACTTTTCTGTTAGAATCTCCGGCAGCCAGATAAGCGCCATCTGGTGAGTAAGATACACAGGAGATGGATCCAGTCTGTTGAAGGATTTGGGTCTCCTTGATCGTTCCATTCTCAAGTGAGTACACATGCACCTTGTTGTCCTACGCAAGTATAATCATAGATACACAGTGGATATAAACGAGGAAGGTTGGTTAAATAATATGGCGCCCTCTCCATCTCCTGTAATCACCTGGTGCAATTCATCCTAAAGTTTACATTTTGTCAATCGAAGAATCAATGACAACAAAGAATCACTATGGCTTTTGATTTTCTCATCATTGCATAAATTCCAAATATATGCACTGTCTATCGACCGCTGACAATAAGCTCAAAGACATGTCTCTTAGTACTGAATATTTAGAATAGACAGATGCTATTAAGTCTTATCCAGGTATTGTATATTTCCTTACCCTGCCTCCACCAACAGCGATTTCGGTCTGGTTAGCATTGATGGTTACACATGTAGGCTCATAATCAGCCTTCTGTGTGAAAAGTAGGCGTCCATTCTCCAGAACTAGTACCTCATTTACACAGGCCACTACTGTATAGTCTCCACCAGATGCTATACCTTTAGGCTGTGAGCTCATAGCAACCGAGCTGTCACTGTAATATTGAGTGTTTTAATTACCTATTGCACTTTTTCATCTGGTTTATGTCAGGAATTAGTGGTTTTTTTCACTAAGATGATTTGTACCACATGTAGAGATATATGAGGCTAACGATAAGACATGTACATAAAAGTGCAAACAAGCAACGACCGACCATATCCATCAGGGACGATAGAGTTTATTTGAGTAGCGGTATTACACTGGGGTTTGTCTTCTCTTTTGGCACGACAAGACAAATACGAAATTTAACAAAAATTAACGTACCCATAAATATAATTATGGACTTACTTATAGGATTGAGATGAGGTATCGATTGTTTTTGCTGTATCATCGATGCTGCATGTGTGAAGAGTTCCTCCATTCAATGACATGCCCTGTATCTGAGCTTTATGACCTGTGATAAATGAGTGAATTGAAATAAACTATAAATATTGAATACTTTTGTAAAGGATGAATTTACTTTCATAGATGATGGTCTTGCGACGTTCAAAGATATCCATCAATATTTTGTTAGCAGGAGAAAAATTAGACAAACCACTGCAGTGAATTTAGTGGAATATCTTTGACAGTTCTGCATAAATGTTAAATATAAAAAAAGATACCGACCTGTGCCAGAGATATCAGTAGCGGTGCCTGTGTTAGCGTCCCACATGCAAATCTTTCCATCTGAATCACCTGTATACAGTTTATCTCCTGAGGCTACCACACTGGTCACCATCTTATTGTGTCCCTGTATATGTCAAAATTGATTTATATAGATAATTAACTTAGCTGAGTCCGTCTGAGAAAGAATGATGTTTTTTCTTCTTTTCCATATAGATATATTTTTCTGATTAAGTGATACACTCAGACTTGTCACAACGCAATAACATCAAAATACCAACTGTCATCGGCCGTATCTAGTCAATGAATATGGAACACATTTAGTAGTGGTAGTAAATAGGTATTGGATATATTTTTATAATTGCCGACCTTGAAAATCAGCAACTCCGTTGATAAGTTTTAAACAATAAATTTTAACAACTGAGTCAAACAAAAACATTTAATTTATATTTATTATGGAGATAACTACTAACCCTGATAACTCTGCTGGGTGATGCTGGGTTATTTCTATCTAAGTAGTTAATGACACCTGACAATGACACAGTGATTATATGGTCTCCGATCCAGGCACATCCCAGCTGCATATCTGGTACCGCTGTACCTAATGTGAAGTCACTGTCAAAAATGAGTGTAAAGGTAAGAAATGTAACGAAAATAGAAAAATGTCAAAAAATATCAATAGGAAAATTTGTAGAGAAACTTTGTATAGATATGTAAAAATTGTCAAATGTAGTACCACTGATAGCTTTATTAGAAGGAACTCTTAATCAGTTTTGCAACACCAGCAGGACTGTTGGTTTTTGTGGAAAACTATTCTAATTTATTGCCGCATGCATGACAAGACTTTGACTATGAGTTGTTGTTGTTGAGGTCCGTATTAATGATTGTTAGTTATATAAACATACTATGAGGTATGTGTCAGCTTACCAGACTACCTCACCAGTCTCAGCGTTCCAGATTTTGGCGGTTTTATCTCCAGACACAGACAGAATTTCCTTATTATCAGGGCTGAATCTTACACCATAGATTCCCCCTTTGTGTGCAGGAGAACCTAACTCTATCAACTTTTCTCCAGTCTTACCCTCAAATACACATGCCTGTTATATAAAATACAGAAGGATGTCAACACTGATAACGTTACATAGAGTATGAACCGAAATCCTTAGAAAGTATAATAGACTAGGCTAGGCCAAATCACAGCCTTTTAACATATTTGTGTCTGAGAAATCAGCAAGATTGATGGATAAGAATTTACAGTTTATACATGACCATGTGCCATTCCCATTTGAGCAACTAAGATATAAAGTTGAATAGCTTGAGCACTAGATACTATGTCGTTATATAATAATGACATCGTACCATTATTTGTAGGTCCTTGTAGTTTACACTACAATTCACAAACACAAACCCTAATCACAGGGTTTAGTGGAATAGAACTTGAACACAACATGGTATCTTCACTGCGACACTTTCACTGCAATTATCAATCACAACAAATATCATCACACTATACCTCCTGGAAGACCTTCAGGTAGAGGGCATTTTGTACAAATGGAATATTGCTGAATACAATAAAAATAATATTATAAGATCACAGAATTGCTCAAACTTGTTTTTCTTACCCTTCCATCTGCGCCTCCACTCACAAATTTACTTCCATCTGGTGCATAGTCTAGTGCATTCACAAAGTTTTTATGGTCCTACAAAATACAACAAGTAAATGCATGACTTGTATAGAACGAAGCTTGATAAGTTATAAAAATGTCCAGCTTCAATGATAGGATGGCATGTATCTGTCGACCATAAAAATATAGATGAGTGACATATCTGCAAGACAGTGACTCAATGTTGAAGCAAGGCCATTTTAGTAGACAATGAAGACTTACATCAGACATTTGAGAATTGAGCTTGAATGGTGGTCCATGGTAGAAGCAGATGGTTTGATCTTCAGAAGCAGTAGCTATCCTGAAGGGCCTGGCTGTTCTAAAGGCTATAGCGTTTACAGATTTAGTATGTCCGATCATATCACCAACAGATGTACCTGTGTCGGCACTGATCGCATGGCAAAACCTGCAAAACAAAATTGAATAGGGTATTATAATATATAATCCCCATTTATTTTCTCCATCTTCATTATAAAAAGAATTTCTCTGTCATACAAACGTATAATATAATATATATTGTCTTTTAAATACAAATTCATCGCATGTAAGATTATATTACTCATTATTATTTCTTCCTTCTTTTTTCAGATCTTGGTTTAGTAAAGCGCTCCTAAGGGCAACTGATCTACCCCCAGCGCCAGCTTTATACTACTCGCTGCCAAATATTTATAGTGTTTTTTGTTGCATTCTTATTGCCAATCAGGGCATTGGAAATGAGTTTATGTAAAGGACTTTGTTGTTATAATATCTGGTATAGGAATATATGTGGCACCAGTCGCTTGCTACCGCATAGCAAGCTAACCAATTGTCCCACAACACAATCACTTATTTGATGTTTGGGACGTTGTCATATAGATTTATATGGATTATATTATTACCATAAAATCGAGAAACATTATCTCTTGGGGAAGTGAATTCACCAAGGACTGATCCTGACATCTCAAACTATACATAGCTTCTAATCAATACACTTACTTCTCTCTCCCAGCACCGCCTATAGCGATCCTCTGACTATCTCCAGTCCAGTCGAGATCTCTAACTGGTCCAGCGAAAGGCTGGAACTCATTCTTCAGTATGTGTTCAGCGTTTACTGTGTCCCAGATTCTCAGCTTACCAGTTGTGTCTGAAATGAGAGTATCAAAAATAACTATCGGACTTCATATCATAAATATCCATGAGCTTAAGAGTTGCGTTGATCCTGTTTGCTGCATGTTTTCTAAAGCAGCAAAGTCCTCCTCAGTTATCATTTTGCCAATGTATGAACAGTGAGAAATGAACAGAGACTGTACTAGGGTATCAAATCAACCTTTCTCTTGTGCAGAGCACCCTATACAACAACAAATAAGCAGAAAATAGAAATCCTTGCATATGTGCATCTATTACATGATCAAACTCCCAAGCCTTTGTGTATGTCTGAATCAATGGCTGACAAGCCAAGAATTAATACAAGCGTCTGTTTTCAGGCTCAACCTACCTGCAGATGCGATATAATATCCACTAGGTGAATACTTAGCCACAGTAGTCTGTTGTGTATGTTCTGTGTATACATCACATTGAGCTGGGTCCTGTGGAAAAAAGAAACAAGTGATGATAATATGAATTATGCAAAGGCTAACAATAGATAGGTATGCTAATGCCTTTAAAAGGAAACAAAATGAGTGCAATGAGTCATCAACTAATGAACAGTAAATTTTTTCAGCTATGAGTAATAAAAACAGAACAAATGACAAAAGCTGATGCAACCTTTATTAGAACAGTGGTCACTAGACAAGTTATTCCAATTACCATATTTGGCATACATATGAACTTAAAACACAATCTAGGCCAATATCTAAACGTTAGTGCTTTGGTGAACAAAATAATACAAGGCGTTGGTTCATTCAATGTTTACAGCACGGTCTCAATTATGTAAAATTAATGAAGTGTGCAGGTAACATATATATTATATGTATCTGCAATGTGCATTGGATCCACATGCGATTCATTTTCTTGAAACAGAAGAAACCCATAAAAAAGGTAAAGACGAGCAATATTTTAGGTTCTTTCAAAACGAACACCTAATTGCCCATAGAAGTTGTTGCTTTACAGAGATTGATTATGAAAACATGAAAACAAAGCCGGAGAGCCAGCACGTTAAATCAGCTTAGTACTTTTAGCCATATGATACAGTTTGATAAGTTAACTTGTATTCAACTATCAACACGACTCACTTCAAGCGTAAAAATAGAGAGACACTACACAGGGTAAGACCTAAAATACTAACCTCCAAATTTCTGATGAAGACGCTATTCCCATGGCAGTATACCATGTTCTTTTTATCTGCTTTTCCTGTTATGATGAGTGGCTGCCCACGTGTAGTCCTTGGTAGGGCACCAAATATCGCTTCTGCAAAAAATTCAGCAGAGTAATCACAATGACACTTTGATATTCCTTGAAGACTAAACTGTTTAAATGGAATGAAAAAATATTAGCCAATTAATTTCTGCAACAATGTGTTTTCTATGTATTCCGTTCCGTGTACTGTTCTGATGTCCGCTGCACAAGCCACCCTACATAGAATGCATGGTACCTGATCGGCTATACTAAAGCTTTGGGGATCACAAAATTTTTTATACATTAATTAAGATAACAAAAGCAACGATGACTAGCATTTTTGACAGCACCTTCCGCCATGGACTGGCCACAAATAAGCACCTCTAAAATAGGCTACAGTTGCTTTTAGCAAACTCAAGTTTTGTGAACTAAAATGATGAGTCAGTCGTGTATGTATGTAGGTATATGACAGGGTAAATAAAATTTGTCATGGGCCCTGGGGATGGTGCACACATAATCTTGCGAAGTACCATCCCGAATAAGATGTAGCCTGTACTGTAGGCCTAAGAATATCATTGTGCTCATTCTGAAGCCACCATGAGACGTCGAGGCAAATGGTTTACTTTACAGACTTATTCAAGAAATTCATATGTGCAAAGCTACATGATGAAATTTTCAATAAGTTAGTGCATTCATTATTTACTGTTCATCATCTGTGACATTACTCTACTGAAAAGTATCCACTCCAGGGAACAATGGCAATAATATGATATGGGACCATGCTGACATACATTAGCTAACTGAGCAGGTGTAATGATGACAATGAATGATGTGTCCTTCCACAGCTACATATTTAGTGTGTATCTCTATATGAATACCCCACTCAGCTGCCAACAATTAATTGATGTTAAGTCAGGTTAAAACAGGGAGAATGTATCTTTATTCTACTTCTATTACTCAGTCCTTTGATTTCATTGAGTTCTATCCATGTAATTTGTATTTTCCTTGATTTCATACATACAAATTACAATACACTATACTTACTCAACTCTCCTGACATCTTTGCAATGTTGTGTAGCTGACTTCCAACCAACGTTTGCACAAAACACAAGATATCACTCTATAGCAGCTCTTGCTAGATGTGGCTATTTTCAGCTAGGAAGTGAACTTCTTTCCTTTTCCTGACCAAATAAGGCAACTTCATAGGACCTTGACATAGATAGAAAACCATCTCTTGTGATTGGCTTATACAATATAAACTATCTTTTGATTGGTTTAAAGGAAAGATGGTAAAACTATGCTCGCTTGTTAGTTTAGTATTAAGTTTTACCAAAGGTTTGCTGGTACACAAATTTTGTGAGAGTATAACTCTTAAAAACTCTGCAAAAGATAGAGGTTGAGTAAGGAGTGACATTACAACTGTTTCTCAGGTTCTATTCCTCCTTGAGTTCAGTCTTACAGCCAACATCTTGACATAGTTGTAAAGGAGGTAGTCTTGTGTAGAAGGACTTTGTCTAGAACAGGTATTGGATCGATTCATCATAAAGATGATGAAACCAACTGCCAGACGGCTGATAGTTTCACGTGCCATCTGTTTTTCCCTTTGGTTTACTGATGACGGGTCATGCACGCCAAGTTTATTTATTTTGATTTGCGAAAGAAAAGAATATGATAGAAAGAGAGGTAGATAACAAGACACATGGAGATGGCTTTCAGGTTTAGTTACTCAGGTACATGAACATCATTTTTTCTGTGAATAGCAATGACTAAGAACAGTGTTTCGCCAGTTCCAGTTGCAATAATTTGTGTTACTCTTTCAAAATATTTTTCGGTTCAACCAATTATGAAATGTGTGGATCCACTGTCATAGTTGAATGAAAGTGCTTGACTTGATAAGAGAAACTAAACATGGAGGCATGGTAATTCACAGAGATTACATGTTCGGTTATCTATACCCAGAAACTGGGCAAAGTCCGTTAGTGTAACAATATTTCAATGCATGACATTAATGCAGATCTGCAAAGCAAGATGGGTTGTTTTCAGTACTTCACATTTGTTTTGCTTTTGGCATTAATAGTTGGAACGAATGCAGTGACTGTGAACAGCTTTCTTAGCAAATTTGTCAATGGAACGGAAACATTTCACAATTTCACTACCGCTTCAACTGAAGATAACAACGTAACTGATGTCACAAGGGAGACTACGACTTGGGCTGTACCAGCCACTTTGGTACCAGCTAAACCAGCAGAGCACAGAAGGTTGGTCAAAAATTATTATCATATGTCTAATTTGTACCCCTTCACGCGACATTTTTACCAATAATATTGGACCAATTTCGTCTGAACAGAGATTGGCATCCCAGGTATCCACAATATTAGTCTAAGTACTCAGACTACCACAATATATAATATATTACTATTTCATATCCCTTTGGTTGCACCAAGGAGTTTATTCTTAGTTTAATGTCAGCAACACAGTACTTTGGGGCGATTATTCTGGTTGTTGTTATGACAGAGAACACACCGAAAAAAACCCACTGCAATATTTGAATAATGGTTAATTATCACTTCAATCAATCGTCTAATTCTTACTTTGTGTGAAATATAACCAAGTTTAATGTCATTTCGAAAATTAAATATAAATTAAAAGTGCCCCCAATGAAGTCACAGCCTTCATAAATGAGGATTTAAATTTTAAATTCTTGCTATCAGATGCCAGTGCTGGCTGAGGGCTGCTAACTCCCGCACAGATTGGACATTTTTAAAAGAAGATTTGGCCGATGTCCTTGACAGCAATGCAGTGGCAGCAAACGTCAATATTGGATTTCATCAGAAGCCAGTGATGTGCAGCGAAGCTGCATCTGAGTGCTCCTCTCACTGTAAATTTATCGGTAGGTCTAACAGCAAAATTAAAATTAAAATGTTACTTGCATGGTTTAATTATTGTTTTTCCAATGATGGGTGCCTTAATTTTATCTGCATATTCCTAAAAAAAAATGTTGATCGAACATATCTTTTACCTTCATTTTTTTGAAAACAATGCTAGTGTTTGAATATCCCTCATCACACATATCTATAATGGTGTCAATGGAGTTGAAATGGTTTTGTTATAATTTTTATAGGTATGAAGTTTTTCCGTGGTGGTTTCAGATCTCCTTTGGCTATGAGAAGAAATCCTGTTTCTGTCGGTGAGAACCAACCCCCCCCCCCCCTCCACTCAATCATGTACATTTTTTCAAATGGAGCTGGATAGTTTAACATGAATATGATTTTTTATGTTCATTTGCTCATGTGATTTGGCTGGTTTTTCTCAAATTTAGGCCAAATTTGTTTTCGATAAAGCATCTTTTGACATCTCAACTGTGCATTAGCTGTTGCCGTATGTGACTGGAATGAGCAGATTTTCCAGAGACTATATAAGAGACTTGCATATATTTCTAAACTTTTAAATTTTATGGCTGTCTTTGTCATATTGATGACCAGAATTTTCACAAATTCAGATTCTTCCAGGCTTTATTTTAAACAAGCAAGATTTATATGGATCCAAAATGTTAACAAGAATCAGCAATTAATATACCTAAGCCAAGTCACGGGCATTCTGGTCTCAAATTACAGGTGATTATGTTTGCCAGTTCCTCAAATGGAGTAAGAGGAATGTGAAGGTTGAGGTAACCAGCGAGGCTGACTGTGGAGGGCTGAGAGGTAGCTCCAGATCTGTGAGGAGGAAGTCTGCATTCACTCTCATCCATAATCTGTGCTGTCAGAGAAGTACGAGCAGCTGGGACTGGGTCGGCAGTCAATGCTCACTTGATGTGATTGGATAAGATATGTTAGAAACAGGGTGTTTCTTATGAAAAAAATGTATCAAAAAAGCAAATAAAAGATCCGAAATCTATTTTATTTCAGTTAGTAAATTTATTTCAAGTTCTATTTGGACAGTTTGTGACAAATAACAATAGGATGCATAATCTATTTCTTTCTGTAAGCAGTTGGTAAATTTAATTCTAGTTCTGTTAGGACAGTTTGTGACAGGTCAATTATAACAGAGTGCCTATTCTGTTCACGTGCTTGAATCATGGTAGAGGATGTGAATATCTAGGGTCAATGTCAGTTTTCAAGGTTATAACAGCGATAATTCTGATAATGTTATCTTGATGAGAATTTACAGTTTGAAGTTCGATTAAACCATGACCATGCTGCACTCCTAACCTAACAAGCAATCTGTCTATTCACATAAGTTATGAAGGCTTTGATTCAGTAGTACCGGGAAGCCCAAAGTCACTTTAGAGAAAGCTTCCAAGAACTGCTATCATGCACCTCCAGGTATTGTCAGGGATTTTGCTCGCTTTCGCTGCCATAGCAGTCGCTCAAAATTCAATCGAGTCTATTGGTGATGACTTCACTATTCCTGCACAAAACGGCACATCAGAAGAAATAACAACTAGTGGACCAGTTCGACCCAGACCAACAACAGAACGAGCTACAACTTACAAAACTATCACTATAACAGAGCCAGTCAAGCCTGTACCGGAAAATAGGAGGTAAGTTTCATTGTGAATTAACAAAGTCAACAAAGATCTTAGAAAAAGTTTTTTGGCCAATGCAAACATTCAATATTATTTTGCTCTGCCACACAGGTGCCATTGTTATTTGAGAGCATCTAATACTCGTACAAGCTGGACATTCATGAAGGAGGATTTGGAGTCTGTACTGGACTCGGACAGTGTGGAGGGTCATATTGTCATACCCTTCGCACAGAGACCAGAGATGTGCAGTGATGTTGCTTCTGAGTGCGCCGCCCATTGTAAATCTGTAGGTACGTTGATACTGAATTTTTTAAGTTTACTCTTCATCATCTATGACCTCATGAAATAACAATGACTGACTTTAATAACAAAATACTCTGCTGAAATGTAATTTTTCGATATCTGTTTTATTTATTGTTGGCAATGATTTAATAAAAGAATGATTTTTTGTAGGTGCAAGATATTTTGGACAGGGACATGAATCTTTTCTGAAAGACAGAAGAGACCCTTTGTCTGTTGGTAAGTATTCTCATTCTTTTTTTTATAGTTAAAGCAAAATACTCATTCAAGAATAAGTTTTGTAAGTTGCAATTTTGTTATCGGCAAAGAATTTAAATATATTCTTTACAAAGCTGAGATTGGATCTCTTGCTATAGAATTAATCAAATAAAATTAAATATGTTGGTCATCTGTATAATTACAAAATATTTTTGAATATCTTACCCATTTTTGAAATCATTTCTTTGTTGTTGAGTGTGAAATCATCATATTGAAATTTTAAACAGGGGACTATGTCTGCTCAGTACTCAAATGGGGAAAGAAGAACATCAAAGTTGAGGTGACTAGTGAGGCAGATTGTGGAGGTCTGCCAGGAAGCTATCGATCTGTTAGAAGACAGGCAGCTTTTGTGTTGGTCGACAGAATGTGTTGCAAGAAATCTGTTGACAGTTGGGTTGGAAGCCTATGCTCTCTTGATGTTATTGGTTGAAGTGAATAACAAATAAAACTATAACCTGTATTTACATTGTAAAGGCTGGACATGCTTTATTCTTGGATCACTAAAATACCAATTTGAATCATGTATTTACAAAAAAAAAATATATATATACAATTAAAATCACCTGTGAGCAGTATCACAATGTCAGTTTTGCCGACACATATATGAATTATTCTATTTTTTCATGTTAGCTGGCATAAACATTAAAATCAAGAGTTGTGTTCCTTTTATGCATGGTAAGATAATTGCAATACTGATCCATTCATTGCAAATCAAAAACAAGGTAAAATGTAGCATCGGCAATAACACTAACATGAAAACTAACAAACAATACTATGGTAATAGACCACTGAGGAATCAATGTTAATGACATTCAATACTAAACAGATCTAAAAACTCTAATAATACCTTATGTGATGTGATATGATGTGACCTTGGAAAGGCCTCCCCTAGACATGAGCCAATAAATAAGTCCAAGCCATGTGAAATCACAGATGTTTACTTCACCATAACATTTTACCATCAAGTGAAGGTCAATTTTATTGTAGGAGTTGTCATGTTATCATGATGATGCAACACTGTGTCACAGCTTATCTGCTGTTGGGATTGGGTCACTTTGCTCATCTCTCTCTTATTCTCAATAACTCTCTACCCCCTGCCTTCAAATCACAACTTCCAGGTAAGACGTACACTCCATTCTGCGTGACCATATCTGTATACAGCACTGTAAATATGTAACATATGCAATATGTATCATCATGTCCATCATAAGCATCTTCATGCAGTGCATGCCAAGGATGCCGACCTATTGGGAGTTATTGGCATTTCTTTATATTATGTATGACGTATTAAGTAGTATACATAGTGTATCAATCTTACAATAACTATAAAATCAAGAATCGTATCACTGATCAACACCATATTGACCATGTTTGAAGGGTCACAAGTTACCAACTCAGGGGAAGGATATGCAACACCATCACAGACTGAGGAAAGTTTCCAACACCAGAGAAATGGGACAACTGGTTCCCCAGCATTCTTCTTAATCCCTAAAGGGTATACACTGCGGAGGTAAAAATTAATTTCAACCTCAGTTCCCATTGTACGAGACAAAACTCTAAGGATTTCAATCCAGTTCAAGTCCTTATGTTTATCATTATATCGCAGAGTAAGGATATATCCTTACTCTTTGATTATATGGAGCTGGGTAGATGATCGATCTGATCAACCCGATCAATCTATTTTAGGTGTCAGTGTTTCATAACTGCTGATAGAAGAGGCAAAAATGTTTTCTCTAAGTCTTTTCAAGACTTGGATAGTCAATACATAAATGACAATGCCCTGATGGCGTTTAATACTAGAAACCAGGCCTGCGGCTCAACTCAATCTGCCTGTATTGATCACTGCAATAAACTTGGTGAGTATTTGTATTGTATCTACTTTTATATAGAATTATTGTACTACAAACTTGGGAACCACGCCATCCATGATGGCGAAAGGACAAGGTGTGAACTGACGCTCAGGCTCTGAATAATCTCATTGAGTGGAGATTTTGAGAAATACCAGATTTTATGAGTTTTTCATGTAGTTTTATTTTTTTCAATTGTTTTACTGTTATCATCATGCATTACTTTGAGCAGAAAATGAAAGTTTGTATCTATCTATCTATCTATCTATCTATCTATCTATCTATCTATCTATCTATCTATCTATCTATCTATCTATCTATCTATCTATCTATCTATCTATCTATCTATCTATCTATCTATCTATCTATCTATCTATCTATCTATCTATCTATCTATCTATCTATCTATCTATCTATCTATCTATCTATCTATCTATCTATCTATCTATCTATCTATCTATCTATCTATCTATCTATCTATCTATCTATCTATCTATCTATCTATCTATCTATCTATCTATCTATCTATCTATCTATCTATCTATCTATCTATCTATCTATCTATCTATCTATCTATCTATCTATCTATCTATCTATCTATCTATCTATCTATCTATCTATCTATCTATCTATCTATCTATCTATCTATCTATCTATCTATCTATCTATCTATCTATCTATCTATCTATCTATCTATCTATCTATCTATCTATCTATCTATCTATCTATCTATCTATCTATCTATCTATCACAAGTGCCTGATGGTATCCATCTAGGTGAAAAGCGTTATGCGGTAAAATTATTGAGAAATTAGAGCAAATAATATCCCATCACTAAAGTGACACCATTGCTGGACACTTATCATTTGCTTTGTCAACAGCCGACTGAAAAACATTTTATGCTGGCTAAAATTTGAATTGAAAATCATTCTAACGATATCTGTATTAACGTGATTACAGCTACAAACTATATCAGGGACGGATATAAGACCAAGATAAAGGACTCAGCGTCGCTGGCTATTGGTGAGTGAGTGCTAGCTCTCTATGATTTTCCAGTTTTAACTTTTTGAATTAAACTAGCCAACTACCAATACCATTATCAGCTACTGGGGTTCCGACCTTTTGATATAATTATGGATGGTTCTTAGATGGATAAACGCTATAGATTTCATCAGTAGTAGCTATCACCGAACAGATATAGGTTTATAGTTATGTTTCTAAATTTATAAACAACGCTGCTTGATCATAAATTACGATTCTTAATTTTTGAGCTAGGCAGGTTTGGATGGGGGGGGGCACTAAAATTTGATTCATTGATGATTAAAATTGTCGTATATGTGCTCGTGACAAGATCTGGGGAGTGGAGAAGAAGGGGGGCTTGTCAAGGCAGGCAAGTATATTTAGTGTGTGAAACATGTTGTTCTAGCTAGTGAAGCAAGAAGCATGCTGAAAATCGAAGTTACATGGAACTGTGTGACAATATTTTATAATTTTTGACATTTTGGCATACTGGCTGCGGAATATTTTATGTTTGGGAAGACTTGGTGAATCCAGACCCAGACTGTAGCTGAAAACAGACTCCTCAAAAATACTCAAGTTGGCCCTGTTGTTGATATTTACTGCTGTGACTGAGATTTCTGATATCCGGTTGACCTTATTAAACATTTGGATTAATCCTTCCACACAGGTGACTATATTTGCGGCAGCATACAGAAAACAAAATACAGGAATAACCTGGCTATCAGGATCAGAGCAACATCAGAATGTCCATCTGTCAAGGCAAAGTCTGTTACTGTGAACTCGTATACTGTCGCTCGGCAAGTATGCTGTACTACAGGTGGGGGACCAACCACTGCCTTCAAATGCCCATAACATTAAAGTGGATAATTTAGTTTGAATATATGTACTGATAGTGTCATTATATCATGTATTGTATTTTATGTATTGGTCAAATAAAACCATTGCAAACATACAGAAGCTACGTCTGACATCCATTCTCCCTGCTGTCACTGAACCTATAGTTGCCGTTATTCATAGAAAATTTTTTAAATAATTCCGCAGTAACTAGCCCAGAAAGCTCAACCCAAAAAACCCATGAAGGCAAACTGCAAACTGCAAACATTGAATATGGTATATGTATTCTGAGCCATAAGAAACAGCCATTTAGATTGAGACCCCTGCATGTGACAAAACTCGTGAAATTTTCTTTGTTGGTCAGTTTAAGTCAGTTCTAAACGCCTTCAAAAGCCTATATGTCAAGCAGATGTTTTGCAATCTTTGCTAAAATCTCAACTGTTTCATTGAAGATTTGGTACTAGTCCTTTTTATCGTTGAATTGGACAACCACATAATGTGTTGTAGCCTATGGAAGAAAACGATACAGTTTTAATATATACAGCGTTGTTTCCCCTCACACCTTTTATTTTCATGTATAAAATAAATAATTAGTTTTCTTGAATAAGACTTACCCGACTGAGTTAATGTCTGATGGGATAAGGGTTGAATCACAAACAGTCAGACACTAAGTTGTAGGTTTTACTGTAGTTGTTTCGTCAGATGTTCGATCATACACTAAGTTGTAGGTTTTACTGTAGTTGTTTTGTCAGATGTTCGATGTATTGAGCCGCAAAAACCAAAATCTCTAGCTTTGTGAGTTTAGTATCATGTGGTATCCAAGGTAGCTTTGTCTTTAGCTCATAGTAAGCTTCATTTAGCTGACTCATCCGTAATCTCTCACGACGGTTAGCTGTACACCGCCTATGATCTACAACCTCGATAGTATCAAGTTGTACAGAGGAGTTAGGCTTAATAAGCGCTGCGCAAATTTCCTTGTCCATATCAAACTGGCGGTATATCCTTTGCCATCACATTGTCACAAAACACACTTTTAGCACAGTAGCTTCGTGGGAATGCATCTAGACAAAGTTTCGCAACGGTAAATAAAGCATTACTGTAACGTTTGAAGTACTTGTATGGTGTAGTTTTGACGATACTTGATTGAGTTGTGACAAAACATTCGCACAGAGTAGATTAAGTAGAAAAATAGGCTTGTCTCACCATCTAAATTGTAGGGAATTTGTTATTCAATGTCATGATTATCTAAAATAGTCAACTCCTCATTTGAGTTTGGCCAGAAAGCCATGCGTATGTATGTAAAATATTTGCACTTATTTTAGTTATGATGTTGGTCTGATCTGATGATGATATATGGAGATCTTTTTAATGCAAGCTAATACCTACTCCTAATACCTTATCCTTGCTAATACCCTTGCACTTGTAAAAAATGATTAGGTTCTTCTGGTCAAAGGTCGCTGGAGAATTCTGATATCATGGTTTCAGATTTCAATATACGTCGAGTGAGTTTGATAGATAAAAGGGTTTATAAAGAAATCGCTTATTTTGGAAGCCAACCGTCCGATGACTTCCTAGACTGCTTGAGCAGCCTGTTCTATGACCTGAGATACACGCGCCGATTGAAACAAGGTCGACAGAGCAATCTAATAAAAATGTGCTGATTTCATCATCATTGTTAGACAAGCTAAAGAGATGTAGCCTAGCTCTTATAAGTTGATTACAGTTACAGCTGAAGTGATGTCACCCTAATTTACATTGTTTGTCTATTTGAGGAGCTATGACAGGAGAAGCTTTTCTCGTTATCTTTGGATGCGCAGCAGAAAGTTTTGGATAACACTATAATTATGTACAATAGAACATGTTGGAGTGTGAATGACATGTTCACCTTTGTTAACCACTACAAAGGTGAATAACCTGAACAACCAAGAGTGCAACCTCGATCATTTATAAAGTGCAAATTACAAATGAATTGAAGTTGTCTCCTCACGGAATCACTGTTTATAACCTTAAATAAATACATTTAGCGATTATTTCGAGGTTATAAACACAGTTCCTGAAGAAAGCCTTTCCTTTACACTAACCAAGAGACCCCCATCGTAAGTTGAAATTTCTCAATGTAATCCTACTATTTTAGATGTCAAATGTTACCATCAATGGATTTATTATGACTAAAACCGAACAGAAAATGGCGGTGTTACTTATTATTGTATTATTTATATTGCAGGAGGACGTCCTGACAAGATGCAGGAAGGGTAAGTGAAGTCTTGTACAGAATAATTTATACTGTTGACAACCTGTTACTGTTAGGAGAAAGCTGCAGGCCGTGATGTTTTTCATTGTTCTATCCCTGAACTCCATGAAGATAATTTGACTACTGAGCCTGCTCATTCACCTAGTATTCATTAGCTGTATTATGCACATATCATTGTATAGTTATTATGATCAATTAGTAAATGACACTCAGTCACTCATTCAAATCATCACTGATATCAATTTTGTGTTTTTTAATTTTATCTAGAGATGAGGTTACCGCTGGCTCAATGGATGTTAACACAGCCCTGCAAGAGGTGCTCAAGACTTCACTTATCCACGATGGACTCGCCAAAGGAGTGAGAGAGTGCGTGAAGGCTCTTGACAAGTGAGTTGCCAAAACAATTTCAAAAATATATGTTCTGTGAATATAAAACAATGCTGTTATAGTGATGTCAAACCATTACTGCTTTCACTTCATTTGAATTTATTAAAATCCATATATAAATCTAAAATATAAAAATTCCGCCTTGAAACTTTCCCCTCAGCCCATAACAGTTACCCCACCAGAGGTCTACTCCAAAACCTGGGATTTTGGCTATGTTTAACTGTCCCCCTGAGTTTTTGTTTTTGGAAGGTAATTCATGGTTGAGAAGACGCATCCAGCTTTCCTGGTCTCTGGGGTCCAAAGAAATTTGGACAGCACTTCCCTGAGTATTCTGTTTGAAAGACTACCTCCTAAGCTGCTCATACGTACCTCATTTGATGGATTTAGACACCTTAGGCTCTTTCAGCAAACAATTTCAGTTCAAAAATCTTTTACAATCATGCACGGACGCAGGTATTTCAAAAATAGCCTAGATTTTTAAACAGGGTTTTTTGGGATGTCCGTACTATATAATTAAAGGAAATACAACCAATGAAATGTCTTGTAATTCAATTGGAACCAATCAGAAATCATGACTATAATTAAAGCACAAAGCCCCAAAACTTGATCCTACGGCCCTGAATCAATTTCACTAGTGTTTATAAGTCAAGGCTATTTTTTTAAATACTAGTGTCTGCGCATGATTGTAAAAGATTTTTTTAACTGAAATTGTTTGCTGAAAGAGCCTAAGGTGTCTAAATCCATCAAATGAGGTATGTATAAGCAGCTTAGGAGGTGGTCTTTCAAACAGAATACTCAGGGAAGTGCTGTCCAAAATTCTTATGACTCCAGAGACCATGAAAGTTGGATGCGTCTTCTCAACCATGAATTACCTTCAAACAACAAAAACTCAAGGAGGGCAGTCAAACATCGCCAAAGTCCCAGGTTTAATAGTAGACCTGTGATTTACCTCACCATTGATCTCACTCCCTGATTTGCACATCAAATTATTGCAAATGGACCCTCTGTTGGTGTAGATAAAATTTTAGCCTTTTTTGTGTTGTGGATTTTAATTGATGCAATACTTGACTATATGTTATATGGATTATGAGATAAGGAGGACTTAAAGTTAGACTGTTCATAAGCCTTGCATTTGTCGTTTTGGGAGTAGGTATGTTAAATTGACCTGGTTGAACATCACTGACAGTATAACTTCACAGGACCAGTTGATATATTTTCTCTGTTTTGTTACAGACGTCAAGCTCACTTCTGTGTACTTGCTGAGAATTGTGATGAGGCTCAGTACAGTAAACTGGTTGAGGCTCTCTGTGCTGAACATGGCATCAATCTTATCAAGGTTAGTTATGACATGAATTAGTTTTGCTGATATGTTTTTGATATGATTATGCACTAGATTGAGAGAATTTGTACATAGAGCATTGAAACCACGTAGATTATTTCAAGCAACTTTTCACGGCCGTTTGCATTATGATCTATGGATCATAGAATGCCCACATTCTATGGGTTGACTCCGTATCCTTGATGGATCCAACATGGGTAACGAGGTTTCTCAGTAAGTCTAGAAGGCCTCGAAATCTCAATCAAGATGGAGAGATTTATCCGCAGAGCTTGGTCAAGCTGATAATGTTAATGTCTGCAGACCCAAGATCTAGTCTATTCATGGCATTACTTTCGCTGTTTTTTGCTAACTAAGACTTATTTAATTGTAAATTATTTGATCGTTTGACAGGTTGCTGACAAGAAGAAGCTTGGAGAGTGGGTTGGTCTTTGCAAGATTGACAAGGAGGGAAACCCAAGGAAGATTGTCGGCTGCAGCTGTGTCGTTGTCAAAGATTATGGCAAAGAGTCTCAAGCTCTTGATGTTCTCAATGAGCATTTCAAAAGCCAGTAATGCTTTATGACTTATTCGATCACCAATAAAAATCGAAAACATCCAAATCCAGTCTGAGCCTTCTTGATAACAATGCTAAGAGAAATTATGTATAATGATGAAGCCAAATTACTAAAACAAGCCTTCTTTTACAACCAAAATATGGTGAACATAAAGGTTGCTCTTTGGTATCAAAAGATCATAATCGTTTAAAGAAGCTGTGTAATTCATTATCAAATGAGGGCAGTCTGCTATATGAAAATATTGAATGCTCCAGTAAAACCAATCACAACCCATTTTATCCTCCTTTCCAGTACACAAAAAGTATTCAGCCATTAAAACATTGGACGTGTGTTGTTGAAAGAACTTACCAACTAATTAGGAATTAAACACACAATTGAGCTATATTTTTCAAACAGCAATCCCCCTTCACTTGATCATGTTACCCGCAGCTGTTCGAGTCCTCAAAATATTTGGACATGCTTGGACCAAGGAGTTTAAATCCTTGCTTGGACATGCGTACAGAGTATATCGGGTAAATTACAAAATAAAAGTATATTCTTGATTTGTTACATGATATGAGAGATGCTGTTTAGCCTTACAAGTGGGAATCATGGTGCTCTTGGATAATAATGGTAGACTAACAGTATCCTCTCTTATTATATGAGCTGTGATATATCCATAGAAATAAAAACAGCGTTTATATCTATGGATATATCCAATCCCTCAGCTGTGAATAGGCCATGGATAGTATATAACTAAGTAGATAAATCACTACTGTGGAGACACCCTCCCTGCTCTGATGTTACCAGTTATTTGAATTAAAGGAGTTATCCCCCCTCTTCATGTGAGCAGATAACTTGTAAAAAGAGTGCAATAAGTATAGCTTTGACCTTAAACAGAGCCCATGAAAGAATGTTTATGGCTGGTCATAATAATGGTGCTGATCGAATCGCCATTGGGGTAAGCGGCTGTAAAATCTCTTGTTAGGTGTTGGACAGCCAAGGAAGTTTGAGCGCTGATATTACAATAATAAATTGTACTACAAACTTCATGAAGTTAATCGTTTGATCTCATTAATCTTTTCAAGTTTATTATAAATTTATGATATTGAATTACACAGTATATTCTTCTATTTTCTAGTTCTATTCGTCACAAAGTGGTATCATTTTTGTATATGAAGGTGTAGAGCAGCACAGGATGTTGTGTGGAATTATACTTCCCACTATCATGGATTCTACCCTGGTTATTTCATGCTGTTTATGCCTCTCGCTGTCAATGTTTGTGCGGCAAGAAGGTGAGTAATAGCAGGACAAGTGCTAACCGCGGCTTAGATGGTCAAGGATCGATCAGATAAAGCGAATTTGTTATTAGAGAGGTAGATTACCACAATTATTTCCTCAGAACATGAACGTCGGAAAAGTCTCATGTTCTATATATTATATATATACTTTTATTGTCAGCAACAATTCATTATTTCAAATGTTTTTCATGATGTGACATAAATGGCAAAAAAAGAAAAATGATACAAACAAAGATTCAAGAAAAAAAAAGACTACCAATAAACTGCAAAAAATGTTGCATTAGCCTTTTCTTAAACATATTCAAAGTAAGAGTGCTTTTCAATGAAGAGGGTAGAATATTAAAGTTTGTTGCTATTTTGTGGTTTAAGTTGTCTAATGGAGGTTTGAGTAAGTGTGTATCTCTTCTTGGAAATCGGTGTGGTGTTGTAATAAAAAAATCAGAGATGTATGGAGGTGATAAATTATTCAGAGCCTTAAATCCCGTAATGCAAGTAAAATAATTGCTCAGTATTGGAAGGGGTAAAATTTTAAGTGATGTACATAGGTCATTAGTAGGTGACAAATAAAAAGGTATAATGTTGAACATTGGCCACAATTCTCAAGGCTCTTTTTTACTGAGTGAAAATAGGGTTTGTGATATTTGATGCACATAAGTTGTAATATATATGGATACCATAAATGAGATAACAGTGAATAAATTGAAAATAAAATTGTTTAGCAGAATGCGTGGTCAAGTAGGGTCTGCATAGCTTAAGTAAGTTTGTATTTTTTGACACCTTATCCAAAACAGTCTCACAATGGCCATTCAATGAAAATGAGTCAGATATCTTAAGGCCAAGAAGTTCAGTTTCATGCCTTTGAAATATTTGGTTATTGTCAATTTGTAAATTTAATGATGAATCCTCCCCAAAAGAACTTAAAAAGTGTGATTTTTTATAATTTATTGTCATGTGATTATTTTTGCACCACTTGTTGATTGAAACCAAATCTATAAGGGCTGTATAATGCATATAAGGCTGTACAAATTCTATAAGGGCTGTATAATGCATCAAAAATTGGTATGAGGGCCCAATGGACAAATTGCATGTGTGAGATACTGGAGAATTCAATACATTCATACAGTAGACCTCCTCATTTGATAATGAAACTGGGCTGAGAGAATAATTATCATTTTTATGAATTAAAATCAAAGAGCAATTATTGACAAACTATAAACAAGCGAAATACATAAAATGTTTGATGGATGGATGGATTTTATTACTATCACTGACAGCATTATTAAAAGAAAAAATGAGTCGCGAAATACAGTGTAATTGCTGACACTTTGAATCAGCAAGAAAAAGCGAAGACACTTGGAATAAAAAATCAAATCTCTGTCTAAAAAAGTGTTTCGTTTAAAATAAGAGTGATATGACGCAGAAAACAGTCTCTCCCCAGTGCACTTCTATGTTTTACTGTACGGTATCTGCCAGATGGACATTTACTCAACAAATCATTGATGAAATGATCCTCATCGTGAATATAGCTTAAGGCCAGTGTTCGTGTCTGATTCTCCATCATGGTATAAATGTCGGGATGTTCGATGCCTAACTTAATAGCGTCCTTGAAAATTTTACACAGGCGTTGCTTGTCAGCAGCATATAAGCTTTTAAAAATGATGGGTAAGCAATAGGAGATTCGTGATACAATAAAACTTTTAAAAAGCATATTTGATGGTGATTTAGTGCTCAAAATTACAAAATTCCTGACTACATATATCCTTTGAGAGGCGGTTGAAACTATACCATGCACATGATCATTAAAATGCAGCTTATTGTCAACTAATACACCAAGATATTTAACTTTATCACTAAAAGCAATAGCAGTATCATTTAAAACAAGTGTAGGGGTAGAAGGTTTAACATATTGGGTGGATAGCATCATTTCCTGGGCCTAATAGGGTCTAATAGGGTTTAGTAAAAGATTTAAATCAGCACATTGTTTAGCAATTCTATGGATTCCAACAAAATAGGAGTTGAGATCTGATTGATTAGCTATGCAGCCTATGATGCAAGCGTCATCTGCGTACTTAATTATTGTAACATTACTCAGGTTTGAGGTAATCCGATTTGTATATATGGAGAACAAAAGCGAGACAGACAGCAGCCCTGGAGGGTGCCGGTGCTCGTTATAATAGCATTTGAAGTTTTACCATCAACAACAGTTCTTTGCAGTTTATTGGAGAAAGCAAGTAATACACCTGAAGTTAGTGACTGTAACAACCGTAGCAAATAACAACCAAAATTTTAACTCCAACTGTCGTTCAAATTTGTTGTCAGCATGATGAACAGCATGGGGTTTATCTAGATTTTATCAAAGCGATTATTGATTATGGCTCTTCGTCTTGAGAAGTCTAACTAATACTGATATATCAGTGATGGAAACTTTGAAATGATACAAGTAGTTCCTGAGAAACTGGAAAGGCGATATATCGCGTTATTGAGCATCGAAATACTATTCATGTGAAAAAATAACTACAGTCTACTACTAAATATGTGATATCAACCCAGTAATTTGCAGCAAATGAACTATAATTAGGAGCTTCATTATTATAGAAATCATGCTAGGAATAATTATTAATACTGCCGCTCACTCTTAACCGAGTCTGTCCTCAAATTTCAATTCAAGAGGAGAAAACTCCAAAGGATTTTGTCCATTGTTCCTTCAGGGAGGGTTGGAGGGTATATCTCACCCTCCCTGGTTCCTTAATCTGTGTTTAAGCGAGATTTCGGTTGCCAGGGAATGTGTTCCTCAGAGCTTTTGAGGATTTATAGGAATTAAGGGAATATAAATCATTCAGTTTGACTTCTTTTCTGCGTAAAGTGAATGGTGGCTGTCAATGTTGTTATTATTAAAAACTTCTTTCTTCTCAACTTTTCTTCCAGAACCAGACGGTAGAAGTACTATCAATACAGCTACAGCTATGTGAGGCCAGAAATAAAACGACCTGTAAGAGAAAGCGCTTGTATCAGTGAGAAATTGAAGAACTAACTTCTGCAACAAATTGATGCCGTTGTCTGATTCTAACCCTTAGTGCCAATATTCTATTGGGATATGCCAGGATAATGTGATAAGCCACAAACGCTGACGATGCCGTGAGTTAGATTTAATCTTTGTCTGTGATAGTATCGTTGCTGATTGAGTATACAGAGACATATTAAGCATTAACTAGAAATAAGTGAAAAACTTATTTTATTTTTTTGTGGAAGTTTCGGTTGATCAACCTGTTTATGACAAAACAGAGGGTGGGCTGCCCCTAAAGAGGGACACAAGTTGCCCGAAGTCCTCGTACTGAGAGTGTGATACATCCTAGTAAACTAGAATGCATCCTGAGGTGAGGCCATGGTGGACCTCCTAATCGTAAGTGTGCAGCAAGCTGCCAGAAACTGAAACAGGCACTAATCAGCCATTGGCAGTGACACTTTGATCTTAGCCTATAGGCGAGAAGCGGTCGGTTGATCAATCTCTCCAGCACATTTCAGATAGCCCAAATGGCGCCCAAAGGCCTGTTGATAATTGTATCACCCATAGCATGATGTGAGTGTGGCAGGCAAATAATATGGTCTGAATATGAACAAGGAGTTAGATGAGACATAGAACACGTTTTTTCATTCTGTGGTGGCGCCTCGATACCTAATCTTTGCAATATCCCTTCACCACGGAGTCCCACAGAGGGAAAAAACTTGTTCTAGATGTGACGGGATAAGACATGGACATCCAACTCCGTGGGTGTGGTTTAACCTGCTTTATTTCAATTGGTTGATTCATTTTGTGTACATTGGATACATAAATTTATTAGTGATTAAAAACCATGGGAAACAAGTGGGTGTGAAAGCAGTAGTTCTTGGCAGTAAATAAGTAATGGCCAGAAATAGTATCAATATGTTATTTTGTAGAATCAATTTTGGTATTTATCCAGGGTTTATTGTATGATTTATGGTGCATCTGCTCAAGGAGTTAAAGACAAGGAGATGCAACAAAGATGGCCTCAGTGGCTTTCTGAAAATATTGCAGTGTGCCACAGTATCTCCCCATCTTGATCTGTTGCACTTTGTACCTTATGACAAAAAAATCATTCCGTGCTTCCGTCCAATGGCTTACCTTTGCAGAGGATATATGAGATCCCATCGTTTGAGCTCGAACGCGCATGTGTGGAAAGAAAGAACAACGGTTGTTGCCAACCAAGTGATGACATCGTACAACAACTGGCTAGATTTACACCCTTGGAAAAGTGGTCTCAATGTCTTTCTCAGCTGAAAGTAAGATGGGAAAGAAATATAGCACCATTCAACAGCAGCTTGACCGATACAGACTTCACAGATAATATTGTGAGTTATAGGTTGCAGGAGTGCCTGATATATAATTTATAATGCAGATTTAAAAAGAGACACATTTCTATCATTTTTTACTGATAGTCTGAATTGCTCGCTACCTACATACTGCTGCTAGCTATGGCTTCTGCTTAAATCTGGAAGAATAGATAACACCACACTTTGTTCTACATATCACCAGGTATTGTTATTGTTTTGTGGTTTTTGCTGAAATAACTTCCCTGGCATAAAAAGCTGGCTAAGCTTCAAACAGACTATAAATAATAAAGTAAGTGGATCACTAATGAAACCCACTACCACTTTTGATAATGGCACCATTTTTTGCTTTTTGCAGCTGCAATGATATGGGAAGAAATTTGGTGCTCATGCAATGATTCACAGCTGCTATTCTGGTAGAAATATTTACACTAGTGCGTTCTTTGAAGTGGGCCCATTTAGATGGGCATTTGAAAATTTTTCTCGATAAACATCTGAGATAATCTTCAGCAAATTTCCCATAAATAAAACTAAAATTATTCAAGATTTAATTTATGTTTACAAAACAAAGATGTTCTATATGATAGGGTTATATATGTGAGAATGGTAACAATGAGCCACCGGCCACTCTGAAGTTTCAAATTTATAAAGCTGCAAAGATGACATGATGAAAGTTCACAAAATGAAATAAAGCGGATATATCGTTGATACAAGGAATAGAGAAACGAAACAAGTAAGGATATATCAAATTTTTTCCATTTTTCTTTGCAAGCTTGAAAGCTTTAATTCAACTAGCCCAAATGGAAATTAGTTGGCTCAAAACTCTACCCTATTTGTCCAAACACCCTGGGAGTATTTTTGAGCCTTGTGGAAAAAAACCTTTATTGATATGATTTTATAAAATTATTGGATGGGTGAAAATGTTAATCGCTGATCATCTAAGCCATATCTAGCCTGTCTTGACAAGCTTTGTTCAGTGTGAAGGGGGAGGCCCCCCTCCACCGAACAAAGGAAAGGATAAGATATATCAGGCTATTACTCACCTTCCTTCCGCACAAAACATTGACAGCAAGAGGCATAAACAGCATGAAATAACCAGGGTAGAATCCATGCCAGATAGTGGAAAGTATAAATACACACAGTACCCTGTGCTGCTTAACTCTCTCATAAACACAAAACTGATACCACTTTGTCACAAATACATTCCAGTTAGCCAGGGACATCTTCAGACTGGTCGAACACTAAAACACAGAGGAAAATACTGTGTAATACAATACAGTTCAATACAATAAAATACAGAACAATACAATAAAATATAGAATAATTACACTAAACACAGAAGGATTCAAGAGTTTGAACTACAAATATAATTATAAACTTGTAAAGTTGATTGAACAAGCTTGTCATTGAAATATCATTGCTAAAACGCCTCGGCTCAAACAATCGTAATACGGACCAACAACTCCGGCAACAATTATCCGCTGCCAATGAATAGCAAACTCCCTAAACGAACTCAGCAACCCTGTAAGTGCTTACCTCAATGGCAATTGGATCCGCAGCCATTGATGGCCAGTCATCGTCTGTATTTGACTCATAACCCAGACCACAGAGATAGCAAATTGCCTCGGCTAAAAAGGGGCATAAGAACATAACCAAGAATTATGATACACAATTTTAAACCATTTTGTTATCTAAATATTATTGTAAGGGAATAAGTGCGGAAGATTTCTGCAAAAATTCAGAAAATAAGACCAGTAAAAATTGTATTTATACCATTGAAAATGAGAGATGAGGTAAATCCAAAGACTGTATAAATTAAATTATTATTAACCAAAGATCATAGATGAAAAATGGAAAATTTTCAGTTACAGTTTATTGAGTTGCAGTGATGCAACACAACCAATAATTCTGCTGGTTACTCATAATTCATCGGTGTATGGCTCAGTAAAACAGGAAGATAGTAATACATGTACTTCACTTACATGAGAGCCAACCGAAGTAATATTTACATCTAACCAGGGATATTGTGAGCGCTAGGATTACATGTCTCAACAGGAAAGGAGCACTCATCACGGACGGATCTGCAAGGAATAGAAAGTCAACAAATATTTTATGTCTAAAATTGTACTAAAAGATTACTGCTTGTTGAAATTGGCGCATTAAACATAATAAAAGTACACGTAAAGTAACTATTTAGTTCAGTTCTATTCACAAGTTCCCAACTCCTAAGCATAATGAACATAAATATACACTTACATATGCATATATGTACATATACATACACATATACAACAATTCCCGAGGTAAGAAATGATAGCTTAAAAACTTTAGAGACAGATAAGAAAAATTCTCACCGAGATTGTACTCAGCACCAAATTTATCAGCGAGTAAGAAGTGAACGAGCAGACATATGACTGACGCAATCAGCATTCTGACAGCCCGACCCTGTGTAGATAAAACAAGAAATGAGAGGTGAGGCAGCAAGGGATTTTTTTTCCTTCTTTTAGAAATTGAATGGGTCAATGGGGGCTAGCCAATCAGCTGTCGGTGGGAAATCAGCACCTGCCGCTACCCGTGTTAGAGATACAATGCCAGTCTTTATTTGGTTCATGGGCATTCTGTTATGATGTAATTGGTAGGAGCGCCCATCGTATTGAGTTTCATGCGTATATCTATTTAAATATATAATTATATAGTTGTAAATTTGTATGTGGACGACGTCACTTTAGCAATGTGATTTATACTCACAGCAGGCCATTTAGATTTATACTGGTCGCCTCTGATGAATATCTGATAATCACTGTAATGATAGGATGGACCAAAAACAACACCGAGAAAACAGAAACAGTAGCTCATATATTCAAAAAGTGTTGGTACGTCCCTGTAAAAGATAGAAACCGGACCTTTAGTGGTAAGACACACATCAGAGCAGCACAGACATTTCACAAGCTCCAACAACAAAGCATGTCCTCTAATCCTAAGCCAAGGGTCTACTGCGGGAAACTTGTATCCAAGTGTTTCTAAAACCTATATACATGTATTACATATGCAGTACTGAAATTTTTACATATTATGTTGCATGATTGAAAAAGGACATCAGTTTTCACCCCCCCCCCCCCCTACGCGGATACTTCCAATTAGCTACTGTAGGTACAAAGCTGTTTAATGTTTTGAATAAACTCTCTCGAGTTCAGCTTATGCTTGCGCAACAGGGTATTGACCCCATTTTGTTGCCAAAATAAAAAACTACAGATTTTTTATTGTATTTCAAAACTGACAAGAATCAAAAGGAATGTTCTGCAGTTAATCATGCTTAAAACAATTTATCTTGATCAGTGAGCAGTGAGCAGTGAGCAGTGAGCAGTGAGCAGTGACTTTGTAATGGATACTCTCCAGTATTCTCTGTACGGATATCGAGCTGTGATTTTCTTCTACCCCATCCCTCTAAGTTTAAAATCAAACTGTTGCTCAAACCTGCATAGACAACTGGCAAATGTTCAAAGAAGTACCACCTCAAAGCGACCATTGCTCTATGGTATGTTACTTACTTTAGTTTATATTTTTGCTGGCTTGAAGTCATGTCTTCTTCACTTTTATGATAATCGTCCAGAGAAAATGCAGTATATGATACTTTAATGGTCAGTATCATTAGGGAACTGTCAATATAGAAATTTGCGATTTTCAGCTGAAAACTGAAAATTTGTAAGCGTTTTCGTTCGACTCATGAGATCATGGACCATAGATGAACTCTCACCCTTTGTGACATTTGACATACCATATTTTGTTGTTCTTGCACACAGAATAAATATATGTATTTATTTATATACATCTCAGCATTTTGATTTCTGAATTTAATATGTAGCTAGATGAGATTGATTGTCTGATAGTGTGGGCTTATATACTATCATTACTGACTGATCATCATAGTGCACATTAGAAAAGAGAGCACAACTCACTGAGTAACGTCAACCCTGAACTCCATGTAATGAAAGAGATAATTGTGTAGATGAACACCCAACACATGAAGAACACAAGCAGCAAAGGTCATCCTGTCAAACAACAACAAGAAAAGAAGCATAATATAGAGTGCAATGGTTACGCCAAAACAAAGTCAGTTATCAAAGTGTCTTTTTTCTCTTAAATTTCACATATATCCGCATTCTTGAGGCTACTTATTGCAATAATTTATAATCATCTCATCTCATTTTACTCACTTATTATTTTGCACTCCATCCCCTTGTTTTGACTTTGCAGGAGATGGCAGTTATTTTTACTCATGTTGATACCCTGGCTGCAATGCCAATCTATATGATGCTTCCAAGAAAACAGGCTTGAGAGCAGCTGTACCTAGCCTGTCTTAAAAAGCTTTGTTTGGTGGGAGGGGGGAACAGAGTTTGTTTCCCCCCCATCGAACAAAGCTTGTTAAGACAGGCTAAGCTGTACCATACTTTTCCTAAATTTATCTCCGACAATTAGGGAGGACAAATTAGTCTTGATAAAAGTAAACTAGTGGAAAAACATAGTGTAAGAATTAGGTAAGAGCTGTTAGATAGGAGATGGGTACTCACCAGCCACGCTGGCCTGAAGGCAGGATATGCATTAAAACATAACCGGTAACACTCATCAACCATAGATGTACAGACTCACTACAAGAAAAAGCATTCTCATTATATACAACAGGGGGGCAGATCCAGGCAAACATATTGATCTGAAGTGGGTGATGCTATGATGTTTTTCAAAAAAGATGATTGTCAACCAGATATGTAAGATCGAAGTCCTTCCAAGAACGTTTCGAATTAGTAACAGACCATTGGTTTTCAATTTTTTTGACACAACAGGAGAATATAAATATGAGGATGAGACATTGCATAATGTAAAACAAATAGCATTTTAGGTGCCAAAAACGCATGATTACTGAAGCAATTCGATAATAAAGGAAGTGAGATTGTCACAAGAAGACATGTCATTTAAATTGGTCAAGATTATTGAGCTGGCTTTTGAGGATAATGCCATTCTAATATAAATAAAAGGCCATCTCTATTCTAGGACCAACTATGAATTGAACTGTAGTTGCATGCAACTTACTATCCATATAGAATAGTGACTAAGATGAGGCCAAGAGTAGCGGCGACAGCATGTCGTGTCGTTGTGCTGGTCGTCTTCGGGCTGAGGTAGTGGTAGAATATAACCGCAGCGGGTATTGAAAGTAACTGACATGACAAGACTATCAGCTGTGAAAACAGTCAACGAAAGGAATAGCATCTTCTTATTCATCTTTACTCTAAATATTTTTTCATTGCAGTATTGCAGCCCAAGATCAAAACTAAAACCAAGTGAAATAAATGCAGTGTAAATTGAAGCGATATATTTCAGGGGCAGTTTTTTGGGCTTGTACAGTACAGTCAACTTCACACCACACATGTATGAGCATCTTGAGTTAAACAGAAACACTCACCTGGTCAATAGGTACGTCCAATATTTCTGCCAACATAATGGTAGCCCTCAGTAGATAGTATGCTACGCTTTAAACGCTCTCGCAACTACTGCAATCAGGGACCAGACGTCTACATCAATTTTCAAAGCTACAGAAAATTTGGTCCAATTTTTCACAGGTAGCAAAGGGTAATTGTGAATTTTGTTATCAATGTGCCGAATATCCGTACAGTGCCCAACATTTACCAATCATCACCAGAAAATGAGCAAACAAACTTTTCAAGCTTCGTGTAATATGCAGTGTAATGCAAAGGTTAATAAGCAGTTTTAATTTCAAAGAATTCTACCTTATAATTTACATTACAGGTATATCCACTCACCTGGAAGATGCTTCCAATCGCGTATAATACCCTTTCTAAATTGCTGGGTTCGTCAAGTGAGCCGGGAATTTATCTGATATTTATCAACAGTTTTAATCGTCAAAATTATGCTTATATCCAACATGTTACTATATCTTCTTTGAAGTAGTTTATGTCAACAGCCTGGATATCCGGGATCACTATGGAACCCAGAATGATAAATGTCTCTTTTGAAGGGAGTCCATTCTAGCCTTGGCACACAGCCCATCAGAAGCTCGGCTGACAAGGCTAATGTCAAAGTGTAAACGAGAGATAATGATCTTTTACCTCAGGAGGAATTTACATAAACAAAGATTTTTACTAAGTCTCGGGAGTTTCTGTTTAATGCACAGTGGCTCAGGCTTTCCAAACTCACGAAGAGGTATTACAGATGGCTCATGTGTTAGGGCTGGTCCAAGAAGTACCTCATAATTTCCTTTATGCATCAAAATTTATAGGTGCACTATACAGCAATATTGCCTCTTCACAATAGATGGAATAAATCTGTTGGAAAATGAGGATTATTTTACAATATCTATCACATTGTCCAAGGACGAAAGCATGATCAGTTTATGGGGCAGATTAACCTCTTTATTCTGCCTTCATGCAGCAGGATGGGGAAGGTAATGTTTTTTATCCATTCAGTGACTAGGTATCTATGTATCTATGAGATGACTTGATCACTAAAATTAAAATGATAGAATAATCATAGCATTGAGCAGACGACTCAGGAAATCAACTGTTTATCACCCACTAAACACTTGTTATTTCTGCCAAATCACAACTGGAGAAATATATAAAAAGAAAGAAAATATTGAGCAAACAGTAGTTGGGATCACCTTAAATCTATGATAGTATACGCAGTATAAAGTTCATTGTAAGAAAAACTATAATATCATATCGACAGAAGCAGCAGTGTAAATAGATATGCTATCATATAAGTTGTATCTGTCATGGGGGGAAAAAGTGATTTTTGGAAGCAAAGAGATTGAGAAGATAAAAAAGATCAATCCTCAGGCCTCCGACTTTTTACCCTGCATGAAGTGAATGGCCATTGTGGCTGTGACCATTCTGATGAATGAAGCCGCCATTGTTATTATTATTCTTAGTGTAGACTTCTTTCTGTTTCTCAACTTTTCTTCCAGAACCAGACGGTAGCAATACAACTAATACGGCTACGACTATGTGAGGCCAGAAATAAAAAGACCTGTAAATAGAAAGTCAGTGATGAATTATAACTGGAAGGGTACAGGGGCAATACAAAATGAGCAATGACATGTAGAAGTTTTGCATATTTTCTGGCTCATTATGAATGCATTGCCGAAAAAATTGCTACATATCTCACTCTTCGCTGTAACCATGGATAGCTAAGTGAGAAGGGTGCCGCTAACCCGCTAACACAGCACTCAAGCTATGGCTAAGTCAGTCGTTTACAGGCTGAACAGCTACTACACCCTCAATAAAAAGCTATTATAAATATTTTCTTACATTTCAAAGCATTATTATTGGGTTCAGATGAATTATGAGTTCGGGATGTTAGCTAAATTCTTCAACTGCGGCAATGTGAACAGGATGTGAGTTGTTATTTGTTATTCCTATCTCTTTTTTCATGGTTTTTCATGCGTTTCACATACTGATGTTCAAATACGCTATGTAACGGTTAGGACATTTGTCATACCGCACATAGCAGTATGCAGTTGGATTATAAATTTGATGCTTTTTAGTACCTTTGATGAAGGTGATTATGCTCAAGGGTTTGATATGTTGTTGTGATATATATATACATAATTCAATCGCTATAGGATTACCTAAAATGTGCACTACTTAAAAATTTGTGAAGGTTCTGAGACATACCTTTGCAGAGGATAAATAAGATCCCAAGCTTTAAGTTCAAACGCGCAGCTGTTGAAGGCAATGACTGTGGTGGTTGCTATCCAAGTGATAACATCGTACACCAATCGACTAGATTCTGACCCCTGGAAAACTGGTCTCAATGTTTTCCTCAGCTGCAAGTAACACAAGAGAAAAATGTGACACTATTCACCAGCGACTTTGCGAAAGCAGTTACACACAGATCATTTGTCGTAAACAGATATTGTAAACAAAATAATCCAGCAAAATTCTCTGGAAATTGAGTTAAGAAAGGTAAGACTCACAACAAAGCTTGTCAAGACAGGCTAGGACTCACCTTTCTGCCACACATAATACAGGCGGCAAGAGGCATAAACATCATGAGATAACCAGGATAGAATCCATGCCAGGTTGCTGAAAACACGAATACGCACAGAACCCTGTACCGCTTAACTCTCTCATATACGCAAAAATGTAACCACTGGGTGATAAATATGTTCCAGTTATCAGAGAACATCTTCAGGCTTGTTGCAAACTACAAAATAGAACAGAATAATGTGTTATACAATAAAAAATTCAAGAAAAGAAACAGATATAAGATGACTTGTTATACGTAGGATAACACTATTCATTATCTTAGATTTGTATACGTCAGCATACTTAAAGCCAGGTGCAGTCTCATCATAAGGCGTAAGTTCCTGTGGTATTGAGGACGCCGGTTGTACCGATAGTCCTTTCAGTAACTCACTCCTAATATAAAGAGAGATATGCCCAAAGCCCAACACGAAATATTGACAGTACTCACCTCAATGCCGAGTGGGTTCACTGCGGTTGATGGCCAGTCATCACCTGTATGTGACGCATACCCCAATCCACAGAGATAACAGATTGCCTCGGCTAGATATAAATATAACAGATGTCAGGGTTAAGGCACAGAAATGTACAAACCCTCACATGTTTGGGTATGACTAATCGACCATACAAATCATGGGAGTACTTCAACTCAATGGAAATTCTGCCAAAAAAGTGAATGTGGTTTATATGCAGGTATGAGACAACTCCTTGATTAATTGATGATCAACAGTTGCCAATATTCTCCAAGCTTTGGTGTTTGGAATCGGTCGCAAATTCAACCCACCATAACTCAAAAAAATCTTATCAAGACAGGCTACATCGCGTCTAGATGTAACCAATTGACCTATGTGCACAAGAGAATGAAACTTAATATTACTTCACTTACATGAAATCCAACCAAAGTAATATTTACATCTGGCTAAGAACATTGTGATCCATAGGATTACATGTCTCAACAGGAAAGGTGCACTCATCACATACGGATCTGTAGGGAATGAAATATCAATCGGTAAGTTATCACTCAGAACTATGGAGCACAAACAAAAGTACCATTGACTTACATTACCGAATTCTACATCATAGTGGCAACCAATGTTGAAGGCATATTTAAAAGCACAACACATGTTTTGCCTTTTGTTATAACGGGAAGGTGGCGAGTCTCAGTTCTCTTTTTTTTTTCACACTTTGAGTTGCGTTGAATGCTTACCAAGATTGTACTCAGCACTGAATTTCTCAGCCAGTATGTAGTGAGTGAGTAAACATATCACTGATGCAAACAGCATTTTAAAGGCCCGACCCTAAAAGAATAAAGTTTGAGATTTATTTCAGACTCGACGAGTGGCAAGAGAGAGAAGTCACTACAAGTCACATTAGGAGGCATATACCAGAACACAGTAACTTAAAGGGATAATACACTTCTGATCTCTGTTTGGCAGCCAATGGAGCACAGAAAAATGTATGTACATACATAAACTCCTTATTTGTAATTCAAAACCCCTTGTTCTGCTCAAATGTGCATTCTAAATTGTAGTTGTGCATCTCCAACAAGAAATAAGACAACTAACAGAATTGCTTGTGAACTGAAAAAAGCTGATTTTGTGAGCAGTTGTGTGCTCCTACCTCTTGGTTAGTGTCTCAATTATACAGATACTCATGAGTACGCATGTGCAATAATGATGACCTTTGGACTTTAGCTTGTTATTTTCTAACAGCCCAGCTTTACACTTTTATTACCATAACCGGATATGGTAATCAAAGTGTAAAGCTGGGCTGTTAGAAAAAAACAAGCTAAAGTCCAAAGGTCATCATTATTGCACATGCGTACTCATGAGTATCTGTATAATTGAAACACTGACCAAGAGGTAGGAGCACACAACTGCTCACAAAATCAGCTTTTTTCAGTTCACAAGCAATTCTGTTAGTTGTCTTATTTCTTGTTGGAGATGCACAACTACAATTTAGAATGCACATTTGAGCAGAACAAGGGGTTTTGAATTACAACTAAGGAGTTTATGTATGTACTTACATTTTTCTGTGCTCCATTGGCTGCCAAACAGAGATCAGAAGTGTATTATCCCTTTAAATAACTGTGACCATGTCATAAACGGGTATGTTATATCCATGTCTCGGAAGTGAGGAAGCCACAGATCAAGGTTAGCAGGGTTCGGGGAGCTGAAAAAGTATTAGTTCTTACAGCTGGACCAAGCCTTGAGAGTATTCTGTGAGCATTTATATATTGATACAGATTTCGAAGTATTAAGTTATTAAGAAGAAGTTGTTTTCTCTATTATTATAATAAACAAAGAGAAGACAACTACATTTTACAGCATGTTCCGTCAGAGAGAGTGGGCAAACTCTCTGGAGTGACAAACCCCCTGGTTCCACCGGGAAATGTGGGACAGTAGCTCAAACGCTGCCTGGGCTGTTAGGAGGCGCATTCCATCATCAACTACCTTCCAAAAGTGATTGATAAGGGAATGTTACAACACGCAACCCAGGCAGAGATTGAGAACTTATACAAGTAGGACATATGTCCCGTGCAGACATAGGTAGACAAAAATACCAAACTCCCTGGTACCATGTCAAAATACCAAAAACAAGCCTCTACTGCTATCATTGATACATTTTGTCTGCACAAGGAGTATCTCTTGCTCATTTTATATTGTCAACCATAAAAAAGCAACCAATCGAGGGTTTCCCGTATAACATATAACAAAGTATTTATTGGGTTTCCTTACTTATTTAGTGTTGTTACATTTACAATAAAGCAAATCATACTCACAGCAGGCCATTTGGATTTATACTGGTCGCCTCTGATGAATTTCTGATAATCACTGTAATGATATGATGGACCAAAAAGAGCGCCGAGAAAACAGAAACAGTAGCTCATATATTCAAAAAGTGTCGGTACGTCCCTGTAAAGAAAAATGTAGTGATTTTGCCCTGAACATAAAAATACTTATACGTTTACGGATGATGCATATAAGTATTTTTACAAAGAGCTGAAAAATGTTGTAAGTGTATGATATAAGCAGATGGTTGAGAGTTAGCCAAGCTGTAAAGTCAGCAATGTGTTATCGGACCATCATAATCCAAACGTAAGCCAACCTCGTTCCGCCATAGCTACACAGGGAATCAGTAAAAATAGTATCAAAACAATATTTAAAAAAGTCGACCTTATTGTTTAGATAATTTACATACTTGAGTTTATACTTCCGCTGGTTCTTTGTAAGGTCTTCATCTCTTTTAAGATTATCATCCAATGAGAACGCTGTGCATGATACTTTAATAGCCAGCGGCATTAAGGAGCTGTAAAATATAACAGCCATGGAGAACTATTATCTATATATTCACAACAGAAGACCTGGCTTAAACGCTCTCATTATACAGGGTTGTTACACTATTGTAATAAGTTAATAAACACTACAGTCACTTCATTAGCGATTTCGCAGTGCTTGAAGGCTGCAGAATACAGATTGTAAAGGAAGGATTAATTTGTTTCTAGACAGACACTGTACAACAACGGATCATTTGTGATCCAATTTGCTTGCATTCGGAGTTGATCTCCCAAGCCGTCTGCTCATCAGATAGGATGGGAGCAATTTTAAATGCAAATTAGTTCAGACTTGATCCTGTACAGCAGCGCAATAAGTCATTATTGTGCACATGAGAAAAGAGAAGACAACTTACTGAGTGACATCGACTCTGAACTGCATGTAGTGAAAGATATAAGTGTGTAGATGAACACCCAACACATGAAGAACACAAGCAGCAAAGCTCACCCTGTCAATACAAAAGCAAATAGTGTAAAAAAGTTAACAATAACATCAAAGTCATTTGCCAAGCTTTAGTTGAAATAAGTTTTAGCAGGCCATTTATTATATCGATGGAAGTGAATCGTTTAGTATTATCTCCTCCGAAACACATAACAGAATTGGGTTTATACTGATGTTCATTGTCACTAACTATTCTGCAAACACAGAAAAAATAGCATGTGACTGATCTGAATGATAATTGGATTGGAAAATCCAGAACATGATAGATACAAGCGCAGGAAACGACATAAAAAACTGAACAATCATGCAAAAATATCAGCATGCATTTAAAATCGAACAATCTTTTTGAAGAGTTGTAAACTTGTGTGCTCACAGCACCATTCTACACATAAGATTTGTCTGATAAACTGTGGGCTTTGTCAGGTGGGAACAGCTTTATTGAAATCACCCGCTTATATGAGTAGCAAGGGTGCAATCAAGAAAAATATTACCGATTATCACAGCAAGGGGAGATCGCAGGGACTCGGCAACATACTTAGTAACTTTATACCTCCTAAATACTTGGTTGCGCCATGGGAACATCACCCAAGGGCACAGATTTATATCTCGTAATACTATGATTAAAAGAAAACTTTGTATTGTCTGAACTACTAACGCCACTTAACCGCATTTCTTGAGATGTTATACTGCTACTATCTTCACCCACAATTAACAGTTTGCAGTGTTCTTATTTTCAATAATTTAAAAGATGTCCGTTACAGTCAACTGGCATCTTTGTGTATTACTGACCCCATGTGTTATTGTTATGTAGTGTGATAGCAAAGGAACCATGAGTACAACATTCACTTTTGGGTTATTCCCATACAATGGTGATGAATATAACACATACTCTCCAAAGCTGGAGTAGAGCCCATTGGCTCTTAATTTTGGTCACTATCTAATTGAAGTTCAACACCATGTATTTATGGCATTTTTGTCGGTCAACCCATAATTTGGGCTTTGTCAAACTGCATAATAAGAAACTGGCCAAAAGATAGAAATGTGCATAAGTGTGCATAAGATTATGTGTCAGTCTGTCAAAATTGGTTAGTCGACTCACAGACTTTCACTACATTAACAACAATAGAAAGATTACTGTGACTTGTGAGTACTACATTAGGATTTACCCAATTAATTCAGTTTAGGGTTGCAAATGAAATTTTCTATTCCATAGTCTGTCAGCTTTATCCTGCTAGGAGAAAGGTATTTTCAGTTGGTACATGCAAGCCAATAAAGCTTGTATACCTACAGTGTGAGCTGGTTAAGTCAGACTTTTTGGTCCCTTCAGCCTTCTAATGTCACTTGATTCAGAGACTCTGCTTACTTGGGACAATTTTTTTGGTTTGAATTAAGTGAACTGCACTGTATTTAAAACGAACAAAAATATTGCTGGTTCTCACGAAAGTCTTTGAGACTGATTCATCTGTGTTAGCCCTAGATAGGGTGAGTCATCGACTCCTAGTTGACCATGGAAGGCAGTAATTATCCATACTTCTATGGAATATGACTTTATTATAAAGAAGGCATTAGGTAACAGGTTACATGATATATCGATAGGTATGTGTACTCACCACCCACGCTGCCCGGCGGGTAGGAAACGTATCACCACATAGCCAGTAACACTCATCAACCAAATATGTACAGACTCACTACAAGAAAAATAACTCAAAATATATTATGGGTTGCCTTGGACACTGGAAGAGCCAACATAAAATCTCAAGTATTATACCCTGAAAGTGAGGATCCAGTCATGAATATTTATAGGTGATTGTCATCTAGGCAACCTAACTCGCAACTGGTGAAATTTAAATTTGATATACGCTGAATTTGATCGATTGACACAAGGCCAGACAAATATTAGCATGCTTTCCAGGAATCTCGTGTTTAGTGAGCATCTACTGCCAAAGGCACCCCACTGATGCAGACAAAAACATTAAAATTTTGACAATATTGTAAAGGACTATTAAGCACCACATTTTGCAGCAAATTTTATCTTGCATAATAAAAGCGGAATTGGAAACTGCGAAGTGAACAAGTAGAACAAATGCTTATATTTAAAGCCTAAAAACAATGAAAAGACATCAAATATTACAGCCTCACTACCCCAACGAGTAAAATGATCTAACACCTTGGGGCCACCCTCAGGATTACTCTAATATATTAGAAAAATATGGACGAGGAATTTTAGCCTTCCTTCCACCTTGGTTACCTATGGCGGTACCATAACAGCTTTGAATACGCACCATAAGATAAGCAATAGCATATTCACCCGAGCATTGGTCACAAATGTAGCAGTTACATATTAATACCTTGCTTTTTGGATGAAAAGGTTTTTTGGCATCAGAAATATTGATATATTCTGTACTAGACACTGCTCAAACATGAGAATTTGTGAAGGGCAGATTGATAGTGATACTGCTAGAAGGTCTGCTCCAATGAGTCAGACACATAATGGCACATATCATAAGTCAAGCAATATATATTATATAACAGAGCGCAGCAAGAACCGGATGAGAAAGAGATTTATGTGTGCGGGGAAATTGAGTAATTTGCAAAAGTATGGTCTCATCTGTAAATGATCAAGGGAGATTCCTCTGAAAAACACAACCCGACTCCGACACTATATTCAAAAGGTGATCATAGTAAGATTTTCTTCTACTCTTCCTTACATCAATCTGCCTGCATAGACTTTTTGGGTAAAGGGTGTAACAGCATATAATAAAAGTGGTGCGTCAATGGCTTAACAAATGACAATGATGTCCGCCTCGGTGCCTACCTACGACTATGCTACACAGCATTGTCAGGCAGGTGATATCTATATAGCTTTGGGTCGCCATGCATTGACTGAATGATTGTGAAGACAGAAAGAGAAACAATACCCTACCAGTTCTCTCATAATCAAACCTATGACCCAGCCTGAATAAATGACATAACATCAGCAATTATTAAATAGTGCTGATAAATCACTTACACTACTTCTGTCTCAGAAAGGAAACTCTCAATTTACACAGAAACATAAATTTTGCTACCTCATCACTCTGTTTATACCAGTATATGAGTCAGAGTTCATCATAGGCTACTGGTAGGAGTTAAGACATGCATCCTAACAGACTGCGTCGCTAAGAAGATGACATTTCAAATTTTAAATTAATTTGTAAATACAGCAGCAACTGTAATGATTCCAAAAATTCTACACATGGATTTTGCTTAGATCTAATCTTTACCACTCCCTACTGGTATCATGGCTATAAACATAATAATCATCACAAATAAAGATTGGTTTTTAACTTACTATCCATAGAGAAGAGTGAAGAAGATGATGCCAAGAGTCGCAGCGACAGCATGTCGTGTAGTTGTGCTGGTTGTCTTAGGGCTGAGGTAGTGGTAGAATATGACCGCAGCGGGTATTGAAAGTGCCTGACATGACAGAGCTATCAGCTGTCAAAATCAATGCATTAATGTGTCACTTGCACCAATGAACTCATTGCTTGCACTGCCCAAAGTTTAAAGGTTTAATAAGGCGTAGTAGTGAATGAGTCAATGGAAATAATTAATGGCTTGACTAAATTTCACACAAATACTTCAGCTCTACATATCAATCAATCATAGTATCTTGGTGCACAGAATCAATGAGACCTTATTGTTCCCATTTAAATTTGCACGTGGGCGGGTAGCCGTGCCCTGGCAATGGCATGATCGTTTGTTTACTCACACGACATTTATAAGACATTGTTCAGTGATATTAACTGTAACCAAGATTGGTTCTTGAAGGGCGAATATTTGCCTTATCTTTTTAATAAGTTCCACATATACCCGCCTTATCATATTAGTCACCATGGCCATCACTGATCATTCACATTAGCAAAGACATTAAATTAACACTAAACTGCCGGGGTCGGCAAATTGTAGTGATAATTGTTTAAAGTTTTACACGATCTTGCTATCTGTAGACTGTGATTTTGTTGTAGACACTTAAGTTGATTCACCCAAAAAATTTAAAATGGTTTTTATGGGGTAATATTAGGAAACAGAGCATTAAAATCACTTCTCGGAACCATTGAGGAGATCGAAATCAAGGATAAAAATGATCAGAGCGTGATGTTTCTTGCTGCAAGAAAATCTCAATAACAGCAACTGTTTGATCTATTATAACACTTTTTTTTATTCCAAGCGCTTATATTACCTGATCCACAGGAACGCCTTCCAACAGTTCCAGAACCATCCTGTAGCAATGGCTACCAGCTCTGTGATGAAGACCATACAAACTGCAAAAATAGTAATATAAAAACAAGTCTAAGAGGTGATATAGAAAACTTGAGCATTGTGTTCAATCAATAGGGTAATGAATATTCTGCCGGATAAGAAGTGTGAAGAGTCCCTGATTTTGGACTTTCTCAATCAGTTAGCATTGTGGTTGTGGAGTTGGAGTAGCCAAGTTAGGCAAGGTAGGTTTCATGATCTCAGTACAAACATAGTAGGCTACAGTACCTCGAAGAGTCACTTCACCCGACAGTGTGCGCCGATACCAGAGGGACATTGGTATGATTCACAGACAATTAATAACATGTCCTCACAATATTTTTATCCATATCAAAGCTGGCTACCTATGAACGCGTGCCTGAAAGATAAGTAGTTACGATGCGTACCTACTAACCAACGTAACCTGATATTAACTTGGTGTTAGTAATTGTTTTTGGGCAGCGTACCTGCCTAAATCTCAATATCAACCTACAGTGATCTAGAGTAGCATATATTAATTAAATTAAGCCTACCATTTCAAGCTGTAGGTGTAAGTAGGATACCTGGCAATGCAGGTTACAACAAAGCTTAAATTTAATTAGAGAGATACATAATATACATAGCTAATAGTGCCCTGCCAGTCACATAACTAAGAAGAAGTGTCTACAATTTTGAGAGCCTGACCTACTAGATGTAATCAATCAAAACACATACAAACATTGATATATATATATATATATATCAATCAAACTCAAACGCCACACCACAGCAGGTAGTACAGGTACAAAATAATAAGGGGGAGGGGGATAAATAATAGTAAGTTAGTATGAATAGTATAGTAATAGCTAGTAGTCTATATATAAACAGTAATCTGGCAAACTGCTGCCCTGTCTGTTGATGAAACAGTATTAATTTAGTACTAGACAGACTTTTTATGGCATGTTGTTACTATATATACTGCATCAAGATACTATCATTGACTCAAATCTGGGGTAAATGTAGCCTGATTTCTTCAAAAGGTCTTTTAAAGGTTGCAGGGTATTGATGTTATTGACACAATAACTTCCCTTTTGTTATCTTGGAATACAAACTATGACCTATGACCTTCCTTCCGTGGTCTATCTCGAAGTCTCTTTTAAATATCGGTATTATTCGCTACTATTCTATGAGTACATAGACTTTTCCGTCTATAACCACCCCTTGGTAACACATATACTATTTATTGACACAAAATGAAATCCCGCACATTGGATCTGTTCTTTCCACTTTGGAACGTTAGATCTAAGGTTTAAGTTTAACCAAGGAGAAAAGACATACAATATTTGCTGTAGAACCACTCCTTTTCACTCACTGGTGGCGTCATATGTAAGTTCTAAGTTGTACCCCACACAGGACAGGTTATAGTAGGTTGGTCATTTGACCCATTCAATTGATTGAATTATTAATTAATAAACTAAAGGCCTCTTGAACCTAGGAGTACTCCTTGCTTGAACCAGTCATAATTATCTAAAAACTTCTCCACAACATATCTATGATCAACTTGTTGGGCATTGCAATATGGCTACCTTGAACACTTTCCTTTAACTGGTATGTGAAAGGAATAAAACTGAGCTCAAAAAGACTATGTTATGGATGGCAATAGTAGTATATTATAGATGGGACATATGAGCACAGGTCTAGAACTACTGCATTTCCTGACTCAGGAAATGCAGCAGTCCTATGCATATGAGAGCTATTCTGCTAACTAAGCTCTTTTTTAAATTATTGTGAGTAGAGAAGATATGCTTGAAGATATTCTCCCTGGCTCTAGTAAAGAACATTGCGATTGATTGAGATTACAGTATCATAAAACATGCTGCCATGAGTGCAATATAATTTTGGCTTTGCTGTAAACCCTCACATTTCAACTTAATCACCCAAACAGATAGGCCTATGTGTTCCATACCATCAATGACAGAGAAAATGTATATATTCAATGCTAAATAAATTTCCAGTCTGTTATGTAAAGCTCAAGGCTCTCTGCTATTCAAAAATTACAAAACCACATACCGGCAGACAATTATCCTTACTTGTGATGCACGGATTCGTCTGCAATTTGATGGCACCCAGTTCAATTGGGCCCTCAGACCATAGGACTCCTGTCATTCGCTTCGACTGACACCTCTATCTTTGGTTAATAGACGACCAATCTACAAACTGCACAGGTCTTTTGCAGTCTGTACACTAGTCGAACTTGCCTTTTTTTGTGTTGGCACGGGCAGGTTTTGCTTTCATACTTTAATTGATACCCTTTATTTCTTATAGATGTGACCAGACAATGCCACCACCAAACAGAACAGTACGTCGTCCGACAGTGAATAAGCCTGTCCCGCAACGAAATCTTAATGGCAGCGGTGTGACCTCAACCGGTAGGTGATCATAGTGTTATTCATGGCCATAATAATAAATAAATCATAAAGTTTATTGTGTTCCAATATATTGCTAAGACTTGTGCACCACAATCGAGTTTTCCTTCTTAATCCCTGCAAACTTTGACCCAATCATAAGTCTTCAGCTTTTTGTATGACCCTATAATACACTATGACACAATATTTTGTTTACAACACAGCAGCCTTACCCCCTGCTTTTTTGCTGCCATATGCAAAGTTTGAGTGATATGCCAAATAGCTGATGTCCTTCCAAGCAAAAGGTTTCCATTGTCCTCATTTTTGTCTCAGCGATATCACTGTGGAATGTTGATGGTCAATATTGTATTTTTAGACACATGGAACAAATCTACTCCAAACTTACAAGTTACTCCATCCTCTGGCAAATCAGCACTTACATCTACCAAATCTAATGTTCCAGGTGATTGAAAACTATATGACCCATTCACCATATATACAAATATGGTACAAAAGCCCTATAGTTACGCAAGTCGCAAACCTTTCATCAGTGGTCTCTAGAAATCCAAAACTTTTCTCATCACCAGTTTCATATATAAATATATATTTCTTTTTGCAATATGACCGGCTTCCTAGATGATCAGATCACTACCTTGAGATAGTCATGTTGATGTTGTGATGATAAATGGTACAAAACATTCTCAATACATATCCTCTCAGCTTTAGATTTCCTAAATTGAACACTCTCATACATGGAAACAAAAAAACAAGGTGAAATAACAATCAATCGAAATTTAGTTGTGTTTAGCGCAAGGCAGTAGTTGTTACATTGTGTCATGGCATAAAACATTATGCCACTCCTAGTGGCTGTCTCTCAAAACTGCTACTGTTTTACAGGCGTGGTCATCAGGAAAGAAAACAATGTACCCACAAAACCCCAGGTTTGTACAGAAATAATGTTAAATCCTTTGTATGATTGCGATTCTTTGATAGGGTCTGAGTTTGCCTGGTGTTCAATGCATAGCTGACTCAAAGTTTGAGACTATTAATTTAAAAACTTATTACAAAGCGGTAATTCTTAGGGGGCTATTACGGTTGCTTGGTATTAATCTGAGAGTGTTCCTGCATTGTTCATCAGTTTATGGGAACAAATGCAAAAAGATATTCTTTGTCGAAGACTTGTTTATAGGGTGGTCATTTATTGCAATAACAATACAGCACTTCAATACGGACATTAAAGCATCCTGTGACAACAACGGTGCGCCGTGCACATAGAAATCTTCACACTACCTTACGTCAACAATCAAAACTTTATTGCATTGTCTGTTTACCTATCAACTCTATTGTTAACTTAGACATCGTGTTCTCTGGTTGGCTCTTAGTCCAACGAGTTGCAAAATTTAAATACGTAGATTCTACAGAGTGATAACTCGTGTTTTGCCTCTTGTAGCCTCCTCGAAGAACGAGTGGTGGAAGCTCAGGGACAGTCAAGCGGACAGGATCAAAGCCACTTCCTGGTGCCAAGCTCAGACCGCTGCATTCTAATCAGAGAGAACCTGCTGCCAATAACACGTGGGATCCTAATAATAGACCACCTAATAGTCAAAACAAGTATACTTGAGTTATCTGGGTGTTGAATGCAATTTGTTGTGCTGCTAGACTAGTACTATACCTAATACTATTGTTGTGTTAGAATAATCGCCAGAGTGGATTAGCTATATTGAGTACACCTGTCAACTTATACATGTATGAATCAACAAACTATTAAGAATAGCCTTGGAATCAACTTATAACAGCAAATTCTTCAAAATTATTTCTCCTTTGGTAAACGTTGTAAAAAGCTAGTGTATAGTGGAATCAATTGCCGCAAGTTGACAGGTGTCCAACAGAACACAATTCCACAGCAATGATCATGCGATTACAAATTATTAAGGATAAACTCTGAATAGATGCAAAATTATGTTCCTACTTCCAATTTTAATAATAATCACAATTTACTGTTGGCTATATTTTGCATCCTATTTTGAGTCGTCTCCTTAATATTAAGGAAGGGACAATTCCAAATTGTATATGACACCTGATGTGACATACTTCATATCAAGATTATCACTTCTGTCATCTCAAATTTTCAGTCAAGATGAAAATAGGTAATCTTTAAATGTTTGTAGATCAGCAAATTTCTCTGCTGTGTGTAGTGATGTCACTGGGAGTCTTATTTTTTCTCACATCAGTGTTTGCTTGCATGCCATGCTATGACCACGCCTCATACTGTGACTGCATTTTCATCGGGCAGCCATTATTCTTTTGATTTCAACATACTACACTACCTCTATTTTTTCACAGATTTCAAGCATGCAAGCATGCAAGCATGCAATGCAATGCAATTTAGCTTGTACTCGTTGAATGATAATGATGAATTTTCCATACCTTTAAAAATCTTCATCGTTTATATCATTTTTTATCATTGTTTTATCATATTTACAGAAAAGTTGTTGGGGTGACAGGTGATAAAGCTAAGTTAAATCAGCCATCACCTCCTAGCGTCGCCAGTATGAGAACGGATCAGGTGACTCCGTCTTCCAGATCATCTAGTGTGTCGAGCATCAAACCAGGTATCTCATTGTAAAATCATCTCTTAGGTGGTGTTGATATCACTCATGATTAATGTTAATTGTAATTACTCAGCTGTCGCTTTGGAATCTGTTGTCAAATCTAGAACATGTGTCATATTTATATACCAATTATGTAACCTAGTGTTTTCAAATATAAGGAGATCGCTTGAAAAGTTTGATGTGTTTCCTTTAGTATTACCTCGAATATCTCAAGTTCCGTCACCTTCTAAAGCCCACTCATCTGATCAGCCTGCTGAGAGTGAAGAGAAACAGATAATGACAGAAGAGAATAAGGCGGTAGGTCTGATACGCTGCTGAGTTAAGATAATGACTTTATGTTTCATGGTTGTTTTGGCTTGTTAAATGTTCATCATATAGTCAGGAATAAATATATAATAAATAAATAAAGAATAGAACTGTTGAATAGCTCACTTCCACGTTTATCTCTCAGCCACAGTTTCTATGTGTTTTTATAATGTAGGCTGATGTTAGTGTGTATCTAACTGATTCTATTACCACTACACGCTGCTAAGATTCGCATGGTAAAGCATTGAGTGTGGGACCGTGTTGTTTCAAGCTCTATCGCGCCCCTCAGTGTCTTGTGTTTTTTTCTTAGAAACAAATACCAGAGTTAGGTGACCTTAAGACTCAAGCTATGAAACTTGAGTTGCAGATCTTAACAAAGCTGATTGATATAGGAGGAGCAATGAAAGAAGAGAAGAAGAAAGTAGAAGAGGTAAGAAAGTCCATCATTTTTTCAATAAAAGTAGATTATCTTACCCTTGAGGGAGATACAACATACAGTTACTGTATGTTGTATCTCCCTCAAGGGTAGTACGCACACGTGTCTTCAGCTCGAATTCATGAGTCAAGCGCTGATTCAAGGCCTTATCTACAATCCTACAGTACACTGATGTCAACAGAATGCAACTAAAATCCCTAATAGTTTCTTTTGTGAAATTTCATTGAGTTTCCAAGAGTTGTTTTAATCATTCTTATTTGTTCAAGAAGAGTTGCACCCAAGCCAGTTGTATAATATGTTGATTACTTCATAAATATTTACGCTTTTAGGGGTCGCAAAAAACTAAGAGAGACATAAGAACTGCTAAGCTGAGAAAGGCTGCAGAGGCTGAGAGCAAACAGACTGATCAGGTTACTGATTATTATATGCCTGACTGGTACAAAGATCCACTGACCAAACCGGCTCAGGTTAAGGGCGGAATATCAGTCTTCATAATGGAATGTAAGATTTTCTGTGATACCTCATGTCTTCTGTGTCCTCGCACCTTCTCTGGTGATACCTATGTCCTCGCACACCTTCTCTGGTGGTTAACTATGCAAGTCAAGGGTACTGGATATTACTGTCAGGACATGACTTTATTAGTACGTGAAATAATTGATACCTCATTTATGGATCTACTTTTCCAACATTATTTAGGTTCTCTCTCTCTCTCTCTCTCTTTTACTGCCTTTTGCTGGCCGCATATCAGTAGAATTAGATCGACCCAAAACGCTGGCAAGTCGGATAAAATTTGATCTGTCATATTATCCTGTAAGCTATGTCTCATGTTTATTGTAAGTATCCTCCTGAGAAAGATTATGAAGGTTGCATATATTTTTGTCTGATACTTGTTAACCAGACTCATCCCGGATCATATAATGGTTGTCATGTTATTACAATACCTAAGCCACACTCAGATACAACTAAAAAGATGGTGTAAGAGCAGAATATCCACCTGTTGACAATGCAGACAACCCAGCGGTATCCTGGCCTCGCATATTTTCATTCTGGAAAGCTCATTTGCAATGTCTACTGTATTTACTGATAATGACTTACTACACAGCAAGGGAAAGTGAATGGCAATAAAGTGCATTATGAAATTTATAGTTTATATAATATGCCTTCATGATTATTGCAGCCAATTTTCCAAATGGTGACGAGTCATATTTTGATGAGCCTGTTATGTACTATAACCTGAGGCAGATGACAGCAGTGAAGGACATACGCTTATTCCTGAAGAAAGTGCAGGAGACTTCAGTTCTCACATTGTGGATCAGACCTAAACAAGATGAGAAAGGAGAAGAATCGGAAGAAGCAGAATCAAAGCCAGCAGAACTTGATGTGAGACAACCATTATTTGCTTCACTTTACTGACTGTTCAAACGAAGAAGGAAAGCTTTTATAAGCAGACACCATATTGTTCTTCCCCACTTGACAAGTCACTGAAACCTGTCCTCGCTTGCATGCAATATGACATGACTGCATTTTAACACTGCTGCTGCAGCTTTCCATGATGTGACATGACGTGACGACCATGACTGGTAGATATGTTCAAGTCACATGAAGTCAACAAATTTCCAGTTTTTTCAGATCCATTTAAACTACAGAATAATACTAGTTCGTATTTTTTCTTTTCTCTCGAATGTGCAGAAATACCCGTATCCTCCTCCTAGCCTGAGTAAAGAACTTGGGCTTAAAGCTAATGAAATACTTGGTGAAGAGTTGTATGTGCCGGCGATACATGATCCAGAAGTATATCATCTATCCACTCACCTCTCTGACTTACAAATGGTAAATATCGACTTCTGGTTCTAAAAACAGATGTTTGATTTTCTACAAAAAATAAATAATAGTTGAGAATCGTTGTACTACAAAAAAACACAAATAACCATTTACAGGATATCGGTATCGTGAAGATCCCATCTGGAGAATCATTGTAATTTGCATTCGAACAAAATCGATTTTATTTGGAAGGAAAAAATTTACAGATACTCGACGGAAAGAATAAATAGGACTGGTGTCTTTTTTAATAAAAAGAAAGAAGACAGAATATTTATTGGTCGGTGTAAGGACTATGCATAAAGTCTGCAATGTTGCGCATACCAGACCCAGCAGCCCATATATGATGATTAAATCAGATACAGGCCTATATTCATAGGGGAGGCAGGGAGACACAACCACCCTAGAATATCAAATTTAGCCTAAAATAAGCTTAATGAATATACCATGTCAGAATCACTTCATTAGGGTCTTCCATTTCAAGAATTTTTGCCTCCCCTGCCATTTTTCTAGACTAAGGCCCTGAGACATACATACAGACAAACAGGAAGTGGAAAAGGCCAGGTCTTTGCCATTGATAAAGGGTAAACTCCAGACAAGAAAAATATATTCTTGAGTGCTTTGAGATATTTATTCATCACCGTCAGCAACTTGAAATACGTTGTTTCTGTATTGACAACCTTGTCAAGACAGGCTAATAAGCCATCGATCCACGCACTTGCTGATTCAATAGCTTTTTTCTCTCTTTGATACCTCTACTCCAAAACAAACTGTAACATGTTTGCTGTGAAAGAACTCTGAGTGTATTAGGGAGGAGTACCCTGCTAAGACATTCATCAAACCCTCCCTCTTTCAGTCTTTCAAAAAGGTTACCAATCGTTCACTCTGAAGAACTACATTACATTCACTATTCATTGATTTTAGACATGGAGTGAAGACGTAGTGAGCCGTCTGAGAGAGGAGATTAAATGTAAGTATAGCTGCAGTGTATTAAAGACTACCTAAAGACCTATGCATGCATAAATTTCTGCATTGGTCTTTGGGTAGTCTTTGAATTTGGTAATAGTATGTGCCTAAAAATTAAATAAATAAAGTTCATTCAAAATCTCTAGTTGTCACCGTTTGCTCAAATCCCCAGCACCTAGAAGTCCTATTGAGCTAATATAGTCCTCTTAATGGAAACTATCAGTTAGAATTTCTAAAATTTACTGCCATCAAAGCCCACAACAAAACCTAGTAATATATCTCAAGAGATGACCATTTGTAAACATTGTCCTACTTTAGAGAGAAAATTTTGAATTAAATGGCTTTACAATTACTGCTTCTTCTCACCAACAGTTGAAGAGTACGCCCAGTCCATAGCAACAGAGCTAGGCATCAAGACTGTGAGCACAAAAGAGGAATATGACACTGCGATTGTCAAGGCACAGAAGAAGAAAGCTAACATTCAAAAACAAGAAAGGGCTACTCATGGACAGTACTATATAGAGCCATTCGAGATCGAGGACGTTTGGAATCATGTAAACACGTGTCATGTGATTAGCGAGTCGGCATTCATCAGAACAGAGCTGATAAAAGAAGTGTCATCTGCAGTTAAAGCTGACTTGGGGACCACCAGCTCGCCACTTATCATACGAGGGGAGAGTAAAACTGGTAAAACATGGCTGTGTGCCCAAATACCGGGCCTAATGGATGAGAAAACATTAACTATCGTCAGGATCTGTTCACTCACTTGTCTCTCGTCATCCCTACCTCAACTGCTGAGAAACATCACAAAACAGCTGCATGTGCATTACAGAAGCGCTATCATCCCTCGTGTAGTCCAAGCGAGCCATGTAGACCTGGCTGAACTCTTCCTGGATATTCTGAGACAGATATCACAAGCGGCAGCCGAGAAGCCTGTGGTTATTGTACTGGATGGGTTCGATAAACTGGCTAGCACTTCAGTAGAGCTGGCTGAGTTTCTCTCTCAGTGTATCGGCAGCGTACCGACGAATGTTTCTCTGGTGGTATCGCTGACCTCGCCCCACTCTGACAAGTCAGAGTTCTACGATCCACTCACAGGTCTAACATCTGAGGAGTTCCAAACAGAAATGGTTCAAGTAGTGGGTAAGATGAAAGTTTTATTTACATTCTTAATCTGTACGACTTTGGTAAGCCTGTCTTGGCAAGCTTGTTAAGACAGGCTAGTCTTTGGTAGGACATTGTGTTATTACTCTACAGTCTACATAATATCAACAACCATTGACCTTAAGTATTCTTGGAGCAGTTTCTGAAGTTGATTCTGTATTAGTAACATGTCAAGTCCATGTTACCACGTAGTGATACTATGACTAAAATGTCTTTTTTCTTTTTCAGAGGAGAAATTTGATTCCTTGGTTGGTAAGTGTCATTTAGTTTGGTATCAGTGTTCAATTTGCTCAAGAACACAAACAAATTAGTTTCAAAAAGATCTTGCGTTTGTCCTCCCTTGATATTGGGGTCAATCGTTTTTTTGTAGTCGTTCTAGCCTGAAGTTGTAATTTTAGATAATAGGTAGCTTATTTTCCTACCATAGAGGAAAAGACAGGCATGACAGGCAAGCTAATTTTGTAGGCAAAAGTAACATTCTTCATTTACGTCACATTTTCAAAAGTTTGTCATAAATAAGAAAGATAGATAACTATGTCAATGATTTGTTTCTTTTTTATTTTAGATCTTGTCGGGGATAATCTAGAAGTTTTTGAGAAATATCTTCTTGAAAAAGATGACGCAAAGCCTCTCCTTGACGCCGGGATGAGTGAGGAGCGCCTGGAGAAGTTCTCCAAATTAGGCGAAGAGATAACTGAGATATTAAAGTCAGATACTAAGACAGAGAAAGAAGAGATCCCTGATGACAAGTCTGAAGAAAATGAGACAGCAAAGTACCCGAACCCCAGTGAGGAGCCTGAGTCAGCAAATGGCACAAACCCCACTGAGAACCCTGAGACAGCGAAGGACACAAACCCCAACAAGGAGCCTGAAAATGATGAGGCGGATAAGGACAAGAACACCAACAAGGAGCCTGAGACTGATGAGGCGGATAAGGACAAGAACACCAACAATGATTCAGAGACAAATGAACACAATCTTGCAAAAGTGGAAAGCATATTGCAAGCAGTTGATGGTTAGTGAAAATACGGAAAGTATTTGTTTCTATGCCAATTTACGTGGTATGAACATAGCATAGCTGAAGATTCCCTAGTGAAAAGTTAAACAGCTATTTTGTTCCCTTCTTCCCATGTGCAGCAGTATTAAGAGCTATTTTCTCTCTGGTAGAGAGTCGGGGTACAGAGGCACATCTCCAGTATACGTATAATAATGTTATTTGATTCTCTATTTTTCTCAGCAAAGTATATGGAGGTTTTTGACTACGTGATGAGCTTCAAACAAGGTAAAAAAAATACATCAGAAGCAGTAAAAGTTGAAAGTGGCAAATCATCTGTAGCCAAGATTGAACCCCCGGCTCAACCTGAGCCAACTGAAGAAATGGCGCAGCCAGGAGAGAAAAAGACAGGACAAGAACCTCAGCCGAGTGAGGAAAAGACAGGAGAAGAAACTCCACCAAGTGAGGAAAAGACAGGGGAAGCAACTCCACCAAGTGAGGAAAAGACAGGAGAAGCAACTCCACCAGGTGAGGAAAAGACAGGAGTAGATAATCCCCAGAAGGAGGAAAAGAAGGAGCTTAGCAAAGAGGAGTTAGAAGCCATTGACGAAATGTTCGCTATGTTCAGTGAAACTTTGTCAACTATCAAATCAATCAGGTTAGTTTACCATGATCAGTACTTGCACTGATACAACGATTGTTTACTCTCTTCATTTGGCTATCAAATCATAATATCAGTATATTACTGGCCATTACTACATGATTTTTGAAATTGATATTCTCAGATTGTTTTCATGCAATCACAAGACATACAGGCAATAGACAGTTTTCTGAGCTCTTATTTATGCCTCAATTCGGAGTTGTCCTCTCTCCAGTTTGGTACTTTTAACCCACGCCGCATAGGAAAAACCTGCTGAAAGAGGGTTATCTTGAAAACCGCTTTTGTTAGGGTAAAAATGATTTTTGATTCTGAGTCTGCACCATTGAAAACCTGTGAGACAGGGATACCAAATCATTGGAGGCTTGAATGTTGATAAATCTTAATTTAAGTGACGAATCTCGTGAAAAATTCTGCCAAATTGTCTGCAAAACAGGCAGAAAATGCTATAATTGACTATCCAAATACTAAAATTATTTCCAAAAACTATGTCCCTATGAGTTTTCAATGTTGCAGATTCTGAATCAAAAATAATTTTTATCCTATTATAAGCGGTTTTCAAGATAACCCTCTTTTCAGCACGTTTTTCCTATGCGGCATGGGTTAAAAGTACCAACTGGAGAGAGGACAACTCCGAATTGAGGCCTAAATCAGAGCTCAGAAAACTGTTTATAGTAAATGTCAACCCTGAGGTATGACTGCATATTGTTCTAGGAATTTGTGTGACTGGCGACATTGTTATGATGTCATTTGCTGCTTGCAGGAAAACGCTGCAGAATGACATGCGGGGAGACATAGAAAAGCTCAAAGAGTATATAGTTGAAGACGGGGAAATCTTTCAGCTCATCAGTGTTGATAAGGAGGAAAATGAGCCTCGAGTTATTGTAACAACCGATTTCTGTGAAGACCAGGCAAAGGAGTATATCAGTCATATTTCTAAAGGTAATGAACTTTTTATAACAAGATATGAGATTTTAAAGCCTCGTTCTGACTCTGAAAAATTGTGATATCGATTACTAGCACTGTCTTTGGTATACTGAAACACTGTATCCAGCTGATTGAGCTTTGGCTTGAGCTGCTACATAATGAAAGGACCGATTACTGCAGTCAAGTAACTGAATTCTCTTCATCTTTTGGAATCATGTTGAGGCCATGGAACAATGAAGATTTGTTTTTTTAGGGAAATTGAGTGAGGAAGACTGTGCAGCTCTCCAGCCGGTCGCCGAGTATGTCCATAACCCGCTTCTTTTGAAGCTCGTTGTAAACAGGTTAGTATTCAGAAAGAGGGAATGAAACTGTCAATCACAACTTTACTTTGCTCCATGTACTCTATTGGCGTGATTCAACGACGCTCTGATCAGAAATACAAGTTTGAGCGAGTTAAACAGATGATTTTATTTTGCACCATTCGAAACTTCACGCCAGCGTTGTTGAAGAGAGATGTGACAGATAAGCTCAATATGATCATTGTTATTTCAGATGCTACACTGGATACAAACCTGACAGGATTGTTGAGATGATGAAGATGGTGAGTGAGTTTCCCCACAATGATGAGAACCTTTATTCATTTTGGCGGGAAGCCGTGGGTGAAACTGAGGCTGATCCCCCCAAACATGGATTCATCCATCTGGCCATCGCAAACGCCGTAATGATGAGGGGAGTTGAGTCAGAGAAGTACCAGGATTTGAGCTGGATGAGGACTAACCAAGCTGACCTGACCATCTTAAGGCCAGAGGTAAGCTCATATAATCTTTGGAAAATGTTTTTGATTGCCATTGACCCTAGGTTGTTGAATTGTATGAGTAACATGCTTGCACTCTATACAAATAATAATAATTAGTTGACAGGTATCCTTTACCAAGCAGAGATTATTGTGGGTGATTACTGTCGCCTCAATCATCTGCAGGTCTAGCTGTAGCGAGATTCCAGTTGTGGCCTTCACCATGAATAAAATTAATTTTATGATTGCAATAAATCTCTTTTGTTGTTGGGCGCTTTGCGGCTGTAACTACGGCTAGGCAAGGCAAGCTACTATGCAGCATGTATATTTTTGATCTGGAATTCATGTGTCAGCCTTGCTTACGAAATGAATTAAGTTCCTATCCAATTTACAGCCCTCTATGGCGCTGCCAGGATTGCTGAATGAGTTCCATCAGAATATGGACGGCTGTATGCTGAGTGTCTACGAACAGAATGATTTCCTACTTGATGGGTGAGAAAAGCATGAAAACCATTTAGTCATTAATAACCAAAATTGACGATCAAAGATCAACAGCTACTCAATAGCACAGGCTGCTTGTTTTACTGTATTAATTTTCCAGATTTATTTATATATTGCTGCAATATTCAAATTTTCTTCTCACTACTTTTCGCTTGTTTTGGAATCTTTTCTGTACGTCAAGTTTGGCACACAGTGCAAGAACTTCAGAAAAAAATTAACTTAAATACTACACCCTTGGCTGCAGTGTGACTGGAATTATGCTCTGTCTTATTATAGGGAGACATTAGTAAAGTAAGCAAATGGCCAACTGAATATACAGCCTAACAAATTTACCATAGTTATGAAACTAAATTTGTGAGAGATTGGTGACAATTGCGTATGAGCCATAAGCGCATAATACATCAGTGACATATACAAAATTTTGTTCACCTGAATCCTTAAATCTTTAATTTGTTTCCTTTACAGTGAGCATGTGGAAACCTTTTTGAGGAAAGGTGTGTTCAAAGAAGCCTTTGATGAAGACGCTGACAAAGGGGCGATGTTACCAGTTTGCCTGCGTACGGAGATGGGCCGTGCTGCCACAATGCTGTTAGAGAGGAATCATCTCATCGCTAAATATGGCTTCGCTGTGGACAAGAAGGAGATGGTGGAAGAATCGAAAAAAGCCCCTGAGCTGTTGGGTGAAATGTTCCAGGATGGTCTAAAGAATGAGATAAACACATCGTCATCATCAAGACATAGCTACAGCTTGGAGAGGATAGCAGGCTCGTTCAAAGATGAGCCTCACGAAGGTTAGTGAGATAAAGGCAGAATGGTAGCAGAACCTCTTCTTGCTTAGCTAACATTAAGTTAGTATTATCATTGTCGTCTATTTTATTGTGCTCAACATTTTTTCTATTTGTCACAGCAGCAATTCAACTTTTTTTTTCACTACAAACATCATGTGAACACGCCAGATAGAGTCTTTCATCAGTCCGTGTCATCTCTTGTACTTGTCTCACCTTGCCGATCCCGACTTGATAGCCTGTGATATGATTGTCACTTTCAGCTGACACATGGGACGATGTTAATGTGCTCAACAAAGAGGCTCTGCAAGAAGATTTCACTGAAGATTTCATGAGGTTACCGGTCACTTCATCTAAAGAAAAGGTCAGCCTTGTAACTCACATAAATAAATTAAACTTGTTGCCTGTTTTCCGACTATTGTTACCATATATAGACCACTATTTGAGAATGTAAAATGCATTCACATATATATATATATATATATATATAGATACAAATCTGTGCTTTTAAGTGTCATCTGTGTGTATTTGGCCCCAACTAAGTGTCACTCAAATATAAGGAGTCATTTTATATGACCCACAAAAAAATCATGTCTTAAATCCTCTTAAATAATCATGTTGGGTATCCTTAACCCAATAGTAATTAATGGTAGATAAAACAGCCTGACATGGTCGGACAACTCCAATGCAAAGATATGCCCTACACACTGATAGCCACTATATATATATATATATATATATATATATATATATGAAGGACTCATTGTCCAGGGTTTTTATGGGTACAATAGTGGGATATATAATATATGACACTTTATTGCACAAATGTGTGTGTATATATATATATATATATATTAAAATGTATATAAATATATGGAAGAGAATTGATCTATTTATGGTTGAGACAGTCGAGTTTGAACCAAATTCACGGCTGCCATATTATTCGATGGTATCAATGACTGTTTGAGCAATTTAACCAAATATTGCCTGTTAAAAATTAAATAAGTGGTAAGCAGAGGCAGAAAACACTGTTAGCCAAGTGATGATGTTTTTTGTAGGGTTATCCACAAGGGAGGAGGAAGGTTCATATCATCAATATGCTTGAGGTGGTGGCGTCCTCAACCGTTGAGGCAGTTCATAGTGCAGACAACGCTGAAGTCTTTACAATGTTCTATGTCATCGAGATTCTGTTGCAGTATGATTTCCTTATTCCACTACTGCAAGGTTGGTTGATTTGTGGTACTTATAAGTAGAAGGGGACAACTCTGAAATGGTACTCGGAACTTTAAATGAACAAAGTAGAGCTATCCCTTCTGATTAAAACTCTTTATATTATTTACGATAATATCTCATTGATTTTTAGCCAGAAGGCACATTAGAATTAAGTTTTGTTGTGTATATTTAACTTTGTAAATGAAAGATTTCATAAGCCAATGATTGGTACCTGTAAGGAAGCAAGGTTTCAGGGTTAGACACATCAGGTGTTCGGGCCCAGCACATGTCTGGTGGGAGATAGGTGCTTAGACATGAGGGGAAATATGTCTAATTGAGAGACGAAAATTTCTGGAAGGAAGTTGACACGGCAATTATTTGACACAAGAATTGATCAATCATCTGTCAACCAGATTACATCTTTACTTCAGTCTTTAGGAGAGAAAGAATCCTGACAATAAATTCTTAAGGATTCATATACAAAACTGTGAAAAACTGATACGCTTCTTTCCGTCCATGCAACAACAACAACACATTTTATTGTAGTGTTTATAGGTTTTCAAACCCTGCCCATTCCCATCCCCCTGATAGGTCAGCGATTGTCATATCTCAATTATACATATAAATATATAAGTATTATTATTTAGAGTTTGGCGTGGATTACGTAGCTAATAGCTATGGGTCCCTGTTAGAGATACTTCTACGCCACCAGGAGATGACACAAGCTAGCATACAGAATCTACTTCCCCTGGAAGTTCTACAGAATCTCCTAACTAAATACACACCACAGCTACGAGAAAACGTCAACAACTTCTTTGTTCTGGTAGGCACCACCTGGTATACTGTGATTGATTTGTCTTTTAATTCATCAAAAAGAGCTCTGAATTATATTATAGGAAAATTCATCATCATCATCGAGCGCATCATTTGAGTGTAGATGAGCTCTATTATGAAAACACCTCAACCTTGCTTAAAATATTTACGCTTTTTTTCTTGAATTTCCAGTAAGTTTCAAGTACTAATTCTGTATCTGATTCAAATTCCAACCCACTTTGTGCATGTGCACCAATCAATTCAGGTTGGTTATCTTTGCATCGTAGCGACTGAACTGATTCATATATGCTTGATTCTCAAACTGAAAATTCACCCCACCCGCACTGGGAAAAAGTTAGCTTTAACGTGATATATCGCTTTTTAAAACTTTTTAATATTGTATTGGGGATCATGTCTAATAGTTATTTTCACAGTTGAAACCTCCCAAATATTTGACGTTGAGTTGCAGTGACCACTGAAAGTTCATTTTGGGGCAAAAAGTGTCCTTTCTTAATTGAGCCCTCTGTGCCATGCTATTGAGGTATTTGATTAGTTTTTGCTTTCAACATATAGAGGAGGCATGGCATTAACTGGAGGAGCAACATTTTAGTGAAACTTCATATTTTTAGGCCTTCTGTCTTTGAGACTTAAATTTGATTTTTGCAATAGTAAAAGGGCCATTTCTGACCCCTCATTACATGTGACCCCAATAATGCAGAAACTAAAATTTCCAATTTATTATACCATTTTGGTCTTGCACTGTCACTTCCATCAATAATCTTACCATATTACAGATCCTGGTTGTCACAACTGTAACAAATAATAACCCAAATTTTCACTAATTTTGGACAAAATTTTCCAGCTAGAAATTCAGAAATATGTCAGTCAAATTTGTTGTCAGCATGATGAACAGCAGGAGATTGTCTAGATTTTGATCGAAGCGATTATTGATTTTGACTTTACATCTTGAGATATTTGGATTTTTGTGGCTAAACTAGATTTATTTGGTCCAAAACATGCACTCCTCTCCAGCCAAAAAACTGAAAATAGGTTAAAGAACATGTCATACACACCAGCTTAAATTACACTAGAGAGTATTTCCGAGGTTTTGATCGTGGCGTTTGATGATAAATTCAATAGTAGAGAAGTTATGAGCATAAACATTTCTCTCTCGATGCTAAACAATCACCCCAAAAGGTGATCCATTGTTGTACACATGTGCTTTGCATGTAATACTGCACAGATTTTCATCACGCTTTTGCATAACGTAATTTACTGCATCATTTTGCCCATTGCTGCCTATATGTTTTCAATGTATTTTAGTTAATGTACAATTAATCAAGTATAAACATGGGGTTTAAAAAAATTTGGGATATTAAACATAAGTCAGACTACTAGCAACGTGTCAGTGAAAGAATTTTTGAGATGGGACAAGTAGTTCCCGAGAAACTGAAAAGGCGATATATCACGTTAATGGACAAAATTGAAATAGGTCAATTGGGCCAGTTTGTGGCACTGTCGCTCTCGCGCAGAAAGAATTGTATCACAGAGTCGAATCTGCAATCTATGTGATTCGGACCCTTTCTGTTCTAGTTTTCCTCCATGTTTAACGAGGACACAGCGCTGACATCGCAGGCAGCTATGAGACTGTATAGGAGAGTGATGCATGAGGTGGATATTAGGAACAGCTTACACTGTATAACCTTACTGTGTAAGACATCGGAGACGCAGCTTCTCAGTGAATATACCAAACGTATGTTTCTCCCTAATTTTTATATTTTTGTATCAAGTGATCTATTTGAAAGAACCTTTACTGACAAGACTACCATTGCTCACCCAACATGTGCAATAGAAAAATTTCCAGTACATAATACAAAATTTGCTAGGCATTCTAGTCGTCTCACTTTTGATAAGTGAGGAGAGGGTTTAGGATGAATTTGTTGGTGCTTATGTTCAATATTTAGATCCTAACGCGGAAAAAACTATAGTATTTTATTAGGCTGTTGTCCTGAATCTCACAGCATGTTTCCCTCTCTGTTGCAGGCTATTTACAGAGTACAAGTAACAAATACGCTGCATGTCAGTGTATATCTAATGCCTCATACATCCTCAGTCATAATAACAATGATCAAGTAAAGTTATGGGAACTTACTGGTGAATTCATCAGTGCCCAGAAGTTTGAAGGTCATATCAAGGCTGTCTGTCCCCAGAGAGAGGCTAAGTGTTTCCTAGCTGTGATCGAGACCGTATCAGAGGTTGGGCAAAAGAACGCTTCGGTGAGTTTGGATGATGATAAGTTTTCTAATTGGTTGCTATTGCGATCTGTCTTTGAATTTATGCGGGACCAATAGGAGTGTGATAGTTACGAGCGTAGACTCCTGATTGGCTTAAGTTTGCCCGTTCTTTATCTCAGTTCCCAGTGTTAAATTGGCTCATTTACAGGGAAATAGTATTTTTATAAAGGTAGTTCATTTAGCTACAAAAAATACTCTTATCCTTTTGACATGTAATAGAAAATGAATTTTGTTGCCAACAGGTATGGAGGATAGATCGTCTAAAGAACAAGAAACTAACAGATGTCGGGTCTAAGCACATTCTATCAGCTTGGTTTAATGCTGACGGTACTAAACTAGTGCTAGTCGAACAATGTACAGCTGATGAGATAAGACTAGTTATCTCTATGCCTCAGTCAATGATGGTCTCACTCACTGACAACAACGTGATCACCATCAAACCCATATCCAGAACTGTGAGTTTACCTTCATTGTTGCTCATGATTGTTGCTCCATAGAGATAAGATGATGGAATTGATTTTCAACTACTGTCATCATTAGGCACCGATTTGAATTTTGTAATTTTTAGATACTTCGTATCGCTGTATATTTATCAAAAATGGATGGCAGCTTCGATTGAACAACCAAGATATAGCTTTGTGCGTTACATCAAGTTAGCATGATGTAACAACATGATGTTCACTGTGCATAATAGACGTTGTGTTAGGTATCTGACTGTTTACCGTAAAGTAAAAATATATTCTCTGCTGCCAATTATGAGGGTAGAGTTTGCAACAATCTTGTGTGTTCAATTTTGCTTTAATTCTATACAGAGTTTTATGGACAAAACACTGGAACTGCCGAGAAAGATTGACGATAAGTTGATGGAACTGATGGGTAAACATATCGATGTTGGAACTGTCAAGCAACCAGATGCGGCTAAAAGCAAAGCAATCACTGTAAGTTTCCCAATTGATAGACATAATATTAAACATTATATTAAGCATCTGATATTGACTGATACAAGCCTTCTCATTTCTTTCTGCATGGTTTCATTCATGCAGCTTGAAATAGGAAAGGGTTGATCATCTCGAACATGCTTTAGTAGGAGGTAGCTCTGTTGCTTACAGTGCCTGCCCTTTGGAGGTCGTTGGTTGGAATCCCGCTGCAGTCTACTGACTACATAGGTGTAATGATGTAAACTGATATCAGCTTGGTACCAAATAATTCTCAGACATCTGACTGGAACTGACCTTGTTATTATAACCAACTTTTTCTTTATACAGGTTGCTAACCAGCCTTTAGTGGTGTCCGATCTCGAGACCCTCTGGGATGATATACTGGAGAAGTTTGATGCCAAAGATGACCTTGTGTATCCAAGTGAGTCAATATTACTAAATCCTTAATCAGACTTTGGTAGATTTTAGTACGATATTCATTTCGTATTATTGCAAATCTTCAATGCGAAAATGGATAATTGTTTCTTGCTGCCCAAAAATGTAGATATTGTTGTAATTATTCGCTATGATACTCCGCACACATATAATAATGTGAGCATTAGGTGTCTAATGTAAATTGATCGTAACAATATTCAGGGCACACTGATTTAGCTCTGTCCTATCAACTCCTCAACTAAGTCTGAGCTTAGAAGCCATTTATCATTTGAAACACAATTTAGCGAATATTTGATCTGAGCAGAACAAGGAATGTAGAGCCCATAAATGATTACTTTAAACGTCATTGACCCATATTTGGTCAAAGCCCTCTATTGATGTTTTAGGGTTTTGGTTTTTGGATCATCTGACTGAAAACCTCACAGCTAGTGCTGGAACTGAGGGCAGTTATATCTACCAATCTCAGCTAATAGCCTAAATTCTGACCTACTTAAATGAAGACCAATAACAAACCATGATGTGAGTGCAGTATCTTTACTTATATTTATTACAGTGGAGGAGATCTCAGCTGAGATATTCGGTGTTAAGGAGAGCATAAGTAAGATGAAAGGAGTTACCTTACATGGTATGACAGCAGCGGGAGATATAGTAGTGGATCTACAGTACAGTGACGAGACGCACGATGTACTCTTCTACAAACTGAAGGATGATAAACTCACACTGAAGGATACACTGGCTATGGATGATCAGGCTACTATGACTCTGATGCCCACTGATGACTTTGTGTACAGTGATACAGGACATAACTCTGGTCTCATCTCCTGGAATCTACCTACCAATGTAAGTCAAATTAATCATCCTATGAATTTTTTTAGATGGATTGGAGTACAGTTTTAAGTCAGAGCATGGAATTGGGAGACATTTGTAAGTGACATTAGATGAGGAAAAATTAAGTCAGGGACATTATGGTTTAAATTGTACTTACTCTATTTGGTTCAATCATACCGAAAATAAGACAAATGTTTTGGATATTGTGACTTCCATATTATCAGCATAGTATCATATAAACATAATGAGTATTGTCTTAATATACAAGTAGTTATACTATTTCACTGCACTTTTGTTTGAGTAATATGATTTTCATCTCTGCCTCAGACAGAATAGAAGATTTCGCCATTTAAGTGTAACAGGCGTATTTTATAAAAATAAAGTTATAAAGTAAAGTGACCAGGTATCCACTTAATTTCATCTTCCTCTTTTTATTCACACAGGACAAGAAGGTGTTTGGCAATGAACAGAGTCTTCATGTCACATGTCTTCAATGTAAGCAGTCTTTTTTAATCAAGTCTGGATAAATTTACATTGTAATTATTATATAAAATCATCATTTTCCAAAACGAATTTTTAGATTTTTGAATGAATAGATTGTAAATGGTATTTTAAAATTGATCTAGTCCAATATTATTAATCACCAAAAAAAATGAATGGTGGTTTTCAGCAGGTTCTCTAAGAGCTTTATATGATCAAATTCTGTGTGGTGAGGAAAAGTTGTAACAGTTTTAATTCCTGTAGTCAATGCTTTCAGTGACACCTTCAAGATTTATTTAAATCAATTTGTCGAAACTCTGCGAAAAATACTAGGTGTTTTCAAACTTGGCAAGAACTCATTATGCGATGAGTATTTAAATATGATCAACTTATGTATTCCACAGTTGAAGTTGAGGAGGGACAAATCCTATCCTTTACTAGAGGTCAGGTGACAGTTTGGAATGCTGTTCAGAAAACCACAGAGAGCAGCTTCACACTGGACAAGGGAAAAGATGTGAGTTATAAGATTTACATCTCTGCCTCAGAAAGAATAGAAGATTTAGCCGATCTTAGTTAATCAGGCGTAATATTGTTATACATATAACTCATCTTATGATATTATACATAAGAATACCTGAACTTGCCCCACATGGTATCCTACACTCTGTTCACTGTCTAGCTGGGATGATAAACATAAATACAATGTAATATTGTATTTATGTACGGCTGGGAAGGAATAGGTGTTTTTGTCTGGTAGCTCCAACCAATCTAACCCCTGTATAATATTGGTTCATTTTCAGAAGGAAAAGCAAAGCCGTGAGGTGACTGAAATGTTATATTGTACACATCTAGTTTTCCTGTCTCCTGTGCACACTCAATATTATGTTTACTTTGCTATGCATATCTTTCTGTTATTTATCACAAATCTGAATATGTCGTCCTTGAGCGAGAAGTGTCAGGTTATTTATGACTGTCATTGATCACAGGATAGATACAGCCGTAAGTGTGGCTGTGGCATAAGATACCTAATGTATGAAGGCCAAGAGCACTTACCTATTTCTGTTTATTTGGTATCACTTTCCTGATATTCTTAATGTATCACTGCTATATTAAATATGAAAAAAAATTTTCTCTCCATCACACCCTGTTTATCGCAGTGTTATATAACAAGTATTGTTTTTCCTCACAGGTGGTAGCGGCTTGCCTGCAGGATAACTGGTTGGCCATAGCTAACAGGGAGGGCGAGCTAACTATCAGATACGAGATCCGTAAAAAGATGGCCACGTATCACTTTAACGAGCCCATCGACTGGATAGACTGCCATGTGATTGGAGATTATTTGTATGTGGCTTGTCACCTGAACGGAGAGAAACCCGGGATATGCTTCCTCAAGTACAGAGTTAGCGATGCTCCGCTCTATGAGCTGGAGAAGTATGTAGTCAGATCATGAGCCAGTGATTTATGTTATTTGCACTCTTTATAATTCCACACAATACCAACTATCTTGTTTTGTGCCACCAGGCGATAGCCAAGTCTCTGATGTTGCGCCTAACTGTTTACTCCTCTCTCTAAGGTAGAGGTTTCGAGCATTAGATCAGATTTCTGTGTGAAAATGGTTCGGAAATATTTCTAATTATTACCTCAAACATCCGTTGAAAACCAGTGTTTACATCCTTGATTCTCACGCCCAAGTCCATAGGACTAGGAGAATAAAATTTGTGATACCTATCCACTTTTTGAATATTCTTATTCTTGCTGGAGATTTTGTGCAGACTACATTCCAGTTTACTCCGTCCTAACCCACAGCCAAATATGTCCATCTGTGATAACCTAACCTAATCAAATTCTCGTCATAATTCACAAGCTAATCCCTGTTAATTATTATCTTTGGCATTATATATTTATTTATCATAAACCTCACACTACTTTTTTTTATTATGAGCAGAAAATCCCTATACCCTATATTTTTACCCTCAACCAAGTGATATTCCTATTGAGCTTTTTTTCTACGTCATTTTAATGTTAGCCTCACAATTATGTACTTGTTGATTAATACGGTATTTTTGCCTTTTCTCTCCCCGTTTATCTACTGATCGATGTGGTTTTATCAGTTTAATAATACATGTCAAATTCACAAAAAATGGAACGCCTTATTTTGTGGTGTTATAGGGGTGCATAATGTTAGCTTTGAGAAGAAAATAAATCTGCCTGGAGAATATCTGATATTTTTTAATTTGCAAAAATCCGTCCATAGTTTTGTACAGAAGAGATGCAGATATAGGCATTCATCTCTAGTTTTAGGTTCTGATATGCCTGGCAAAGCCAAAGAGTTTAAACTTTGAGCGGTTGGGCAGAAAAATCTATTAAGCAAAAATTTTCAATGACAAAGATATGAACCCAAAATTTATAGGTTTAGTTAGATGAATAATGTATGAATCTAGTCAAAGGTGTTAGTGAAAACAGTAAAGTACACCATTTCAAAGAATGTTTCTCTGTTGCCCATAACACTTTATATTTATATAACATAAAATGGTTTGATTGCATAAATAAAATACGGAGAAAATTAATAGAAGATTAGACCCTGAGGAAAAAAAAAGATTTAATGAAATAATTGATTGCCAATTCTGCAGTCAAAGGGTTGCTTCTAAACTTTGCATATCTCTGGATAATGTGCTAAGGGAAAAATCGAACTTTGGTATCAAATAAAATTGTACGAAATCAAGTATTTTTTACTTGATTTCCTTGATTTTAGTACGAAATCAGCAGATACAAGATAAAAGTATGGTGATAAAGATAAAGATTAGGTCATGATAATAGGTCAAAAGACCATGAAATGGTTGAAGTAGAATCGAGGAATGATTTTTGTCTCATTATCACAGAAAAGCAGCTAAATATACAATGAAAAGAAAGATAATGCAGAAAATAAAAAAGATGTAAAAAGATATACAAGATCATGTGTAATAATTGCAATCTTTGGGTTGTCCATAGTTTATGAAGCAGCAGATCTCTCAGTAATACTTCCTCCAAAAGAGAGGGAGCCATTCAACATACAAACAAAAGGATCTACCGAGTTCTCTCCAATTCCACACTTGATTATAATAATCAGAATGTCATGTGAATAGATTATCTCCACCTCACTGGACAGATATTGACAGAAGGTCACTTATATCTCCGTTCTTATGATGACCATTCAGTGCAGGTGACCCAGTGCCATTCATTATCAATGGCATATCAAATTCTTTAGGACGGAAGACAAGTTGCATTGGTAAAAGGAAGTTTAGCATCCAGAAAGGTCCGAATACCTCATTGAAGTTTTGACTAATTGTCCTGTGGAGCGGGGCTTTCTTGTTATGCTTGGCTTCATTAAACGTCAAACCCATCGTGATGATTCCCATCTGAATACAGAAGAATCCAACACCTACAGCAAAATTGAAGTACACTTAACAGATCAAATAGATTTCATCACCCACCCTCATGCTAATCTGCATGTGGGTAATCTATTTCCAAAATCATCTGCTTTATCTTGCTGTCAATAAAAATATTTTATATAATATACATTATTTATATATATAAGTACGTTCGTATGTACGTACACACACACATACACAAATATATTGGTATTAATGTAAGAACTCAAAGCTTGGTTTTTGCAAGTCTGATATCAGTTCTGTATCAACGTTACAGTTATCTGTCTTTATTCGTGGTGTTTGTGTTTGCAAAAGCGAGTTCGATAGACGACATCAGTATACATCCTTACCCATAATGGAGCAAAAAAAGAAAGTGTAGCAGTAGAAAAGTTCCACCAACTCTAGAAACATCATTTGCCCCCGTATGACTTTTATAAAAGTGAGCGGTATTATATAATCTATCCATCGAGCATCAGTCCTCTCTGCTGACATTAATACTAACTGTTTATAAAAGTAATAAAAACCCAGGATGCTGCCTACAAGTAGAGGTAAAATCATTATCATCGTTTGATAACAGAGTTCTTGTCTCATATTTCTGAACTCCTGTACAACACACAATTTTTATTACCTGTCTTCATGTTTGTGATGATGATACTTTTATGTCCGAATATCATCATCATACACTGCAAGACAGCTGCCGAGCTACTATGTGAACAGCTGAACAAAAACTCGATTTGATGACCTAGTGACATTTTAATGAATAAGTGAGGTAGAAAACACATTCAATTTGGATGGCAATGATAACGAGATATTCCAAAACGGTTGTAATGTATTCTTAGAGATTGAGTTCATCAATTGGTTTTGATTAAAATTCGTAAGTCACTTTTTACGTCAACTCAAAAAATTAAAGATTGAGAATTGGTGAAAGCATTCTGAGCAAAACTATTTTCCTTGCCTCCGCTATAATGACACAACGTCATCAAATCAAGCTTATTTTCAGCTATCAGCATACATCAGCAAGATTGTTAACCATCACTGTTACTATTTAATGTATGTAGGCAGACACAAGGAATAATGGAAAGAAAGTAGTCAACACCCACTGTTTAAAGATATGCTCACCTAATGCTACATAAAAAGCAAGGATAGCAAAGTATCTCTGATTGTTATATCCTATACATGTGCCAACCATAAAACAATGATGGTCTCTCCTCAATATACATGCATTGCATACTTTACAATGATGAGTCTTTGATCCATAAGGAGCAACCAGATCACACCTATAAAAGAGAAAACATCAAATGAGAAAATATGCGCATAAAAGAATGTTAGTTTCCCTGCATTTGGAGTCGATCCCCTTAATTTGTTGGTGGCGTGCCAGTAGATTGGGAGTTACTCGCAAAGCAGGCAAATTGGATCAGGAATGATCTTCAAGAATATGTGTACATGCATCAAGCCTTATGGATGGGATTATTTATAATCATGTATAATATTCTACATAATGAATATATCACAAATGTTTCAGTATGTAGTTGATATTATAATAATACAATTAAATTGTACAAATTATAGATATAAGAGCTGTTTGAACATTCTGGTTGACATTAGAGGTTCTGTACATACTTTTTACAAAAATCTGCATTTTTGGTTGGATCTTCGCTAGAGGATTCTGCCTCCCATAGTGTCTTATCTATAGTGGCTCGGTCTTTTGTACCAACAAGCACTGAGGAGTATAACCTGTAAAGTACGTAAAGAGTTATATGTTTTTTTTTATTAAGACACATCGTACATGCACATAATATATTTCTGCACCCATTCCAACGTTCCCCGTAGCTACACCACTCCTTGAGAAGATGGACTATTTTGGATTCAACCTTTTGCAGTGATATCCCTATTTGATATATAAACCTCACTAGTCTTCAATAAATACCAATTTATAGTGAGAGGGTAACTCTATGAATACAAAACAACTAGTTGCAGACTACGGCAACATTTATAATTGAAGAGAACTTGAAAGGTTTTATACAGTTATGTTGAGTCCTACCTGCACATGATGGTTAAGATAGGTTTTAATTTCAAACATGGAAACAATCTACGATGATGTCGGCTTAGCCAGCTCCTAAAGTTTCCAGTTTTCTAAATGTGTGTGAGCTGTGCAATAGGTTCCAGAAAACAGAGATGGGAGAATGTATAGAGATATATCATACTTACTGGCAGCACAACCAATTAGCTAGCGTCTCTACAGCAACAAATACAATAAAAATCTTCAGCCAATAACGGACCTCTGGCTCTGAATCACTGCAATAAGGAAAAATAATTATTGAATTTGTGATCAATTTAGCCTAGATAAAAATTTAAAAAAGATGATGACTATCTAGTATCCCCAAAGAAAGGGAATGAGAAAATAAAAGACAATCGAGGAAGGAGCGCTAAGGTGTAAAATCCCGGAAAATAATTTCATATTTATTGTTGTTAGAAGAGTTTACTTTGGGAGGGCTATGACCAACCTTGTAGTTTGAGAGCCACTCCCACCATTACTAAGGCTGCCAAAAGACAATAGAGGTAAGTACCTATTGAAATTTAGATAAGGTCAAACTTTGGTGGTCTGAATCGCATTCAGTGGCATTTCATCATCAGACCATAGAATGAACCATCCATAGAAAAAGTTTAGACTGTATCATGAAGAACACTCGATTTTTTGATGTTGATATTTGAAAGCTGAAACGCCGCGGATTTGAATGGGCCAACTATTGTCAATATCCTTAAATTTATTTCTAGTAGTTTGTGTGACGCCACTAAACTGAGGGTAAAATTTTTTTCACGTTTAGAAAATAGCATCATAAGCCATTCTGCGCATGCTCAGCTCTGCATACTTAGCCTTACGACACCTGCTTTGTGGTAATGATAGCCTAGTTTATCAGTGACCTACATGCCCAGTCAGATCACGAGAGTCAGTATGATCATAAGCAGACGAGAAAGAGGGTTGTTTTTACCTGCTGTCCTCTTTCCTAATAGAAGTATTATGACAGTGAATGTGTGTTTATCATTGCAGGAATACTGAGCGAATGAGATAAAGTATTTGAAAACGCCACAGCGAACACTGTCTAACCCTTCTGAGCAGTTACTGCTCAAAGGTGTTACTCGTAGTTCGCTGTAGATAAGAATGCTCATAGTCATTTAGCTGGCAATATCATGAATGATACGGGAATATTCAACTGAAAATTAAATTCAAAACATGTTCTCACCCGAATTGTGATGGAACCACATCATATATCAATGCAAATGGCACTGTCAGTGTCACTACCAGAAAGTAAGCGTGAGAAAACCTCTTGGAGCCTCTCATGGAGTCAGATTCAGGATTCTTGTGGTCTTCCCAAAGTTCCAGCAGTGACTGTAAAGCAAGATACATCCAATATTATATACAAATATAAAACATAGTGTTCGTTAAATGCTCTCCATTTTCTCACCTATATAACCTATCTGGCTGTGTGGGCAGTCAAAATACCTAAATGCACTCAAAGACACACAAACTCTGATGACCTGCCAATTTGGTATTTTAATTAGCTTAATATTGCTAAATTTTCATATGCTTTATAAAATGAGCTGAGCGAGCATAGAATAAAACGATATAGGGCCATAAAGAGCCAAGATTGTAGTTAGTTTTATATGACTATGGTGAGCTTCGAGGTCAATAAATTTAAAATTATTATTATTTCTGACCTACTAATAAGGCTTATATCAATCAAATAATCGAGACAAAAATCTAGCCGACAAAAACACAGATAAAACTATTTACATAGTTTCTACAAATACAGAAAAAGGCCTGTGGAGACAATTGATTAATGAATTTCACATACCTTTGCTGGATTTGCCATTTCAGCCCAGTATTTGTCTCAGTACATGAAAGTTTCCTTCACATAAATATCAACAACTCTTGTCCATGCTGTAATAGGAGACAAGAGGATTTCATGAGTAGACTAATAATCACTTTGCCTCATTTATCTGCTACCGTTAGTTCATAAATAATGCCTTTATAAAGTTTTCAAAGATACTTAGCAGACCACAGCGAGGAGGATAGTTGATTAAAAACTCTGTCATGGGCTTTAAATAACCAATAACTATGAAATCGGTCCGGAGAGGCCTACACCTCATACAAAAATACGGGGATCAATTTTGGCACTCAATATTTGATGCCGTGATCACAACCTTAGTGTGGCTTATCATAAATATTTTTTATCCATATTCAGTTAGAGTAATCACATGAGCATTGGTGTTGTGGTGGTGATGTCTGTACTGTGCTAATGGAGCTAGATACTGGTAGACGGTTCTGGATGTTAGTGTTCAGCTGCTTGGACATAAGCAGGCATATTTGTCTACACTTTCGAGATGACTTCTCATTAATATGTGTAACGTTTGCAAACCCTCTGGTTTTGCTGGTTAGAGGGGTCAAGTTGTTCAGTGGTCGGTGTATGGAGAAGGTGAAGTTAGATGTTTTACCTAGCGATCTATTCGAGTGGAATACATTGGTAGTGACATTATGTATGGAAATAGTTTGAGATTGTTATTATAAATGCGTTGGCCTGTTTTATTAGCCCCTCTGTCTCTTCACTCAACAAGAATAAATTAATGAGGTTTTACCATTGGACTAACATGTCTTTAGTTTGTGAATGTCTAGTATCAGTGTTATTTGGGTGGCTGTTACTGGACATTGGCAAAGTGAAGGCATGCAAGTCTGGGATGAAGTATCGACTCCGGCTCCGTGAGGAGCCTGGATCTGCGGTGGCCTGCGTCGGCTGCATGGAGGATGGACTTCTGGAACAGGATTGCCTCAACTCTAGCCTCGGACTATCTGGCGCTCCTTTTGTTTTTATTGTTCTTCATTTTCAGTCCTACCTACTAAATTTTAGTTACTAAGACAATAAACAGAGAACAAAAAAAATAAAAGTCCAAGGGCCCATGAGCTGTACATAACATGCAGGCCAATGGATCATGATAATGTGAGTGGTGTTTTATGTAATAGTATGTGGGCAGGATGGGCTTGCAAGCAGTGGTTAAGTGGAGTGGAGGAAGTCATTCAAAACAAACTTACTATGTAGTTGAGTTAGTAAAGTACGTAATAGTAGAACCAAAAAAACCAGGATAACAATGAGAATGATTGAATGTGTCTATTTTTAATAAAGAGTGATCCCTGTAATAATGCTTTAATTAAGCAATGAACTAGTCCATTGTTTTAATCAGGCCTGATCACAAATCCCCCACTTCAAACAGGGCATGTGTAAATGAGGTTATTGGGTCAGTATCTATACTTCCTAAGCTGAGCAGCAATTGAATGAGCATCTGTTGTTATGAACTTCCAATAGGTAATGCAAAACTTTCTTTCTGTTTGTTTACATTTCCGGTGAAAGGATAGCAGCTGTGTTGGTACATTCACATGATTGGTTAACATATAGAAGGAACAATTTCTGATTGGTCAATTTGTATAGTCCGAAAAGTTTATTAGATTATAAAATATTATGAAAAATGTATATTTACCTGCATGCTACTGATTTACACTCCTCTGTTCACATGTTTTCCATTCATTTTCTGGTAAATTCCAAATTCCAAGCACTCCGATAATAAAACTGGTTCAATCTAAACAAGAGTAAGCAAGCTGTGGGACACTTTTAGTTGATTGACCTGCATTAATAATGGCTGCCAATGAGGTAAGAGATTACTGAGGAGGATGCCTCTTCCTAGGATAATACTGTTTCACTATGATGATGAAAAAACCTAGAGGCTAGTTCCAATTCCAAGTACGAAGTAGACAGTAGTAGTAAGTAGGTAGTAGTAGAGTAGAACTAACTTAACTAGTAGTAAGTTAAGTAGTACTTTAACTTAGGCCTATCTGTGCATCATGGCAATACCACTATACCAATACTTTATTTGTTGCTAACTAGGAGAGTATCAGTATGGTGGTGTTGCCATGATGATGTCTGCAAGTGCAAGCTTTTGCTCTGTCCAAGGAGTAACAGTCTAATACTCCATGCTCTGCCCTGACAAAGCATTGTTGTTGGCTGAGAATTGAGAACTTCTCTCCAATTCATCATGTCAGAGTGCAATGGTTACCCCAATTAACCAGGAACTTGTCTTAAGCTTGGTTATTACTGTTAATACGTTCAAGGCAACCAACATTTTGGGCCCTATAAACTTGCAGGTACGGACAAAGTATATGTTTGTGAGCACCCCCGCCCCAATAGGGATACTGGATTAGAGGGTTAAATCACCTCCATATCTTTTACTATATTTAATGGTTACTACTCACTTAAAATAATAACAAGGATAATTACTACTCGCCTTTCAATGTGGTTGCTTTCAGCTAAAGAGGGATCAGGAAGAGCTGGTACGCTTACTGCAACTGTCATCCCGTGTTAATGTCAGGAGCTTTTTGCAAGGTCAGGGAAAATACTGTTTATATAATTTTGACGGCGCTATTTTACTTAAATGTTAGATTGAGTTAGTGTGAACTATATGTTTGGGGTTATTGAGATATAGTGAAGGTGATCTGAATCCAGTGTTACTTTATCTCTCATTTCATCTCTCTTGGTATTTGCTCTCTCCAACAGTCAATCAGAGCCAACACATTGGCTAGTGAACTATGTCTTAGTAGATCATTATTTCTCACTGAACAATTTGCTTATTACAAGTTCAAGGCATGGATAAATCTTATGAGATTTAGCTCCCTGCTCAAAACTCTGGTACTCAGAGGTACAAATAAGGTTGACGCAAATATTATTATTTTGAACTACTCTAGAAGACTAAAGTGTTTGCAGGAGGAAATATACTTACTCTTTTAGGGTATCTTGTGCCTTATTAAGTATCAATATGAAAATGTTTTTCGATTCTGACATAAGGTCGAATCGATGAGCTACAGCCCCTGATACAAGCGCAGCAACAAAAGGATGCCACAGAGCTGGCTGAACAACAAAAATCTGATGATAAGCCCTCGGAAGAAAAAACTTCTCCAGTAACTCCTAAACTTCCACTTAAAAAAATAACATCATATGGTAAGTCAACCTCATAAAGTGAATATTCTTTTTCACATATGCTGACCTGTCTAGCATTTTCTAGATAAGGCTGAAAAAGATTGACACTTTGAAAAAATGACTCTTTGAGTTGTTTTCGGCTAATATATACCCTATTTCATTTGGCAGACATTATCAACCTGGCCAGATGTTTTCCACAACGTGCCAAAGACGAAATCACTGCAAAAGTTGGAGGAAAACAAAGAGAAAAAATGTAATCGGCAAACGCATTCACATCTGCAGAAAAAAACCTAATCGAAATTGATCCGCTTGTAATTTTTTTCCTAGGCGTTCAGTGTTGATATTGTCACTTTCTATTACAGCATGGGACCAGTCTGATGCATTTGTAAAAATATACGCCACAGACCTACCAGGGGCCTCAAAACTAACACCTGAAAATGTCGACTGTCAGTTTAACCCTATGTAAGTAAGCTAGCACTATCGATTATGTACCAATTATTTTGGTGTTAATTAGTTGAAAGTCTATCATTTATCCCTCAACAGCAGACATTTCTTTATATTCAGCCCATTGCAGATATTAAATCAGGCTCAATCTATTCTTTTCTAGATGAGCTACCCATTTATCATTATAATTTTCTCAGAGACTGTTTACTGGAACAGATAATGTTTTCTCAATCTGAATGAGCTAGATTAAACATGTAGTAGCTCTTCAATGCTGCCTTCCCAACTTATACATTTGTGTCACAAATTGATCAAACAATCATTTCCACTGGTGCTCTTATTTTAGCGGATTTAACCTCACTGTCAAAAACTTGAATGGAAAGAACCACCAGCTTCAGATAGTCAGTTTGTACGGAGCTATCGTTCCTGAGGACAGCAAAATTAAGGTCTGAGGATAAGTAAACAGTGGTGTATTAAATATGAAGCAATTTTGTCTCGGAAAACTTATTGTGTTTGGGGGTAAATTGTTATAACTTTGATCAATCTTCAAGCTTTTAAAAATTGACTCGATTAATTGCCACATATAAATGGACTTGAAGATGCTTACCAGGGAGTTTGAGATATACTCCCTGATGCTTACTGGTGTATGGGTGTATAAATGAGAGTTATGTGCCCATAAAGTGAAAACTAGGAGGTACAAACAACTATGGTTCACAACACATTCTATCCAGGGAGGGTGGGATATACATCTGTTTTTTCATAGTAGATGGGTCGTAAACACAAGTCATGTGTGTTTATATGTTTATGTTTGGTCGTTTCTTATCATAGATCAAAACCGACAGCGTTCTTGTCATGCTCAAGAAGGCAAAGAAAGAGAAATGGGAAGGTATCACAGAGATAGACAGAAAGAAGAAACAAAAACAGTAAGTGATACATAAATTCGAAACTCACCAGAGGAAATGCAGTAAGAACTTCTTCAAGGCAAGGAGTTAGAGACAACTCCTTATTCAAGGCGTGCATATATGCTGATGTCATTAGTTATAATCAAAATAATCCATGAGTATTGAAGTTTAGGTAGAAAGAATCAAAAAAGTTATCAATCCATTGCTGTTTGTTTTCAAGTTTCTATGGTAAAAGTTATGCGTGGCATGACGATGTCGTCATGTTGCTTCATTGTTTAAATGCCATTAAAATCAAAGAGAAGATAATTATCATATTTTGTTACAACGATTTGTCACTTTACAGTGGTCCGCTTTGGGTTACAATCCATTACATAAAAATTATTTCCATTGCTTTGACAGGAAGGAGACGGCCAAACCAGATGCCAGCGAGGATCCACAGGCTGGGATCATGAATCTCATGCAGAAAATGTACGATGATGGTGATGATGACATGAAGAGAACCATAGCTAAAGCCTGGAGCGAATCACAGGAAAAGAAGGCAGCCGGCGATTTTACTCCATAGATATTCACCCAGACAATCCAATCAGAATTGACGCTAGATATTCGTTCATCACGCAATGTAGTCTCCTGGGGAGAGTGCAAGGAATGTGTAAATGTAAATGAAATCTGATTGAGAAGATTTGTGTACCAATATTGATCTTAGTTCCTCAGATTTTGTACCCATACGTTTATCACCATTAACTAATGCCATATATAAATGGCTATATTTTCACAGTTCTATCAAGTTTCTACTTTATCTTACTATGTTTTGCTTTTAAGCTTGTATTGTTGTGTGTATAAACGCATGCATATATTGTACATTACAATAATAACAAAAAAAAGACATCAAAATGTGCAAATGTGGTCACGTTTTAGAAACAAAAAATCTTGTTAGAAATTGATGCCTTAGGTATCAGTGCAAATAACCATGTGAAAAACAGTAATTTTCATCCAAAATAATGTAAAACAGCAAAATGTTGAGCAACGTTGAAATTGGGCGGAGTTTTTGGTAAATATTCAGAAAAGCATGCAATGATTCGGTAAAAGACAACAGTTCTGCAAAATGGTAATAAGGCTGGGAGAAAGTTGTGAGCTAACCGCTGTAAATAGAAGTATTCAATATACTCTTGTCATTTTGAAAATCATGTACTCCGTTATTCTATGAAGATAACTACCTCAACTATGACACAAATGCATGTATTTTCAGTAGCAATTACTATGTACAGCATATCAGTCACATATATAAATCATAAGTCTTGTACTCATATTAAATTTTGTGTAAATTTCTTGATTTTGAATTATCAAAATTGGGTCACTGACCAAGTACTTTTTGGCCTTGACTTACAATAAAAGTTATTAAGAATCATAGAATAGTGTCAACGCCCCTGATCATGGGGAAGATTTAACAGGCAGTCCAACGTACCTGTTTGAAATGAATTTAATGGTTTAATGGCATTGTGCTCTTAGGTGTAAAATGTCAGATAAAGACAACTTAAGTAGCAGTATTACAGCAGTGAAAGTCCTGTAAATAGCATCCTTAGTGTCCAAGTAATCGTTTGTCTGGGCTAACTATTACTGTCCAAAGCGGTCATCCCACTCTGGTCTATGCTTGGATGATGGCTGTTTGACAGCTGTTTTTGCCTGCAAAAAAATAACATGAAATGGTTTACCTAAAAAAATACGATGAGATTTTTTTCTTTGTTGGTTATCTTTGCCAAAATTTGCATTTTTGGCAGCAGAAAAGCTAAGTAATTTTGGCAAAGCCGCATTCTCATTTTAGAAATATATATATCAGAGAATTAGCATAAATATGAATTGTGCTTGATAATAGGAGGTGAAGGTGTCTAAATGATTGATATATCGAACAAATATATTCAACTAGGTGGTATAATATGAAATATTTCACTAGTGCAGCACTACCACAATAATTATATTTATCTGATTACCCTGTCAACTTTTTACAAAGCAGGAAGAGACAAAGCTGTCTTTGGTGACGAAAGCTGCAAATATTGCACATATTAAACATTGTAAGGAAATGTAATTCTATGAGTTGACAGGTCTGCATTTAGTGGAGTAAGTCAGCGTGATTTGTCGGTCTGTGATCTACTCCTTGTTCTGTATAGGGGTTGGGGGTTGGAATTATACCAACAATCATTCAACACCACAATGATATTTTATGTTATACTTAAAAGCCTTCCATATGCAGCTACTGTAAAAAATTTTAACTTGATCAATCAAAATCATACACCAGGCGTATGCTTAAACGCCCTGTGTGATATCTTACCTTGGCACGACTGGGACTGACTGGTGAGGTGTTTTTACTGTAAAGCGGATTACTAGATGGTCGTCCATTTAGAGTTGTAAAACTTCTGAACCCTCCAGCAGGCTTGTTACCACTGGCTGTCCTAATGGGAGGTAAACTAGGTTGTGACGAGTTCTGTCTGCTCGGACCTGGAGAAATATAAACATGAAGTATTACACAACAAATTACATGGAATGGGTATCGCATAGGGACTGGTTATTCTTTTCTTTATTAGGATTTGTCCAAGTATGTTGAGCACAGTGCAGATAAAATTCTGATAAGAAAGGCAACAGGTTAAAAACAAACGCAGTATTATCAGTAGTCTATTTCTTTGTTGTCAATTGTGTAATATGCTTTCTTGCCTCAAGGAATTTACTTCCCGAATTTTATTAACATTTTTTTGCCTTCTTTGACCAATGAGAAAGCTCCAATATTCCCAGACAAGCTCTGTTTTATATTTCCAATTTGTATAACACAGACAAGAACTTGTCCTCACCTGAGCCAGCTGAGGAGCGCTTGTGGCCGCTCGGACGTTTACTGGACTCAGCTACTGTCCTCTCTTGCCTATTCAACTCCTTCTTCAGATCACCATTAACTTTATAAGCCTGTTTTAATAAATCATCCATCTCTTCTTCTGTCAAACTCTCCAGCTTCCTCTCCAGATCTGCTGGGTCTGAGAGGTCAAACTCCACACATCCACCAGCCCTTTTGTTCAGAATCATTATAGACATCGATAATCCAAGTACATTGATATAAAGCACATTGCAATATGGGAAAAAGTAATCATGAAGATATCCTTCTTTTTATTGACAGCCGTCAATGCTCTCTTCATACCAAAAATAACATATTCTTTACTTTGCAACTTTACCATTCCATAAATGCTTTGTTGAAAAGAGAAAACATTATATCTAATATCTCACTGTACATTCTGCTGATCGGCTGAGGATTCCTGATCCAATGATGAGCTGCTCGTGTGCGAAGAGCTGCTTTGTTTGTGACTCTCCCCGTCACTCATGTTTTCTGAATTCTTTCAAATTAGCTTATGATTTTTCTTGTGATGTTTTGTTTCGTTTAATCCATCATCAACTTATTATTGCTAAATATGGAAAAGAGAAGAATTAAAAGAAAATAGAAACGTCGTTTCTTGAAGTTAGAATAATTGATGATTAGTACTGATTCTAATGATACTTTCCAACCTGGAGCATCAGCAATACTGACTAACACGTACTAGTACCCATACTCTTCACTTTATTTTCAATACCAATCACAATGTACAAGGTAAGGTACATATACATATTAAACTGTATTCTGACACATAAACATCCCGACACAGATGAATACAGATGCTACAATCCCCATCCTCAACTCAAAACATCCCTACGATCAATCCATATGTGACTGCCATTATGGTGACTTGTGTTGATGGAAGGGCGATATTATACTGGATAAATGCTTGTTGATAGGATCCATTATTTGTGTTGGATGGGTGTGAGCCAGTCTTCTCAAGCATATTGATCTGATGACACATAGCGGACACCTTTTTAGCATCAAGGATAGTGAAGTTCTATTAGCAGGATTGGGAATATTCATCCAGCAGCTCCACTAATTTTAGACACGAGATAATTAAAATGGCAATCATCTTCACATATACTTGATGTTATGGTCCAAGCAAGGAGTTAGGTCTCATGGTTAAAGCCATCATTTAAACCAGTCCTCCGTCTTTAGAGGTATACAGGCCTTCTTCACTGACTTGTCACATAGAATCAAACACTAAAAAGGATAGGTTCTACACATGGCCAGAAGCAGTTAGAGGGTTTATCAACCAATAGAGTCTTCAGAACCCCACTGATTCCTCTAGGATACATTGCATTTCATGTACACTGACTAGGCTCACTCAATACATTAGTAAATAGTGTTAGACCGTGACTGTATGTGCTCACATCCACATGCAGTCACTAATATTGACATGATAACCATTTTGTATGGTGAAACAGTGTATTCTCTGCTTGTTGTGTAGTACAGAGACGAATACCTACCATTTGCTATTATTTTATGCAGGGTTTAATTGCTCTATTATGGTATTGTCAGGCATTGGGTGAGGGGAGCTGTAGTAAGCCAAAATTACTCAGTACCAATTTTTTCTTCACTCTTGGCTACTGTGGCAATTGTGTAAACATCCGGTTTTATGAAGTGATTCTGATTGGTCAGAGTTTAGCACACTTGTTCTGCTCTGTTTGGGAAATTAATCACACCTTTCATTACTATATGTGAATGTCAAGCTGAATCGATTTTACGGTTTGTTATTGAAGTCGGCACTGTAAGACACTACATAAAATTAAAGTGAGGAGATGGAGATCTGAGAAGTGAGCATTCAGGATAGTTTTAGGAGACAGGTCTAGTCTTGATATACCTCTAAAACTAGAATGGACCCAGAGCACAACAGGGCCTAGAACCAACTGATCAAAGACATCTTCAATCCTCAGGTAAGTTATTGCATGGATACACAATGTCACTGTTGTTTGCGTGGAAAGATCTTCTAGATAGTAATATAATATATATATATATATATTATTATATATAATATAATCTATCTAGACTAGGCTAGACTACATTGTACAATAATTGCACTACAGTGCCTCTACCACCTAAATAATCATTTACTGGTTTGGCAGTCATATACATACTGTCAGCCTATCATATCTGTGTATCCCTTATTCTCCTTGTTTCTACAATCAACATAACATCATCATGCTGCTGTCAAAACTAAAAGTTAAACTTTTAGTGATTTTACGAAAGGATATATAGTTATTATGGTATACCTGTTGCTAACTGACTCCAGCTGTTCCTGTATTATTTATAAATATTAGTTTTTAGCAGTTGTCAGTTTGTATTATTCATTCCTTCGTCGCCAGGTCCAGAATTTTGGTCATTGCTATCAACCAAAATCTATTAGATTTCACTACCAACTGCGGTCATATATGAATATGCAGTCCTGCCATGCATGGATCGGACTCTTGAGCGTACAGTTTGGTTGTTGATCTGGTATTTGTGAAGAGTTATGATATAGAGGCAAGCCGACATGCCTGTCTTTGCTATGTTTCGTATGTCATACATACCTTAATGGTATGGCATATGCAACATAGGAAAGTTAGGCGCTTGGATCAGTAAAATTAGAAAATGTAATACACTTATTGTTTTACATTTTTTATTTTACTGGTTCAAGTTACACATGATTGTGTCCAGGGCCTTGATAAACCAAGTCTAATGAAAGTATGTCCATGATACTTTCGTATGATTAATTGAATTGCGATAATTTCAACCATGAAAATGAATCAGCATAAATGCCTCCTTTATTCTTGACACTCCGACCTAATCTAATTCCAGTAACAGTGCGTTGCTTAATAAACGCCTCCGAACATCCATTGCAAGGATCAAAAACATTTTTCCGATTTCCGCTACCTTTTCGCATTTAGTAAAGATTTTGATTTTATGGCATGTCAGTTGTGCTGACGGATCATAAATTGGCCACCATAGTAGATGAAGTGATCATTTTCCCAGTGCCTGCAAGGTATTTAACAGGCAACTGACTCTTTGATGACAAGTTATGCCTTATTAGCTTGGACTGATGTTGTTAATGGAAGGTAATCATTAAGAGGTCTGCCAAAGATAATGAAGAAATAAATAGCTTCTTTCTGCTTTTGTAAACAAAATCAAATCAGCGAAATGATCGACCCTAAGCCTATCCCTGTAACCTCTGAAATCAGTATCATACTCCGGCAGCGGGCAGCAATAATTGAGAAGCTGGTACCCGTGTGTGTTAGATAGAAACATGTAAACACGGCTAAGTTACAAAGCTCATGTATAATTGTATGCAGAGATGCTGCTGACCCTGTCGTATTGTTTAGGTTGCTGATCAGTTTGACTGACATGACTTTGTCACACATGCTATTTTGTTATTAGTCAGGACAAGGTCTTATCATTTCACTCTTGTGTCCTTTTGACGAACTACAGCTGCTTTAGGGTTTAGCGTGACCAATGACTGCACCTTTGACATTTGATATCTGTAATGTGTTGCACTTTGTAGTTTCTCCCATTGATGATAACTGGAGGTGATCTAATTAGTGGGGAAAGATGCCAATTGCCAACGAAAGAAGGTCAACTGTACGGAGAGAAAGGGAGCAACTGTCAGAATGTGACTCGCTCACTAAAGGTTGGTCTGCCCACACAGTATATCTAGTCTTTGCAGCTAATATTTTAATGGCAGAAAAAATGAATGTGGTTACGTGATGTTTTCCGTAACATACCGTTGGTGATACAAGGACAAGCATTTCAATAACATTGTCACCCTGTTAAGCTAAAAGATGGAATGGGAACAATTAATGGCTCATAAATTTCTAAGCCTACACAAGATCCGTTGCAAGTAGAGTTCACTTAAGTTTATTTATTGCAGTACATCATTCGTCACAGGTCAACAAGAGGACGTTGGACATGATGTTTGTTTTGATATTGCAATCCGCTCATGTTTAGATAAAGCTATGTTGATTCCTATTTCCTTAGGAAGGAGATATCTTGTGATTGAATGGCCATTAATTTAAACCACTGATAGTGATAAGGGAATATAGGTAGACACTGCGGTGATGTTTTGAAACCACTGAGGTTTTGAAGCGGTACATTCAATGATACTCTTGTTATTTCAATAAGCTTCTAGGTGCAGATTGAATCTATAACCAATTCACAGGGGCTAATGACCACACAACACCCCCATTGTTGTTAGCTAATTCTAGGCTGCCATGAGCATGTGAACATCATAAATGGATTCGATAACTAGATTACAAGGCCAGCGTGGTTTTGACTAGGCTTTTTTTCCTTGTGTTGAATGAGCAATTCTTCATTATTGAATGAAGTGATGAGTGATTTGCTGATTATGCTTTTTGTAAAGATGTGAGCTAGACAGGTGCCGGTCACGGATGAATTTTGTTGAGTCTCTCAGCAGGCACAAGATGCTCATTATTCTCAGCGAGCAGTCCAGTAGTCGTAATATATGTGCAGGCTGACAGTTGTCATAGAACATAAACAGTGTGCTTGACATTATCAGGGCTACAAATCTAGGCTTTAAGTTAATTTGATCCACTACAAGTACAATAAACTGATGATTTATGATAACCTTTAGTTGGAGCGCAGCGGAGTTTAGTCTGTGGCTTGTTTGTTATATGACTGTTCAGCGTTCTACATGAGTCGTGTGCAATCACCTGTAAGAGTCTCAGTGGCACACTGACACATGAATCAACCTCTCGCAATACTTCCGTCATTCAGCATAATATCGCTGTGATTTAATCAGCCCAAAACCTAACTGATTACTGTAAACTTTCTATTTGTATTAAGGTTTTACCCAATATGCAAAGTGCTACACCTTATCTTCCTCTTTGCTCATTTTGCCTACAGGTAAATTACCTGCTATAGAAATGTTTACAAGGAACTTGTTGCTAATGTTTAGCTTCTAAGTGTTCTTTTCTTTACAATACAGCTGGTTATTATGTGACATGGCTGTGAGGAATGTTTAGTTCATAACTCTCACTTGCCTAAATAATAGCCTGTTAATCATAGGGTGACAGGTAATACTTTGCCCCTTGGTCGGTCATCGGTGCTGAAATGTAGCATTCCGAATCAATATGTTCAGACTTTCCTGACTACAATGACACTCTAATCTTACTCTGTTTTTGATGTGCACTAAAGACTCGATTAAATAACATGTCTGTTGCTGCAGGCTCAGGTTTTATCCACATTGCGCCGGTAGGCTTAATCTCAGGTATGTTCAGTGATTTGAATGCAACCAGCGACCAAAAATGATTAAGATAGTGAGGCCTACCGCTAGGCCTACACAGATACGTGAGTGGCCGAAATCATCACTATCTACTTCCAGCTGCCTGTGATATACTGGTACCGAATAGTTCAAGGCATTCTTTAGGTTCTCAGAAAGTTGTTTCTTTTCACAACATATTATAAGCCACAATAAAGGATACCTGTAATAAAGAGGGTATAGGAGTGGGGCACTGGTAGATTTCCTTAGTTTTATTGTCACCTAAGCCAAATACATCTTTGTAACTTCGTTCTCACCTAGATCACACATAATGTAATAACCTGTAGTAGCTGTGTGGGAGCTGTGTATGGTATGATATTTTCTGGACCTTTGGCAGTCAATGGCTATATATCACCTCGCAGTCACAGGCGTTCTCAGGGAAATCAAGGAGATAGGATCCTTGTCAGTTAAATCGAGGGTTTAAGCCTGTTAAGTGCAGTTAACCGTACGATTTGAACCAAGTTGCTCTCTTTATGAAGTCATAAATCTCCCGTGTTCTGTCAATGTCTCTTTGGAGTGATGATGTTTTGGTTTTTTTCTAGTTTAGCTCATTCTCAAGGTGAACGATCAACACTGAAAGGCTTGATAAGTTACAGTCGTGGAAGGTTTTTTAGCCATACTGTATCTTATTTATGGCCTGATTGAACTGCTGTTGGTGGCTGTATACTGCAAAATGCTCAGGACCCTAGTAACAAGGAAGCCATATGATTTGTATTATATGCTTTCTGCAATGTCTGAGTTAAATAGTATGTTTCCACAGGACATACCCCTCTGGTTGAAGTGTGAAGACCTAAAAACTATTTGGATGGAATACTGACATCTGATGAATGATGAATGAGGGTTCACTTTTTCCTAGAGGTGACATTATTCAAAGACTTTCCATAGGACGCTAGCAGTGCTGTGTGTCATCATTGTAAGGGTTCACTCTAGTCATCTGTCAGGTGAATCACTGTTTGACTTGAGATAAGTTTTCAATCTTGTTTAGTGGTCCAGATTGCAAAATTGTCGCCACAGTATATGATGACGTGTTAGCTGCCTACCAAACATAGTTGTCTGGACCTGTTGTCCTCACCACTATAGTTGTTAGTCAGCCATCATTCGAGGGATTTGCTGCAATGTCTACACAGGATCGATTTCATCATTCTGTTCATCTTCTGTTTACATATGCATCATGATGATACAAATGTAGAAATAATCTTATGTCTTTGGCATAATAAGGTGCCTTTGAAAACAGTCAATCTGTACTCGGAATATACTTGATTTTCGTCAGTGGATGATGCTCATGTGAATATTATTATAAAGTTCAATGTATATTGAGTTGTCTGCCACTGAACAATGGGTACACAACTCTTGGAACTAGTTTTTGTCTATAAAATTAAAGTTGTGTTCTTATTGTGATGGAATTCTGCTGATATCTTACCAACTCAATGTTTGCACAAATAATATACTGCTGCTCATTGCTTGTTTGCTTTTATAATAAAAAGCATTGATTATTGTTCACATGAATACCATCAATTTCCCTCAATTGAGACTTTGAGAGCTGAATAAATATTGAAAACTGGGAGCTTTCTAAACTTTGCAAATTGATGGTTATTGTGTTTCCACTGCTCCAATACTATGTCAGTTGGTCTTTCTAGCTCCTTGGACAGCCTAAGTATTTACCTGTCGCTCCTTTCTGTCTCAGTGCTAAACTGCTCTCTCACAACTTTCATGTCATACTTTGGTCACTAACATATTCTTCTTTTCCTTGAAGTGAAAGTGTTCATAGGTCGCTCACACTGCTGCGTGTCACAGGATGTTGGGAAACATCATTCAGCAATACAGATGTTCTAATTCTGCTGTGTGCTCAAATTTAATTGCGTATCACCATCGCCAATAACCGTTCTTTTTTTATCAATGAGAATCTCCTGTCCATGCAGATGATGTGTATGATCTCCACTGGTTATTTAGATAAGAAATATAATGCTGGACATTATTACCTTTGTAAGGTGGCATTACTCCATTATATTTGCACAGCAGGCGATAATAGATCCATTGTGTACGATGTGGCCAGTTTGCATGTAATCATTCTATGCTCTATCATTATTGGCTTTGGATGGAATCCCTATACGCTTCTAACCTATGCGGCTTCACACTCAATGGTGACATTTGGCTAAGTAGGTTTATTAGTCAATGTTAGCTGTCATTCGCTTCAGTGCAGATCTGCAAAATTATACACGGGATGCTATAACTCTTACCTCATTACACGGATAGGATACGCCAGCGCTTGGTCGTCATTCAGCAGTGAAGCGGTAATCCACAGTGGATAGAAATTACAGCCTCTCATCTTTTCTGCGCTCCAACGGACCGGCTGAATTTTCCATTGCTGCATCGGTTTTGCATAAAACTTTTCACTATTCTATAATTCTGTCATATGAAACTGGATATTAGACATTGGATATTATTGGCAGATTTATCAATGACATAAACACTGACGGTTAATTCTCTTCATAAGCACACGATATAGCTAAACAAGTGGTTTGGCACCAACATTACTCGGTACAGATTTGTTGGCACGCAGAACGGCGTAGTTTTCCACGTTAAGTTCTTGAGATGACAGCTGTTTAGTCTACGTAAAATTAGAAGACATCGGATCTCTAGTCACAGGTTTTATATTATATCTTTGGAATCATGTTATCACCCGTCAATGAGCACAGGTCGGTGTTCCGGAGGGGTCAGTCGTTTAGATCAACTCGTCGCAGTAAGAAAAATGAGGATCAGGCTGTGTTTATCTCTCAGTGTGTCAGTAAGTAACTCTCCTTTATCCCACCAAGGGGTTAGAGACTCCTTTATTCCATTCGGGCTGCAGTCAACTCAGAATCAGCTGAGTGTTTCACAGGTGTGGTGAGACCAATGAACTACCTAGAGGGAGAGGTAGTTCATTGGTGAGACAGGGACAAGGCCTTTTAGCGCTCATCCATGCACCAAATAACAGAATGGTACAGGAAGGAAAGATTGTTAGTGTTGTGCTGTACCTGATTGGGATTATTAGTTATTTACACATGCTATTTCCATCAACACAAAAATTATTATTTGTTGGATAACTGTGTCCTCTTCAAAACGATCTACTCAATAAAATAGGGCATTTCTACATAACAGTCATCAGTGCATGGTTTGTATAACAGACAGACTGAATGCTCTTCAATTGCACCTCTGCGCTTGTTATGTGGATCTTAGACTTTCTATTGTCTAAATTATTTCGGCTGGTAAGAGATCCACTTTGTAGTGGAATAAAATCGTTCCTTTATGAGTGATAGCAAAGGGAAATTTACACGTTGTCTGCGTGGAATTTGGACAACGAGTATTCTAGTATCATTGATTTGGGTAACTAAAGTACAGAGTCACCTCAGCGTCTCTGATTGTTTACTAAATAACCACTTGTCATAGTATGACAAAGATTTGGTGGTTTGCTCAGATGAGGCATCCTCAAGCTGTTTGTATAACTACCCTGTGGTTGTCAACAAACCACACAATTACATCTCACTGTAAACATAAATTAGGGTGTTTCAGTTTGAAAGTAAGACATGAAAAAGGCCATAAAGGTGCCCAGGCAGTGAGGACCGTGTACTAAAGGCAGGTGGTAGCAGCGATCGGCGACAAAGAAGCATTGGTGTACAAGTGTTGCAACTACTGTAAATGGGCTCAACTATATGGCTTTTTTATCGCAAGCTACAAGTCTCAAGTGAGGAGAGACTAGGACATGAAGTAGCTGGCCAAAATATATATCAAACTGAGTATTTGCAGTTAGTAGCCTATGTGACCACTCCCTATGTGACCACTCCCTAACCTGGAGAGGCTGTGCAGACTGCATGTCAGACGACATGTATTGAATTTATAGATTTTATTATTTAGAAAATCACAGTTTTGCATTATTACAAGCAGCTCCTTATGACAGCCCGTTATAATTTATGGATTAAAATTAGAAAATCTCATTAAAATACTTTTATCCATGTTACGTGGGTTGTGAAAGCTGAGGTTAGTTAAATCAGCCTATTGTATGGGTGTGTGTTATGCCACAATTATGGACAACTGAAAATCTGAGATGATTGAAATTAATCACCCTCCCTAAGGCCATTCATGATAGCACTTGAAGGCATCTATTATAGGCTGTAGGCCTCTTACAGGCCCATGTTGAGCTTTTGGGAGCCTTTTGGCTAATTCGATTTCTTTGTTCCTGCTAACTTATGAATAACTTCTGGACGCAGACTTTCCTGATTGACTGAGGATAATGCTGCAGCAGTCCTCTAGGATCAAAGTACAATTCCAGACACATGTGAGAAACCTTAATTCACACCCTTCTCCTTTCTTCTATGATTATTGAACCCTTATAACAATCTTGGGAAATTTGTTTTTCGTTGCAGACATTCAGGGAAAGCTACAGTCACAGCTGAAATGTCTGGAGGACAAGTTAGAATGTCAGACGAGTATGGTATCAGAGATTCAGGACTTCTTCAAGAAAAGAGCTGAGATCGAAGCTGATTACTCTGTCAAACTAGAGAGACTAGCTAAACATTTCGTTACCAAGCAAAAACAGGAGAAGCTTAAGTATGTCTGCACTGCGGTCTACCCTGAGTTGAATACCACACTTGCTGTGGTAATAGTTTTATTGGGTCAAAAAGGGCTTTTGCAATCCCATTGTATCATATTTATGCAAAAAATGTCTATTGTTGACAGATGCACAGGCCATTACACAGGTTTAGGTGTAGATAGATGCTCGAAGGTCAGGGGTAGGTCATCTTTTTTAGGCATAATGTTCGCTTGAATTGGCACACAGTTTAAGATCACCCAGCATCATCTCTGAAATGCTGTCATTTTGGACAAATGGCGCCAGGGGCATCTGAGCCACACTCGAATGCAAGCTGCAGACCTACTTGACTAGCCCCTTATGTGGACAAGCACCCGAAAAGGCAGGCTGTTATTTACTATACGATGGATGGGTGCTTGTTGTTGCATCTTCTGCACATCACTCCACCATCTTGATAAATCGCACCTCAGTTATTTCATGAACCAGATAACCTTAGCTATGGCTGTAATTATATACATTACTCTGCATATCTTGGTGAAAATAATATTATTGGGATCGGTAATCACTGCTCCTCCTAAATCTGAGTGGTCGAGGTGCCGACTGCCAAGTACATTCTGTGCAAACCATTACCAGCACTAAGTGGATTTGCAATCTGCTGCAGCCATTACAGCGAGCAGGTGATTATTAGCAAATCCCAGAGGTTCGATACCATGACATCAATTTGCATAATTGAGGCATAAATTTCAGCAATATTTTATCCAGTTAGCTTTTATCCACGCTGGCCATAAACTGACATCTTCTGACCATTATTCTGCCCAAAATAGCTCTCACATGACTTGTTTTTCTCGGACCTACGCAGATTAAGGTTGATCCTCTTTGTTAATTCTGGAACCAGAATGACGTCAACAGTTAATACCATCTGCAGCTGCACCACATAATCAAATATTCTGTCGAGATTTGATTTAGTAACTCGTGATCTTTGTTTGCTTGTAGGCGTGAGTCATGGAGTATATTCTCGACATACACATGCTGGCAGCACTTACTGGGTATAACTAAACAGCAGAGTAGAGATCATGGTGTTCTCAGTGATGTCTACACTAACTCAATGAACCAGAGACTCTCAGATGTATGCGAGGACAGCAGAAGACTCTACGTCAAGGTCTATATCTAAATCAATGTTGATTTGAGAATGGAATTGGGCCTAGGGCAACGGTATATGTTTTTTTATCAAAACCAAAGACATAATGATTTTGCTCTGGTCAAAAGTGGTACTCGAATCCATTTGGTACAAACTTGAAGTAAAAGGCAGAGCACTGGGCAGCAAAAACATACCTTGAAAGCTACCCATTCTATTGAGCTGAGAAAATGCCAGGGCATCAGGATCAATGGAGTACAATTATAGTATACTGGGCATGTTCCATGCCTCTGATTCCGGCAATGGCTCTTCCAGATGGCTTGGTTTTGACTCTCCAAGTAGCTATTATTGGCTGTGAGCTGTGACATTGCTGAAAGGCCTGTAAAGGTCCATTGTTTCTTGTGTATGCACTTTTGTACCTATGTGGCATCTCATCAAAACCATTGCTCCACCTGCTAAAATTGAAGCCAGTTGTTGAATGTTGAAACCAACTGCTACATCCAATGAGATTCTATCATGCTGAAAAATGCTAAAAGTTCATGACAGGGTGATGTTTATGATACCTGGAATAACGAAGATGATAAAAGAAACCATCTAATGGAAAATCTATTGTCTGAAGTTTAGTGCAGGCTATTTAACTATGGGGCAGTGACTTATAGCTTGGTTATTGTGTGTTTGGGAAGTAATAATTGTTGTCTTTCAAAGGTGTGGTGTCCATTGGTATGGTTCTAAAAAGGGCGTTACATTAGATTTATTGAGTAATTGGTGTGAGATTGGCGATGATAAACCTCCCCTTTGCCACTGATTGACCCCCTTTCTTACTTTGTATTGCAGTGTAAAGAAGTGGCGTTGACAGCTCATGATGAAATCTTCAAAGTACTCAATGAGCTTCAGTCGGTAAGTGATCGAGAGAACAATTAGGCCTCTGGCTGCTAAGCAGCAGCTGATCAGCCAAGTGATTTTTATCTTCTCTACAACACTGCAGTTGAATTTTGACAATGAGATAATGTGTGGGAAATCCATTGTTTACCAGTGTTAGTCTGGGATTGAGATGAAAAACTACATAGACACAGAGTAAAGTGGCCTGGCATTCATCAGAATGTTTGTACTTTATATGCGATCTATATTTGATCAAGTTTTGGTCCTGGGAAACAAGGCCATTAGATCGGAAGCTGTCTCTTTGATGAAATGGATTGCTAACCTTGGCCCTGGCAAGCTTGTAGTGATCTTACGGCTTTGATCTAAAGATTTTATCTATACTTAGCTCAACATCAGTATAAAACGGTCGAAGTCACTCTCCATTGTCAACTCAGTTTGACAAAATTCATTTAAGACATCCATTCAAAAGTTAATAATCAGTTTGCTCTTGATGGGCATTGTGAATAGAAAATGGCTGACGTTCTTGATTTCACTTTCTGTGACAGAAATTAGATGAACATGCCATTCGCTTCATCAATCATAGAGATAACTCTCAATGAAGCTAATCTTCTAGATCTAAATCAATCGACAACGCTTTCTGTCAAATATAGTAGTTTAGTTGAGGGAGATTAATTTAAATCCTTATTAACAAAGATACTAGTTATTTGTGATTGGAATGGGGCTTTTGTGATTCATAGTCAGAGAATGGTCTGATGTAAGCTGGGTCTATTCATCAAAATAACTCTGAGATGTGATGGAAAGTGTGGTCCACAGGTCAAACCATAACCATTGGTGGAATATAAGTAAACAAATTTTTTTAAATTAGATTATTCAAATGAACTTTCAAACTTTGCTTGTTACCAAGGTAACACTGCTGTGCGGGTGGCATTCAGCTTCCTCATGAAGGAAATCCTCTTCTGAGCAGGTTATGGATTAATATCGATAGGAGTAGTGTGTATCAGGATATCTGTGGGAGCGGTGAACGATCAGATCCTGCACAGAGCCTGGCTATTAACCGCACAGACAGTTGATTCTCCTCGCTCTAATCATATTTAATGCATACGCTGCTCTTCACTTATTGATGATGTGTATTTGTTCTATAGGATATGAAGCAGTATCATGTGTTCAACGCACAAGCCAAACAAGCAGAGGCCAAACTCAGAACTACCGAGAGCCTGAGACAGAAGGTCGAACAGCAAGCCAGCAAGGCTAGTAAGAAGCTCAAACAGATTGAGAAACAGAGAGAAAAGGTCGGTCGATTTGCAATCTTGATTTATTCATGCAGATGCAATTTTAATATCTAATGCAATCGACAGGTATTTCTAAAGGCCTTGGATTGGTGTTGAAAAACATTGACCCCTCGTTGCCTTTCAAATATATGAATATTGTAATCCGATTACTAGATTTCATACATTGGTAGAAGAATAGGCCAAACCATAGCCATGACTGAAGAAAGGTCACTAGATTGGTAAACAATCAGCTGGAACTTGTTAAACAATCATAGATACCGTCGATACTGTCTAGCAGGGCATTGTAAGCGAGCATCTGTCAGGCAACTTCACCCTCCAATCTCAATCCCACGGAGATATAATATAATGTAATACATGAATCAACATCCCCTTATCACTGACATGAGATCGTGTATGATACTGATAGTGTTAGTAGTGTGGCTCAAGGCCGTCAATGAAAGTGGAAGCCTCATCCAATGATATTTGAATGGTCCATGGGAAATGGAATATTTATATGGCTTATGGCGGGCTATTAAATCAAAGCCACATGGAGGCTATTTAAGAGCTATATAATCTCATTTATATCACTTCCTCTGTCGGATAGTCACTTAGTCTCTCACCATGACAGCTTGCTAATTTCTCCTAATAGAAGCACAAAACTGAGCTGTCAGTCAACACAAATTAACACGAGTCTATCATTACACTGTGAGGTTATCACAGAGTAAGGATCTATCATTACACTGTGAGGTCATACCTCAGATTCTCATCTCAGCGTTTTGATGGATGAGATGTTCCCTACATAAACCGCTCTCCATCAACACACATCAATTTTGAAAAATTATGGAAGAAGAAAAACAAACTCCGCCCTGCATCTGCCTCTGGTCCTAAGCACATCAAAATGCTGCTCCCTTGTTGTTGCCACATCAAAAGAAAATTTGTAAATTCAATAACAATTTTATAGTAATTTACATCTATTTGAATGTCGTTATTCTGTTTTTCACAGAGACAAGAGAAATATACAGAGAACAAACTAAAAGCCCTGAAGGCCAGGAACGAGTATCTGTTATCTATAGACGCTGCAAACTCCGCCACAAACAAGTACTTTGTAGATGATCTTTCGCTGCTTATTGATGTAAGTTAACCCTGTCTACCTCCCGATCCTTCTCAGCCCGATGGAAGGACTGTGTGGTTCTAGATAATTAACTGAAGACAAATAATAGTAGGGAATATTGTTGACCCTTCTGATAAGTAAAACAATATGTTCAACATCAGAATTTGGTATAATATATTGATCGGCCAGCTTTAAGATGGTATACGGAAATAAAAGATAAAAGATGAGATACTGGCAACATCATGATTACTTTTCGGTCATTGGCATTACAAGAACCTGATTATTGCGAAATAATGGCCATTCTAGCCACCAGGACCTCTGGAAACAGACAGTTACTGAAATACCCTGGGGGCTTTTAAACACTGTATGTCAAAGCACCTAAGAGCACCTGATCTGAGTGGTCATTAGTTTAGTTTCTCCATCACTTTTATCCACCCTTCATACTCAAGGTTCAGGTATTATGCGATACTGTCATGATAGATGGCGGCTGGTTTCACCATCATGTCCAAAATGTAATCCAACTAGCAATCTAATTGCTTTTAGATTTGTTATATCACAACTGGTTACCTTTGTACTGGCATCCTTTATTATAGTGTATGGATTTCGGTTACCACAATGCCATGCAGAGGTCGATGTTGTTATATAACTCCTGTCTGGAGAACTCGAAGAATTCGCACCAGAACTCCATCGACTGCATCGTCAAATGCGTGCAAGAGCTCGATCCCAACAGGGATAAACAAAACTTCCTCAAAACACACAGGTAAGGTATCATTATTGCGTCAGTCGAACCTACGGTGCATAGACATTAGGTTATTTAATAATAATGGCTGCCATTGCTAAACATCTTTTTTGGAATTTCGGTAATTATACTTGTGGTATTACACGCCTCTGTTGACCAGCGGTATGAATTTTCCGCCCACATTTAAAGCACTGTGTCGAAGTATGAAACCCTGTGGGCTACGCTGAATGTTGATATTATGATCTTGTTTACAATGGAGTTAACTCTACTTCACTTTTTGTTGGAGAGGTGATATGAAGGTGTTACATAATTAAGTGGTATGTTAATTGTATAGGTATTGGGTATCAAAGAGAGGAATCAAAATTAACCAGAAATTGCCACTTTCATTTGAGATGTTACTATCCAATTGACCCATATGCCCTTGTCCAGCTATAGAAAATAAATGGCCGGAATGCTATCTAATTACTTATACCACTGCCTTGAATATCACGCTAATTTGATTCTAGGCTTGTTGTTTCGAATGTGGGAGCAGTTCAATCACATAGCCTTGGGAGTAAAATCCTCTGAACATTATTGACAGGGAGGCTTGAACGCTAAAAATGAGCGAACAACTCCTTACATGCTTCATGACTTCTCAATAACCCTCATACAGGTTTACATGGCACTAAAGATTTCAAGACCACTGTCCGCTGCCATACCCCTATGTTACCTGGTAATCCCTAAGCATCCTGACCTCAGACTGGCTGTCAAGCCTTCAGGTCAGCTACCCGACACAGTCATTAACTGAGGCGTTGTCAGGGACCAACTGAGCTTCACCCCATCATGATGATTATTATGTCTTTTTTAATGTAGCACGACATTTAGTCTTCCGAAAAAGTTTGAGTACCTACCTCACCGAGGGGACGAGATTAGCCAGGTGAGCGCTCAGAAGCCTGTGCAGGATGACCTGGTACTCCGATATCAGCAGCTACATAACAGACTGGATACTCTCAAACTAGAGAACGAGGAGACCTGGAAGTCTGTGGAGGCCGTTGACAGACATCTTATAGGTGGGCTATGACTTAAATGTTTCCATTTTAATTGAATTTAATTGAATGTCACTCCAAACCTGATTACATCATTATATACCCACACACAGTTTCGTGAGTGGTCAGACTATATCATGCTGGGCCTTATCATTTCCTCTTGCTCTTGACACTATCAAGAGGTTGCCAGCACTTCCTCATCTTTTTTTTCCTCAAATGAGCAAATTTAATTCTCATTTTATTGCACTGAACCTGTGATAATATAATGTAATTTTTGTACAGGGCTTATTAACATGAAGGATTATGATGTCAGCCCCTTGTTCAAGTCAGAAGCAGCTGTCTTCAAGCCCACCGTACAGCAGCAGGAGGCCCGTAAGCGCAGGATAGACTCTGAGAAGTATTACTTCGAGGTAAAGATAACCATCTATACTGAGCTATTGGTGCCTGGGTAGTTACAAAGTGGCATGATTTGCGATGGTTTGATTGGATAATTAGCTATAGGGAAGTGAAGCTTGCTCTATCTCAGGCGATCCTGAACGTGCTTTGTTCTGTGGCATTGAGAACTCCGATTGACCCAGCTAGATGACTTCCTCCTTCATTCAAAACCATCAAATTCACATACTCGCCCACATTAGACTTACTGGATTGAAACAGACACTCTCCATTTACATTCATAGCAATGTTTGTGCTGTCAATTTAATGAATAATAGTGTTCAAATATCATCTTATTTGGACTTAAATTCAAATATCATATCTTTCAGAAATTCAAAGCCTACTTGCTGGACAGCAACCTAATATCTCGTCTGCACGCTAAACATAGCACCTTGAAGAAAGCCTTAGGAGAAGACGTGGCCAACACAGCAGGTGGACATCCCACACGCCCCCCTTCCCTGCCTCCCAAACCAAACAAACAGAGAAGAGTAGGCAAAGCTCCCATCGTAGGAAGACCTAAAGTGTTCAACTGTAATCTCGAGGAGTATGTTGAGGCGACAGGGGAGGCAATCCCACTGATCATTCGAAGTTGTGTGAGGGCAATAAACCTGTACGGTATGCACCATGAGGGAGTATTCAGAGTATCAGGGCTACAGGCTGAAATCAACGACATAAAGAATGCGTTTGAGAAAGGTATGTATCTAGGATAAGCTCATTGGTAAACACTGATTAGGATTGTAAGCATCATTCTGAAACGTGAATCAATATACAAAATACAGAGAGAGGGCCGATGCAAAAATCGGGCTATAATGATCATAATTAGTGTCTTAGTGTTGACATTCAGCATCTTAGCAGACATTCAGCTATCATCGCTGCTCACATCAGTTATATAACAGTTTTGTTGTGTACTTTAGTCATCTCAACACAAAGAAGCTTCCAGGTGCTGCTTCAGAATTCTGTCTGTCAGCCTGTCATTGACCTGGTTATTTCTAAGCTCCATCTTATATAATATAAACTGTATACGTGTATGTGTGTATGCTATGAGAGACGGCCAGTGTCAACACCAAATTCTGCAATAGCTCGGCAAATTCTAACCGCTGATTCAGTTTTGACACATTTCTGCTGGAGTGACATATAGCATCAGAAAGCTAGAATTCACAGTTGCTTGCCAGCCTGATGACAGTGCCCCACTCATTTGCTCTTGTACTCCATCAGCTGATTTTATATTTTATATCTTGTAGGTGAAGACCCTCTTTCTGATGTGACAGACTCCACAAGTATAAATTCTATAGCTGGAGTCCTCAAGTCCTTCTTCAGAGAACTGCAGGAGCCGCTATTCTTACTCACTTTATTTGATGCACTTGTGGATGCTAACAGTAAGTGAGACAGAATTCATTCTGAAAAATTCAACTTAAATGTTGATTAAAATAGAATGGATATGACCGTAGACTTAATAATAAATAATAATTAAGTCTATGGTTATAACCTTACTTTGACACAAAGCAAATTAAAAAAATAATGACTTGATGCTAATTTTGGCTCTGCAACTGTGCTGGTAGCGGCATGTTTTCAACCACCAATTCTCCTTATGCTGGTAGGACATCCTGATAATGATTTATCTCCATCAAAACTCTGGAAAAGTATGAGACATTGGTCAGCTGCTAACGAATGTCATGTCTTTAATTAACAGGGTTACCAGATGATCAGGCGATCGAGCGTCTAAGAGAACTTATACATACACTATCACCAGCTAGAGTTATAGTGATGAGATATCTCTTCTCATTCCTTAACCACGTATCACAGTACAGCGATGAGAACCTCATGTATCCTTATAACTTAGCTATCTGTTTCGGACCAACTCTGCTTCCTATACCCAACGATAAGGACCAGGTAAATATCGCATTAGTAATCGAGGATGTGTCGCTTATTTATTATTGACCTAGGTGTCTGTTGCAATCTCCATAGGGGGGACGTTTGAGAATGAATGGGGTTTGAAACTCTCCCACTTGTCTCTGGTCTCTGGTTTGATGATGATTTATTCAAGTTGTAGTAGTCCCTCAGACAGTTCAATGGTTCAAATTTGTTGCAGTAGTGTAGTATTCTGTTGGAATATAAAAGGACAACTTTATGTTCTTACATACAATAATTAGTATAGCGTAAGGTCTTATTCACTTGTGATACCTTCTCTTCTCAGGTTCTGTACCAGAATCATGTGAATGATATGATGAAGTTGATCATCATCCACTCTGAGACAATATTCCCCAAAGATGAGCCAGGACCAGTTTATGAGAGAATTCTTTTGGATCCAGGGTAAGTTTTGCATGACACTGCTGGTCTCTGCTGGAAGCACTCATGGGGGTAGTTATTGGGATGATTTTGTTATGTTGAAACTGGTTGCACAGTTAATCATCAAGCTCTAATGGATACTTTCTTCAAGTTGCACATGTCTTACATTTTTTGTTTTTCTTTCTACAGAGTAACTTATAATTCTGTCAACCTCGTCTCGATTTAAATCTCAATATCAAATAACAAATTGCTATGTATGTTGTGTCAATTTTATCTGTGTCATTTTGGAGTACATTGTCTCCCGTCTTGCTCATATCTGAGTTGTAACACCATTGTAATGGTTGTTTACAGAATAGCGTTTATACGCCAGAGTGAAGCTAAGTTTGTAATATGTTTGAGTAAGTGGTCAAAGGCCTACAGGGAAAAACAGCGTAGAGCGAGCCTCGCAGGTGGGGCGGGCGGTGCTCTTGAGGCGTTTCCTAGTTATAAAATCTGGTTATCTCACGAGAACATCCGAATCGCCACTGAGGAAGAAGTCGTGCTCAGGTTAAGATAACTTCCACAAGTGATCAAAATCCTAACTCTCTGGGGCGATGTAGTGCTTGGGCATTACGACTGATACCATAATGGCAGTCAGTTTGCACCGCGTCTTTCTCGTACCAGAGATTCGGGTTTTGATCTACTATTAAATAGCTTGATTTCGTAAAGCTATTGGATGTGGTCGGTGTGCACTAATCTGTATCTTAACCTGCCAAGCTATGTCTGTGTAACTTGGGCTATTTTGATGTAGCAGCACGGTAACAATAACCCATTTAGTTCTGGTGCTCATTTTGTTTTCTACGCTTACGTAACAAATTTCTTTAGATTCACTTATTAACTGTTCTGAAATTTGATAGCGTATTGCATGATTGGGTATTGGTCTTGGAGCAGAAAGCAGTAATATACCATATTTCCCATTCTTAATCTTTTTCTCTTTTCGAAACAACAAAAATATGTCTCATGTACCAAATTAAACTGGTAGTGCGTTGAGTAAAAAACTTGTAATTATAGCTGTCGTAGTGCCTAGGTTGACTTGCATGTTCAGCCATGTTGTAACCAACTCTTTCCGGGCTTCCTATCAAAATTGGATAGTTTTGTTGAGAGTTTGTGTCTTTCCAAGTTCTGTATACGGATTAGGCACACCGATCACCAACCCACTACCCCACACTTCCTGTCGAGTCATGTGACCCTGGTTATTATAGATACTGCTCTCTGGTATCACTAACAATGTTTCCTGTTATTACAGCGACAGAGATGAGGCTGATGGTAGTGAGAATGAACACAGTGATGATGGTAAGTAAGAAGTTATCCTCTCCCCTTTCCCTACCTCGCTAAGTATTTACATATTTTTGTTCCCACAAAGTGATTTGTTATTATATAGGCCTATTTCTTTTAACTAAGATCTCTTGCTCTATTACAAATTTGATTCCTTTTCATACACCCGAGTGTTTTGTACAGCATTATTCATTGTTTAGTGGTTGGTGATGATGACCAAAATTTCTAATTCATTCACATTTCGAATGGTGAAAATTATGCACTTCTTGCTTAACTTGTGCTGCTTTCTGTATGTAGATCGACTTGGTAAGGTCCCCGTTGTATATTCAATGTTGTCAGACATAGAATCTCCCCTATATTTCTGCAGCTTTGCGAGTATCTCTAGTATTTTGTCAGATCGATTATGTGCGAAACCCTTGTTAGCTGTTATCCTGTTTTTTGGTCTTGCCCTCTCATTCTATCTTCAAAAATTTCAGTTCTAATGCTAAGAGAGGAGACCCTTCCCCTGCTGTTATGTCCACTCTTCTTGTTGCTCAGTTTGCTTAGGGTCTAGTCTTGTCTACTTTTTTGGTATATAGACCTTTCTGTTATGTTAGAGTCTCATTGTTGAGTCATAAGCGCTCATCATCTTATGAAGTTGGTCATTGGTATCAGAGACCAGTTGTACTGTAAAAATCAGTTTGGATATTTTTGTTTCCTTTGCAGATGATGATATCATGGAGGCAGTGGCAGGATTTGATTATGAGGGGCGTAGTGAGCGAGAGTTATCATTCAAAAAGGGAGACACTCTGCTTCTGTATACACAAGCCTCAGACGACTGGTGGGAAGGTGCTCATCAGGGTAAAGAGGGACTCATACCTGATAAATACGTCCATATCAAACGGTTAGTTCAGATAATCATATAGTCTAATGGTCATTGACTAGTAATGTGACTCATCCTCCACAGCTCTGAAACTTGACTCCACAAACATTGAAACCCCATGAGTGGTGTCCCCCTAGTAATTATTGCTAGATTGGCTCTTTAATGATTTATTCACCCTGATAGAATTTGATAGTTTTCTCTTTATATTTGACAGTGATGACGCTTCGAACCCCAGCACACCTAGTGGTACTGGTAGCCTACCTAATCCTAAGTTCACTGGATCACTAGGAGGTATCTCTGCGGGCTCACAGTCCCCTGCCTCACCCAAACCTCACATAAGTAAGAGACTTAGTGACTCCCAGCTACATGTACCTGTTTCAGTAAACTGTACCTCTAAGCAGCCTGTTATAGCTGAGACAGGGGAGATAAAGGAGAAATCAGGTTCTCATACACCACTGTCAACTCCTGCATCCACTCCTATCACAGATCAGAGCAGGTATGTTCTATTCTCTTTTGCTTGTGCCATCAATAAATTTGTGTTGCTATATCAGGTAATGTAGCAACTTCATCATACATATTAAAAGTCCCCCCTTCCATTGTCACTCCATTAGTCACTTCCATAAATCACCAGTTTTAAGCAAACCAAGATATACATGTGATTGTGTTGGTCCACATGTCAAGCAGGAGAAGTACAAAAAGTTTTATGAAGAAATAATCAATGTAAATATAGAATAAACATGTGCATTGTTTTGTACAGATTACCAACAGTAGCTCATGAGGGTATAGAAGCAGAGCTTACAGTACCTGTAGTCAGAACAGCTTCATATGAATCACTGAGTGATCAGCCTAAACCCAGCCCAACACACAGCGTAAGTATTACACTTCTCATCTGAATTAGCGCTGTCCCTTTCATTCAAGTTGTCTAACTGCATAAATATGTGTGTTAATATGATTAATCCAGGTTTTGCCTATGTTTTTATCCTGCTATTTTTATAGATTGCCTATCATATTATAGACAAGTTTGATACCTGCACCCAATATTTTATCTTTGCTTTGCTTACTGACACTTTTAGGTTCCACCTCTTGGCTCTGCGCCAGCTACCAGACCCCCACCCACAGCCAGACCCAGAGCATCTTCGGTGACAAGCCAGCGCAAAATTGAAACTGAGTTTGGAGAGGAAATAACCACATACACTAAGCCTAGTGTAAACCCTGATCTAAGTTCTCCTCTAACTAATCCACAACCCGGCCCCACCTCTCAGCCCTCTGTGATGGAAAGTAGTACAGAAAGTCAGGCTACATCAGATAATGCAGAAAATGACATGCTGTCATCTACAGAGAGGATGAATGAAGATATTGACCTTGCCCTTGCTGAGGTAATTATTTATATATGCATTTCAATTATACTTTTTTCCATAGATTGCTCCTCATATTTTCCCCTGTACATAATTTTTTCAAGTTTTAGAGTTGTCTTTTCTCTTCCCAATGAAGGATCGCTTTAAAATAGCGTTTTTAAATATCAATTTTAACATATTCCCTTCAACTTAGTCAGTCAATTATCTATCTAATTATTTCTCTCATTATAGGTCATGTCCAACTTAGAAACACTGACATCAAAATCTTCAGAAAATATCTTAACTGAAGATGGCGGGGTACTGGAGCAGCCTAACTCTCCCCCGCCGATACGCTGTACACCAGACCTTGTTCAGGATCTACCAGTGGTGGATAATACAAGCGACACTAGCCCTGTAGGTAGTTATAAAGAGACCCGGATCTCACACTCACCCCCTGCTGTCCCAAAGTCCTTGCCTCCACCCTCTATGGGCACTACTGTCATAGCTGCGAATCAAAGTGCTGCTGAGACTTTCGCTAATAGTGATGGTACTATTGTGAGGATAAAGTCAGCCTCAACCTCATCTGAGCCGCGATCACCAACGGCTATGAAGTTTCCGATTCAAGCCAGCTTTTCGAAAACCAGAGAACTGTCTAGCTTCAAGAGATCCATATCTATGTCAGGTACATCGACCCACAGGGAGGAGGAGCCTGGAACAAGCCCTACGTTACCCACAATGTCTCACCATACATCCTCCTCGGGTCTGAGTAAGCCTCAGAGGGCAAAAACTGTAACTGGTAAAGCCATACAGGTGAGTGCACCTAGTATACCCACTCATCTTGACTTGGCAGGTGCTGCTAAGAATAAGCCTCCAAAACCATTACCAGTCGGTATTACCGTACCGGAAGATATGAGCAAGAGTCTACCTTCCACTCCCGCTGTACCGCATAGCAAAGTTCCCCATTTTCCTCACCCTACCCCTGCAACTAGTTATAAAGCTCCTTCACCTACCCCTCCAACTGCTGCTAGATCCGACCCTGAGCCTGCACAAGCGATGTCAGTAGGCCCACAGAAATTCAAGAAACCACCTCCACCAATAAAAGCGAAACCCAAACCTCCCCCACCCCCTCCTAAACCCACCAAGAAATAGGAAGTGGGCATTAATTTTAAACTCTTTTTCAGAAAATTTTCATTAAATCACCAAGTTTATCAAATTTGCTGCATATCTTTGTCGCCATATTATCATTCATGTTTTTTTAAAATATAGACCAATGTGTTCTATTTGACAGACACATTGTACGATAGTTTTATAGGACCACATATGATGCATTTAAAACTTTTCCTTCATGGTTTTATTCTCACATTTTACATTTACATTGGAAACATGTCACCTGCAATTTCTTTTTTTTTATCCATTTAGACTTAGTGAAACTTATTAGTTGTGTAGTTTCAGTTTAATGGTGCTTAAATACCTTTTTTTGAGTTTGCCTTATAAATAGATTTAACTTGTTTCACTTTGATGAAATTGAGCTTCCTAAACGCAGCTCAAAGACCTTGTCTTCTGTGTAGATAATGACTATGAGCATTTTCTTTTCTATATGTAGAGATTTGTAGAGTTTTTTTCCAATGAATTGTTTTGTGTTTACTACAACAAATCATGATAGCATGAAACATCATATTTATAACTTACTTTTTGTGAATTTCCTAGGGTATCAAATGCCCTAAAGAAAAATTATTATAAGCCTCATAAATATCTACCAGTCGTGTGTTTTTTATCATGCATACTTGTAATACAATTAATCAGTCTAAGCTCTTTAAAAATAAATATGATTGTCAAAGGGTATTGCCTTACCGTTTCTGTGGAATATCACATTTCCCTTTCAAATGCATCAAAGGCTGAAGCAGTTTACAAGAAGGGCGTCTTATAGCAATTCACTCAAGTAGCACTGATATCCAAAACCCTCGGCATACCTCTGATTTAAGCCAACAATGGTGACATGATCGCTGTTCACTTTTATTATAATATCCTGTCTATTTTCTTAAGATTTCTATATGCACAAGATCTGTCAGTACAAAACCTGTTTACACACTTGCTGAAGTATATTAATTTATGCTGAGGAGTAGTTAGGCAGAGATTTATTCTAGTAGCTCACGCTATCCCCGCACTCTTTGTTCACAGACTATTCAAACTCAGTGAACTTTCTCAAGCCAACTTTCTACCTGAATTGAAATAAAGTTTTTATAGACAAAAAACTTACAAAAGTTGAGAGGTATTGACGCTTATGACAACCTAATGAAGTGATCATTACTACGGAGCACTGAAGTTAATAGGTGTAAAATTGTAAGCTGCGGTAATTTATGTGACAGCCGCTAATTACTACAACTTCTAAAGCTCATTGATCACTGGTGCTGTCTGATCGCTCACAATCACAAAATGGTAGCTACTAACGATCCTACGTTTATAAACACAGACATTCTCCGCTCTCTCGGTGGTGAGTATAATCAAATCAAATATATTGCTTTTTCACTTAATGTCGGACAAGTAGCGACCAGTGCTTTCGCAGGATTTTAGCACAGATAGTTAGTGTGTGTTTCTGTACTTAGAGAAACAATACTAGGGTTCTCCAACCCATTAGGACGCACTACACCAAGGATCTGAGCTTGTTTGTGATTGTTTGGTGTCAAGGACATATTATATGTTACAGTGGGTGGTTTCCTGATGATGATCGTAGCCTGTGGACTGGTGCTAATACTTATAATCTGTACTATAGCCCTCATAGCCTGGTATTGCTATTCACCCGTCAAGAAGTAAGTCACCATCTTTGGACATGACTTGAGAGTCACATGCAAATAGTGGGGAGTTTTCGTCATCGCTAAGTTTGTGCTTCATGCGCACGCAAACTACGATTGATAAAAGAAACTCATTTATATATTTATAGACACATCTTTGTGACAGGGCTAACAGAACCCATTTAGTTACTAACATGAGAAGATGGCTCATTACTGTATACCTTCCCCGACCCCCCTCAGGTGATTTAAACATTTGTTGCAATAAACCTATCAGCTGCAGAACCCAGAAAAACAGTCCAAAATTTGATCTGCAGTTGAATATTATTCTTTTGATGTAGAGAGAAAAATAGGGAGAAGGATGAGATGATAGGGGCGATGATGCCGATGTCGAGTCCGCCTCCACCAGGTACAACTACATCATCAGCGCAGGCCACCACGTCACCCGCCAGTACAGGTGAGCTGTCATTATCTCAAACCAGTCTGTGCGGAACTCTGCAGCCCTATTGAGCAGTTAGTTTGGTAGAATGCAAACATATGTGTTGGCTCTGATCAAACACATTGGCTTAAGCATATATCTCTTTGGACGCATAAACATCCCTACACTTTTCTTAGCTAGTGATCAAATTCATTGGTTCCATTTGTAGTAACCCCTTGACAGAGCATCCACCTTTTTTCAGTCTTCAGCTAGGTTAATTCCCCTGTGCATACGTCAGCCAGTTTCACTACTGATAAATGGCAGGAAAAGTTGTTTTTAATTCTGAAAGGCAAATCACTATGAACTTTACGCTCTGACATTAGAGGGTCTGATATATAACGATTTTACTCCTGAAATCCTCTCACTTAAAAGTTGTGATCAATGGTGTCAACAGTTCAATGAACTTAGATTTGATTGAATTCCCATTCAAAATTTAATCTTCAAGTTCAGTTATGCCAATATTTTAGTACTTTCGGTTAAGCTCTATTTTGTCTACCTTGCCGCCACTACTGACAAATTTTTGTGTTAGGTAACAATTTATATCAATTTAGTAGCGCAAGCAACAGCAAAACCTACAATGATATGATGTATATTTGCATGCAGCAAATCAGAACCACAACTATTTTAACCCGTATTCTTCCTAGCCAGAGTAGAATCAGAGGGCGAGAGATCGCCACCCTCTTATACAGGAAGTGGTGGGGCTGGGTCCCGAAGAAGAGAAATAAATGTGGATAGCGGAGAAGAAATTTCACAACAGAACTCCCCCGCTGGAGATATGGATCATCGAAGTAGAATATATCTCTAGTATATATCACTATCAACTTGTTACTAATCCAATGTACAAAAACAAGAAATCATTTGAGTACAGTAGTGGCGCGCTGTGCTCAGCTCCATTATTCTTTTAACTATTTTTTCCTTTTTATTTATACTCTATACACTTTAATGCATAATTTTACGTAGTGCATTACATTGATGTAACTATCAGAAACCACCAACTACAATTTTACAGTCTTTTAATGATATTTCATGGTTTGCCATTAGTTTTGTTGGGGCCCCCCCCCCCGTGACATAAAAAAAGGAGGGCAACTCCAGTGGTCCTTTTACTTATCTATCACCATCAAAAAACGGTGCCAGTTCCCCTGCCTATAAGAAGACAAAAATGCAAAATTATATAGACCATATTGGTGATTTCAGCTAATTACAATGAATATCCCGCAATTTGTGTTCAGGGAAATATTCACCTGAAAACTCTCAACGAACTTGAGCAAATGAAATGGTTTTGGATACCAAATCTGTTGATGATATCTCTATGGTCTATATTCTTGTCAGATTCTCAAGATCGGTTTGGCAACCTCTTTATTAGATTTTGACATTTCAACCGTCTCTTAACAATTTCCTATCTATGTCAGATAATGAAAAAATACTCATGGTGCAATCGGACAGTGTTTGATTCTTCACTTAGTTAAGCCTTCTGCAATTTTTTTCAGCCCTACATATCTTTGATTAGTGAAGATAATTTTTTTCTAGTGTTGTAGTTATATTATCTACTTTGATACTAAAATATATCATTGTTCATCAAAATAAACAGTAAAAACTTGTATTTGTGTAATTTCAGTATACGTATACTGCAGGTTACAATGAATTCAAATTTAAAGAGAGCAAATCAACTTCTATGAGTAAGCAAGGTAGTCTAATGATTTGATGATGAACAGTAGATATGTATATGATAGATATGTTTATATGTCAATGATAACGGAGAACCAATGTTTGTAGCTGCCAAACGAGAAGATACCAAAATTCTATATGCCTTTAGCACAATAGTCTTTTTTCGCTGGATAAACAAGTGTTCTAAGCATGATTTGGGGATTGGGAGTCAAAACACAAACTGAACTAAAAGAATAAAGCTGCTTAGAAAAAACTGACATGAAACTTCAGGGCATGCTGTCTTTTCTGTTAACAAACTTTCCATATAAAAAGGCAGATATGTTTCAAAGTGACGCTTGAAATTTAAAGAAGTAGCCAAAAGTCTTCTTGCTTAGACAGCAGGAAGATTCCAGGATAGCAACTCATAGTTATCTCTCAGCAGCTTTTCTAGCCCGAGTCCCATCTCTTTATCCCTTGTCTCACAGACAACCTTCACGGCAACTTGGAAAACATCCGACTTTATCCAAGCTCTCTCATGAATGATATCCTTCACACTGGAAGAAAAAAAAATTGCAATCTATAGAACTGTCAAGGAACTCTTACACTAGTGAGCACTGCTTGAAATTTTTTCTGAAAATTATTTCTTAGGGAGTTGTCCTCTTTGAAGATATGAGATCATAACTTTTATACTTTATATGCATCGCACTATATAATAGAGGAAGGTGCAATCAGAGAGGTGTCATCACCTTTATTTCATCATTTATAACGAGTTCAACAGCCCCAACTCATCCAGTCTGAAGAGTAACTTACTGGCTATCCTATGAATATTGTTTTCATGCACTCCAACTGGTAGAAACAGGTAAACAAAATTCTTATGACGTATTATTGAGCTTCATTGTGAAGTAGATTACTTCATTGTTATTTTGTGTTTCAAGGTCTCTGCAATGTCTTGTTTGAACTAGAACTTTCACAGATTTCTTAAGATTATCAGATCAATGGCCTACCTGGCACCTGCCGTCCCAATGAGTTTAGTGAGATTAGCTATAGCATTGCAGGAATCTGGTATAAGTACTTTGAAGGCCACCAAGCGTCCATCAGCTGCAAGCCCTCGCTCGAGGCATCTCCCTAGTATACTTGTGTCTATGTTACCGCCGCATAGTAATACAACAACCCTAAAAGAAACCGCACCTCAAATTAGTTATTTTATAGGTCAAGAAAGTATTACAACCATTATACCATGTCTGACAGTGTTGTGGTTCAAATAAAGGACATTACGGAGCATTTTTGTAATCTGTGCAAAATGAAACAAGTAAACTGTTCGTATAAATTATAAACAATATTAGACAAATGATCGAAGACAGATAGATTGTCAAAATTTCAGGTTGATGATACACATATTTTGGCTCTGACCTTTTACCCTGTAGCTCAGGTAGCTTATTATCTAGTATGGCAGCCACACCGACAGCACCTGCCCCCTCTATGACAGCCTTCTCCTGCTCCACCAGTCTGAGTATAGACAGAGCTATGGCCTGCTCACTCACAGTAACCATCTTATCTATCAGGTTCTTAGCTGTCGCAAACGCATTAACTCCTATCAGAGGCACAGCTAGACCTGTAAATTATAAACGCTTTATATTCAGTTCGCAAAAAGAAAAAATGTGATAATAAAAGACTGTATGGTCACCTTGAACAGAAAATATGGGATAGACATGATAGCTCATGATCATGTTTTATATGGCTTTTAGTCAAAAGTTTGTTTGTAGTGAAACTGACAGGCAAGTAAAATAATAATTAATAAATTTTTTTTAAAACATAAGTCATGAAGTATTTTAGGCTCATTCCAAACTTGTTATATAGCATTGTGAAGCTTACCGTCAGCTAAAGTGTGAGAGACTGCAGAGTATTTAGGTTTACCAGATTTCAGTGATTGAGCAAAGCCATCTGCCCGCTCTGGTTCTACACCCTGTGAGAAATAAATAAGGAATATATATATACTCAATCGGAGTGAAGATTATAGAACAGGTCTGGATGATCGTATTACCAGACCGAGATATTCAAAAACTTAAATTCAGCAACCTGTTTTTTTTAAATTATCAGTTATCATTGCAAATTCTACAAAAATTGAATGATTGAATGATCCGCGTGATAAGTAAATGGTGTATTTTCAATTAGCATAAAAGCTAAATTTAAAATCCGAAGAAAATAGGGTTGACTAAGTTTCCTTTTTATCCTATCAGTAAATGCTTACAATAATTTTGATCTCAGGATTGAGAGTTTTTATTGCAAGAGCTACTCCAGCTACGAGACCTCCTCCACCGACCGGTATCACCACAGCGTCGATATTATCCACCTGTTCTATGATCTCCAGTCCGATTGTTCCCTGACCGGCGATTATATGTGGGTGATCATATCTGAAAAATATTTCAATCAAATGTCAAAGGCATCCTCAGCTGTTTATGGTGCTTCTACACTGTCATAACAAATGCCAAACCTATTTTTATATCAGGTGGTTGTTGAAGTACCTAGGCAGCCAAAAACATCTTCGGATGACATGCGTTGAGAGATTGTCTGCACATAACCTTTGACTAAGAATCTGCTGATTTTGTATTAAATTCTCACCCGTTGACATAAATCATGTGATATTTTTTGCTGAGTGACAGAGCGATCCTCTTTGCTTCTCCCAAATCTTCGCCTGCTACTATAACATTAGCACCGAACACCTTGCAGTTTTGTACTTTCATGATGGGCGCTATTTTAGGCATGACCACGGTGACGTTAATCTTGAGTAGCTGTCCGTGATAGGCCAGAGCCAATGCATGATTACCAGCGCTGGCTGCCACAACTCCTACAGCCCTCTTTTCTGCAGGAATATTCAGTAGTGTATTACGAGCTCCTCTCTCCTTGAAACTGTAACAAAATTTAAAAACCTTGAATTTTGAATAAATCTATCAAATAGAACCGGAAAAGCCCTTAACCAGTCATTTAGCTTGTAGCATAAGCATCGCATGCATAGTCATATCTGAGATTAAAGTGAGATCAATTCTGTTAATAAATATTGATGACAGGGCTGACAGAAGCGTTATAAACAGGAGGCTTTTAATCGATGGGATCAGTTGCACATGAAGTTGCACCAGATGTCACATTAGCTGATCAAGTTCTGTATTAATATTACATACATTTAGATCGGGCATCTGGTAAAATGATTTTGTTCAATACCGAAGTCCAAAGTTTAATTGAATCACCATATCCCATGGTCAAACAGTAGGCCACTGACCTTCCGGTGAATTGGTCGAATTCTTTCTTAAACCAGATATCCATACCGTACATCCTAGATAGCCCTGATCTCTGCAAGTTAAATGAAAATATGTTAAACAGATGAGTTTTTTATTCTTCAGAATGACCATGTTGAAATCAAGACATCAGGAATTAAAATCAAATTGAAGAAGCTTCTATTTTTTATGGGTCACTCAAATAATTATAATCCACTCAATCTGGCATCTTGCCATCATATGTGATAAAACTAAATTTTTTCAAATTTGTATATTTTTATTATCGCCTTGGCTTGTCGTTCTTTTGCAATGGGTGATTACCCGTGTTTTCCTTTTTTCTTCATAGTACACGTCATGCAAAATTGATGGTTTTGTATTTCTTATGTAGTTTTTAAACAGCTCAGGCCCAAATCTTTCCAGGTTCATATATTCTGTGAGAAGTGTTAACTAAAGCCACCAGGATAGCTGCCAAACTATTACATAAGGCTGAGTGCTGCGATGCACTTTAGTCAGGTCAGTTAACTGTTTACTGAGCAGATCAATAAATCACTTACTACACTGTAGTAGATTTACATCTAGTCAATAATAATGAGAACGTGAATGATTTGTTTATGTTTTTTACATGCATTTTGCAATCTATCGTATCCTTACTATATTTAGTTTATATCGTTTATATAGAAAAAGCTACGTGATGTTGGTTGCCTCAGCATGAATTACACTTGAGCTGGCTATATTAAAGAGCGCAGAGAGTGTTGCGCAGTTTTCACATGTCAAACAACTTTTGTGTTTTTGTGCTATCACTGCCCAAAACTGTCATCTTGATACCTGCCTGTGTAATTTCCTTGCCGCACAAGTTTTGGGTCAAAAAACATACAATAAAAACACAGCTAACTTACAGTGCAGGGAGTTCTGAGTATGCCACTTCTGATCCGATAAGCGGCAGCGCTGATCTCTTGAAATGTGCTGACTTTGGGATTCAAGGGGTCACACATATCATCCTTCTGGATAGATTCATCATTGTCCTCCAGCATGTGACGGATATTCAGATCATCTAATACAAGCTCTGTATCTGCAGGTCAATTAAGAGAAAAGATGCAGGTTTGATTTTTCGACAGAAAGATAAAATTACTTCCAGGCAGAGGCCAAGGATCCTACTGCGCCAGATATTTAGTTGAGATGAAACTCATAACAAAGGTAATCAGGGTTTTAGGTTACCTTTTTTTACCCGCTTACAAACTTACTTGTCGAGAACATATTCAGCTGAATATTAGAACCCATTCGTGCTAGAATACAGGAGCTCTAACGTTGTGAATAACATAGAGAAATAGTATGGTCAGCAAATAACACTGTGGGGTGGGCGGGTGACCTTGTGTTATACATGATGATTGAACATCACGGCGGACAGTAAACAGGAACAGAAAGTGAGGGGCACTTTGCCCATGATGCGCAACCAATCAATTTAGGTTGATTACCTATCACCAAGGTGACTAAATTGATTAAAATGTATTTGAGTTTCCATACTGAAAATTCACACTCACACCACTACAAAAGGAGAAGGATAGCTTGCAGAGACAAAATGTAAGCAATTCAATCGGGCCCTTTTGTGGCACTGTTGCTACAGTGCAGAGGGACTCATATCTCAGAGTCAGTCTGCAAGCAGCGTTAGTGAGGGGTATCAAGGTCAGCCTGCACATGTTCAGAGAGTTAAACCAAGACTTCATGTCTGAAACTTAATATTTACCCTCTCTGCTAAGTTGTTTTTTGTCTTGATAGGATATAAGACATATTTTGAAAGTAGTTACAGCTGCACTGAACACATTGAAAAAGACTGCTAGCGTTTGATGTAATCAATTCAATCAGCTTAGATTTACTTGTCTTATTCTTAAAAATTTCATCCTTTTGCCTTTGCAATCAACATACCACCCATGATTCTTAATGCCCGTGGTAGACGAGATAGTCGAGTTTGTTATTTATGGAGTAAAGCTTGGATACATACAAACACATACCTGTTCTAATAATACCAGTTCCAGCAGGGCCCAGACCTCCTGGTAACTTCACCTCCTCCTTATGAGACCCATTTTGTCCGTTCTCTTTACTCTCCGCCATTGAAATTGTCAGTACTACAAACTAAATTATTGCAAACATTGATTTTCATATCTACCATTCTAGCAACTGTGCTATGATATGCTTGGTGCTTCAGGTCTCCATAACTTTAACAGAAAGTTGTTAACCGGCAAATAAGCTTGTTCAGAATTTAACGTTTATCTCATTTAACGCTCACTCTATAGGGATACAGGCAAACCCTACGCCTGGAGTCGACCTGTGTCTCTAAAACCTGTGGATGATTTCAATAAAATTTAATTGGTTTTTCGTTGTAAGTGGCCGTTCTCAAGGTCTGTCTATTGATGTAAATATAGAGTGTTGATTTTGTTAGGTTGGAGGGTGTCAGCTTGCTGGACTGCTGGTGCTTTAAAATATTCCAAATCCATTGAAATCCTTATGATAGTTTACTAGAAACGTAAAGAGTTTCTCAAGATGCGAAAAAGCATCTATCAATGCAAAGAATTTCTAGAGATGCGGAGAGTTCCAATAATGACAAAGAATTCATTATAGATAAGGTCCGTTCATACGTGTTTTGATTATCATTGGAAAAGGGAGCTGAGCAAAGTTTCCACGCTACACCCAAGGAGTTACTGATACCAAGGAGTAACAGCTCCTTGCTGATACTAGATCTAATGTTTCAGAATTCTGAGGCACAGAACACTGTTGCAACATGATGCTACCAACACAACTTACCTGTAACCTATCAAAAGTTGAGAACTCCAAACACAACACAGATGCTCTTTTCCTTGCACAGGTGACAGATGTGAATTCAGCTCAATATGTCTGATTCTGATGTAGGCGCACTCCTTATTCAACTCAAATGCAGTAGAAGTTCTGCCAATGAGCAGTCTGGTGCAGTATGAATACAGGATATTTCTGGTTTCATTGAATCACTCTGCATCGAATAAGCAGAACATAAGCTCTTGGAACTAAGCCAAAATCATGTACTGCACTCAGCTGATCATGCTCACTCAACATAACAACACTAAAATGATAACATTGACAGATTGTAGGAGGGGTAACAGGAAATCCCATAGAACTGATAAGTTTGGGAATTTAGGCTAGATTCAATACAATATCACTGAGGGGAAAACTCCGTGAGTGATAAAAATACTACTCACCCTCCCTGCTCTCTGAGGTAGTTCATTGCTCTCAGTAAATGAATATTATTGGCAAAACGAGAGTCATGAAAAAAGAACTGGAAGGAAAATCTTTTAGCCATTTTGACAAAGGGGTCTCAATACAATCTTTGTAGTTGTAGCAATGTTTTGTCGTTGTTCCTTCTGATTACTACTGGTCACAGTTACTGTTTTCCGGCCCCATCATTTCATTTAGTGAGAACGCCTATCTAGTTAGCCACTAGTTCAGCCCGTATAAAAAATCTGGTCATCATCATGATTTTTAAACAATCATGGGTAATTTGTGTGAACAAATTGAAATTTGGAAAGCACAAATAGCTGGTAGAACAGAATTGTCAAACATGCCAAATGGCACATGGTAAACCAAATCTAGCCTGCTGCCGTGTTTGCTCTAGGATGATGACTCTTCAGGTTATTTTCGATGCCAACTGAAAACAACGAGATTGTTCTCCATTTTTCTCGAATTTCTTTGGCTTGGTGAGAGAAAAGCATGTGACTAATCAAAGCAGAATGCTGTGGTGTAAGTAACATCAATATCAGACTAGTGGCTGAGAATGTAAATGAGTGAGATTTTAAAATCGAAATAATTTGGCATGCATGAAGAGCTGCATTGACTGAAGGATCAAGCCCATGATGCATCTGATCTATCTTTTAGAATATCACCTCTACTGTTCAAATACATGTTGGAATTGGTGATAATTGCATAACAAAGCAAATGCCAAAACCTTGCAACACCTTCAGGTCTTATTCATTATTTAAGAGTTGTCTTCTCTAAAGTTCTGAGTCATTGCAAGGGAAGATAATTAGTTTGGCCTCTCTAGTTGCCAAGCCACTAGCTTCTCTACCTTATAGATATTGATCTCAGTCTACATCTGACTCTCCTGGTCGGGGTACATCACAAGAATCAGGTACCAGTTGAGATGGTTAAGGCATAGATGAAACTTAATCATAAGTGTTGATTGGCAAGTTATGTACATCTCTAGCTGAACGAATGACTGAATGAACATTAAAAAAGTGCAAGTAGAAATGTATTGGAACTCGTTCTCTGAACATATCTATTATGCTTTATACAAGCTACAAATTTGACTGGTAAAAAAATATTAAAGCTTGGATGCCTACAGTATCTGGCTGCAAAAAATAGGTGGCATATGCTTGTGACACATGAGTCAGTGGAAGACTAATACTCAGGAATAAACAAATGCTGTCGGACTAGATCAGTAAACTGTGAAGCACCGTAAGGCTATAAATAAATGGGGCTATTAACTTATTGTCTGACATAATTTGGTGGAGGAAGCTGCCCTACTTTAGTTAGATGGCCAGTAATAAAGTAGGAACTAATAAACATAATGAGTTAATTTATAGAGTGTGGGTGCAATTTTGTACGAAAAATAAAATTACAGCAGTAAGAAAATTGCTTAAATTGGTATGCCGTAGGCGTCTTGCTGAAAAAATCAGGAAAATAAATATCCAGCCTCATCGTTAATTAGATAAAGCAATCAAGGCACTGATAGATGGAAAAGATTGATATGTACAAAGTGTGTATGGCAGCTCAAATTTGGTCCGCAGTTCACTATTAATAGAAAGGTTGTCAATAAGGTCATTGTGCTGGATATGTCGCACTTAGAGGTGATAGGTGATAATTTCTCGACAAAAATACTTTCAAAATATTTTATGGCAACTAAAAGATGACACCGGGATTAAATGGCCGATAATTGCTGTAGATAGCACCAAAGGTTCTGTTTTTGTCACAGATCCTATATGTATGTGGATAAATTCTCATCGTGGTCCACCCCAGCATCTCTTCTCCTGTTTCTACAATAGGCATCAATAGATTAAGTCAATAAAAGAACTATTGTCAGTGTCTCTACTCCCTGGTCACTCTCATACCGTGGACATATACTTTTTACGAAGCTCGTTATCACAAGCATTATCTTGTTTTATTTGGCACACCATTTGTAATTTGCCACAGAAAGCGATGAATATAAACACTACCTTGTAGTGGACTCTATGTTACGTTTGGCCTCCTCTAAGTCCACAGGAAGAGCCCTGTTATTAGTCTCCGGGAGATAGAGGGATGTTATACTGGACAGGATAAGAAATATTCCGTATACCGCTGGTGCTATGATCTGACCTCGTACAGCCTTATTCTTTATCAGCTTGTGCTACAAAAAAAAAACAAATGACAATGAGCCATAGATTTAATGATAATTAATAATAATTATCAAGTCTATGCAATGAACATAATTTAGGTCTGCATGTAGAAAGCCATTTAAAATCCTTACCCAAGACACCTATATGTTAATTTATGTTATCTTACATAAAAATTCAGAGAAAAAGATAGATTAAATTTGCTTGTTAAAATGCTTTTTTCACCCTAATCCGGTGGAATTACCCTCTTCATTGCATTGAAAACCATCATTTTCTTTTAAATGAAACCGCCCGTCTGTGGTGCACTATTCTTAATGATATTTTGTCCACAGAACAGTCTGCAATTTGTTAAGACAACAACTCAGTCTATGGAGTTTTATCACTTTGCCAAGCCTTCATTTACCCACGCTCGGTCAAAGCTGGCGATACTGGGCAATAAAAATATGTAACAATAACTTACTGCGTCATTGATGAACGGTGATGCTGTACTACCAATATGGCCGACTATCATTGAGACCTCCAGCATGGTCAGTCTCATTGTTGTGGGGAATAACTCCAAGCACCATAAGTACAAGATCTGCCAACACGCTGCCACACTAAGCCTGCCAATCATGGTCAGAAGAATAATCAGCCAGTCTTTTCCTAAAAAATAGAATTTATCAGAATTGACAAGTAGACATAATATAAAAAAATTGTTGTTTTTTTCATGATTCATGCGCAGAGACCATTAACAATATCCTATCCCAATACTATATTACCAGAGACCATAGATAATATATAGATAATATATATATATATATATATATAGATAATATATAGATAATATCTATAGTCTCTGATATTACTTCAGTATAATAGCTTATAGGCAACACAAAATTGTTGCACCGATTGAACTGCCTTTTTTTTATTTTGTTGACAGTATGGCACAACATGCTCAGGATTCATTGATATAATTAGTCTGATACGAGCAGCGATAAAAACTCAGTCTAATTCACTAAGTCTACTTCACATAAGCTTTGTCTAAAATAAACTTACCGTTGTTTTCACCAAATCTGTCCAGAATGACAGCATTCACGATGAGAGAAATACCACCAATGGACAGTAATATAACATAGACTTTTTTTCTCCCTCCGGGTATGATGAGGAAGGCTATAATGTATGCAATGTACTCAGTGGAACCTCCAATAAGATTCACTATATATGGATCTCCCGACAGTTTACCGAGTCCGAACGCTAGTCCGGTGTATCCCATATTGCAAGCCAACCTGAAGATTTGAAAATAAATAGACACTTACAGCAATCGAATACTCTAGAGAGGCTTAACTATAATACTGGACTTCAAGTAAACTGAATGACCAAAATGGCAAAATTGGCAGTATTGTGCCCATCAATAATGACAATATCCTGCTATAGTCCAAACTAGACATTTTTGACAAATTGACCAAATTTTTTGATGGTTTGACATTTTGTATAAATGTGACTGACCTCTCAAAAATGAGGTACATCAAAATAAAGCACCCATGTCGATTTTAATGGTTGTTGGAAATATCTAACCAAACAAAATATTGCTGTTGCTGAGGATACCTTTCTGACGTCAGTTTTACCTTAGAGGAAGGAATGGAAAGTGATTTCTAATCTCTTTACCACACGCCAGGAATGAGTTTAATTACCCGTCTAAATAAATTTTCAACAACATCAGACAGGATTTTATGGGAAAAGAAAACAACATAAAAGTACATTCAAGTTAAAAATGTCCATTGTAAACTTTGGAGGGCATCATAGACCACTCTAGAGAGGAAATTGCATTTCAAAGTTGCTTGGTGCACAGACGTAAAAATTTTGAAAAACAAACACATTACCTTTAAATTCTAGGTACAATAGTCACATCAAGCCACAGACTGTTTTTTCCTACCCTAGAGTTTTGACAATTACCTTTTCCATTCAAAATGGACATTATGTCATAATGTCCATTTTAGGTGAAAAGGTAATGGGTTTTGAATTATTACATAATTTCAGCTCACCATCCAAACACACAGACTAGAAATATCTTGAGGAATCTTGGTGATTGGATTATCTGTACAAATACTCCACCACAAGATGGGTGCTCCGGGCCATGGTCAGGTGTGAGAGCCTCCTGAGAGTAGTCCGCGTCTGTGTGATGTGTGGGCTTCTCATCCAAGGAGGGAGTTGTCACCGCATGGATATTATTATTATCTTTTAAAGGTTTAGTAGATAGCTCCACGAGCTTGCAGTTGTTCCATCGCGCCATCTTATCTAAGACCCGCTGTGCCTCTTTATATCTTCCCTGACTGTACAGCCAATGTGGGGACTCATCAAACACCCTATTAATTGAGAATTATTTATGGACACTCCAAATTGAGATTTATGAGCAGAGCAGAGCATGACCTGTCCTGACCTGACATAGCCTGGGTTGACATCAAATGTTGTGGTAATTGACCTACAGGTTATAAGCCTTAAATCTCGGCTGAGTTCACTCTTGCCGCCATCTTTACCTGTGTATGTAAGTTTGATAACTTACCAGTAGGAGAGGAGAAGAAGTACAAATGGAGGAATACTTATAGCCATCTGTAGAGTTCTCCAATCTCTGATAAAATATCCAAACGGAGACAACAGAACAATACCAGTACCCCAAGAGAAGACAATTGCGATCAGCATGGCAGGCCGCTTCTTAGGGGAAGTCAGCTCGCTAACTGTAAAAAAACAACGAGAAAACAGCATCTGAGTGTGTTAATTACTGAAACGGCCTTCATTATCCAACAGAAGTCAATAATCGATTAGCATGTGTCTGCAGCCGAATCACGCAGCGATGTAGTGAGTATGCGTTATCAGGCTTATAAAGTTTTCCCGTGATCCGACCAGTCATGCACAATCATGAGGAGCTTGGTTATAAGCCTAATTAAATATTGCCAACAGCAATTTGGTCTCAAAAACAAAAACAAAATAATCGCTTCTTGGAGTCTAACATCCTATGATCTTATATCCACCTCTGGGAAAAGACTGTGACGCAAAAAACATAGCAGTTTTTAGCTGACCTGCGCTTACTGACATCAAACTTATATCTGTTTTACAGTGGCTATGAATTGATACATTCTTAGCAGTGTCTTTTATAGCCATACTTATTTTATGAGAATGCTAAGAAAATGTCTGTAGGTACACCTAGTTCAACTATTTTGCTCTACATGTAGAGCATTGAGTCATAGACACATGTACCATTTCTAATTATAGAAAATATACTAGACAGTCCATGTAATGAGACTCACTGAGTGTCGCGCATCCATCATAGCAAGCCATCACCGGAAAGGAGAGTAGAGAATGAAATACTATATACATGTAGATATTCACTGAATATGCTGTCCCCATTCCTAACGCTCCTAGCATGAACAAGCCAATCATGATCGCTCTTTTACGCCCGAGCCTAGAAAAAAGTAGAAGACATTAAATGGAATAACACTATGATTTGTTAATTTGTCCACCGATTAATCAAGAAGGTGATCTGCACACCTCGCTAGTGGAGTTGCTAACTGATTTTGGCCTTGGATTGTTTCTTAATCAAAATGAAAACGGTTTTGTATGAATATAGAGAGCAGCAGACTGTAATATTAACTCCCTTGATAGACAAGTAGGCGGTGAGGGGGTTATGAAACAGCACTCTGTTTTTGTAGTTCATTTATTATTGAGTATAAAGTGCGATTATATTTAAACAAAACAAAGTTTACCTTACCTGTCACTGAGTTGACCAGACACTATACCAGCAGGGATTCGGGTGACCATGAATAACGCGTCAGATACAGTAGACATAATAGTATTATCACATACCAAGTCAAACTAAAATAGAAAAATGGTTTTGTAACCAAATATCCGGAGCAATATTTTTGTAGTTTTTCCACCATGAGATTTGGCCTTGTAGCAGTATGTTTCACGCTGGATTACAGCTGACAGTGGTCGTAGTCGGGGAGGTGCTAACAGATAAACTCTTCCTGTGTCGTACCTCAATTCAGGTACAGTCATCATCAGCTATGGCAGACAGCAATAATATAATATTATTAGATTTGGAAAACAATCAGCTTGATTTCCCTCTCAAATATAGTTACAATACCCCATAATATTACGGTGAATGAATCACTGTTGTAGACTAATTCCTTTAGCAGAATCAGGTGGGATGATATGAATTAAACCAACTTTGGTCCATTTCCCTGCATTCGGAGTTGCTCCCGATCCACTGGTCACACCGCATCACCAATGGAAGGGAGCAACTGGAATGCAGGCAATTGCATTAAACTTGATCTAGATATGAATAGACTGTCGCTAACCTCGCTGACTACTGAGGAGGTGTAGTGTGTATTGTTATACACATAAGCAGCACATTGCGCTGCCGTAGAATTAGGACATGTGTCATACTGATACGCTGTCGATAAAGAGATCAATGTGAGGTTACTGCTGGCAGCGAGATACCCGTGTGACTGATTGAAAAAGATCATCTGCTTTTCATCATCCTTACACCTAAGAAGAAATTATGTAAAGTAAAAAAACGCATTTCCTTATATGTTCGTCTCAATTACGAAGGAAGGAACGTTTGCGGGCCATATTGATGCTAAGCGCAGAGGAAGAAATGCGCATCTCTAAATGTGTTTATACGGTGATTTAGATTCAACAGTATGATCCATCAAACATTTTTTTCCAAGCAAACAAATTTTGTTGGACTGTTGCCCAATGATTATATCCGCCACGCGACCTCTGACCAAAATAGGAGAATTCCGCACATGTGCGGAATAGTCAAACGCTGTTTCAAATACAACAAACATGTTTCATGTTATATTTTTGGAATTATGCCCAACAGTCTAAAGATCTCTCTGTCTCACCTGAATGACATTGAAGCCTGAGTGAAGTTGAGAACGAGTGACTGCATCGCAGTCATAGCACCAGCCAGCAGTGACCAGAACAAGATGAAGAACTGGTACTTCTTTGGCTCACCAATATGCACCAAAGCATCGTTAACCGTCGCCCCCGCCATTCTATTATATCCTTTGAAGTTCCAGGTTCTGGCACATCTAGATAGTTCAGTATGCTGATACTTTCTGCAACTGCGGAGATGAACGGAGTCAATATCAGATTTATCTTGTGTGGTGATAGATTAACTTATCAGTAAGGCCACCAGGTTTTTATCAGCCAAGATATCAGCGGGTTCCTATTGACCAATATGGGCGATAAGAAACCATTAAGATAGATTGTGGTATATGATACTGCCTTGACTACTATGTAACGTGTTTATCCTGTCAAATTTCAAGCACAACTGCACACATACGATCTCAGATTGTCTTATATACACAAAGCGGGAGCAGCCCTAGTCAGTAAAATTCTCTCTCCGATATATAAAGATAATGATGTTGTCACAAATCTATCTCAACATTTAATAGCCTGGTGTGTCAATGTTTTCATAATTAACGAAAAACAACATCACCTTTCTAGTCTTGTGGGAAAATTAAACCTTCAATTGCAGTTCACAATAGGGCGTGAGCTATGTGAGTGGTTTTATTTTAAAAATAAACTTTGTTTTCGTGAAAATATTTTAATTTCTTGTTATACATGCTCATCAATTACTGCAGTGCCTTGTAGGTATATTTGCATAGTATGTACGAGTTCAAACGAATTTTTGGCAACCAAAAGCTTTATTTTTGTAATCTTATCCCCAGTTATTAATTAGGTCCCTGTGGTATTTGTATTGTCTACATACTTTCACTTCCCTTTTCACATTGGTTTCTATACTTTTCATATAAGGAAAACTATTTAGAATGCAAACTACTGCAGAATCAACTATTCAAAACAAAGGCGGGTCTCTCGTTAGCATAGAACAGTTGCCTCAGTGATCGAATATTGAAACTGGTATCAATATCAGATCAACAACAACTGCACTGCGCTGCCTCTAATCGAATGTGATGTGCATCAATAAGCAATCAATTTCCTCAGCTACTCTCCAAAGATAATGTCATGGCCCAGCAATTTCCCAAGGCTTGTTCAGATGCTGCATAACGCCATCTATTGATAGATATTTGAACCAAAGAATCTCCCACTCTTTCTGTAATCATAATATCGATGTCTAATGTCTTATACATCGATAAGCCATATCGACACCACAACATAACTCTTCCTTTGTTGCTTGTTCCAAGTACCAAGGCCTCCCCACCCTCTAGCATTTCGGCTTTATCAAAATGTATCATTACATCACGTAGCAATTTTATATTTATAAGTATTCACAAACTTTATCAAGTACTCATTGTGTTTCTCAGTTTCATCATAGTGCGTTCTCATCGTATTACATGAATCAGTGTCTCTAGAAGCCAAGCCCAACACCTACATGTATGCTTAAGTCAATGGTTGTTGCAAATGTCAACAGCACTCATGTCCCGGAAGCTATTTTGGGCTATTACGTAAAGATTGCAGCTGCCTTCAAATTAGACCTTTTTGTTGGAGTCATGTTCGAGGATTTCTCATCCATTGAAAAGCATCGATGTGAGTCTCAGTTGATTTGTTAAGGTAATATGAACTTATGTTTGCTCGTCATCAAATAGGTGCTGAAAGACTATTTCCCAGTAAGATGGCACAGGATTACAATTATACATGTCTGATGACGTTGATCATGATGCCAAGAGGTAAAAGCTCTTGAGCATCCATTCATTCACAGGTACATGCCTAACAACACCACTACGAGATAGACCTTTCCCCCTGTAGCTCACTACATGTAAACATCTCAGATTGTGCCCTGTGTTATGTTTGTTTTCAGAATTACCATTACCTGTGACTGATGTTGTTTATCCCTCACATGTTGTACCGCCCTGTGAAGATGCTGCTGTTGATTATATCCAAAGTAGTGTAGAGCGTTATCATGAAAGAGAAGGAGAATGACATAACTCCGTCAGCAACCTCATGGCATCACCGGCAGCATAACTATATCAGCTCAATATATTAGAGTATTAGAGTACTGGCGCAGGGCTTCGCAAAACAACTCCCTCATTGAGCAAACAATAATAATATAACCTAGCTGATAAACAAGTTTGCTCTAAAATTCCCAGAAAATCAATATTTTATTGCTGTGGGCATACGTCCGATTGCCCCGTTATTAGCTTGTTTTTCTCGTTTGTTGGAAACAGGGCTATAGTCAGCTTTCTATATTAAATTATATTACACTATATAACTATATTTATAAGATCAATAGAGACTAAAAAGAATGCTTTGGCAGCATATTCCACGCTAACAAGTTGTTATGCATTGTTGTGAATATTTCAATGGCAATTGAAATTGAATTGCTTTATTTTTATGGGGCTAAGGGTAAGTCAGTGGGTACAAAATGGCTTCTCTGAATACATTTTTTGTCCCATTTTACAAAAAAAATGTGTAACATAATACTCACATTGGCCAAGGAAACTATTGTGCATCATGCATCAATAATTTACCATCCAAAATAACCTCAGATCAAGATTAATAAGTCTGATGTAAAGGTTACTCAAAATTCATTGCCAAAATAAATCTTAACAAAACCTCGTGTTTGTTTTGCGAACTTAAACCAATGAGTTTGAGTATTCATACCATAGGCTCACTTTAGGATTTGGGCACATACAGTGATGCCCATTAGGTGTTTATTGTATCTCATTTTACTCATACTCATACTCATACTAATTATCGTGTAATGATTGCTGCTTTCTCAGAAAACAAGCCTTGTGTGCATAAGAGTATTTGTACATGTCCAATCAGGGTAAAGGCGTCAATTGCCAACAATTAATTGCTGATCCTTGCTAAAGTTATTTCTTGCTGCGAATCAAGAGTTTTCTGCTCCTTATAAAAAGGATGACAATTTCAAATATTTGAACTGACGGAGAGGATCATATAGAAATGATGCACGCCCCTGACACATGGAAATACGAATATTGAACTTTCTTCTGACAAAAAATTACCCATCTATCCTTTAAGATTTTACAAATCAGTAGTCCCTTTATTAATTACGTCATGATGCCCGTGTAGCTCAATTAACCTGGTTGTAATTAGCAGATTCTGAGTGATATCAAATAGCTATTTTTGAACTTGCTATTTCTGATTGCGAAAGGGTGTTGGTTGCACAAAAGTTCGATGACAGTATTTCACAATATCGGGTAAGTGTGAACTGACTTTGCATTGGGGCTTTGACAATTCAATCCACATGATACGAGATTACAGAGTGTTGATATCCACAACCCAATCCTGTAACGAGATGATAAACAAGAAATTATAAACCAGCAAGAAGCATAGATCACAGTTACATAATACAAAAATAAACATTGTGGCTGTTTGCCAGTGGCATCACTAGGCTGAGTTACTATTGTTCACTATTATTTATCCTACCTCTCGCCAGCTCAAGAAGGTGACATTTTCAGCTGAGTCAAAATTGTTGTATTTGAAGCAAACTTTTGCCTTTACTGCCATGGAATTTACATTTGGAGAACCAGACATTTTATTGGAAGGAGACGAGGAGGACGACTTTAGTGATGCATCGTCAGGTATTATTTTCACATTGGGCGTACAATATACTTTATTCTATCAACTAAAATGACCCTCGTAATTATCAAATAGAAAAGAAAGGATTTTAGTAACATTGAGAAAATGCCCTTGTCTCAAAAAAACATTAGACTGCTGTACAAAGCTATGTTTGCAATTAACCTGCTGCTGCAGAATCACAAAACAGGACATGTCAACATAACTTTTAGACTGTGAACAGTCAACAATCTCGCAAGTTTGTTGTTGATAAATAGTGATGATTCAACACAAAATTATTTAACTCCTGGATGGGATGACAATAATACATAACCCTTTTTTTTTGCTGTTCTAAAAACACCCCCTTCTGTCCGGAGTTATTTAATTATTTGGTATTTTTTACATTTTAAAGTCATAATGTCAGCCACTGAGACAAAAATAACAGACCTGTCGGCGAGTTACAGCTCACTTCAATCTCCGAGCTCTCTATCAGCAAGCTTTAGATTCACCAGCACCAAACCCAGGCTGAGGCGGAGCTCTAGCGCCAGAGCATCTCGATCTAATATGCTGGAACAGTCAGGTATGTCGCCCAACACCTTAACAAAACACAGCTCTATGGGCACTGATATGCAGTCATAGCATGACTGCATTTGTTAAGGCCTGTTTGATCTTCTTCTGTTGCTGTTTATTGTTAGAATCTCAAAGATGAAAGGTTTCCACTAGAGAATAGGACTGAGCTTGGTTATTCAATTCACTTTGTTTCCATGGGGTCGAGCTGAGCAAAATTCGGAGCTGTTTGAGCCATGGGAATGCCTCTCGGGTTGCACTGAACTCAAACATTCAGCTCGTGCTGAGTAGCATGAAGTTGAACTGGCGGCAGATATTTTGGTTAGAGTTTCAGCTCGATCTCAGCTAATAGGTACAGATGCAGTTTTCTATGGCGACCCAAGAGGTAACAACTCAGTTCGATCTCAAAATTTGCATGAACACACAGTGAATATCATACTCGGAATTCAGAGTAATTAACCAACTCAATATTCACGCTGACCATTGCAAACTTTCAATGCCCAATGGGTCGATGACCCGTATGATGGGGAATAGTCGCTGCCACTTATTATTAGCTCAAGACATATGTTTTCTGCCGGCAGTAGTTTTCAGGTTGGTCAGGAAGAGTCAGTGCTTCAAAGTGGGCGTAAAATTCTAGGCCAAATTGGCAGGCTAGCGGTCTTAGGAGTCCGTCTATGTTATGGCAAAATTTGTTTTTGTGATTCATTCTTCGATATCATAAAAGTCCTCCTCATAGCTCTAAATGTCATTGCTCATTAGGCCTGAAAAATTTCAACACCAACATTAAAAATGTGTCAAATCTATTATTGACTTTTAAGGGTCTTCGAACTGTTTAAGCAGAACATGAAAGCAATCATCACTTCTAAATGTGGTTCAGGTGTAAACAAACAAACAAACAAGCCATTAGATGAGTAGAATAGATGACTACTAATATCACTGTATCCTAAGTCACTGTCTGACATTTTAAATTTCAGTTGATGGTTCTGAGAGTAGATGTACTGTATCCTTACCAGTTACGACACCATTCGGTAAAAAGCTAGCCAAGCTTCCAGATATCCGCAGATCAGGGTCATGTGACCAAGTATCACAGATCAGACACACTGCTCTTCAAAGGACTAGCTCACTACCCCACACAATGCAAGGGTAAGTAACTCCTTAAGATGATCCTATACACTCCAAACATTCACAGGAGTAGAAACTAATGTTTTTGCACCTTAAATGTGTTATGTTATGTTAAAGCAAGGGTTAAAGTAGAGAGGATCGACGGATTGTTGTTCTTTGCAATTAATTTTGGAGTTATCTCCCCATACTGACCTAGCGCAAAGTCATATTTAATTCGCAAGGTCAGTGTCAATGTTAAATCAACAAATAAAATTGACACTTAATTATTACTGTTTACAAAATGTCAGTTTGTAGTAAAATGAAAGAAATTTGAAAACCTGCCCAAATCTAGATTCCAGTGCGTAAATGATTGACCCCGCATATTTTTCTCTTTGTAGGAGATCAGGGTCACAGAAGAACTTGGCAAAGCTCCCACATTATCCTGTGCCTGGTCATCACCTCCAGCCCGGACACACAGACGGGGCGTCAGACAGCTCCACCCTTCTCTCTTCATCGCTGAATGATGCAGACTCACAACTCAGGTAAGGTGATTTGTATTAAAATGAGTTGTCAATAAACTCTGGGGGTTTCAATAAACTCTGAGGTAAAAAAATCATAATAAAAAAAGAAGAGGGTTTTGAATGAATGTTAAAAAATCAATATCCGTGAAAAGCCAAAAATCTTGTTTTGGAATTGTTAGATAAGACTGGATATAAAACAAATGGATATACAAAAAATTATGATGTCTATTCCACCAAACATTGTAATGTACATTTCTCTTCAGATACTGGGGTGATCTCTTACAAGCCAGCAGAGCAAACACACCTTTACTAAGTTTGTCACAATCAGACAACTTCACAAGCTCTGCTAGTACACCCAGACCCTTCAGTGTGTCTTTAGATGAAGGTGGACATCGAAGTATACGGGAGTCCAGAGGTCACGCAATAAAAACTCCTATAAAAGAAGAAACTCCTGCTTGGCTTGTTGAGCTCAAAGGTAAATAAGCGCACTTTGTTGATGTTCGGTTGACTGACTGGTTGGCTGACTTTATAATGGCTGTGACAGGATATCTGACTTGAATTTTAGATTTCCAATTCAACTCCTTTTTTGCGTCTTGTGACCATGTATTTCTCTGTCTGAATCATGCAAGGAGCAATGAGCAATGACTTGACACAACTGCGTATTTATGAGGAGTCCCATGAGCTCAGTGACATAATCAAAGACCACCATGATATTATTTATAGTAAATGTCAACGTTGTCAACTACTACTAAGTCACGTACCCTGATAAATGTGTTTTGGGTGAAAATGCTGTGACCTGGTCATGATCTGAATTTACATTTTTGCTATAATTGAGAGTTTTGGTAAAATATCATGATTACAGAATTAATTTAAGATTTGAGATTTGCTCATTTAATGGACAAAGACAGCTGGATTCAAACAGAGTATTTTGCATCGGATGTTCTACCACTGCAAACATTGATACGATAAAAAGACAAGTTACGTCACCACAATCTCTTTTAATCGTAGTATTTATCTTTGTAAAGAAATAATAAAAAAGCTGCGCATTAAACACTTATATGGTCAATTTGGGTCATCAATTAACCCAGAGAAAAGTGGGCATGTAGGGCACTCAGCAGTATTGAATCTTATCAGATATGGGTCACTCTTTCACTTGCAAAAATAATGTTTCCAATGTCATTACACAAGAGGGTTGAAGGCATGTTATCTTAGAATTTTGTGTTCTCTTTTTAGGAAGAAAGCATGTCTCTATGGATGAGGTTGAAAACTTGGCTGCATTGATGAACTCGTGTAAGACACCATCGATGGCAAACAGTGCTCTGCATCAACCTAGCAGACAGACATTACACACACCAAGAGAGCCTCCATCATATATGAAATCTACAGAAGCCTCCTTATTCAAAAGGAAGAAGGGTTCATCTTCTTCGCTCAGTCTGAACAGCAGTTTTAATAGCAGTCAGTAGGGTTAGGGTGTCATACGGAGTTGTCTCCCTAAAGAGATGGAGGACATAACACTTGTATGTAAATAGTTTTTTGTCTCACCCATTAAATCAAGGAGGTAGGTTCTTGGGCACTTTTCTAAAATATGACTTTCACCAAAGTGCTGATCTAACATAAAATTTGGTCAAGTTAACACCCATTTACAGTTACATTTGAATGTGTAGATTATGCATCATACTCTAATATAAGGAATATTGTAACATTACTTTCTCAACTGTTCCTCTAAAATAATATCAGGGTCAGTATATGGCTTGATGCCGCCTGCCTTGCGATTTTCATGTCACGCTCATATCTAGAAAACCCATCATGATCAGAAGATTTGCCTTCCGATCATTAGTGTTGTTCAGCAAACATGTGCATGAATTGCTCAGCCATCCATTATATCACATCCTTGCAACAGTTATTGCTTTGCCAACATGATTCTATGTTTACATAAAATAACAAACTGTTTTTAAAAAAAATCAATTTCTTGCCCTTCTGAAAATGTAAAGCTGAGATTATTTCAAGATGCCAAGTCATTTATTGGTTCTCGTTATGGTAAAACTCCTCCCTGCACAGATTTGAGCACCCGAAAGTGTTGCCTTCATCTTACCGCACAACATATATAACCATTTCTACCTCAGCAACAATTACAACAATGGGTTAAGATCTTATTTATGAGTTCTGATTAGAAGTGGGCTCCGATATAGCTCGAAATTGCCCAATAGATTCTTTGTATGATCTTTAGCGCTTATGATTCAGTATGATCAAATAAAATTGGTTAATCTCTTCGATCTGTCAAGATGGTTTCCTCGTAAACATCATTAGAGATTATGAAAACATTACAAGGTGGTTCGATACTGTATATACAATATTGATTAATAAGCATTACATGGCAGCAAATACTCCGCTTAGTGTTTGTTATTATCAACAAGAAAGTCCTGAGAGTCGAACAGAACTTTTAAAGCTCTCTGAAATCGTCTGCTCCGCTGCACTCAGTTTGAGGACTCTCACCAGCTTCATGCATGTCGCAGGCACCTCACGGATAACATCGCAACAGACCATCTACTATAGAATAGGTAAGGAATGTATGAATGTTGCGGATAAAGTTATGAAATGTGTGTGGTTGATGTATTCTTTTTAAGATGCTACCAGCGTGATTACTGGAATTTACAGTTGATACACAAGAAGAATAATTTCCTGTTTCATCTCCTGCCACAGTTTGAAGGAATTCCTGTTATTTCAAATTGCATTTGAAGGACTACCGTTAGGGTGTTTGAGTGCTTATTTGATGACCAACAAAAATCCTTGAGTGAAAAATTAGTTCCAAATGGAGGTGTGAATATAAGTGACAGCAATATAGATTTAGAACAGATTCTGTTCTGAAGGCTGCTTCTCAGTCTCTTGTAGTCACTTCTGCTGTCACCTCTCGCGCTGCAGGTTATCATAGAGAGCACCATGTCACACACCGCCAGTAAACCAGCTTCCAGTCAAGAAGACCAGCTAGTCGACAAAGTGAGGAAGAAATGCCTGACACGAGGCTTTTCAGGGGTGAAATGTTTCAGCACCGCTTTCCGACAGTTCGATAAAGATTTCAGCAGACAAATAAGCATGAGTGAGTTCAAAGATGGTCTGGAGAGGTACGACATCAACATGGAGGAAAAAGAAAAGGAAATACTGTTCCACAACTTTGACAAGGACAGGTAATCTCTCTTGTTTCACTCTCCAAAGACAGACAGTCTACATCAGTAATATCAAACTGACCTTGCATGTTTTGTTTTATACAAAGTTATCACAATTTGATCGCCCTCTATAGCGATGTTGCAATAATTTGTGTGCAGTTACCAAATTAATGGGACTCTCCTGGGACTAAAGTACAAATTGATATAAATTTGTAAATCTTTCATAAATTTTCTTTGGACAAAAGATAAAGCCAAATTAGCTGACTTCAGCATTGTAAAGGTACATATCAGGAAAACAATTTTAGCTATCCCTCTTGGGCTTAACGCTAATTGTCAGGTTTTGTAGATGAGGACAAATATCAGGACATGTGTGCACTTTCAGGTTAACGCAATGGAGTAAGGGAGTGAAGAGCATACATGATTATGTACAGCTTATGTGGGCTGGGAGCTTAAAAATGATACCAAATAAACAGCCTTATTCAGTGAAGCGAATTGTTTTTTTCTTAGTTCAGGATTGATCGATTTCCAAGAGTTTTACCATCAGCTAACCCCACCAATGGCTGGAAAAAGGTTAGAAGTTGTGCAGTATGTATTTAGACATCTAGATAAATCTGGTGACGGGTTTATCCAGACTGCTGAAATTATACGTAAGTATGTGCTGTAGCATTCACAGAGCACAGTATTAGATGACACATAGTATGGGCTACCAGGAAGGGACAGTATCTACCCTAATATCAAATTGATACCATCAAGTTTGGTCAATTTGCCTACACTCCGAGTCGCTCCCGATCCACTGGTCACGCCGCGGCGTGACCAGTGGAAGGGAGCAACAGGAGTACAGGCAGTTGGATCAAACTTGTTCCAACTTGAGCCAGATGCACTGGCTGTCAACTGGCAAATTATTGGACAAAGGTTATCTTTCAAGAGGAATATAGACATAATACGTATATAGCCATTGACTTCAAGGAGCATATAGAAAATGTATGGTCATTGAACCACCATTTCACTGCAAGCTGCAAGTGCAGTTAGAGTCAGAATCTATTTGTGCATTCCGACTGAGAATTTTCATTACCATTTATGGTGATAAAGCACGCATGCTACTTGCTAGCAGCTGGTTAGCTATAGCCTTGGGCCATTTTCCTTTCATTGCAGCATTGTTTGCCGAACGAGCGAAGAGACATCCCCGATACGAGTCAGGGGAGTGGGGAGAAGAGGAGGTGGTAGCTAATCTCCTGGCAGCATTTGAACAGCCTGACAGTAAAGATGGAGTAGTATCTGAGGAGGAATTCATAGACTACTATTCAGCTGTGAGCACATGTGTTCAGGATGATGCCTACTTTGAATCTTCCCTGAAAAGCTGCTGGGGCGTTGAGTAGTTATATATCAGGCTACTATGACACTATGCATATTACCGAGTGATATTTATTACTTGATACATAGAGTAGGTTTCTATACTCTCCTTGCTCATGAATTGTCATTCTCCGCAAATGTTAACGCTTTTAAAAGAAGCATATCGACATAAGGGGATTCACTCTCACTCTCTTGAACATAAAATGAGCTAAAAGGGATATTTTCCAATAATTTTAAAGTCATATTTGGTTCATTGACAGAGTTATAAACTAATATCATGGAGTCTGGAAATTTGGGAAATTCAAGTCGTCAATTGATTGTGCAGCTTTGCAAACATATTTCTTTCAAAACTTTGAGTTATAAAACAAAACAATATTCCATCTATTATTTATCGGGAGATATCAGGAGAGTCTGATTATCCAGCACTGTAATAATACAGACCATATTACTGATTATTATTCAACATTATACTTTCAATCATTGATTTTGCACTTCAGTTCTTTAACCCATGTAATATATTCCTGCTTGGTTTCAGTGACATACTATTAAATATCTGACTTTCCTTTTTAAATGCTTCACTGTTAAGTCATTATCATTTTATATTATTCATTTTATTTCCCCCACAAAATCAAAATGAAAACCCAAGTGATATGTCATGTAGAAAGAAAAATCAATGGAAATAAACAATAAATGTGTAACCCGATCTTAAATAGCCGGCTGACCTTAATAAGTGACTTACTAATCGTACCTATGCCTTGTTTATCACATGCAATGAAAGTCAAATAGAGTGTACTCTTGTGTGTTGGTGTAATCTAATGGTGCAAAATTCCCAGAAACATCCTGGAATATCTGATGTTGAAACTACTCTAGGAAGTGATGGTGGTGAAAATGAACCATAGTTCCTTGGCAATGATAAATATAATAACCCACTGGGAATTCAGTATATAGCTTGAGGTATAAGAGATTAATATATACTCAGAGAACGGCATAAAAGTGTCCTCAATTAAACACAAAACAATTAAGGGATCGTTGGGTATGAACATCTACCTAGGGTTGATTTGATAACACGACGAGTTTATCTGATAATAGAACATTTAGTATAAGTACTACTGCCGCACATGGCGAATGAAGAGGCAATCAGTGTGGCCTACTAAGCAAAACAATTCAGTAACAAAATAACTTTTATCCGCCAAGTCTTTAATCAAGCAGTGTTAATTGAGCAAAACCTAAGAGAGATTTATCACACGGCGCCTCGTTAGGCCCACAACCAGAGTTCAACCTGAATATCTGCTGCTTTTCTCGCTTTTCTATAATTTTGTCTAAGTTAGCTGCCATTATAACCAAGTCCTTGCCATCGACGAGCCCTGCCTCGACCAGCTCCCTGGAGACCGATTCTGTTGTATCCTTTCCGACGGTGAAATCAAACTTGATATCGTGTAATTCTCTCTGATCGTTCCGTAGCCTCAGCACCAGATGCATCTCCTCTGACTCCTCAGATGTGGAAGGTGGAGGGGAGTCTGTAGAGTCCCCATTTGTGTTTGGCGTGGCGGTGTTGGGTTCTCCAGTTGGTTCACCTTTGTGTAAAGAGAAGATAATTCATGTAACAAAATGACAACGGACAAAATGCATATCCAAATTCTGAGCGATAAACCATACTTGGCTTTTTTTAAAGCTTTACAATGGTTTTCATATAGTTCTATTACAGAGAGTGATCTTGAAAACCGGCCAGGGAACCAAATATAACATGTAGGTTGATGACCTAATAGCAAATTGCAGGATGTAGATGGGCTGCGGTGATCTCTTTAGGAGTTGTCTGTTTAAATGTCAAGATTAGACAACTATCAAGTCTTTAATACTGCGCTGATAAATCCTGAATGTGTTAAAAGATAATACGCCAGATCTTCTTATACTGCAAATGCATTTTACATTTACACAGAAAGATAAAATGGGAAGAGAGGATCAGTTTTATATTATTATGATGTTGACCAATTGGGAAATTCCAAGTAGGCCTACTCATTGGAAACAAAAATCCCTACAATATTCATGAAGTAGAATCCTTATGCGTATGTATGTTGCATAAACCATAAACACTCAGTCTATTCATTCATTATGGATGATGTTGACACTCATATCCAGCAATTTTCGAGCAGAGATAACAATGTGGATAGCTCCATTGATATCTCAGTTCTATTCCAAAGGAAATACAAATCAGTGGACAGCTCCATTTACTAGTCGGATGCAGTGTTTGTATTATCTATCTGATCTTCATGTGAAATCCTCATCATTTCTAGTTTGCTGAATAGTTAGATTTTTTTATTGTAGATAAATTGAGTAATGGTACTTTACCAATGACATCTGTGGTATATATTCATATTGTATAGTGCTCAGACGCTATGAGGCCCCATACAATCAGTGTCTTGCGACAATCACAGACATCATTATGATGTCCGAACACGAGGACAGTAACTCACCAGCAGCGGCAGCAACTGGGGGAGCTTTCACCGTTTTGTCACCAGCAGCGACAGCCTCCTTAACCTGCTTAGCTAAGTCTTCTCTCTCCTCTATCCGAGGTGTTCTCTCATTCTCATTCTGAGCTGCTTTACCTGTACATAATAACACACTCAGATAAAATCATCCGGCTGAAATATTCTTATCGAAGAGAAAATTAGGCAATGTACACATTATACTAGTGGGAACAATATTTTTTTACACAATTTACATTAAATATTACAAAAAGCTATCCCATAATCATATTTGTAGATGATTCATTATGACCTTGCTTTGCATTATGGGTATAACATAAACATAAATACTTTTTATGTTTTTAAATAAGTATATATATGTTTATGTGGTTGAATTACATTATAAGACAGTTTAAAATGTGCAAGCTCTATAACTAAAAGGAGATCAAAACTCCTCAGAGGAAGGATCTTAGTATCAGTAAGTTGTGCTGGCTGCGTATAAGAAGAGAGGAAGTATAGAATAGAAGGTAGCAGTGCGCAAAAACCACAACCGAGGATTGGCTGAGAACAAGTGAAGTATTAAATTGGTCAGCAACTCAAATCTGATCCTAGGTGCACCGAGAAGGCCTAAGTATGTAACTTGTCAAGATGTACATCTATGATGTCTGAATAGTTTCTAAGGATGCGAATGATCTTGTGAGATTTATTGATATATTGGCCTCTATGATTTCTAGGTAAATGTGCGATATGGGCGCCACTTACGAAGTGATAGCCCTAAAGCAGACAACTCAGAGGGACTCAGGGTTTGGTCTACCAATATTAAAAACATGCATGTGACGACAATTCCCATTCATACAATATCTAATTCACCACTCATGTAAAAGACTACCAAGAGACAATTAATGCATGTTATCTTTCCTTATGGGAGGCACTCTTTCCCCCATCAATAATTCATACCCAGAAGGACTTTGAATTTTTCTACCATGCAAATCTGATACAACTTTATCATATGTAACTGCCTAACTATTACATGCTTTGGTCTTTGGGTAGCCTTTTACATACATGAAAAGGAAACATCTGATATGTAGGAATGCTTTTACAGAGACCCTCAAACTTTGAGATTTCCACCACTCACCCTCAGGGCTGTCAGAGTCCATATCATCGTCAGACCACTCCCAGGTACCGTCCTCAGTCTTATGTAGCCGACCACTTGATCCGGGTACTCGTCTCACCTTCTGAGCTAGTGCGCTCCCTCCTTCTGATATAAGAGCCTTCAGCAAGTACGCCTACATCAACATGGAGAAAGAGAAGGTGAAACAAGCTCATGGTCTTAAACAACCAGCTTTTTCTTGCTTATCGTTTGAGAGGTTTGACACTTTCATATTAACAAAAAAATGAAACAACTGTTGACAACCATCCAGACCCAAAAAAAGACGTCATTCAGTTGAATTACTGATTAGAACCAGATTGTTCGGGGATGTACTTTGTGAGGAGACGGGTCGGGCAGTGACAAGTCGGTACATAGAAGCCAGTTACCCTATATGCCTATCTATGGTATCAGATATGTAATTTGTGGTGGAATATCAAGATATGCCAACAATCAATCAAATGCTGGCATGGAATGTATGTCTCTGAATAGGTTTGTTTGATGACACAATGATTATGTGGAGTGGCCTGCCAGCTGCTATTAAAGTGCAATATCAACTTGTCTGCTAAAATAAATGCCCACTGATTGGTAAGTTGCAACACATGACCGATTGATACCGGTCTAGGCTTTTTAGCATTGACATGTTTTCTCGGCTGGATTTAATTTAAAGATAACAGGAGGGCCTTCAAATTAACTACATTTTTTAAGTACCCACCTTATCCTTAGCTTTCCTAGTGAAGAAGTCATGCTTGACCAGGTCTTTAGCTGTTGGCCGATCTTGTGGGTCCTTTTTCAGGCATTGTGTTATCATCTTACGGAAGGTTTTACCATAGTTCTTATACTGATGTTCATCTTCTGCCCCGCTGTCTAGAGTAGGAGGGTCGTTCTGTAACGTCAGCATCAACACTTTCATCGGTGGGAATTTGTGATAAGGAGCAGTACCTACAAAATAAGTTTAGGTTGAGTCATCAACATATTATCAATACTCATCTATTTATTCATGTTTATAGGTGAGTGCACTGAATTCGGTTGTATTGATCCAACATTTATGACGCCCCTCTAATACCCCTTTCAAGGATAATCGACGAATCTCAATCAAGAATGTTCTCACTGTAGCTAAAAATTGCAAAATATGGCAGTAATGAGTGGAAAAAAACTAGTATTAGTATAATATCATAGATAGAGTAGCGAGGGAGTCAACTTCTGCCCTTCTCAAGGCACTACATTGGATTCCCGATCAGTATTTGTTTGGTAGTATGGAGTATCCTGGCATGTGAACCATTATGTGCAAAAACTCATCATAATGTGAAGAAATTGATGCATCCTATTTCAGCAGCATAAAATCAACACTAACCACTCCATATAGCTCAATTGAATCATAGTGTAAACAGAGGCTGCATAAACTGCCAGCTAATTACAGCAAAAACAATAAGATTTCATAATGTTAGTCAGCATGAAACGAATTACATCATAATAAGCTCACTTCAGTAAATACTGCAAGTAATGAACATAAAAGACTATTATGAATAGAATTCACATGACGGTGAATAGAATTTGTACCTAGCTGATAGGTACCATAATGATACTGCAGATTAGAAGTTATACCAAGGATGCCCATACCACAATTATTTATTTCATATTGATAAGCTGGACATACCAGTGGCCAGTTCTATGGCAGTAATACCAAATGACCAGATGTCTGCTTTGTAATCATATCCCGTCTCCTGCTCCATAACTTCTGGTGCCATCCAGCATGGTGTTCCTGATATCAAAAATACATATGTGAGGTACAGAAGTAAACTAAAAGTTCAGGACTCTGCAAATATTGGTTGGTAGCACTCAATCATTAGCTAATTTCGATGAGAGCCCATCTAGGTCTAGTATGTCTATATTCACTCTTATCTTATCTGGATTTTGGTATTTATATTTACATTGAAAATTCGCAGACTGACAAGGAATGAAACCACTTTCAATTTGAGAGTGAACTCAATACGATTCAATAATGCGTTCAAAAATCTTTGAACTTTGTTAAATAATTGATGAAGAGGATTTCCATCAACAAAAGCTCTAATAATTTCAGTTCAATAGTTTATTTTTGTGAGTTTTGCCTTTGATTTGTTTGCGGGGCCTTCAGATACTGGCAGATGCCCCATAATTGTCTTCTCTTTTCCATGTTTACACAGAGTTACCACATTGAAATATCACATGTCAAATGTGGAGTTGCTGAGATAAGGCTATGTATGTATGGGATTAGAAACAAACATAGTACAGGATTAAAAAAATTGAACCTTGTTTTTCGTGAGGTCTGATTTGAACATCTTACTGGTATATTTTACTGATGAGCAGCAGTATGCGTTGAAAAATCCAAGAATGTTTCAAACACTCGCAAGAATGCGATAAAATTTTGAACCTACAAGCTACCTCAAAATTATTGTATGAACAAGCAGAATGGCCTTCTGCAGTTTGACCAAATCCAATAGCATAGTGCCCCAGTGGTTAAACCACTGTACCAGTAACCAATGTACTACATTCTTACTGTGTAACTATTAATATATGGCATGAGACACGCAGGTACTTACCAACAAATGTATGGCGGACAGAGTCTCGGGTCATCTCTTTACCTACAGCAAGCCATGCACTCACGCCGAAGTCAGCGATCCTGACAGTACCATCTTTGGCAAGAAGAATGTTACCGGCCTTTATATCTCGGTGAATCTGCCCATTACTATGGAAGTATTCTAAAGCTTTCAGCACTTCCTTCAAAACAGTAGCAATGGATGCCTCATCAAGAACCCCACTTTTGGTGTGGCATGTCTTCATCCTATGTTTGATAATGTCTAAAAGAGATCCATGATCACAAAGCTGCATGACCACAAACAACTCATCTTTCACAACAAAAGAAGTAAAGTACTGTACAACATTTTCATGTTGACAATGGCTCATTGCCTGAATCTCCTTCAAAAGTTCCTCAACTGAAGTGTTACACTTTTCCAAGTTGATCCTTTTAATGGCCACTTGCTCCTTTCTAGGCTTGTAAGTTGCTCTCTGTACTATGGAGGTTGCTCCTGATCCTATGACATCTCCCATTTCATAGTCATCTTTGTCAGTCGTCCAGGTGAGCTTCTCTGGAGCAGCCATTTCTCCCTAGAAGTAGCCAGAGGTATGACAACTAAATTTCTCCAAATGAATGCAGGCATCTACACTGGAAGTGATGACGTTTAGTGTGGGTAGAAATAAAGCAACCCAAATGATGTTTGAAGTTTTCTCATAAGTTTTCTATGGGGAATTTTCAACAATTTCAATTCAGGGATAAGTTTAGAGTTGTCGGTCCATTGTACAAGTGTAGAAAACCTCTTAGTATCCCAAATGAGTTGCAAGACTCCATACACATTAAATAAAGCTGTGTGACAAGGCTACATAATATGACCTACAAACTACTAATTAGATATGGTGAATATTGTAACCTACAGCTCTTATTCTTGTTGGTGACCAAATTTGTGCGAATACACCCATTCTATCAACATTGTGTGTGTTACAAACAAGTTTGTTCTCTCTGGCGCCTTGATCTATACACCAATTTTCCGTATCCTCCCACCACTACAGAGGGAACAACTTGTTCTAAAGAAATTCTGGATCGGTGAATTGTTTGGACCTAGTGAAGTGAGAATGGCTTGACTTTTTTCCTAGCAGGGTTTATTTCACTGCCAAATTATCAATGATAAATGTGCATGTGAACAATTGTATCATCAGTTTTAACAGCAAAGACACTCTGGTACAAAAATCAAGTAGACCAATATAACTTTGTTCTATTCTTTTCCATACTGACCCTATGTAGGTTGTTAGAAAACAACTTTCAACTGATGAATTCTGTCAATTTTCATACAGGTTTGTTCCTAAAATGTGTCCGATCAATCCAAAAGAGACAGCTGTTTTTTCCATTCTTCCGTGGCTATCTATAATTACAACTTCATGTTTGCTCTGGGCCAGCACATTATACTACTTTATAAATTCTCTATCAAACCAGCAAGAGTAGGTAAGTTTAATAGTCAATTCCATTGATGTTCAAAACAAGAAAGGTTGACCATGCTCAATTGGACACATACTTGTCACAAAATCCAAAATGAAAACCAGTGTAAACCAGCATGTTACAAAAAATTATAATGCTAACTAACCTGGAGCGAGACAATGCTTCCTTTTCTTGCGGCACTCATCGTCCTTCCCACCATACTTATTCTTCTCACCACGCTGGTTTTACGGCCAAGACCGTGGATGTCACAAGCTAAGGCCATGATCGACAAGGTGACAGGCACTAACAGAAGTGTGGTAAGTTGATGTAAGGAACCCTAGGTTGTGTAGAATAACAAGTTTATAATCCTGTTAGGGAGTTTGTAAAGTTCATTTTGCATGCAAGCGTGTATGTTATATAAATATAATTGCATTTTGGGTCACAAAACCAGGTGCAGTGTTCTCAGCACACAAAAGCTGGTTAAGGATACTCTAGCGCTAATAAACAAAATTCTTGAACTAAATATCAGCTATTGACCTTCTGTTCATTAAAAACTTCATTCAGATAAGAGACTGTCATGGATAAAAACAAGACACTCATATAAAACAGTTTTATTGCAGTTTATGAACGGGACAAACACCATAAAAAATATATTGAGCCAAGATACAAGAATAGAAAAATATTGTATAAATTAGTGTGGTATCTCCAACCAAACCTTGTTCAATGAAAATCGTCATAAAATTTGCTCAGTAAAATCTTAGGAAAGTTTATGTTCGGCAACAAAGGTTATATTTGGTTTCAGCAACGTAGAGTTTGATGGCTCCGCGTAGAGTTTTCGAATGTATTACCCAGAGGGCTACTGACAGTACTGCTAGTCCAAGGGAAATAACAGCTATATAAGTTGACACACCAAACTTTATTTCCATTGATTCCTCCAGAGAGATGGGTATTGTGGCTACATCGAGATGTTGGACGGTCTCACTCTGCCGTTTCAGCATCAATGCCATTGCCAACATCTGATACATAGCTGAAAATTGAAACATGGGACTGCAATGCACTGAGTTGAGCTGTTTTATAAAGCAATCAGCATAAATAGAATCATCTGACATGTTCGAGCGTGGCAGGCCCCATTTGAGACAGTGAGACGATAAGACACTGGAATTCCTTGAGAAAATCAGATATTAAAAACTCAGTTGGATTTGGTCCAAAAAATAATTGAATTCAAGAAAAGAGAATTTGTCATTGAATGGTAATTTGTACTATAGCTTTTGTATACCTGATGCTGCGATAACTGTGGACGCAATCATACTCAATATGACATGTTTTATTATAAGGCTGACAGCTCCGAGCGTCAATGTTGCCAATACACATATACATGCCACCACCATGCAAGACTGAGCTGAACGTGTCATCCTAAACGCTGTCAAAATAAATTTGAAATTAATGATTTATCCAGCACAGACCTGTAGATATTTTGTTAACTCCAGTTTGTGATACAATCCTGAGACGGAGATCTGCTCTTTAATTCTCATGTATATAAGGGAATGATGCCATACAACAGATTGGTTATATCATAAAGGAAAGTTAGGAATATCTGGCAGTTGCGCCATTTTGATCCTAGGTATGAGGATGAGTCTGGGACATTCATGAGCATCATGCAAGAGAATCAATAATATTTCATTATAAATTTATAATTAAGTTGGTCTTTGACCCTAGAGACTAATAATTAATAAAACCAACAATATGTTTAAAACAATTAAACATGATAGCTACTGAATCTAAACTAGACTCCAGTGTTTATCCGTTGGCATTCTGCATGCACATAGAAAATAAGAATCACTGTTTTGTATCGTGCTATTTTGCAGATCCGATGCCGGTTAGAAACATCATGGGCGCTGTGTTAGGTCAGATACCAGCAAAAATACAATATGTACACAAGTTACTACTATACATGCCATTGTATATACATAGAGTATACCATATATGTGTGTATATAGTCTGGTGTCCCACAAAATGTATACATTAGTTAGTATGTGACATTCCCAAGCCAAAATTGATTCACATTCCTCACAAGGTGTAATATAATGGAATTATTATAATCGCATTGACTTTAGAAATATGAAGCAACTAACTTAGATAAGGCCCGCTGGCATAGGGATATGGTGCTTGTCCAAGCGGATTGTAGTGAACACATGTGTTAGTAGCGAGTTCGATGCCTTTAAAACTATCCACTTCCACCATCATTTCATCTGAAATGCAGATTAAATGCAAACTGTGATTACATAATGTGAAGCAAACCTTTGTGCAGTTCTGCAAGTCCCACCAAGGCATATATGTAGCTATAGATATAGCAGTTTTGTAAAAAGATATGGGTTCTGGGGATCTATGGATATATCTATATTGTTTTATTTCATTTTATCTCATAAATTTCCTTGCATCATATACTCTGAATGCAACTCAAAGTTTCAAACTAGAGGAAGATATGCTTCTAAATGTTTCATCAACAATGGAGATATTATTGTCACAAGCAGCAATTGAAAAAAACAGTTTGGACTTGATACCATCCTCCAAAGAGAATATGAAATCTGCGAGAATGATGCCTTGTTTCCGGATTGTCAGACTCAATCGAGGAATCGGAGAGAGAATTGAAAGTACTTGAGCTACGCGATAACAAACATTTGGTCGCTTCTTCTTATTGAAAGACAACAACATCCCTCCCTTCCATCCTCACCCCTCTTCCCAGCATTTCAACAGTGACAAGAGTATTATTGGACAATGAGAAAACTGGCTTACCAGGTACAAGTGAGCAGGTCTTCCACATACCAGCTTCCAGCGACTGGGCCAGTGCTACCTGCTCATTAACCTCCTGCCCATTTACCATTGTGGTACTGTTCAGAGTAACAATAAAATATCCACTTTTTGTGGTCAGATTCAGACCCGCATTTTCCAATATGGTCTCTAAGGTCGAGCTAAAAAGAGGATATTACAATTGTTTTCAAGATGAATTTAACATTCAGAAGTGCATTATGGTCTGGACTTATACCCATGGGAGATTGAGTTGATCAGAGAAGAAATATGTGAGTTAGTGATATACATCGTCACAGACAAAATAGGCTAGAGTTATAAGTAAATTATTGCTCGAGAATTATCGACCAAAACCAGTTTTAGACATTGTTAAAGTGTACAATATTGTTTGATGTACTCATTTGTTTCAAAGTATGGTAGTTCATACAATGAAAGCATCATAATGTGAAGACGCATGCTCAGTAGATATATCCAGGAATGGAACCGAGTAGAGATAACAAGGAAGCTAAACTGAGACCTAATAAACTGAGAGATGATAGAATGACTTACCTGTTGTAGGTGACCAGCTCCCACTTATCTATGGTGTAACATAGAATCAGCAAAACAGTGATAAGAATAGTGGAGATGAAAGACAGTGCTCCGGTCTGGTTAAAAGTCAGTGCTGCCATCTTATAGTGTCATATGATTTCAAATTGCATGAATGAATATTTTATGTCAAGCTCAAATCACATTACTGATCAGCTGAACGCAGCAGACTGAACAGTTCACATTCAAGTCTAATGGTTCTTTTCAGCGAGCTGACTATTTCAAGCACAGGCAGCGTCTGAAATATAATATTATATTTACCTCGTAGCTAGTCATGCCACACAGAAAATATCGATTCTAATTGAACTATTCAAAGAAGTTATTATAATGCAGTTTTATTGAAAATCAATGCGGCACTTGTTGTGTTAGCAGTTAGCACATTATTGTGGCTAACAAAACAAACGTAACAGACAGACGAATCCACACAAAAATAATCAGCACACTGATTGGTAGCATTTTGTTTTGCTTCCAAGAACAAAACAAAGGGGCTTTTGACATAAGGATAATCCTAGGGTGTCACCAGTGAGGTACTATCCCTGTCACACAGCCACAGTCAAAAGTGACCATGTGACAAGGCTAGTTAAATAAAGTTTAAACTGAATCACAAGGATGTTTGACGAATAATGCTATGCAGCCCTGACACCGATATCATTAAAAATAGAGGAGAGAACAATCAATAACACTGACTCAACTTATAGAAAAGCAAATTATTTACGTGTGACTTAGTTAGAGCTCTGGCGCCCTGTCTGACAGAGTATGACTATGCGTCTGATGAGCTTTCATGTAGAGGAACAAGGTATGTTGTGGATAAGCCGAAGTGTGAAAAGAATGAATGAAACTATCTTATTGCATGCCTTTTAACCTCGACGAGAGCGTTACGAGAATATAAATTCCCTTCAACCATGCACAGCTACCTCAACAGTGAAAAATACTCCACTCCGTCTCCCCCACTTTTTCTCTTTGCTATTACTAAAGAGCTAGAGCTAGAGCTAGAGCTAGAGCTCCTTGATATCACATTTTGAAAATTTTGAATTTTCATAGATTTTTGTTAGGAGTTGTCTATTTATTTTGATTGAGTGGACAACTACTATTATATATTACAAAATTGATTATTATTACACTACATTGTGTTTGTACAGCAAACGTTATAGTTATAGGGGCCTAGACTTTGGCCTTCTAGAACTTGGATGTTTCTCTTCAGAGTATGATAGACTGAGATCCACAGGAATCCAGATATTGTAGCCAGCACAGTGGCTATCCAGGAGTATATAAGAGACTGTCCAGCCTTACTCTCAGTCAGCAGTATGGGTATCTCACTCATTAGGACCTCGTGCTCAAAAGGAGATAGCGCTTCATGCATTCGGGTCCACATTGTTAATCCAGTGAAAAGCTGATAGAGGGCTGAAAGTAAAGGTGACACTGCGTCATACCAACATGGGTTGGTTGAAAGGTCAGTCTCTTTTAATATAAACCCTCTCATCTGACTAATGTCTTCCTGTATCAAGACTAAACAGATGTCGATATCCAAAAACTCAGAGCTGTTTCAATCTTGAAAAAATCTGGCAAGTTTTGTGTGATGTAATATGCTACATGCTATCTAGGCTACCTAGGTATAAATGGTCACAACGCCACCCCCTTTCAGTTGAAAACCGTTGTGGGGGGAGCACAACTCTTTACTGTGGCAAATAAAGTGGGATAGAAGATTGATTTGTACACAGCTACATACCTGCGGCAAGGCACAGGGTAGAAGTTACTATACAAAGTAAGACTTGTCCTCCAATAAAACTGAACCATCCAAGTAACCAGGTGGCTGATAGGCACACAGAGGAGACAATCAGACAGGTGAATGACATTCGCGTCATTGTGTGTCCTAAAAATTGAATATATACATTTATACAATATGTGAAGGAGTAGTTTGATCGGATGAGGAAAGCATTGACTAGGGTAGTTTAAGTGCTTAAAGTGTTCTGGGAGAGCTAGTAGTAGCATTTCAATACCAACCACTCTCCTCTCCCACCTTACTTACCCTACCACTTTACCCGCCCCTTGTCCTTGGGTGGAGAAAGTGTTGAGGAAAGTAGGGTGGGTGGAGAAAGTGGTTGACAATGAAATGCTACTACCAACTATCCCGGCACAGTTCAAGCGCTTAAACTAGGATTAGGGATATGAAGCCAGCACTATGTATGCGTGCAGAGCACTGATCTAAAGTGGATAGAAGAAATTTTGCATTTACGCTAGATAGACATAGACAGTTTTCTTTGAGCTACACACGGTAGGCTATTTGCTTGATTGTCAGTCAAATCATAACGTACCGAGCGCCTTTTGGGACTAAAGTACAGCAGCTACAGTTACTGTAAGTAAAAAGGAAATCTATTTACAAATAAAAACACTTACTGTAGTATTCAGGGCTGCTTCGATTATACTCACTAGGTCCAGAGAGGGAATAAATTATACAGTCTTGAGATAGCCAAACAACGCCACTGGCAGTGAGATTTGCCTTTTCAGTTTCTACAATATGAGAAAAGCTTTCATTTTATTTAGAAATTGTTGATATTAACAGTGATACAGACAGTCTGAAATTTATTGCACAAGACCAATTAGGGTCATGCTAATGGTAAAACTTCAGTTCATAAATTGTTATATTTATGTCTAAGATTTAATCGGGTTTAATCCTCAAGATTTTGAATTACGTTTGATTGAGACCCAATATCTGACAGAATAAGAAGTTATAATGAGCAACTGAATTTTTTTTTAAAGTTCATTGTGCGGATATCGGCAATAATGTTCATTTCAGGAAAGTGACATGCATGATTTTGCATGATCACTTGTGAAATAATATAATAGTTCCGCTATTAATAGAGCTGTTCAATCATCTCGATATCGGTACACACCATAATTAAGGTCCTTGAAGTGAAGATCAAGGGTTTAATATGTGTGTGCAGTTCATGTCCAAGAATAAAGATACAAGAGTGAAACTCTTCATTTCAGGTAGTTCATCTCCATTTCTATCAGCAATTTAGAGTTTGAAGATGCGAAGATCAATCTTTGTTACAAAGAGAATCAAGGATTGTTACAAAACTAATCGTAGATATTTTATCATGCCAAAAACTAGAACTTCAAGATTTTTGTCCAGCTTTGTGCCTTTTAGTATTCATCTTCTTAAAACTGTGAGATATGGTTCAAACTTAAAATGGAAATGTGTTTTTAGCACAATAACCAAATTTAACTCCAAATTCCTCGATTCCATAACTCACCATTAACGGTATCACATAATCCCATCATGCCGTTTATCATGGTTTTTGAGACTGCCAGCTGGGTGGTATTGGATCCTGGCACATAATGGTCCAGTAAGAAATATGATGGATAAGATGTGATGTCAATCCCGGTCCCTTCGGACAAAACTTGCAACTTTTCTTCATTATATGTGATGACCTGACAGAAAAATATAAAACTTAGCTTTAACCTTTACAAGGTCACTGGATTGTCTTCGATGTGCGCCCAAAATTCAGATTTTTGATATAGCACTTTTTTTTTGCATCTCTTACAATAAAATGGCAATTACTCAGATTAAATGGTATAAAAATTAAGTTTAAAGAAACAAAAATGTTCGGACGCACAGTACTTAAACATTGCGAGGGCTTTTACCACTAGACATAAACAAGCTTCATTTTAAATCAAATTACATGGCTAATGGCATTACAAGTCAAGGAGAAAGTTTGAGCTGACTTTGCAGACATGAAAGGACTATACAAAAAAACTGGTGTCTACGCAATACCATACACATTGTAACAGCGCAAAGACATAATATTATAATATCATATTACATCTGTTTATGGTACTAGCACAAATTATAAATAAGTATTTATATTTATATAATACATACCTCCCATTCCTCTAGGGTGAAGGCTAATACCACAAGTACCATAGTGGCTGTCGTAGTAAGAATAGCCAGAGCACCTACAACTCTCCACTGCGCTCTGTGTCTGCCCTTATTCCATCCAGCTCGCTGGTGGGGCCCAGTAAAACTTTTCCGTTTTGATTTGTCCTGAGATTTCTTTTGTTTTCTTGCTGTTACTTTGTCAGAGTCTGCTATGGTTGACAGGGGTGTTGATGCCCGTTTCTCTACACCATGAGCGCCCTCTGGTACGGAGAGGAGACTCACCCTTCTTCGTGGAGGATCCTCCGCTATGGTTAGCTGTTTCGTCGGAGACTTTCGCGACGGGTGGATTCTCTCACCTCGATTCATGACCACGACCTTGTTTCTTGTAGCAGCTGGTCAACAACGGAACTGAACCTGGTTAAAACGCACTGTACCATAACACAGGCATCATGCCTGACAGCCTGTCAGCATTTCAGAACAGCTTAAATTTTCCAACTCATCTAATTAATTAACTAAGACTGTTCATTCGTAATAGCATCAAATGGCATTGAAAAGCAGCGAGGGTCAAATTACTGATTAAACAATTATCCAAGCTGTTATTTCATGAATTTTTAACACTAAATCCATCTAATGCGCATTCATAAGATTCTGATGGTAGCATATTGAGAGCTGTTTGATTCGCATGCAGTTTAACACCTAAAAACCTACAAGTTCAAGTTGAGTATGCCAATATTTAGTCCACTTACCAAATTCATAAACAACAGTCCTATAGGCAGTTTATCCATGATATGAAATATGTGCTATTAAACATGAAAGTCGCAATTAGCGACATATTACTATAACATTTCACCAGCCTATTGAAAGTGTTAGAGTGTTAACAGTTATAGCCGACAAAAGCTATGATTTACAGCCACAAAAATGACTGTTTTCCAATGGCAGCATTTGCAGATGGAATAATAGATTGTAACTATGTCTTATTCAAATAAGCAAATGAAGTAACTGGATCAAAAATCTTTAATGACTCTGATCTTAGAGATTTTAAAATATTGAATTCAATAGTCCTTCATTACATGCATATCGATTAAGTCTGCATGAGAAGTGTGTTACAGCAATGACAGATCTTTTCTATTGTATTATATAAATAAATATCTCTATGATGTGAAAATATTTTATTGGTGGCTTTTACCATCATTTGAGTTGCATCATAATGAAAAGGCAAAATAATTACAACTGCCTTCGGTGATGTCTTTCCGTTCAAAAGAGAAGAAGGTGTAAATTTGATCTTTTTCATAAATAAAACAATTATTTATTGAGAGTATAGCTCATGTAAAACTAACCTAGTAAAACTATCATAGTATATTAGGTCTAAAAATAGCAGATTGGAGTATGTTTAAGAAAATTTGCCATCATCGATGCATTTGCAAAAAGAGTATAATATATTATATATAAAACTGGAAGATGCCATCAGCCAATAAATTAGTCAATTGCATTTTGCTCACAAATAATAGTATGATTAAGCGCTGACTCTTTGCTGCTCCATACTGAACCATTCACAAAAAAAATCCTGTCACGTTCGGCAAGTCAGTGACATATCAACCAAAATCGTGAACAACCCCCTGACAACAGGATGCAGTTGCGACTACTTTGAGTAAAGAATGCAGGTTTATACAAGGTATATGGCTATATAGCGAAATAGAATTTTCCTGAGCTGATGAAGCTTTATGAGCCCCAGTCAATCAATCGTTGGCCTTATTTAGCCAAAACTAAAAAATAGACAGTAAACTTTGCTCACTAGAACAATAATTGACTATTTTAGATCAAACAACATATGAATCCTAGCGCTGACAGACGCGGCGGAAATGATCTCAGACTATAGTCATGACATATAAAAATGATCTCAGACTATAGTCATGACATATAAAAATGATCTCAGACTATAGTCATGACATATAAAAAGAGTTAATAATACTTGATGTTAGGCAAGAGAAGACAACTGATGAAAGAAACATAAAAAATGGTCCACTAGAAACAGTAGTAGGTTAGATATGTGAATAGATTCAGAAACACTGATGGTCAGATTCTCACACAAATTTAGGCTCTGTAGATTTCTTCTTCATAGAGTGAGTATAGAATACAGGTTTATGTGAGGGTCGTGGGGAGGAGTCACCGCTCTCTAAAGTTGGAGGCGAGGAAATTATGTGTTCAATGGATGATGTAGTCGTGACAAGAGTGCCTTTAGGGGATGACGAGAGGAAAGTTCCACTCATTCTTCTCTCATTTCTTATAATCTCATTAGTGATGTCCGGTGCCCCAATGTCAGGGAGTAAATGCATCGCCCTCCCTGTTGTAACAGACCTTGTAGACTGAGATCTTACAGGGGTTGATGAGGAGTAAGGTGCCCGTCCCGCTGGAGAGTAAAAAAGTGGACTGCTTTGTGTCATGGGATGGTTAGCAATGTTCGATGGGCTAGATTTGATCTGTGCAGGCTTGCCGTCAATGTTAATCTCCACAGTTTGTGGTGCTAGGACCAGTGGTTGTTTACCGGCTCGGGGGATGATTTTGACCTCTATGCTGGCTGACTTCTCCACACTGTTAATGGTTTGTGTTTTCGTGACTGATTCAGTGGCTGGGGGTGACAGAACAGGTCTACTGTATGGCATACTAGCAGATCTCATCACTTGGGTATGGTACATGCTCACTTTTGGTGCATCTGGAACAGAAAAAAAAAATAAATATACACTTCACTACTGAAAACTTGTCATGCGATTCATTTATACACATTTCTGCATTATGCACAGATTTTCAGTTGGTAGCAACATGGCTTGAATCAACCAATGAGTCACTTAGTTTGCTACATTCGCCCTCCTATGATATATAAGGGAACAGAGATTGATTTTTATGTTACAGAATTATCTTTTCCTCTCCTATGAGAAGGCAACCATTAAAAAACTTGACTTGGTATGACTTAAATGGGATTGATACACTACAGCTATGTGCTACATTATATACTAAGGCATCATGCAGGTGGCAACATTATATAACAAAGCATGCAATGGCCAACGCATTCAACAGTAAGTGTCACTGAGCAAGCTCAAACTAGTGGTACTATTGGATGCATTTTGTGCTGATATGTCAGTATTCCTGTGGAAAAATCATAATGAAGGAACATATAAAGAATGAGCCAATGAGTTGTAATCACTTAGTCACAGGAAACATAGAAAAGCGAGGGCAGTAAAAAAGGTCAAATTATAATTGGTCAATTTTGCAGGAGCAGAGAATAACAGATATGAAGCTTTCCACATGTTATGCCCTCACTACTAAATTCACATTAAAACTGGTCATATCTCATTGCTAGATTCATGAAATGTTAAATTCCTCACATTCCTACAGCCTTTCGAAACAGAACATAAAACAAAATAGCGCCCACCCCACATATATTCAATGAAATCTTTCAAATATGCAATGCACAACCCACGACATAAGAATTTTTTACCGCTTGAAGTTGTCAATTTTGTTGAGAAGTAGATTTTTGTTCTACAAGATTTTTGCAAGTAAATCAAGTAAAGTGAAGAGAGTGAAGATTAAGGCTGTTGGCACAAATTGTGGAAGTGGCAGAGATAAATACACCCTAGCAGCGTTGTGTGCGATGAACAAAATAATTCAAAGCTTTCAGCCTACAGACTCAATAGTGTACTGGTTACCTTGGCACAACACTGTACAACATGTTGTGCATATAATGCTCAATTGCCATGTGTGTACGTTATACATCAAAATTACATGTGTATGCCAGTGACATCCCTGCAACAAGGAAATTACAATGGAAACATAGAAGCAGGACTTGCAGCTGGGATAGAGCTGAAATAATTGGTAAAGAGGCTCGGAAATATAAATAATAGGATTAACCAAGAGAAGATGTCAGCCTACTGTATTGACAACTTGCTCTGGTTTGAAATGTTTTCTTTAGAAGTTTTAACTAAAGGGGGAGCTACGGAAACAGCAGATATATTTCTTTGTTTATGTTGACAACCAACACCGGAGAACATGGGTTATTAAACCATATCCATGGACGGGAACAGCTTTCAATATTCCACAAAAATGACAACAACACAACCTCAAAGCGGAGTGATTTGCGTATTTGCTATAAACCTTACTTATAAATGTGCTGTGAAATAACGAAAAAGGTATTAGTGATAACTTGAGAATGAAAGGTTGGAGAGGACTATCATCACAGCCCGGTACACCTTATTTGTGTCTAGGACTTTGAACTACAACTTTTTGTTGTTTTCTCCATATCAGGCAAACGGGTTAAAATGGTAAAGTGAAATTCAATATGATGTAAGGCAATCAATTGAGTACTTGAGTTCCGATGATTACATTTATAATTTATTGAGGACAATTGCAGCTCAACTCTAAACCACATAACTGCAGCATCGCCCGTTAAGTTTCCAGTATTCTATATAAACACAGAGAAGCGTAGACTCAAACTTACCACTGCCAGAGAGAGGAGTCTCGAGAGAAGACTTAGATTTATCGGCAGCCGACTCAAAGTCAGAATCGTCACTATCCTCGCTGTCATCCATAGATATACCATCTGACAGGTAGAGCATTAATAATAACATCACAAGCACATGCATCAGGTTGTCACTAGCAGCTGTCACTAGCAGCAAGGTTCTATCACAACACAGTCCAGTCACGGATTAAATCACAGAGTAAGGATATATCTTTATATCCTTTTTTTATAGCTTTTATTGCACTATATGAATATACTAAGATGGTTATTTGAATATTTACTGTGATTAAATATTTTATGTATTAGTTGGATATCTTAGACTCAACAATGACATCAAAAGTCGTGACTTTAGACAAACTAAGACTGTGTTGTGATGTGCTACATATGCGTGGGGATCTGTTCAGCCAAAAGCGTATTCACATGTACGGCCAGTAAGATTGCGCTGGGGGTTTTTCAAGAACACAGGATTAGTAGTAAAACACGTTTAACAGCTTCTAGGTTCACAAAGAAATGGAGAGTATGGGGATCACTGCAGTAAAAAATGTCAAGCCATGCAGTGATTGAAGCAATTAATCTACAAGCCGGTCAACTGCAATCGAATGAACCTAATAAGTATTATACATATGCATGGTGAAAAAGAGAAGAAACGTCAATACATTGTTTCGCATTTTACATGGAAGAAGTCGCCCCCTCCTGTCATTAAAAAGCATAGCCTTGCTTCAAAATAGAACCAAGTTCAGCAACTCCTGAGATCACCCAATCTCCATTAGATTCACATAACGTTTGTATTGAATTCAAACTAAACCAAATTTGTGCTGACCCTTCCTCTCTTTATCCCCACATGTACTAATATATACTAAATGGATCTAAGGCTAGGAAGATGAAATACCTGATGATGCCTTGGCAGCGGTACGAGTCAGCACTGAATGTTCGTGGATAGATTCTAAATGTTCATCACTGTCCTGAATGCTCTACAAATACAAGAAATAAGGCTCATAACAGTATTACAGATGAAGTGAGGAGATTGGAAAGCTGGTCATTTCAAGAACTGAAAACATGAAGGCTATATGATGAGAATTATATTCGACAATAAAGTTCAACTACATGAACACTGTATCTCCAAGTCTGCATTGCACCGGCCCCTCCTAAACTGCATAGATTTTTTTACCATGTAAACAGAATCCAATATTAATACTAGGCTATTTATAAAACCAAAAGAGGCTCATCAAAAGGAATCTACTTCCTTTCCTCTGGACTTCTGTTATGATTTCAAAAACAGTTAACTGTATTTATTTATGTAGCTCAGTAACAGACCTGCCCAGATGGTTTCCTCAGAGCTGTCATGATCTCATCAGCTAGATTAGAGTCTATAGAGTTAAGTCTGTTAGATGAGCTCTCACTAGATATAGACTCATTATCTGAGGGATCCTCCTCCTCTATAATCTCTGTAGGCTGTCTCTGTAACCTCACCGGGTCCATACCAAACAGATACTACAACAGAAAAGGGTTAACTTGTGTTATTTTAGGTTTCATTATAATGATGAGACAAGATGCCGCCTTCTACATTGGTATTGATCATCGAGGATCTATGAGGCTAACTCTCACTTTGTTTTAACTCATTGCTCTTTGGCTGTTTCAATTAGGTAAAAATACTCTTAAAATTTTCACTATGAAGATATATAGTTCTGTCATACATTGAGCAATTGTGAACCGAAATATCTGGCAGAACACATTCATCACAGCAAGGACCGTACATAAAGCGATTCTGGCAGTTTTCGATTGAAAGACCACTCAGGGTGCTAGTCAGGAATTTGCTTAATCATACAGTGCAGATATTAACTCACTGTAGAGTTGACTATGAGTAGTTCTACAGCTCTCGTCTGGTGAGCTGTGTCCATTAGGGAGTCCAGATTAACCGGCCCCTCACTGGGTCTCAGTAATGTAGGACCAAAGACTATACCAAGATTACTGGGATTCATCTGGTTCTCTGACTCCAAATCAGCAACTCTGCAAAAGTTCAAGACAAATATTGCATAAGCAAACAGCCTCAAATTTCAACACTCAATAACTATACAGCATGGTTTATAATATCTGGTCAGGTTGTACTTGCAAATAACAGGACTCAAGTAAGACCGCAAATGACATTAGTCAGAATGGTAGGGCAGTGTACCAGTAAGGATTTATGCTTCTCAATCTGAGAGTTGCGCGTTCAAATCCTGGTCAATGCTTCGTGCTGTTAACTCTAGCTCGCTCACCCTTAGCTATGTGATGTACTCATCATATAAGCACATACTAATTGGCCCGATAGGGGCACGGATGAGCAATAAAGCTCATATCAATAGTTTATTTTTACACCTCCATTCGTTCATGAGAACTGTTAAGAATAAATATGTATACCTCCTGAGATGGTGAATGATTGTGGCAGCCGTTTTATGGTTAGCACGTGGCAGTTTATCGACGATAGATTTCAGTTTTAGGCTGACTTCGTCAGCGTTTAACTTCTCTGATGATTGTTCTCTGGCCACTTCCACAAACTCTCGATATAATCTCACTGTCATCAGCGGCTCAGGTAACTGAAAAATGAAAATAATATTGTGTCATTTGGAAACCAATCTATCTATAACAATAAATTAACAAAACTAATAAATTTGATTATAAAAAGTAGGGAAAGGGTAGGCAACTCCGTTATGTCATATTATCATCAAAAAAATATTTATTTATTGTTGCATGAGATCATTAACGATCTTCATTCTCGATCCCTCATGTAAAAGTTGAAAACTTCGCAACTTGTTATGCAGAAAATGGAAACACACAAAGACGAAAACATGAGAATTTAACATAACTTACCTGTCTGAGGTATAGTTTGAGCACATTAGATATGACATTAGGATGATGTTCATCGAGATCTATATCACCTCCCTGTTCAAAGCTCTGACATAGCCTCTCTACCTTAGATTTGACTCCTGATACTCGATATAAACCCTGACAAGATATGGAGAAACAAAGTGAGACATGAAGATGAAGAAAAAGGAGAATAAAATGAATACTGTTGAACTTTGCAATCAAATTCTTGAATGATCACGCAACTAACAATGTTGGAACCCAAGACAAAATCTATTTACTGTAAGGTATATAGGTATCAGACATCTTTTCTCCTTTCAGGTTACTCTATAGTCAAAGTCTGGCCGACAACCAAAGAATACAGCATACAACCAAACATGGGTTGGGCAGAGTGATTGTCATGTACGCAGATGTTGAAGGAGAACATATGGAAGCAATACAATGATGGCAGTTAATGTCCATAGATGATCAAAGTGGGTTTTCTATAATCAGTCTGATATTAATTAGCCTTTCTACAGTTTTGCCAAATAACACGGAAGCATCAGCTCTTTTTTAAAAGGCAGGGTGTGGGTCATCTGTCAAGAATCTGAATATTCATCAAATTTAGCAGGTGGGTATATCAATACAATCAATGCAAAACTTAACCGTACGCCCAAAACTATGGGCATGTACTGTAGAACCTTCAATTATCATATTTCATCAAGGGTTGTACAGGAAATCTAACCTCATCTCAAAGGTTTCTGACTTTGCTTTAAAAGTTACTCCCCCAGGCCATTGCGCTTTGAAGCATCAGGGAATTTGACTTCACACTCAGTGAATTGTTGAGACTGCACTTTTGGCCAAAGAAAGAAATATGTGACTTTTATTTCTGCCCCTAATTGACACTTTCAATCAGTTATCTTGACATAAAGATTACGTTACAGACCGAGCATCATCGGCTGAGACTGAGGAGCCCTACAAACCTTGATATCCAGTCCCCGTTTATCTATCTCCTCTATACACTTAGTTACAATGACTGGTACTTGCACATTCATACTCTCTATGTGGTCATCAAACGACACACCAAACGTGGTCATCCTTCGCTCCGTCTGCGAGGTGCCGCATGGTAAAGTCAGCTTGGCCAGGCATCTCTTATGACACGCTATGTGACACTAGAAATAAAGAATACCAATAACATTAGTTCATTATCCCGTGACGCCTCATAACTATCTACATTTATCACATGTGGCGGAGGAGCTTCTTTATCCAATTGATGATATTATTGGAATTAATAAAAGATGACTAGGCATCTATCACATGATACTGGCTTTTGATATATTACTGGCTTCTATCTTTTCGGCTTTTAATTTCATTTATCATTGAGCACTTATATCTGGCAGGCTAAAAAACATCTGTGGCTGGCAGATAATTAATTCTGCCTTTGCCAAATTATTAAGAGTATTTACAGAAATGCAACTGATCAACCAAATATTCTGAAAAAAGAACAAGGGTTACCATGATGTTAATGATTATGTAATAAGCTTGATCATCAAACATTTTTGATAAACGATGACAGGAGTGACATATTACAAGGGGAGTGGTAGATTACACAACATACATACCTGTTCACATTCCATACTGTTAAAGTAGACATAATAGTCGCAGACCCTGCACTTTGATGGAGTTCTGAGCTTCTTGAACGAGTGGCCGGCGTATTTCATATCGATATCCTTAGCACTCTGTGACTTAGATATGGGATATCCATCTCCTATAGAACAGGATTATTCAATATTCAGCATATGATATTTGATATTCAGAGACACGAGGTCAGTCAGCTGCTACAGCTCCGATGACATAAACCAATGTCTTGTCTGATTTTGGTTCATAGAGGCTCAATTTTCAACAATGTACACTCATGTACCATGGGACATAACATTTACATTTTACATTTACTCCAACTCATCACTTTTATATAAACTCCCACCTTAGCTGGCTAATGTTGGCACCAGCTAACATCATGTCACCCACAATTAGCTTAACTAAAATATTAAGTCTTCAAGGGTCTCATGCTCCCATTTTTCGGAGCTGCCGCTATCGGCGCAGAGGGACCGACGAGTGAATGCCACAGGCAGCAATAAGTGACGCCAGTAAGATATCCATTTACAAGAGTACATCATTATTATATAGTGTGTCATTGAGATACAGGTGATACTGATCTACACACATATCCATTATAGTGATAATATCGATAAACAGTATTGCTTAACCGCATGAGAACCATATAGTGATCGGTATACATGGGGACTTATTTGGGTTAGTTATGTAGAATATACAAACAAATCTTTTCCCACGATCTCACATCCATGCTACCCTCAATAACATCAGCATAATAGAACTCCCACCTATGTGCAAAGGTTCAAGGTTGGTACTCGAGTCCATGCCTGGGCAGTAATCAGCTACAGCTAATCAAAGAACAACATAACCTCTACACAACGTCTTCCTATTAGCCATTAGCTTAAACTTTTCGGCGCAGTACGCTGATTATGACAGAGAAGGTTTGTATTGGGAAGCCTATCCGGCCTTGCGGCACACTCACCAGACTGGATGGAGGTGCTCGATTGATGTTGAGCGGACAGCGATTCTAGTTTTTTGGCACTGTATGGGCTGGCTTGTGGAGAGTTGTCCCCACTCTTATTACCAGAGCTCAGGCTTTCCGATTCACTGCCGGCCTTCTCACCGAGCCCCGAGGGCTTGTGTTTGACTACAGCTGAAGCCGGGCTCTCCAGAAGATTCATACCACTAGGTTTCCGCGTCCTATGTAAGATAAAGATAAGATAATACAAGCAGACTGTCTTCCACAACTCTGCTATCAGTATAAACTGGCACTTGTACGTTTATCATATCAGTGTTGATATCGAGTAGATAAAAATGCGAGTATCAGCTTACGAATAGAAAAATTGAATGCAGCATCCTGGAAATTGACCACTTTGTCATCGATGCTTGCAAACGGTCAGATAAGTCAGACAGATTAGATTACATTTCAACTGCAGTCTTTGATCGCTGCAAAGAAAATATCTGCTGTGCTCAACAAATCCTCAACCTTAAAAGCCGTGACTGTCGCCACTTTTAAACAACATGCCGTGATGAATTTTTGCGCAAGCACAACACTGGTGGTCAAGTGATTGTAACACACTATGGATGTGTATAAAGTCTTAGGGGTTGCTCACTTTTGATCGTCGTGTTTGTTGGTGTAAGCCTCAAAGGAGAAGGGATCTTGAACTACATTATCATCAGGGGGTAGTCTCCTCACAAACTCTGAGTATTGCATTCCTGGTTCATATCCTCTACAGTTCTCACAAAGGGTCTGAAACTGTACGGGTGCCGGCGCGGAAACCGTGTGCTGAAGCTGAAAGTATGCTATAGTAGCGGCCTTCATTGTTCGCTCGCACAGTGTAATCAATTCCCTGACTTGGCTCAAAATTACACCCTGTAACATACAAATTATAGCGTACTTTTGCACATTTTGATATGGACTAAAGCTGATCGATACACAAACACAAATAACTAACATCCTCTCAACATACCAGAAAATCACACTAACTCAGTGGCCTGAGAATTAGCTGAATTCTTGCTGTGCACAAAACAGTGTTGCCAATTTCTATGAATAGCAGAGTCAATGCTAAGAATAGCCCAGCATATCAGCAGCTGTATGTGCAATATAGCAGCCTGCTGCCTAGCAGAAAAGTATAATTCTTTTTTTTTTTACAAGCAAATACAAGCTGAAAAATTCTTATCTGATAAGAAATTTACGGCTTGTATTTGGGATGTAAGCTACAGCAGATTCAATTGAACTGTACCTTAAATTTCTCTAGATCATGCTGTTTAGTATTTGCATCTAGGACACATGACTTATATATAGTCTCAGCTTCGTTGGCTTTTATTAATATATCTTCTGTGAGTTTCTTTTTCTTATCCAGCTGTTTTAGAGCAGAGAGACCAGCACTGCTACCGAGAGCATCAGATTCTAACTTTGAAGTTGTTTCCTGAAAATACATATGGCAATGGTTCAAGAATTATAGCAGATGGGCTTATAAACTTACAAAATGTCTATCTCATCTTGAACAAATTTTTACCTCCAGTCAATAGTGCACACCTTTTGCTTTGTTGTGGTAAGGATATATTCTATCGTGATAAAAGTTCAACACAGGTCGTATAAGAGCTACGGCAAAATGTAAAGTAATGATTTTATGATGAGGTAAAAAAAATGAGGAAGAGACAGAGCATAGAGACGTCCTTATATGAGTCAAACCAGTCAGGGCTTTGATATAGCGCCATCTTATGGGAGGAAACAGTGATAATTACTGTGTGTATTGCTGTGCCAAGGAGGGAGTGGTAGGCTCTAAGTTGTCAACATCGTTCTTAATTCAGTTGCGACACTTTCAAAGTAAAATGTCATCACAAAGAGTACTTCAAACGGGTATTAAGGGATTTAAGTGTTTGTGGTCGAGGAATCATGGAAAATTCTCAGTTTATGTATAAATGTTTAAAAATCTTAGGATGTAATGTCAAGTTAGTAGTCTGGGTCATCCTGTTCTGTTTTTCTCCTGGAAAGCTAGTGCAGAGTTTCATTTCTTTTTCATCATTGACAGTAATTATGTCAGAAATTCACCATGACAAAAGATTACTTGCGCCTCGAAATGTCTGACATTGGCAGCAAGTTAGTCTAGAGTGTCAAAGATTAGATTCTCACCTTGGCCTTTTCATACTCGACACATCTCTGATAATATAAGAGTTTAGATTTCTTGAGGTTAGTGATGGCGTCGTTCATCTTTTTGACCTCTTTATTCCACTCATCTCTGAGAAGTTTTCTGGCCTTCTCGTGTTCAGCTCTTCGCTGTCCGAGCGGCTCCACAAACTTCTGACTCTGAATCAGGCTGCATGCTGCCTGTGATGTGTTTGCAAAGTCCTTATCCTGAAAATGAAAGGCTGAATTGTTAATTTGTCGTCGGACAGAGCATGTAAGTTTCTGGCTTATTTCACAACTGGGGAATGTCTGACGAAATGGCTACTGTACTGCTTTGTACAAAGCTAGTGTTTAAAAATAATAAATAGAAGAAACATTTTTTGCCGTTGGTCAGGGTTTTGTAAGCTTTCCACTTTTAGTTCGGTGTAAAAAAAGTTAAACAATGATGTGTCTAAGAGACGTATCACGTTAATGACATGAATTCCTCCCTATGTGACGGCCTCAAGTGTTGCTGAGAGTTCACCAGGCTTGATATGACAAATTATTCTAGGTGGACACTTGCATTGGCATTTGAAAAATGCAAACATTTATAAAAATACATGCGTTTCATTTCAACAAGATCAGCTGAACACGAACTGCCATTGTCAATTTGTCAGCCATTTGCCAGTTGGCTGATTGGCATAGTTTTTGGCATCCTGCTGACAGACTGTGCAGAGAAATATCAAACTTGAACTGAATTCATGCACACTCAAATTTGCGACTGTTGAAAATTGCTAAAACCCCTTGAGAATAAACAGTTACATTTGTTTTACCTGATCGAGAGCAGTTCCAAATATTGACTGAAAAGGAAGGAAGCTATTCTCCATGATGACAGGACGTGTAGCGTGTGCGAGCTTTGACAAACCGCGGGCAAATTCTGATTCTACAAAAGTAGAGTTAAGTGTCATTGTGAAGCAAATCAAATGGCAATTTACAAGCAATGAAACATACAGCACAGCTAGAAGCTAAATAACGTATATCGAAATAATCTTTAGGTTGGTTAATTATCTGAAAACTTACTAAAAACTCTACAAATGAAATTTCTATCTTTAGCAAAAGAGCCATGATAAGCAATGCCAAAAGCCTTCATCAGGCTTAACAGGGTCGAGGGAAGAGTCCTCCTTTAGGTTCCCTGGTTTGCCTAGAAAACAGGCTAAAAAGGCGCGACAGACAACACAAAGTCCATTACCAGTCTAGAGCAAATAGTGTGACTTCTGAAACGTAGCAATTGATAAAGAGTTGAAAAATAAAATACATTTGAGATATTATACTTATATCTAACCAGCCCTCCGGAAGTCATACCTCAGGTATATAGGCTCATTTCAAACACAGCGCAGTAATAATGGGAAAAGTAATAAAATGCTTTTCCGTTGAAAAGAACCATTGTTGTAAAGAGTTGCATAACGTCCTAATTACATTTTAGAGACGTGAGTAAGAAGGCTCAATTTGTTGGCAAAAAAACCACTCCGGAGGTAAAAGTACACAACAGATATTCTTACCTAGTTGTGTGCGTTTTTCGATGTAGCTTATCACATCTTTGGCATATTTAGACCAAGCTTTAGCTCTATCCAATGCTAGCTCGACTCCAGATTCCATCTGTAACAGCTGAGCATCCATCTTCGCTGCCGACAGTAATTCTACAAGACGAGCAAAATTGACCATGACTTCTGTGTCTGCATTCGTTGGGCGAATGAAAACAATTTTGTGCCGGTGAGCATTTTAAAATTTTTTAAGTGAGATTGGCGAGAATTGAGTCATGCAGCCCGAAGCGATGTCGCTGATATCATGGCCATAAAACTGGTCAATCGGGTGCTAATCGCCCATTGTGATACCATTTTTGCTGAATATGCAAGTATCCAATCAGTTGAACTAAAGAGGTCAGCGAGTTGACAATTACCAAGTGATTATAACCCTGTGCCATGTGTCAGATGGGCTAATAATGTTTGCAATCTTCTATCACGAGATGAGACCCAGGGTTACGAGAGAGAGAGAGTTGACTCAGTGAGCCAACAAAAATACACCATGTGACAATGGAGCAAAACATAAAGCATGGCAAGGAAACAATAATGTTTACTTAGCCACACTATTATGTTTGATAACAAAAGGAAGATAAAAATTCAAAGTTTATTTGGTTGGGAAATCTTCAAGTGTAAAAGTTCCCTCTGAGTCAGCTCCTTCAAGTTTAACAATAGATTTTATCTTGTCAGGTGATAAGAGTGATAAGAGTGATAGATGATATCACCTTCAGGGAAAACCAGTAAAACAGATTTCCTTCTAGTTTATGTCAAAGGTGTAAAACAATATTGTGGTGTTCAAACTTGTTTCAACATCTGCGGTATTAGTCAACACATTAGTTCAATTTTTTAAATGCTAACATAAGAAACAACGACAATTTCACAAAGTGATAATGACTACAGTTACATGCAGGTGGTAGAATGCTGAGGATAAGAGTTGCTGCAATGACTTTACACATATTACAGATTTAAACCTACCTCTCGGTTGCTCAATGTGCCTTGTGTCAGAAGAAGAAATCGAACCTTCCAAGCTCTGAAATATAAATAGAGCACACTGCATGAAAGTGTAAACATGTACCCAGTCCCATTGAAAATAAACAGATACTTCAGTCTTGACAGCTGAAACGCACAAGTTTCCAGCCGACCTGTATCACACCCCCTATTGGTACGATACATGAAACAAATACAATCGCGTGACAGCTGGTCAAGCGCACCACTTACCTTTGGTCTTTTCTTCATTATACAACGACGTCTGTGTAAGCCAAAGTTATTGTTCATGGGTAAGTCTAATGTTAATGGTTCAGACCTTGATCTGTTGAAAGTCAAAGGTTGCCCAATCGTAGATACTTTATCCGCTGTCATGATTTTAGAAATAAGCTGACACTGTGTAGTAATTCCGAGTTTTCACATAAAGGTTGACTTATTCAAACACAGAGCAGACAATACTGCCCGCTACACGCCAGTAGTCACCAGTGTTCAAAAGCAACAGGAGATTTTTTAGCTTTGTAATCAAATATCCATCAACTCAAAACTAATTATTTTTTCCTGACTTCCACATGCAAAGAGGATATGATCACTGTACTGTTAATGATAATATGGGAGGCGATCACGTTCTCATATACATAGACTGCGTGTAGTTAAGTATAGATACTGTTAATCCTTATGACAGTCTCGGCCAGTTCTCAACAAGGATTATCTCCTTAATCTAACCCAGGAATTTAGGCCCTTAGCAGTTATTTTTTTGCGCAGACCAGGAATGAGAGTGATATCGAAACAATGGATAACCCCTCTATTGCAACAATGCGACGTAACGTAATCAGGAACTAAACCCTCACTTAGCCGAAAAATCACAAAGTGTCATTATGCACAGGCCAATCAATGATTGGTTTTGGTTATTTCAAAACACGAGGTGCAAAAAACCTACCTGTTGCACAGAGCTTAGCGGGACACTGACAGCGAATGAAGTCTCCATATCCCCCATTAGGAACTCTGACACACTATAAAAAACATCATGATAAAGTATATAATCCAAAACAACAAACCAGCCAGATTGAGAGGGATCATATTAGACTCACACCAAGATTTTTACTTCGGCTGACTTTGCAAAATACTCTTTAGTTCTTTCTTTTTAGCATCATCAAGGTCACGAGTGGAAACATGTTTGTCACACTGCACATTTTTTTGATAAGATTCATGGTTTAAATTAACAAAATATGTTTAGTTCATAACTGAAACTGCCAATGGATGAGTCGTAATATAATATAAAACAATGTCAAACATAGTACAATGATTATAGGGGTAAATATGCTCTTTTCACTGATTGGAATATAAAAATGAGAATAAGATCCGAAGAGAGGCGACCTTCAGCTCTAAACTCACCATACTGAATGTCTCTTGAGTTTACCTCGGCCGCCCCGAGGAACTTTAGACGAAGACGACCAAAACTTATCCATATCAAAAAAGCTAAAGAATTCCGATTCGAGAAATATAAACAACAAACACCCCTACTAACGAGGTGATGGGAGCTCACTAATTAGACAGTATTGATGTGATGGTGAGATCGAGCGAGCGAGCACTGCTGATATCATAAGGCTTATCAGTTTGACATATGATAACTCATCACCACACCGATTGTTCTGTTATCACATCACGAGAGTGAGTGTGGTAGCGAGATTTTGATAAAATCTATCATCAGTGTAGGTGGGGTCAGACAAATCTTGCAATTATTCACGTATCATTAATTTTTGCTGTCACTGTCCATTCTGCAAGAAGTTGCGGACTAAGAGTCGCAGGGGAATTAAGATACAGTGAAGCCTGATACCTACACCTAGTCTGTTTCAGTATCATGGATAGAGCGCGGGATTTTGTTTATATTTTGAGATTTTGAAAAAAGTTTCAGGATCAGGACCAGGATTCAGGATAAGCCCTCACAGCATACCTTGTGTGATGCAACTGTGGAAGTCCCATAATTCCCATAGGACAATCGATGAATATCCTATTCTTATATCCCAGAAAGGTCCAACACATAGAACGCATTAATCCCCATACTAATATACTTTGATAAGTATCTCATCAAGCTTATATTGCCTACAGCTATACGGCTTCAGTGAACTAGAATACCCCTGGGCGGCGGTACTGTTGAAACAACAATATTGTGATCGAGAAAGTCGGGCAGAGTGAACATAACTCCGATATGGGTTACATAAAGATCCATCGAGGTAGTGTTTTTATTTATTGATAAAAGGCAGTATTTTCTGACACTAGACAATGTGAAATGAAATCTAGGCCAACAACCTCCGTTCACAGCTCACGATAAGACCACGATAGATCACGTGATGTATGTTATGGTGGCGATTCACCACTCTGGAATTCGCACGGCGAGCAAACGCAAACAATAGCATATGGCGCTTCAGGCAGACTTATGAGTCTTGTTACATAATTATTTCATTGTAATATTATCATAACATTTATAGGAGTTATCTCTTTACACACAATAATATTGTGTAATTTATAGCCTTGAAGAAGCCCTATCACCACTTAAAATCAACATCACACAAAGCTGTCAATTAAATAGCGGGTTTTCTTCCGAAAGAAAAACAGAGGGGCACCGCTGTCCCCCCCTATAGGTGACTGTAACACCAGAATCCTGACACAAAGTAGAATCTGAACCCTCTGTCACACAGGTGATACAAAACTGAATCGTATCCACAATAAAGTTCAAAAAGTATTTGACAAAGCTCAACATCCTAGCCTAACTTAGCAGGGTTGTTGTCGACCTCTCATCAAAACCAATCAAGAAGATTATTTCTCGGTCTGTGATATTGATCCATAGTTATACTGAACTATCTTATGTCTAACACACAATCCTATCAATGTCCAAAAAGCAGTTAAATAGATTGGACAGCATTGACCACTTGTCACGCGGCTGCTGTTTTTCGTGAACAGAAAAAGTGACAAGTGAGATAGTATCTCTGCTCTGGTGAAAGTCTGGAAGATTAGTCACCATCGGATCTTGGAGTCTTATGACAACAACGTAATCACACCCCACTTGCAACACTGCAGATTTGTAATACCTGTAAAGCTGTTACATCACAACTTTTGCCATGATCTTGGCCCATAGACAAGTAGTGGTGTATCTTTGCTGGTGGTAAGATGGAATACTGGAAAACACTTGCACTGCAGTTGTCATCGATTGTTACAAAAGTAAAATCTCACCTGCTACTGAATGATAGAGCGAGCTGGTCTATTGCCTCATACAGTGCTGTCATGTCAAAGTCAGCATCATGATAGTTACACCCTGTCATCAAAAACAAATATATCAGCATATTTTAAGGTCAAATTTAATGTATGATGACTTCATCTCACTTCATGGGGGTGGCTGCGGTTCAGTTTGGGTGGGATGATGTTTTTGATATCACTGCCATTTTGTGGTTATCGAATAAGATTTGTGTTTTTCTTTGCTGACAAAAACTTATGATAGTAAAGCCAGAGACCACTGATACCTACTATGGTCGCTGATATAGCATTTAGAAACATTAAAACTTACACAACCATGAGTCACCCCAAGCAGTGTTGGTTGGCAGGATTATTTTAAGCGCAGACCTCTGACTCCTTGACACCATCCAGTTAAAGAGACCCTCCCTGAAGCGTTGACATTATCAACAAGAATTCTCACCTTTTATTTTGCTGATAAGAACACCAGTAGCGGTGAGCAGATCCGTCGAGTTGACTGGTGGATATTTTTTCAGTATAGTCTTGAGGATGCTTAAAACTTCTCCTAGTCTTTCATGCGCTGTGACTCTCAATGCCTCTCCTGCTTCTTAAAACAAGAAGAATAGTCACAACGTTATCCGATGTAGTGATAATCACATGAGCTAAAGTCATCGCTACGAGGCAGCAGCTGACATTGATTATGTTTGTCTCGCAGCTAATGCTGACTAGTGCAAAAGGTAGCTACAAAAATTTCACCCTTTGATCTCTATATATGAGCATCGTCAGCGAAAAACACACAGTTTGTACATGGAATATGATGGCGACATCTCAGCATAAAACTACTGGGTGACAAAGTCGGCAAATATTGTTGCAAGTAAAAAACAATATGGCATTAGCTGAGACGGTAGACCAGTTTTTGGTATAATGATTTGACCCCTGCCAAGAAGAGAGAACACATTAGGCTAGGCTGGAGATTTTTGTTGACAATCTAAACCTAATGACATGGGAAGTGGTCTTGGCAAGGGCTGATTAATCTCTGATAGTCATTAGGAAGAGTGACAAATCACTGTTTGGTCCTCGCAGCCAACTTTGTATCCATTTCAACCAACATTCAGTCTGATCATACAGATTCAGAAGAGATACACACATTGGCCTAATGTAATGGAAGTGGAAATTACTTCAAGCACAATACCCTTCCTAAAATATAGGAAAACCTCCAAGTTCTGAGTGGGTTCAATACTTTCTGCTGTATGTGTGTATTCTGTGTATTCAAAACTTTGGTTTTGTGGATTTTTGACACTCTTTCCGTTGGCCTTTAGATCGGATGTTACAACATCTCGTAATTCCTAAGATTCACCGAAGCGGTGCCCAACATCTAATGTAAAGCATAATGGGGCATTAAATGTAGAGGTTCTTGGTGACGGCTATCTCATATCAAGGCCTCAGAGGAATCTTCCAAAGGCCGTACAAATAGGGCTGTAGTTTGTTAGGTAATATCAGTAATAATTTGTTCTGATTTGGCCTGATTGAGCTCAGTAATGATGGGTTATCGATGAACATGTGAAAATTGGCAATCGATATAACACCTTGGAAAGCACTCATTCCCTTCTATGACGATTTTTATCAAGGCTTTAGCTGCTGCATTGCTAAGCTTTACCACAAGTGATCAGTACAAGTTAAGTTCAATGCCTGGCTCAGATATAATATATGAGAGCAGAATAGCCGGATATTGATGATCATTAACTAGGATCTTGCCCCAAGATTCCTAGGCTGTGTTTAGATAGATTGCCACATTGTAGACAGATTAGACTGGTGCAGTCTGAACTGTACACAGCCTATTCACTCTAAAACCTACAGATACATTCCTGTCCAGGCTCAGTGCTTGGAGTAACCAAGTCTGCTCCTAGTTAGCGAGACTGAGATCACTATTAAGCCTCTTCATCCCATCTAGCTTGATATGAAAGAGTATTGCAGTAGAGTTACGGTCAAAGTCGTGTCTGATCTGAATAACAGCTTTATTTTTAATAAGTTTCCGTATTCACAAATATTCCAACTATTTATTTTGGCAAACCCTACCGCAACTGACTGGTTTAATTAAATTATTAAATAAAACACTCACCACTACGTTTATGTACTGTGTTGTGGAGTTTGGCGAGATATTCACTAAAATTTCGTACATCCTGAGTGAGAGCGAGCACTGTATCCTGATCCATGTGTTGTGAGTCTGAGTTAGTCGTAGCCACAGTGGCTGAGGATCCCATATCACTCATCTGAGCTAGTGATCGTCTCATCATCATAGAGCTGGGTATACTCGAGCTGCTGTGTGACTTCTGTATTCCACTGCTCGGTGAGGCCGCCGGAGGTGCTGAAGACGGGTACGGTTCACCTGGAGATAATCCACCATCTACAGTATCCTACAGTAACAGATACAATCATGCTAAAAATCAAATTATAGAGTTTATACCCAGCACACAGCTAACGCACAATAATAGTGAATCAGCCAGCTTCATGAGACGCAGTAGAGAAAAAAACTGGGTCAAGCCGATCTAATCATACCATACCCTCAATCAATTATTCATCAAAAGTGATCAAGTCAAGTCAAAAAATTCCAACAGCCCTATCTGTTTACTGAAAGATCAATCAAACAAGCTACTGGATCTCCTCAACAATATCTCAGTGTCAAATATGCCACAAACAATCAGATATCAGCAGCTAGAGACAATGGCAGGCTCTTCAATCGAATAGTGATATCGGAGCACCATATGTTGTTAACAGAGTATTTAACAAACACATTAACCTTGCTGAATAACGTCTTACAGATACCAGCAAGGAAATGGGTATGCCAGTCATAAATACGAAAACATACAAGTCGAGCATGAATAGTGTAGGCCATGACCGTGTCTTAGAATTATCAAAATGCCCCTATTGGCTGGACAAGCCCAGAGACGTGTGAAAATTATGTCATTTTCTTGTATAATTGGCAATTGTGTATCCGATGACGCGTTTCTTTACGTTGACAAAGTGTGGAGAAATGCATGAGAGACGCTGATGCCGAGTTACAATCCAGCTACAATGATTGCAAAGCTGGAAAAAAACATATAGCGAGAGTTCTTACCAAGAAATAGCGTCCCCCATAATCAAAAGAGCATCTGGGTTAGAGGCAAAAAACAAAGCAATAGGAAATAACAAACAAGCCAATAATTGCCTACAATCATACCAACAAGACGTAGCTGAACTCTGACAACTCCCACTTTCGTTAGATCCAGGCATTCAAATGATCATGTCTAGTTTGATGAAGTCAAATATTTAGCATTCTGCAAGTAGTTTTATTGCTCTCTAATGACACCAGGGTATATTATATTACCACAGTACATAGTAGATACAAGTGCAAGAAAATTAGCTGACTGACCTCTTAACCGAGTCATCAAACTTAGATCACGCTTCTCGCTGACAAAAGCTGATCATTCAAGTTCTGCAACAAATAGCAGCTCTTATGAACACAACGACTTGTCTAGCTGAGAGCTGCCTTTCGCTGCTGACACTGTGATGTGTATTTGAGTCGCTGACACAGTGATGTGTATTTGAGTGCCTTTCATAGAATTCTTGACTGCACTTTGCTTTGGAATGCCGAGTATCGGATAACCTGCAGTTTTCACTTATCTCCAAATGGAATCCAGCAGTGATCCTCAAGTTCACTATGTGAATAGGATATCAGCTAGCCAGCAGCCCTATCATCATCGTAGTAATGCTGAGATGATCTTGTTCCGGCAAATACTGATAACACATGATCATCCTTTATACTATGGCAACCTCAAGATAAGCAATAACGAAAGTGGTGAAATAAAGTTCAATAAAACACCCACACAAGTTCAAGCTCTGATTTACAGTCAACATCGAAAAGTAACAAACTTACATCACTCTCACAGACAGCAGCTAGAGAAGTAGGTCGATTACGGGAAAGAGGCATCTTTGACCAACAATGATATGGAAGCTCACAAATCTACTTATTTCTTGTATTACATTTCTTTGCCTGTGCAAAATGATCCAACTTAATGACTGTGTGTCCCTCCGCTGTGTCTAAATGTCACACAATGCAAGTAGTAGGTCTATATGCAATCTTGTGATGAATAAACCTGAAGATTGCACTCCAAAATATCAAATGAAACCTGCCTCAAGCTAAACCCAGGATTATAAATACCATAGTCTATGATCCTACCCATGTAGAGTGAATTTCGGGATAGGTGTTACATGCGTACACCCTAAATTATATGAAATGTTGATACACACAAGGAGATATACCTATGGCATGTTATGTAATAATCACTAACGTAAGATTTAACGTTCTACACTGCAAAGTGCCAACAATTTTATTACATACCAATACCTCTTTGATATACAATGTCAATATCCTTCTAACTCAAGATTCTGCACTCAACCGCTATTCACTTTGTGCATTTTATGCTATTCTGCTCAACGTGAGATGTGCCACTTTAAACCTCACCGACAGTAGGATGCTGTTTTCACTATGTATGGGCAGCCTCTCCACAAACGAATCAATTTGACCATAAACTATTCCGTCAATAGAATAATAGAGTATATGACAGTTATTAATAGAGAGATATTAATCTGATTTAGCATTACACAATCAATCAGGGTATTCATTGAGGTGAAAAATTCCTTTCATTTCATCGATTTTCGTATATTCCTAGATTTCATATGCACTGATAATTTTACCAGGAATATAGTTCCTCAGTAAAAAATTTGGCAGGATGCAAGTTAACAAAATGGCTAACCACAGAGATCTATGGTATGTTTGAGGTTAGAAAAAACCTGGTTATTGAGGTTACAATTTTCATCAATAAATTATCAGTATTCACTTGTCAGTGCATATGTGATGTGAATTATGATTACCCTACAGAGAATTCCTGTAATTAATTTATACAAGTCATGGGAGGGCAACTCTGAGATTGGCAAAACCCTAACTCGCATAGAATATTAATACCTAGTTTTGCGCAAGGTCTCAAAGTTAGTGGCACTGCATAACTTAATCTTGCACCATGAGATTCAAAAGTTCCTGCACCATCATTCTTGACGTGAGAATAGAATGTATTGTCAGCCATCATGTAATCCTAAATGTGTAAAAAAATTTTTATGTGTAAATGGGAACATTATTGCATGTTACTAGGTCAGATACATCTTTTCAGCTCTATATTACAGTACCATTTATTCTAGCGTTACATTAAATTTTTCATCTAAGTTGATGCTGATGAATTTTTTGGCAGGGGCCAAATCCGATAAAATGAAGCATGATAGATAGGGTCTGTAAATACGAAAATGAAATAAAATTCTAATTATGAAATAGTTTTAATAACCAAATGGCACCAGCAGTACTGGTACCATGTAGGGTTGAGTGATCGTTATTTTTCCACCTCATCAGACACAAATTGAAATACTTTCACACCTCATTGTGTCAAACTTTCAATAAAATCGAAATCAATCTCATACTATGATATTGCTCATAATTTTTCTAAAAAACTATTAAATAAGAAAATTCTGCCTATAAACAGGGTAGCCTATGCAACTACATATCGTTTACAGATCTGGAAGACCCGGGGCCCATATCTGATCTATTGGTAATGATAAATTGTACTCGACCAGTAAAATAACAGAGTTAGCAAGAACAACCTAATTGTCCCTAACTGAGGATATTGGGGATCTTGCTCAGCTTCCAATAAATTACATAAGAGCACCTCTGCCACGCCAACTGTACTGATCGTACAATAAGCCTTGATGGGTATGAGTTAGATGTTTCGACTTTGAAGTGGTTGGACATGCATGCGCCAAGGATGATCCATACCGTGAGCTTTTCTGGCCAGGCTATAACCAAGGTTCCTCTTTACTATAACTCTCAAGCTTTCTATCTTGGACAGTGCCAGCGTGACACACAGAGAAGTCAATAAAACACTTCAAGTCAGGCCTCATTCCGTCGGGTTAGATATGTGTTTATATGTAGGATATGGAAGCTGTACAAAGAAGATCTGCTCGCATGCTATTCAATATACCACGCATCAGCACAGCCTCAACTACAGGTATGCTCGATAGACTAGACTTGGAACCACTTGAAGACCGACGGCAATGGAGACGAATTGGCCTGTTCAGGGCCATGCACTACCAAGAGATCAAAACACCAATATCAGAGTACGCAACACCATCAGACAGCCGAAAGAGTACTCGCCGACATGGCCTCCAATACAATGTTGAGCATCACAAGACCAAAGCTCACATGTCCACTTTCTTTGTGTGTACCAGTAAAGCATGGAATAACTTAGACCCCGAGGACCGCCTTCTCTGTCCCCCTGGCTAGCTACCCCACGCCCTACCCTGGTATGCCCGGTATCCTGACCTCGGACTGAAATACGGACTAACGGAGTGCCACATTACCAAAGTCTTCAACCCTATGAAGCGGTGATCACGTAGGCAAGTACAAAGTAAGTAAGTAGAGATGTGTAATATATTATAAGAGTTGGAACTGTCTAGTTTAGCCAAAGACAGAATGTAAGATTATAAATGTACAGGCTCAGGATAAAAGGGAGCAGTCAGTCACCCAGTTAGCAGTCAGGCTGCTAATTGTTCTCAAGTAAAGATGGTTGACTTATCAAATAATTATAATATATATAAATAATAATTATTTGAGTAGTAGTAAGTAAGTGAAGTGTATTTACCTGGTTATTATGGTTCAATGGATTGTTGTCATCAGTTTTTTTTTTAACACCAAGTTTCTCCTTCAGGTTATTGATGGCAATCTTCTTAGCATTACTAGCCATAGTCATGCACAGCTCATGATCTGTTCAGACTCATAATGAGTCATGAAAACATGGATTGTGAGCAGACAGCACCAAGATTTAGACTAAAATAACTTGCACTGACAATTCCTTACAAGTGTTATGATAAGTACCCTGACGTCATTTCCGATCAATCTGGGTCAGTGAGTGAAAACATTATATTTTTATCATCTCTAAGCCTTGGTGAAAGATGGCTGCAACCGGGGTACTCCCATTTGTGAGAGGGATAGATCTAGCCCACAATGATTTCTCAGTAAGTAAACTATCAATTGAACTAGATGGGTTAATCAGTCATGTCAGAGAAAGCATGATGCACTGGACTGGTGACTGTTTGTAAATCTCTTTAGGTTCAGACTTCTAATCTATTTATTACTAATTACTTACTATCTCTAGCTAGTTACTCACTGACTGACACTGTGACTGTGTGTGTGAGTCAGTTGATTAGACAGTTGATATTTTGGTTAATATTCATCAATCTACTACCCTATCTATCCATGCAGTGTATGTTACTTCTATATCCTTGATTAAATGTATCTCATCTGATAAACTGAAGTGACCATTTCCATATATAGACCCAAGCCAGATTTATAGGATAATAGGACAGGAATGATAACAGTAGGGAAACTTCTCCTTCTGTGAATAGATTTAGATAGTGACAGTTAGCGACATAAGAGTCACTACGACATTAGTTTGTTGCTGTTTATGACCATTTAGATAGATAATAATCAATTCAAATCAATGCTAGATATGAACACATCCCATGACAGAAGTACTACAAATTTCTAGTACTACTGTAATTCAATTATTGTGTAGGATGTTAGATCTTTTATCCTCTACTGTAGTAGCCTCTACCAGTATATGATCAAATCATTCAGTGCGGCAAAATTTATTGTTATGTTCGGCTATCTATATCATAGGCCTCTAACTCCTTGGACAGGCCGAGCTCATAAAAGCTGATAAGTTGTTGCAAAAAAAAGAATTTATTAATACATAATAGGTGCCATCTAGGTGCAATGAATTTCATTGTGGGCTGGTGTTACTGTTTTTATTTTGCAGTTCTCTCTTCAGCATTGCATGACACTTCCTTGTTTCGCCAATGTTTGTAAATGTATTTCATTCGTTACATCAGGGCTACAACTTTCCTGAGAATGTCGCTGATATGACAGGTCTGCGCTGGCTGAGAGTCAGCGAGACTAAACTGATGCACGTCCCTGATGAGTTTGGAAACCTAAAGAAACTGGTAAGTTCCCATAAGACTCACTCCTTTACTCACTTATCAGTAGACCGCCCAGTCCATAGGGAGTCTATAAATAACAAGGCTGCCATGACCCAATACATTCCTTATTATAGCTGATTTTATCTTGTGGTGTAACCCTTAGGCAATGCCTAAGTCACTGTTGGCTGTCACTTATCAGATATATTTATAGGTTCGTTTCCTCGTATGGCAAAAATGATCATTGCTGATTACATGACAAAAACGTTGGCAGTAGGAAGTGCAATCGGAAACTTCTTTATTCTCATTTCTCACTTTTAGGAGAGTCTGCAGATGAAGAACAATCAATTGGAGTCATTGCATGGAAAGCTGAACAGTCTCCCCTGTCTCAGAGTCATCAACTGCAAGGACAATCAGATCACTAAGGAAGGCGTACCACATGATATATTTAACATCGAGGAGTTATCCGTTCTGGATCTCAGTCATAATGAGATTGAGGGAATACCTACTGGACTGGAGAACGCGCGTAATATGCTGGTGCTAAATCTAAGTCACAATCAGTGAGTATATCAGTGATAAATATACATATACATGGTGATACATAATCATGTACCTCTACTTGGTTTATATGACTGAGGCCGAGTTATTAACAATTCATATAGCAAAGAAAGACACGACAGTTTGCTGACAGGAGCGTATAGAGATCAGGAAATTCATTGAGAATTAGTATATTTTGCTTTTAATGAAACTAACGCCCAGAATTGTTATGCTGTTTATTATTTATTAATATTCCTATTTTTTACAGGATTGAGATGATACCAAGTGAAGTGTTTATTAACATGACGGACCTGATACATCTCGACCTCTCCCATAATCAGCTTGGTGAGTCTTGAGTCACATTGTATGTATCATTCTGGCTCCATCCTATTGAGACAGCTGTAGTAAAAAGAATTTCTTGTTTAAATAAAAATTTAATACTGACCAATTCGGGGTAATTATTAATTAATATCTTTCCATATATATGTAAATTGAACACTGACACTTGGCAAAATCTAAATTCATCATGTTGAGATATGAATTCTACGCGTCATATAAATCCTTCTGATCCTTTTCGTTGACAGAGTCTCTACCACCACAGCTTAGGAGGCTCAGTAACCTTCAGATGCTGATACTGAACAATAACCCACTAGTCCAGGCTCAGCTCAGGCAGATACCAGCTCTTACCTCTCTGCAGACACTGCACATGAGAAACACACAGAGGACTCTGTCTAACTTCCCAGCTGGTCTGGAATCACTTGTCCAGCTCACAGGTAATGTATTATTTTATTCGTAAAACATAACAAATCCATAAGCAGAATAAACCAAAAAGATCTCTCTGTTATGTATTCTTTGCCACACCATCATTGTAAGCTGGAAAAGCTTTGCTGGACGATTAATTGCAGGTGTAATGTGAAGAGTCCTGCATTTAAAGATAGAGTCGTCCACTCTCTGAGAATAAATGTCAGAGAGTGGGTAACTTCTTGGTGCATCATCTCAATAGTTTTTTTCTAAGACTTAGGATACATAATATGAAACATTTTTTTCAGATGTTGATCTGTCTAGGAATAGCCTGCCACAAATACCTGAGAGTTTGTACAAGCTACCAGCCCTGAAGAGACTCAACCTCAGTGACAATCAGATTAAGGACATGTCCCTCATGACTGGTAAGTAAATCTGTAAGAGCTGTGTACTTGTATCAACTCTGTTCGTGGAATCTCAGGCTATCGAAGCACGGTTTACAGCTAAATTTTTGTGTGAGTAAGTTAGTTTGGGGGGAAGGATAGTAAAACTCTCACAGTTTTCCCATTAAAACTCTCTATCTTGTCCACATGAAAATATGTTAGTGTAAACTTCATACATGGTTGGTACAATCTTTCTTTTTGTTAAACATCTTCACATTTATTGGTTATTGCATACTTTAGATACATGGACTAGGCTGGAGTATCTGAATGTCTCCAGAAATCAGCTGACAGCTCTTCCCTCTTCGATCACTAGAATCACTTCACTGAAGAAGATTTATGTGAACAGTAACCAATTGTACTTTGAGGGAATACCAGCTGGTATAGGAAAACTACATAACCTGGAGGTGTTCAGCGCTGCTTACAACAACCTAGAGATGATACCTGAGGGATTGTGTAGGTAAGAGATGTATACTGTTGTTCAGAACTAAAGTCAAATCAGAGACAGAATGTTGTTTGAACACACCAAATTAAATGAAAATTAGTTTCACCTAATTTTAAGTTTCCTCAATTCCCAGAAGTTTTAATAAGGTTGAATGAACTGTGCCCAAGTACAAACAAACAAGTTTACAATTTCAAGCAGCTATATGGTGTTTTAATCCTCTATTTTATGAATTTAAGAGAGTTGATTTATGGGGTGACCTTGGTTTTGACATAACTAATGAATCTCAGTAGGATGACTGCATAAGCATTTGGCAGAAACAATATTAAAGCAGTCTTGCTGTCCAGAGTGCACACAGTTACTGTTGTGCTCCCACCTTCAACCACCAAACCACAGATAGGGTGGACGGTTCCTAGAGGAATGCGATTACCACCACTACCCCTAGAATAATATTGGAATTGTTTGACTCCAGATCCTCCCTGGAATGTTTGTTTTGTTTTGAAGTTTACACACTGAACACATTGGCCTTGCCACTGAGAAACTACAAACTATCTACGTGCTGTTGTGTCTAATTGGAATAAACCAATGGCTGTATTATCATTTGGTCAAGCGTTCATCATAACATAATTTATGTATCTAGGCACTCTAATATACATTCCATGCTGCTCATTTCCATGTCATCAAATACCATGTGACCTTCGTTCTTCTGTGTGTCACTATATTATATACTGACCAGCCACGAAGCAGGACTTTACCAGTTTTCAAGCCCTCATGTTTTTTCCAATGTCATCATCTGGGTGTAAACGCTTCCCTATTATCTATAGTCTCTGGTGTAAGGTCATTTTATATTTCTTGCTAGGTGCGGAAAGTTGAAGAGGCTTATTCTGAACAATAACCAGCTGGTGACCATACCTGATGCACACTACTTTCTCACTGATTTGGAGGTAAGCCATAGATGAGCACTACGTACAGGAGTATGTTATTTTGGTGCTTAGAGTAGGACGACCTAGCGTACAATCCACAATGTGTCATTCGACCATATTTCTTTGGAATCATTTTGTAATATGGCCAAATACACACCCCAGACATGGAAGTTTTCATATTATTGCTGTCTGAGCAGTTGGATATGCTTCAGTGAAATTGATACGATAACAACAGCATGGCTTGGCAGCTAACGTGTCTGCTGTATATTATAAATAAATACATAGGATAACATGTGGATGCTGTGACTTTATATCACTTCTTGAAACTCAGCACCACCAGTGTGTTAACCTTCTAAATTACTCCTAGTACATTAACACCAAACTTCATGTCATTTACCTTTGAGAGTAGGGTCACTTTACAAAACTGTTTGGAAATTGTTGCAACTGTGGACACAATATATGACAAACATCATCAAAAGCCATTAGAAGCGTCGCATCCTATGAAGAACCTTGTACACCATCTGAACTTGTAAGCTGTATGTTGACTAACTATGGGGAGCAAAATTAAAGGTATGTATCATAACTCTTACAATTAGTTGTTTTCATGACAGTTGGATGTGCGAGAAAATACAAATCTGAAATTCCCACCCAGACCACCGGAAGCTCTCGAACCTAGCCTTGAGTTCTACAAAGTCAACTTTGATATCAATGTTCAGTTGAGGAAGGCTGGTGCTAACGTCCCTGTGACTCCTGAGGCTTCTCCATGTAAGTCCTATGTCTTATTTAAATCATTGGATAAATCATATTTTTTGAAACGCATCTCATGTTGAATGTTTATCATTTTGTCAACTGGTATAGCGCTACAAATATTCAGTTTCTGTATTTGTTATCAGGTACAAGTTATTAGCTGAAAAATATTAGGCAAACACTGATAATTGCCTAGTTCACAGTTCAAATTCCTAAAATAGTGTATCAATTACTGCATGACTAACTCTTCACTGATATCAGTTTAATCGATGTGTTGGTGTTGGAATTTTGCTGATAATTTTACCTATTTGAACAATCATCTCACACCAAACAGCATAAAGGGTGTAAAGTGTGCTTGTAACGGTGTGAGGTCTGTATACTCTCACACAGTATCAGCTATATTAATTTTCTCATCGACAGCACACAGAGATCCTATAGCTAGGAAGCTGAGACTGAGAAATTTAAGAAGGAGAGATAGCGAAGGTGGTGCTGGTGCTGACTCAGTACTAAAAGTGAGTAAGCTCGATAGATATGTGCTTAAGTTCGCCCACACGGTCATCAGATAAACTTTGTATATCATTAGTAGGTTCATTTTTTACTCTGGCTACAGAATTTGACCAGTAACTGGTTATCAACATTTTTGGCTTTTAACTACAAGAGTCTGATTTGTCCAGGAAAAAATGATTTGTACAAGAACCGCATCCTACAGAGTTCGGACTAGAATTTGAGCCGTAAGCTTTTCAGTCCTTGGAAATGGGTAGCTCTACTAATTTGTGTTCTCCACTCATGATGCTAATCAGAATTTTGTTTCACTGCTTATATTCAAGACAGAGTAATTATCTGTCATTTCATGCGGTGTTATATGTATATCTCAGACTGTCTTAAAAGTGGGGTGGGTTAGTCATGACAGTTTATTATCTACAATAGTGTATTTTGATCATGACAACTCCTAACAATGTGTTATATTTGTAGGGTATGAGGGAGATAGCTAAAGATAAAGCGTCTAAGAGAACACTACATGTAGCTACTGATGAGGACGAGGGTAAAGAGATCAGGTAGGCATTCTTACACTTGGTTAGCTCATATCTGAGCTACTTATCTTACCTGTGCACATAGTTGGTTATGGAAATAGCAAAAATGTAATTAAAAGTAGAGTATTCCCGCTTTCTATTATTTCTTTAGTTAACAATGATAGCTCGTTAGTGTATCGTGTTTATATTTGTGCTTTTGAATAAATCTGTATACATTGTATGGAATGATTCAGCGATGTTCTGAGAGGAGGGAGGCGAAGGTGAGGCTGTTACACTCTGAGATAAAACGTTTGGCCCCAGTTTGTCTATGTTCACCTTGTTTCAACTATTCTATCAACCTAAACTTAATTTTCCATAAAAATCAACCTTGCCTGGGTAAGGTTTGATTACTATCTGCCCAAGCTAGTTTGACCATTGAACCCAATAAGGCTGTGAATCACGCTTCTTGTTAAACCTGTTGATAAAGATTTATACAACTTTGTCTCTAGGATGTCGGAAAGGTAACGTTCTCCCTGCTTTTCGTGTACTTTTGATTTACCGTGTCCGCAATTCTTACATTAGAGACTACATGGCAGGCCTAATGTTAGTGGTCCAAGCGATCACGCTTCCTGCAGTCTCCCTAAAAACCGCAGTTCCTCTCAACACTGATGAAATCTTTGTATAATTGCTCAATAACCTTTTTATTGATCAGCCTTGCAAAAATAGCAATATTATGGTAATTTGCACCAAAAAATTGCCATGTTCGTTGTGTATTTCGTATGCTTTGCTGCTTAACATCTTTAGTAGTGTGACACTTGGATATTGTGTCACTTATGACTTTACTTTTTTACTTGGCTACCTGCCAGTAAGTATCTTCAGCAAGAAACCTCCTCCACAATATTAATTATGCAGCATGTCCCGAAACCACAGCAAGTGTCCTAAATTAATATCCACAATCCGTACGCAGGTTTTTGATGCCAAATATATATCAGCATTGTTGCCATTGTCTTTTACAGGGGAAAGAAATGGAATGAGAACCTTGTTAAACCTCAGCTGGATTACAGTGAAATATTCGAAGAAAATGTTGGCCAGATACCAGGTAAAACAATAAAGCTATTGTATATAATACTGGAATGTGTTTATGTTGTCCTCACGCCAGTTTCTAACAATCAGATCTGCTTTCCACTCTTGGTTTTTAGTTTTTGAAAATTTGGCCAGCTGTGATTCTCCTCTGGATTAGAATGAAGATATCCTGCATTGGACATCACATTGAAAAGACTGTTTTTTTTCAAATTTATTCAGGTATCGCCTGTTGGGAGATAGAGAACTTCCTGCCTGTTGAAGTAGAGGAAGCTCTGATTGGGAAGCTGTATGAGGCTGACTGTTATATCCTTCTGAAGACATTTATCGATGAATCTGGAGGCCTAGACTGGGAAATCTACTACTGGATAGGCAATGAAGCCTCGGTATGTGCTATTTGTAAGCAAGCAATGGTAAAATAATTAAATTGTGATGACGAAATTCTTCGTTGGATTTGTGCTTCCAGTTTCAATAGGAAAACAACTCCGAATTACATTCACAAGCCTGGAGACTTTAATATGAGATTTTGCGGTAGTTGCATACATGCCTAAAAATATTTAGTCATGTGAACATGTAAGCAGAGATGAATTATTTGACTGCTGGCAACAATTTTGAATTGATCTGACAACACATCTTGACTTGCGAAACTAGTTAAAAAGGTATTTTGGATGCTTTTTCAAATTAGTTGGATAAGAAGGCGTGTTCAGCTATACATGCAGTGAACCTGCGTAACTTACTGGGAGCCGAGTGTCGCAGTAAGAGAGAAGAACAGGGGGACGAGAGCGATGAGTTCCAGAACTTATTCTCTGAGGAGATTATCTATATAGAAGGTGGAAGGACTGCTAGTGGATTCTATACCATAGAAGATCATGTATGTATGAACAATAAGGAAGTGGTGATAACTTTGACATTTTAGGATTGTGTGGAAGACTTAAGCATAGACTTTCTTAATTTTGAGAATTTTCAACATAGACCAGCTTTAGCCAAGGAGTTGACTCCTTGCTTTAATTCTTGCGCTTTGCTCCCATGTAATGTTAACTTCAACTAGTTAAATTGTGAAGAGCAACAGTTTGGGAGCCCATACTTTTTCTTCCATGTGTTTATGTGATGGTGACTTATTACAATTATGCCATATGGAACGACAATTTTTTTGTTTTTGGTTTGCTGTCACGTGAATAATTAAGATTACAACTTACACTTTGGTGTGTGTATGTGATTGATGCCGATAATGTTGTATAATATAGAAAGTGTTTCTCATAAGCCGTTATGTTACAGGATTGGAATAGAAGATTATACAGAGTCTCTGGCACAAACAGAGTCTATCTAGAACCAGTAAGTTTATTCAATGATCACTACCCTAGTCACTGCTGGACTTGAAGCTCTACCATATAATAAATGTTGCCACCTAATTTGTGTGTAACATAAATTCAGTGTATGTGTTTGATTTCAAAGAGTTAAGAAGTTCAAATGATCATCAATGAACATCTGATGTTGTAGGTACCTGTAGCATGCAGCTCTCTGGACCCACGATTTGTGTACCTGCTAGATGACAACAAGAATATGTATATCTGGATGGGAAAGAAAGCAAAACTGATGACCAGAACTAAAGCTAGGTATGACCGAATGTTGCAGCTATTAAGGGGACAACTCAATTATGATAAATTTTGTTATGCTCTTGTGCCTAGTTTCTGAGGTAATAAAAATAATTGATCTGACACTTCCCAGATAGTCATAATCTTTTAACCAATCCCTCTGTTCTAACTACATACTGCTATATGAGTGTTCAGTATTGGTAGTTGTCCTCTCACCCTCAGTAAGGTGACAACTCATTTTGCTTGGATTGTGTTATGCAGTTGTTGTTTTCTCAGTTGTGCCTCATTTCTGAGACAGTTGAAATGATTGATTCTACTGATTGAAGGATTGTCATTTACTTTAACTTTATTCTGTCAGTGCTGTATGCTATAATGTATTATATTAAATTGTTTCCTGACTTACTTTTGGCAGACTTATTGCTGATAAGATAAATAAGATAGAGCGTAAGAATAAAGTGACTATAGAGATGTTAGTACAGGATATGGAGCCTCCTATATGGTGGGATATGCTCGGTAGTAATCCTGATGAGATACCTATTCATGTAAGTACGATAACCTTCACCTTTACCAACCTGCAGCACCATACCAAAGCAGTCTGGTTCGGGGTAGACGACTACTGCATTTTCTCGATATCAGCGTATTTGTTTTATTAGTTTAAATTTGATTTAATTAGAAATGTTTTATTAATTCAAGAGATTGATTTAGTTCCATCAAGAAATTAACTCCTTGGTTTCATGTTTAGTCAATCTAAGGTTTGTTAGTTGAGGTAGACAATGGTGATTCCTAAATTATATGTTGATGTTTAATTTTTTCTTTGCTGTTGTTGATTACAGGAATGGGTAGATGATAATTGGCAGCCGACCAGACCCCGTTTATACCAGGTAGGGTTAGGTAAGGGATACCTGGAGCTACCACAGGTACATCTACCTAACGGTAAACTAGTCAAGGAGCTACTCGAGAGCAAAAACGTCTACATACTCGACTGTCTCGCTGATGTTTATATCTGGTTAGTGTTCTGGTATCCTGAGTGGTCCGGTTAACTCCCAGATGGCTGTATTTCAGCCATTGGCATATTAAAGTGAAATATAGTCTTTTGTTGTTAGAATATGTATCGAAAAGATTTCCCTCGACACAGCATGTCAAAATTTGTTAATTTTTTGTCTTGCAGAGCCTGTGTTAATCCCATAGTGTCTTGTCTATGGTAAAACCTAAATTGTTGAGGCTTGGACTGTCATGCCTGTCGCCTATGGAGGTTAAAGCAGTATACATGTTATCCTCTTATTTCTTTTTCCTAGGATTGGTAGGAAGTCTTCTAAGCTGGTGAGAGCCGCCGCCCTGAAACTAGCTCAGGAAATAGCAGCATTGATAGAGAGACCGAATTATACTATGGTGTCAAGAGCACTGGAAGGGTAAGCAGTTCATATGTCATCATTTGTCCGAACGGATATCATGAGAATCGAGCACTTGATGTTTTCCCCCCTAGTCCATCTCCATCCATATGTAATACGGCGTGTTACTTTCCAAAACCGATCTATTTTTTCTGCTCTCTGCTATACTTCTATCCATTTCCTGTAAAATATTATTTGTGATTCCTGAATTTAATCTTCCATTATTATGATTACAGAGTAGAAGGACAGCTATTTAAGAATAAGTTTGAAGGCTGGGATGATGTTTTAGGAGTAGATTACACACGTACAGCTGAATCGGTAACCAAGAGAGGAGTCGATGTAGACATGGATATGAAGACTGATCTATCAGCTCTCTTCATGCCTAGACAGCCCTCTATGCCGCCTCATGAAGCAGTGAGTAAATGTCATGCCTCCCTGACAACAGGCACAGGCAGTTTTGTTCGAAGATTTTCTTGCACTACGCTGTCTTGGATAGTTGGGGCTTGGTTTTGTTCTCAGTTTCTATATACAAGCGATCAGTCAAACTGGGACAAATGTGTTGAAGGAGGAATTATTATTGTGTGATTTTCTTCATCTCCACTGCTAGGGAAATTAGACTGCAGAGCTAATATAAATATGATAAGCTTAGTTGTAAGTGTTATGATTATTATGATATGACAGAATGGAAATTTGACCCACTTTGTAATGTTTTATCTCAGGAAACACTCATGGCCGACTGGAATGATGATTTGGAGACGATGGAAAGTTTTGTTCTGGAAGGAAAGAGATTTGTGAGACTACCAGAGGAAGAGGTAAGTGGAGACATCAATCAGAGATAGCTTACTGGTTCATTTCGGAATATGTTGAAATAATTTTTTTTTTTTGTCCTGTCGTGAGGATTTGTATATTCATACCATTTCTAAGTTACCTTGAACTTGGTCATTGTAATGAAATTGATTATTCATGATATTATCAAAGCACATAATAAAACAACCACTATCTGGCAGATGTTTAATGGAGAATGCTATTGTTCTGAGATCCAGTTGTGGAAAGATTCCTGTGTGGAAATGATGGGCACAATTTTAACCAAATATCTTTACAATGAATATGAGACTGCACCCTTGGTAATAATTATTAGGAAATTGTTGAGCAGAACTCAATGTGATCAGAGTTGTGTCCCCATGACACAAAAGGGGAAAATTTCGAGTTTTTACTGCGTTTACCCTAGGAACTCAAATCAAATAAGCTCACAGTGCTCTAAATAGTCAAGTTTCTTATGTGGTCACTGGGAAACTGTCTCGTTATCGTAATATGACTTAGTTCTAAAATCGCAAGTATCCATGTCCTGATTCTCACAATGAGAGTCTCATAATCAAGCGATAATCATCTCTGTGATGTTTGTAGGTGGGATTGTTCTACAATCATGAGTGTTATGTATTCTTGTGTCGATACTGGGTACCTGGAGAGACGGCGGAGGGCGAGGATGATGAGGAAGTGGAGGATGATTATAAATGTACTGTCTACTTCTGGCAAGGAAGGAAAGCATCTAATATGGGATGGCTCACCTTTACATTCAGGTAATAATAATAATACCACTTGGCCACCTTACAGGTTTTGGTATGAGAAAGAAAACAAAATGCATAAAACTTGCATTTTGTTGGCATCTTGGAATGAAATTATGTTTCATCACATGCACTTATCTACTTTCCAATAGAAATGAAACAATCCTTTTTTTTTGGAAAGATTTTGTATCATTGCTGAACGCCGCACAGTGGTTTTATTAGCGTTTATAAATGTATGTACCTCATAGACTTAATATGTATCTCTATTTATTGAATCAGCTTACAAAAGAAACTGGAGGCCAGATTTGGTGACAGACTAGAAGTTCAAAGAACTCATCAACAGCAAGAGAATCTCAAGGTATTACTTTATGTTATAGGGTGTATCATTATAATTGTGTTATGTACACGATCTATTTTTTTACAAAACCCAACCTGAAACGATGCGTAAGGGGACAGATTTAATTCTACCTTTCTATTCATTTAATTCACCTTCTTATATACCCTTACATAGACAATCATCTCTCCATTGTAGTTCATGTCACACTTCAAGCGTCGGTTTGTGATAAGAGATGGGCAGCGTGCCAAGTCTAACACCGGGTCACCTGATGCTGAGCTGTTCCATGTGAGAGCTAACGGCAGCATGATAGCCACCAGGTGTATACAGTTGCCTGTTGTCAACGCTACTCTTCTCAACTCGGAATTCTGGTAAGCACTGATAATCTTTTAGTTGATATCCTCTTTGTGTAACACTCGCTCTTATTATGTCAGCCTTGTCACCATGTACTATTTTAAGCGTTAAAAAATAAAGTGGATCTATCCTAAAGACTTGCCTGACAAAAATTTTGAATTTTAATTCCGGTATTTTTATGGACAGCTACATACTGAAGGTGCCTTTCAATGCTGACGGGGCGTCAGGTATAGTCTATGTATGGATAGGTGAGAGGTCAGATCCTGAGGACGGCAAGCTAGCTGACGAAATAGCTAACTGGATGTATGATGTGAGTATTTCAGTATTTACTCAGCTTCATTTCGAGCACCATGAACTGATATGAAGTATTGTCCACAACAAGGGAATCTTAGTGAAATGTATTCAATTTCGACAATTTGCAGAATAGCTCATGCTCACATGCGGCTACATCAATATGCAGTAAGATACGAAGATAGTTAAAAATAGAAATCATCTGCACAATACTTGTGGAGTTTTCACAAAGGAAATAAAATGGATATTTGATACTCCAGATTGTAGATTGCACTTACCGTTAACACCATTAAATATTAAAGTTTTGCACAAAGGAAATGCAGTTTCAAACAGGTTTGAGTGATCTGAAGCAGAGATAGTTATCATGGTAATAACAGTGTTGAGATATTAGAAAGATGTGGACTGGTTTCAGTCTTCATGGTAAAATGATAAGCCCAGTTTAAGTTACTGTCTGCAGAGATTCAGTGCGTTTTAATCATTAAAATGTATATTATGGTCTAAACACGCTGACGTCATGAAACCGCACTCCGAGTTTGCAACCGCTGATCAAACGTCTGAGGATCAGCTGAGGCTGCTGTCAGCATATATGTTAACAATGGTGATGTTGTGCAAACCTCTGAGATTACAAATTCTAAATGTGTTCTGACCATTTCCATTATTAAAATGTCTTTAAAGTTATAATAGCATGAACACCGATACAAAATTGTAGGATGGCATCAATAAAATGAAGTATTGATAACAATAATGATATAAATATTAAAACATAGGGCTAATCAATCTCTTTATGGCAAAACCACTGCATGCAAAGCCACTTTGGGTCTATAGAATGGAGACCTTCGCCTCTCAGTACCCACCGAGTAACTCTGCTACGTTCCCGAATCTGATCAAGTCTAGAGTCATGTTGTAAAAACATCTCCGCCATTTTGTAACCAGGTGACTGGGCGGTACACCTTTCTAGTGCTTTCTCGCGGATATCATGATATGTAGCCAGGCGTTCATCTAACTCTGTATTATTGGCGGTGATTGATTCAAATCGCTTTAGATTTATTCGATAAAATTCTTCCTCTCCAGAGTTCATAGAGTGGTTACTCAGGAGCTCCAGCTGTTGAGAGGAGATTTCAGACGGATTGTGATTACATTTACTTGTTGACCAGGCCTGATTGGCCGAGCAAGGCTCATACATGAAATCACAAACACTCATGTTTGCTTTTATAGAAAGAAGCATCAAAGATTTATCCATCGTTTCCACACTATCTGATACAAGCATGAGTAATTTGTCGGATAGTTTTAGCGCCTCAGTCAGATCTGTGGAGATACTAAGATGTGGAGGATGAGTGGTGTTGGCCAGGGCTGTCACCGAGTTTAAATAGTCTCCTAGTGATGGTTGATGTCTTCTTGATATCCTTCTGTCATGATAGAAACCACTCAAAAGTCTGTCTACAGGGTTACGAATCAACATGAACTCGACTGGCTGATCGCAGTAGTAAGTGTATCTATTGGAAATTTGTGACGCCGCGTTTAGTTTCTCGTAAAACCCAGTAGGTGGATGGTATGTGCCCACAATGTCAGAGCATACTGTATTTTTATAACCTGGGACTGCACTTCGCTCCCACTCAGTGTTAGAGCCAAGCTCACGGTTATAAAGAAAGGCATTCATTACCAGCAAGGCTGCTACTGTCGTACTTCCTACCTTGCGTGGCTTGATGAAGACTAACGATTTAGCTTTGGTGTTTGTATAGGGTTGAGGAATAGTAGATGGGTTTCGTTTAGTGTGATAGAGATCCCATATGGTGTCTTTTTTATGTTGTTTTATATGAGTTGAGACTCTGTGATGACCTTGGGATCTTGCTTTGGCTTTTCTTACATGAGCAGGCTTATTGTAATATTTATCGATGACTGCTGTTATACACATTACCACATCATTCCTGCTCTGATTTGTGTGTGATAGAATAGACTCAGCTGTATATCTTATGGACTGTAAATTATCAATCATCATGGATTCATTGATGCTGTTCAAGTTCACTATGAGATTGATGAAGTTTACACATGATGCGAGAGAAATGTTTGAACTTGAACCGTTGACTGAGATGGCAGGGGCATGTTTCTTAGACCCTTCGTGTGTTAATGTAGCGGTGTGCTGTGGTTCCCTTTGTAAGGCTCTGATTGACTTTGGCTGCACTTTGCTTTGGGATGATGTAGGTGTTGATATGTTGAATCTGATAGCATTTTTCTGAATCTCTGAGATCAAATTTTCTCGTCTGATTTCGACTGTCTCATGGACATGTAATATAAGGAGAGTGTATAGAATGACAAACGACGCCAAGAAAGCACTGGTAACAGTGCATTTCACTCCCATCCACTGGAAAACAACAACAGTAAACTCAGCGTCACAGACGATACAAATGTGCGCTGAAAATTCAGCAGCTTATAAATAAGAGTTGGGGATTATGGTCTCATCTATTGCATATTATAATTTTACCTGTAGCCACGGGAAATTACTCGGAGTGGGATAATGGTCAAGATAAGTTTTTTCACTGTTGTAGACTGTAAGCAATTAGACCTGTAGCTACTTATATCGGTAGTTGATGCCATTCAGGAAATTGTGTAGCAAAATTCATGAAGATCACCATTCACTTGGTGTTAATTCAATGATCACAAGAAGGATGGTGTGAATATAGCAAGCTCGCAACATAATAGGCATAAAAATGCATGATGTACAAACATAGATTTGTTTTATATACCCTATTGGCTCCTTGATACAATGTGATGCAGTCATTGATAACTTATACGACTTTATTTTATATGACTTGATTTAGATGGTTATCCGTTGAGTTATTATATATAGAGTTGGCAGGGAGGACTCAGTTTTCAAATTAACATAAATAACCCAGATCTGCTTTGGTCTGAGCTGCTGCAGTGGCTGCTGCAGTGGCTGCTGCAGTGGCTGCTGCAGTGGCTGCTGCAGTGGCTGCTGCAGTGGCTGCTGCAGTGGCTGCTGCAGTGGCTGCTGCAGTGGCTGCTGCAGTGGCTGCTGCAGTGGCTGCTGCAGTGGCTGCTGCAGTGGCGGACAGTCAAATGCTTTGAAAAACTGAGTAACAATAAATTTGAATTTAGAAAGGATGATACATGATCCAAGAAAATTTTGCAGTTATCATCAGTTTTAAAATTTCTCTGGACTAGGCAAACGGCTCCTGTGGTAATAATGATTGCATCTATTTCAACTCATCAATAAGTTTCTCTCAAGATATGCAATATTCAGACTTTCGATGCGATAATTCAGGGACAATTTAATTTTCATGACCTTGACCTTGTTGTGAACTAATTCATGGGAATGACCTGAGGAACACAAATTCAATATCAGAATCTGATATAAGATAAAACCGCTGAATAATGTTAAATGGTGTGATTATCATAATATCCCCTTACCATGTCTTGCTGAAAGGTCCTCTTAATCCGGAGGAGCTCTGTTGTCATCTGTAACTGTTGTTTGACCTACACGTGAACTGGTAATTAAATTTTGGAGTGATTGCTTATCCTCAAAGACCTGATGTGTAAACTGTGAACTATTGTTCTTTGTCACCTGAAACACCAAAGTAATGATTTTGAGTGCCCAAAACATTCTAATTATCCATAATTAGTGTCATACTAATTATGTACTGTGATGTTTACCAAACACAATGGTCCTCTTCCTCATTAGATAGGTAGTAATTAGCAGCAAGATGTGTCAAATCAAGTTCAATAAACTCATTTGCTATCAACACTATCATACACCTTGATGGCAAGGTGATAGATTTATTGATTGCTGGGATTGTCCCGCTTATTCTTACTTTTGTTGGAGGTCAATCCTAGTTTTTTGAACCAGTCTACTCCCTGAGCATTTACTTTGTCAGCTGTTTACGAGTAAATTTGATAAACAGTCATCTTCAGAGAACACTGATGTATTAAAGGGCAACCAAGGTTTCGCAGCAATGCATTAATGGGTAGCAAATAATGTGGTGGGCAGCATCAGCTTTGTGCATTACGCGATGTAAAACTCAAAGTAGTTGCTGACTCTAAGCTGGGTAACACTTCAGTTTAGGGGAGGTTCCAAGACTTTGCAGTAATAATTATAGAGCACAGGCTAAATAATAACAGGAACAGGAAACTGCTATGTGGTATTCTCTTTTAGCTGCGTTTGAGTACCTGATGGAAGAAATGTTTCACAAGAATTCTGGCTGAATAATCATCCGAATTATATTTTGTCTATTTCCCCATGCAGAAGGTGCAATCTGCTATTAACCAATGGCCATCATTGAGAAGTTGTTTGAAACCTTGGTTGCCCTTTAAGCTACCTCCTCGAATGGTGTGTTATCCTGTGTCGCACGTCGTGTTCAAGTAGAAAGAAACCATTTGGCCCCTTATAATCACGTACTACCAGTTACCATATTCCCATATTATAGTAAAATCAACAAATGAGTACGCCCTCTTAAAAAATAGATAGTAAGTGTGGAGAGTTTGAGACCCTGTTTTATTGAACTCCTCCCAAACAGCCACTGTAGAACTAGTATTACCTCACATTCTAAGTACAGGTTCATGTGCTCAAAAGAATAATTTAAGTCACTCTCCTTTAAATAATTACTACATACTAATGCTGGATGATGTAAATTATGTCAGGGCCCCAGTCCATAATTATTGCCAATACGCACCAATGATAGGACAAGAAAATGAAAGCCCATTTGTCCATGACAATCCGTGTAATATAACCATATAGCTATATTATGATGAATTTTATGTCATTTTACTAGCGGTGGAAAGTGGGCTCTATATCAACACTTAGATAACTTCTCTCCAAAATAAAATTACGCCTTGCTAAGCTGTTGTTGATATGACACAGCGTGATATCTCGTACAATTGCATCAGATGCATCAGATACCAGCACCCCCCCTTCACTAGCCCCAATGTACACATAATATGCCTCAAGACAATTAAATTTTACCTTATTTTTTACAGCAAGGAGAATACACCATACAGGTAATCGGTGAAGGTGAGGAGCCTGAAAACTTCTTCTGGGTAGGAATAGGTGGACAGAAAGCCTATGATCATGTAAGTTTTAACTAAAGTTTTGAGGAATATCCCAATATCACTACTCTTTCATCCTGTTCCACTCCGATGCATAGCAACTCGACAAAAAGTAACATGTACCGCAGAGATTCTTCCACTGTTTGTGTATCAGTTCAATATAGTTTTCCTGTAAACTACAATCCTAATTCACATTATAACTTATTTTATTAGTGTAATTGTGTTTGGGCATTGGGATTTTACACTTTTTAGGTTTCAAGGTTACATGTACAACGCCATAACTAGACTCATGCCATATATATGTTTGCCATCTCTACTCTAAGATTCTAAGCTCCAGATACCAATCAGCCTTCTTTTACTTTCTGCAGGATGCTGAATTTATGGACTATGCGAGATTGTTTAGATGCTCCAATGATAAGGGCTACTTCACAGTATCAGAGAAATGTTCAGATTTCTGCCAGGTATGTCTTGTCGCAGTCATAGCCACAAAACTCACCAAGACTGTTTCGTAATTTTTGATGTGAAGTTGCCTGCTCTTTTACACTGACAAGGCAACTCCAGTACAACTATGTCATGCAACTATTTTTTGCAATATGCTGTCCACAAGCTGTCATATCAAATACTTTATAATTTATGGAGTTTTGTCTGCACTTACAGGATGACCTTTCTGATGACGATGTTATGATATTAGACAATGGACAGCAGGTGTTCTTCTGGCTCGGTAGAAAATCAAGTGATATCGAAATCAAACTTGGCTTTAAAAGTGCTCAGGTTTGTGTTTAATCATATACCTTGCAGTTCATCTCAGAGGAGGCGATAGAAATCATAAACATGTGCGATGCATGTTTGTAATATTGACACATTGCAGCAAATTAACATGCATTACCATTCACTGTCCCATGTTTGTTACACTTATTTGGGTTGAATGTGCAGTGGCAGAGGTAAACTATTTTTTGAAAAGAATATCATCTTTTATTTTCTGGTCTTTGTATGCATGAAGTCATATTACAGTATATGTATCATTTTGTCAGGTGTATGTGGAACATATGAAGAGAAAACAACCTGACATACCAAGGAAGCTGCTGCTGGCTATGAAGGGCCGAGAACATCCAAGGTTTACTAAGTGCTTCCATGGCTGGGGGACACATCGTGTAGCTGTTGAGTAATTAGTCCACCCTTTTTCTGCTCTTTTCTACTTATTTATTTACAAAACCTGACGCTCTTTGCAATCTCTACCAGTAATTTCAACTGTGAATTCCTGTAAGCCTATCCGGGCATTCTTCAGCTTATTAGGATTGTTATGCAGAGTTATTTTATGTCCCTGACAGATTTTCTTCAGATGTTTGTGAGAATTATATGTGCAACTTCAAAGGTTCGTTTATGCAATTTTTGCTTGCTCACAATAAATGTAGAACTAATCTAATCTAATCTAATGCTTGATCCTGCAATGCCTGTATGGGTTGCTAACCACTAGGCCTTGAATATCACAAGAACACCGTGCATGTTGCTGTTTGTTATATTTCAACATTGATGGAAAACATAAAATGAACTTTCAATTCAAAATCACAAGATGAAAGTTTCCAGGTCAAGGTAAAATTGGAAAATTGTTATGACAATACCATTGCATACACAGCCACCTTGGGTCGATGGAATGCAAGTTTTCACCTTTGAGAACCCAACGTTTAGTCCACGCTTCTGTAACCTGCCTTACTCTAGGATCTAGTGTGAGAAATATCTCTGCATACTTGTATCCTGGAGATTTTCTTGTACATACTGCTAAGGCTTTGGTACGAATTTGTCTATAAGAAGCTAGGCGCTCATCTAGTATGGTGTTGTTGATCATCATTTTCTGGAATCGTTTGAGAATTACATCATAAAACAACTTCTCACCTGATATTGTTGATTGATATTTTAGAAGTTCCATATTGGATAAGGAGATTTCAGTGGTTTTGTGATTACATTTACTTGTTGACCAGGCCTGGTTGGCTGAGCAAGGCTCATACATGAAATCACAAACACTCATGTTTGCTTTTATAGAAAGAAGCATCAAAGATTTATCCATCGTTTCCACACTATCCGATACTAGCATAAGTAATCTGTCGGATAGTTTTAGAGCTTGGCTGACATTCTGAGAAAGTTTCACATGTGGTGGTTCTGAAACTTCACATAGCACTGTTTCAGATTCCCCCAAATGTTCCTGTAATGAGAGGGTTCTGTTGTAACGCCTACTGTGTTGATATCCACTCCAAAGTCTGTCTGTAGGGTCACGTATTATCATGAATTCGACTTTTTCTCTGCAAAAGAATGAGTTGAGTAGCTCCGATGCAGTGGCATGCAGGTTTTCGTAGAATCCGCTGAATGGATGACCTGTTCCGACTATATCTGCACAATATGTTGTTTGTTCATTTTTCAATTGACTCTGCTCCAACCACCGTTTTGACGTCCCAATCTCTAAGTTGTAAAGATAGGCAGACATTGTGAGAAGGGAAGCCACCACAGTTCCTCCTACTTTGTAAGGTTTTACAAACGCGATGCTAGTAGCTTTTGGATTTGCCAATGACTGTGGAATTAAAGATGGATCTTTCCTTGTTCGATATGTGGTAAGCTCAACTTTCTGCGTATCACCTGTGTGATCAGTCAAATCTGGCTCAATTCTGTTTAACAAACTAGTTTGATTGATCCATTGCTGAGGCAAAACTCTAACAGAAGCTTGTCGTAAGCCTTGGAGATTATTATAATTCTGTAAAACCATTTGCATCTTCTTAGCAGCCAGCTTGGCTTGATTCGCCCAATTGCTCTTCAGGTCTTCAAGAGCTTGTTTGTATCTTTGGATAGTTTCATTTCTGTGCTTTGGTGCTTCATGAATCTGATACAAGTGCTTGACTTGGCTGAGGAGATCATCTAAAGAGGTGAGACTCTCTCTTGTGGTTTGTGTTCCTGTTAGAGTATTCCCTGCCATACATTGTATGGTGTCCAGTCCACAAGTGATGTTGTAGTTCATCATCAAGCCCTGGCTCCATGGATGAACAGTGTTGCTGTTGTTGCATACTTTTAAAAAGGAGCGATTACAGATGGTCAAGACATGTAATCTGTGAAGGTCTTCATTCTGCTCCGCCTCATTCCTTCTATTATCATGGGCTACTGAAATTCTATTATCGTGAGCTAACTGCCCTAACTCTCTCAATACATTGCCACTGTTTTTTGCAATCCTGTCAGTTGTTTGTGGAGTTTGAGGGAGAGAAGATATGTGATAGCACAGCACCATCGTCTGTACTACGAGGACAACCAATAAAGCATATGCTTTATGAAGCTTCTAAAAGGTAAAGGTAAAACGATTACTACAATGTAATCACCTAACTGATGATTTGATGCTATAGGCTAAACACAACCCACTCTTTTGTCTAAGATCGATGAGTTTTAGTATGATAATGGGAAGCAATAGTGATGTGCGATGGTCTATCATTGAGCCATTACCAGGTTCGAGTCACTCACCGTTATTTTCCTAAGACGATTTGCAATTACCTCAATCATTTTCATAAACTCCGACCCAATCTCATTAAGGTATAAGCATTACAATTGCGGACTTATACTTTTGCCATTCAGTGCAATCCCCAGCTAGTCATGCAATTCAATTGAGAGTGTAAATGACTCTGAAAAAAAACCTGTTATTCTTAACATACAAAATATTGTATGGATATTGAATTTTTACGGACTAATGCTCTTTTACTATGGCTCTACTTTTGTGTGCGAGCAAACACAATCGGCCATGACTCTGTATAGCAACATTTGACCTTTATCATTTAAAGTTATTGATATAATCATCAAACATATAAAGAGAAATGGGAATTTTATGATCCATTTACTTGTACCCATCATGAGGACAAAACTCCTACTTGAACAAAAAACAAATCAACTCCATGCCATAAGTATTTTAAAGGACCATAGTGTTCTCTACCAAGAGTTACGTTCTAGGTTTCGTCAATTTTCTGTATGAAGTGCCCAATGTGCATTGTTGGAAATGAGCTACGATGAGAAGCTGATCTGATATATCCTCGGATTTTTAATTCAAGACTTTTATCAGTAGCAATTAACCACATGAGTGGTCAATGGAGTTGTCAAACAGTATGATTTTTATTTTACTTATTTTTCAAACAGATTATCACACCCAACGAGTTAAAAGATTCATTAATCACACATCTCACACTCATAAAACCGACAAAAAAAAAAAGGAGATCGAGTAACCTAAATTTATGTTTCCTCCGTGTCTGACACAAAATATTGCTATGCAGATTTCATATTTACATGTAAAAATCTGATGTTTGCACCATAACACAAGAAAGATCTGGGATCAGAAAATACGGATGTACATACAAAAACATCCAGCACTCATCGCTCATATAAAGATTCACAGAAGAAAAGATACAGTACCATTATGGCCTCAAACATTATCACAAAAACGCTTCACTATGTACATTATAAATAATATGTAATAAATATATCTTATTCACACTTTGTCTCATATACAATATGTATGTATAAATCATTTTTGGCAAGCACTACAAATTGAAATACTATGGTACTAGCAAGCAAAACAAAGTTAGTTCAGCTAGATATGACCGAACAATAGATAAATTCTGGCTCCAAATAGCCAGTGAGCACAGGATTCATATGTGGAGTATGACCACGTGCTCGCCCAGTTATTGGGCTATGATAATTACTGTAACTACGGAAGGTTTTCTTGTTTGCACCTGAGTTTGAATCACTACCAGTGCAACCACTAACATTCTTCACTCATCTTCTATCAACGTAACCGTCACCGACTTCAAGATATTCTGTCAACTATAATATTCCCGTGAGCATCTTTGATTCTTACTCTGCCATTAGAATACTTGGTCTCCTGTCTGCCGTCATTGTACACTGTCTTCACTGTTCCATCTGGATATTCTCTCCTCTAAGTATAAAAATCATGTTGTTAGACGCAGCGACTTTGATCCAGAAGAAAGGGAGGACATTAAATTAGTATCTTTTAACACTTGAACTACTGAATTGAATGGAAAGGTAGCTCCACATGCTTGGAATTGAAATGATTAAATTGTGAGCATCTATAACAAACTTGAATTATTAAAATAAATTGTATCTTCAATACAGTCTTTTGATATTGAAGTTCTCTTTAAAGACATGATATGTACCTTGTTCAGATGTGTCAGTTGGGGTGTGACTAATTATACAGTGAAGTCTGAATACTGATGCAAACAATCACTCAAAGCTCTAACGAGAAGTCATGATATGAAAGTGAAATATCTTACCTTATAATTATTTGTATGTATTTCCTTCTGCCCATTTGGCATCTCTAGTATTTTGACACCATTCACCACTCGTACTACCGTTCCGTCAGGGAAGGTGGTCTCTTCTTTACCATCCAGGTGCAGATACTTGATCGCTCCATCAGGGAATATTATCTCCTTCATACCGCTCGGGAATGTCTTCTCCATTTGCTTACTAGAAACACCGTATATAATGTATAATAAATGGGGTATTGATTAAAGACACCCCCAATGTATGAACTGAACAGCTTTCACGAAGCGAAATGCAAATGGGCTGTCACTATTCGGTTTAAGAAATGTTTTGCTATATTTGGTACAAAGATCCAACATCTGTATTTGATACTACACAAGACAATTATACCAATGAAACCTGATGAAACATACTTAGCAAATTGTACAACTTCTACTCCGTCTGGATATGTAGTGTGTGTAGTCTTGGCTTCTGCGTAGTAATAAACCTAAAAAGCACAGAAAGCTCATTAGTTCAAATATTTGCATAATATGACTATATCTATCTATTGAACTCTGTGGAGGGAATTTCTCACATTATGAGCCTCAAAAGTATGTATAATAAATAATACCATTAAGAGTTATCAGCTATTATTGGATGTGAAGATAACTCCAGCTAATTGATGACATCCTGCTCAACCATAACATAACATCATAACATCAACATAACAACCCTCCCTGATAACATAGAGGGTTGATGGAAGGCACAACCCTAACTTTATTATAATACACATTAAGATAACTTACCACAGCTTGATCAGGTTGGATGTGTTTTCTGTCACCGTTGAAGAATTTGACCACGATGTTTTTACCATCTGGTGAAATCTCTTTGCGGGTTCCATTTGGGAAGAATATCTCACGAGCACCAGTACTGAAAAGGGATAAGAATTCAATAGAGCATAATGTACCTTAGATACACAGCTATTCATGATCTGTACAGTCAAGACTCTCAACATAGGACTAACAGCTATTGAGTAATGAGAAAGGAAAGGAATTGTGTTTGATACACTTCTTGGGGGTCCAGCGCAGACGCCATTGTTAGAAAACTTGAATAAACTCATATTTACCTGTATATACGCTCCTTCTTGCCATCAGAGTATGGAATCTCCTGATGATCGGCCTCATCACCCCTGTGTAGACGAGGAGCTTTTATAGGTGAGGAGTCGTCACTCACTGATCCGGCTGAGCTGGACTTAACTGTGGCCTTACTAGATCCGCCTCCTCCTATAGATGACACAAACATCGTAATTAAAAAGAGACACATATTACATTTAAAGTTAGCTCTTTCCCTAGACTATGATGGTGAGAGAAAACCAATAACAATAAGAAAATAATAATCACAATAAAAAACAGTTTACCTCATGTTTACATGAGTACAAACTGATAGGGGAACAAATACTATAATTAGTAAAACTCGTTTCCTAGAAGGAACTGCCACAATGCATGCAATATAGAAACACGGCGAAGGGTGTCCCTTCGGGGATAAAAAAGTCCCATTGGATGCATAATATTGAGAGGGCTACATAATTGAATTATATAATCATCAGATTTGTTACGTTATTATGCTACATAATAAAGTTTTATCTATCATCCTCCCATACTACAGTGGTTACAATTTTGACTACAAGACTACAAAACCAATCACACAAAGTACGTTACAGGGCATAAGAAAGCGCCAAACTTAACCAGCATGCCACACAACAGAACAACTCAGTACCGCCACTTAGAGTATGGAAGGATGAAAAATAAAGGGGACAGTCTAGCTTATCGATTATAATGAGTAGAAATGACAGGTGTAAAGGTCTATCGATAAAACAGTAGCTTGCCATACAAAGAATGATTTGGTAATCCCACGATATACTAGCAAATTTGCAAAAGGTGCCAGCAGGAATATTGAATTTTTAAGGTCTTTTCACTTGGAATACACAACATGGTAAAGCTTTTTGATGGTAATGGCTCGATCATAACAACCTCAAACTCATTTATCTTTGATTCTCATATGGCAAGCAAATCCTCAAACCGCCAAGCGGGCATCAACCACTACTTACTATTTGTGTGTGCATCGATCAAACCATTTAATTTAGTTTCTGAAATACATAGCACAAGAGGAACTTGCAAGCTAGCTTTTTTGCTAAAGAAAATGGAATCCTTGTTTAATGTACGTGTGATGTGAATTGTTTGTTAGGAGCAAAGAAGTAAGAGGCCAAACATCACTATCAAGCCAAATGATTTTTCCAACTAATGCCTGGTCTACAAAATGTCATAGCGTCGTATATAACCTGGTATGTGGAATATGCAACATGGAAAGCAGATCAGCGTGCTTAGTGAAAGTCTTTCTGTTACGGAGAACAATAGAGAAAGGAAAGAAGCTTACCAATACTGTTCATTCTCCCATCGAGTGTGTCTCGACTCATACTCCTCTCTCTACTTCCCCTATCCTTGCTGGCGTTTCTGCGGCTAGTCCGACCCTCTCCCTGATGTAGCTGGTCCCTGCTGGTTGCACGAGAGAGCTGATCACGGCTTGTTGACCTTGTCAGTTGTTCCCGGCTGCCGACACGGGTCAACCGATCCCTACTACTTGCTCTGCAACAAAATAAAAAATATATGTGAATATGTGTTGAGAAAAAGAATTCCATAGATTCAAGATCATTATTTTTTATCCTAAATTTTCATATTAGAGCAGCAGTTTAGAGAAGACCTGACAAGTGGAAGTCTGAGGAAATTTAAGAGTTTGGGTTGAAATTTCAAACACTATGCCCATCCAATTTTCACACAAATAATCAGTAGTTTATCATGCTCACCTATTAGAGCCCCTATCTCTACTTCCAGCTCGAGCAGACACACTTCTCTCAGAGCTTCGCTTCCTCTCCGGACTGCGACGTCTCTCGGGACTCCGCCGTCTCTCTGGACTCCGACGTCTCTCCGGACTTCTCCTACGAGGGCTCACCCTTGGTGAAGAGTGTCTGTCTGTTCTCTCATAACGACTACGACCCGAGGGTGACAAGGGATTATCTTCCCTGCTCTTATCATCAGCTGTGGAAAAAAAAAAATTCAGAGAAGGTCACAGCACTAGAACACCATATACAAAGATGATTGGAAAATAAAGCAATCAATGTGAGAATGATTACTCTACGCGTTGTGTGACGTAGAAAGAAATCACAAATTATAATTATAGATTTTTAGAATTATTTCAGCAGAACTTAATCTGCAAAGTGAGAGACTTGTTGTGAGACGCTCATGATGGAAAAATGTGTACAGAAAAACAAATTAACACAACCATTTTCAATCATCAATGAGAGGAACTTGATATACAATCCCATCAGCTACAATCCTTGTTATTTTAACTTTGAGTTTGTGGTGGGAGGCATAGGCTGGAAATTACATTATTATCAGCAAACCTTTGTGATCATATCGCCTGTCATCAAGAGCCTCAGTGCTGAAACCTCTCTTAATTGTGGGGCGGTCACTTGACCTGTCCCTACTAGACTGAGCTCTTCTTATGGGACTGGAGTGCCTGTTAAGTCTATGGGGACTTGCTTTTATAGGACTGGTTCTAGGCCTATCAGTTCGGCTTCTTCGCCCATCCTCTAAAATCTGGAATAAAATAGGACCTTGATCTCGGTAAAGATGAAAATGAGCATTTCAAGACAAGTGTATATAAATTGCTGCTTAGCTAATGACTAATTAAGAAAATATAATAAAATTAATTTAATTCCATTAGGTACCAGATTAAATTAATGCTCGCTGAATAAGAACAAATAGAAATAAATGCACAGGGACCTAAGATTCGGCCCAGGTAAAGTGAGTCACCCTGTACAGTCATCTGAGTAAGCATAAAATTTCCGATGTGATTATTGCCAATGTAATTGAATTTGAAGCATTGAAGGATAGAGCTCCACAAATAGGCTCACTAAGTTTAGATATGTATTAACGTCCGCCTGGTATGCAGGGCATCATGTCTGGGGTAACAATTGATCTGTGCCCTGAGGGATGAATGTTTAGTGGAGATCTAGTGATATTCTCGCTATGGGCGGTGACTTACCTCAATGACAGTAGGCGGTTCACTGCTGCCTGTGTTATTACCCCTGTCAAGACTTTGTCCACTTCGTCTCTCAGGTTTACTTGGCTCAATATCCCCCTTTCTATGCCTGTCACGGCTTGTCGAATGCCTGTCGCCGCTAGTAGGATGCCTGTCAGTGCTAGTAGTGTGCCTGTCAGTGCTAGTAGTGTGCCTGTCACTTGATGACCTTTGCCTGTCACTGCTTGTCACATGTCTGACAGGTGAGCTCCTGCCATGAGATTTGCTATCTGAGGTTTTATCATCAGCTCGTCCCTGTCGACTGCTGCGGCCATCAGGTTCTGGCCTATCCTGCTCATGTAGGGGCAGAGCTGGTACCTCCCGCTCTCTCTTACTTCTATCTCGGCTCCTGTGTCTATCTCTCATCCTCTCGTGTGAGGTGTGCCTGTCCCGGGACAATCCTCTATCTCTGCTCGAGCTGTGATGTCCCTGAGCGCTGGCTGGTCGTACATTTCGACTGGACTTTGAAGGCTTTTCCTTCTTAGTGACGAGATCAGCGAGGAGATGGGAGATAACGACAGCGTTTCCTTTAGTTTTCTCATCTTCCTCCGTATGGGCCATGTCACTGTCTGTGGTGACATCATTGTCTGTATCATCTGTATACGCGCTGCCAATTACTGGAGCAGTGTGTACTGCAGATACTCTCTTCACTACAGCTCCAGGTCTCACTCTCTCTGAAGAGGAGGCTGAATGATCACTGGTTAGTTTCTTAGCCCTTTTATTATCAACCAATGATGGCTTATTGTTATTGCTCTGAGGTTGACTGTGAGTGACAGTTTTACTGTTCGTAGATGATTGACTAGGCTTGTTTTTAAGCACATTGAGGCTGTGTGTATTGGAAGACAAAGGAGTTTTTCGTCCCTGTCGTGAACTTGATGATGAGCTTGGTGGGTTCTCAGCCGAATCCATTATTTTCTCCCACTGCTCATCAACTTTTTTAGCAACCTGAAAATAAGGGAACAAAATCAGACTCATGAATGCTGACCAAATACGATCAAACTGTCAATATGGGCTTGTTTACAGGTTCAAGTAGCAATAACAAAAGGCTATTGCCCGCATTCTTAGATGGAAGTGTTCCGTAAAACAAATATGTACCATACATGCTGGCTCTATGACCACGCCAGTTCGCTATATTTGAACGAAGATATAAGTGCTGCCAGAATGTGTGATTATTTCTACTTGATGATGTACTAGATTGCCACTTGTCAAGGCAAGTGAAAATAATGCTTTTTATTCGGACAACATTGTAATGGTTTTCAATTTCAAAGGACTGTAATAACAAAATCAACCCAGGTGAAATAATATTAATCCTTGTTTAACAATGTGCTAAATTGTATATGAAGTCTGTGACAAAGCTGCTAAAAGGTCTGAGGGCTTATGGCACAATAAAATAGTCTCCATATTATCGAGTGGTCTAATACCTCGAGGGAATGTCTCCATTTAGTAGAAAGAAGCATTTTTCTGTCGCGTAAACATGGAAAAACATATTTGCTGATTTACAAAACAGATATTTACAAATTAACAAACAAGCGAAGTATATCCATCAGTGACATATTAAATGGAATATGACACATAAAAGTAGTAGGATAATAGGAGTTACAAATGATATTTAATTACCTGAGTAATGCTCTGCTGTTTAGTGTTGTTATTCTCTGTGGCCTGTTTCCACAGTTGTTGCTGGGCCGAGTTAATTTTCTCTAATTCTTCGACTCTTGCTTTGACTTCTAGCTTTTCTTTCTCCAGTGTTTCGACTCGCTCTCGCAGACGAGTAGTGTTAGCCGTCCATCTCTGCTCTTTTCGCTTGGTCTCTGCCTTTAATTCCTCCAGCTCATGAGTCAAGGCTGCAACAATGCATTCAAAAGGTGTTATACATATAGCGAAAATAATGGCTAAAGTTATATCGATGCTTTATTAAGTGGTGTGAAACATTTGCAAGACTTTACGCTTTGCCTGGAACATTGTGTGGCTCTCTCAAAGAGCTGAAAGATAAATTTGTCATATTGAATTTTGTATGCTGTTGCTTACCTTCGATCTCCTGCTTTTCCTTTTTGCTTGCAGCTGTCTGCTGCTGTTTCTGCCAAGCTTCAAATAACTTTTTATCATGTTTGAGTTTCTTAGTCTCCTGAGTTTTATACTCATTGAGTCTCTGCAGTTCCTCATCTCTCTGAGACTGAAACTCTGTCATCTCTTTCTTCAGCTTAGCTACCGCTTCTGTAAGGTGGTATAGTTACATGTTTGAGTTAAAGCAGATTGGTATGATGCTGAAATTAAAAATTTTTATTAACTATCTGCTCCATTTCTTATAATCTAAAAATGTTCATGCAGAACTTTCACAGACACGGCAGAACTATGAATACTCAGCTCAATTCATGTCAAGGATTGAATATCCCAGAATCGATCAATTGCTAAGCTTTACATACCTTCTCTTTCCCTCTTGAGTTTAGCTAGCTCAGTATTCTCTGTTCTGAATCTCTCGATCTCTTTCTCCAGATCAGAGAGTTTAGACTTGAGAGCTGGTGTCACAGCTATCAGAGCCTGGGCATCAGGAGTAGGGGCTGTCAGCTCATCCCGGTCTGCAGCAACTAGAGAATGATAAACGCAGTTACATGATAATCAGCTTGTGAGGAACAACTCTGCAGAGCGGTGCATGAAACATATGGATTCTTTAGCAGCATATGATCAATGACTATTATTCTTCTCTTCGCTAAACAGTTGATAAATTATTTACAGGGTACAAACTACTGACCTTCGACAGGCACAGAAGTAAGCTTCTTCTTATTGGACAGAGCGTCCTCTGTAGAACGCCTAAGTTCTGATATCTGAGCATCAGCTGACTTGATTGGCTGGAATGGAGATTCATGTTTCTCTTCTTTCTGACTCAGCACTGGTGGCTTCAACTAAAACAAAAGAACAAATGGAATTAACAGTTGATCCTTGTGTATTGAAATTGCAATTGATTTTTAGACCCTATTATTAGTAATAAGAACTTGATTAAAATCAGATGTCTCGTCACACGCCACATCCCGAAGCATGGACAGCGAAATTAGATGCCCCAGGTTGCTCTCTGTTTGCAGACAGGTCGGAGCACACCTTGATGCCAACCAAACCTCAGTAGTTGATGGACCGCAGAGACAGTATGCAATATCTTAACTTGATTGTGTGCAGGGACCATACATACAGCTCATACAGGGGACTCCCTCACTCGGCACCAGTTTTTATTACTAAGTACATGTTGTAAGACTCACTGAAGGAAAGAGTTTCTGTAGAAGCTGACTCTGAGGTACCTCATCCTCTTCCTCTTCTTCTGGTGGCTCCGGGACATGAGGTCTGTCAGGTATGGATTGTGATTGGCTGCTTGAGTGAGGTTTACTACCTGATTGGCCTGATTCTGATTTACTAGTTGCTGATTGGCTGTGTGATGTCACCGAAGACCTAGTCGGCTGGGGTTTGGAGTCAGCTGATTGTGTTTGCGGTTGGATGATATGTGAAATAGATTGTGGTTTGTGTGGTGTCTGATCATATTCAGGGAAGTAGGAATTGATGGCTTGTTTTGCAGGAGTGTTTAGGGTACTTTCATCTTCCCACTCTGCGCTCTCATCTATGAACATGGGCTTCACTGAGGGAACTATAGGCTCTTCTGTAAAACATGATAGTGAATGAAAACTATAAATCATTGTATTGGAGCACATATGCCACATAACAGGTCACTGAAGGCATGTTTAGTTGAGATTTGAAAAAAAAAACATATTATACAGATTGGAAATGTGGAGAAATCTCCAAAACCGTTGATAGTTCACTTATGCTCACCTCTGACTGACTGAGGTTCAGGGCGATGTGGCCGGCTGATGTGTAGAGGGGGCATAGTGTCTGTAGGAATATTGTCACTATGCTCCTGTAGTTTCTGAGGTGGCTTGGCGTAGGCAATCTTACGCTTCACTGGGGGAGGAGGATGGTCATCCTCAGCTTCCTGTGTATCAGATTCTGGATATCCATTCTGTGCTCCACCATCTTCACTAACCAGAGACTAAAAAGAAGATCGTGTAGAGAAAGTTAGACATGCTGCCATGGGAATACAAAGTAGAAAAAAACACACAGATAACTCATAACTCCTCTAGGCCATCTTGTATCTAACAAACCTCATTAGCGGCCCCATCGGCATCAGAGCTTGCAGTGATCCCAGAATCATTCAGTGGTTGAGCTAAGTCTTCATCGTCATCATCAGCTATCTCTGATGATCTCACACCGGAAGTTAGAGCATCGGCAGCGGTATGCATCATATCGGGTAACAGGGAAGGCTTAATCGTCTCTACAGGTGCTATATCTGGTGGTTCCAGTGTTCTGTGGAATAAAAAGTGAGCATTATTTATTACTACAAACATTCGAACATTTGGTGATCAAAATTTTGCTAGCTAAAATATTTCAAATTCCACTATGTAGAATAGACTGATGTGAAGCATTTTCTAAAATTTTGAAATTTCTATGAGTGACGAATTCAAAAAAATTTAGGCTTACCACAAACAAATAGATGTCAGGTACATAGCCAAAATCTCATTGTTTATCATCAAAGAGATGTCAAATCATTAATTGAGGATCAATAATTTCCCTATGAGTAATAACGATTGAATCAGTGGTTTGGTTTTTCCACAAAAAGTTTATAGAACAATTCTGAACTTTGACATGCCTGGTTCGGATACACCAGAATACTATTACTTTACCTGTCAGCATCTGGATTTTCCTCTACATCAGACACTGAAGGTATGATGTCATCTTCTATATGTGCTTTCTTCTGTAGGGCCTCTACCTGATGGTCAGGGTTAGATGTGGCTTGTTCCGAGATCTGGCTCTTAATCATAGGCGATAGTCCAGTACTACCTTTAGGTTTGAGTGCCTTCTTGACAATGGAGCAGTCACTTCTAAATGAGCCATCACCATCGGCAAACTGTTCCAGCATCTCAAAAACCTACAAATACCAAGTTAGAACTCAACACAAGCGTCCACATGAATTCATACAATGCTTTAGTGGGATAGATATTAAGCAATTCAAGAGAGCTAAGTGATTTCAAAGTTACAAAATTTTATTTTCAAATCAATGGAAACAGCATACACGCCTTATGATCGCCCAGTGTCAGATTTACAGGTGACCCATGAAGGTTATCACTAAGGAGGGAAACAGGGTTTGACATCCTGATTCTCCAGGCTGATTGTGTTGTTACTGTTGTACTTGATAACTCAGGTGCTGTCTCTGCCTCATGAGTAATTCTCTATCAAACTGAATCATACAGACAGCCACTTTATACTAGATTTGTATAAAGGATTTAAAAGCTTTACTAAGTTTACTCTAATTAAAATTAGTAATCATTCTTTTGAATGCAACAATGCAATAAATCAGAAAATAAACCACTATTATGCACGTTAATGCTTCCATAAGCTCATATTTCAGCAAACAAAACCAGGTATTAAAAGTGAAAGTTTAAGTACATAGTTTGCAGTGACGTATTTTCCACTGAAGTTTGCTAGTAAATTCACAAATCAACAATGTACTTGAGGATACATCCAGGTTTGGCCTCCCAAGGACAGATATGTATATACATGATTCGCTGTACATAACTAAACTACAATAGTCAAGTTTACTGGAAACCTTTTCATTGTTTTCCAGCATCATTGTACAGTGACCTCTTTTACATTATAAATGTCCAAACCGAAACTTTCAATCATGTATAGGCATACCAGTCATGCTGGCGAGCAAATATCTACAACAGCTTTCCTCAGTAAGGAAGTCAACAACTATAAAAACAAGGAATTCCACTGTAGGCTGTTAGATACAGCAAGCCACAGATTGCCTGTATAGAGAAAGCTGGTGTATAATTACCTGTAATTCCTCACTCTCTGCTGGCTCATTCTCTACTCTGTTCTGTATGTTAGAATAGAACGATGAGTCCACAGGCTTCTTCTCCGAGACTGGCACCCTCGATATTAGGCTGGCAGCACCCGTCCCTGACTGCTTGATAGAGCTAGTCGAGGGAGTGTAATGTTTTGTGGGTGAGGAACTTAGACTTAATCTCTTCTTGGGCGATGTTGATGGCTTAGCTATATGGCTTTGAGTCATTTCCATAGCAGAGTTCGGTCTCTGAGACGATACATATTTCCTGGGAGACGTTGGTGTACCTGCAGGTTTACTGGTGCGAGAATTGGTTTGTGGACTCTTTTGTTTCAGTGATGCAGCATTAGGAGCTTTCTCGGTAGACAATCTCCTGGTTTGTGTGGTAGATTTAGCCTCAGGCCTCCTTGCGGGCATGGTGTTAGACCTCCGTAAAGATGACTTACTCGGAGAATGAACCACTGAGGCAACTTTTCTTGCCACAGCTGAAACAGCAGTTTTTGCTTTATTACTTAATGTCTTTGTGGTAGTTTTCTTGTTTTCGGCATCTTTAGATCTGGGTTTGAGAACAGGTTTACTATAATCCACAAGTGGTTGTCTATTTTTAGTACTTGGCTTCCATTCTTTTTGTGGGGTGATATTTTCCTTGAGATTAAATCTTGAAAGGCCTTCGCCTCGTTTGAGGTATTTGACAGGTTTCTTTTTGGCAGCTGGGTCACCTGCGGATATTTGCTCCTCATTGGCTAATTGTTCTTCTAAGAGTTGTTCGAATGTTTTGGTTGCACTTTTAATTGGCACCTCGTCATGGTTCTGAGCTGTACTTTGTTCATCTGATGACTCTATTTCTGATGTGTCCTGAATTGAAAAAGTGTTATCATGAGTACAGCATCTATAGGAAATTGTTCCTATCACAGTAAAACCATTTGCAACCAAGCTATTAAAAAGAGTCGAAACAACAGAAATTGTTAACTTGTGATGTCTCTATATATATATATATATATATTTATTTGCTGATCAAGTCAATGATGCCACATCAGACCATGCATAAAACATATACACAAAAGTAGTTGGGCAAGACATTGTCGATTAGGTCATACCGATGGGCAAGTTTTTTGGCATCCAGTAGCAAAGAATGTCTAGAGAATTTAGCGCATGACTTACATGGTGAGAGTGAGATGAGGTATTACCCTGACTGTCCGACTGTAGAGGATAAACTCCATCATCTGTATCATAACCCAGCTCATGATGATTGTTAGCTGATCGATGCAGAGCACCGAAAGGTTGCATGTGATGTGGGGAGGGCATCGAGGCAGATACCGACGGATATCCTCCTACAGACCCCTTCTTAGGACTCGATTCTACAAAATAAGATGTCGACTTGAGTTTGGTTGCAATCAAACAAATACTATGTAAAACTTATACACGCCCTGATAATTTGTTATCTCAATTTTCTTTTTCTTCGAGCCTGCTGTCACAAGGATGCGTCATGTGAAATGAGTCATATTCCATATAACAAATATTTTAGACCTCTTTGTGCCTGTATTTGCAAGCGATTTCATATTTTCTGATTTATGGAGACACATACCAGGAGTATTCTGCCAGTGTCCGTCTCTCTGCTGACCTATGAGATTAGTTATCCTATCCTGCTCAGCGAGTAGTTTACTCATCTGAGCCTGCTGCTGCCTCATCAGAGCTGCCTGCTGATGCTGCTGCCACTGTCGGATATTCTGGAATGTCTCCAGAAGCTTCACCTGCTCCTGAGCTATCACATCAGCTGTACCCGCCGGGGGATCAGCAGGCTGGGCCGCTGTCTGCTGCTGCATAGGGCCGGTCTAAGGTATGGAAAGAAGTCATGTGGTAATATTGTAGATTTTATCTTGAGATAAATTGATTGTTTAGTTTAGTTCTTATCGGCAATATCAAATTACAAGGCGACCATAGTTACGATCAAGCTGATGAGGTAATTTGATGACTAACGAGATGTTAGAGGATAGGTTTTAGACCTGGATTCATGACATTCTCTATTTCACAATACTATATGTGCCATCCACAATGTGCAGAGGGTCGAGTGCAACAAAATGAAACAAAGAATATTTGCATCTCAGAGAACATACCCCCCAGTGAGACGGGAGCAGGTGATTAACTAAAATCTAAAATGTGCATTTATATACTTTCTCCCTTAATAAATACGGAAAATGATCATTTACAAACAAGAATTCCCAGAGGATCAATATAAAGAGCACAATGTTATTCCAAAAAATTCGCTCAAAAATGTAAGCTTAGCGCACCTGGGCTTTGAGCAGCTCCAATTGCTTTGCTAAGTTCATTGCCGAGTTGAAGTCAGTATGGTTGACGTTGAGTTGTGATAAATCCATTCCCGCTGCCATCGACAGCATATTGCTGGGCATGTGAGTCATGTCAGCATGTGCTGCCTCCTCCTCATGATGGGGATCCATCAGCAGCGACGTTAGTCTCTCATTGGCTGAAATGGAGAAATCAGCAGTGATGTAACGCAAGTTAATCTGACATCATAAACAATAATGAATGAAAATATAAAAATAGTACCAAACCAATTCACATTTCCAACACTAGTGCTGCTGAATAAATGAAAGTAACAGTACATAGTACCTATATACACCTGGATACATTATCAAACTCTATGTTATATCCTCAGTTGTATCACTTCACACACTTCAACCATGATATCCCGACCAATGCCCTGTTGAGATTGGCTGAATTGTTAACTTTGTATGGACTTACCTTTGAAAATGCAATTTCGAGTCAATTTAAACAAGCATTCTACGGCAAATTGTTATCGATACAAACTTGGCAAACAATGGGAGCACAAACATCACTCAGATAACAAGACAAAATTGTAAATCAATGTGAAATTTCTAGATATCACTGACAACAATTCAGAGCTAACCTCTTGCTTCTTGCCGCATTAGTCAGTCACCTACTGTCAACTACAGCAAATCAACGTGGCGCATAAGAGTTTTTCTAAAACCTTGTTGTTTTAATATACATGGGCCATAACAAGTTGGATTGGACAAAGAAATTCAATCACAATGGCTGCGCAGCCAAAGGTAGCTGTTGAATTAAATATAATAGCAGACAAAACAATACTATGAATGGGCTCATTATTAAAGCCTTGGTGTTATTTCAATTTCAAAATCTTAATTTAAATTTCCATCATCAATCATGACCTTTGCCTGCAGTGCCCTTTTAAGAGCCGATTTTTTCTTCTCACTCCATAGCTGTGTGTGATGAGAAGTATTGTATGCACAAACCTACAGACTTTTCATCTGTCTGTGTAAATACGGACCTCATGCAAGGTGTCTGAGAACTCTTAGCTTCATGATTATTTATTCAAACTGCAGTTGTCACAAATATTATACTAAGCTTATGTCTCCTCTTTTCACTATGGAAAAGTTAATACTGGTTGGACTGCATGAACCAATTTACCCGTTCATTATCATTTCCAAAGATGATATTGCTATTCCTGCATGTGGTCAAGGACTGCCAACATTATGAACATATTCAACAATGAAATGAATTATTCATGATCCCTTCACTTTGTTCGGTCATTTTTTAATGACTGAATTAACTGGTGAGCCCCTGCATCACTGAAGCAGGCCGCTCTTTATGGATGTTTGCTTTTAGCTGCTGTCACTCAAAATCAATAAAGTGACATTATCAGTAATAGAACGGCAGCATTAACACACCTGTATCATAAATTGTGAATGCTGAATGAACCACTCACTGAATTAGATTCTTCTCTTAGAATGGAAATAGTATCATAGCGTTATATGGCTAGGTCACTAAACACAGGGACCCATCTGACTGTTATCTGATTGGCTGTCCCTAGTAGCATGAATAATTAGCCTGAGAAATTGTCTTGTTTACAAAATTGCAAACAGTAATTATACCCCATACAGTTTCGATGATTAGGGCATTTCTAGATTGCTACTAGGGACTGGCTATTTTTGCAAGCCCTTTGTTTTGCAAAAGAAAGCTAATGATGCTATTCCAGATATGGAATTCAATGGAACCACTACTTTCAATTAACTGAGAGCAGTGCAAATAGTGAGAATATACACAGACACAAAACTTTTTACACTCACTGTAGTTGTACGTAGTTGTACATAAATGACAGGCAAACCAGACATGGAACAGGTGATTGAAACAGTGAACCCGTATTTCTCTTCCACCAACAGCATGTAAAATATCATCTGAGCTAATTCACCAATGTTAATTTAGTAGCTACATTTAGCCTACTCACCATTAGGAAGCAATGATGCTGGATCATACTCCAAAAACACCCCAGATCTTCGAGCTGCCATTATTTCTCCTGTTTATTTAATTCCAAACGCTAACCCATACTGGTCTGCTGCCGCAATAAGAGTATTCCTATGTCTACAACCAAGAATTATACAATACAGTATATCAATGTCAGATAATTAATTCATATAACACTGCAGATCGTTCAACACCCATAGAGAGACTGTGAAATGGCCTTGGCAATCACAGCCAGATTGTCTATCAGTGGTATGGGCAGGAGTATGGTTTTGGTGACCTAATGAGTGTAATACACATTTTTTAAAAGGCCATTATGATGGCCCGAGACTGTGTACTATATCTCAGCCTTCATTCAGCTACTTCTATTTTAATTAAAATCCATACAAACGCATTGACATTTTATTACTATTTAAAATTTAGCCACACAACTGCACTAAGCAAACAAGACGCTAAGCAAACTAGTAAACACTGTTAGATAAGCTGAGCCCTCACGGCATGATCAGGTTCCAATCACAATGTGCGATGATTGAGTAAACTAATATACATTTTAATCAGGCTGCTCTGGCATTTGAAAACATATGAGGGCAATTCTTGTTGTCATGAAATGACAATTCTGAATTTCTAGCCTTCTTTTGTTTCCTTATAGCAATGTTTCAGAATAGATCAGAGAGCAAGTAGGCATAATCTCATCCGGACAATAAGGATATGGTTTCTAGCTGTATCATTTTTACACAGAATATATAATTTAACAACACCAAAATGCCTTGTCAAAAATATTACTGGTTTAACTGGTACGTATTGTAAGGAAAGGGAAAGTCGGCACACTCTATCACTCTCAAAACAACTTTGGCATAAACTTCAGAGCTATTGAAAATACTTTCATTCATCTTAGAAGTAGAAAGCCATATATGTATAGAGTATTTTCAAACAGAAAGTTCAAATAGTTTTGAGATAAATGCGATGGCTGTAACTTTTAAAAGTTTAAGATTTGTTCCACACTTTTTAAGCCATCCTGATTCCCAAACCCAGTGCCACTCTTATTATCACTCAGTGACAAAAATACGCCTAGACGGGCCTACTTTTTATTATTTGGTAACAAATTCTAAAAGAGACATCAAACTAAGGTGATTTGCTGAAGTTTAAATAGAGGCCTAATCAAATACGTCATCAGACAACCTTACCACAACTGACATAATCTACTATGATCGGAGTACTATTGTTAGATTTATACAGGTACGTGAATGGCATATACATGGTATTACCCTTCAATAGCACAAGTGATAGTAAAGTGAGTTTAATTATCAAAATTAAACATCATTGCACTGCTTGGACTTCTGGTTGATACAGTGGAATGATTTCATACCGAACTGCAAAGGAATCCATTTATCTAACCACAGACCAATGAACTGAGGGAGCTCAATGCACAGACAGATACAGTGACAACCTTGTCTACTGCAAAAATACCCCAGTGAGTGAAGTAAATCTGAAAATGAATTGGCAATTTGTGACTTGCCCTCCTCTCTATTCTCATTCTTGGGCAAGCCTAACAGTGCTTGATGATAAAAGAGCTCTGGATGGTTTGTCATTAATCATCAGTTCAAGAATATATTACACAGTAGGTACTTAATTACTATGTTGAGTACTGTAGGTAGGTAGATTTGTTGTTCAAGGTCGAAGGTGATTTGTGAGTAAGTTGCAAGTAGGCCTGTGATCAACCTGTTTGTGCTAACTAACTGCTAGTACTTACCTTACTCTGGAGTATTCACTGTATATCTGGCGCAACAAATCAATTAGTATTGATTGGTGTACTATTAACTTTTGAAATCAGCTCAAATATTTTGGCTCCACCACCCTGATAATTGATGTGACTCACAAACTACTATCATTCACAACTCTAACTCAGAATGTTTACAGTGAAGCCAAAGCAACCAATTGAATCACGCGGGTCAAACAAAAGTGACCTCTCCTATGCAGTTTCACTTTGAAAAATTCAAAGTGAGAAGAGAGAGAACAATTCCTATTGTGTCCAACGTAAGCCAACTCATCAACAAACAAAACACCGAGTCTGATGTTGATTGGCTGACAGGATACAGGTAACCAATTAGAGAATAGACCACTCACTTGGACGTGGCTATACGTCATATCCTAGATGAGATCCTGAAGAGCAGAATTTGTGATTCCTGCAGATCAGTTTCATCTCACCGTTTTTTACCTACAGAAGTCCATCACTACCTCTTCCACACACCATGAAGATCTTCTCCACCTTCTTGTTGGTATGCCTAGTGGCATTTCCAGCAGTAATGCTGCAATCATCCAATGGTAAGAACATTTTAGATACTTCTTCCTTCTGCAGAAGTCAAACTGAAACCACTTTTCTCTTTTGGCTGAAGAGGATTTTCTTATAACTGTCAACCAAACACTTTCCTAAGTCTTTCTACACTTTATCATTTGTGAATTTCTTGTGAATCAATGGTAAACATACCTATCCAACTTAATTGCAGAAAACTGAAAATAATATATGAGCCATAGAAAAGAAGTATGTGAACTAAATTGAAAATAATGCAATTTTACAAACTTTCAATTAATTATTATAAATATATATATATTGTAAGTCTGCTCTTGTAGTCACTACCCATCCATTCATTGTATGATTTGACTGTCAATATGGCCAGTGCCTTCTTGGTTCTGTGCAGTGTAAACCACCAGTCATTGACAAGCTTCCCATGCTAGGTAAAGACTAAGGGTAAACCTGGCCAGACCATTCAATCAAACAGAGCATCACTAACAACTGTAAAACCTGATTAATCAGAGGGATTGATCACAGTATAAGTGCTCCAACATGAGAGATCAAAACCACTTCTTGGTCTTCCTATTCAAATAGGCCTACCTTGTTTCTGGTAATTACCATTATGGGTAACGATAACTCTAAAGCATTGAGTCTTCGACTTTTTAAACTTCAAGCACATAGTAAACTGGTATCTGACTCTGCTGTCTGCCGATTGTTTCAGGAGTCGCTTATGCTCAGGAGGATGAAGTTATCGAAGACGCTGATGTAGCCTCTGAAGATGAAGCATTAGAAGATGCCGCTACTGAGGAAACGGTGGGTGAATCTATCCATGATCAAGGGGAGGGGGAGTTAATAAATTTATATATTGAATTTATTAGCAAAGGTAAATTTTTCGTTGTAGGTTAGTCTAATATATAGGTCTCTCTGAATGCTTTCTATTCACCAGTCTTTTTTATGTCTGTTAAATTTGTTTTTGCCTGAGGGCTATTTAGGCTTTACCGTTACATCAAATAATCATTATATAAGAGAGTAAGTCCAGTGGCTGGCAATAACAGAGCATGATATATTAAAACCTAAAGACTACTGTCAACTGATGGTTCAAGAATTCCATCAGGCAATAATAAATTATGCATTTCTGAATCAAAAATATCAATGAATAATTAATTGAAAGTGAACGTTTCCTGCCATGTTGGCAGATTGACCTCATGGGTCCATTCATTTCTTCCCCTTGTCACCCACACATAATCATTATAGTACTAATCCCAGATGATCTTTTCTGTCCATATGATTAATCCTGACTTGTTGTCCTCAACAAACTTGGCTACTTTGCTTTGCAAATGCATCATTTTTCTCCTGTTTTACTTTGGTCATCTACAAGATGTTACCTTTGTATAGACCAAATATCAATGTTGTATGTTAACCTTTACAGTTAGCTGAAGCTGCTGCTGAAGCGGAAGATGAGGAGGAAGATGATGGTATCCTTAAGAAATCACCAGATGCTGCAACTCAGCTTCTGTTCGTCAAACCTGATGATAGCGGTAACCTTGCTGCTGGAAGCATTGCTAATGTTCTCGTTGGATTCAAAAACACCGGAAAGTCAAACTTCCACGTTAATGCCATGGAAGCCTCATTCAGATATCCACAAGACTTCAACTACTTCATCCAGAATGTGAGTAACTATAGATTGCTTTCACATACTGATATCTATTTACATTCTTAATGTCTTTGATGGCACATCAGTCTCATTTTACCTGCAGTAAATTCACATTTTTTTATGCTGGTTATATGTTGACGGGCTGGAAAAATGCAGTGTACTCCCAATATCCTAACTTATCTTTTACTCTCAAGTACTTAGCATGTCTGTGTAGACCGATGCCATACTGTTGTTGATCAAAAGTCATTGTTATGTCTTGTAGTTCACAGCTGTCAAATTTGACAAAGTAGTAGAGCCCGCAAGACAAGCTTCATTCGAGTATTCTTTCATCCCAAGTGAAAACTTCAACGGTAGACCATTTGGACTCGTCATCAGCCTGCACTACCAAGACGCTGTAAGTCATTATCTACAATGTACTGCTTGGGAACTTCATGTATTAATATCAAGCTGAGGAAGCCATGGATTGGATTCTGCTTGCTCACTTTTGGCTTCATCTATAGAAAGTTCTTAATGAACACTACAATTACAAACCTGAATTTTGGAAAAATGTACTCTGGTTTTAAAGAAAATGGAATTGGTCAGTCATTCATCTACACTTCAATGAAATAATGTAAATTGACATCTCAAATGAGTGGAAAATTTAAATGGTTTTCCACTGCATAGTGCATGATGGAGAAAACAGAAGATACACAGATTCGTCATGTCCGGTTTTTCAACATCATCATGATTATTTGTAGGAAGGAAAATCTTTCATGGACTCTGTATTCAACGAGACAGTAAACATCACCGACCCAGTCGAGGGATTTGACTCTGAGATGTAAGTCAGATTAGACATTTTAGCGCTAGCTCATTGGGTTGTTCTCAATAATAAATATAAGCTAATAACTATATATTCAAAAGAAACCATCACTGCCTGCCATTGTAACAATCTCTTTCTGCAACTAGCCTTGGCCCTCCTATTGAGTTGGTAGAGAAGAGATTGCTTGAAAAAGCAAATTACGCCTGCTGCACTTATCCGAGTATGTTGATTACCTTAATTTGTTTTACAGATTCTTCCTATATGTCACACTGGCAGCTTTAGCTCTTCTTCTCTGTGTTGTTCTTCAACAGACCCTCTTCTCATCCGCTGTAAGTGTCTGTCTAAACAAGAAGTCAAGGAGTCTAACTCCTTTGGTCTAACGATTGACCAGCTTCATTTTTTAACTGCATGAAATTTTACTATAAACAGGCATGCGAGGAAGTTTAATCTTTTGGTGTTGTCCCCTCATTACAAATGTAAGGACAACTCCTTCAAAACACGCATTAACATTCAAATGTAATAAAGAAATGTTGTAATGTTTAACTTGTAACTGGATAGTAATTGTAATGAAATCTTAATGAATCCTCATAATAATATGTTTTTTTATCATTATTAGTCCAAGAGATTGACTAGCTCAAAGCCAAAGGTAGAGATGGGAACACAGAATAATGGCGATATAGATTACGACTGGATTCCTAAGGAGCATCTGACCAGGAGAACTTCTCCACGAAGGCGTGGAAATAAATCTGACTCAGCAGGATCAGCCGGATCAGGTTCAGGCTCTGAATAACGCAGCACCCTCCATAGCTAGCTCATCAAATTCTGTACTTAGTAAAATATAAAAAGTATTTACATGACCACCTTTATGGCACGTCCGTAGTCATGATTTCCAATGTGACATAATGAGCGTTGTGTAGATGGAATGTGGCATTAACATCCAAAAGTCAACTAGGCAACCACTGTTCCTCGATCTCTAGGTTTTTATGCTTGCTTGTGTTTTTCTTGTGTTGTGCTATTCCGATAGTTGTATCTACATGGCTGAATCGCACAATTTCTTTCATTCCATTTTTACTGTGCATGATGAAATGAAACAAAGCTAAAAGCTTGATGGTGGTTGCTCACTAGCATAGTTCTAATTCTACCTATATAGAAAACATAATATAGAAGTGTTGCCTTATTTTTGGTGGATTATGAATTCTTTTACCTACAAACCAAAATCATGCCAATGTTTTTTTCCACACTGTACAGCATTGATATTTCTACGTTATTATTTTATCCTTGAGCCAGAGAAATCCTTTTTTTTTCATATTGCTGTTCAAGGAACACATTGTAGATTATTGTTGCTTGTCATTATTTTATTCACTATGCAATAATAATGACAAAATAAATTCAAACCAATAAATAATCGGGTCAATAAAAACAACGCCTCGCAGCGGCGATCAACATATATGTATTGTATTATAAATGAGCAGATCTGTTAGATGCGTCACAGGAAAAGGTTAAAATATGGAAACAATGGCTGAATGAAGGAGAAGATTTACTGGAACAAAATAAAATCTTACTATAATTACAGAGTATAAAGAGTTTGGGGAGGGATTGCCTGTTTTTTGCTTGGCCACTACAAGGATAAATGTACATGGTAGTTGCCAGTGTAGTAAAAATATATAATTATTGAGCATGAATAGAGGATTAGTTTTGTTCATCACATGAAATGATAGAGCATTGACGACAAAAGTACACTTAGAGACGCAAGCTGCACATGAGCTGCACCTCCACAATCAGCTGTACAATCAGACACAAGACGAGCGACTGAGGGGTTATAGAAGGATCTGCTTGCTGACTCTGAAAATATAGAAGAAGTTGATTTTGAACTGAAAATGAAGCCCTGGATACATCGTCAAGTTAAAATTCCAATATCAGACTCATTTCATGGAACTCGCCATTCGACACTCAATCATTCTAACATCGAATTGAAGGTCATGAGCTTTCATAGTTATATTAACTTTGTGACAGAGATTTTACTGACCCGAGCTATAATATTGAGAACCGACAACGTAAGTATCTTGAACCTCTTTCACTTCATTCTCCTGAGTTAGGTAAATCTCAACACAAGAATCGCTGCTTGTGATCTACAAAACAAAATTACTGTTAGTTAACAGTTTATAACTACATAATATAACTATATAAAAAATATTAAAATAAACCAATTGACCAGTATGTAAGCAAGCAATCACCAAATGATTGACAGAAATTTAACTCATTTCACGACAATAGGATTGCTGAAATAAGGTGTTATAAATCGTAGTTGGCAATTTTGTATGTTCACATCAGTGAAAGATAAACAAACATTGCCAGGTACCTTTTACTACTAATTAAGCATGTTATTTATTAGTTTCGCTATCACTAACCTCGTTCCAGTACACAGCTAGTCCATCAGATGTCTGCTCTATAAGAGCCAAATCTCCTGATACTCTCGTCACATCATCAACAGAGGCAGAGAACCCGGTGGCCATATTCACCTCCAATAAACCCATACCAGAGTCTGAAAATGAATCAAAATGAATCAAAATGTATCAAAATGTATCAAAATAATTATATCAAATCAAATGTACAGTTTACTCCATTTGACTCAGAGTCTATAAATCAGAAATCTTGTTAATTCAGACAATGTATGTAGGTTACTTTGGCCAGTTTTTAATTATATTCTCATTTCACTTTATTCAGACTTATTGAGCTGAGTACACTATAAGGAAGTCAACAAGTCAAATGGTAACAAATTCAATATTCTTGATACTGAATGAAGCTAGTGAATCATATTGTGAATCAAAAGTAACAATTTTCATTTTCGTTGACAAGCACACCAATTAATTCATTAGCTTACGTACCTTCCTCTCCCATAAACACAACACAGGCTGAGAGTTTGGAGGTGGACGAGTCGCTAGATGGCTTCGTTACATCTGTTGTCACTCTGGTAGTTGGCTTCGGTGAGGCTGAAGATTTCACATTGTAACCAGTACATGTCTATAATACAAAGAAATATTCTCATTAGCATATCTGAATATCATTCTTCCTGAACAAAATAATAGAAGTACCATATGTCTGCCCTAGAGGCGTAAATATTAGCTAGACTTTAGCTAGTTTGGGGTCGATGTTATGATAGCTAGCACCAATTTTAACTCGCTAAATTAGAAGATCCTATATAAAGTAATGAGTATGAGGTATGATGTATCAAGTATGAGGTGTACTCCTCTCTGGTAATAAGCATTATCAATAAAGGAGTTGTCTTCACAGTTCTGTTGGAAAGGCAACTACTAAAACAAGCAAGAAGGTTGCGATGAGCTTTAAATGAACCAAAATACTTACACTGACGATAGCAGACCCAAGTCCAGATAATGTGACTGTCACTTCATTGATTCCCTCTGCTGGTTTGAACTGAAAGGACAAAAATTGCAGGAGATAAAAATAGACTTTATAATGGAAGGGGAAGGTGGATAACATAGTTGAGTTGCGCAAGGGAAATGTGAGCTGTTGTTTATAGCTATATGATCATTGTTAGGAAGAACGTTGACGCCCATATTATTTGGTGTATTTCAGACTGTGTTTGTCGAGATGAGAGCAACTTACACTGTTTTTCTTGGTGATTATGGCATTGTCTGCGGTGATTGTATGACTGAAGGTATCACTAGAATTAGTACTAAACTCAACATCCAGATTAGTATTGTCAGATACCACCGTCTCAGCATAAGCTGCCAGGGCTTGCAGTCCCAATACAGTATCCTGTACAACAATATAAAATAGTCATTTTTAATAGTAGTGTTCTTTAACAGCAAATAACCATCCTTTTTTTGGAAATAAAATTTTGAAAAAATAATGCTAAATTCTTACAAGACAAGCAACAGCATAGGTAAATAGTATTATATTTAAATATAGGCGACAGTAAATTCTGTTCTGCGTAGAGAATATTCTCAATCTAGAGCCAACTGCAGAAGCTGAGATCAGGCCCTATCACACATCCGGCCAAGGGGGGGGGGGGGTTCAAGAGTCTGGGGGGGGGTTCAGACTAATCACACACCTGTGTTCCATGGAATCCACCAGAGGCTCCTCTTTGTTTAGTGAGCCACATGGCGATGGGTTTGGCTTTACTGACATCACTTGAATGTACATAAGTCAACAGAGCGTAAGAGCTCATCTCCACTGAGCTGGGAGAGCTTGTTGGTTCAGGTATCATGATGTCCAATGCTACTTTTGCGTTGGTGTCGGTATCGGTATTATCACTAGTAGTCCACCAGGTCTGTCCTCCTGAAAAATAATGCAAATTAATACAAATCTATTATAAACATGCTTCGACATGGTTAGCTGCTGTTGTATCACTGCACAACGTTTTGGTTTTAGTTTTGGCTCGTTTTGGCTCGTTTTGGCTGTTGGATGAGAGCCAAGCGGAACAATAACATTGTTTAGTTTCCTAGGTAATTGTAGGAGTGACATATTTCATTGCTGCATTCAGATGTTGTCATGTTATCAATATCTGAATTTGATTTTGATTTATTTACCATCGGTTCGTTGGAGAGCTTCCATTGCTGCCAGGAATTTACCAGCCTCGCTGCTCTGAGCCAGTGTTAGTGCGTAGGTTAATACTGAGAGTGGATATGGTTTACTCTCCATCTCTGAGAATTTGCCTTCCAAATATGCGACGGTATCAGATAATGCACTGATACGTGTAAATAGGTCTGAGCCAGTGACATCCTCTAACATGGCGATCACCACAAAGGCTGTCAGTGTTACACCACTAGATGTACCACCCTATTAAATAAGAAAACATACAGACTTATTTTATCACCATATGATAATGTGCAGCACATGGTTTGCTCATATGATTAAGGTTCTAATAGGTTCGATGTGGAAAGAGGTTTTTTATTTTTTATTTTCATGTATTGTCAGCAGAGCGTTGAAATAAAGCTTATTTTCTTCAAATGTTCCAGGAAGCCCCGAATACTATAATGAATATCAGGAGCAGAAAAAACATGTTACTCACCTGCATTTCAGAGTGAATGACTCGTCCAGGCTCGTTAAACATTCCCTCACGGTTCTTCTGATTATTTAACCAATTGACAGCTGCATCGAGCACACCCTGATCTATATCTATAAAGTCCTTGGCCTGTCTGAAACACTTCATCACAAACGCCGTGAGCCAGGTACTGCCAGATGGATCGCTGGTACCAAACGCACTGTACGACCCGTCTGGGTGTTTGTATGTAAGCTCTTTCTGGTATCCAGTCTCCATAAAGTTATTTGTCTTCTTGATGATGTCAGCGTCAGCATCTCCGAGGCTGGCGAGGTAACGTCGAACGAAAATGTTAGGTGTGAAAGTGATCATGTTTTGCTCTCCGCAGCCAAATGGCATTTGGATGAGTCTCTCTAGACCCTCAATGGATGGTCCCATCACATCACCTGGAAATAAAATGATGCAATTGTTTTATAAGTCTGTTTTCCCATTAGTTGATACACATGCCATGGAATAGCTGTTTTCCAATCTCTCTAATATACACCATGCTTTATAGACCTCATTTTCATGTAACATAAGCTAAATCATGGCACAGGATATTAAAAACTTTGTCATGAACAAATTGTAGACATCGAGCAAATTAATATTAATATGCAGAAAATGAACTACCTACCAGTTACGATAACTTGTACACGTTTCGAGTCAGCGACATATTCAGTGTTGATGGCAGTGCTGAATGTGTGAGTGACATCTTCTCCTCCTTGTTCTATCTGTATGAACTCACTGGAACAAACTTCTACAGGGATTCCAGCAGGCTGTAACAAAATAAATCAATACTTCAATTTGTGTAAACATGATAGAAATATCAAACATAATCCTAGTTAAATCTTAAAATTTGTATGAATTTATATGTGGAGAAGGTTTGATTCAAATTAATGGACAAAGATTTAGAATTTAGATAAAATATTTTTAATTTAAAATAAAATTATAATGAATTTTGATTCAGTATGTGTTTTGTGATAATACTTGACAGCCTTCTTACAGAGGTTCAAAGGAAGGCAATTTAATACTTGTATACAAATTCCCCACAGTCGACTAACCTTGACAAGAAGTTCTCTCTCAAACGCGTCAGCGGCCCCAGACTCACAGCTAGCGGAGGCTGACAGTTTGATTGTGTCTATCACTGAGGGGCGTAACCACACCCCCACTGTGGTACCCACACTTTTATCTACTGCTACTCTGCTAGATATATCCTCTCCGGGCATATACAGATCATTCTCGCTTAGCTTAACCTCATAATCATCAGAGCTAAAAATAAGAAATTTTACGGTTGTAGTTTATACAGGAATGATATAGGAGAGAAGGGACTTCCTCTTGTTGCAATGAAGCAAACACATAAAAAGTATGTTTGGAAAATTATCCACCAGATTTTATGATCTAAATATATACAGAGCTGGCCCTGCAGTAAAAACAAAAACTCCAAGCTTGAACTCTCTTACCGATATCAATGGGAAGCACTATGCAGAACATATCTTAAAAAATTACAACAGTTTTACTGGTCAATTTTTCAGTTTCCGCAAACATCCAAACACACATTCCACCTATTCCTCATCCATAGAACTAGATTCATATAGCTCAATATCAACTGTCTCAGTTTATGACGAAACATCCCTCCACATACTAAGCCAGCTTATAACAGTTCAAAGCCGATAACCAACATTTTGAAAAAACTGTTTATACAAGTATACACATACCCTTGTACAGTGACTGTGCAGGACTCGGAGGCGAGATCTCCGTAGTTATTAGCGATGATTTTAACGTACAGTTCTTCTCCCTTCACAGCTGAGTATGGCAGGATAGGAGTGATGAAGAAATCCAACTTCACAGTCAACTACAGTATGGATGATGAATCATTATGAAAATGCATTTAAAAAAGGATTAGTTTACTTTTTAGATTATGGGGAGTCAAAAATAAAGTCTTCTGTTATCTAATGCTAATGCTAATATCATGTTGAATGTTCTGAGATATATTATGAATTAATAATAAATATAATTGTAACATAAATATCAGTGGTTGTATGTCTCAACATCGTTTTTATAAGCAGTTATAGTAAAGGAACTGCATCAGATGAATGATTGAATTGAAAAGAAGATTGGAGTTAGTGAAAGAGAACCAATTGGTAGACCACCCGCCCAATATCATCAATCCATGCCAGACATGCTTTTAATATTTCACACTAAGACTACTCAAAAACGAAAAAATTATTATGATCATGGTTCAATAATTTATGGTTTGGTTTCTTTTTCATCAAACAAGTTAAGATATAGTAAACTAAAAATATTAAGCGGTGATGAGGCCTACATGCGCAATAGCTTTGACAATGTCGCAGCTAGTCGAGGTGTAATGCCAAATTGCCATAGGAGACGCGGCAATGGAAATCAATTAAATTACGATGAAGAAAGTTCAAACCTTAAAGCCAAGAGGTGGCACTTGAGAGCTGTTTTAAAGGCGGCCTGACTCTTCATTGTTTTCAGGTTGTCACACAGCATGTTCCACAGTGCTGTCATTTGATATGAGACCCTTCGTTGCCCAGAACTGGTTGTGGAGTTGGGGAGGTGAAGTTTTATGTTGGATGAGCGTGTGTTGTAGACATGATTGGAATGATGGTGTAAATTAGAGAAGTGAAAAGTTTTATGGGCACAGATTGATGTTTTAAATTCATAAAGTTCATTTATACTGAAAATATTTGATTTATTAAAAAGTGGAGTGGATGGAGCAAATCTTTCTGACTTATAAATGATTCTAACAATTTTGTTGTTGAAATAACAATATTATATTGGTATGGGTCGCTGCTGCATCGCCCCATATCTCAATACAATAGCTCAATTTGGACAGTATAAAGGAATTATAGAATATTAATAAAACGTATTTTGGCAGATATTGGGAAATTTCGTACATCAGAGAGGCCGCAGGTCTAAGAGATTTCATCTGATGTTCTATATGAGTTTTCCAAGTTAAATGCTCATCGAAATAGACCCCAGGGAACCTCACGCTTTTAACTTGTTCCATGGGCTTGTTAAAAATTTTGATTGAGTTTGCCATCAAGGTTCGTTTGTTTTGGTGATTTTTAAAAACTATGTAGTTGGCTTTCTCTAAATTCAAAGTTAGTTTATTTTTATTGCACCATTCTGCAACTGATATAAGAGCTGCGTTAATTTCAATTTGGTGCTGATTTGAATCTTAAGCTTCAAAAAACAAATTTGTGTCATCAGCATAGAGAATTGGGTCAAGAGTTTTAGTTGCATTGGCTAGATCATTAATATAAATTAAAAACAATGTTGGACCTAGAATAGATCCTTGTGGAACTCCAGTGTTTATAAAACGTGGCTCAGAAAATATGTTATTATTTATCACAGTAATGTGTTGGCGATTAGCAAGGTATGATCTGATTAGCTCAGTTGCACTTTGATTAAAATTTAAATGGGTTAATTTTGAAAGTAGGACATGATGGTCAATGGTATCGAAAGCTTTGCTAAAATCAAGAAAAACACCTAGCACAGATGTTCCATTGCTCATGGCTGTTAACGCTTTGTCTGTGAGCAATGTAATTGCCTGATTAGTATTTTCATGTTTCCTAAAGCCATATTGTGGTGCTTTTAAAATATCATTGTTTTCTAAAAAGGCCGTAATTTGTGAATTAACTACACGCCAAAAAATCTTGCTGAAAGTAGATAAAATTGATATTGGGCGGTAATTTTTAAGAGATTTAGTGCAACCTTTTTTAAATAGAGGGAGAGCTTTTGCTGTTTTGAGAGCATCAGGGAACACACTAGACTGGAGTGTCCTATAAATAATTTGGGTCAAGGGTTCAGCTATCAATGGGGCTGCTAATTTAATTAGTTTAGCTGGGATGAGATCAAGTCCAATAGTAAAATTGTAAATGTGTTTCTAACACAATTACCAAAATAAAATTCAATTCATTCAATAGCTTTTTGTTGGTTTACTGCCATCAAGTTTGACATGGTTATACTTATATCAACTGGTTCAAAAATGAAATTGACGTGGGTAGATTTTGACAATGGGGCTTCCGGTATCAAAGGTGAATCATTAAAAGCGCTGGCAAGAGTCTGACCAATTTCTGTAAAATAGCGATTAAAGCTATTTGCTATTTTTAAACTGTCTGTGTGAACTACGCCATCAGTCTCATCTGAAATTTCTTTTGGATTTGAGAAGCCCTTTGGCTTTTTTCCCCTTTCAGCATTTAAAATTTTCCAAAATACTTTAATATCTGTAGTTGACCTGAATGATTTTCATAATAATTGGCTTTTGCTCTTCGAGCCTCTTTAGTCACAAGATTCCTAAAGTTTTTAAATTTTGATCTCAGCTTTTCATTTAGAGGGTTGTTTAGGGTCTGACGGAATAAATAGTCTTTTTTGTTAATCAGTTTCAAAATTTCACCAGAAATCGATGAACAATTTCTTTTACATATTTCTATCGTGTTAGTACTTTCTTGTGTATCTTATACAATGTTAGTAATACATACCTCAGTGGAGCGTGGTGTTACAGATATACCAGATGTAGGATGCATGCTTATCGCTGTAGCTACCCATGATGTGATGGTATCAGGTACGGTCTTATCGAGTGATAACACACCGCTCTCACTGCGTCAAAAACAATGGTCTTATATGAGGACAAATTTGTAAGAGTCATATCATGATATATTCCATTTGCACATTTTTAGGCCTACGTCACATGACGTCACGTGATGTAGTGGTACGTCACGTGATGTAGTGGTGTTCTCTTTGGTAGAGAGGGGAGGACAATCACTATGGTTCCATGGATCGATTATGTAAGGATTTCGGTAGTAATCGCCCCATGGAAATGGCATTAAAGTCAAATTCCGATTGTGACGAATGACTTTTTGGACGCGAATATCCAAACTGTGTTTATTCGACGCATTTCCTAATTGGTGTAGTGGCTGAATGGTAGTGGCTGAATGGTTAGCGGCGTTGCACACAATGCCTTCAAAGGGATTTAACGCGGGAGGCCGGGGTTCAAATCTCGGCCGCGGCAGATTCTTTTAATGTTTTTCCCATCATGGGAACGGTTAGAATCCACTGGATTCTAACCATTCGAAATTGGAGTGAACCACAAAATCGACCCATGGAACCATAGTGATTGTAATTTTGAAAAGACAAATATTGAGCTTGAACTTGACATTGGCATTCAATTACCATAAACAGAGACTTTTGCAACAAAAATTTCCACAAAAAATTTGGTTTGTCAAAAAAACATGCTTTTGTTAAATTAATTAAAAAACAGACATAAATACAGCTAGTATCAAATCATGCAGACAAAGACATGAGGTAGGTATAGGAATAGGTAGAGTGTGTGAACGGAGTCGGGAAAAAAGAAATGAGAAGAGAAACGGTTTAAAACAGCCATGTAGTGATGGAAATTAGAGTGTAGAAGTTTATCTGTTTTTTTTTAAATAAAGATGAGACAGTGTTGGTGACAATATGTTGTTGCTACCACCACAGCCTTACTCTCATACTGATTTCATAAATTAAAAATGTAAATATTTCATTGATAGCACACAAATATCAGCCATGGAAGGAGAACGTAATCGACCAAAGTAACCCAACACCTCAACTAGCTTAATCTATATCAGCAACAGAAGCAGGGCCTAGTAAAATATTTCTTTTTCCCAAAGAATTCTTTTTCATGAAATATCACCTGCAAAAAGTTCTGTTGCTCTGTTGAAACATGCTGTAGTATTATGGCAATGATGATGTTACATAGCTATCATGCAAATCTAAAGCCCAAGCAGAGCATTTCAACTATAGATTGAGAACTGGGTAGAGCAACTAGTCCAAGCACGTGCTGAAGCAATACCTGTACTCTAAATCCCACAGCCATGTCTCAGGGAAATACAGCCTTTTCTTCTGTACTACAGGCTCCTCAACACTGGGCGGTGGAGGTTGTGGTAATGCGGCTTTTGATCTAAATCGAGGGACGGCCGCCATCATCATAACAGGGCCATCAAACATCACCATATCTGTAATGATGATATCAAATTCTTTCCTTAAGTTTGAATCAGCCATTTCCTAGTACAGACCAGCAACCATGCAGTCTGATTCAGCGACCATGCAGCCTGAGTGTTCCGGATGAGATGTGTGAACAAAGAAAATTGGTAGCTGAGTTCTCGTATTGGACAGACTCCATTAAACTTTAGACACATTATCTTTATACCACAAGCATTGCTGTGAGTATATTACACACTGCATCATCCTGAATAAGAGTTCTGAACCCCAAAACTACTAACACACAAAAAGGGACAATAAACGCCATAAAAGCGCAGACATCGTACATATTCGGGTGCTGCAGACTTTCAACAACTCAGAACCCTTCTAGCTTTCTTGTTGATGAACACCTTTCAAAAACATATCAAATATCAAAGTACTAGTTAGCTTTCCTGACCTACAACTTTTACTTGCATAATGATTGCAAGCATTTTATAGGAGCTTGAGCCAAATCTAACACCCCTTCAAAGTGCCTTTCTGGGGGCTGAGATCTTGACTACCAAAACTTGTAACACATCTACTTTTGATTAAATTTGACATTTTTTCTCCAGTGTTTTGCTGAAACAGACATTTTACTGAAAACAACACAATCACCACATATACAAATATAGAAGGAAACCATCCCCGAAATGAAATGTGAGAAACAAGGAATTGTGAAGTGAGAACGATTACATGCGGATTCCGACTTTGGTTGGGAAAACATCAATGAGGGAAGGAGGGATACCTAGCAGAAAGGTCCCATAGCCAGGTCTCTGGAAAAAACATCCGCTGCTGGATTGCTGTGCTCATTTTAGTATAGCCTGAGTCAGGAGCAGCAATCGCTGATATCTCAATTCTTTCGGCTTCAGGCATAGGCATTGGCAAAGCAACACCAGGAACGAATACAGGGAACAGATCTAAAACAAAAAATGGGTAAGTTCAGGACTTACCTCAGACGCAAAAATAACTACCACCACGCATGATAATACCTGACTGTGTAATAAATAAAGCTGCTAACTAATTAGGGAATTAACTACAACCTTTCAGACACTGGAGAAACCCTGAACCGGACAACCACAGAGAATCATCGATGAAAACTTCTTCCAATCACATAGACTGTGATACAGTGATATGTCAGGCTATGATACTCGAATAGTGTGGCAGGAGAGCAAATTGTGAGGGAGTAGAGTGATAATGTAGGAGGTGATACTGAGATTACTTCCGATAAGCATGATCATGATAAAGATCATATTGCTTGCTATTACTATACTACCTTGGCATCAAGTCCCAAAGCCAGGTTTCAGGGAAAAACTGTCGTTTGGTGACTGAAGGTGAATTAGTACTACCAGAGTCTTCATCTGGCATGACTGCTGCTCCCTCTCCTTTAAAGCGTACATTAGCAATATCTGCCATCTCAGGAAAAAAGATGCCGTAGTCTGTAAAAAATTGAAATAACATCAAGTACAAGGAGGTATGTACAACAATGGCAGCAACCATCATTTGAAGCAGATTTACTTATCTGCATGGGCTCACAAAACCTCACATCATATGCAGATAACTAATCATCTTCTGGAGGCAGTTTAGCGAGCAAATCCTCTCACAAGGGTCAAAACAGGACAGTACCACCACGAGAAGGAACCTCTGCATATTGGGTAATCACTGACCCAGACATAAACACCAAACTTGGATTGCAATAAGCAGATTGTGATACTACTTCCCATGAAAGTAAAGAGACCTCTGAGCTAGACAACCACAGGGAATCACCGATGAAAACTCTTTCCAACAGCAACAACTGTGATACAGTGATATATGACGGGCTATAATACTCAAATATAGTATGGCAGGAGAGCAAATTGTGAGGGAGTAGAGTGATAATGTAGGAGGTGATACTGAGATGTGGGAGGAGATACTGAGATGTGGGAGGAGATACTGAGATGTGGGAGGAGATACTGAGATGTGGAAGGAGATACTGAGATGTGGGAGGTGATACTGAGATGACTTCCGGTAAACATGATCGTGATAAAGAAGAAGATCATATTGTTTGTTATTACTATACTACCTGGGCATCAAGTCCCAAAGCCAGGTTTCAGGGAAAAACTGTCGTTTAGCGACTGAAGGTGAATAAGTACTACCGAAGTCTTCATCTGGCATGACTGCCGCACCTTCTCTGTTAAAGCGGACATCTGCCATCTCCGCAAAAATGTTGTAGTCTGTAAAATCTGAAATAACACCAAGTGCAAGGAGGTAGTACAACATTGGCAGCAACCTATGTTAGAAGCAGACTTACTTTGGAAGCCTCACAGACACATGTACATGTTCTGCGAATAGTTTAGATTGCAGATCCTCTCACAAGGATCAAGGAAGTAGAAAACCACCACAAAAACTTCTACATACTGGGTAATCACTGACCTAGGCATAAACACCAAACTCCTTTAGAAGCGTGAATTTTGATACTGCAGAATGTGATACTGCTTTCCATGAAAATAAAGAGTCCTCATGTACCTCAGCCAGCATATGAAGGTGTCTGATAACCACCCACAAGTTCAGATGACCTGATGGCCCCACCTGTCTCTCTTTCCGCCATCTCAACAAAGGTGTAGCGATATTAAAAAATACAGAATTTATACGTCCGAGGGATGAGTAGTAGACACGAATCATTAATTACAGACTTATGGATATGAATGTAAATTCATTTTGGAGGCATTCATATCCTCCTGTTCAGTGGAAACATCATATCACCATCCATTGACAGCAAAAAATGCAAACCATCTCCCAAAGACTAAGATAGAAGTCTCTACTCATCACCAAACCAACCAACAATCAGTTCAATTTGAGAATGAGTAAATGCGGCAGAAAATTTGATGATGATATTTGACTGATGAGAAGTGATCTGAACAACAGCAATAGAAAGAAAAAATGATCAAGTGAAATAGATGGAGACATATGGAAATAGAGATTGTCATGTACCTGAGGGTGAAATCCCACAGCCATGTCTCAGGGAAGTACTGTCTCTTGCTCACCACTGGTGCGCTTATATCATCTGAGCCAACACCAGGAGGTCGATGACTGGCCACCTCGCTGACACCCCCTGGCAATCTCATATTACGATAGAAGACTGCAAAGCAAAGATTGTGATAAGAAATAAGATTATCTAGAGATAACATGACATGGGGTTATACATTCCAAGCATGACTAGTAGGCAACTATTATATGAAGAAAAAAGAAGCCATCCACAGTCGAAGCAGCACATTCAAATCATGGAAAGCTTATGATCCTCTGAATTCCTGACTGGCAATGATCGATAAAACATACCTTTCCCACTAACTGTAGTGCAGATAACCACAATGGTTGATAAAATATCTTTTGTGAAAATCTGGTAGATGTTATGTTAGATTTGTGTGGAATAGCGGTGAAGAAGAAAAGCTGATAAACCCATTCAGAGATTTCATGGTTACAGCCGAAGCGCAAAGCAATGCATACAGAACCAACTTTGCTATACTAACTGAAAACAGTTACAATATCGGTTGATTCCTAGAGACAGATTCAGAATGGATTATGCATCACGGAGAGGATGTTAGAGGCAGGAGAAAAAATAGAAGGTTTGAGTAAAACAGCTTTCATATTTTGTCAGTAAGTCCATTCTAAAGGAGAGGATCAGGCAACATATATGAGTAAAGGGTTGGGTAGAGAAGAGCAGCTAGAGAAGGGCTCTGTTTGCAGGGAGCACCACGCGTTTATTCATACCTTGCCGATATGTCCCATAGCCATGTCTCAGGGAACAGTTGTCGCTTTTTCACAGAACCTGAGTTATCCTTTTCAGTGGCTTTCATGTCTTCATCATCTTCAGGCGCAGCCCCGGCCATAGCGTATTCCATTTCATAGTACATCGCAGGCACAAAGCCATCATAATAGATATTATATCCGTAATCTGTGCGTGGAGAGCATTACTTTTAGACTCCTAATGAGAGCTATCATTCAGCATCGGGTTATTTATAGTAGAGGTGGACTTAAGTATTAAGATCTTAGGGAGGGTGAAAATAAGTAATATGAATAGCTACGATGAGCACTCAGAATGAATCTTTAAATCACCAAAGACAGACTGCTAGATAATCTGACAGTACGCCAAGCACATGTTTGATAGCAGGATGATAGACGAGGGATCATCATTGCAAACCTCCAACTCTCACATCAAAGGATCCACGACGCTGACGCTGACGTTGGGATGATAGAAAATGAGTGAACAAATTAAACAGCAAGGAGAAAGAGAGGAGATGTAAACAAGGAAATTTTCAAGGTCAAAGTCATCGGAACAGATGAATTGGAAGCCATTAGACCTGTGATTAATAAGCCAAAGCAAGGTGTCTGGGAAAAGTCGTCTCTGTTTTACAGTAGGTGCTTCTTCAGATTGGGATACAGAGAGTTGAGCTGGTCGAGGCGGTTTCGCAATACTATCTCTCATTACAAAATCCACATAAAAGGGTGGCTGCTCTGAAATGCATGAATATCAGTGTAGAAAAAGAGAAACAAGGCTAAGGTTGATAACTACAGATGAATGCCGGTTAACAAGATTTGAGTCGTCTACTCTTTTGAAAGAGGAAATAACTCCCTGACTGTTAGCAGCTGCTGCATTTTATGAGCTGAAACTGCAAGATTTTAACTGCATTTAGCTGCGAGATGAATAGAAATTTATCTTGCTGCCCGTCTGACAAATTATGGCTATTCTTGGCTGAATATGAGAGCCTCAGATGGTAACCTTAGTTGATCTGCGAGTCCTTTCTGCGGAAGGGTTGCTAGATACAGTTAAGAGTGCAAAAACCTGAAAACATCCCTCCCATCAAATAAAGCGTACAAGTCTATCCTCAATCTCACAGCATGGCATATTATTACATCACAATCATACATGCAAATCATAAGGTTACAATGCGTAGTAAGTGGAAGAGCAAAGTGAATTGCCAGGAGCATTGAAAGTATATTACACAATGTTCATATTATGAAAACTGATATTGTTGGATCAGAATCTTTCTTTCGAAATTCAAATATTGCAAAGCCAGTTCTTATTTTTGTCCAAGGCTACAAAATGTTAAAGATAAGTCATAGCATCATAGCAGTCCTTGCAAAACAATCATCAAGAGAAGCTTGTGTCCACAAACTGTTGTCACACCAAAACTTACCAGGTCTGCATTCTTTAAGATCAGCATCTGTCACGACTTTCAATCCTGCACCCTGCAAGGCACATATTATTTTAAATAAAATTGGATATGGTACTGCAATTCAAATGATTTGGACTTATCATGGTACTGCGACTCAAGCTAGGAATGTGCATCACAAACATACATTTAGTAACAACTGACCGTGCCACATCTGACTGAAGACATTTTCTCACCAATCATGTTTACCTAATCAGCATTTAGTGCACCTGCACCGTAACAGTTTATCATGCTGCCTATTAAGTTCAGCTGTGCACCAGAGGGATGTTATATTATAATATTGCTGTCGTCATTGCTGACGATGACTGTATTTGCACCGATTAGCGGTAAAGGTAGATATTTTTAGTGGAACTTGGTTTCCAAGTACAGTTATTCTAAAGGAAGAGTTTCAACGGAAATGGGTTTCCAAATCATTATCATCTCACTGACCACTGTCAGGCGTAATCAAGAGTGAAATATTCTGCAACAAGGCCAGAGCTGCAGTGGTCGGCAAAATTACGATAACTGAAATGCATTATTATGAACTTGCAATATTAAAGTGCAACCAAGGTTTCAAACAACTTCTCATCGATGGCCATTGATTAATAGCAGATTGCACCTTCTGCATGGGGAAAAAGACAAAATATAATTCGGATGATTATTCAGCCAGAATTCTTGTGAAACATTTCTTCCATCAGGCACTCAAACTCAGCTAAAATAGAAAACCACAGAGCAGTTTCCTGTTCCTGTTATTATTTAGCCTGTGCTCTATCATCATTACAGCAATGTCTTGGAACCTCCCCTAAACTGAAGTGTTACCCTGCTTAGAGTCAGCAACTACTTTGAGTTTTGCATCGCGTAATGCACAAAGCTGATGCTGCCCAGCACATTATTTGCTACCCATTAATGCATTGCTGCGAAACCTTGGTTGCCCTTTAATAAATGTAAAAACAAAACCTTAGAATATCAATTACATGTGCATATGAAAAGCGAGATTTACAAAAAAACTCATAAAAGAGAGAGATGGATCAAGACCTACAGAGACGACATCCTCAGAAGATGAGCCTCCGAATCGAGGGAACCAGAAGAATCGGAACGGCTCGCTGTCATCGTTATCTCCACACTCGGACTCAGTCTGTACAAGGGCCATCAGCTCTGTCAGTATCTGTAAAGGGAACAATATCAAGCTGAGGACAGTCATGTGTAGAATTTATACCAGGTGAGATAATAAAGATATGCACACATATACGTCAAGCAAAACTGACATTACTCTTTTACTCTTTCCTCCATAACACTGGCTGAGAAAGGCGATCACTGTTATGTAAAATTTGAAGTAATTTTAACATTTAACATCACCATCATCGTCTATCTACTGATTCTATTATGTTTTGTCATCTTTATTGTAGCACAACCTGGTGCGCATGATTTCATTAAATCATCATCAAAACAGTAAAACATTGCCTGACCGTGGGGAACATAGACTAAAATTTAATGCTATAATTGTTGGCATTGAAATCATTCGAACATGCTCAGCAATGAAAATCCATATCCACAAGGTCAAAATCATGTCCCAGTCAAGGTCGTGAAGTGCCAGATTGAGAAACTGATCAATATTTATCATTGAAGACAATCTAGCTACTGGACAAGTATACATGCAATAAATTAGCAGCAGTTAATTTACCTGCGACTGGGTGATGTCGTTACCGCTGCCCAGAAGCAGTACACTTTTATCTACAGACAGCAGGCCGACAGTGGAGCCAGCCTCGGTCTCAACCCTGACCTTGACATCGTCACCAGGCTTAGCCTCAGTGATTACGGAGTCCGCGCTCGATCTGAACTCCAGGCTAACCTATAATATCAGCAATGAGAGATGTGTCAGTACAGAACATGCAATGAGCCATACAGAGAGAGCAGTGACGAATATGATTCTGGTGTATAAATTTAAACAATTCGAATAAGTGCTTTAGAAAGTAAAATACTGGGACAGATCATAGCCAAGCATCTGAATTCTAAACGAACCATGTCTATAATGATTGATGGCATTACTTGGCAATAAGCCAATAAATAATCTTACCTCATTTAGGAATGTACCCTCGACATTAAACTGAATGGAGTCAGCCAGCAGTTCACCACCTACTACAGCATAGACCAGCAGTGTAGCCTGTGGTGTAAACTCCTGTGTTATTGGCAGATTGAAGGTGGGCGAGTCTAGCGTACCGCTGCCGTATGCTATGATTCTAGCACGAGACGAGGCTAAGTATACAAATGTTCCGGTTCTGCTGGAGGATGACACTGTGACTGCTACGGAATCTCCCACCTGGATGTGAAAAAATCACTATTGGTGAGCGAAGTGAAAAAATGAATAGCGGTAAGGTCTTGGCTCCTCGTGATTGCCTTATATCATGGATCTTCGTACTTTTATCCAACAATATTATTATACCTAGACTTAATTAAATATTGGCTTATAAGAAATTAATTACGATTAGAGCAGCATTCTATTTTCTCTATGAGTAGAGAATATCCAAACTGAGTTAACATTGTGTTATGACATATAGAGTTATAATATTTATGTATAATATAGATAACATTATATAATATTATATTCACGTTTGGTACTCCGGTCACATCAGAGCTTATCTGTAGAGATACATCATCATTTACAGAATCAAACTTGGACAGATCTTCTGTAGTGCCTTTTCTCGTTGTCTGATCACTAAGAGTCAGCTAAAGAAGAAAGGAACAGATCAATTACAGAAAACAATTTTTTTTGTCATTATGGAATTGTATCAAAATAACCTAAAACTAACGCAATCGTTATATTTTGGGAATAGAGAGAAGTAAACATATAAAGGAAATACTGGCGCCAATAATCGTTGCAGGTCCCTTCTGCATAGAAATTTTCAGTCAATTAGCAAGTGGTTTGGAATGTGTTTTGCCAAGTGACGTCATGAAAAGACACTAGTCCGGCATGAGTAAAAGTATACCATACATCAAACCAAAAATTTCCATTTGGCCTCACCATTGAATCCAGTGAGAGCATGTAGTAGTCGGCGATTTCTGCAGGGACCTGTACTGAGACGGACACTGTACCATCGGTAGGTACAGGCACATCGACAGTCTCTAATGTTGTAGAACCACCTGAGTAGGATTCTCCCTTCAGAGTAGCAGTGAGAATCATACCCTGATCATCAACACGAGATCCGTCAGGCTTGGCTATCTCATACTGAATAAGAGAAGACAAGAACTTAATGAAACTCTCGCAGAAACCATAAGAGAAACATGCATAAACCAAGGTGATAAATGGTATCGACGGAGAAATGTGTGGAGGTGGTGTATGAATTCTGACAGCGGATGTTTATTTTCGTGAGTGAATCGAGCCTAGGCACCGATTGATGTCATCAGCCAGTCCCATTTAGCCACACTGACCTCATCCCACACATACGCATATATCTCATTAACACTTACTATTTTCTACGGTACATGGGTACTTGTGAAAAATTCTAAATCAAGAATTAAAAGCACTTGTCTAAAGAATCAGTGTCGTCAAACAGAATGCATGAGCCAACAGAGCCAATCTGTATTTGAGCAGCAAAACTCTTAATTGTTATGTTATCATTGTCCAAGTATTTTACGAGTACTAATGATTTTTTGTTAATGTAACAGAGCTTAGAATTCTGTATACTTTGGCACAAAATTGTCAAACACTTACACTTCTCACAAAGTATAGCTATAGAGACTCAACCTAATAGCAAAATACAACAAACAGTACATGAAACCAAACGGAATAATTCAAGGTTCCATTTCCGTTTCACTTGCAAATGGTATTGATTGCACATGATTACATAATATAATTCAAACACTCACATAGCATGTGTAGGTCTGACCGGCTCTGTAGGATTTACTGTTTATCTCCATGAAGGATATCTGGTAGTGAGAGCTCTCTATAGGAGTCTGAGAGGATCCTGAGAGAGTTTTACCAGATAAGGGCTCGTACACTGAGGCCTGCACTGTCATAGAGGTACCGTCAGTCAAACCAAGCTCCTGTAGGTCTGACAAGGCTAAGGTTAGGGACTTGGTGCCAGAAATCTGTAATATTACAGCGTTGGAGATTTAACAGATGCTTATCAGATGCTTCATGTATGTTAGTAAAATAAAACAGCAGTACTTTTTTCAATATGAAGATGTTAATTCAAATTCTGGCAAGAAAACAGAATTTACAGTACACCAACATTTCAAATAAAGCAGCGGATATGTATGAAGTTATATCACTCGAGTTCTTAATTTCTTCAGTTTCATGACATTTTGACACTACAACATCAAAATGTCATTATGAAAGCCAATACAAGCTATTCGAGCCTCAAACTGGTAACACTTTATTCTCACAGCAGAGAAGCAGGTGGATAGTTTACCTGGTATCCATCTTTAGTGATGGTTCCAGTTGTGGTCGTGATGACCAAAGACAGATCTCCAATAACATCCTCTCCGTATGTGTACCTAAGGAATTAGTAAAAGTGATGAAAGTCATTCTTGACAAAAAATGATCGTATTTTTGGTAATAATTCCTTACATTATTGGCAGTAAATTTTCATTTTCAGTAGCTCTGCTATGGTTATTGTTTATGCTACATCTGTCAATTTAAAGACATCTCAAACCCCGATGCATGTTATAGTCAGGAAGATAATTCTTAATCATAAGTAACTGCCTGACTAAACATACATTGGTCTTTGGGTAGTCTCGAAAATACCGATTTTAGTGCAGTTACATTATCTGTTGATACCATGTACTAGTTAATTATGAAAAAGTTGTGGACAAGGATATTCCATCCATTGTTCAAGAGAAAGGCACTGGTACTTACTGTGCAGACACCTCCAGATCGACCTCTTGGTAGCTCTTTAGAATGTAAGATGGAAGGTTTACTGTCACCTCAAACCTAGGTAGAACTGTAGAAAAGGAATATAATGAAATGTTGACCTGGTTGACCCTGTGTTGTGACCGTAAGTGGTAAAATAATAGTCCAATGTGGAAAATATAATGTCCTGTCTTGACAACTTCGTTTGTCAAGATAGGCTAAGGAGGTAGATGGGAAATCTATTTAATTTATTCTGCCCACCTTAAATTTTCTTGCGAAGGAGTGGACTTGAAGATGGTTATAAACAAAGATTGTTGTCTGGTTCTTGATGAGCACTCCAAAGAGTTTACAAGAAAAAAATAAAAGAAATATCTCACCATATTCATCAATCTTGATTGTCTTCTCTTGTTGTGCAGTCTGAAAAATGTAATGGAAACATTTGCGTCATTACTATGAAATGCTTATATTTAAGGCTAATGTCAGTGGGCTGCACCTGCTGTAAATACTTAGACAAGTAAACTGACATGCTCCCTCTCATTGAGTAATGCTTTTTGAGTTTGCTCCCTATAACGATGTGCTAAATAAACATACAATAAGAGAGAATCTGTTTTACACATCAGTCTGATATTACAAAGCAATGTGAACTAGTGGTGATCTATATAACAGTACAGTCTGTGACTGTAGCACGTCTTGCCAAACTTTAAAAGTGCACGACACACTGACACCGCCAGACCTTAAAATAGGGTGGCTTGTGTCAGAAACCTGGGAGATATGGGGCCGCCAGCAATAAAGGTTGCAAACTAAGAGTATATTTCCCATTTTCCACTATGTGTATGGTTTGCCTTAGGCATTAAACCAATAAAAATGTGACGTGTGACACCAAACCATTCTTCATCAATGTTAGCCGATATATGAGAGCAATAAGTGTTCATCTTTTGGAGCAAATTTTGAGAGGTGGCTCTAAAATCAGTCATTCTGTAGAAACAGGGAAGTGTCATGTTATGTATGTTATGTAGTAATCTATCGATGAGTCAATTATGGCATCCTTGAATGAGCGTCCTTTGTGTCATTGTGTATATTTTCTTATCATATCAGGAATCCCTCATGAAGCGCTCTAGTTCTACTTTCAAGGTTTTGAACTACCTACTGAATGAAAAAACAAGCAAACACGACATTGTTTACCCAGCGTATTGACTAGCTATTGAGTACAAACTAGTGCAGAGCAGCAATTCTCTTCTATAGGCCTTTACACATGACTGTACGACCGTGTATCAGTGTGTACCATGCCACGGCTCTATCAATAGACTCAGGCTTACTTCAATACAATACATTGAGCATCGAACAAATACAATAGGCTTCGTGGCATATCATAAAGCTAAGGGTTTACAAAAGGCACCCATCATGATGTGTGCAGACCTAAGGCTATGAAAGGGGTTCAGTCGCTGGAACGGCATGGTACAGCCTAGGCCTACATTGGGACTGGTGTACATAATTACAACCTTTAAGGCGCTATTTAATCATAAATAGATCTGTGATATTTATCAATGATCTCTATCCCAAATGAAGCCCTCGGCCTAGAAGTGTTGCGGCAGTACGTATCAGGTACTGGCAGGAACCATTGTAGCTTTTTATTGTGGAAACAAGCAGCAATTTAAGCATGTACCAGGACACCGAACAGTGGAATATTTTAGGTCAGTCACTTGGTACGTTGTTCACTCAAGCCCAGGTGTGACTTTGCGAGCAGTTTTAAGTTATCTGATATTGTATGGGTGACAAACAGTAGTAAGTTCATTGGGTATGATAGGAAGGCTCGCAGTGTCTCAGTATCTCACTATCGTTGGTCTTCATGCGATAAATTTGTTGCCGGAATTCAAATCTCTATGAGAACATGAAGGACACTAAATTTTAGTGTTTAGCTTCTGTTATATTGAACTGCATCACTGCACTCCTAAAACTCGAGTTCCTTGAATGCACAAGGCATCAACAACAACACTAGACAGATAAAATTGCAACAATATTATAAGACCACTCACATCAGTGGAGACAGTAATAGTCCATTCTCCGAGAGGAGGTCTATCGGACAGAGGAAGTGAGAATTGAGCTAATCCCATCTCTAGTTTCTCTGTTCTCCACTGTCTTATTTTATTCCCCTCAGCATCCTGTCAACATGCAGAAAATACTGACAATACAGATAATAATCAATGTCATGTCACTGAGTGAAACACCGAAGAGTAGCGATGTATATTTACAGAAAAGTCTTGACACACGATACAGGCAAGGCAGCAATTCCTTTTTCTTTAGATCTGTTCCAGTTCATTGTTTGGTTTTTTGAGGCAGTGAAATAGAATCCCTCACCTAGTAACTCTTTTAAGCATCAATTTAAACCAAAAACACCTCTCCACATCACCTGCAATTTTGACAACTGAATGGTGTAATGTACTATTTCACAAATTGACCATATTTTTACACACATAAAACCTATATCATTCTAAATAGATCCAGTTAATTTAGCCTTACCCTTATTAGAATATAATTACTAGATGTATATTATCGCCTTACTCCCCATTATTTGACACCATAGGCTAGAACATGATAGGGTTGAGGCTCCCATGATATCTTAACTTGATCTTTAAGCCGTAATGAAAATATTTAATAATATATTTTTAACTTTTCATAATTTCATATTTTTTAATTTATAGCCAATGCCTATAACCTTCGTATAACAGGATGAGAAGAATAAATTGCAATTGCGATGATTACAAACCTCGATGATAACATCTATTGTCTCATTTCTTGGCAGCAGGTTGTGATCGATGACAGCCACTCTGATATTAACTGAAATATGAGACAACAAACTCATGAGAAAAGGCCTCCATCATGATAAAAATATGAGATGACATATTGATTTGAGACCTATACATTTATATTTTATACCTTGTGAGTGATTCTATCCTATTACAAAAATGCAACTCCACCCATTTTGACTTGTATAACAATGCAGGTCAATACATTAAATCACATATTTAGTTATTACGTTGAACAAGGAACTCATGATCAAGTTGAAAAACGAGAAACTTTGCTATTCTAACAACAATCCCAAGTTTTCATCATTATCTCACAGTGATATTGATTATAGTGAAGTTATTCCAGTGCTACTACAGCTAAACAAACAGGGTGATAACAATTATACCCTGGAAAGCTGAAATAACATTATTATGTGTACTTTTTTACACAATTACCAGCATCATGCACTTTAGATGGTGCAAGAAAGATCGAAAATCACACAAGTGGCTGTTTCCACGTTAAATATGGACCATAATTATTAACTTATTTATATTTTGCGAGGCGGGACAGGTCCTAGGAGCTGACCCTGTCATATTCACATGTGTATTGGATTGATAAATAGGCCTCACCTGTTTGAGAGGGTTTGTAGATTGGTTTATCCGTCTGGATAAGTATCGCATATGGCACTGAGACTACTTTGAACTCCACCTCCGCAGTAAAAACATCATTGGATATCTCAAGATCATACTGACCACTATAACCATCAGGAATCTGTAGTAAAGAAGAAAACAACTATACAATACAAATGGCCACAAATATACAATCTATATTTTAAAGCAACAACTGATGGCTGTCCCGATGGACACATATGGAAAGTATCCGCACAAGAAGATCAGTCGATGCACGAGTCAGCACAGTGCCCGCTGTCGAGCATAGACCCAAAGGCGCTGAGCCTGACCAGTAAAGGCATTGCACAGTTTGGGGGTCACTCAATGTTAGCTAGCACTTCATTTGGCTAGATGAGGTGGTAGTCTTTTAAAATTAAAGAGATGAGTTAATGTTAACTAGCCTAAAAAGTAGCTATTTCTCGCACGGGTGAAAATACGAAATTTTCCTCCTGCAAATACTTTTCTCCTTTAGGGTAGGGGAACATTCAGGTAAGCACACAAAATGTGGTTGGTTTAAAAAAGGTTTGTCAAAGTCACAAGCTACTGTCTCAGTCCGAAGACTCAAAACAGCAAAGACATGGCAGTGCTTATCGATGGATGACACATTTGCTAGCCAGAAATAAAAATAAAATTAAGCCTCTCCTGTCTGACATCGATAAATCATGTATGACAAGATGACATCAGAATATCATAAATTCTTCTGAATGTAAAATGCACGTCCCCTGATTAGTAATAAACATTAATAAACAATTTCAATCCTGAATGACATGTAAAGATGATCTTTGCCAACTTTGCTCTCAAACATACTAAATACTAAAAGTTGACGCGTAAGAAGGTATCAAATTACTAAAAGGCAACAACATACCTGAATGTTAATAGGTGTAACTGCACCTACAAACAATAAGAACAGTATTAGTCACATTGTTGCTATTCAATGACACTCAAATAGCAGTATAATTAAAAGATAAGTATTGCAAGCTGTAGTAATAAGCTGAAGATAAACAAAATGTCATAAAAAAAGATTACTCAACAACAAGATATTGCAGAGGTTGTTTGAATAATTAAACCTGCTATTTTGCCATTAATGCATGCAAAATTTAAAAAGAAATTATTTCTACCGTACACTCGTGGTACATAAATGCATAAAGAAATATGAATGAGATGGGATACAGCGACCTAGCTTGAATAAATTTACAGCAAAATATTACTGCATAGCCACATCCAATCAAATCCACATTTTAATTTACTGGTAACCTCAGCAAACTACTTTATACATAATATGATGACTTGTTTGATTTTGTGACTTTATTATACATTTTCCACCCAGGTATGTCTTGATTATGTTGACAGGCGTAGACAAAACCAATGGTCTTTGAAAATAAAAACGATGACAATTAGTTAGATCCATATTGTGATAAATTACAGCTCCTAAGCAGATATAAAAACGTTGGTATGAATATATATATCAGTGAGAAAATCCCTATGTTGTTACTGTTAGCCTTATATAGCAGACTTGTCTGACAAATTTGTCGTCAAATTTATAGCATTCAGAGTATCGTGGAATAAAGAGTCGGAGCCAATTCTGGATTAACAAGCATTTATCTTATTATGCGCTGAAATAAACAGAATGGATAGCCGAGGTTTCTAAGTAATTAAATAATTGAGTGTGTGTGTATGTGGTGTGTGTGTGACTTACCGTTACCGTTAGGAGATTGCACTGATGATATTGTTTCTCCGGTGCTGCTACTGCTTACTGTGGTGGTCACATCGCTCGGAGAGTCATATAAAACAGTGAGTAAGCAATCCAGAGTGCTACCAGCATTTACTGTACTTGGCACCATCAGAGTATAGTTTGCACAGCTGGAAAAACAGAGGATCGATAAAAATGATGGTGTGAAACGAAACAGACAGCAGGATCTACTGTTTGGCTATAAAACATGGCGATAAAGAGTTTTCTCATTTTTTGTACAACCTGTTAACTAATAAATAGATATGGCATTCTCCGCATAGGCCTATGATTAAATCGAGAGCAGCATTCACCACAAAATTCCTTAGTTAACTCGTATCATACCATGGCAACTTCGAAAATCCGTGGTTTCACTCACAGCAAAAAAGATCATATATCCTGATTTTTTAATCAAAACGTAGCTAAAGTTGATTGATTATCTTACCTTACAATCCCAAACAGCAGCACAAAACAGGGTATAAGTTGAATCGTAGGCAAGGATTTGAGACCCGCCATGATTGATACGTTAGCTCAAGTCAGTTCTTCTCAAAAACTTTTCCTGTCAAAAGTATAACATACATAGTATCAAATGGTAACAAACCTTTATGAAGTTCACCTACTCATGTTGTTGAGTGATTGGAGTGTTATATCGATGAACTCCCTCATTGGCTTCCTTTACATGAGGCGTCTTTTTTCGCCCAACTTCTGACAGCACCAACTATCACAACAACCAATGTACTCTTTGGTTAGGTTTGGTATAAATAAGACCCTGAGAGCAGGAAATAAATATGGAATGCTGGTAACAGCTTAGCATAGCCCTTTCTAGGTTGCATTGAGTAGTCCTATCTATCTATCTTAGGCCTACACAACACAACATACAGTGATGGGCTTTTGGTGCCAACCCTTTTGTCAATGACCCAGGTCTACCAGTAAAGAAGGTGTTTTTGGCAGTTACTATTGGACATTGGCAAAGTAGAGGCATGCAAGTTCCAGGGGCCCAATGCCTTGTGCTCACCCCATTGATGATTGATTGACCTAAGTTATTACTAACTTGTTATGATTATTGCTCTTACTTTATTATATTCAGTACTCACCCTCTAGTGGTAGTGTAAGAATATGCTGAGATTTGCATTTGAGGGGAGGAAGGCGTGAAGTGTGAGGCTTTAGACCTGTGACAGTTTTGCCTGTCTATCTAGGCTGCAATCTATTTTATTTCTTTTGAAACTGGATTACTTCTGCTAGAGGAGTTTCCAACATCATGATAATAAAACAAAGTTAGGGAAATCACAACATTCCCGACCAATGTTTAGGTCATCATGCTAATAACAGACCAATCAGATATCAGCAAAGCTGGCTTAACAAAATCTATTTATCAGGTGAGGACAACCAACACATCATGTTTATTGTTTGTTGCCTGAGGGTAAAACCAGGGAGGGTGGTAAAAACTAGGTAAAACTAGACTAAAACTGAACTGACTTTCATTCCTGTGGCTAAAGTCTGATCACTTCCATCTTTCTTGCACACTATCAGAAAGTAAGACTGATATCATTTTTCTTTTTTGCCATTTATGTCACATCATGAAAAACATTTGAAATAATGAATTGTTGCTGACAATAAAAGTATATATATATATCATCCCCTAACATCCTTGTTTGGTATAGGTCATTGATAAAGCGACCCATGATGTTCACTGATAGGCCTAGATCAAAGCAGGACTTGTCCATCCTCTACAATTATGGCTCAAAATTGCAAATCATCTACTATAACAAAACAATCAATTACTCGAATGAAGATTTACTTAACTTAATTCCTTATAAACCACATCATTCCACAACAATCAGAGGCTAGTCGGTGTTAGCACAGTTCCATTATTGGCCATTAATGACAACGGTTGATAATCAAATGAATAAACAATGACCAAGGTCTCTTAACTGACATGAGGCATTCCTTATCGAATCATCACTGGCCAGGCATATCCATTATTAGGTTCAAAGTGGGACTATAAATCAAAAAGGGGATTTGATTATAATTCTGATCTTGTGCCCTCAAACTACAGAGCATTAAACATCATATCCTCTTTTATCTACCATTGAATGAAGCTTCCTTAATTTAGTATTGAATGAAGTTGTTTTTTGTCAACTTATGTACAAAGATTTATTTGTGAACAATATTTAAGTGTGAAAAAAATGAAAACAACCTACTACTAGTCTTTATTTTTACCCTGATGATCCTCAGTAATGTATTCGTGAAGCTTTTCAAAACTTTTCCCTTCTCTGATTCTGTAGTCATCAGGCCTAAAACACGAAAAATTGATTATTATATAGGTAGTATATACAACTGAGATTGCTGGAGACTGGAACAATCTATTGATCATGCTCCCTAGTGAGACTCGAACCCAACTGCGAACTCGAACTGCGGCATCAACGGCCTAGCGATGACTATCAAGCGTGCTAACCGCCATCTTACGGTATCTCAAAATAGAATGAGTTGATGGTGGGGCTTGTAGGAAGCAAAGGATGCTTGAAGTTTCCATAAGACGACTCTCCGCATTTTACGAAATCGTGAGCCAAGTCCATATCGATAAAATGAACTGTGTGAAATAAGATGTACACATTTTAAATCATTCGCAATTTTGGCAAATAAATATTTGTTATGATATCATTTTGGCAGGTGCTATTTTTATTTTTTATTCTCATTACCATGTCTAGATTGATGATGACATAAGGGATAGATCTTTACAGTACTTTTTAGTCATTACTGAGCCAAATGGGAATTATTCAGATAGATTTGGATCTATCTGAGTAGCACCATCTGATATTAGGCAATATCTGACATGAACTTGTGGAAGAAAATTCATTGTATAATCCCGTACACAGTAGCTCTCAACTGTGCATGGGATTTTACATCGATTATAAGTAACAAATTTACTTTTCACAGAACATGTTGGTTTTTGTCTATTGACTCCTGATTTTTATTATGCGTAAATGGTGATACATTATGAGTAGAGAAGATGTTTGGCGGAGCTGTGACGGCCTGGGATGGCCTTATTGTCAACAATGAAGACCACCTGCTCATAGAGTTATAGTATAACCTTGTTTTGAACATAACTGGTCATTGGGAGTTATCTGCCCACTTTTCAAAGCACGACAACTCCTTGTATCATTCTTCACAAAATATCTACAGCAGGGAAGGTGGGATGTAATCTCTGTTTACAGTAGCCTCTTTCCACAATTCCTACACATAATGCTTCTGAACACGCTTATGGACATGATACATACCATTCAAATAGACGGGGGAAGTCTTCATGATCTTCTTTAGAGTATTCACTGTGAGATTTTGGTACAGGCATCACTTGTCTTATTTGTCCTGATATATTGTTCATAATGTCCTCGGGTATTTCCTAAGTAAAGCATATTTAATACCGAGTATCAGGTATTATTGACAAACATTTGATAATCTATCTACAGGTTGTATAGGAATAAATTGATACAAGTTATAAACCATCCAAAAGTCATTGCTTTGGCAAAGCAATAAAATCCAGAGTGTGACAGGACACTAGCCTGGGCAGTCTGGCGTTTCGGGGGTGGGTGGGCAGCCTGGGTAAATTCAGCATCGTGATCAATAGACATCGATAGACAGACATCAACTTAGTATATTTCTATATTGTGCTAACATGACCAATAGACCATAGAATAAAATCGGTCAACTCTTATTTTATTCCGAATTCGAAACTATTGCAATTCGTTTATGAGTTGTCCTCTCTTACGAAATGGATTTACCCAGGCTGCCCCCCCCTCCCCACCGCCTGCCCAGTCTAACAGGACATAATGGTGAGAAACTCCACTCCTATATTTAAGTGGAAACCCATTGACCTTATAATGATCACTATTAAGTATACGGTACATCCAAATTGACAGGATGCAGCGCGATCTGGACAAATTGACGATGATAGAAAATTGTTCTGGAGGAAGCTACCTGGAAACATTTAGCGAGATTACTGATGCTCTCGATTTTAATGTTTTGAATTCTGGTGCAAAACTCACCAACTCTGGGTAGAGATGTAACCTGCACATCCAACTTTTCCGAGACCAGACACCAGGTAATGTAGCGTATATCTGCTTTCGTAAAACCTGAAAAATCAGTTTGTTCATTGCAAAACAACCATGAAGTGAGCATTGAACAATAAATAAACAGATCTTTCAAACATCAATGGTGGATAAAAGATGATCATGTTGTGAGTCTGACACTGAAGCAACAATCAAACAATATAAATATAGATGTATTTTATTTTATGTTTTACCTCTGTTGGGTCCTGACGGTGAACTTGCCATGCTCTTTCGCTTTTAAAACTTCCAGCATAGCCTTTGTGGCTAAAATGTCTCCACCCTCTCCAGAAACGATCAGGCATACTTATGTGTTTTGTATTCACAACTACTACATGGTCACCAAGATCACCTTTCAAAATTATTATATTATTTTTAAAACAATAAATGACTAAACATGGTAGGCCTATTGGTAATCTCAACAGCGGGTAATACTAACAGTCAATTTTGTGAAAAAATTGACATGAAATCCACTTAGGAATATACTAGATTAGGAGAGTGATCTGCTGTTGATCGGAGCAAGCATGAAACATTCTACCGCAGTTTTATGCGTCTTGCGGCAATCACTTACCGATTGGATGATATATAGGCTTGTGCATTCCGCGGAGATAAAGACATAATTTTGGTGCAGTTTTGAAAGGACATTGGTGATTAGCGTCATATATCCACCAGGTTCTAGCGAAAGTTCCCCATTGCTGAAATAAAATATGTTTCTACGGTCAAGTCAGGTTTGGATTATTACCAACAGCAGCAGCAGCATCTCACTGTAGTCAATACTATGGATATTTCAAACGACTGGCGATACGAGTATATTGATTGATTATAACAATTTTGAGTAGTATGGAATCAACAAAGTATGTGATTGGAAATAATCTCCTACATTTACGTAGCACAGCAGGTTTTCTGTACTTTTACATAGAACTGAGTGCTCAAAAAAAAAGGTGAGTTGCATCAAGGAGTTAGATGTCAGAATAAGACAAATTTTAGCATGCTAGACATAAATAAACTAGATGGCCTTACTGCGAACAATTTTCACTGCGCTTCCAAAAGATGTACAATCTGACTCTACACCGTGCTGATGATATGAAAATTGCTTCTATGACCCAGCTGACTGCAATAACTAAGCATCAGCAGAGGAACTATTGTAGTTAAATCATGAATTGAGTTGAATGCAATGGTGGTGGGGATAGGTATCAATCGAATCAGTTGCCTATATTGGTACTGGTAGCAACTAACAGTAACTAGTTAGGTGGAGAGTTAAGGGTAATAGTAATGCTTATTGTAGGTAATTACCAATAGTAGTAAGTAAGTAATAATCATATATATATATATTCATATATATATGATAAATAATAATTAAATTTATAATAAGTTCAATCAAACAAAGATTAGAAAGTTGATTATTAAATGTTTTACTACTTACCAGCACTCTTCTTCTATCAGTGATGGGCAGGTTCCATTTATTTGCCATAGTCAGCCTCTTTCAATACAGAGAAAAAGTAAATGAAGGAAAATATGATACTTGGCTTGGGCTAAATAATTGAAGTAGAATTGTGATGCTCAATATATTTTTGCAGAACTGAATGGCTGTGTTTGATATTGCTGTGTCGCCAAATATTATTTCAGTGCTTAGCCAATTTTCTTATCAACATAACATTATGAGGGTATTTGATACCACACTCAATGATTTGAGGATTATAAGGTTATTCTAGTGATTCAACACAGGTTTATTTCAAAAACTTTCTTCACATGTCTGCTTGAACTTTTTTTCTATCGGGCGAGTTCCCTGTTGAATGGATAAGTGCAAACTATACCCTTGAAAGAACAAATACATTTTCATGCATTTGTCCACATAACTAGCTAAATAAATCCCCATAGAAGCTATAGGCCAATCAACAATACAGTCACTAGTTAGACAGACTCAGCTCCTTAAAGTATTCAATCGAGGAGAAGAATTTCATTCATTCATTCACACCAAGGAGTTAGACTTCTTAGACTCCTTGTTTACACCGATCAACCATGGGCCCCTGGAACCAACCCCTAGGCTAGTTCTTGTAAAGTTACCTAGTAGTTATTGGTTCATTAGTTTTTGGATTTCTTTCACACAGGGAGAATGGAAGGGGTTCACTCACCCACATATAATTCTCCCCTTTCATTCATGGGCCCCTGGGACTTACATGTCTTTATTTTGCCAATTTCCACTATCAACCACCCAACTAGTGGACATTGGCAAAGTAAAGACATGCAAGTCCCCTGGGCCCATGCTTTCATTCTCCCTGGTTCGCTCAAATGCAGCACGGGATGGGCGGGGTTATATTGATAGAAGATGATGGACAGAGCTTCACCAGAGAGAATTCTCCCTGGCTTCACCCCACTGGCACTTCACTAATCATTTTTTTTGTATAAGCTTTCTGCAAAACCTAAATGCTAATTGATAAAAATGGTGATAAAAAAGAAACGCTGCGGTGTGTTAGTCTATGCATGAGAGCCACGACTAGAGTGGCGACCACCCGATTGAAGAAAACTGAGACCATCCCGGTTCACCCAGAAAACCAGGGTAACCCAACAAACTGCTGATGACACCTACCCACCATAAAACCAGCAAAACTTGTCAACTCTTGCAAACAAGCCATTGAGAGACGTTGTTGTCCCTTCTCGAAATCGGGTAAAAAGACTATTCAGTTTGAGTGCTGTGAGACATGTCCCATACTCCGTACAGCACCTATCACACAACTTACAACAACCGTCAACGGTTTTAGTGCCCATTCAGAGCACCATAATTTTTTGTAATGAATTCTTATAATGCACTTTCTGAATAAATATTCAAACATTATATATGTCCTTGTCAGTTGGGGCAATTTTCCATCCCACTCACTGGCCGAGTATTTATGTACAATGATAATCTCAATAGATGAAAGCAATGTACGTACATGTATGTGCACTTATACATATAATGGTTGATAAAAGTATCATTGAAAAAATTTTATTCAACTGTGTTTATGCATGTGCACGAATTGAACCCAACCCGATCCCACTGCTCAAAACAGCATACTATATTACTGCTGAAAACCGGTCGTACGGCATTCTGACAGCAGATATTATAATGAACTGATAGGTTGTTGCAGCAGTGACAGCAATGGTTGGAAGTTATAGTAGGAAATTCAGCTATTCATCCAGCTGGATAGCCACTTGACGATAATATATCTACAAACTGTCTCCTAAGTTGTCTTGTAAAATTCTTTGTCGTGACAAACAATTCTGTGTATTAAGCTCTTTTAGAATTTTGATACCCCACCCTAAATTCCCGATATTTATGGAGTTTTCTATATGACACTTTTATTGCGCAGAACGATTTTGAGGGAAATCACAATCAATATAGAGCATAAAATTAATATTCTATTGATGTAATAATATGATTATGATAAACCTAAAAAGAAAGTCTTAGCGCAAAAGATGGAAATGCATTATAAATCTTTGAAGGGGCACAAATCAGCTTAGGCCCACTGATCATTTCAAGGACCAATCGTGTGCAAAAAGTTAGCATCTCATTTGTAATGATCCAACCAGCCAAAAATACCAAATGACCCTGCTTGCAACGCTTAAGATTTCATAGACAAGGACTGTGTTCAGAGCATAATGGATGCCAGATTTGGAATTTCCATGCTGAATTACATCTGTCTACCATTTTGCAAGGCTATCAGTATCATATTCTAGAACTTGTTCAAAATAGTGTGGAAAAAGAATTTGGAGTTAGGTGGAGGTAACTCTGAAAATTTGATGACGTCGATAGAGTTCAATGATTATGTGGGATGATCATTATGTGAGCTAATTATAGTAATTTCTTGAATCAGATGCTTTTATAGCTGGCTGGAGACACTCCTAACACACATCTGTATGAGCTCATGTAAGGGTTTAGAAGTTGTAAGTCTAGATCAAGAGCTTGATTAGATACGAGAATACTAAAGCACTTCATGCTTTTCAACGCAATGTGTCACGTGACCTGTAGGGAACTCCCTCTATCTAGGTCACAGCTTAGGGGATATCCCATATTATTTTGTTTATACAACCATCAGATGTGTTGCCTATTTCTCAACACTGGATTGCAGCAGAGTGATAAGAAGTTGGAGGGTATATGTAATGAAGCATGGAGATTCCAAATACAGTATCAATTATGCTCTGACACATTCCTTGTCTATGAACCTTTGAGGTGAAACCCTTTTGCTGCAGTTCCTTGAAAATGGTGCTGTATTAGCCTGGGTAGGCTGTCGGGTTGGATGGGGAGAGGGACAGCCTGGGTAAATCCATTTGGAAATAGAGGACAACTTGAAAATAAGTTACAATAGTTGTGAATTCAGATTAGAATAAGAGTTATCCGATTTTATTCTATGGTCTACTGGTCATGTGATCACAATATGACTAATAGACAAAATTGATGTCCGTGTGTTGATGCCTGTGGATCACGATACTGAATTTAAATAAACTTACTTCACTCCAGCCAGTCTCTACTAGCTAAGCCTAAGTAAGTAGTAGATTTACAAACAGTATGACATGCCAAATGAACAGGGAATCACATGAAATAAGAAGAAGAATCAAAAAGTCAAACCAAGGACTACTCCTTGGTCAAACTAACAAAGATATATATGTTAGTTATAGTCTATATCGTAAATCTGAATTTATGATAGATAGGTCTGTGTCATGTCACGATGGATTTACCCAGGCTGTCCCCCCTCCCCACCCACCCACCCCCGACAGCCTGCCCAGGCTAGTGCTGTATGAAGCTGAAAACATGATAAAATGTACAATTAATAACAACCATTTAATTATAAAAAAAAGTTCAAAACATCTTGAGTATGCCTCTCCATTATTAGTCATTAATACACATCGGTGTGGAACAGTGGTCACTCGCCTGGAATTAGGGATCCCTGGCCATCGCACCCAACCCCAGAATATTCAATGACTTCACCTCATATTTTAAAGCTACCCAATTTTCAAGATCCGCGTTATGAAGTTAATGTGGAGCATATTTTAGATAAATTCAAGAGAACATTTACTAAATTATTATTTTGGAAAAATCAGGCTTCCTTGTGCAAGAACAAGATAATTGTATGGCGGGGTCATTAAGCTCTGCCACCAGTGACATTGTAGTGATGAAAAAATTCGGCATATTGTCAAAGCACCTGATGATGAAAATTTATTCTTGCATTACATGCACTGTTCCAGCCCTATTTATTGCTATGTACAGTTCAAATCACCTTATGACAGTGTAAACATGGGCAGTCTGTTGATAGATAAATAAAATTAGAGTTTGCTTAGGTTTCTGATGCCATTTCAGGAATTGTTGCTGCTCGAAACACGTTTTCCAATAGTGGAAGCCTTTCAAATCCGATGGATGAAGTGCAAGGCACTTTACTTTCAGAACTAACAGATGAAGAGGCATTGCACATGTTGTTAATAGGTTTCATTGTTATACCATCATCTGTGTCACATTCTGAGTGTGGGTATCCTGTGAAAGGCAACGAGTTGCTTCTCATTCGATTCATCATATTTTGTGGTATGGTCTCCAAAGGTAGTTGGTGTGATAACCTCCTTGTACACGCTTCATATTTGGCAAGCGATTCTTTAATAGAGAAAGATAATAGCTTGTTTATGGAAGTATGCGGTAGAGAAATCTGAATTATCCTATGGAATCAAGGCTATAAATTTAACTTGGCTATCCCCTTGCAGGGCTTTTAACTTTAGTAATCCATTGACATGAAATTACTCGAAATATGGTCAGAACTGAACATCTTACTTGCAATGTTGACAGGAATTGACATGCTGTTTCTCAATGCTTCACGGTCTCTCTGGTATCTTCTTTTGTACATTGTTGTCAAATAATTCCCAGCTGTAAAAAAAACGTTTACGAGGAAGTACAATCCAAACAAATCAAGGTCAAACAATACACCTTGCTTTGATTTTGCATATTTGAATGCTGGAAAGATGTTAATCAATAGTGTCATGAATATGAATTTATTCTTCAAAGTATAAATATAACTCATTTGGTTCAGAACAACATATACTTTACAAGTCGTTTAGTCAAAGTAACTTGTATCTTATTGGTATATCTTTTTACCTTGTCTGTCCCACTCCTCATATCGTTTCCTTTTGAACGCAGTCATACCGATAAGTAAAGCTATACCGATCGCGAGTATCATGAGAACCACAGCTACATACAAGGCTGCTCCATCGTCTGTTTCATCAGTGTGTGGCATACAGAACCTTGTCGCTTCTACAATAATTTCAATAGTACCTTTTATCCATTCGAACTATCATTGGACTGGCAAAGCCGTCGGCTGCCATGCAATAAGTATTGCACGAATATTCTCTAAAGCAGTCTCAAATTAATGCTACTGGACTATAAACAAGAAGCCATACCTGATTTTGTGAAAGTGAGATTATTTTTTTCAGATGTGTACAGATAGTACTGGTTTCCTCTTAATGTGAAGTTACAAACTGATATAGTTCCCAGCAGGTCGCTTGACTCGCCAGAGCTGTTCATACTTGCCATGATGTATTTCTCTCTGCTTTCATTCAAATCAGACCAAATACTTGGCAGTTTAACTTTGCCTAAATGTCCTATGCACTCTCCGATGCAACTGATGTCTGCTGAAAAAATCTTTAAAGTTTGCAAACATAAACCGCCCACATGCTTTGGGTTGATTTAATTCATCTTAAAATTAGTCAGCACACTTTAGTTATTCAGGATCATCATTATCCTTATTGAAGACTGTCTATCAAATTTATCACTTCAATTAACAAACGGATGGAATCAATATTTGCCTTCACAATCAACACCTTAGAAATTATACAAATTAATGCTCTTTAAACCCAATCAGTCAAGTGATTCAAAGAGATTTAGAGGTTGATTACCTCTGGCCCTCTGAGCGTGCGTGGTGCGTTCTCTACTCTCTGTTCACACACTTATTGTAATGATAGGGGAACTTGTCTGAATATTGTGATTTGAATATTATATGGAGTCAGAAAATTTTGATAATCCTAAACAAGTCTATTAGATGGCCTATTGTTTACTCAAACTTCTTCTGCAGGCCCTCAAATAGGATATCTTTACCCTTGTCACGCAGCCACAACCAAAACAACAAAAAGTGGCCGCCGTGACTAGACTAGGATAACCTATCATTACAGTGGGCTTCAATAGCAATTAGCTCTAAAATAATAACACAAGAGAAATATCCACGCTTCTGTGATAATTATGAAGCAGGGCTTGGCAGTGCACACAGAACCTCATACGAAATCTGAAACATTCAATATGTAATATATGGCTATGAGAACAGGTCTAGGGCCTATCTCTTGGATGGTAACAGTGTTTTGCTTTTCGACAAAGGAAGTCTGACATGTTTGAAGTGTGATATACATTAGCTGGTAACTATCCAAGTAGGTTTATGGTATCTACTAGGCTACCCTTTGCGCAATGCATATCTAAAAGTTACAGCACTTGTATCTTATGTTGGTAAGATGTTGAATTAATTGCCTGCTGTCTTTGTTGTAGAGTCTATGATGTCAGACAGTGGTGAAAATGTGGAGACGTCTGCGATTCCGAGCCCGAGCCCAGCAGGTACAGAGTATATATTACTAGTCCGATCACACCACTCTTCCACACACACACGAAAATCACTTCATCCGTATATTCTGTATTTATCACTGTGGTGACACTATCTGGTCTTGAAATTTCCCGCTCTAGATTTTGGTGTGTTTTAGTTGTGGATGATGATGATATTAACTTAATTTCAACCGTTCAAAATCACCACATGACGATCTTATTATAAAATCACCACATGACGATCTTATTATAAAATCGCCACATGACAATCTTATTATAAAATCGCCACATGACAATCTTATTATAAAACCGCCACATGACAATCTTATTATAAGGCCGTGCTTTACAGGGAAAAATATTCACTATTAACAGTATCATCAAGTTTAAAGAGAAATAAAAAAATTGTGGAGAAAGTTTGCAATAAATGGATTGATTATAAGAGTTTAAAAAGCTTTCAATTTATTCATGACTATAATATGTACTTGATGTTAGGTGAAAGAATCCAAATTTCTTCCTCATGCCTTAATGATCCATATATAAGGGATCGAAAGTGATGGTGTGATTACGTAATAATTATTGCTCTTGTTTATTAGAGGGATCAATGAACTCCCCTCTCCCTCTTCATCGAATGATGGATCAATACTAATAAATATACTATATTACAGGTGTTAAAGTTAGAAGTAGACCTAAACCCTTTACATTGACCAGACCACTGAAGAAATCTACAATGGATAGAATCTCTCAGATTAAATCTGCAGGTTTGTTCTATGGCTCGCTCATGTGGTACAGAAGCTCCTTACCAATCAATAAGAACTCCTCCCTTTTGGCCTACTGGTTATGCTAGTCGATGTCTAATAAGTTCTAAATTTAACGATAAAAAGTACATAAAAGGGGGTGACGTCATCTGCTCACCTAAAAACTGATTACCACTCAAAACTTTTATAACTTTGTACTTGTTGCAGTTCTTTCCAGTAAAGAGAATGGCGGTAAAGAGAACCAAGCCCCTGGATGTAATACACCAACATCAGTCGATAAGGTGATGACTTAAGATTTACTATACTCTCATTTTTAGTACTTATGTGCCTTGTACATCTGTGCTGTAGTATTGACAGGAAAATTGTCCCTCAGAACCTGATAATTAATGGAGAGGAAGAGATCAAAACAGATTTGCATAGCATTAAGCTAGCGAGTTACATGTATATAGTATTTAGCAATTATGTAATTCGCTAGTTTTGCACAGTGTGTCAAATTGTCTTCTCTTAAGGTGGAGGTGGGCCTGGTCATATAATCAATTCAAATGGCTCTGTCGGCAAGACACAACAAAATTCTAACATTTCATCTCTCGTTACTCACGGGTGAATCAACCTCAATAATCAAAGTCATGATTGTAAGTGCTGTCTTATTTATTGAACCAAATAGTGATGATAGATGAGTAAATCTGCATGTTTTAATCCATTGAAGGATGAAAATCTGGACCACAAGACGTTTGTGTTTGAAGGCCAAATGGTCACACTCTCAGGTGACATCGGCTCGTCACTGCTGGATGATGTTTTCTCTTTAATAAAATCTCACTACAATAAAAAGGCAACTGATTCAGAGAATTCTGTGCATAAGTCCGCTCAGACGGACAACGACCTTGGGAAGAAGGATGAAATACAGCAGAACGGTAATGTTGTATCTGATGTGAGTTTAATATTTATTATGTCAAAGATGGCTTAAAATTTATCTTTGGAGCTGACTCAGATGAACTGTTGTATGTATATCATGCCATATTGCCTTGTTCTGATCAAAGTTTAGCACGATAGAATGTGTAAACCTACGATAAAACAGCTGCGAAAAACTTGTAATAGCGAGTTGTCTCCTCAACCCAATAGAGAGATAACTCAATTTTAAATATTTTACCATTCATAATTAATTTTGAGCGTGCCTGACCATGGTTTCAACACAAGTGATTGTAATTGTAATGTCCGTTACCTTAGCAGAGTTTTGCTTTTCTATTTACAGGTTGAACAGATTAACCCTACTGTCAACAAAACAGCTGTGGAGGAAGATGACCTGACTACGATAGTAAAGAAACTTAGGTGAGTCTTACAATGCGTAGTCAGGATCAGTTAGTAGTGTCACAAATCGGTGATATATATATGTTGTTTGGCTCTACATGTTCTCTTCCTCCCCCCCCCCCCCCCCCCCCCCTTTCTGACTCAATCATCTTGGGAACTTGGTAGGTGTAGCCAGGCCAGCTCTAATGAGCACCATCATGTATTATAAAACTATTTTCCTTCCTACTGTGCAGGGAAGCTTTGCAGGTATATATATATATGTCTACCTTGTTGCAAGCTATTTTACTAGGGATAATTCTACACAACTACATTACAGCAAAATTTCACAGTGTTGTTAATTTTGTTTTGTAGAGAGCTGTCGTGCTCCGATAATATTCCTCTGGAAGGTATCATGTGCAGCCCTAAGGGTTTCTCAGAACTGGTAGAAGGATTAGGTAGCACTAAGTTAAGCGTTCAGCTAGACTCTGTCTGGGCCTGTATCAATATCTCAGCCATGGCTGACACTAGATACACTGAATGCCTATTAAAGCATGGGGTTCTAAAGGAGCTGAAAAAACTGGTTGCTTCTTCTCACACAAAACTGGCTGCCCATGCAGTGTGGGTGCTGAGCAACATAGCCGGTAAGATCATCAGCATGATAACCCCAATCAGTTCGATCTGTGTTCGGCATTTATTTGGTTTAAAGTTGTGCTTCAAACCCAAAGACCTCAGGCAACACCTGAAACACACCACTTTGCCCCACCCTTACTGTGTATAACAGACTAATATAAAACATGGGTATCTGATGAAAAATGTCAACCAATCTAAATGGTTTATTTCCACGCGAAAATACTGTATGCCACACTTATAACTCAACAAAGGACTAAACGACCCACACAAACTCTTATTGCATATCGTGCAAAGTCAAAGTTGCTGCCTTATTTGATGCATGAAAAAATGAAAATCTTTCGTTGCATTTTATTTAGAAATCAGTTATGCACTGTTTTCAGACAGCATGTCGAGAAATTTGTTAGCCACTGATCTTAGATGAGACCAAATCTCTTTAAATTTCATCACCATACTATTTTTGTTACTGTCCAACATTATTGGCTTATCTGAGATATAATGCAGACACTTTGATGTCAATTCACCCCATAGTTTATCATGAAAATTGTCGAGGTCAATTCGATAAAAACCTGAGTAACAATAGTATTGACTACGTGTGCCAGCTTAACTTTTTTACAACTTGTAAGACCTGACGATGTCAAAAAAATCATTTCAATTGAACAAATTGCAGAATCTACAACACTTTCACCCACAATGTAATTTGTTGTTTGTCATTTCAGTATTGCCTCCCCATGTTGTATACGTTCTTTTGATATTTATTCGCCACTGATTGATGATTACTATCCTTATGTTGCAGGTGATAGCTGGAGTTCAATGAAGCAGTTGATGGAAACAGGTGCTCTTTGTACTGTGCTCGACATAGCTAGAAAACTGTATAACTATGACGGGGCAAGTAAGAGTAAACTGAAAGCGAAGATGCAGAGAAATTCTCAACTGGAGAAACTAGTCAAACAGACAGCCTGGTTTTTGGTGAATGTTTGCAGGCAAATGAAGCATACTCAGCTATCACTAAACACTGTCATAGACATATATACTACTCTAGGCATATATGCTAGTTACAGTGATGATCTGGGCGTAAGTAATTGAAAACCTGTATTTGGTTTCCGACTATTTCAATAAACTTGAAAGGTAGATTGCAACTTTTATTCAAATCTTCCCCTTTAACTTTATCTAACATGTATACCATCGAGGAAGAGAGAGAAAGTCTGATACATCACAAAACACGATGCAGCTATAAGCCTATTCTCACAGATAACCTTTGTATAAATATAATGTATTTACATATCTTCATATATGTTCAAACATGCTTTTTGCATCATCTGCTAATTCAGATTATACAAGATGCATTATGGGCATTCCTGTACTTGTGTGAAGATGGTAAAAACATGTACTGGGAGAAAGTGCCTCAGGATATCACATATGGCTTTATGAAAGTTTGCACCCAGATGTTAGGTGTAGATATCGACTCTGAACTGATGGTATGATATTTATAACTTATTTGCTGTAGACAAGGTGCATAATTTCTTGTAGTATATTGCTTACAACATTATTCGAGTGAATTTTATTCTGAAATCAAAGTTTTGCTGAGTTCTGTGTCAGAACAAATGTGTTTCTTCTCTGATAAAACTTTGCCAAATTATCCTCAATGCTGACACCAGTAGATTGGTTTTGAAGGTTGCTCACAACTAGCCGACTCCCCTTTCAGTAATCTGCATTGACATTTATACCAGCGTTTGTTGAGTTGCCTTTTATTACCATGCTGGCGGTATGAGCTAAGGACTCGATAATGTAGCACAAATGCGATTGTGGACAGATTCCCTTCCTGACACCGGGTATCAATACCGGGCCTCCTGCATAAAAGACGCATTACGCATCAAGCATTTTCTATCTAAAGGCATCCAAAAATGTTCACTTTCAGGCTGTAAGCTTACGCCTGCTCAGGATCCATGCATCTGATCAGAGTTTCCTGTGGATAGTGAATGAGTTTGACTTTGTTAATAGGTAAGTCTGGGAATACCACTCTGATGGCACAAATACCGATATCGGTACAGTTATATGACAACATTCTATGTTAGATTGCATCCTTTTTATACTTTTACTGTCAGTCTGAACTAGTGACTTGTGATTGCAAAGTTTCAGTGAAGTGAAGAACTGTTATGCGAAGATTCACAAGTTAACAGAATGGAACGGAGTTTATTTTGGTAATTGTGTTAAAAACGTAATAATTTAAGTGTCAGCTATATCTCTCAGTTATTAAGAAGATGAATACTAAGAGGCACAAAGCTTTACAAAATCTTGAAGTTCTAGTTTTGGCATGATAAAATATCTACGATTAGAATTATGTCTAGTGACATATTTTAGTTTAGCTGGTGAGGTAATGATGTGTGACTGTAGTATTTGATTATTTTAGTTCCAACCTGAGATTAATACTGGAGAGCGGAAGCAGAGATGTACAGGTGTTAGCTCTGCAGATTATTGACATACTACTCCAGACCCACGGCACTCCATGGCTCGATAAGGAGGTACTCCAGCGAGGTAGTGGGTTTACTCTCAACTCGATAGTCAGGTGTGCTATGGAGGTGAGTGAGTTATACTAGTGTAGCCTGCAGAGGTCTATAATGAAAACTATATAGTTATAGCCTTCCCCAGCCGGTTAGGGTTGTGGGAGGGGTGGTTGCTCTGACTATGTTGTTGCGTTGCAGAATCAAGTAGGTATACTGTAATTTAGATTTGGATTATTTCGGCGTCATACTGCAAATAAAAACTGAATGCTGCCTCTGCAATTCTCGTCTTTAAGATATGTGCTGAGAAATTTCCCTCCTCACTTGTTTTTCTCAAATATCAATTTTCATAATTTCCTAACAAAAAGCTTAGTTAGCCCTATCATCATCATAAATATCAATGTTTTATAGTGATGGCAAAGTCTTGGTTTCGGTCCCGTGAGACTTGCCCCCCCCCCTGCAAGACACTGTCTCGTCGAGACACACACTCTTGATATATGTTGAGACTTGTCCATTATAAAAACTGTTTTTGTCACGGTTTTTGGGTTTTTTTAAAATTAAAAAACCGAAAAACACCAAAAAAGTGGCAGTTTTCAATTTTATCGGCATCGATATAGGACTCAGTCTTATCTCGAATTTTGTTGCTGACAATTTGCCATCACTGTTTTACAATCCCAATAGATATTTTTATTTAAACTATCATCTCAAAAAGTAAAATCATTGCGTTTTAGTTTCAAGAAAACAGCGAACACTTCATAGAAGCTGTGTGGCTGCTGTGTGACATAAGCTTCTATCTGGAGGAGGAACATCTCTGGAGAATTCGTGATGCTCCTGCTTTAGCCGAATTCTGTAATACATTTAAGAAACTGATGGTAGACGCTTTACAAGTCACTCAGGATTATCAGGTTTGAAGCGTTCTAATATGTGTGATGTGTGACACGTGTGACACGTGACATGTGTGACGTGTGTGCTGCAATAATAACGTTCTAATATGTATCTTCTGCAATGTTGAGCGCAACAGTAAAATAAATGTTTTGCTATATAGTTGAATGATGATGATATAATATTAACATTTTACCCACCAAATTTAACTGGCGACTCTCTCGACATTAACTCACAAATTGATATTATCTCGCTAATACTTAATTGACTATGCCATTGGTCTAGATTTTAGATAGATTATGCCTTGCTATGACATATATAGTTTATCCCTTGTATGTTTTACTATGGCAGAGCTATATAGTTTATCCCTTTCTCTCATTTTATAGATGCAGGAGTATATTCTAGATGCACTGATAAATCTGCGAGGAAAAAAGGCTCTCATGTACGGAGATCCATGCGGTGGGTTGGCTTTTTTTTTCTTGTTGGTGCATAATCTTTTGAAACAATATTGATTCCATGGAATTATATATAATATGCTTGTTATCGATCGATGAACTATGATCTATTTTCAATTTTCATGTAATTTAGCAATTATTATGATTTCTCCCCTGAATTAACGTTTGATGTTTCAATACTGTATCTCGATTATTTTTCAGTGACCACGGAATCGTTACATTCTGTATGGATAAGTAAACACAAGCCTATAGCAGAGAGAGCCCGTCAACTCTGCAGAGCGCTCTCACAAACCTACACATGTAATGTGTTCTGTTAGACTATGGGCCAGGATAGGACACATGGGATAGAGGTATATACAAGGTATACTGGTATACAATATCTACTGGTATATAAAGCATACTGGTGTACTGTTATACAAGGGATATTCATTCTCCACCTTCCGCCAAACATAGAGACACACGGAAGGATACTTTTTGTACTAAATCCCGGTTATACTCATTTAATTTTTGCACCAAAACATAAGAATTTGATATGACACTCATCAATCTGAATCTCCATTTGAATTGCTATTTACCTTTTAATGACCATTTGTAGTTGTTACATCTTTACACCAATCTTCAATACCAGTATGTGTGACTTTTTGATATTTGTTGACGCAAATAGGTCCATTCTGTCTGACTAACATGACGATCTGCTAGCTGACTCTCTTACAGACATATTCGGCCCAATTCCCTAGAGAGAACAGAGCCTTGCCAATTTAAATCACACAAGTTAGAGTCTCGCCATAACTGTAAATATCGGGCTTTCTGAAAGTAAAAACATATAGTGGCATCCTTACTTGGCATTATATAAATAATCTGTACAATCTTTGCATGTAAACATGTATGAATAGTTTCATTTTTAGTTTTAATTCTGTTTGTTAGTTTTTTATATTTTTTCACAAATCTGGCATGCTACAGTCATCATTTCAAAATATACTTTGTACATAAATAAATACCACGGATTACTGGTTTATATATAAACTCACGTCCATTTATAGTCTCGATACCCTGTGATACCGTGTGAGAAACCATGATGGTGCTTGGTTTTTTTTTTCCGGTATCAGTACGGTTCTACGGACTGGGTCATGATGGGGCACAGGAGCGTTTGAGGTCGGATGCTCTTCCTGACACCACCGTGACCCGCCGGGAATCGAACACGGGACCTCTCGATCAAAAGACCCATGCCTTACTTACTGGTTTATATATGTGGATGAAAATTAAGTAAGGTAGATCACAACACCATACAAGTCACCGCTCATATTCAGTGTTGTTTTGAATATTGCATGTGTGGTGTTATCAAACATATGTTTTGATTGCTGATGGTTCTAGATTTTTGTTGGGTTACAAAGGCTTGTATTTGTGTGGAGTTATCTACTCATACTTTGGTTGGTTTGATTGTTGATGTTAGAATTCCCTTCATCGATAGAATTCTAAGTTTCAATGAAACATTTTTTGACGTTTTGGCTTGTTGGTGAAATTTATGCCTACAGGTCATCCAATGGTCACTTTACACTGGAAGCATAAGGAAATGTATGCAAAATACTAGTATTTTTTCTAAGATATTATAAAGCTACATATACTAGAATATGTCCTAGCTTGTGAACCCTGTCATATAGTCGGGGGCCTCTGTTACTGCTCATACAAAACCGCTGTGCCTCACAAATAATAACAGTGTTGTAATTATTAGCGACTAAAATGATAAGGTGCAGGTTATTTATTTAATTATTGAAGTTTTCTAAAATTTTATAAAAATGTAGGGTGAGACAAATTACAAAGTAAGTAGTGAGTTAGCTCTGCAGGTTATGCATATATTTCTGTACATATCCTCTCACTCAGTGCTCGGTTTGTATCGTCTTCATAGTGGAATGCATTTAAACAGGCAGCACCAGTTTGTATCGACCTAAACAGTCAGCCCATCGGCAGGGATCCTGATAGGGAATGCGTCACAATATTTGTATTAAAATAAGGAGGATGATGTTCATGAATATAGGTAATGTATATTCTTTGTATACACATCTGGCTGCCTTATGAGGCCACTATCTTGTTTTGTGAAATCTACATGTGTAAAATGGATCCACCCTCAAGGCCGTAGTGGCCAAACATGGCCGTTTGGAACTTAGCCAATTTTGAAATTTACTGATTATAAGATGCCAGGGTTGTGAAAGCTTGAAGAGAGAAACGAAACACCATCTGTAATATTATCTGTTCCACTGACACATTTTGAAGACAAGACTTCAACACTTTCCAGGGCCGTAGTTAAAAAAACTAAATGAGGAGTCTGCTTCCTATGTGGTCTAAATCAAAGCCCTAGCTATCAGTGCATTTTAAAGTTTAGAATTGGGAATGAAAATCCAAACAGAGCCTTTTTTTTATCTGATTCTTTCACATGATTTTGGTGCTTTAGGTCACCGTATATAGTTTTCAAGGGGATAAATTGCTTCCCTGACGCCCCTTGACTATGGTCCTACCATTGCAATGAGTTCATCTCCCCATTGCAGGTTAAGAGCTCGGCTCCTTCATACCTTCTGTAGTCTTGAATTGAACTGGTTGAGCTTCTTTCAAAACCTGTCAAGATGAATATTTTCAACGGCATATGTTCCTCTGTCCTGCTGGCTGTTCTGTGTCTTATGATCAGCACAGATTATACCATAGCAGACTCCTATACTCATGCTGTGAGTAAAATTTCTTCAATTATTTATGAAAGCTATGATTGATCATAGCAGTCATTAATCATATCGTAACGGAAATCCTGGGCAGGCTGACGGGGGGAGTGGGGCGGACATGCTGGGTAAGTCCAAGTGACAAGAGAAAACAACTCGAAAATAAGTTCGGATTAAAATAATAGTTGTCCGATTTGATTTTATGTTCTATTGGTCATGTGATCACAACTTAATCAGAATCAGAATCTACTTCACTCCAGCCAGCCTCCACTAGCTTAGCCTATGTATGAGGTAGTTTAACAAACAGTATGGCATGCCAAATGAACAGGGAGTCACATGGAATAAGAAGAAGAATCAAAAAGTCAAACCAAGAACTACTCCTGTGTTAGTTGGCTCTTTATCGTAAATCCGAATTCATGAAAATGATATACATGTCTGTGACGTGACCTTAAAGAGGTCACATCAAATTTACCCAGGCTGTCCCCCAGCCACCCATCCCCTGGATTTACCCTGCCTACACACCGGTCACATCGAGAATTTTAATCCCTTGAATTGTGCCCATAAGCAGTGAAATGTAGTAGCAGTAAATTGGGTGGTATTACAGTATAAATACAGCCAGTAGAGGGGTACTCTTTGGGTAATCATCAACTTTGTATGACATAACTAGTGAATACACAATGAATTACCTGTTGGTAGGTAACTTTCATACCACCAGGTAATGTAAATGGATTTTAGTTGAAGTTAGCTGGTCTATATAAAGATAACTATTGTTTACAATCTTCCTCTACAAAATTTGTGATGGGCCCCCTCATCTCATGTCCTACCCTGCCATGCATGTTACATTTGGCCATAAAACTGTTATTTGCCTCATCAAAGCTTTGCAGGAGACCATGATAATGGAGAAGATGCCAGGCAAGGTGCTGATTTCAACTATTTCGATTTATACTTATTCTGTAGTGCTACCGTAGATGTGATCAAAGAGATGCAGGGTACAGAAATGGCTGTAAACTTTTATGCAGAGGTTTGAGTCTCGGAGGGAAATAACCATGAAACATTGATTGATTCAGCGATACATCAGTGTAACTCTAATATCAATAAACTCTCTGAACATGAATACCTCTAAAGCTTATTCTCGATGACCTCACAACAAACTCACATCCGATTTACGGTAGCATGTGGTCCATATGCTTTTCTAAAATTTACTGTCCAAAGCAGGCAATTTTTTGGAATAGTGGATAAAATGTGATATTTTTATCCGTGTAAGAATTTTATGTAGTATTTATATAGTAGAAATGAGCACATTAATTTTTGTGTCAATTTTACATAGAGCTATCCCCTCATGATCAAAAAGGGAGAAAAACTCCTTCAACAAACTTACATATGCACATCAGCCGAGGTTTAGATCCAGCAAGGTCATTGACTTCTGACCTCATTAAAAAGTTCTTTTTACACGCTGCTTGGAACTTTGTGGAGTGAAGTGGAAGAAAGTGTTAAGGTTAGGGATCTCAATGATAATAATGTTCATGGTAGTCAAGGTTTGCGCTAATTTAATTGTGTCAACCCCCGTTGTAGCAAGATAATCACAACAGACCACACGTGACTCACGTGGATGGTCATATGGCGGACGCGCTTACCACTGGGCCAAACTGACTGACTATGATGTATTAACATAAGATCACATCTTTCTTTTCACACGGAGACTAGAGCCTCCTAGTCAAATAGTTCACAACATCAAACATCAGGTAGATCGTATTGTCACAAATGTGGAGGATGACTTTGCTTTATTATTTTTGACAATATCAACGGTTTAGCTGCAACTTTTTATTTAGAATTTTGTTATTTTTATCATTTCAGCTGAGATTTGGCTTGTGAGCTATAAGTTGTAGACCTTTGAAACTCATTAAGTATGTTATGACTCGCCTCTTCGGTCTGTATGGCCACAGAGGGAACAGCTGCAGCAAGCAGAGCATACAAGCTTGTGCTCCCAGCCCCAGCCCGGCCCCAGATACTATTTTAGGCTTGCTGCCTCCTACAATTTCAATAAAGAAAATCAATTTTTCAAAAAATCCATAAAATTACACAGAACTTGTCATCATCTTCAGAAGCTACACACTTGTATAACTTTTTGAGCTATAATAATACATATAATGTAATATAATATAATATAATATAATATAATATAATATAATATAATGTAATGTAATATAATATAATATAATATAATATAATATAATATAATATAATGAGCCTACATAGAGTAGAGCTGTTAGCCACAAAGAACAATCTTTGTGATATAGCGTGGACTAACAACATAAAGCAGGATCTGAATTGGCTCGAGCCAGATCATCAGGTACCTAGCAAGTAAATCAATGTTCACTGACATCACTGGGTTTGCAAGGTATTAAAGTACTGCTATAACGACATAGTCATAATTCAAGCCCCCACTATGGGATTATTTTGAACTGGTGCTGCAGCTGGACAGCTTTGGCAATATTAAGGGACCACATAGATGTGAAACTTGGAATAAACCTCAGAAGAACCTGATTGTTATTTCTTTCTTAAAAATAAATTGCTGTGCTTTGAGTTGAACAAATTGTATATATCATATATAACCTGTAATTTGAAAAATCGATTGACTGATCTACTCCTTTGTCTGTATTAAATTAATTAAATCTACCGATTTGCAATTTAAACAGACGTCACAGATTTGAAAGGGAGAATGAATGTTCAAAAAGATTTTGCTTCGCGTTGAGCCAAAGTAAATATATATGATATATATGTAACATTGTAAAAATGCATTGACTGTTTTTGATCTGCTCCATTGTCTGTATTATTTGTATCCTATTAAATAAATTAAATGTATATATTGTATTGTTTCTTTTGATGTCATTATGAAAGGGTTATTTGTTTTATTGACATATGTTCAACACATGTTGAGCACCTTTTTCAAGCCAACACTTTTACTATTGAGAAATGAGGAGAATAGAGTTCCATCACAAATCTCTGATATTCCTGGATAATTTTCAGTGTACAATCAAAAGTTTACAAGATAATCCACTACCAGGTAAATCTTACCTTCAATTGTGCTCTGCCTGAACGCCTCTGTTTTTGCAAATTTCTTTCAACTTAATGTTCAAAACATATTTGCTGCCCTGTCAACACACAGGTGATCATGCAAATTTTATGAATCCATCTTTGGAATCATCTAATATTTTGTTCTATCTGATAATATAATGTGTTACTGACAGTAAATCTTATTTTCTTGATATTTTATTTTAGGAGAACAAATGAGTTTATTTTAGTACTGTTGGACCAGAAGAGTTCACCAGCTCACCAGCACACAATTTTAATAATATTCCGCCGAGGGGAATCTAAGAATCGATGATGCAATGGCGACCCAACCTAGGTCATTACTTCATCAATGTATATCTTCGATTGCTGCAACATTCCAAAGCTTACCCGAGAATATGAGATTACATTTTCTTAAACAAACGTACAACCGGAGAAGATACAGAGAGCTCTGTATATTATGGAGTGGTCATATCATGCTCATAGACCTAATGATAGAGGAATTTAGTGGAATTGAGCATGAAATACTAAAATTGAAACATTCCATGGATATGCTCAACGCTATCACACCTGAAGAGCTCTTCAATTAACTTTCAATAAAAAATAGTTCCGGTACGCCATTCATACACACACTTATCATTTATTGTCGGGACAGTGTGGTGAAAGGTAAAGAGCAGCTCCTTACACTTGTGGTTAAACGCCTTACGTTCTCAGTGTTGAAAACATTGCTCGAATCTACTGACAGCAGCGAAGAGAGCGCGTGTTTGTTACTGCTGAAAGATGTGAAATATGGACGAGGCAATGACGGTTGCTGGAAGGAGAATGTAGGGCAAAGTGGTATGTATTTCAGTAACCCTAGAAAGAAGAGTTTTGAGGAAACATGTATTGGAGCTATATACAAACTCCTCAGTAGGACTGACTTATATGACTTACTCACTATAGTTGATAAGTCTTGGTATTCATCCCCTATCCTGGTCCGTATCAACAGTGGAAGGCTACTTAAAATCATTTTAGAAGCATTCGAAAAGAGAGAGCGTTTTGAGTTGTTACAGGTGCGAAGCGAACGTGACGGTACCACAGTTCTGGGAGTATTGTGTCATAATGAGACAGAAAGTGAGGTTACTGAGGAAATACTTAACCTCTTAGACAAGAGAGATCTTATGCCACTGTTATGGACAATGGATTACGAAACCGGCAAATGTTTACTAGACAATTTATTCCGCCACACTGAGCTAGTGAAGTTTGTCGCTGAAAATCTAAAACAGCGTGGTACCGGATTAGAAAGATTTGCCTTCCACAAATCCTTATACAGAAATCCTCCTGTAATTTTAGCATTGTTGAAAACAATGGAAAGCGAAAAATCACGGCTGGATTTTGTTTCCGCTCAAGACAGCAGTGGAAACAATATACTTCACTGTATTCGAATCCTGGAGTCAACCTACTTAAATCCAATTATCACCACATTCTGTGACATTTGTAAATTTCTACCAGAGACTAACAGAAAAGAGGTTTTAATGATGCAAAACAATTTAGGTATAACACCCCGTTATATGAAATCAGCTTTTGGCTTCTTCCTGTCCGAGAGTTGTTTTCATCCTCAGATTTTGCCGATATTCTAGCAGTACGAAACCTATGTGGCGATACTGTGTTGCATCAATACGAGGACGATTGTCTTAGCTTTCTTCTATATAAACTGAAGTTGCCCCCCACACATCGCGTCTTCAGAATTCAAAATAAATCTGGCTGCACTCTCTTTCACAACCTCGCTGGTAAGGATGAGAAAAATGCAGTGGAAGTAAGGATATCATGGTTTCTCGAAATGGTTGCGCCCGAAATACGCTTACCAGTTCTCGCAGTGAAAGATAATGATGGAAAAGCTGTTGTGCATACGCTTCACTATGAAAGGTCAGAGTATATATCTGAGCTCATGGACTTCTTTGACCATAGTCAAGATGATTTGTGCCAGCTTTTCACCATTCCAGATAGAGAAGGCACCGCACCAATACACCTGCTGGTCAAGCATCATCGGATATCAAGCCCAAAAACTACAAAATTGTTTTCCTGCCAAAACCTGAACGGTCAAACACCTTTGCATCTTGCTTTAGCTATGGCTCCACCCACTGTTTACTTTATCCTTCAGCATTTACCTCAAGGTGACAGTCAAGGTGTGCTTGCAATAAAGGATAGACAAGGAAGTACAGTGGTCCACGCATCGATTTCACAGCGCCATAACAAAGTAATGGATTGCATAAGAAAATACACAAGTGGCGAAACTTTACTGAAGGTACTTTCAATAACCCTCAACTTCACTGAACTGAAGACAGCCATCAATGACAACAACCAGAATTGGATGCGTCACAACTTTGCACCTTTGTCCTTCCAAAGCCGATACTTGATGAACTTCATCCCAAATAAAACTCTGAAGTCTGTTGTGAAAGAGCTGAATGATCGTCACATTGATGAATTGGAGAAGTTTATCACCAGGTCAAGCGCAAGAAGGAAAAACCTACCATTTTTGGAATAGGTCCTTCTAATCTGATCTTAATCGCATCTAATTCTTTTGCGTAACGGAACACAGCGGGTAAATTTTTTGTGTAAATTTTTTTTTAGCGCCAAAAGTATCGTTTACAGATACCACTTATCGGTGAGTTTTTTGAGTGGCTGAAATTATTCAGGGCATAAATTGCGCTAATTTAAGAGAAGGTATTGGCTGAAAATATTTAGGTGGAAAAGCAGACACTAATAAGGTTAATATATAATAGCTAAATTTAGAGGGTCGCCCAACCGCACTCCCGCGCTCAGCCTCCTGTAAAGCTGAAAATATTTAGGCGAAAAAGTACACTAATAAGGTAAATATATAATAGCTAAATTTAAGGGGTCGCACCCGCCGCACTCATGCGCTCAGCCTTCTGAGAGGTTGAAAATATTTAGGCGAAAAAATGCGCTAATAGGTAAAAATATAATAGCCAAATTTAGAGAGTCGCACCATCTGCACTCGTGCGCTCAGCCTTCTGAGAGGTTGAAAATATTTTGGCGAAAAAGTACACTAATAAGGTAAATATATAATAGGCAAAATTAGAGGGTTGCACCAAACAACTTGTGCGCTCAGCCCTCTGATAGGTTGAAAATATTTAGGCGAAAAAATACACCGAGGTTAATATATAATAGCCAAAATTAGAGGTTTGCACCAACCGCACTCGTGCGCTCAGCCTTCTGAGAGGTTGAAAATATTTAGGCAAAAAATACGCTAAGGTTAATATATAATACCCGAATTTTGGAGGGTCGCACCAACCGCACTCTTGCGCTCAGCCTTCTGAGAAGTTGAAAATATTTAGGCGAAAAAATACACTAAGGTTAATATATAATAGCCTAAATTAGAGGGTCGCACCCTAACAACACAGCAAACAGTTTGAGCACTTAAACTACCTTCTGAGAAGTTGGAAATCAGATAAAATGATCAATGATGAATGAACATCATAGGTTTATTCTTTTGCAAAAAGGATCTTTGAGCAATACAAGGAGATACAGCAACTGTGTTTAGCAGGATGTTAAAAAAATGCTGTTATGATTTAAGTATTGATGACGAAAGCAACAAAATGTTTGCATGTGCACTCCATCAATCTGACAAAAAACATGTATGACGACAGAGAGTAAGATACAATTACATAGAGCCAATCACCTATTTCTATACAATATTATATATATATATATATATATAGCTTTCATAGTCCAAGAGTTTATCTCCTCCTCTTTGTTGTCTTTATAATTTTTCTTCTGGAAGAGAAATCATATTGATAAAACAGCAATTAGTAATAGTATTCAGAATAATAACAGTAATAATAATAGTAATAATAATAATAGTGGTAATGAATAAGGCCACCAACAAATGTCAAATCATAGGCATTGCTATACCTGGAGACATGAGAGTGATAAAGAAGGAAGAAGAGAAAATGGAGGAGTAAAAAAAAACAAAAAAGATTTGAGATAGGAGGACTGTTGAATGTAAGAACCAAAGTTATACCAATAGTTATTCGTGTCTGAACTACTTTTGAGACGATTCAGAAATCGGTGCTACTTGGAGCTGCCCACATATTGAGGAAACTATTTCAGTCTTGATGACCAAAAATTATTTCCTTTGGCCTTTTGCTAAGGCCTGGGACCATTTAAATCTACCAATGTTGCCACTGTGATAAAAGGCTTGACCAGCGCAATAATATTAATAATAATAATAAACTGAGCTTTGGCCTTTGCAAAGGGGAGATTTCGTAGATGGCGTGCGCCACAAACGGAAGACAACTCTTGCAAATTAGCACTGAAACTATTTAATCACACACAATCACATAATAAGACAATTTTCAAATTTCAATGGATGTTAACAAAGTTGTTGATGTTAAACAGAATGGAAGGATGTAACCTATATATATATATATCTATATCTATATCTATATCTATAACTATATCTATATCTATATCTATATCTATATCTATATCTACATCTACATCTACATCTACATCTACATCTACATCTACATCTACATCTACATCTACATCTACATCTACATCTACATCTACATCTACATCTACATCTACATCTACATCTACATCTACATCTACATCTACATCTACATCTACATCTACATCTACATCTACATCTACATCTACATCTACATCTACATCTACATCTACATCTACATCTACATCTACATCTACATCTACATCTATATCTATATCCATGCTTTTGTTTTTGGTTCAAATTTGGACGCATGATAAAACAATCTGATGTCAGTTTGTCAAGTTTGTAAAGTCTCTCATAATAGCCCACCTCTTTGCAGTTTGCAAATTTATTGCTGAATAAAGCATATCTATCTGCTTTGCTTCAGATGCCTTCTGCCACGCTGCCATGAACTTGTGGCCAACCTCTAGGAATTGTGGAGCTTGTAGATCAGCAATGAACTTATCGATCACTCTAAAATAATCATTACAGTATGCGTTAACTAACAGCTGGGGCCACACTAGCCTGGGCAAGCTAGAGCCGCACCATATCCTATTCCAGATAAAATAGTCTTGAAACAGCAATTTGCTCCACATACGGTTAAATAGGCAACATCAACAACTTAATCTTAATGTTTTGGGCCTTGGTACACTTCGGCCTTTTTTAAACCATTGCCCTCTTATAATAGAATATCACATAGACGTTCAGTCAGCTCAGCAAGGCAAAATGGCATGTCATTGAGCCATTGTGAAGAGATTCAAAACATAATGTGAGCGTAACCAAAAAAATATCTAAAACTATGTTTTTACGTTTTCGAGATCAGAGGTAAGCTTGTAGCTGGGACATCTTGTGATCTGTGATATTCTGATGCCTGGGCAGACCCACTGATTTTCTGGGTCTTTGAGGTGGGTGGCTCACGGGCTGGCAGTGACATGGAGTCCTTGGCAGCAACTGTTTGGAGCGGCAGACACCATCCAGTTCTTGGTGCTTTACCTGCAAATACCAGAGAACTATTTGCTAAGAAACACATACAGCACCATGTCAGCATCACAGGTGTTTTGTTTCGTTGAGGATGTTGGTGGTTGCTGAAATATTGATTGCACCCTTTGAAACCTCACTATTCACAGCCCGATACATCTTGGAATGAACAATTTGACAATGTTCTCATTATTTGCTTATCCCACGAATCCCACATTGTCATGCATCTTTCATGGTGTCATAATCATTATAATGGTGCACACCGGTGGCAACCACAAACAACTCCTCCTTCTCCTTCACATCCAACCCCTAAAATATTAAATGTACACGATGTCACGATGTAATCACTTTAACGGCCTATAATGTTGTCCTAAGTTGTACATTGAGATCCTAATGTATGCAGTTGGTAGTTATATGTGGCGGCCAGAATTTAAAATAGCTTCTAAGGTGTACAGGTTATACAAATCTCTACGGATTCACATTTTGTATTTACTGTTGGCAATATATGTGTGTCAAGTAGAACTGAACTACAGTGAACCCTTTCCACCGCGATTCAGTTGATTGTGCCCGACAATTTTTCTGTGAATACCAAACAACTTGACATTTGACATGAACGCCTGTTAACCTGGGCTTGTTGATTTATGAAAAGAGAAGATAGTATATGGATAATTGTTCTTTTACTTTTAGAATGATGCGAAGAAGAGAAGAAGACACTTTGAACTTCACATAACAAGAGCGTTCTTTAATACATAAATACATGAAAATAAAGCTTATGATCAAATCTGATAAACGTTTATTACTATGACAGCACACTGTCGGCCTAGTGATCTGATTTTTAATACCTATCCCTCGCCTTTGCTGCCACGAGATATACTCCTCCATACTCTCACATTTTATAGGGACAGGGACCAGAACTACCGTTACTTCTTATAGTAATGATATAACATAATTGTAATGAGAAGAAGAAAGGATTGGAAGTAATTCTGGGACCACTAACCGTTGATAACTGTGATTATGGTTGAAGTGAAGGAACTTCAGGGACAGTAAAATAGTGGTGCGCTTAGATGATGATGCAACAAGTTTAACCTCTTAAATAAAGCCCAAAAATAATAATGAACTTAAATCGCCACCCTGCCTGGTCATATTTCTGCTAGCATTGGCAGCCTATTGACAAAAATCTATATTATGGCTGGACATAGCTTTATAGCTGATATCCATATCTGCCTGAGATCAATTTTCGGCCACAATGTTTTGAACGCTGAGCGTAGGGGTACGGTAGTGCGACCCTTTAATTTAGGCTATTATATATTAACCTTAGTGTATTTTTTCGCCTAAATATTTTCTACCTCTCAGAAGGCTGAGCGCACAAGTGCGGTTGGTGCGACCCTCTAATTTTGGCTATTATATATTAACCTTAGTGTATTTTTTCGCCTAAATATTTTCAACCTATCAGAGGGCTGAGCGCACAAGTCGTTTGGTGCAACCCTCTAATTTTGCCTATTATATATTTACCTTATTAGTGTACTTTTTTAGCCTAAATATTTTCAGCTTTACAGGAGGCTGAGCGCGGTAGTGCGATTGGTGCGACCCCTTAAATTTAGCTATTGTATATTTACCTTATTAGTGTACTTTTTTGCCTAAATATTTTCAGCTTTACAGGAGGCTGAGCGCGGGAGTGCGATTGGTGCGACCCTCTAAATTTAGCTGTTATATATTAACTTTATTAGTGTACTTTTTCGCCTAAATATTTTCAGCCTATACCTTTTTTTAAATTAGCGCAATTTATGCCCTGAATAATTTCAGCCACTCAAAAAACTCACCGATAAGTGGTATCTGTAAACGATACTTTTGGCGTTACAGTAGCTCTTGCGCACAAAAAAAATTTACCCGCTGTGTTCCGCTACGCAAAAGAATTAGATGCGATTAAGATCAGATTAGAAGGACCTATTTCAAAAATGGTAGGTTTGTCCTTCTTGCCAGGTCAAGCCTAGCTGATATTCAAAGAGGTTAGTCATATATCAGTATGTTTAAATTGCTGATTAAAGTTAGTGGTATTTTCTTGTATTTTAATGCAGTTGGAAGGATCAATTGTGTATTGGCGTATTTTTATACAAATCTTCTAAAGTTTCTAAAAAATGTCAGGGGGCACAATGACATAATCATGAGAGAAATTAAGTAATAGGAATTAAGGACAGCATACTGAGATATAAGTCCGCCAACCCCCAGAAAAACTCAAAAAGTCTACCAAATTGTCATATATGCTGCATGGCAGTTGATGAGTTTGGTAACTACAATATGTTGGATAAAATACCAAGCTGCTATCATTCTATCGAATCAAGGACATGACTGAAGTAATCGTTTAACAGTGTTGGTCAAAGTTAAGAATAGGACACGAATTTTGTGCCTTGATAGACTTAATAATATTTATATATGGTGCTTATTCATCAAGGGGGAGACAACTACCCAAAAACTCTTGTATGCCCCTGATATTTTACCTAGCAAATGTCTAAGGACCACCACCCAATCATTGTCAATGGTTTTGTTCATATCTATGTGATTGTTCTCAACTCTCTGAAACGTTTTAAGATTCTAGGCGACTGACAGAACAGGGGTTCAACGATGAAGGATCAATCATTCACATACTTGCAGAGAGGGGAGACCCTCAAAGAATTAGCAAACTTTTACAAGCTTTAGATGCCGATCAAAGACAGCACATCATGTCTAGCTATCAAAGATATCAGAACATCAGAGGAAGAACAGCCGTAGAGGTAACTCGCTCATATGTAGTGAGGGAACAGCTTATGTGGTCGGAGGGTCAGGAGGGATTTTTCTACCCGCCTACCCCGCCTGTGGTACTTATCATGTACTCAACAGAGGATCGCCAGGATCGGGAGCGAAGTAACTTAAGAAAGCAACAGATGTTGGATGAAATCAGACTTGCACAGATGAATGATGACATATCTGCGTTGATGGTGATCATCATGTCTCATGGACAACAGGGTGCTGTCACCGCTACCGATGGGGACCTGAGCATACAAGATATCCTCAGACAGATGTGTGTGCCTTTTCTAGAGGGAAAACCCAAGGTGAGTTTTCAAATTCCGAGATGAATGAATGATAGAATACATAGAAGAACTTTGATGAGTGGGCCTTATTATTAAGATCAAATAGGGTCTAAACACACTGGCAACTATTGTAGCCCAAGTAAAGTTCTAATCAGTTGTTATGCATTTCACATTGTTAGAATTCAATCTTTGCTAGGGTAGGTTCAAATGCTGTCGCAAAGCGCCCTAGATGTAGGATGATTTAGCTGTTGTTTTTCTCAGCCCTTAGGCTACATATCAGCTAAATTAATATTTTTTGACTTTGGATGACAATTATTGATGGCCTTTCTTTGATTAAGGTGTTACTGATACAAGCATGTCAGTCCCGGGACGAAGTTCTGCCATCTGGTACAAGGGGTGAGTAACATTCCGTGATAGCAATTCTAACACTTTTATCATTGAAGACCAAAATGCTTGCAGTATTAGTAAAGTATAATAGCACGTATCGGTTTTTCTTTCCCAAACAGCTGGTGTAGACCCAAGACCAAGTTATTCACAACCGAGATCCACCGGCCAAGCAATGGGATTAGCTCCTCCAGCACAGCCACAAAGAAGCGGATATACCCTCGAGAACAGAGATATGATTGCAATGACGGCTTCTGTTAGCAGCGATGTAGCTTATAGAAACCAGATGATACCCCTGTTTGCTAGTGAGCTCAGAGATTCTTCAGAAAATGGTGACATATATGAGATATTCCTGAAGTCACACGGTAGGCTCAGAGACAAATTGAAGGGAACGATGGCTGAAAATCAAATTCCCGAGTTTAGGTCAACTCTGACCCAGAAACTGTGCTTAAGGAATATCTTCAAACAACTCTGAAGATTTTCTGCTTATCCTGTTTAAAGGACGATTATCCCCATGATCTTGAGATCAACAGTTGCATTTGAAGGCCAAACTTGCAGTCAGTGACTTACAATCACTGGGAGCTCAGCGGTCACGGTATCCGGACAAAGTCCCGCAGCCAGAATCCCAAAACCAAAAATCCCAATGGACAAAGTCCCGCAACCAAAGTCCCATAGCCAAAGTGCCAGAGGACAAAGTCCCAAAGACCAAAACACCATAGCCCAAAGTCCCAAAGAACAAAGTCCCGCAGCCAAAGTCCCGCAGCCAAACTCCCAATGACCAAAGTACCAATGACCAAAGTACCAATGACCAAAGTCCCAAAGACCAAAGTCACAAAGTCCCGCAGTCAAAATCCTAATGACCAAAGTTGCAATATCCCGGGGCCACAATCCCGCAGCCAAAGTCTCAATGCAAAAAAAATTTAAATTTTGATTTCGAATATCAATTTGTTTTCCATATTAAAAACATTTTACGTAACATTTTAAGCAAGTTTTGTCTTCAATTATATTCTGATAATACACTCTCATAGTAGTTTTATATCATGCTATTATTGTCTGTAGTATGTTTTCATTCAGGGTCAAAATTCGGCTAGTTTCTGGATGCATAAGGATAAATCATATGTCTACTCTACTCTAGTGGTTGAAAAATATCAATAATAATGTTCTATCTAAGACCGTTGCCCCTTCATAGACTTCCAAACCAAACTATTTTATATTCCATCCTTAAAAGTATATTCTTGGCGTTGCCCTTTCACTATGGAGGGGGTATAACTCCACTACTCAGCTAGGAGAAGCTGAAAACTGTCCTGCTTGACGTTATAGACTTTAAATTGATCAGTTTACTATTTGCTGATGAAATTACTGATCTGGAACCCGGACATGTAAAGTTTGGTTGAAGCTGAAACCTGTTTTAGACTTGGAACCCTAGCTCACTGAATCGAAACCTGGCTTGGACTTGTGTCTTAATAGACTAGCTCTGCACTGTACCTTGTGGAACTTTTTATCATTTCTAATTTTTATTTGTAAGCAAATTGTTCTTGTGTGAGCATGTTGCATCTATCTAGACTATCTTTGTTTTGCACTATAGTTCCTAAAAGCTATAACATCGATGTTATGACTATGTGATGACCTTTTTACTTTTGAGAAGCATATTCATGCGTTTCGTAAGAGTTCATGTTTTCAAGCGCTGAAAGGCTCTTGCCTTCTTACTTCCTCAAAATACTCCGCTATTTTTATTTATAGCTTTATTACTATACATATATATTTTCTGTAATGGGTATCATTTTTATTCTGGAGAATAATTAAGTTCTTAGAACTTTTACCTTTTACTTTTACTAATGAACCTGAATCCTGAAACTCTAGTTCCTGTATACAGCTTTTTAATATCTCTCAAGAGCTAAATTGGTAGACAAAACACTGTGCCAAGTTCCTGACAAGAATTTGTAAATATTAATATGCTATGAAATGCATTTTCACTTCTCTGGCTTCCTGTTAAAGCAAGTTTTGAGCTCCTTGGTTGAAGCTAGGGCTCAATTCACGGTTAAATGTACAAAGTTGTTTACAAATTTAGAGGCACCATGCTGCTGACCACATGTTCCTTCGCCCTCTGCCGTGTATCTCTATTTTAACTTTAATTAAAATTGGCAATATGTGACCTATTAACAGGGACAGCAGGCTAGAACCTTCCATCACATCATAGCACCATAGCCCTCTACCATCCATTATCAATATTTAAGTGCCCAGACTAATATGAATGCAACTGGTATTCTACTCTGTGATATAATTTATCTGCCACACATAGCGCCTGATTTTTTTAGAATCCTCTCATATATCAGGGCCTCTCAAGCCATGGAGAATATAGTCACTATAGTCGGAAGGCAGAGGAAAGAGATTTAATTTGATTTAATATTAACTTTATTGAACCGGTCAATGCCGTTTAAAGCAAATAAAGACCATGTTAAAATAAAACTCCATCAATTATATTGATAAAAAAAAACTTTTTTTGCACAGAGATGTTCTATACATCGGGGTAGCTAGTTGTTCATGTCTATCTAGTATGAGTAGTAGTGCTAGAGCTAGGTAAGTATTTGTGTAGTGGATGGTTAGGATTTAGAGAAAGCTTTCTAGCATATCTCAGGCAGCACACGTCTGAGTAAACTGAAAGTTCAGTCAGTTGAAGGGCTTTTAATCTCTGGTCATAGTCTTCCATATATGGTAGAATAATGCTAAGGCACAGTTTTGCAGACGCTCTAACCTCTCTTTGTCTGACTTAGTTATAAACGGGAACCAGCATTGGGCTGCATAAGATAGCGTAGATAATATCTTGCTCTGATAGAATAAATGATATTGACAATCATTTATTACAATTTGTTTATTAACACGATAACTTCAAACTAAAACACTCAGGCTATACTGATAGTCAAAAAACTCAAATGCAATACTACAAATTCTTTTATGTTTTAGGCGTCATATTGATGCAGTATCCCGAGTAGAAGTATTGTCACGCAGTAATTTCATCCAAGCCTGCATGAAGCGGCAATGTTTTGCATATGTATTTGTATTTTTGTTGTTATACTATCCAGAATTTTTCGCACCATCCTCCCACTACTGTAAGATAAATGGACTGACGGCTCAATATTCGTGGTGATATAAGCTTAGAGAAGTTTATATACAAACATTCAAGGATGCAGCGTCAGGCTTTTTTGTTTTATGAAAATGCAACACCTTTGTAATAATCAGGATTAAATTGCCCTCGTTTTGCATCACTAAATGTCATATTTCTATGCTAGCATGTTTAGGTAGTGATCATAAATATAAACCCATAAATATAAAGTGTGGGTTTATAATTATGGTGGTGATTACAATTATTAAATTATGAATTTGGAAACCAACTTATCTACTTCTAGATGTAATCAGCAGCTTATCAATGTCATATGTCAATGTAAACCCAGAAGTACTTCAATGGTAGGCTACCACTAAACACACTGTAGAAACGATTGCTCAGATTTCGATTATTTTTGGAGAATTTGTAGGATTCAAATATAATACACCTTGCACAACTAGTTCCTACAACCTTTGAACATTTAATCGAGCTTCTAGCTTTTCTCTGGAGGTATCACTCACCGATTGCTGAGCAGACAACTACATAACACAATAACAAGCAAATCTTTCGCACAATTTACAAGAAGAATTTGATTTCTTCTGCATGCACTACCAAGGGTCTCATCAAAAATAAGTAGATATAACACTTTATCGAGAGCTATTCAAATGTTTCAAATGAACCATAAAACACAGACCTATGTATTGTGTCTTTTAGATCCCCACGTTGTTCAATACAAAAGCACTAAGTTCAAACGATACCAAAAACCCAAAAAACGTCACCGTCACTTTCAAATAGAACAGATAAGCTTGATTATGTGGCTATTGAACTCTATTTAACACATCAGTTGCCGTAATTTGTATGAACAAGATTCTGCCCACCACTTATAACCACATACTAACCACAGAAACCATATCGCACATAAATCCTGTTGATGTCCAAAGCCTCACATCGAAAAAATAATACTTTAGATGTTAAGGGACCTACCTTAATTTACTGTGTTTTAAAAAGTTACCAAAACTGAAAAAGTTAAGTTAAAGGGCAACCAAGGTTTCAAACAACTTCTCATTGATGGCCATTGATTAATAGCAGATTGCGCCTTCTGCAGGGGGAAAAAGACAAAATATAATTCGGATGATTATTCAGCCAGAATTCTTGTGAAACATTTCTTCCATCAGGCACTCAAACTCAGCTAAAAGAGAATACCACATAGCAGTTTCCTGTTCCTGTTATTATTTAGCCTGTGCTCTATAATTATTACAGCAAAGTCTTGGAACCTCCCCTAAACTGAAGTGTTACCCAGCTTAGAGTCAGCAACTACTTTGAGTTTTGCATCGCGTAATGCACAAAGCTGATGCTGCCCAGCACATTATATCCTACCCATTAATGCATTGCTGCGAAACCTTGGTTGCCCTTTAAGACATCAAAAATATTCTTTCGTAAAAAAATATAAAGATTTCGGGACTCTATAGTATTTTGGACTTTGGGATTTTGGCTTTTGGGACCTTGGCCTTTGGGACTTTGGTCTTTGGGACTCTGGTCACGGGACTTTGGTCTTTGGGACTTTGTTCATTGGTACTTTGGTCTATGGGACTTTGGTCACGGGACTTTGGTCTTTGTGACTTTGTTCATGGTACTTTGATACTTTGTTCATTGGTACTTTGGTCTATGGGACTTTGGCCGCGGGACTTTGACCCGGATTCCAGCAGTCACAGCTGAAGTGAATTGGCATTCATCAAAATTTCGCATCCTTAACATCCCCAAAATCTTTGGCCGCGGGACTCTGGTCACAGGACTTTGGTCTTTGGGACTTTGTTCATTGGTACTTCCTTTCTATGGGACTTTGGTCACGGGACTTTGGTCTTTGTGACTTTGTTCATGGTACTTTTGTCTTTGGGACTTTGTTCATTGGTACTTTGGTCTATGGGACTTTGGCCGCGGGACTTTGACCCGGATTCCAGCGATCACAGCTGAAGTGAATTGGCATTCATCAAAATTTCGCATCCTTAGCATCCCCAAAATTGTTTGCTCAAATCATTTTTATCAAAACATGATGACCTGTTACTGGAATGTTTTGATGTGTCATACAAATAAATATGTGAATCAAATGATTGCAGTTGACTTAATGTGCAGCAATAATTGACATGAGAAAAAATATGCTCATAACTACATCAACTTTGTAGTAGTTTAAAGATTGAGGCCTGGAGATGACAAAATAAAACATGGTGAACAGGATTGAAATGCAATCAATCTCATCTAATGTTGTAATATCATGTGGAAATGTTAATATTTTCAAATGCAATCCATTAACAAGGGATAATTCATAAATAAGTATACCCTGTAATTTGGTTATAGAAGGATTACAGATGCAGGATAATTCATTCAAGATGATGAGCATGCCAATTGATTATCACCACCACCTTATCCTTGAACTTGACTCTCAAGGTGTTTCAAACAGTGTTTGGGAAAAATAAATCAATTCCCTTACAAATTGTTACTTTTTGCGATATTATCAGACCTTATTTAGTTGGGTAAAGAAGATTTGGATTTTGCTTTGATTTACATATATATGTTTGATATCAAACAAAATAAAATTCACTACAGATTGACAAATGCTTATAAATTTGAAAAGGATATAAATAAACCTGTAAGTAAATTGTTGTATCATTCGTTATCATTATATTTCTGACACCATCAGTGGTTGCGTCATCAAATCAAACGCAATGAGGTTTTAATGTTTTCAAAACATCAATTCTTTGCCAATAAAGCCATACAATAATACAGAATAATATTTAGCAATGTCTTCTCTAGGACATTTCTAGAAAAGGCATACATGTTTACCTGTTTTCAATTCAAAATAATAACCAACAATAATAACAACCTGCACATGATGATTTGCAAAGTGCCGAACAAAGACTTCCTCTCTCGTTACCGTATTTGTGTCATCACATGAAATAAAAATGCAATGAGATTTTATTGTTGTCAAATCATCCAGTTTGGTGATTGATCTCATCATTTTCTGGTAGTTTATATACATGATATATTTAAAAATTCTATGATAAGGCTGTTTCCAGAAATGATAGTGCATTTCTATTATTTTTCAGCCTGTTCCCAGATCTATGCAATGTCCAGCAATCTACAGATCATGATTTGCAAAATACTGAACATAGACCATAAGCCAAATTCCAAGCATTAGAATATCCCTGAGTTCAAATACAGAACATCATAACACTTCTCGGTGAAACGTCTTCAAAACCTATATGATTAGCTTTTTCTTGTGTGGCGTATGGCTTGGTGACTCTATGCGAATAGGTCAAAAACTGTGAGGGTGAAAGGTCCATGTCGCTAATTAGCTTTCATCCAGTTATGAGCAATATCTGTGCACATGTGCTTGAGTGGCTATTTCTGTTAGTAGTTGCTATTCATTTTGTATTCAATCTTCCTATGACTATTCAGAAGCTTCAGTCAAGTCAGGGCTCTTGGACTGTTCAGTGGTGAAGTCATCATGGCTTCGCTTTTTTTTATGAAATTAACTTTTTGTCATCATTATTCATTCACTAAAATCTATTGCTACTTTGCCTTACCTTACCTTGGCCGCTTTTCACCACCATGTCCTGATCGTGTGGCAGCTTTTCGCCATCTCTCCGATTCGACCAAACTTTTCACCTTACTCAATCACTTGCATCAAATCGGCTTAGATTTAGCCAGGGGAGGTTAACATTAATTGTGTCACTACAGAATAGGTAACCACAGTCACCATATCCCTGTAAGTAACTCTTCATGTCAACAAAAGAGTGTAAGGAAAAAGAAAGAACCCCCTTGCAACGTGTTGCTGTGATTGAGACTAAGATTGAGCATTGGTATAAATATCCGCTTAAATTTCTGTCTATGAAAATTGTTGTATCATTCGTTTTGATTCTATTGTGTCCATTTTGGTTCCCTTAAAGAGTTTTTAAGTTTAATACTAATCATTGACACCCCATTCCCTTGTCACAGATTTTGCGTCATCATAAAAAAAATTGAAATTATGGTCTCCATCTCTCTTATCATTGAAATGGGTGCCAACTTCCATCTTCCACCAGATATACAATACATTTCAGCAACAAACGAACGTTCATGTCCGAGCTGATGATGAGTCCTCACAAAAATTTATAAAGAGAAACCAACGAGATTGCCCTTAATAAATTGTAAATATAAACTGGTAAAAATATCATGATTGACGCAAGTGGGAAATATATATCATGGTCTGTGAACAGAATAAAGATGTTTTCCTTGTATTAGTATACAACCATATGATCACAATATGAGATAATATCATGTATTTAAATCCCCATGGTCATGTTTTAAATAATCATTAATAATGATTGGCTGAACAACAATTGTTTAATGGCATATGTCATCTCATCTCTGCTACAAGATTGCTTCATCAGACCAAACCTATATAAATGTGGTATGAAGCTTGCTTTGTCACTTCAGCACTATCAGTTGAAGTGATCAGTAGTTTCTCACAGAAGAATACCATCATCATACAACATGTTCGCTGCTGCTCTTCTCCTTGTTATAGGTGTTCAGGTAGCCTCAGCTATAGGTAGGTTTATACATTTATTGGGTTATTGCTGCTTTGAAAATAATGTCCACTTGCTTACATTAATCAATTAGTTGAGTTGCTCAATGATGTTAGATATTTCTTAAGACACAACTATTCTTTAGATATTTGTTCATGGTTATTGCGCTATTTGTTATTTAAATGCTGGTCTGAGCGATCAGTTTGTTCATTGATCACATGTGAAAAGCTACTACCTCTGACTTTACAATACAATTACCTTGATGATAGGTAAGAATATCAAGACACATGAACGTCGCCCATGTTTCTTCAGTGTTTAGCCTAGCTGATATGGATGCATGCAATATAAATATTATTACTGTTTATTTTATATTTTAATTTGCGGTTCTGACGATGTTTTTTATAGAGGTATGCCCAGGAAACTTCACCGCCGTCGGGTCTGGTGAAACCAAATCCTGTCTCATTCTCAGTACTGAAAGGGAGTATTATGTGGATGCCAGAGAACTCTGCAGTGAGACCTACTTGGGCTTCATGGTGACTGCTGAAACTCAGTGGAGAAGAGATAATCTCAAGCAATTCCTCATGGAAAACACACTTGGTAGGTCGTTTGACGCATGAATTTTGCAACTATTCACTTTGTTCTTTTATGTCAACTTTTTAAATTTTTTTGGTCTGGATTTTGTTGAGTATATAAGAAAGATGCATTTTTCTAGCTTCATTTTGCAAAGTCAAACATCGCAGCATTGTTTTATTTTGTGAGCCTGATATGAATTTAGATATATAACCATCTCTATAACTGTCTCCCATTTCAGACTCAAACTCAGAGTTCATATATATCGGTGCTCAGGAGGATGTCGATCAACAGACATTCTTTTGGGATGGATATAGCACAGAAGCATTCTGGAACAGATTGGATGCTGAGGAGTTCCCTGAGGTTGCACCTTCATGGAGATCTAGTGAGCCTGACAACACTAACGGAAATGAGTCATGCGTCTGCCCCAAGACAAGTGGAGAATGGAGTGATTGTAAATGTGTAAATGCAAGGAGACTGTTCATCTGTGAGAGAAGATAATATACTGCTTTGACTGTTTGAACTGGCTTCATTTTCACATCCAAATATAAGCAATGATTTGAATAAGTTTTAAACAATGATGAATGTAACACCATTTATTTTACTTTATATTCTAAACAGCCGCAATTTTCTACAATATAAATTCTTCAACAAAATAAATTCTTCGACAAAACAAATTCTTCAACATAATAAATTCTTCAACAAAATAAAATCTTAAACATTAAGATTTACCCCGTGATGAATTTGCTATATATGTTAAAATCATAGTCCCTGTCTTCCTTTGATCTTTCTCATGCTCATACCATCAAGAACTCGACTATAAAGTTAACTTTTTCTATGAAAATATTGACTCTATTACATCAACCAAGAATGGAGGCTGACAGTTAATTATTTTAAAACACGATCTGGAGTGGGGTTCGGAGGGAGATTTTTGTCTGATGTATTTGCAGGCCCTCTGCAATTAACGTTACATAGTGTAAGAATGCATCTTTAACTTTGGATGGTACTTTTGACTGTTTGATAGAAACAATTCTAATTAGCTCTTCCAAACCAACAGAACCTTACTGCCTTCCGGGAGGGTTGGTGTCTGCTCTGTGAGGGTCTTATGTTCCAGAGTCAGAGGGACTGGCCTGCCTGAGTGCGCGGGCGGGCAGTAGTTCCCAACTAGATTAATCGGATGGTCGCCTCACTAGTCCCCGACTACATGACCATACCGTTGCACTATTTTTCTATACTGGGTCAAGGATTGATAGGGGGATGGGAAAGTGGTATATATAATGCTTAAATTCATTTGACTGAATGAAGTTTTCTGCATGGGTGTGTAAAATAGACTCCCCCAACTCACCTAAGTGCCACTCACCTTATTGAACCACTTTTATATACTTTTCATGTGGTTTCAAACTCATATAAAAAACAATGGGCTGTATAAATTTGGAGTTATCTGCTCTCAATTTGCTAAAATAATTCATTTGGCCTTTTACCTGCAAGCTTTTTTTTGGGACTATGATCAACAATGGAGATATTTAGAAATGCAGAAATTCTCAACTACATAGGAAAATAATTTTAATCTTGGCATTGCTTAGTTAATTTTGACCATCAATCATTGTCATCACTCTTATTCAATGCCGAGATTATTCAAGATTGACAAATAATAAATGTTACAAGGGTGATTAGTACAGATCATGAATAAATTAGAAATTGCCTTCCCCTGGTTAACTCTTGATGGAGTATAGTTGTCCATTCATGTCTGAATCTCAATTTTTACTAGATGCAGGAACCGATTAAAAAAAAACCCACCTCTGTCACTGTACTCGTTTTAGAGATCTTCTCTTTTTCCACCTTGAGTATTTGAATCGTATTTGACATCATTTCTGCTTCCTTTCTAGAGTTTACCCTTCATACAGAAATAAATCCTGATCTTTTGTATTAGGTTTTTTCTCCGTTGGGACAACTTCAAATTGTGATATAAGCAAGGATGTACATTAAATTTGTACATTGATGAATGCAGCACCCATTTATTTTACTTCATATTCTACGCAGCCGGAATTTGCCAGATGTAATTCTTTAAATATTGAGACTTAAACTGGGATGAATTATTGCTAAGGATCTATAAAATCAAGCCAAAATCCTCAATACATACATGACGAGTATAAGAAACATCCTTGACCTGAGGTCTACAGATAAGTTCCATCATTCTGGTAATTTAACTTTTAAAATAGAAGGAAACATGTTTAAATTGAGTAATGTATACTTTATTTCATTTATCCTAATGTGTTCAGCTAGCTAAGCGATATGTTGTCGTGAGATCTCAAGCTCTCAAACCTCACAGCCAAGAGAGTGCATAGTTTTAACGAAGGGAATTGAACTCTAATTGTTTGAACATGTTGTGTTATCTTCTAGCTAATTGAATGACATGTTAATTGCTTCAATATTAATAATACTATGAGTAAAACATAAATTTTTCAAGATGTGGCCAAAATGCTTAAGTTTATTGAAGCACAAGTTATAAATTCTTTTAATTGAAGATATATTTTAAACAATTAAAATACTCCTTGATTGAGGTACATTTTTAGACTCGCAACGTGTGAGCATGGACGATGTGACGATGGACGAGTGAGTGAGTGAGTGAGTGAGTGAGTGAGTGAGTGAGTGAGTGAGTGAGTGAGTGAGTGAGTGAGTGAGTGAGTGAGTGAGTGAGTGAGTGAGTGAGTGAGTGAGTGAGTGAGTGAGTGAGTGAGTGAGTGAGTGAGTGAGTGAGTGAGTGAGTGAGTGAGTGAGTGAGTGAGTGAGTGAGTGAGTGAGTGAGTGAGTGAGTGAGTGAGTGAGTGAGTGAGTGAGTGAGTGAGTGAGTGAGTGAGTGAGTGAGTGAGTGAGTGAGTGAGTGAGTGAGTGAGTGAGTGAGTGAGTGAGTGAGTGAGTGAGTGAGTGAGTGAGTGAGTGAGTGAGTGAGTGAGTGAGTGAGTGAGTGAGTGAGTGAGTGAGTGAGTGAGTGAGTGAGTGAGTGAGTGAGTGAGTGAGTGAGTGAGTGAGTGAGTGAGTGAGTGAGTGAGTGAGTGAGTGAGTGAGTGAGTGAGTGAGTGAGTGAGTGAGTGAGTGAGTGAGTGAGTGAGTGAGTGAGTGAGTGAGTGAGTGAGTGAGTGAGTGAGTGAGTGAGTGAGTGAGTGAGTGAGTGAGTGAGTGAGTGAGTGAGTGAGTGAGTGAGTGAGTGAGTGAGTGAGTGAGTGAGTGAGTGAGTGAGTGAGTGAGTGAGTGAGTGAGTGAGTGAGTGAGTGAGTGAGTGAGTGAGTGAGTGAGTGAGTGAGTGAGTGAGTGAGTGAGTGAGTGAGTGAGTGAGTGAGTGAGTGAGTGAGTCCAGTTTCCAGTCCAAAAAAGGTGTGAACCTTTTCAACAGAATAGCGTGACAGTCAAAAGTACCATCCAAAGTTAAAGATGCATTCTTACACTATGTAACGTTAATTGCAGAGGGTCTGCAAATACATCAGACAAAAATCTCCCTCCGAACCCCACTCCAGATCGTGTTTTAAAATAATTAACTGTCAGCCTCCATTCTTGGTTGATGTAATAGAGTCAATATTTTCATAGTAAAAGTTAACTTTATAGTCGAGTTCTTGATGGTATGAGCATGAGAAAGATCAAAGGAAGACAGGGACTATGATTTTAACATATATAGCAAATTCATCACGGGGTAAATCTTAATGTTTAAGATTTTATTTTGTTGAAGAATTTATTATGTTGAAGAATTTGTTTTGTCGAAGAATTTATTTTGTTGAAGAATTTATATTGTAGAAAATTGCGGCTGTTTAGAATATAAAGTAAAATAAATGGTGTTACATTCATCATTGTTTAAAACTAATTAAAATCATTGCTTATATTTGGATGTGAAAATGAAGCCAGTTCAAACAGTCAAAGCAGTATATTATCTTCTCTCACAGATGAACAGTCTCCTTGCATTTACACATTTACAATCACTCCATTCTCCACTTGTCTTGGGGCAGACGCATGACTCATTTCCGTTAGTGTTGTCAGGCTCACTAGATCTCCATGAAGGTGCAACCTCAGGGAACTCCTCAACATCCAATCTGTTCCAGAATGCTTCTGTGCTATATCCATCCCAAAAGAATGTCTGTTGATCGACATCCTCCTGAGCACCGATATATATGAACTCTGAGTTTCAGTCTGAAATGGGAGACAGTTATAGAGATGGTTATATATCTAAATTCATATCAGGCTCACAAAATAAAACAATGCTGCGATGTTTGACTTTGCAAAATGAAGCTAGAAAAATGCATCTTTCTTATATACTCAACAAAATCCAGACCAAAAAAATTTAAAAAGTTGACATAAAAGAACAAAGTGAATAGTTGCAAAATTCATGCGTCAAACGACCTACCAAGTGTGTTTTCCATGAGGAATTGCTTGAGATTATCTCTTCTCCACTGAGTTTCAGCAGTCACCATGAAGCCCAAGTAGGTCTCACTGCAGAGTTCTCTGGCATCCACATAATACTCCCTTTCAGTACTGAGAATGAGACAGGATTTGGTTTCACCAGACCCGACGGCGGTGAAGTTTCCTGGGCATACCTCTATAAAAAACATCGTCAGAACCGCAAATTAAAATATAAAATAAACAGTAATAATATTTATATTGCATGCATCCATATCAGCTAGGCTAAACACTGAAGAAACATGGGCGACGGTCATGTGTCTTGATATTCTTACCTATCATCAAGGTAATTGTATTGTAAAGTCAGAGGGAGTAGCTTTTCACATGTGATCAATGAACAAACTGATCGCTCAGACCAGCATTTAAATAACAAATAGCGCAATAACCATGAACAAATATCTAAAGAATAGTTGTGTCTTAAGAAATATCTAACATCATTGAGCAACTCAACTAATTGATTAATGTAAGCAAGTGGACATTATTTTCAAAGCAGCAATAACCCAATAAATGTATAAACCTACCTATAGCTGAGGCTACCTGAACACCTATAACAAGGAGAAGAGCAGCAGCGAACATGTTGTATGATGATGGTATTCTTCTGTGAGAAACTACTAATCACTTCAACTGATAGTGCTGAAGTGACAAAGCAAGCTTCATACCACATTTATATAGGTTTGGTCTGATGAAGCAATCTTGTAGCAGAGATGAGATGACATATGCCATTAAACAATTGTTGTTCAGCCAATCATTATTAATGATTATTTAAAACATGACCATGGGGATTTAAATACTTGATATTATCTCATATTGTGATCATATGGTTGTATACTAATACAAGGAAAACATCTTTATTCTGTTCACAGATCATGATATATATTTCCCACTTGCGTCAATCATGATATTTTTACCAGTTTATATTTACAATTTATTAAGGGCAATCTCGTTGGTTTCTCTTTATAAATTTTTGTGAGGTCTCATCATCAGCTCGGACATGAACGTTCGTTTGTTGCTGAAATGTATTGTATATCTGGTGGAAGATGGAAGTTGGCACCCATTTCAATGATAAGAGAGATAGAGACCATAATTTCAATTTTTTTTATGATGACGCAAAATCTGTGACAAGGGAATGGGGTGTCAATGATTAGTATTAAACTTAAAAACTCTTTAAGGGAACCAAAATGGACACAATAGAATCAAAACGAATGATACAACAATTTTCATAGACAGAAATTTAAGCGGATATTTATACCAATGCTCAATCTTAGTCTCAATCACAGCAACACGTTGCAAGGGGGTTCTTTCTTTTTCCTTACACTCTTTTGTTGACTTGAAGAGTTACTTACAGGGATATGGTGACTGTGGTTACCTATTCTGTATCTGCTAGCCTCGCATCACCACTTAAAGATCAGAGTATCAAAATCAATTTCTAAACTATCCCTGTCAATCTCGATTGTCAATATAGCTCTGTAGACTGTAGAATAAAAAATCTGTTAAATACTTCTTTACAATTTTCTTTACATTCAGTTTTCTCAGGCCTCTGTTGACGGAATTTTTTTGCAATTATTGTAAAGCGAGCTATGCTGACTATGAGCTCTGATTCCACTTGTGCATCTTGTCAGAGGATGAATTGATGTTTTAACCAGTATAGATAAAGTGAGATGAGATTAGGTAGCAAGAGCCACCGTAATTTCTAACTATTCAAAAACTACATCATCACGATTCTGCTGCCTGGCCTGTAGTCAGGGCTCCCGTCAACTTAAAATCTTAGGCTGACATTTTTACAGATAACTGAAAAGAAACTGATCCTGTTGGTAAAGTTAGCTGCATATATGTTTTGCTTTACCTTCAAATTCTAGGATGTGACAATTTCAGTCAATAACCAAAGCTCTAAAGCTCTTAAGATCCAAGTGACATACCCCTTATCTAATCACTAATGAAAACATATGCCAGCTACTTAGAGGATGCAGATGACAAATGTTATGCATCATGCTTGGTGTAGACTTGCGAAACTGAAAACGGTATGTATGTGTAGATCTAACATTGGGGAAAGTCAACAATTTGGGAGGTAAATAATTCACAAAAGAGACGTTGATGAGGGCACTCAAGTGCAGCTTTTGATGTGCGAAGAAAATTTATGTAACTAATGTATAATGGAAAATGACAAGCAATCCTAGAGAATAAGTAGTGACACAATTAATGTTAACCTCCCCTGGCTAAATCTAAGCCGATGTGATGCAAGGGATTGAGTAAGGTGAAAAGTTTGGTGGAATCGAAGAGATGGTGAAAAGCTGCCACACGATCAGGACATGGTGGTGAAAAGCGGGCAAGGTAAGGTAAGGCAAAGTAGCAATAGATTTTAGTGAATGAATAATGATGACAAAAAGTTAATTTCATAAAAAAAAAAAAAAAAGCGAAGCCATGATGACTTCACCACTGAACAGTCCAAGAGCCCTGACTTGACTGAAGCTTCTGAATAGTCATAGGAAGATTGAATACAAAATGAATAGCAACTACTAACAGAAATAGCCACTCAAGCACATGTGCACAGATATTGCTCATAACTGGATGAAAGCTAATTAGCGACATGGACCTTTCACCCTCACAGTTTTTGACCTATTCGCATAGAGTCACCAAGCCATACGCCACACAAGAAGAAGCTAATCATATAGGTTTTGAAGACGTTTCACCGAGAAGTGTTATGATGTTCTGTATTTGAACTCAGGGATATTCTAATGCTTGGAATTTGGCTTATGGTCTATGTTCAGTATTTTGCAAATCATGATCTGTAGATTGCTGGACATTGCATAGATCTGGGAACAGGCTGAAAAATAATAGAAATGCACTATCATTTCTGGAAACAGCCTTATCATAGAATTTTTAAATATATCATGTATATAAACTACCAGAAAATGATGAGATCAATCACCGAACTGGATGATTTGACAACAATAAAATCTCATTGCATTTTTATTTCATGTGATGACACAAATACGGTAACGAGAGAGGAAGTCTTTGTTCGGCACTTTGCAAATCATCATGTGCAGGTTGTTATTATTGTTGGTTATTATTTTGAATTGAAAACAGGTAAACATGTATGCCTTTTCTAGAAATGTCCTAGAGAAGACATTGCTAAATATATTCTGTATTATTGTATGGCTTTATTGGCAAAGAATTGATGTTTTGAAAACATTAAAACCTCATTGCGTTTGATTTGATGACGCAACCACTGATGGTGTCAGAAATATAATGATAACGAATGATACAACAATTTACTTACAGGTTTATTTATATCCTTTTCAAAATTTATAAGCATTTGTCAATCTGTAGTGAATTTTATTTTGTTTGATATCAAACATATATATGTAAATCAAAGCAAAATCCAAATCTTCTTTACCCAACTAAATAAGGTCTGATAATATCACAAAAAGTAACAATTTGTAAGGGAATTGATTTATTTTTCCCAAACACTGTTTGAAACACCTTGAGAGTCAAGTTCAAGGATAAGGTGGTGGTGATAATCAATTGGCATGCTCATCATCTTGAATGAATTATCCTGCTTCTGCAATCCTTCTATAACCAAATTACAGGGTATACTTATTTATGAATTATCCCTTGTTAATGGATTGCATTTGAAAATATTAACATTTCCACATAATAATTATTACAACATTAGATGAGATTGATTGCATTTCGATCCTGTTCACCATGTTTTATTTTGTCATCTCCAGGCCTCAATCTTTAAACTACTACAAAGTTGATGTAGTTATGAGCATATTTTTTCTCATGTCAATTATTGCTGCACATTAAGTCAAAGGGCTGCAACTGCATCATTTGATTCACATATTTATTTGTATGACACATCAAAACATTCCAGTAACAGGTCATCATGTTTTGATAAAAATGATTTGAGCAAAACATTTTGGGGATGCTAAGGATGCGAAATTTTGATGCATGCCAATTCACTTCAGCTGTGATCGCTGGAATCCGGGTCAAAGTCCCGCGGCCAAAGTCCCATAGACCAAAGTACCAATGAACAAAGTCCCAAAGACCAAAGTACCATGAACAAAGTCACAAAGACCAAAGTCCCGTGACCAAAGTCCCATAGACCAAAGTACCAATGAACAAAGTCCCAAAGACCAAAGTCCCGTGACCAGAGTCCCGCGGCCAAGGATTTTGGGGATGTTAAGGATGCGAAATTTTGATGAATGCCAATTCACTTCATCTGTGACCGCTAAGCTCCCAGTGATTGTAAGTCACTGACTGCAAGTTTTGCCTTCAAATGCAACTGTTGATCTCAAGATCATGGGGATAATCGTCCTTTATTTAGGATAAGCGTCAGTCTCCTAATCATTAATTATGACACTCTTGCCACACCATCTACAACTAAACACAACAAAATGTGAGTACAGACATTAAGAGTAGTAATCAGGGAAGCTGGAGCCCTTATCAATATTCTGTGCTCCCCTGTCATTTGAAAAGGACGGTAAATGACCTTGGCACCTCAATATGTATTTTGTTGGTTAGCCAATCAGGAACACATTTAAGACTTTAAAGGAAATGTATAGATACTAGTCTAAATGGACTGTGCTCCATAACAGACCCACAGATCACAAGGGGGCCTCCGAATCAAGGAGGGCCAACTCCAAAATATACAACCAATGCAATCTAAAAAATCCATGTCTGCAAAATGTTGATTTCTCCTTGGTTAATTGTAAACAAAGTGCGTCAAAATAATTGTGCTTATTGAGGCAATTACATGTGTCGATTAACTTAACAATATTTCTTATCCATAACAAATTCACTTTTGGGACAATACTTTTTGACTGCTAAATAATTAGCACATATCCTGATATGACCATTGGTATAATATTGAAGGTTTTGGTGTTATAAGAGTAGTAATCTTGATGTTTGATTGTAGTGCTATTATGTTCAATGTTGCTCTAAGCTAGTTCCGTATAGCTTTCAGCTTCATCAAAAAGCAATACTACTGCTAAATCTTACTGACATTTTCCATTATACATCATGGAAAGGGTATGTCTGTGTACACCAAAATATCATTGTCTTGTTCGTGAGATACTTAATTAACCAATCATAACTCAAAATATTTTTTTTATCTGACACTGGAGAAAAATTATAAATCTCACTTGAAATTGATTGGTTAACAATGGCTGATTAAATCACTTTTAACTGATTTTACATAATATAATCAGTGTATTTAATATTTAAAGGTTATGTTGGAATAATGCTGGTTATTCCTGAATGTCACAAAAAAATAATCAATAAAATAGATGAATGTTTTGTACATGATGTGTTTGCTAGTTTAAAACTTGTGAATAGTGTGTCAAAGTAACACCTGTTACAGTAAAGCATTCCCATTTGAGATCAATACTGATACGAATTATAATCCAATCATCCTCACAATCTGGATATATCAGTTTGGAAAATAATCTTGGAGTGTGTTACTAACCATTACTCAAGTTTCAAATGGTCACAGCTTGGGTGAATCGGCATTCACCAACCTGTCTTGATAATAAACAAAATGCCAAAATGATACTTTCAGAACACATTTATCTATGACTGCGATATGTTGAAGAGAATTAACCTTCACCATATTGCAGTCATAATGAAATGTGTTCTGACTGTTACATTTTTTTGTATTATGGTTATTATCAAGGCAAAGTGGATGAAGAATTATAAGAACAAACTGACAAAAAGTCTGTCATTGACGCAAATTGGCACCAAAATATCGAGTGAAAAGTGCCTGTGATTCTTTGCTGGACACATAGTGTCATGTCTTTAAATTCAACTGGCTATTTTTTTAATGGATATAAAACATGATTGAGCCAACAATAATTGTTTTATGGCATGTCGTGCTTTGATCATGTTGGTATTTTTGCTACTGCAACTTGTTTTCCTCATAGGACCAAGCCTATATAAATGTTGTAAGATATATTTATCATCACTTCAGCACTATCAGTAAAAGTGATTGGTAGCCTCCCAAAGAAACATCATCTAATTACCAACCATACAACATGTTCACTGTTGCTCTTATCCTTGCTTTAGGAGTTCAGGTAGCCTCTGCTATAGGTAAGTTTATGATAATCTTTCAGAATCGGTTTTAGATTCTTTCCTCTTTGATATTATGACAGTGATGTAAAGCATAGCTACAAATTTTGTAAATATTAATAACATTATGGGTTGGTTCAAAGTTCAATCTTGAATATCTTAGCATTCTTCCTATTTTTTTGATGTAATACTCATTGATGTTGGTACTAAGAAAATATTGACACTTTTTTTCATGCTTTTTTGAGCAATCAGTATATTTTATGAACAGATATTTAGCCCTACCAACTCAGAACTTGCTTTCAAAGTTTAACTATACAAACTTTAAGAAAACATATCACATGGTTTGGCCTCACTGAAGTAGATGTGGTAGACTAATATTATTACTGTCAATATTGTATTTGATTTTGATTTAATTCCATATTTTATAGACGAATGCCCAGGTAACTTCGCCACCGTCGGGTCTGGTGAAACTAGATCCTGTCTAATTCTTAGTAATGAAAAGGAGAACTATGTTGAAGCCAAATCACTCTGTGGTAAAATTTACTCTGGACAATTGGTGAATGCAGAAACTAAGTTCAGAAGGGAAAACCTCAAGCAATTTCTCATGGAAAACACAATGGGTTTGTTTTTATGATCAATCGTCATCGAAGCTGCTTATTATCCCAGGTAGTTGCCATGCTGTTGACAGCTACATTGCTCATTGATTGTGGAATCTGTCCAACACTTTCCGTTTGTTTCTATATGATAATGTACCTCACCACTATTTACATCATTTGTAGACTCGGACTTCATTTACATTGGTGCTCAAGAAGACCTTAGTAAACAGGCTGTTTTTCTGGGATGGATACAGCACAGAAGCATTCTGGAACAGAACTGCTGTCAAGCAATTCCCTGAGATTGCCTCTTCGTGGAGATCTGGTGAGCCTGACAACACCAATGGAAATGATTTATGTGTCTGCCCAAAGACAAGTGGAGAATGGAGTGATTGTAAATGTGTTAATGCAAAGAGATTTTTCATCTGTGAGACAAGATAATCTACCGCTATGAATGATAAAATTTGCTAAATTCTCCGTTCTTGATGTGAGCATTTTCTTTGGATTATATATGTACAATGCCTTGAATGAATCAATATTTGTTCCATTATATTTTTTGCATATATTACTCCGCTGCAAGTTTCAATGAAATATAACTCTATATTGAAACATAACATGATATGAATAATTGTTTATTCGCTAAAATTCTATTTGATTCTTGATGTACTCTGCTACATTTGGATTAGTTTAGTTTGATTAAAAGGTTGATTTAAATAACTCAAAAACTTAGAAATGATAACAATAATGATGATGGCTTGCCCATAGAGTGAGGTGTGTGATAGTCATTTAGACTTAATATTATACCAGCACAGCATTGGGGATAGTTCGAAAAATTCTGGCGTACTACATTTCCTAATAATTGATTCTTTCTCTTCTCTTTTTCTAGCTTCCAATTAATGATCAAGCTTTTGAGGATGAATTATATTCTGGTCGCTTATGATCTTGAACGTAGTTGGCAGATTTGCTCATGCTGCAAGAAATTTTAGTGCTAGAGATTGCTTACTTGTGAGTAACTTTTTATCCTGCACCAATCTATGATAGAGTGCAGGGTAATCGCCAAGCAAATATTATTGGATTTGATCCCCCTTCAGCCAACTGCTGGCCAGGGGGGTTTCCTTCAACTTTTGGTTGGTAGGGCCAAGCGGCGCTGTAAGCCCCCCCCCACAGGGTCCGGGGCGGAGCCCCGGACGCCAGAGCTTTTAAGGCGAAATTATCGCACAAGAACACTATTATTTGCATTACAAGGCTATCTTCTGGTTTGGGTTTATGTGTGAGTTTTATTGTAACTGTCTATACCAATTATTCTTTATATTATGCCAGCAAAAATATTGATATATCCATAACTATCGAATTGACCAAGCCTTACTTATACACCGCAATGGAACTTTCTCTACTTGGATGACACTGAACAAAATCTCTGATGACAGATTGAATGTCCAGTGTATCCGTTTTGTTCTTGTGAACATGTAGCAGTAATAGATGATTTAATCTATCCTGCATCATTGATGTACGCCCAGCTGTCTTGAGCCTACTGAGAGCAGAGAATGAGCGCTCACTAGACGCATTTGTGGCGGGTAACACTACAATCAGTTTCAAAATTTTGAATATGATAGGATATAATGACATGTTTATTATTAGGTTATTTTTATAAGACGCTATCACAGTTGTGATATCGTCTTTCACAATGTCGTCGTCCTTCTTATAAACCCTCAATTCAGCCTCAAGATCAAAGCTATCAAAGCCATAAGCATCACATATTGTGGATGTGGATGTGGCAGGATTTGCACCAGAGCAAAGGAGCAACTCTATCTGCAAGAGCAATTCGATGCCCTTCTGCTCGAACCTGGCTTTGATGCCGTTTATGGCCAGGTCAAAAACCTCCATATAAAGCTGGTGACTTTTCTCTTTTACGGATAACATCACACCAGTCCCGTTATAGTCCTCTAACCGGACAGGTGTCCTTCTCACTCGGCCTTCCTTTGGCGGATCAACATCTGACAAAAATACACAGAGCACGGCTTTTATCGTGAGGTTGATGAAATAATGCCATATAGCTTGGTAGCAATTTATTGATTACGCCACATGAAGTTGAACAATGACACCGAATTCTGGCTATCTTTACAACTCCTCTCCTAAGCATTGACATGTCTATCAATTTGTGCTATTAGCTGAATCCCATGAGGCAGCATGGATAATTACATCCGCACCTTGTTATATTCGATGCAGTCAGGTCTAAAACATAGAAACTAACCTAGTTTTTCCTGGTATTGAGAAGTTTCTTTCCAAAGCATCTCGAAGTCCTCATCACTTCGCAATCCCTCAAGAGTACGAATGTACTTAGATGCCAGTGACTGGGCGTCAGCTACCGTCATCTTTGCAGATTGGAGTGTGGTTGACAGTTTGTCTGTGAGGGTGAAGACCCTTATCCCTAGTAGGAGGCCTGGAATAGTAGGATAATTGATTAATAGCATTTGATCTAACATTCAGGCAATTATACAAGACAGTATCTCACTAACACTTTCAATAATACTCACTGGCGGTAAGAGTTTGTCTCACTATGGTAAGAGATTATCAATTTCAATATCTAATCACCATGGAAATTAAATCAAATATTATTTGGTTGGTTGGAAATCAATAAACAGAGGGATAGCGTTGATTATACCATATAGAAATCTGTGCTGGCGCATCTGATAGTCAGCAGCAATGATCCGGACTAAAGAGTTGGCAGCCGTAGCATTAGCAGTAGTGGTAGATGTTTTCAGAGATGGCCACAGCTCCTGTAGGTATTGATAATTCTGGAGCAGCTTGTTCATGGTTTCTGCTCGTACAGTCCACCTGAGATATGGCAATAGAATGGGATTAAATCAGAATTGTCAAGTTCTGTTAAATAATAAGAAAAAGAATATTCTTTACTGCAGGTTTAGATGTGGCGTCAGAAATTAACATGAGCGCTTGTGCATACATATGAATTGCTTGCTTAAATACCTAGTTGGGCAAAAAGTGGTGATTCGACCGGCTCTATTATAATTGTCTGACTGCTGATCATCTGCAGAGTCTTTGATGCTTTCCAACATCGCGTTTCGTTTTGGAGACGATCTTATGATAGAACATATCTCCCCAACTGTAGCAAGCGTCTCTTTTAGTAGCTGACTGCCTGTTACAGAGTCTTGCACAGCCAAGTTGAGTGCGTGAGTGTGACAATGAATATATGGTGCAAGAGGATTTTCCTGCAATAAAAGAAAACACAGGTGTGCTCCTAGTGTGCTCTAGTCTCTAACTATCTGGCTAGGCCATTGGTGCAAATTATGATTTTATAGTCAATTATTTTTCTACAATTTTATCAACAATAAACAGACAAAATCTATATCCTGTTGGTTGTAAGAGCAATCACAGCGCATCGAAGATGTTATTGCAATTGTGGAATTAATGCAATGTATTGATTGGGCAATGTTGTGGGCATCAAGGTTCTGGCTGCATCTGCCATTACCTGATATATAAGAGTAGATACTCCACTCTTGTGTCCAGACATTACACTGGCTCCATCATAGCATTGCCCGCGGCAATTGGCAAGTGGTAAGTTGAGCTGCAGTAGTATGTCCTTGATGCTGGTGACAATGCTCTTAGCGTTACAGCTAGCCATCTCCATCATACCTAGAAAGTCTTCAGAGGCTTCTAACTTGTCGTCCACTGTTCTATAAATTAAGGAGATATTATAGCTTAGGCTGATATCGTGAGAGTAGTGCATGGGGCAGAAATTTGCTGTGTATTATTTAAAAATTCGCATTCTTGGAAAGTGCTTTAAATCTCGCTTATCACCATTCACAGTTGGGCCCACGCTTTTGATGGATGATGTATCGACTGCCATATCACATAGTCAAAGCTATTCACAAACCTCAAGAGGAAACACATCTGCTCCCATTAGACCGGTCAGACGATTCATCTAGCATGATGGAAAAGAACTTTTGCTCTGATATCTCCTCTAAGATATTTCGCAGGACTTGGTTTGCCATCAGTGCTATGAGCTCATTCTGTACTGCTGGACTGGTATACTGAATAGTGTGGATAGAGAACTTGTTGTGCTCGTTCAAGAGAGCATCAAGCAACTGTATAAAATTGCTGTCAGGTTCGCTGAGAGAACTTACTGTGTCCTGTAACAGCAAGTGTGGTCATATTATTAAGAAAGCTTCTGCTAATACTGGCATGAATATCAAACTTCATACAGTGCATCAAAATGCATGCTCAGGCCGTATCTCACAGCAGACTGTTTTTATTTGATTGCCCGGTGATGGAATTAATAAATACCTTCAACCAACTTGTAAAGTTATAAACAAACCTTCTTGTAAGTTGAGCCACGTAGAGCTATGTTCTGCCTTGATAGTAGACGTAGAGACTTGATCACATATACTAACTGCTCATTCTTCTCAAGCTGCTCCTGCCTGTGACGCCTGTTTAGGTGTGCAGCTACTGAGGGTTTATTGAGTCTTGCTGTCACAGCATCTGCCACTGATTGATGGGACTTTTCGTGTTTGCTAAGATTCCGTCCTATGTCATTCCAATTTGTGAACCCTGTGTGTGTGTAGGTTTTCTCTGCCTTGGGACCTAAGGGTATTCCTAGATTTAAAAGAAACAGTCAGATGGAAATTACAATAACAACAAAATACTGACAGCTACAACTGCTTAGTAAGTGGCCTGATCATACTGACAGTTGTATGTAAATATTGCAAGCCCCCCTCCATTGTAAACAGAGAAGGATCGAGAAACTGTTGCTAAGAAGAACAACCCACCTAGTTTGAGAGCAGTGATGCATACATCACAGAACACCCGATCTCGAGCTGTGTCATAGTGCACCCAGTCAAAGTGTTGCTTCACTTTTCCACCAGGACCTGCGTGGGGCCTGATAAACGTGTCACTGAAACACTTCAGTTTGATTTTGGTGTCTCCAAATGCTCTCTTCGGGTAATCATAGTTACTAGGGGGGTGGTACTTCTTATAACCTGCATCTGCAAAATAAAGAAAAATTTTATTGGACTGTTAGGAATATGGGCAGATGAGATTTTTGGTACATGTACTTGTTAGCTGAAATCACTCGGAGTACTCCTGATAAAATACCTTCAAAGAGGAACTTTGGAGAATCAGTTCCAGGATTCGGCTCTGTGAGATCTACGTCACCATCTACAACCGGATTAGCTTCAGTGACTGGTTCTCCCACATCAGGAATGGGATCTAGCAAAGTACATTCAAATAAGAGATATAGATGAGCGAATAATAGAGCACAATGTCTGATATCTCTGTGTCATTTATATATATATATATATCATTGATTGACTTTCTACCCGACTCTCTATCATGCAGGTCAACATGTAGGCGAACAAACAAAAGACTAAACAGGAATAGGAGTGGCTTGGTGGTAGAGCGTCGGACTTCTGCAATACAAACTTATTGACGGGCTTGTTTGTGCAGGAGTCTGGGGTTAACCTACAATTGTTCCAGATACCCATATCTCGGTGGAGGGGTCTGTAGAGTTTAAATAGATAAATTGTCATTCAGTAATGTAACAAACAGTCTTATATATCAGTGAGAGTGGTTTGATTGGTGCAATAAAAGTGGATATTTATTTATTATTTATTATTCTTATTTCACTACAGTTTCTTGTGTAGCTCAATAGCAAGCAGAATATATAACATCATAACGGTAAAGCTTCGAACAATCAAGAGTGCATCCAAATTACCTGCTTTCTCATTAGCAGATGAGTTAGACGGTCTATACAAGAAAATAATCAAACATGAACAGAAAGTTTTGATACTGAGAGGAGCAAGCAATAATTGCATAATGATAGCTTCCTCAACAATAGCATGATTTAGACAAGCATAAAAACATGGCCCAGGCCCCAAACCACTCATCTATGCCAGCAAGGATGTCACATCCTTGATGCCAGGGCACTTCTGCTCCCTTGGACAGGGAGGGTAACTTCCCACTTACATTTGAATCTATCCAATGGATCTGCCAACAGTAAACTCTCAACCTCACTTTGGTTTGGTTGGTTAGTCTAGAGAAGATGTGGAAAATGAACTCAGTCTCAGTGTGGGCATAATTTGGTAGGAATAGGAAGGGACTGCCAGTTTAGCCATGAAATATTTGCTTTGCATGTACCAGCTCACCTGTAGGTGAATGCTTGAAGCTTTTTCCTTGCAGAACTTGCAGAAGTTGCTTTAAATAAGCTGGATGTATCCTCCATTCTTTCTTGTCACAACTTTATAAGAATGCCTTTATATAACCTTGACCTGACCATGAGCTCTTAACATAACAATGTTGATAATAGACTGATGAAATTCATTAGCTATCATTGAGGGCTTTGGGGAAATCCAAAGTTAGCCCTAAATACCTAGCAGTTGGATAAATAAACTGGGTGATGGGTTGTACTTCACTATAAGCAAATGATCATGTCTGATCAGTGAGAGGAAATAAGCTAATGTTATTGTCATGTTGTCATTAAACTGAGTGATTATGAAAAATTGTGTAAGGGGGTCATATGTTATATTGGTTTATTATGCCATTTTTGACCTTTTCTCAACTTTGATAATTATCTATTATTGGTAGGGCCAGGCCCTAGCAGCCGTGCCGTGGGATACGGCCCTGCTGCTGGCGATTTTTGTTGTCATTAGTTTGCAGTGTCAATGTTGTGTAGTCTCAATTCATGGCCATTGAGGCAACATGGACACCTTGTCAAGTTGGTTGAAAGGGATAATATTGAACAATAGCACATGAACACAATGAGAGTGTTGATTGTTAGAATTTGCTACAACTGTTATCTTATATTGTTGGTACAGCCCTATTTATCCTAACAGTCCACGGAATGAATTCTATGGTAATATGGGAAGATAACTCTTACAAACAAACCCTTGTTCGTCGCGAACCAAATCTGTAGTGCATGATTTCACAATGTCTGAATTGATTGTAGAAAAGAAATGATCTTGCTTTATAAGACCAAGAAAAATTCCAGTAAGGCTTTGCACAGTTATTTGGTGATGTCAGTCTCATTTTCATTAAGCGTCTGCTCTGAATAGGACAAACTATAGTTGTTTGACCAGTCTCTATAAAAAGATAAAAACACAGGCTTTAGAATATGACAATGGCTCTACTAGGTGCTTAGACCAATAGGCTACTCAAACATGCACATTGCAAGCTGACAGAAAACTTACCCACAGTTATTGTAAAATTTAGGCAGGTCTAAATCGAAATTTTTGCTGCGTTGTTGAACTGAGGTCTACCCCTATATGATCATCATAACGTACATTACAATTACAAATGATGTCACATGTATGAAGTAGAGATTGGCTTTTACAATGCGTGCAACTAGACGGTAGATCTGTTGGATTTATGGCCCAGATCTGAACAGACCTGGCTAGGATAAAGGCTCTCCAGCTGTGCCGGAGCCAGGAATCAATCCTGGATCATATGATCACAAGTCCTTACCCTTACCTCTCCTGACATCTTTATTGAACTCAATGAATAGATCATTGGAAAAGTTTGAAAAAGTCTTACCGAAATGTTTAAATAGTGTAAAGTCAGTCACTCTCCAGTACCAGAATGTAAGACACAGACAGCCATATCTTTTCATCTCAAAAACGTTGTTATCACACATGGAAACAGTTTTAGAGCCGGTTTCAGGATAGGCTACAATATAAAATTAAGGCAGCGTGTATGTTTGTTCATCAATTACTGGTATTCCGATCCTCTGTTTCACCATTAATTTAACCCAGGAAGAACCCTTCGGACCTCCAGTCAAACCTGGACAATCTTATTAGCTCAAAAACGTTGTTATCACACATGGAAACAGTTTTTGGAGCTCGTTTCAGGATAGGCTACAATATAAGAATAAGGCAGTGTGTATGTTTGTTCATCAATTACTGGTATTCCGATCCTCTGTTTCACCATTAATTTAACCCAGGAAGAACCCTTCGGACCTCCAGTCAAACCTGGACAATCTTATTAGCTCAAAAACGTTGTTATCACACATGGAAACAGTTTTTGGAGCTCGTTTCAGGATAGGCTACAATATAAGAATAAGGCAGTGTGTATGTTTGTTCATTAATTACTGGTATTCCGATCCTCTGTTACACCATTAATTTATGTGAGATGAGATGAAGCTTCTGGGAGTGATGTGAAATAAACTGAAGTGTTGTGGCACACTGATAGTAGTGCAAGAGGGACGAGCTCTTCGGACCTCCCATCAATCCTGGACAAAGGCGGTGATCAAAGGTGAGAATAAGTGCAGGGATACATTTTCAGCCTACGGTAATACTGGTACTGAGTCTTACCGTGCTTACAATAGATATTCCATCAATATCAACAGTCAGTTGTCCCCGAGATATCTCTGCTCCTGTTTCATGCATATCATAGAGGCGCAAATCATAGAACTGTTTGTCGGTTTGCCCAGCGATCTCATATATATGATATCTCATTCGAAATCTCCACGGAGTATCTGCAATATAGACTACGATCTGCTGTAAAACTGATACAGACATTTTGGAACTCAGAGCACTTGAGAAATTTAGTAAATAAGAACAGTTTCTTTATCGCAATGAGAGAGACCTACAAACTTTGGAATCATGTCGAGTTTCACGCAAAACTTTGAAACTGTAACTGAATTGTGAGCAGGAAGAATTCGCCTGTATCATTAAATCCATTGCGTCAAATATTTTTCATGATCGGAGAGACAGCCCATTGTTTCTGCTCACTGAAGTGTTAATGTGTGTGTTTAGTCAATACAACAATATCACTTTAAAAAGGAATAGTTACTGTTTTTAATATTGCACAATTACACCCCCAAGAAACATGGTATAAAATGGCTTTAATTCAAATAAATTTTTCTTACCTATGTCATCCCATGTTCTTAGAGTATATTTTTTCGTTTCTGCATCAAAACATCACCAAAATAACTCGGTTCCTCTTCAATCAAGTGTAGAGTTGGACATGCCTCTTCTGAAGACATAACTATTTTAACGTAAAACAATGATGATATAACTCAGCTTGAATTACTAATTTTAATGATCCATTGCTCTTACACAAATATCGACTATATTTACTACACACGCCCACGTGTCTGATGTCTGAGACCCGAAACTCTTAAGCTGCGTTTACATTAGGCCGTCTTTTGGCCCAGTCTTGAGCCTGACCGACAAATTACTAAGACGGAGGCTGAGACTGTGTAGTGTGAATAACAAAAACGGTTGACTGACCTTGTCTGACCGGCTTTTAAGACGGTGTCTGGCAATTCGAGCAGTGCTCGTTTTGCAGTCTCAATACTGCCCGTCTTAACACAAATTCCTAATTTAGCAATCACAATACTGCCCTTTGTTCTATCACTCACATTTATTTTCTCTGAGACTGACATTGGCTAAGCCGGTGCTATGTAAACACATGCCAGTCTCAGACTCTGGCTCAGACTTGGGGTTAAAGACTGCTCAGTCTTGAGTTGGTGGCCAGCTGACGGGGACAGCCTAATGTAAACGCAGCTTTACTACCCTAAGTCGCCACAATTGCATTTGGTTCATGAGCGATACTTTATTCTGTATTAACAGGTAACAACATGAATTAAGGATATGAATCACAGTCGCATTACTTAGAAAAGTTTACCTAGGACTATCGGACTCAGATAGAACCAAAAATTCTGGATAGTTTAAGGGTCGACCAAGCTGTGCCAAAAGATGCATCTCAGTTTCTATTTTAGTGCCACAAAAAACGATACTAATAAAGGGTAATAAATAAAATACTTTGACTTCTCTTTGATGTAGAGCTGTAAATTTTTAGTTTGTTCAATTTCTAATGTTATCATAAAGGGTAATAAAAAACTATTTGATGGCCATTCTCTGGTGCAGTGCAGAAAACTTTCCATCTGTTAGATATATTATTTTGAGCAAACAACAAAGCCCTTCTAGGTGGGATTTTTACATCAACATAACTGGATGGCATAGTATACACGGGCCTACAAAGAATTGTAATTATTCCTGTGATTACGTATTTAATCATTGTGCAATTACAGTCTCACAAATAATCATGTTAATCCTCTGAGGCTTACACATAAACAAATAAATATTATTTATCATGTATTTATATGTTTATGGGCTTATATTATTAAACCCATTCACAAATCACAATACAGTGGACAGTTCCTATCTAATAAGCAATGAGGGCCGACAGCGATATAACTTTTGACCTGCAGTGATTTATGCGCTGATCTGAGTCGAACTAAAATCAGAAAACTTTCATATACCAAACCAAAACTCCAAATCTTACGCTTTGTATAAAAAACTCTGAATCTGAAAATTATGTAAGCTGTGACTGCAAATGAGGCAATCGTTAATATCTTTCACCTCCTATTGCTTTTCCACAGGCAACTTGTGCACAATGTAATAAAAGATCATTGTTAGTAGCTGGTACTGTACAGATAAAGTAGATAAAGTGTGTTACATCAAGGACTCTCTAACTCCTTGGTTACATATACGTTAGAGAGACAGGACACAGTTAAAAGAACTAGCCTGGTAATTGCAATATTATCGCAGTGATATGTTTGCGATTGGGATTTTGGCTATTTTTTATAATGGGAAAACACTGAAAAATTTGCCCCTGATTGCTAGTGAAAATACCTGCAACTGTCCTACATGGTGGAATTTTTTGATTCAAATTGCTAAAAGTGCTCTAATAATAATTAATAATTAAATATGCCGCCTAATTTCAAATTTTCTCAATGATAAAGTGATACAAGCACTAGCTGCGCACTACCTGATTGCGCTGTGTCATGGATTTCGCAATAGTTAAGTGTGTAGGACAACAACTGATGCTATTTTTGTACACATTGTCCACTCTATGGTTCTATCAACTAAGTTGATAACATATGGATTTACAGACTTCAGTAAGCAACTGTTGCGAATGCGCTGTGCATGTATAAAAAAAAACAAAAACTTTAACAGTTTATCCATAAAAACCTGTCCAAATTTATTAGAATCACTGAGACCTGTCTATACATTGCCTGCCAATTATTGGGACTAATAGTTGGGGATTATATCCTTGACTCCTTGCCACTTTAAGCAACCAGTGTTTTGGTCATAAATTATCAGGGATTAACTGTTATCACCACAAAAATGACGTTGTTCAGGTATTTGAAACAAAGAAAGCTGTCATTTTTACCCCTTAGGAGCAGATGTCATTATAGAAGTTTTTGTCAAAATCCTAGATAATATTTACCACAAGGATGTTACATAGTATGGTTTATCAAATGTAAGCGTGAAAGCAGAAAAGGTATTGTTCGGTTTTTTGCTAGCTACAGCAGGATATAAGTAGCAATGATACTTGAAGTTGATCATGAGATTATAAGAGATCTTCAATAAACAATGGAGTTTAGCTCACCTCCAATCTAAGGGATAACAATAAGACCACGTAATGTAATGCTACTTTTTTGCAACAGGTGATTTGATTAGTTTCTATTGGTTAAACGGAAACTGTTCACTGTATTGTGGATGGATTTAAGTGAGGATTTACATGATCATCTGTTTAACACAATGATAAATAATATGTAATCACAGGCATTGTAATTACCATTTCTTTTTTGTAGGATAAAGTGCACCATCCTGTTACACTGATGTGTAAATCCCACTCGAACCCTACTTTCTAACCATAGTAGAACACTGTTGCTTCCTCCGTGTGTCACATAATATATCATACAAATGGAAAATTTGCAGCAGTGCACCAGAAAAGAGCTATTAAATAGCTTTAAATTACCCTTTATTATCACATTAGAAATTGAACAAACGAAAAATTTACAGCTTTGCATTAAAGAAAAGCCAAAGTGTTTTATTTATTACCCTTTATTAGAATTTTATTTTGTGCCACTAACATAGAGATTGAGATGCATCCGTCAGCACAACCTGGTTCACCCTTAAGCTATCCAGAATGGTTGAAATAAAACTTCTTCCCATTTGGTTCTATTTGAGCTATGTTATATCACCATTGTTTTTCTTTAAAACAGTAATGTCTTCAGAAGAGATGTGTTCAACTCTACACTTGACTGAAGAGGAACCCCGGTATTATGGTGACGCTATGATGCAAGAAAGAACTACATACAATATAGTCATGTTTGATGAAGAATTGAAAAAATTCGCTCTAAGATCATGGGATGATATAGGTAAGGAAATTTTATTTGCGTTAAAGCCATTTTATACCATGTTTTTTGCAGGTGTAGACGTGCAATACTTAAATTAGTAACTAATCCTTTCTAATGTGATATTTTTACATTGACTGATCAGAGCAGAATCAAGGAGCTGTCTCTCTGGTCATGAAATATGTTTGACGCAATAGATTTAATGATACAAACGGATTCTTCCTGCTCACAATTTAGTTACTGAATTCCAAGATATCTGTATCAGTTTTATAGCAGATAGTAATCTATATTGCAGATACTCCGTGGAGATTTCGAATGAGATATCATATATATGAGATCGCTGGGCAAACCAACAGACAGTTCTATGTTTTGCGCCTCTATGATATGCATGAAACAGGAGCAGAGATATCTCGGGGACAACTGACTGTTGACACTGATGGAATATCTATTGTAAGCACGGTAAGACTCAGTACCAGTATTACCGTTGGCTGAAAATGTATCCCTGCACTTATTCTCACCTTTGATCACCGCCTTTGTCCAGGATCGATGGGAGGTCCGAAGGGCTCTTCCCTCTTGCACTACTATCAGTGTGCCACAACACTTCAGTTTATTTCGCATCACTCTCAGAAGCTTCAGATCATCTCACATAAATTAATGGTGTAACAGAGTATGGAATACCAGTGATTGATGAACAAACTTACACACTGCCTTATTCTTATATTGTAGCCTATCCTGAAACGAGCTCCAAAAACTGTTTCCATGTGTGATAACAATGTTTTTGAGCTAATAAGAAATTACTGTCCGTGTCCTAGATTCTGGTACCGGGGAGTGACTGACTTTACACTATTTAAACATTTCGGTAAGACTTTTTCAAACTTTTCCAATGATCTTTTCATTTGAGTTTAATAAAGACGTCAGGAGTGTGACATCATTTGTAATGTCTGTTATGACGATGATATAGGGGTAGACCTCGGTTCAACAACGCAGCAAAAGTTGCGGTTTAGACCTGCCTAAATTTTACAATAACTGTGGGTAAGTTTGAGTAGCCTACTGGTCTAAGCACCTAGTAGACCATTATCATACTCTAAAGCCTGTGTTTTTATCTTTTTATAGAGACTGGCCGAAAAGGTGTAGTATGTCCTGTTCAGAGTAGACGCTTCACTAAAATGAGACTGACATCACTGAGTAACTGTGCAAAGCCCTATTGGAATTTTTCTTGGCATTAGCAATCAAGCCAGCATTTCTCCTCCTATCAATTCAGATATTGTGAAATTATGCGAGCAGTGATTTTTTGCAAAAAACATATACTGATGTGAATAAAGGGGATTATACCATATCACTATAAATATAAATGATTCTTTTCTGTGGTATCACAGTTATTGGAGATCGCAATACTTAATTTATATCTATTGCTTAAAAAACATCAAACCAATCAGATCAATTTGTACAGCTTCTGGTGTATAGTTTTTTCCACAAACCCTTTTGAATGGCTACCCTGCTTACTACAACTGCAGCATTGGTAAGTTTATTCCAATAAGATTTGAAAACTAAGGCTATGAAATGTCAAACAGAAAATTTGTATGGGATCGAATGTGGAGTTAGGCTAGTTCTGTTTCATATTCTTCACCGAGAAGTTTTCATCCATAGGGTTAATTATGGTTGAAAATTTGGCCAAAAGAATTACATGTTGGTGACGGTGCTCATTTTCATTCCCTAAATGCTGTGAAGATGTGCTCAACCAGCTGCTTTCACCATCTTCGAGTGTACTCAGACTTTTAATCTTTCGTTATTAAAATGTTAGTAATTTATGTAAGCGGATTTCCTCGCAAGATTGAGCCCATCATGGATTACTTTCATATAACAAGATGTTTTATAGAGGTGTTGTTTCTCACCTGTTGATTGTTAGCTCCTATTGCCGACAATGTAGTGACTACATGATTTCTTTAAATCATAAGTCGTTTATAGTTTCGAGGCTTTTCAAAGAAGAAGAAGAATCGACAATAGTGCAGGGTTTTAGTTGATGGGATGAAGCACTGTATGTCACGGTGTCTGCTGGAACTATGCGTTGGTTTGGTGACATGTGCATTAATGAAATTTGGTTACATTTTATTAATTTCAATCTTTGCAGGTAGTGCTGCTGTGTATTTGGATAATCAATTTCTGTGAAGCCAATCTAGAGAGATCAACTCAGAGGTAAAATAGTTAGTAGAGTTACTGGTAGTAATAATGACTTTGAAAAAAAGACATTCCCATCGCCTCGTGATTTAAAAAAAAAGTGAAACTTTCAAAATTTTGTTTGCTTCTTACAATCCTTACAATCAATTTGTTGCTCGTTTCTATTTTGATGCTTGCAAGCAAAGTCAATCGATGTTTCGAGAGTTTTATAAGTTAAATGATTCAGATTTGAGCAAATGGTGCTCCACTTTTTATTACAGATACAATTTGGAGGTGGAGTTTACTTCCACTGAAAGTTACAAATACAACTCATCCACTCCCTATGAAACCTTATCCCCTGCAACAAATAACAAAGATCTGTTATATTCATCTTTTCATCAACAAATTTATTCACTCAACAAAACTATTGGGAAATCAACATCTCTGATGAGAACTGGAGCCAATATATTGGGCTTTGTTCCGATTAACACCACTGATTTTCTAATCAGAGACCAAGATTCGATAAGTATTAGAACTAACTCTGGTGAGAAAACAGCAATAAACACATTGGTCGGTCGGGGAGAAAACCAAAGCGCTCAACCTCTATCACTGACAACTGGAGCGATAGCCTTCGATAACGGATCACGTGTCGTTTATTACACAAACGCTTCAACTCTTTACAAGCTGAACCTTACAGCAAATGAGCCACCTGTACCTTACAGAATTGGTGACACAACAAAATCCATCAGCGCATTTGTGTTCAATCAAAATTTTTCAAAAGTGTTCATATTTTTTGAAGACATCTCCTCATTCTACAGCTATGATTTTGAGACAAAACAAACACTAATAACTACACCTATAAACAAAATTGTGATCACTCATGCCGTAAGCATTGATGAAGAAGTTCTCCTCTGTCAGACAGCCCAAAAATCAAATGAAATGATAATATTGAATGTTCTCACTGGAGAAAACACACCAGTCTGCAAGGGAGCCAACTATCTGCCTTTTGATGAACCTAAACAGGAGTTCCATCCGCTGAAAGTTAAGCGACTAGCACAGGCCGCAAACTCTGATGAATCTGTCTATGCACTGGATATGGATTACCGCTTAATCTCCCTTCGACTGAAAGGTGAGACAAATATATAATGTCTTTTTGTTGAGTTCGTGAACCAAATCGTTCCGTGACAGTGTGACTGGGCTCCTTCCTTTGCCACCCTTCCAATTTATTTGACTTAGTAAATTAGTTTTGGATTTTAATCATCTGTCATAAGAAATAATACATACAACTTATAGTACTATGATGATGAGAAGTGATTGAGAGTGTTCAACACTGTCTGCAACGATGAATAATACCAATATTGGAGATTTCAGTTATTTAGACAACTTCCTTATTATATTCGCAATTTTGTTCGGTGAATTCAAAATGCTTATTTCAATTCATGCAGCTATGGGAACTGAAAAGGAAAGTGAATTGGAAGACTCTCCTGAGATTGAAAGTATGAAATGGGAGGACCAAGTGGTGATAGGTATCTCCGTATTGGCACTACTTATGATTGGCATAGTGTCTATTGTATTTGGTCTTCATAAAAAGAAGAAAAGAAAGACTTACATTCTCAGGACACAGCAACAAAGCTCAACTCGTGATGGAGTCTTTGAGGGTATGTTTCATTTCAGGGTATCCCAATGCAAGAGATCTGCTTTGTCTCAAGTTCTAACTGGTGGCGTTGGCAATAAATTGTTAGCATGTTTTATAATGCAATAACACATTTATGGGGGAACATGATTGATGGTAAGAGTTTCATTCTATTGACCAGTTTCAGTGTTTGAATGTAGTCCAAATGACTCTTAGTGGCATTACTGACCACTGCGGAATTCACTACCAGTATTTTATCTCTGCTATTGACTATCCTGATACAGGCTGATAGATATCTCTTTTTGTTTTAGAAATTGAGCTCAATACATTTGAAAAGCTTGACATAGAAGCTCACAACAATGTCCGAAGTGGGAATCATGGACGTTCTATTGAGGCAGAAATCAAATCTGAGAATCCATTTAAAGGTAGACCGTTACCATCTCTCCCTACCCCATTAGCTACAGACTGCCCTCTACAATCGGACCCGGAGCATATCTATGAGGACATCCTTGATCCAGTCCACTGCAATATCACGACCAAAGCCTCCATGGCTAATCTACCACCTGAACCTCCTCCCAGACCAGCGATTCTACCCTCACTACCAGCTAATCTGGACTTTCCCTCGACTTCAGCTGGTGTCAGTGATAACTTGTTTCAAGCCTCGAATTCAGGCGATGATCATGAAAATGTATATTGTGACATCCCTCTGCCTTCCTTCAGCCATGAAATTTCAGAGTACGATTGCGAAAGTGCTTTTAATGCCCACGAAAATAGAGACGGTGCACCACCTGTTCCCCCGTCCAGACCAGTGCTACCACCCTTACTACCAGCTAATCTTAACTCTCCCTCAACTTCAGCAGGAGTGAGTAGTGCCAGCGACAGCTTGTCACAAGTCTCGTGTTCAGATGAGGACCGATCATACGCTTATTGTGACATCCCTCTGCCTTCCGCCAGGCCTGAATCTCCGGTATACCATTGTGGAAATGCTTTTGAAGCCCACCAAAATGGAGGTGGTTCACCACCAGTTCCCCCGCCGAGACAAGCATCACAACCAGTCTGTGATAACTTATCTCAAACCTCAAGTTCAGATGATCACCAATCATACACTTATTGTGACGTTCCAATGCCCCCATCAAGTCCTGTATTACCAAAATATGCCAGTGACAATATCTATAACTCAGAGCCATCACATGATTTATCAACAAAGGATGACCTAGTAAAGGCTAAGCCAATTGTGATCCCGAACACCCACCAAAATCTTTTTATGACTGATACATCAAACAAAGTTTGCAAATTTTTTTACAACCCTTCCAAGTTCCACAAATAGTTATTGGTTTTAAATTAGATTTTTCTGGATTAAATGTTACTTTACTTTTCTGCTAGTGCTTACCAAATTCCTAACTCAGACTTTCATCTGCTCATTGTTGACCATTTTTGTTGACGTGTTTGAACTTACAACAGCTTTTTTTTCATGCCAATGTTTTATTTTACAAAATAGAACTAACATGATGATTGATACTTCTTTTCAATGCCAGTATTCTGAGGGCATCAAATTCATGAATTACTTGCCCAGAAATAACTGAAAACAGAAAATACATCACTCAACCTTCTTCAGGTTGTAGACTTTGGTGTGAGGTCACAAAATCACTACTTGTTGGAATTGTCAGCTTGCCATTAGCTTGTCCTTTTTCATCTTCATTGAATGTAAACTATACCGGATAAAGATTTCCTCTCAAAATAACACTCTTCATAGGCCAAAGAAATATCATACCAGAAAACGTGCCACACTATTTTCCACCACACATTTTGACAATCTTAGTTTTTATGCTTGGAAATGTTATTTTTTTTACTTTTCTGTAAACCAAACTGAACGCAATAAAAATCAATCGATAAAATGTAATCAAATACTCCAAAAATAAATCTCAACTGGAGCTGTTTGAGGCCTAAAATTACCCTTGAGAAAAGTTTTTTTACCCCAGTTCATTTAAATTGTCCATGGTCCATGGTCTGCATAAGCAGATACTATTGAGTTGTTTTGTACAAAACCTTCTTTTATCATCCATCCATCCATCCATCCATCCATCCATCCATCCATCCATCCATCCATCCATCCATCCATCCATCCATCCATCCATCCATCCATCCATCCATCCATCCATCCATCCATCCATCCATCCATCCATCCATCCATCCATCCATCCATCCATCCATCCATCCATCCATCCATCCATCCATCCATCCATCCATCCATCCATCCATCCATCCATCCATCCATCCATCCATCCATCCATCCATCCATCCATCCATCCATCCATCCATCCATCCATCCATCCATCCATCCATCCATCCATCCATCCATCCATCCATCCATCCATCCATCCATCCATCCATCCATCCATCCATCCATCCATCCATCCATCCATCCATCCATCCATCCATCCATCCATCCATCCATCCATCCATCCATCCATCCATCCATCCATCCATCCATCCATCCATCCATCCATCCATCCATCCATCCATCCATCCATCCATCCATCCATCCATCCATCCATCCATCCATCCATCCATCCATCCATCCATCCATCCATCCATCCATCCATCCATCCATCCATCCATCCATCCATCCATCCATCCATCCATCCATCCATCCATCCATCCATCCATCCATCCATCCATCCATCCATCCATCCATCCATCCATCCATCCATCCATCCATCCATCCATCCATCCATCCATCCATCCATCCATCCATCCATCCATCCATCCATCCATCCATCCATCCATCCATCCATCCATCCATCCATCCATCCATCCATCCATCCATCCATCCATCCATCCATCCATCCATCCATCCATCCATCCATCCATCCATCCATCCATCCATCCATCCATCCATCCATCCATCCATCCATCCATCCATCCATCCATCCATCCATCCATCCATCCATCCATCCATCCATCCATCCATCCATCCATCCATCCATCCATCCATCCATCCATCCATCCATCCATCCATCCATCCATCCATCCATCCATCCATCCATCCATCCATCCATCCATCCATCCATCCATCCATCCATCCATCCATCCATCCATCCATCCATCCATCCATCCATCCATCCATCCATCCATCCATCCATCCATCCATCCATCCATCCATCCATCCATCCATCCATCCATCCATCCATCCATCCATCCATCCATCCATCCATCCATCCATCCATCCATCCATCCATCCATCCATCCATCCATCCATCCATCCATCCATCCATCCATCCATCCATCCATCCATCCATCCATCCATCCATCCATCCATCCATCCATCCATCCATCCATCCATCCATCCATCCATCCATCCATCCATCCATCCATCCATCCATCCATCCATCCATCCATCCATCCATCCATCCATCCATCCATCCATCCATCCATCCATCCATCCATCCATCCATCCATCCATCCATCCATCCATCCATCCATCCATCCATCCATCCATCCATCCATCCATCCATCCATCCATCCATCCATCCATCCATCCATCCATCCATCCATCCATCCATCCATCCATCCATCCATCCATCCATCCATCCATCCATCCATCCATCCATCCATCCATCCATCCATCCATCCATCCATCCATCCATCCATCCATCCATCCATCCATCCATCCATCCATCCATCCATCCATCCATCCATCCATCCATCCATCCATCCATCCATCCATCCATCCATCCATCCATCCATCCATCTAGTTTTTATAAAGACAAATTTCTGTGTCAATTTTACATAGAGCTATCCCCTGATGCATAAAGGGGGCAAAACTCCCTCAACAAACTTACATATGCACATCAGCCGAGGTTTAGATCCAGCAAGGACATTGACTTCTCTTAAGACCTCATTAAAAATTCATTTTACATGCTGCTTGGAACTTTGTGGAAGAAAGTGTTAAGATTAGGGATCTCAATGATCAAAACATTCAGCGATAGTCAAGGTTTGCGCTAATTATATTGTCTCAACCACTGTTGTAGCAAAATAATCACACCAGACAACACTTGACTCATAATTAAAAAACTTTCATGCGATTTGTGTTAGTGTACATGATTTCAAACCCAATACAAACAACATATTTATGATAGTTATCCTTACCTGGTATTGAATTGTCATGATTACGACGCACCAACAGATCGATTCAACTGTACTGCACTGTACTACAGACAGGTGGTACCTTAGCCCTGTCACACTGCTACTTTTTTGGTTTACTCCCGAAGCCAAAAAGTAGCTCCATGACAAGGCAAGTGGAACCTAACTATGTTCCAATTTAGACGCCAATACCTCTGCACAATATTTTGGGGCTGCAGAAAGATTATCAGACAACAAAGCCTGGAAGTTGTAATTGTATATACGATCTGTATAAAAGTTATATATGTATATTCCCTAGCAGAAGTATAGTATTAGCTGGTGGAAAACATGCATTGTGGGAAGGAGTAAGTGATACAAGAAGGTTCCATGCAAAGCATTTAAAGGATATTTCTTTATGCTGACCATGGACAAACACGAGCCAAATGAGTAACTGAATGGTCACTTGTGGTCTGCAAGAGCTGAACTAAGAGGATGGAACATGAGCTAAAAAAAATTGGTTGTAGAAGTTGTCAGCAACTGAACAGAGAGAAGATGACTTTTAGCATGACTGTACCTGAGCAAAGAAAGAAACCCAATCGAGCAGTTAGATAAAATCAGATTTGCTCTTTTATAAGATGATACACCCGTGCTTATGTCTCATTTTGAACAACAACACATCTGAATATAATTTTTAACCTATAAAACTGATATCAGGTATGTGTATACAGAATGTCTACCATTGGTAGTGTAGAAATTAAATCACGAAGATGTCCAAATCCAAACACTACAGGGCTCTTGTAATATGAGTAGTTACATTCTATAGTAACAAGAATTTAAGTCAGCTCTCTGATATTGTTATTATTGTTGACTAATTAGACTGATAATAAATCCATTTCTAATTTAATTTCTGCTCTCCGGTGAAGTCATTGCCTCAATAGACGGATAGCCATATATATGTACATACAAATTTATGGCTGTCCGTCTATTCAGACGATAACTGCACCGGAGAGCTGCTTAGGAAGAGGTTCTTTTAGTGACGACTAGGTTTCCAAGTCATTAGTGCCACTCTTCAACCACTGACAGTCTCTTCCCAGCTTGAAGCATATTTCAGTAGCTTGTACTGAGTAGATAAATGAACTCGCTGGGTGTGTAAAATATAATTAAAAGAGACAGAACACGCCTTATATTTGACAGGAAGAACGCCCAGTGGTATGAGCCAGCTAGCCCTGTAATTGCGATTGGGAGGTTGAGTTTGCATCTGGGATGTGAGAACTCGAAATTGTGTCTACTGACTGTCAGTAAAATTTCTCCCAAGTGACCTACAGGTTATCACATGAAAAATCTTCCGAAAAAATGGCTATAAGTACACTGAAAACTATAGTTTCATGCCCAATTCCTATATTCTCAATGATAAAGTCAATGATATGCACAACCAGATTGCTTTGTGCATGGAATTGTGCAATTAGGTTTTTAGCAGTGGATTATTCACTATAGAGTAAAATAACAACTCTATGTTGTCCACTCTAGAGTATAATAATATAACTTTATGGTTTTATCAAATAAGTTAAACATGATGTCAGTTAAAGCCTTGTACCCACCAATGTGCTTTTTTAATCTCAGGAATTTCTAAGATTTTGCATTGGCAATCATTAAAGAATTTGTGGGTACCACAAAATGCAGCACAACATATCGCACAACATATGGCACGAAAGTAGAATCAATTCCACTTTTGTGCGAAGGTATTTGTAAACGCACGACCTCTGTGTATTTTGTACCCACCAATCACAGCAATGCACAAGGGGTCGTGCATGATCGCAGATGAGTTCCTGGGACAGTTATGCAGTTGATGGGTACCAGGCTTAACCAATAACATATAGATTTCATACCAACTTATAGTAAGCAACAGTTGCGAATGTGCTGTACATGTGCATCATACAAAACAGTGGGTTGAGTACTCCTGTATTGGTATGAAAAACAAAAACTCAAACAGTTTCTCTATAAAAAAAACCATCCAAATCTGTAGGAACAACTGAGACCTGTCCATGTATTGCTTGCCAATGATTAGGAGCAATAGTTTACAATGATATTCTTATTCCCTACTCGTTGGTCATAAATTATCAGGGATTAGCTGTTACCGAGAAAAAAATGACATTTTTGCTGGTATCTGAAACAAAGAAAGCTGTCATTTTTACCATTCAAGAGCAGATGTCATGTATAGCAGTTTTTATCAAATTCCTAGATAATGTTTACCACAAGAAAGTTACATATCACGGCTTATCAAAAGTAAGCATGGGAGCAGAAAAGGTATCGCTCCTTTTTTTGCTGGCTAAAGCAGGATATAAGTAGCAGTGATGCTTGGAGAGGATTGTATTGTTAAGAGATCTTCGATAAACAATGGAGTTTATCTCGCCTCCAAACTAAGGGATTACAAAAAAGACCACGTAACGTAGTGTTACTTTTTTGCAACAGGTGATTTGATGAGTTACTATTGGTTAGATAGGAATACTGTCCATTGCATTCTGGATGGATTTAATAATAAGCTTGTGAGTATCTATACTTGATTATCTGCGAGACTATAATTGAACAATGATAAATACGTAATCAGGGGCATTGTTATTTGCCATCTCTTCTGTGTAGGACAAAGTACACCATCCTGTTACACTGATGTGTAAATCCCACCTGAAGTTTGCAGCACTGCACCATGAAAAAACCAAATAGTTTTAAATTATTCTTTAATACAATATTAAATTACAATACCTTTTTATTACAATTTAAATTACCCTTTATCACAAATCAAATGGCACAAATAAAACTTTGCAGCACTGCACAAACGAAAAGTTATTAAGTATATTTATTTATTACCCTTTATTAATCTAAATTTGGATTGTATTTTGTGGCACTAAAATAGAAACTGAAATGAATCTGCTCACACTATTTGGTTTACTCCTCATCTATACAGAATGCTTGAATTAATACTTCTGCAGGTATGGCTCTTTATGAGCTCAACAGTCTCAGGTAAGCTATTCTAAGTAGTGTGAACACTGATTCTTCTTCGATTCATATTGATACCAAATAACTCTGAATAAAGTATCGCTCATGATGGTAACCTAACCAAGGGGCCAGATACACTTGTAACATACATGAAAGCGTTTAGACTGCATGGAGATAATTGTTACAGGTAAATTTTTAAATTTTGCCTGCTTTTGGGAATGATCAAAATGGGTCAAATCAAACTAGTTATTATCTAAATTTCTCGGTTGTAATATTCAGTCTTGGCTACTCAATTGCCAGAAAAACTTTGTGTGTTGTGTTGGTGAGACAGAGGGATATGATAGTAAGAGTTTGGGGGCTCAAACAGTAGCTGTATGTGCGTAGGTATGTCGGTTCGCTTGTACGTACTATTGTCAAGCAATGATGTCATCACTGATACAAATGGATTATCAGACTTGTTATCCAAGTTGATTTATTTCATCTATTTTGAAACAGATATCTCTTCAGAAGAGACGTGTCCAACTCTACATTTGATTAAAGAGGAACCGCAGGCCTTCGGTGACGTTATTATGATGGAAGGAAGTACATACGATATAGTGATGTTTGACACACAAATGCAAAAATTTGCGCTGAAATCATGGGATAATATGGGTAAGGATGATTTTGTAATACAGCCCTTTCCATACCATAAGTATTGTGGTTGTGCAAAACAATAATAATAACCTCTTTTTTCTCATATAATAATAATATTATGTTAGTTTTGAAAACTTTGTTTGAACACAGCTTTGTAGAGACAGGCTATATTCTTCAGATTCAGTTATTATGTACCACTCAACATGGAAATATCGGAGCAAATGGTTTTTTTGCAAAGCTGCATGGAATGGTACTTCAGTGTAATTGAGACGATCTATTGGTGTCTGGTTTTCTCACATTGTGGCACAGTTCTTGTTAATACTATGTATGTGGCTTCACTACATTTGGGCTGTTTGAAATTATAGCGGTATACATATTCTGAAATATACCGGATATATTTTTACCAGTATTTAATTGCAGATGCTCCGTGGAGATACAAAATGAGATATCATATATATGAGATTGCAGGGCGTACTGACAGACAGTTCTATATTTTGCGCCTTTACGATATTTTTGAATCAAGAGAAGGGATATCTAAGGGACAACTGACTGTTGATTCTGACGGAATATCACTTATAAGTACGGTAAGATCATGTGTCATCTTAACTTTAAGACTAAAATCTACCCCAATACTTGGTTTATCATTTTCACCTTTCACATTGCTTTGTCCAATATTGATGGCAATTCACCCTCCCTGGCTGAAGGACACCGAGCTCCTCTATCAAATAATAGTGAGCTCTTTTTTTTGTACCTTCCACACCGCTCTCAGTGTGTCATATCACCTCCAATGAAAATGAAAATGACCATTTATCTCCGCTCTTTTTCATATGTATTGCTCCCAAAATAGTTTTAATTTCCTTAAAATATCTTTAATTTTCAATGGTGAACAGCAGGTATGCAAGCATTTTCACCTCAACCATCCTCAGCTCAGATGTACTGTACCAATTATTGTTGTCTATGGTGAGCAAATATCCATCCTCACATAAATTTACATTGTATCCCATCTTAAAACAAGCTCATATTAATCGCTCTCAACGAAATCCGTGTTTTTCTCTTGCTGATGCATATCTGTCTTGTAGCCCATCCTGAAACGAGCTCCGAAGACAGTTTCCATGTGTGATAACAATGTGTTTGAGCTGATAAGATATGGCTGTCCGTGTCCTACATTCTGGTATCCGGGAGTGGATGAGTTTACATTGTTTAAACATTTTGGTAAGACTTAAGACTACTTTACAACTTTTCAGTATGCTAGGTCCGCTAGGATGTGAAAAAATCATTGAGAGTAGTCATTTATGTTATGACGTTGATATGGAGGTAGACCTAGGTTTATCAATCCAGCAAAAGGAGTTCGGATCTGTTAAAGCTGACAAATTCCACTAGTTAAGGGCACAGTTTTCCTACAGCTTGACAAGTGAATGATGGACAAGCACATGGTCCAAACACACAGTGCAACCATTTACATGTTCTAGTTTGTTTATTTATTCTCTTTAGCAAGCGGCCGAAAAAGTATAGTCTGTCCTGTTCAGAGTAGGCGCTTCAAGAAAATGAGACTGACATCACCAAGCAACTGTGCAAAGCCTGGTTGGGGATTCTCTTGGTATTAACAGTGAAGCAATAATATCTTTCCTGTACAATCCATTCAGAACTGTGAATTCATGTGTGCAATTGTTGTTTTGCAAAAAAACAATACTGGTTCATATAAAGAGGATTATTTCATATCCCTATAAATACAAATGATTCTTTTCTGTGGTATCAAAGTTAGTCTTGCTCTCAGAACTAGCCTGGCATGCGTTGATTGTCACAAAAGGACTAACAAATCGGCACAATTCAATTTGTTTCCTTGTTTAGCTTTGTCATCATATACAATATAATGTATACGCTGCTACATCCTATGACTGGAGTATTGATGAGTATATTATATATATATATTTATATCTATTATATTTGGTAAGGGTTGAATTCAATGTTGACTTCTGTACCTCATCTGGCAATATGATTTTTACATCCCCATGGGCTAATAATGTTAATATGATGCCTGAAATTTGAACAGTGAATCCCAATTGCAAGTTGTCATCAGTAGTCCTTTTCACCTCATAATAACCTCTTTGTGCTGAGCCTTACATATTTTGTGCACTCTTGTTTTTTAATTGTTTTTTTTCAGAAGTTTTCAAATTTATAATTTTCTGTCTTTGCAGTTACTGCTGCTGTGTGCTTGGATAACAAAGTCCTGCGATGCCAGATTACAAAGACCATCTGTGAGGTAAAATATAAATTATTGGTTGGAAATGATTTAGGGAGAAGGTACCAAATCAGTAATCAATAAGACATACCACCTCAGGGTTTCAGTGAAGGAAAAGCCTACTGAACTTCTTTTGATGATCATTTCAAGTGAGCACGAATTCGAGCCTATTCTCTCCCTCTTTGAGCACTCTTCAGCACACACAGCTGCATAGGAAACCTCAAACTTTGATGATGAAAACAAAGCCCCTTTTGTTTACGACAATTTATTTATTTATTTATTAATTGAGGTTTTCTAAAAGTTTAATATTAAAGCAAATTAAAAATATCTTGTTGACCTCGACAATGAATAATATGGCGGGATGAAAGTTTAGTATTCAGAGTTTAGAGGAATAGGCACTCTACTCTTTTTGCTTACAGATACAACTTGGATGTAGAGCTAACTTCCACTGCAAGTTACAACTCAACCACTCAATATAAAAATTTATCCCCCGCAGCAAAAAACGCTGATCTGTTATATTACTCTTATGATCAACAAATTTATTCACTTGATAAAACTATTCGCAAATCAACATCTGTGATGGGAACTGGAGCTGATATATTGGGCTTTGTTCAGATAAACACCACTGAGTTTCTAATAAGGGACAAAGTATTAGAACTAAAACTGGTGAGGAAACAATAATAAACACACTGGTCGGTGGGGGAGAAAACCAAAGGGCTCAACCTCTATCACTGACAACTGGAGCGACAGCTTTTAATCGATTATCACATGTTGTTTATTACTCAAACGGTTCAACACTTCACATGCTGAACACTAAAACAAATGTGCCGCCTTCAGCTCACAGCTTTGATGAAACAACAAAAGTCATCAGTGCATTTGCGTTCAATCAAGGATATTCAAAAGCCTACATATTTTTTGAAAATACCTCCCCCTTCTACAGCTATGATTTTGAGACAAAAGAAAAACAAAAAATTTTACCCGGAAATAACATTGTGATCTCTCGGGTGGTAAGCATAGATGCTGAGTTTCTCCTCTGTCAGACAGCCCAAAAATTTGGAGAAATGGTAATTTTGAATGTTCTCACTGGAGAATATACACCAGTCTGTAAGGGAGCCAACTATCTGCCTAATGATGGAGCTGAACAGAAGTGCCATCCACTGAAAGTCAAGCAGCTAGCACTTGCAGCAAACTCTGATGGATCCATTTATGCACTAGATATGGAGTACCGTTTAATCTCTCTTCTATTCAAGGGTAAGCCTATATATCAAACTAATGAATTAGTCCATGAACCATCTTGTCCCTTGACAGCAACAGTGGGCCTCTATCTTTGCCGTCCTTCCGAATTCAATAGCCTTCTTAAAATGGTTTTGGGTTTCAATCATTTCAAATAACATTCAACTAACTGTTACTATGAAAATGAGGTCACACTGAGAAGAGATGACACTGACTGCAATGATTAATAATACCAACAAATTATTATTATTTGGAGGTTGAGCCCTGACTGATAGAGAAGACAACTTTCTTGTCTATCAAATGTAAATGATTCTTGTTACTCATATGACTTGGCTGCAAGTTGTTTACTGAATACAAAATGATAATTTCAAATTATGTAGCTACCGGAACGGAAGATGATAATGAATTGAAAGGCGCTCCGGAGAGAGAAAGTATGAAATGGGAGGACCAAGTGGTAATAGGCATCTCCGTATGGGCACTACTCATGATTGGCATAGCGTCTATCGTATTTGGTCTAAAAAAAAGGAAAAAAGGAAAGACTTATAATCTCAGGACTCCGCGTCAAAGCTCAACTCGTGATGGAGTCTTTGAAGGTATGTTTTATTTGTTATGAGACTCCCACATGCAAGAGGTCTGCTTTGTAAGGTCTCAAGTTTTGATCTGTGGTGTTGGCAATGAAGCTGTTAGGATGTTTCATACCTAAGTAAAAAGACTGATTTATTATGTATTAAAATGACACTACCAGCAATCAAAGTCTCTGTAATTTGTGATCATAGATACAGGCTGATAGATATACTATTTGTTTATAGAAATTGAGCTCAACACATTTGAAAAGCTAGACATAGAAGCTCACAACAATATCACAAGTGAGACATGGACATTCTATCGAGGAAGAAATCAAACACGAGAATCCATTTGAAGGTAGACTGTTACCACCTCTCCCTATCCCATCAGCTACAGACTCCCCTCTACAACCGGACCCGGAGCATATCTATGAGGACATTCTTGATCCACCTCACTGCAATATCACAACCAAAGCCTCGATGACTAAACTACCACCTGAACCTCCTCCCAGACCAGCGATTCTACCCTCGCTACTAACCAATCTGGAACTTCCCTCAACTTCAACAGGTTGGAATAGTGTCAGTGATAACTTGTCTCAAGCCTCAAGTTCACACAATGATCAGGAAAATGTTTATTGTGACATCCCTCTGCCTTCCTTCGGACATGAATTTTCAGAATATGATTGTGAAAATGCTTTTGGAGTTCACGAAAATAGAGACAGTCCACCATCTGTTCCCCCGTCCAGACCAGCATTACCACCCTCACTACCACCTCATCTTAACTCTCCCTCAACTTCAGCAGAAGTGAGTAGTGGCAGCGACAACTTGTCTCAAGTCTCATGTTCAGATGACGACCAATCATACGCTTATTGTGACATCCCTCTGCCTTCCGCCAGCCCTGAATTTCCGGTATACCATTGTGGAAATGCTTTCGAAGCCCATCAAAGTAAAGGTGGGTCATCACTTGTTCCCCCGCCGAGACAAGCATCACAACCAGTCAGTGATAACTTGTCTCAAACATCAAACTCAGATGATGACCAATCATACACTTATTGTGACGTTCCAATGCCCCCATCAAGTCCTGTATTACCAGAATATGCCAGTGACAATATCTATGACTCAGAGCCGTCACATGCGTTATCAACAAAGGATGACCTAGTAAAGGCTAAGCCAATTGTGATCCCGAACACCCACCAAAATCTTTTTATGACTGATACATCAAACAAAGTTTGCAAATTTTTTTACAACCCATCCAAGTTCCACAAATAGTTATGGTTTTAAATTAGATTTTTTTGGATTAAATGTTACTTTACTTTACTGTTACTTACCAAATTCCTAACTCAGACTTTCATCTGCTTGTTGTTGACCATTTTTGTTGAATTGTTTGAACTTACAACAGCTTTTTTTTCATGCCAATGTTTGATTTTACAAAATAGAACTAACATGATGATTGATACTTCTTTTCAATGCCAGTATTCTGAGGGCATCAAATTCATGAATTACTTGCCCAGTAATAACTGAAAACAGAAAATATATCACTCAACCTTCTTCAGGTTGTAGACTTTGGTGTGAGGTCACAAAATCACTACTTGTTGGAATTGTCAGCTTGTCATTAGCTTGTCCTTTTTCATCTTTATTGAATTTAAACTATACCGGATAAAGATTTCCTCTCAAAATAACACTCTTCATAGGCCAAGAAATATCATACTAGAAAACGTGCCACACTATTTTCCACCACACATTTTGACAATTTTAGTTTTTATGCTTGGAAATGTTAATTTTTTTACTTCTCTGTAAACCAAACTGAACGCAATAAAAATCAATTGATAAAATGTAATCAAATACTCCAAAAATAAATCTCAACTGGAGCTGTTTGAGGCCTAAAATTACCCTTGAGAAAAGTACCTGTGCTGCTTCTTTTTTTACCCCAGTTCTTTTAAAAGACTGTTGATAATCCATTGCAACAAGACAAACCATAGCATGCTTTTCACACTATTCTAAGTAAAAAAATTTAGAAAACCCAATTGAAGTGTTATTCAAATGTCAAAAATAGTAAAATGAAAATAATGCTAAGTCATCCTCCAATGAGGGACCTTTGAGACAATATTAATGATCTATCTGCAGAATGATGTTAAGAAGTGTTTGATGATCTACTGGGTGTATGACTGCTGTTAGAGCAAGTTTAGACTGTAGTTTCACTATGAAGAGAAAGATGTTCTGTCATTTTCATGTAATACTTATAAGGGACTGACATTCTGACAAAATTGTTAATCTAGAATATCATGGCTTATATGACAGGTTATGAGCTATACAGTGATTTATCTTCTACGCAGTTGCCCCTCTAAAAAAGGAAAGCACACCTGTCTCAGGATGTCATGTATACTCAGGTCCCCATCCGCTGCCAAAGCAGTATCTTGTTCTTAATGAGACATCAGGGCAGGTATATTATTATATATAAGAGCAAGCCAAGCATGTCATCTTCTCTCTATCTAACAACTTCTGCTAACAATTTTAGCTTAGTTCCCACCCCTGGTCAGCTCTTGCAGGCACACAAATGGCCTTAGGGGTCGACGTCCTTTTCAGAACTTATTTCAGTTACCTTGTAGGCTAAGTTATTTGGCTTGCGCTTGTTCATGGTCTGCATAAGCAAATACTATTGAGTTGCTTTGTACAAAACCTTCTTTTATCACTCATCCATCCATCCATTTAGTATTTATAAAGAAAAAAAATTTTTGTGTCAATTTTGGGTTGAGTTGTCCCCTGATGCATAAAGGGGGCAAGACTCCCTCAACAAATTTACATACGCGCATCAGTCAAGGTTTAGATCTAGCAAGGACATTGACTTCTCTTCTGACCTCATCAAAAATTCATTTTACATGCTGCTTGGAACTTTGTGGATTGAAGTGGAAGAAAGTGTTAAGATTAGGGATCTCAATGATCAAAACATTCAGCGATAGTCAAGGTTTGCGCTAATTATATTGTCTCAACCACTGTTGTAGCAAAATAATCACACCAGACAACACTTGACTCATAAATAAAAAACTTTTATGCTTTTTGTGTTAGTGTACATGATTTCAAACCCAATACATACAACATATTTATGATAGTTATCCTTACCTGGTATTGAATTGTCATGATTACGAAGCACCAACAGATCGATTCAACTGTACTGCACTGTACTACAGACAGGTGGTACCTTAGCCCTGTCACACTGCTACCTTTTTGGTTTACTCCCGAAGCCAAAAAATTAGCTCCATGACAAGGCAAGTGGAACCTAACTATGTTCCAATTTAGACGCCAATACCTCTGCACAATATTTTGGGGCTGCAGAAAGATTATCAGACAACAAAGCCTGGAAGTTGTAATTGTATATACGATCTGTATTAAAGTTATATATGTATATTCCCTAGCGGAAGTATAGTATTAGCTTGTGGAAAACATGCATTGTTGGAAGGAGTAAGTGATAAAGAAGGTTCGATGCAAAGCATTTAAAGGATATTTCTTTATGCTGACCATGGACAAACACGAGCCAAATGAGTAACCAAAACTAGTTCTGAAAAAGACGTTGCCCCAATGGTCACTTGTGGCCTGCAAGAGCTGAACTGAGAGGATAGAACATGAGCTAAGAAAAATTGGTTGTAAAAGTTTTGCTCTTATATCCCATTTTGAACAACATCACATCTGAATATAATTTTTAACCTATAAAACTGATATCAGGTATAAGTATACAGAATGCTACCATTGGTAGTGTAGAAATTAAATCACGAAGATGTTCAAATCCAAACACTACAGGGCTCTTGTAAAATTGTTAAATTCTATAGTAACAAGAATTTAAGTCAGCTCTCTGATATTGTTATTTGTTGACTAATTAGACTGATAATAAATCCATTTCTAATTTAGTTTCTAGATTTAATTCTTTCTATAAACCCCCCTAGCTTTGTCACACGGCCACGGTTGACTCGTGGCTATGGCCGCGTGACAAAGCTACCCCTACTAATATTGATGTATATATATATATATATATATATCTGCTCTCCGGTGCAGTCATTGCCTCAATAGACGGACAGCCATATATATGTACATACAAATTTATGGCTGTCCGTCTATTCAGACGATAACTGCACCAGAGAGCTGCTTAGGAAGAGGTTCTTTTAGTGACGACTAGGTTTCCAAGTCATTAGTGCCACTCTTCAGCCACTGACAGTCTCTTCCCAGCATATTGCAGTAGCTTGTACTGAGTAGATAAATGAACTCGCTGGATGTGTAAAATATAAGTAAAAAAGACAGAACACGCCTTATATTTGACAGGAAGAACGCCCAGTGGTATGAGCCAGCTAGCCCTGTAAATGCGATTGAGAGGTTGAGTTTGCATCTGAGATGTGAGAACTCGAAATTGTGTCTACTGACTGTCAGTAAAATTTCTCCCAAGTGACCTACAGGTTATCACTTGAAAAATCTCCCGAAAAAATGGCTATAAGAGCACTGAAAACTAAAGTTTCATGCCCAATTCCTATATTCTCAATGATAAAGTCAATGATATGCACAACCAGATTGCGTTGTGCATGGAATTGTGCAATTAGGTTTTGAGCAGTGGATTATTCACTATAGAGTAAAATAATAACTCTATGTTGTCCACTCTAGAGTATAATAATATAACTTTATGGTTTTATCAAATAATTTAAACATGATGTCAGTTAACCAATAACATATAGATTTCATACCAAATTATAGTAAGCAACAGTTGCGAATGCGCTGTACATGTGCAAAACAGTGGGTTGAGTACTCCTGTATTGGTATGAAAAACAAAAACTCAAACAGTTTATCTATAAAAAAAAACCATCCAAATCTGTAGGAACAACTGAGACCTGTCCATGTATTGCTTGCCAACGATTAGGAGCAATAGTCTACAATGATATTTTTATTCTCTACTAGTTGGTCATAAATTATCAGGGATTACCAGAAAAAAATGACTTTTTTGCTGGTATCTGAAACAAAGAAAGCTGTCATTTTACCATTCAAGAGCAGATGTCATGTATAGCAGTTTTTATCAAATTCCTAGATAATGTTTACCACAAGAAAGTTACATATCACGGCTTATCAAAAGTAAGCATGGAAGCAGAAAAGGTATCGCTCCTTTTTTTGCTAGCTAAAGCAGTGGTGCTTGGAGAGGATTCGATAAACAATGGAGTTTATCTCACGGCCTCCAAACTAAGGGATTACAAAAAGACCACATAGCGTAATGTTACTTTTTTGCAACAGGTGATTTGATGAGTTACTATTGGTTAGATAGGAATACTGTCCATTGTATTCTGGATGGATTTAATAATAAGCTTGTGAGTATCTACTTGATTATCTGCGAGACTATAATTGCACAATGATATATACGTTATCACAGGCATTGTTATTTGATATTACCATTTCTTCTGTGTAGGACAAAGTACACCATCCCGTTACACTGATGTAAAAATTCCACCTGAACCCTGCCTTCTCACCATAGTAGGGCTTTGATGTTTTCTCAGTTGTCACAAAGTATGTTGAGCAAGCGGAAAGTTTGCAGCACTGCACCATGAAAGAGCCATCAAATAGTTTTGAATTACCCTTTATTATTACAATCAAATCAAGCCATTAAGCATTTTATTTATAACCCTTTATTAGAATTGTATTTTGTGGCACTAAAATAGAAACTGAGATGCATCTGTTCACACTCTTTGGTTTACCCCCAAACTACCCACAATGTTTGAAACAATACTTCTGCAGATTTGGCTCTATCTGAGCCTAACAATCCTAGGTAAGCTTTTCTAATTCATATATGTTGATCCCTGTGAATACAGAATATAGTATCAGGGGATGGGGATGGGCAAAACTCTGGGAGTGAGGGGCTCAGACTCTTTTTTTTTCTTGTGTTTGTTGGGCATGGAGGGGGGTATGGTTGTATGAGTACTTGGATGATCATATATTAGCTGTATGGGTGAAGGAGCGGATTTAGGCTTGTTTTTTGTTTGAACATACTTGTACAAGCAATGATGTGATCATTGATATATATTGAAATATCAGAGCAGTTCTTTAAGTTGATTTATTTCACCACTGTTTTGTGTTGAAACAGATATCTCTTCGGAAGAGACGTGTCAAACTCTACATTTGATTAAAGAGGAACCACAGACCTTTGGTGACGTTATAATGATGGACGGAAGTTCGTACAATGTAGTGATGTTTGATGCACAAATGAGAAAAATTGCTCTGAAATCGATGGATTATATGGGTGAGGATTATATTCGTGACACAGTCATTTGCACTACTTGCAGGGGAGGGGTGGGGGGTTAGGTTTTACACAGCAGTTTTTATGAAACATAAGGTAATCCTTGCTCACATTAGTCTTGGAAGCTTTGTTTGCTCAGACAGGCTACTTTTCAGTTTCAGCTCACATCAATGTAAATCGATTGCAAATTCACATGATTTAGCATCCTAAGTCCCTTTTTTTGTCTTAAATTAAAAAATTTTTCAATTACCTACTAATTTGGTGTGAGGCGCGGTAGCTTATTGGACTGGTGCAGCACTTAAATTAGCACCACATAGAATAGGAGAGGGGAAGTTTCCATCACTACACATTAATTCTTATCCAGAAGCGCTATTAACTTTTTCAGAGTAAAACTATTGCAATAGCCACTGCAGAACTTACTGCCAGATTTTGGTATTCCTGTAATCTTTGAGCTAAATGGCTACGGCTAAAATGCATAGCATGCATTGTTGGACACCTAATTTGATATTCTTTTTATGTTGTACTTTTAATGTTATCACTCTGCATAAACTTTGCTGTCAAACAACCACTTTATCTTTAGTTAGGCACAGTTCAATGAGTTTTCTACATAGACTCAATATACTCTGAGTAAATTATGTCCATTAAAGTAGCAGTCAACCCTAATACCACAAAATATGAGTTCAGGGGTGTTGGGAGATGGGGCTGCTATGCTACGCACATAATATTGGAGTATATTGGGGACACTATGCCATAGGAATTTGACAAGACAGTTTCCAGTCTAGTGTTGTGCAGTGTTTTGCCTCTGATTCAAACTATGGAATATAGGAAATATTATTACCGTGCTAATGTTTAATCTGATTGCAGATGCGCCGACAAGATTTAAAATGAGATATTATATATACGAGATTGCGGGGCGAACCAACAGGCAGTTCTATGTTTTTCGCCTTTATGATTTTCTTGAATCAAGAGTCGGGATATCTCAGGGACAACTGACTGTTGATTCCGATGGATTATCTATTATAAGCACGGTAAGATTTAGTACCATCCTAACCCTAGGAAGAAAATCTGTTCCAATGCTTTATCATTCTCACCTTTCCTACCATCTTTTTTAAGATCAACGGGTGCTGAGCGTCATCATCAAATACAAGAGAGCTCTTATCTCTGTACCTTCCACTCTCATCACCTCAGGTTCAGCCTCCCTCTTTACCTCTAAAACCAACTCTGCCACCATAATATCGCCCTCTTTCTCTCCCCTGTAGAACGCATTACCATTTATATCTGCTCCTCCTCATACAAATTGTTCCCAAAATCTTTTAATTTTCCTGCTGTTGGATAGTCAGATATATAAATGGGGAATCAGAGGGAAATAATCAAACATCCTCACATTTCTGCCAATAGACTTAAAAATAAAAGTTAATATTATTAATTACAAAAATAATAATTCTTAACTATGATTAATGATTACTGAACCCTTTATTATGGTCGACATTTGTGCATCCTGACTTAATCTTATATATTGTAGCCCATCTCGAAACAAGCTCCGAAAACGGTTTCCATGTGTGACAACAATGTTTTTGAACTAATAAGGTTTCACTGTCCATGTTCTACATTCTGGTACAAAGGAGTGGTTGACTTTACTCTGTTTAAACATTTTGGTGAGATATTTCCAAATTAACAGCTTTCTGAATTCTGATGATACCGTACATTAAGTTCAATAAGTCATGACATTGGTCATGAGAGCTATATCTGTATAAAGACCATGATATGACCATGATACACGAGTTTTAAGATAACCCTACACCTCCATAGGGGAATAAACTTGTTCTAGCTAGGATGGAATTGGGTAGTTAAACAAGCAAAATTAAAGGTTTAGATCTGCCTAAAATCCGATAATTTTACTAGCTAGGGTCAATTTTTCCTCTGCTTGCAGTGCATTTGTAGTAGCCTATGGTTCAAGCGCTCAGCAGTGTAGCCATTTTCATGTCCTAGTTTGTGTCTTTGTTCTTTTTTAGCCACGGGCCGAAAAAATACAGTCTGTCCTGTTCAGAGTAGGCGCTTCAAGAAAATGAGACTGACATCACCAAGTAACTGTGCAAAGCCTTATTGGAGATTCTTATGGTATTAGCGACGAAGCAATCGATTCAGATATTGTGAAATCATGCCTGTAGTAATGTTTTTGCAAAAAAACTCTGATATGAATAAAGGAGATTGAAGCCTCTATAAATACAAATGATTCCATTTGGTGGCATCACAGTTATAAGCGAATCTCAGTACTAGAGAGACAGTTATTGTTTGTCGAAAGCCTCAAACAAATCAGATCATCTTTAATTGATCTAGGAGCTTAGTTTCTTCATCAAATACCGTATAATGGCTACACTGCCTTCTTCTGTCAAAGCATTGGTAAGTTTCAGTTATTTTCAAAAGTAAGGCAATGAAATGTCGAATAGAGAACTTTTAACGGATGGAACGTAAATCCTGTTTTGTTTTCTATGTCTAAGAATATCAACTTTTACCCCCTTTAGTTAATTAAGCTATTGTGGAGACTGAAAATTTGAGCAAAGATGCCTAGTCAACTGAATAAAACCTAACGCTGTCAATTCTCCGTTCATAAACTCTGAGGGTATGTGCTCCTTGTGCCGCCTTCACCGTTATCATTACTCCAATTGATTTAAATAACTTACGTGTTTTATTTGGAATATGGTCTTTCTTTACAGTCAGCACTGCTGTGGATTTGGATAATTAATTCCTGCGAAGCCAAATTAGAAAGATCAACTAAAAGGTAAAATAAGAATTGTGTTAGCAGCAAAATTGAATTGAGAAGAAAATATTAAATATTATATTATGCTATAACATTAATCAGATATTCTTCCCTCTCAAGAATCCTTTCAATTTGGTGATTCACTTGATGAGCCCTCAGTTTTTAATGCATGCGAACTGGATCCAGGTTAATGCTATAAGATCTTAGAGCTTCCAATTCAGTGCTCCACTTTTTTCTTTGCAGATACAATTTGAACGTAAACCTCACATCCAGTGAAAGTTACAACTACAACTCAAGCGCTTATTATGAAAACCTATCTCCTGCTGCAAATAACAAAAATCTGTTATATTACTCGCTAGAGCAACAAATTTTTTCACTCGATAAAACTAATCGCGGATCAACGTCTGTGATTGGAACTGGAACAGATATATTGGGATTTGTTCAGATGAACACCACCGAATTTCTAATCAGGGACAAAGATTCAATAAGTATAAGAACTAAAACTGGTGAGGAAACAATAATAAACACTTTGGTGGGTGGGGGAGAAAACCTAAGTACCCAAAATCTATCATTATTAGCTGGAGCAATTGCCTTTGATAAAGCTTCACATGTCATTTATTACACAAATGATTCCACAATTTACAAGCTGAACACTACAGCAAATGAGCTGCCTTTATCTTACAGCTTTGGTGAGGCAAAAAATTCCATCAGCGCTTTTATGTTCAGTCAAAATTTTTCAAAAGTGTACATATTTTTTGAAGACATCTCCTCATTCTACAGCTATGATTTTGAGACAAACCAAACGAAAATAATCACAACTCAAAATAACATTGTGATCACTCAGGCGGTAAGCATAGATGCAGAGGTTCTCCTCTGTCAGACAGCCCAAAAACCAAATGAAATGGTAATTTTGAATGTTCTCACTGGAGAAAACACACTAGTCTGTACAGGAGTCAACTACCTGCCTAATGAGGGAGCTGTACAGGAGTGCCATCCACTGAAAGTCAAGCAGCTAACACTGGCAGCAAACTCTGATGGATCCATTTATGCACTAGATATGGAGTACCGTTTAATCTCTCTTCTACTCAAGGGTAAGCCTATATATCAAGATAATGAATTAGTCCTTGAACCATCTTGTCCCTTGACAGCAACAGTAGGCCCCTATCTATGCCGTTCTTCCCAATTCAATAGACTTTGTAAAATGGTTTTGGAGGTTGTCTGCCCTGACTGATAAAGAAGACAACTTTCTTGTCTATCAAATGTAAATTATTCTTGTTACTCATATGACTTGGCTCGCAAGTTGTTTACTGAATACAAAACAATAATTTCAAATTATGTAGCTACCGGAACTGAGGATGATAATGAATTGAAAGGCTCTACTGAGAGAGAAAGTATGAAATGGGAGGGCCAAGTGGCAATATGTATCTCCGTAATGGCACTACTTATGATTGGCATAGCGTCTATCGTATTTGGTCTACACAAAAAAAAGAAAAGAAAGACTTTAATCTCAGGACTCCGCATCAAAGCTCAACTCGTGATGGAGTCTTTAAAGGTATGTTTTATATGGTAATGAGAATCCCACATGCAAGAGATCTGCTCTGTAAGGTCTCAAGTTTTGATTTGTTGTGTTTGCAATGGAGCGGTCACAATGTTTCATACCTAAGTAAAAACACTGATTTATTATATATTAAAATTGACGCTTTTTGGCATTACTGACCACTGTAGAAGGCACTCAGCGATCATAGTCTCTGTTATTTGTGATCATAGAATACAGGCTGATGGATATACTATATGTTTATAGAAATTGAGCTCAGCACATTTGAAAAGCTAGATATAGAAGCTCACAACGATGACAGAAGTGGGAACCATGGAAATTCTATCGGGGCAGAAATCAAACAAGAAAATCCATTTAAAGTTAGGCCGTTACCACCTCTCCCTATCCCATTAGCTACAGACTGCCCTCTTCAATCGGACCCAGAGCATATTTATGAGGACATCCTTGATCCAGCTCACTGCAATACCACAACCAAAGCCTCCAAGGCTAACTTACCACCTGAACCTCCTCCCAGACCAGCGATTCTACCCTCGCTACCAGCTAATCTGGAACTTCCCTCAACTTCAGCAGGTTGGAATAGTGTCAGTGATAACTGGTCTCAAGCCTCAAGTTCACGCAATGATCAGGAAAATGCTTATTGTGACATCCCTCTGCCTTCCTTCGGCCACAAATTTTCAGAATATGATTGTGAAAATGCTTTTGGAGTCCACAAAAATAGAGACAGTCCACCATCTGTTCCCCCGTCCAGACCAGCATTACCACCCTCACTACCACCTCATTTTAACTCTCCCTCAACTTCAGCAGAAGTGAGTAGTGGCAGCGACAACTTGTCTCAAGTCTCATGTTCAGATGACGACCAATCATACGCTTATTGTGACATCCCTCTGCCTTCCGCCAGGCCTGAATCTCCGGTATACCATTGTGGAAATGCTTTTGAAGCCCACCAAAATGGAGGTGGTTCACCACCAGTTCCCCCGCCGAGACAAGCATCACAACCAGTCAGTGATAGCTTGTCTCAAACATCAAATTCAGATGAGGACCAACCATACATTTATTGTGACATTCCAATGCCCCCTTCAAGTCCTGTATTACCAGAATATGCCAGGGACAATATCTATGACTCAGAGCCATCACATGAGTTATCAACAAAGGATGACCTTGTAAAGGCTAAGCCAATTTTGATCCCAAACACCCACCAAAATCTTTTTACGACTGATACATCAAACAAAGTTTGTAATTTTTTTTATAAACCATCTAGGTTCACAAATTAGTGTTTAATTATTTTGTTGGGTCAAATGTTTTGTGTTATGCACCAAAGTCGTCACTCAGAACTTAACATCTGCTTGTTGTCGACCATTTTTGCTGTGTATGAACTTAGAACAGCTTTTTTCTATGCTAATGTATGATTTTACGAAATAGAACTGACACGATAATTGTAACGTCTTTTTCATGTAAGTATTTCAAAGGCACAACATTCAGAGTCTCTTATCTTCATTGCATATGAACTATATACCGGATCAGGAGTTCATCTTCCAACGACATTCTTTGTGAGCCTGAGAAATATCGAACTCACAAATAATTTTCTTATGACATCATTAGCTCATAGTCTTTAAAATTTGGAGTTCTTCTTACTCTTATGTAAGTTTTTGAATTTAACAGTAATAGTATTTTTCTAAGCTCGGAGCTCCCACCATCTTTGGTCAGTTACTGCAAACACACAATAGGCCCTAGGGGTCAATGCCCATCTCAGAACTTGTTTCAGTTAACTTGTAGGCTAACTTATTTGGCTTGTGCTTGTCCATGGTCAGCATAAATAAATACAATTGAGTTGCTTTGTACAAAACCTTCTTTTATCACTCATCCATTCTCACAATACACTGAATATGGGGTCGGGATTTTGTCAAAACTGTCAGCAACACCGAGTGACAAAAGAAGACAGTGCTTCAGCAACATTAATCTTACAACAAACCAATTGTAATCTCACTGAATCAAGAAATGAATTGTATAATTATCAGTACATTTCAGACCAGACCAGACAGGGACAGACTGTAATGGTATTTCTATATGATACAAGTAAAGTATCTCGATGTGAATGTATTGTATACCTGTCAGCTAAAACTGCTACGGTTGTTCACCATCACACAGCATAGCTATAACCTCAACAAATATGTTTCGTTGGAATTTAGAATTCTATCCACAAGCTAGTAAATCATATTAAAAAAATAATAATGCAGACAGTGTTTTACAACAGAATTTATACTTTAAAAAAACATCTCTGCTCAGTGGTATTCTGTTAGAAAAAAATCTCTCACGTGAGATTAATTTAAACAGTGTATGTTAGAAAATATATTGCAAACAGATGGTAGCATCAAAAATTGCGCCATCGTAACAAACAACACCCATTGTTATCAAAAGTACTCCACAGTTTCCCGTTATTCATACAAATTTACCTTATATTAATTTAAACAGTAGTTCTATAATAAATAATTGAAAAAGTTGGATCATTATGCCCACCACTTAAGACTAGAAGGAATTGAAGAGCAAAGAAACATATAAAGGCGACAGGCTGGTAATTTACAATAGTGATGTACCACTTAGATAGATACCATATACTGTATTAATGCTGTAAATCCGTAAAGCTTGTTGTAAATCAATTTACCATGTCGTCTACCATGTATACTGTGTTTTCTTGTATATCTGACCCGCCACCACGGATCTTTGTGTTATTTATCGGTTCTGCTTTGGTATCTCAACATAAATTGGAAATGCCGCTTTTATCATACTACAGAATACATTGATGAGATACCCTGTGTGATCCTCGACAGCTCTGGGACTGGTATGCCTTCACCACCAGCAGGAAATGCAGGAGTGGCCGTGACGTAAAGCATGATGCCATGCTTTGCAAGATATGAAAGACAATAATGAATTTTAAATTAACTTGACTGTTCATTTCTCAAAGACTGCTATGTAGTTGAGAATGAGTGCTTCTATAACTCTGGACTCTATCCTGCCTGCTGCTATGGCTGCCATTGGATCATTCTGCGGAGATTGCAATATTGTTGGTGCAAAAACGATCGCCAAATTCTCTGCAGACATTTTATTCTTGTCAGTGTGTTGTGTTACCCTGTAAATAAAATAAAACAAAGTAATACCGGTTGTAGACTGCAGGACAAGTTACACGCCCGTGATGATTGGTGGTGCTAGACATCAGGACAAGTCACACGCCCGTGATGATTGGTGGTGCTAGACATCAGGACAAGTCACACGCCGTGATGATTGGTGGTGCTAGACATCAGGACAAGTAACACGCCTGTGATGATTGGTGGTGATAGACATCAGGACAGGTAGCAGGCCCGTGATGATTGGTGGCCTTTTACAGGTATATCAAGTGTAACACTCAGGCAACAACTAGAGATGAAATCACTAGGTCAGCTAACAGGTGGGATCAAGCAAAAATAATACTTAGTACCCAGAAATTCATTAGCAACATATTTTAAACCGCAGATTTTTGAAGAATATATAAATGAATTGAATTTGATGCACAATTGATGATAATTACCTGTTGAGATGACCTATGAGATACTTGAGAGTTTGAAAATGAGACGTAGGTAAGGGGGATAAAGCTGATTTTATATCTAGTTGGAGTTTTCTTGCATTGTCTTCATCGTGTACTGTAAACAGAAATTGAGACATTATGGTAAAATGCTTGATATGATAATCCTTTAGGTCTCTTTCAGCTTTTTTGTATTGATTAGCAGAGCAGAGAAGTTGCTACTGCTAGGGAATTCATGTTTGATTTTTCAATTTGACTTATGGCGAAGTATATTTTGTGAATTATTATAGACAATGAAAGCCAAGTTATAAATAGTGCAGGTCGGCCACTTTTACAATTTCTGAAACATTTTCCAAACTAAGATCAATCACCACTAGCTATGAGCATCAACCATTGACATTACTCAATGTTTTTCTTCAGCAGAACATCATGGGGGAGAGTAAGTTTAGCTTACCTGTTCCAGTAAGTTTAGGATATACTTCCACGGTAATCAATGGTACAGGCAGCTGTCTAAAGAATAGTTTCAGTACACTAGTGATTGTGTTTATATCACTGTATACTTTCTCTGTTATATCTGCATCACCATCTACAACAAGGTATTCAATAGTTGATATAGAAGAGTAAAATAACTACAATATGCCTGAAGCCTCACAACGTACCAAATATCTATATGTTACTGTTGCACTCAATATTCGGCTTAGGGAAATATTGAGTATTGGGTTATGGGCATTCAGTTCGGCCTACCGTCCTAGAACTCCTACTGTCACTTCGCAAGGAAGATTGAGGGGGACGGGGATAGGGCGATATACACAAATTTAATTTACTGCATATGATATCTAACCATATAGCATTATCGGAAACAGGGAGGTTCATTGACATGAGGGCAACGTAAGTGACTCTGCTCATAGATGATTCACACTTGTCAGTCATGATACAGTAACATATACACAAAGTTTGGAATAAACTCACCTAAATCAAATTCTTTTCTGATATCCTCAATGTTGTCATGAAAACCAGCTACCCTGTATAATCCTTCATGATGCAGGCCTGCAAGAACATAAAGCATTTACTTAATATATGGAATTATCTGCTCACTTTTGAGAGAAGTAAAACTCATATATACATACTCGGAAAAGATCATCTGGATCTCGGAATATGTATGGTATATATAATATATGGTTTGTTTTTAGCTGTGTCAGATTATTTAAGGAATAAAAAAAAATACTGACAAGACTGTAACATGGCATCATCCTAATTGAACATGAGTGATTACCTCATCATGGTTCAAGAGTACTGGACAGGTTCAGGGCAAGTTACTCCAGAGCAAGGCAGATTAGCCTCTTGTTAATTTTCATTGGGAATTCCAGAGAATTGCATCGTGGGATACTCACCTCTACGCTCTATTTCCTCCACACATTTTTCCACAACATAAGGAATTGATTTGTTAGTAGCTTTGAGCAATGTAGTCAGATCCAAACCAAACATCCGCTTCAGCTTCTTCATGTTTGGCATGCAATCATTTGGCAACTTTTCTGAGCATTTCTTATGAGCTCTGAACCCGCAATCTAAAACGAGAATTGAAAGTAAATTTGGAAAGTACTTAACAACTGTTGAACAAAAAATCTCATTGTGCTGAGCGATTGATTATATTATTGTGAAGGTTTTACATTTTGAGAACACAGGGTCATGTTTCAAAAACAGAGAAGAAATCGTATCTTTATTCTGAATAGTTGCACTAAACTTAAACCAAGTAGGCCATGCTACACACTAAGTCTGTGATTTACAGGCAGTATTAGAAGGTAAACTTACTAACTAAACTCTTACCTTGACATTCAACACCTTGCTGTATCAAACCCCACATGAAGTGAAAACAGAATTCACACCAACAGTTGGCTATCGATTTGAATGTCGTTGTCTACAAATAGTAAAAAGCTAAGCATGTTGCACATCCAAAGAAAAATGTTGAGAAAATTTAACATTCCAACCATGAATAAGAAAGCCTCCTCTTGGTTAACCCAAAGCCAAAAGCAACAAAGTGTAAAATATATGTAGGGACAGTTCTCATCTTGGTACTTGATTGGAACAACTGAATTTGTGGTAAATGAACATTTACTCATCCTGAAAATGCTAAGTGACGCCTAAGCTAGCAAAGAATGATGTGCTAGCGTACTACATTGAGTGACCCAAACTAGCCAAATTAAACTCTAGTTATTGTGTATACTTCTCTAGGGTAGGAGATTCTGAATAGTTTACTGATTGCTGTACAGTTAAAACGTGTGCCGTATTTTACCTTGAAATTATGCGTCTTCTCTTGTTGCATGATATCCATCCATTCACCAGCTAAGATAGCAGACGGGTTTCTGAGCCCATCTAAACCATCTCCAGCTAATAATCTGTTAATCGGAGGTGGGTCACTAGGTATGGCTGGAGGCTAGAAAACCGTAATAAGAGATTAGAAAAGTACAAAATGGCAAGAAAAACCATTAACTGTTTTCTGACGCCTTGGAATAGTTTATCGCTTTAAACAAGAAGAAAACCATCTAGTACAAGTTGTAGCCTAATGTGCAGCATTCGAAATGTACACCACTCTCTAGTTGTGCTTTCTGCATATTCTATGCTGCAGATGTGTGTAACTTGAAGTGTGCAGAAATCTGTTGTGCCTGAAAATTAGAAGCAGTAAAGAAAAATGCAGAGCAAAGGCTGTGAATTACATCTAATATTCAAAATCTAGGAGCAGCAAGAATGACTACACTTCTATGGGAGTGTTCCAATTCCGTGTAGTTTCCCAAAATCTGCATTTGTGAAACGTGTGAAAGCGGGGATGGGGCAAGATATAAGAAAATGATGCAAAGCATAGTTTAAGATTTGAGTAAGCTATGAAATGATTGGTGAGTCACACATTGTGTTGTATGATCTAACCCTTGGTGGAGGAACGTCCAGTTTAGAGTAGGCCTGCCTCTTGCTGGCTGTTTTATTGCGAGGAACCTGCAATTCATTACATAAGTCAGCACGCAGCAGAAAGAGCCCTGATGATTATACAGTAGAAAAAGCCGTTCAATATTCTTTTACAGGTTGACTGCATTCTGTTTTTTTATCACAAATTGGAGAAGGTTTCCGACAAAAACTCTGACTCCCTGCCCTTTGAATATTATCCAAAAAGAAAGGTCACATACTATACTGATTTTTTCTCTCTCCATAACATGTGATCAAAAATTGACATGAAATCCCAGCATTTAACTAACGTAAAAGAACATGGATTTCCCCTTGCTCAATGAAAGCGATGGAACGGTGAAGCGTCATTGTGATATGAGCCTAGCACAAACTAGGATATGGTTCAAAAGTTCACAGCTGCTTCATCTAGCTAGAAAACTCCTATTAAAGCCAAATATAACTCTATTTTACGAGTCATAATTTGAACCAGTATCAATCTCTCCTCATGTCATCATCTAGGTAGAGATTCACTTTACAGTTAAAACCAAGGGGGTTCAATTTTAAAACAGCCTGCTCCCATGTTGGCGTAATTCAAACAACTTTTCACATTTTGCCCCAGTTGATCAATCCCTATTGGAAAGTGTCAGGAAGGTTTGTCCCATGATTCATACCCCTGCCTCCACAAGCATAGGCTAGTGGGGTGGAGAGAACAATCAACTAAGCAGAGCTGGTGGAGGGGAGGACCACAAAAAGTTTTTCAGGGCAGGCAACAGGCATGGAGCATAATTTTAAAATGTTAAGTAAGCGATGAAGTTTTATGGCAAGTCACTCATTGCTTTGTATGAGCTAACCCTTGGTGGTGGCTGCTGCATAGCCGAGTAGACCTGCCTTATACTTGCTGCGGATTTGTCGCGTAAAACCTGAAATTCATTACAAAAGTATGCCAATTCAAAAAACACAGTAAAACACACTATAACACATTGATGAGGTTAGAAATCTCAAGAGGTAACCAAATATCAGCTGGTACAAGACCTTTACCTGAATAATAAGGTTAATCTAAATCAAGTGTGATTAAATTTGCCTGCATTTTGGGTCGCTCCCATTCTACTGGATCAAGGAGGAGCAACTCCAAAAGCAGGCACATTTGTTCAAACTTGAGGAAATTTAGGTATTTGTGGCTACTGGCTCTGCTTCATATGAGCCTTGAACCCTTCATCCAAGCCTGGACTCCATAAGACTCTTAACATAAACACTCAGCAAAATCGCTTATTGATATTATTAGGATGAACCTGTAGAGCACTTTTGGGTCAGCACTTAAGTTTGCAATGTAGTAATTGAACATACCGCTCTGCGGATGCTGCCGTTGGTTGTACTGTGCGGTCTCGCTGGTAGCGGTGGCTGACCACCAGCTGGTGCTATGATAGATGATGTGATATTCTGTCTCTGTATAGAGCGATGATCAGGAGCAGGTCCTCTTAGAGTGGCTCGCTCATCTCTCTGTTGTCGACTAGCCATGTCACGTCGGTACCTGAAACAATCACAGACACATGCATCGGTGAACTCGCCCAACACACACACTGCTACAAGAGTCGATTGAGATTAATACATGGGTGTTGGCTTGCGATCTTCAAGCATATTTGGGTTGAGACCCAAATGTAAGGCAAAATCGAAATCCTTCCGAGTGAAAAATAAAATCATATTATCTAAATGTTTAAAAACAGAAATGGTACCAAGTATGCGGTATTACTGAATAAAAATTTAGTTTCATCTTATTGTTAGCCAAACCGATAAGCAATCTAATTCTTTTTCCTTAAATTTAACGACAAAGTAAGGCCATGATTTACCTCATATAAGGAGACTCCTCATACACAGATTCATCACCCGTATTCATAGAGGCGATATAACCGGCGGCTTTCAGATGTACGTAAAAACATATCAGACCATCCGCTACCAGATCATTCAGATTATCAAAATGTTTGTCCCCCACATAGTGTTGCCTCAAGTTCATATCGTAGTACAGCTTGTAGTTCTTAGTCGCATTATCGAACCTGTGTGAATATATATAACAGCATAGTTAAACACTAGAGGTTACAATAAGTTGCAACAATTACAATGCTTCATCGATACAGGAAATAACTGGCGCTGACAAAAACCGGTCTCTTCATTTCTTTGATTAGCTAATTTTGTTTTGCTAACGTCATAGTGGGAATAAGTCTGCTTGACAGGCTTTGTTGGTGGAGGCGGATAACGTCTTCCCTCTCCCCTGCCAACAGTGCTGTGCATGTAAAAAATGTATTCAGATACTTTTTCTCCATGTGGAAGCTGAGACCCTCTGTTTTTTGAGGTGACCATTTCGTGCATATCAGAAGCAAGATTGTGAAATATAATGAAATTCACAGTTCATGAGACAATTTTACGCTCTTTAACCGAGTTGTGCTTTCACTGACAGAAACTATCATAGAGGAGCAGAGTATTCAGGGAGGACTATTTGCCATTATTTTGACGAAATTCTTGAAACAGTGAAATTTTGACCTTAGCTAACATGTGCTCATCCGCATAAACTCCAACCTTAGCAATAGCGAGTGAAAACTTATGTGAGGAGAGGTATATACCCGAGGGTGCTGGGGGCTGGAACAATCAACTTTTGAGAGCTCCCCCAGTTGGATTCGAACCCACAAATCCAGCAGCACCAATTGCCTGGCAGTGAATAGCAAGCAAGCTAACCGATTGCACCATCTCATCATCCCCAAAGAAAATGGGTTGATATCGCCAATTAGCAAGCCCGCTATTGACTTCTCGGAGTTGTGTTCTCTCATCCCACAGAACAGTAAATTTCACCATCGCCACCCTATGAAACTCAGCGCACGTGATAGGGTTAATGGTCTTGCATGGCACATTGCTGGGACCCCTAGTAGGGATTTTTAGCTGACTTTCCAGCTTGTCTGCATGTCTTTCCATGAGTCAGTCAGAAGACAGGTACACAGGACTTGTAGCTTTTATTAAATCATCCCCAAATAAGCTTAACATTTATATTTACTACTAAAGGGTAAGTGTAGCTGATAGGACTAAATGGCAGCTGTAATCTTAGTTGCCTGTATTCTGAGTTGCTCCCCTCCACTTATCATGACGTGACCAGTGGAGGGGAGCAACTCCAAACACAGGCAAATTGGATCAAACTTAGTCTAATATAACCAGGGAGTTGGGATATCCCAAACTCCCTGATATAACACTGACCTGATGGCGAGTGTGTAACATCCAGGATTCCTGTGACTCTCTCTGACCAGGTAACATCCATCTTCATATAATAACTCATCTGTCTCATGTCTACTGATGTCTCCGTGGAATCTGCATAAACAAGAATTACAGATAATGGATAAAGTGAACAACTACCAGCAATAAAAACTTAACTGTACATAACATGATAACAATATGATCGTTCATTTGTCTCCAAAAAAGAGGAGTGAAAATTTGTTAGCGGGAATAACCACCTGCAGTATAAATTGGTGTGAGTAACAGCGATGATGAGACGTGGTCAGCGTGAATCATATTCTGTCATAATAAACTTTTCATACCAAGTAACCATGGCTTGTATACTTGGTTTAAATAATACCTAACATTTGCCTACATTATCAGGCAGAAATAGCCATCACTCAATTTTGTTATGATTGATTGAGTCTGTCACTTACATATAAAATATTGCAGAGAATAAAAGGAAAAAACTTTTTGATAGCATAATGGTTTTTATGAAGAGATTGAACTTGAAACAACTAAAGACATTAGACAATGACCACATTTTAAACAATTTCCGTGAGAAATGACCATCTGGTCAAACTACTTGAGAGATATCGCTTGACATGGGAAGAGATAGCTTCTTTGTTGAAGGAACTCATGACAAATAATCAAAAGTGTAAATTTTATAACCCATGCAGTCACTGGCTTTTTTGTGTGCTTTATATACATGTGAAAGGTTTTTCCCAATTATTTTCCAATCAACAGCGCAAGTATCACAACTTTTTTTTAAACATGTAACATGTACTCCATATAAGTTTGCAATAGAATACTATTAAATCAAAACAGTAACACTTCTGTGTGAGACTGTTCAACAAAGCATATGTAGGTGCATCAATTTCAAACATTTCAAACTGTGCATCAATGTTGTTTACATCCAATATGGCCTTTGAGATACAAGAATCAGGTCTAGACTTGAATACCTCAGTACTGAATAACACCTATATCGCACTCTTATTTGTTTTCAGCTTTGTTTTCAGTTACGATTTGCATCTCTTTGTGTTGCTTTTGAAAAGGAAAGCATTTTATTGTGTAAATATAAACAGCTGTACAGCACTATGATAGAAATGGCTAATCACGAAATGATCAATTGCGAGTTTCAAGTTTCTAGGATGATCTCATATTACTGTAAGTGAAACAGGCACAACATTATTTTCATTTCATACAAAAGGCAATCATCGATATAATACTCACTCATTCCCATAGAATTCAGGTCTTGTCGGAATCTGCAATAAACACAACACAGAGCTTAGAGTAAACATCTGACTAAAACAGAGCAGGGATAATGTTAAGGGTATTAAATGACACTATTGGGGGATTTTTTTGGCTCTCCTTTGCTTTTCAGCTCCAAGAAAAGATAAACATGTCAGGGAGTGAGTATGGCAGCATTTTATTTACACAGTAAAGGCAGCATGGCTCATACTCTAAACATGCCTTCAGGCAGCGCATTATCTACCATGTTAACATTGAAGGGGCCAACAAAATCAAATAAGTAGCTGAGCAAAAAATCAAAGCTATACCAAGGGCAGTGCTGTCCTGATTGATTTTATACTAAAATTATATCACTTAGCAGGGCTGAAACAGACAGAGTACTCGGTTACGACTGTCCTAATAATGAGATCATTACCAGCACTATGAACTACTCTACATGATTGCTATCATGACAAGAAGGGGAAATTTTCATTACACACTTTGTGAGATAATGGAAGTTGATGAGTCAATTTTGACAAAGACATAAAATTGTGATGATTGAATCGGGCTGACAAACAATCAACAATCTATTCCACTGGAATTCGGTCATAATATGTGACACTGTAATCCATCTGCCTCTTAATTTAGTTTTGTAAAATACGAGACCAGTAGCCAGAATTTGAAAACTTCTTTTTCAAAACTCAACACTAGCATTTAGTCATTGTGACTAAAATTGAAGCATTTCTATACATTTGCCACGTTGTGCTACAACCAAAGTTGCAACTTTTTCACAAGCTTAAGAAACTAGCTGTTGATTTTGAGGTATTGGACCTGTTGTATAATAGTAACTAAACTTACATCAATATGACATTCTATTTTCATTGGCGTGGGAGCCTGTAGCTGAATAAGATACACTGTAATTAGAGAATACAATCCTTGTTAGAAAAACAAGCGGGATGAATTGGTAAAACACAGCAGCTCAGCATTGTGGTAGACGGCCAATCAAAATGTTTGTGAGTCTTAACTTGAACTTTATATAACAGCAAGTGACGGTGGCCAACAGATATGAGTCAGATTGCCAGCATGAAGCAGTGGGACTTCCTTATTTCAGAGATGATAACGATATTAACTTTATTGAGTAATACACTTATCAATGTTGGTTGACCTTGTGTTTCTAGCAAGTGGAACCTGGGCCAAAGAGTCAACAACAGCCACAATTATTGTTGTATGAAATGATAAAAAATAATAAACTCATGCTGGTCAGGTCTGTAACTAGCAACACCGTGTAATGAATGAGTAGTAGCCTAGTTTGTAAACTTACAGTCTCTCTTCCACTGGTGCATCACATGCAGAGGATCTAAAAGTAGAAACAGATACTGATAACATACAGACTTACAAGTTTGATATATACAAGAAAAATATTTATCCATATGAATGATTTTAAATTATCATAGTAGGCCTACAAAATTACACGGCAAGTTCAGGCAAACAAAACAAACATCATCAGTGTATCCTGTCTGTCGAACAACACTACTAGAGTATTGAACATGTCTTTGCAGGACCGAAATATCTAGATCTGCTGTTTTTTGTGCTTGGGCATAATGAACTACGATCTGCCTTTGGCATAGCAGTTGTTTAAATGTGGTCGGAAATGCCATTATTATGGAAAAGCAAAAAACAACCAAATTATATAGATGGCATGAGCATGCCTTTACAAGTTGTCAAAGAGAAGTACTTTTGATCGTGAACTTTCTCTTTTGGACTATTGCTAATTAGAAATTGATCATAAAATTCCATATGGAGTTCAACAGCTCAACACCATCTCTTTGGTGGCAAAAGTTAGTGAAATCATAGCACACAGCACATTTACTGCATTACTCTGATGAGCAATCAAATCTGGCTGTTCATGGCATATCCATATCCTTTTTGGAAGACCTAAGAAAAAGTTGAAGGTCTATAATCTGGAGAGGAGGATTGGAGCTTGTTTGAGACTGTGTTAAGTTTGGGACATCACATATGATAAGAATCATTGGCCTACCTTGCAATATCGGTAACATCAAGATATTTTATTCGGATTACAGACCTAGTACAGTACAGGACTGGTACCTGGTATACTACTTCAAAGGTCCCAAAGTAGCTGTCACTACGTTGGTCGTGGGTTTCCGAGCATGTACTTAGTAGCCAAATCACAATATTGACCACTGATTGATACTGAAGTTAACCAAGTACATTGCCTGCCAGCTCCAGGAGCCCACGGGGGAGTAAATCTATGCATGAGACACAGTTTGGTTGATGATGACAACACTGGCCTATTATTTTTATGCTTCTTGGGAAGCAGTCAGTTGGCGAGTAGATGAGACACATAGTAGCCGAGGCCTGACATCATTGATATCACCAGGCCGCGTGTCTGACCATTGTCTACTGAAGACCACACCGCCATATCATTTTAGGCTAGTAATTATTAGTCCACCTAGTGCAAACTAAAACAACCAACTAAATTTCCAAGTAATGTCAATCACTAACTCTTGAGACACACAGAGAGAAAGATATATTTAACAACTTAACTGCTTTGCTAGACATAAACACTACCCTAGGCTATGCCTCACCCCTCAGCTTTACACACTCTGAATCATTTCATCCAGGTATGGTATAGTCCTGAATGGATCATGGATGGATGGTTATGGTCTTGGACTTGGAGTGGACTTGGTCAGACACAGAGTCAGAGACTGAGAGACAGAATTAGGATTTCAAACTGCTTCCAGCTCCAAGTAATTGAGGAGTGTTAGTATATACTTGAAAGCATCAATCAGCCATTTATCAAAAGTCTCAATTATTTCAGAGACTTTTTGCTGGATCATTCATGAATTAACATAGTTAATTATTTATTTGATTTTAAAATCAAATTAAAAGTACAAAATAGAATTGCCTCAACTTGATTCAATCACTATCATCTATCTGAGTAATCTCTATTCTAAAAACTCCCTCTGGCCCTCTCTAATATTATACTTACCAGCTCCTGGTGGTTGCAACATGTTTCAGTATTCGCAGATAAACACAGAAATGCTGATAAATGTTCTGAAATTAATCTACATGCTGCATTGATTGCTTATTTTATCAAACTTCCTTGCAATTGGAGATGATCCCTCAATTTCCCATAACTTCAACTAGTTGATACTATTAAGTCGCCAAGCATTCTTCCTGCTAAATCAGGAAACAGAATCATCAGTATGATATATATCGCCACACAGAAAATAATATAAAGAGAGGATAACTCGAACTCTTTTGTAGTTGGACAACTCCTTATGGACTAATATTTGTAGGTGAATGCAGAGAGGCACCCTCGTCTCCCTGCAAATTGCTAATCTGCAGCCGTTGCGATCCTCCTAGATAATATTGAATTGGAAATTACTTATAATGATAACATATTAAATTAAACTTTTGTTTTGTATGTGTGTGTTGTGTATGTTGTCGCTGTTTATCAGCCCAATGCAAGCACGGTGCTGTTTCTCTTAACAATAAAGCCTAAAGCAGTTTTTGTTTGTTTGACCCGAAGGCTTTTCTCTGGATTATCCTACGTTACTATAGCCGCCATAATGACCATCTTTCACTAAGGGTCACCTGATTTTTGCAAGGACCACAAATCAGTGCTTGAATCAAGGGGATGAATCAGAAAGCAAGTTATTTAAATTGGTATGACTACCGAGCAATGGGTATTAAAAAGTTCAGGATTGAGTTGAGGGTTGAAGTCTCATATTAAGCAGCATTAAATTGAAAGGAGTGATTACGGGAATATTATCCCTTAAAATTATTTCTACAAAGTGTTGTTTATGTTTAATTATGAAGGATAAAAAGTCAAAACGATAAGAAATGTTTGTACAAGAGGTGTACAAGAAGAAGCATCATGGAAGGTGGAAGATGGAAGGATAATGAGGAATAGCTATTACAATCAAATAGTAGCTTTATCAAAAATTGTGTGGACAATGATTATTGGCAATAGAAATAGTTATAGAAAACTGTTGCCAGTATTCAAGCATATAACTATAGCGTTGCAAACCAAAGACTAAATTATGTACTAGTAAATTGTGCACCAATGTAGTAGTTAGGTCAACGGGAGATGTTGTTGAAATGTCTCTTTTAGGTTCAGGTCAGCTTGCGCAAACTGGAAGGATAAGAAACAACCAAGTTTGAGCAGCTGCCCAGGGCCTTAAGAATCTCTGGATTCCCCAGAGCAAGAACCCTGGCCCCCATCTCTGAAATGGCAATTTAGGGTTTGTTATTCAGCGCAACCAACCTACATACACACACATGTACACAACACACACAACGCACACAATGCACACAACACACACAACACACACACAGGAATACTAATTAATTAATGATTGTTAATGAAATAAATAGTAATACTGAGGAGGAACCTATAGAGTAGATGAAGGCTGAGGAGTGAGAGAGAGAGGGAGGGAGAGCAGATGCCATAAAAAAAAAGAAATTTTTCTATTGTTATTAATTCGAATGGCTACCCCTTCCTAATGCTAATCGACATGTAGATTGTCGGTCAGTTTGTGAAAATTGGCGTAGCTTTCACAGACGTAAGAGAAAAATTTTTGGTTGATGAAGGTAGTAGAGTGAGAGAGCGTGTGAAAATAAAAAAAAATAAAAACTTAATAAATATTTTAATTCCCTTCCTTTTCTAATGCTAACTTTCATAACTAATTTTTTACGGCTAAATACCATGTACACTGTTTTGAGAAAATTGATGTTGTTTTCACAGGCGCAGAGTCAGTGTGACATAAAGTTAATAATTGCTAAGTCCGTGATGTTGTTGATTAACGTGGCAGCCTTTCGTATGTGATGAAACGAAAAACAGACGTTTGTAAGTTGAAGCGGCAACGGTTTTCTGAATCGTAATTTGTTTATGTGCGTCGAAACAATAATCTGTTGGTCCGGAAGATTTTTAAGAAAAGATGAAACAGCAATTGTAATGTTGTCAATACCCTGTCATTAGGAAGTCTGGTGTTTCTTTTCTAAGTGGAACTTTGTAGTTTAAAGTTGGAGGTTTACTTTTGTAAACATAATCAAACAATAACATGAGCAGCAAATAAATATGTTTGACAAAAAAAGTTTGGAATTGTTTATTCATGGCACAGCAGTCAACAAGGAGTCAAGGACAACATAGACATGATACACAACATAAACATTAACATGAAACACACAACATTGACAACAGCAATTACAGCAATAATAATGAGACGTAAATAATCAAGTGTTCTAAATATTGGCATCGTTACAGACAACACAAGCATTGCATTTTTTACTTCCAAGAATGAATTACCCAAGATAACTGCTCACTAAGTTGCTCATGAGGTGGCCTACTCGGTTGCTCAAAAGGTTGCCTACACTTTACATGGTTCAAGGGATGCCTACTTTTTTCAGCTGTGCACGCTGTTCACAAAGTTCAAGTTTACAGATACACTCAATACAAGCATTGCTTTTGCACGTCCAAGATTTGTCAATTACTCAAGATGATAACTCACTAGGTTGCTCACATGGTTGCCTACACCGTTGCCCAGACGGTTCAACCACTTTATGTGGTTCAAGGGTAGCCTAGTTTTTTCAGCTGTGCACGCTGTTCGCAGAGTTCAAGTTTATGGATACACTCAATACAAGCATTGCATTTTTACTTTCATGATTTATCATTTACTCAAGATGATTGCTACACACCGTTGCCCAGACGGTTCAACCACTTTAAATGGGTCAAGGGAAGCCTACTTTTACAGCTATGCACGCTGTTCGCAAAGTTCAAGTTAACAAGCACAAATCAATCAATATAAGGTATGATTACCCATAACCTGATGATGCCTTTCACTTCAGCTGGCCCTGTAGTGTACTAGTAGGTGATGGAGAGCCCTGCGATCCACAGCGTTGCGATGCTGCTACCCATAGTGTGTCCCGATCCAGACGAGCCGTCAGGTCCTGACTTTGCAGAGAGAAGTAGTCAAGATACCATCCAAGCTGAGTGCTGAGAGCTGGATCTGCGTTTCCACTGGCGATAGCTAAACATGCGTGGGGTGTCCCTCAGGCACTTCTTAAAAATCGCTGTACCATACCTAACTATACATTTTCAGTGACGTATACCAAAATATACTAAACATAAACAAGCATGTCATAACACCTTATGTTAATTATAAACTACTACTTCTACTATTACTTTCTACAGTCTAATGTCTACTAATGCCGGCTACTAGCTATCCTACTTCATGTGTCTAATCTAACTCAGAGTTGGTGAGGGTCCTACTTCATGAGCCTATACCCTCGTCTAACGTAGCAGTGGTAAGAGTCCTACTTCATGAGCCTAAACCCTAGCAAACTACTAAAGTTCAAAATTATAATTATTTTATTGTACTTAGAATAATAATAATGACCGTAAGCAAAATCTAATGGCAATGCAGTGACATAATATGCAAGGAGTGAAAACCTATAAATTGAGATCACATGATGATGCAGTTTTGTTTTTTGCAGAATGTTCATTGAATGAGTGTTTTTATGTAAGTTTTTTGCATGTTGTTTTTGGTGTTATTTGGCAGATGGTGGATTGTTACCGTTTTTGACAGGTCAGATGTTATGGGTTGGGTTTTACAAGTCGATTTTTACGAGTTGACTTTTACGAGTCATTTTTTATGGGTCGGTTTTTACGGGTCGGTTTTTACGGGTCGGTTTTTGCGGGTCGGTTTTTATGGGTTGGAATAAACGAGTCGATATTTATGTGTCGGTTTTGTAGAGTTGGTTTTTTACAGGTCGGTTTTTAGTGGCTGATTTTTAATGGGTTGCTTTGGTTGTTCTTGAGGGTAAGATTTTCTGTTTATTTCATTGTCAATTTTATAATAATATATTTTGTAACCATTATAAGTTCAGGTATGTTTATTGTACAGATCTTTCAAACTGAGTGTTTTGGAGCATGAAGTATTTGTTTATACAATATAAAGACTTTGAAAAGTCAAAAAGTTAGTATTGAACAACTACTTATACTATTATTTTCTATTGTCTAACTTATACATTTTGCCGGAGAATAGCTGTACTATATACTAATCTAATCAAGAGTCCTAATTTCACATGTCTAATTCTAAATTATCATAAGTCCCACTTCATGTGCCTAATCTATCTTGGGGTTGATTCTAAATCTGAAACTATCTTAGCATTGTTGAGTCCTACTACATGAGCCTAAACCCCAAATAATAATAATTAATATAAGCAAAAACTGATTGCAATGTGATAACATGATATGCAAGGAGTGATTGCTGTTTTTTTGCAGATTGTGCACTGGGAGAGGTCTTATATTTAATTGTATGTTGTTTTTTGTTGATATTGTGCAGGTGATTTATTCTAACGTGTTGTTTTATGCAGGGGGAGGGGGAGGGGGAATTATGATCTTTATGCTGGTTTTTAATGAATGAATGTAGCTATGTAATCATACATCCTCAGTGTCAGTCAGTCATGTCAAGATAATTGTACAGATTATTCTTAAATATTCAAAAGCTATAAAAATATCTTATTAAAGAGATGAAAAATATATGCCAAAAGATTTGAAGAAACTTTGAAAATCTGATAAATGAAGAGTGGAAGGGTCAATTACAGAACAAGTCTGTTTACTCTGGACTACAGGTCGATAAAGGTCGGGACTTGTGGGTATAAAGGCGCCTCAATACCCCCAGGCCTCACACCTCCATTCCTCCAAACCAGAGTTAGCAAACTTGTACTAAGCCTCCAGCACATATTACAATTCTCCGGCTGTGTGAATGTTAGTGTGAGTGAGTTATCGAGTTAGTGTGTTATATTAAGTGTTAGTGAGATCACAACAGCGGGTGAACAGTCATATGGCTGAATGCTTTGAAATCTAATTTTGACTTGTTTACAGTGCCTGAAAGCATGGCATCTTAACTATCAACTATCAAATGAGTGAGAGCTTTGCAATTGAGGGATATTGGTTATACGAATAATTTTATATTCAGTATTAGCTTATCGAGTGCCTAACACCAGCATTAAAAGTTTTCAAGCGTTATAAAATGAGTGATAGTTCAAATTGCATAAAACTTATTAACTTGAATTTGGAATGTGTTTACAGTCATTCAGTCAGTCAGTGAGTCAGTCAAAGGATGATGAATATTACAGCTACCACAAATTCAAGGAATGAGATTACAATTTTGCCCTCTTATCTACTGCTTTTAACAACCTTCCTCAACATGTGCGTTCATTGACAACAATACATACATTTAAATTGGCACTGTCAAACCATTTGGCTTGAGTTTTGTTCCCTTAATTTTATTACGGTTGTTTTTTGCACATCAGGGAAAACAACTTCAAATGATGGTGGATACAATAAAATGTATTATCTTGTCATAATGCCCTGGTTTGTTTGCTTTTCAGTAGATATAGATGTGTAATCAACCTTTTTTAATTCTGATGCCTGTCACTCAACACTAATAATAATAAAGGGTAGTGTAAAATACGTTTTTAATCTGACCTGTTTTTGTTTTTCGCTTTTTGATTTCGTTTTTGTCGTTACCGTCGGTTCGTGTCGTTTATTATCAATTTTTGTCGTTTGCTGTTGCCTAAGTTGAAGTTTTCCATTGCCATCACCAACAGTGAGTAAGGTTGTCGATGAGATCCAATGATGTTCTTTGCTGAGATCCTTTGAGGTCCGCTGATGTTGTCTGTCTGATGTCCGCTGCCAATCCTGTCTGAAGTTCATCTTGTCCTCTTTCCTCCAGCTTTGCCTGAAATCATAAATGGAAACAAAGGATAAATTATTGCCATAAGGCTCTGGAGAGATTTGCTTTATACACTGATACAGACACATATATTACATAATGGTATAAAGATCAATCCTCCCCAAATAAAAAATTTGTGAAAAACCAATCATGATGTTTGAGATGTTTTGTTACTGTTACAGATCACAACTTGTGAGACATTATTATAAGGAGTATTGTGCATATTGATATAAAGAACACAACTCTGCACAGCTACGGTTGCAAGCCGGCTGTGTTAAACAAGCAGTCATGTCAAGCGCAATCATATCTATCAGAGCCCGCAATATTACAATAATGCTGACTGCTTGGCAGCAGTGAAAGGCTTCATTACAAACAAACAAATTTATTGCCTTCACGTTTGACAGATGGAATGGAAAATAATCTCAAATTCAAACTGATTTCCTTGTAATCAAATCGAAAAGCTTCACTTTTATTTTTCTAATCCAAAAGATAACTATTCTTTTGGTGTAAACAATTTTATAGGTAATGGTGACAATTGAACACAATATGAGACAAGGCGAGGCCAACAAACAAAACACTGAAACGGGTTATAGTGACAGCTGTGCAAGCTTCTCCCGTATTAATATAACACTTTAAAAATCTAGAGAGAGACTCTAATTTTGAGAATTTAGGATATTGCATAGATGGCTTTAGATTAGGTTTGATCCAATCCGACTGAAATTGGCGCAGATCCATCTCTAGCAACAGGAAACTTACTAGTAGAGATGGGCAGAGTGACAGTGTCTGAGGAAACAACTCGAAACAGGCTCAAAGTAGGCTACAATGGCATGCTGGATTCAACTATTAAATCAATTCTGTAGAAACCCTTGGTTTTTGTTCAAACCCAAGACCCAAGACCAACGGGAACATGTGAGTCGCAACCACTTGTTTTATCTTATTCAAAATTGAAACTCGAGCAGCAATTAGGCAGCTGCTCAAAATAAGCAAACAGGTGATAACATATCAAACTCACCATAGCTGTCTGTGGTGCTTCTCTCCGGCCCAATCTGTCCAAGCAGCGTCTGGATCAGAAGAGCAACCCGTTTGGTCTCAACCTAAACTTTTATACCGGTGAGTAAATAAGTTTGAAAAGTAGTATTCTACAGGATTACCCAACTATAATACCTAATTATCTACTAAGATTTTACTGGTGAGATGATTGCTGGCTATCTCTCAAAATGACTGATGCCAGCACTCAGGCGTAATTTTCTTAAAATTAGAGCAAGCTGCAAGCTTATAGCTTTTTTCCGTATATACATCAATTTGTACCATTATCCAGTGTCAAAATCTAAAATGGTGCAGTTGGTTCATCAATCACAAAAGAAGGTTTGTATTCGAAAAATTATACTCGCTCAAATCAGCATTATTTCATCATTTTCCGCGGCCATTTTGGAAACAGCTGAGATGAGTCCTGGCTAACAAAGCTATTATCAGGAAAGCAACAGGAGAACCTATTAAATTAGACATAGACAAGATGAGATTGCTGTAAATTGGACATCTCTATCATGGACAAAACACAAAGCTCCATTAGACAGCGCTTTCTTAGCCATGTCAGTCTTTAAAAACGCTCTTGACCATCCTGTTACACAACATGGGCACATGCTCACAGAATGCCTTTACCTAGATTATCACTGATAATATTCCAAGGCAGAGCCTAAATAAATTTAATATCTTATCATGAAGACATAAAAATTTATAAAAAGTGTATAAAGGTTGAAAGTTAAAAAAATGTATGATACTAGTCATAAAAACAATAATGGATTGATACTGATTATCTTAGTATACCAGTCATACACAAGATTCCTCCAAGATCTGAATACCATATAGCCCTAGTACCATTCATATAAACAGGACTTTTTAGCGACTTATGTGGGGTCGTATCACTCAAACCTATGTCCTCACAATCCTTCCATATAATTTATAAATCTCCACAAAACTAGTTAAAAATTCCTCACATATAGTTACAATTTGGAGCATGTCTTTCTTCAGCTGTTCCTGATTTTAGATTGTAGGGCCACATTAGGTTATGTTGGTATCATATCTATGTTTGGTATACCTATGTAAATTATTTCATTGCCCCTGTGAAATATTTTATTTTATTGGATTTTCAGCTCCCGTAGGAGCCTCCATAAATTGCACGTGCCGACGGTATTTCACGTCGTCAGTGCAGGGTATTGGTATAAGTTTTCAACTAGCAATAACCACGCCTCCGATAAACGTCACTGGCTATGGTACCGCCGCTGCGCAGAGATAATTGTGTGTACACACATATTATCATCCTACTCAAAGAAATTTACAAGTTGGTGAGTGTGTTCAACAATTATAAGAATGTTGAAGATCATTTTGGTTATGTCATTATCTGACCATATTTTGCTATGTGGGCGAGGTCGATGACTGACCAGTTTGAAAAGTCATTCAATGTGATATCTTGGCCATATATTTAGGAATAGTTCTTACGTATGGCAAACTAGTTACAGTATTACCCAGGATGCAAGTTTGTGGATTTCCCAAATGAGGTAATTATAAATAATTGTCACTGGTGAATGCACCAGTGGTTAGGAATTGTGTTGAATCAATGAAGCTAAGTGAATACTCTAGCATTGACTTCATCATTTGGATTCTGAAAAAAGAATTTTCTACCAGATTTATATTGGAGTTTCCAGAGTGAATTGAGTTTTATCTTCATTTAATACCTTCTTTAAGTATTGTAAATAACAGCTAAAAACCACTTAATGTATTTTGGTTTAGGACCTTGATAAATTAATGTTCAGGAAGAAAATGTTCTCTGGATTTTATAATTTGCCTTTGCCTTTTCATTAGAATGGCGGAACACTCAAAAATTGACATAAATCAATTCAAAACTGGTCAATGTTCATATTTCAAACCACGTCATTCAAAAGTTTTGTGTAAGATTGCTATATTCATATATGCTAATATCGTCATCCTCCAGGGCATTACTTATTATTATTATTATTTTGAGTGATAACCACAAATGGAAGTTGTGCCCTCATGGAATAAAAGTGGACAGCTGAGTAGGAGTAGAGGTAACTTATGACAATAATATGACATAGTATACCAGTCCTGAATACCTTTGCCTTCTGTTTCATTTTAGATAAGGTGAATCAGTACAAAACAAAATAATCCTTAGTTACAATGACTTTCATTGATATACTTCAGTTACATGAGTTGAAACAAAACAAATTTTATACTGTGAAGTTTCGTAACACTGCATAGAAAGCAGTCATCTCCTCGATAAGTTGATTACGGTTACTGACCGGTCTCAATCTACGTTACTAACAGTGTCAAGATTGAGACTGGCACATGGAGAATTGTTTATAGATTGGTTGGAATTTTCAGCTCCCGTAGGAGCCTCCATAAATTGCACGTGCCGACGGTATTTCACGTCGTCAGTGCAGGGTATTGGTGTAAGTTTTCAACTAGCAATAACCACACCTCCGATAAACGTCACTGGCTATGGTACCGCCGCTGCGCAAAGATAATTAGTAACCATACTATAATATGATCCCACCAAAAGAAAATTCCTTGTTGGTGAGTGTGTTCAACAATTTTAAAGCTGTCCAAGGTTACAAAGGTAATTTATTTTATTATCTTACAATGCCTAGTTGTGTTAGTAAAATTGAAGGCAATCACCAGATCGAAAAAAAAAACTAGAGTATCACCTCAGCAATGTATTTTGAAATAGTTTCCAAATGCAAAACTAGTCAAATCTCACAGGATGCAAAATTGTGGATTTCCCATTTATGGTATTTAGAAGTAATTGGAACCACAATAATTATAACAATTATTATAATTAGTTCTCTTTTAATTATGGTGGGTAAGGTTGCTGGACTAATAAATCAGCCATGAGTATAATTTCCAATTGATAATCAGTTCACGTTCCCAGGATGCAATTCTTTTAGGATTTCCTAAAGAGGAAGACGAAGAACTTCGCCAGTAACTCTTATGAAACAACGAAAAGGCTGGTCACTATGGTCTCATGTATTAAAGGTCACCAAGGAATATGTTTGATTCAAAATTAGAGACTGATGACCTTTTTTTGCCTTCGGATAGATTTTTGTTGTGTAAGTAACGCTGAAAATGTGCGCCATTTTAATTGTAGGTAAAGTAGCACCCTGCATGTAAGATTTATATCCTCGTGAGCTACTGCCAATAACCTTAAAATGTGTTGGCGGAAGAGCTTGGCTGGTAAACAACATGCAGTAGAACTGTCATATAACCTTAAGCTAGATCTAGGGCATTATGATTCTTGATAAATAACAGAAATAATATGACATTTGAGATTTGATGCTTTGCTTTGAATCTGCGTCAATAATGTATGCATGAAGCTAACCCAGCAAAAGTTTACAATGAAGTACCAGTAGTTTTTCTGTCATGCGTAGCGTATGATGAGAGAACTGCAAGCTCTCTACAATTATTGTATTTGAATCAAATCTTGCAAGTTATCAAACTTGAATTATTTTGAATGATGGGTAGTGAAACATGTACATGGGGTGTTTCAGCCAGGAGCGCTCGGAGATTAACGCAAAGCCTAACTGCTAACTCTACCAATGGAGCAGGTAATCATCACATCTTTGTCTTTATTAAGCACAATCATAACCATCCCGGCATTATTTTGATAAAGTGTGGTTACTTATCTTTGAATTGCTACCCTAGAGGAGTAAGTAATCTGAGAAAGACTTTAGTTTAGATAGCTACCTCCAGTTTAAGGTGGCTAACAAGAGAGTTCATAAGCAAACTGAGTAAAGTTGTGTGCAAAGAGGCAAAATTTTATGCTCATGTAATTTACCTTCCTTTACCTTCCTTACCATCCATACCTGTTATGATATTTTGTATTAGGTGTTATGGAAAAGACCTTTCTGAAAGGTGAGCGAGCCAAACAAAGGCTTCATGATATAATAGCAAAACAGATCATGGGGAAAGGTAAAGATGGCGTTAAACACCCTGCAGCACAGCAGAGCAGAACTTTTGTAACTCCAAGAACAAAGAGTACACACAGGCCAACACTCACTCGTAAGTATGATATGAAAATCTAGTCATTATCTAGATTGAATGTGTAGGTTGCAATATCATTCAAAAAGTTCCATTATCAGTACCATTTTTTGAGATTTTGAAGGAGTGTGCATTACGATTTGACTTAATATTACATACCAAATACCAGCTGGACACAATGGACATAAAGCTGTGCACCAATTTCCAATAGGTGAAGCGTGTTTAGACACTATCAAGTAAAACCTCAGTTTTCATAATCTTTTGCGAATCAGCCTGTGGCAACAAAAACGTGAGATAGACTCATACTGTGTCCCATGCGAAGTGTTATATTTATAATAATCTTTGTGTGGAGGTCTATTGGAAACAAAGCCAAAGCAGTTAAAAGTCTCCAGAAGATGCGAAACATCCGGTGGTATTAAATTGTGGCTTTATGGTATTAGAAATAGATTTTTGAGCTACAGCCATTTTTGCATGTTCACGCTGTTTTCAATCAGTATAAATCATTTATCATATCTCATTTTCCAGAGGAACAGTTTGACCTTTCACACTATCAGCAAAGCCCGTGTTCCAGTACGCCTACTTCCCCAAAGACCAATCTTAAATTAAAAAAAACCCATCTCATGAAGCAGCGTGGATCTCTTCACAGTCTGAAATGTAAGTAAATAATAGAAGAGACTTACCTTTATGAGGTCAGTGGAATTAGGACAACCAATTATGACTGATCTAATCCATGAATGCAGATAACAAGACTCTAAATACTAAATACTAAATACCTGCATGTGAAACCCGCTGCCATGTTTGCTTTTCAAGTTTTTCTGCTCAATGGCTTACACATTATCTACACTGTTTGTGGGTTGTTTTCAGCATGGAAAGGAGAAGAATCCCCATCATCCTCCCCGAGTACAAACTTACAGCGGAAGAAATTCAGAAGCGAAGGAGATATCTTGGCGCAGTTACCGTCAGAGTCTCGGAAAAAAAATAAATCAACTGTCAATTCACAAGAAGTTGTCAGGCGGATAGTTGATATTTTTAAGAAGAAGAAATAGATGTGAAACTTCATTTTCATTTATCTAGAACAATATACATGCTTATGAAAGCATCCCAGTATTTTTATGCCAATGTTTTTTTTTTGTATTTTAGCTTTGTGCCTCCTAGAAAGTGATAAATTTATGTCAATTGTTTTAGTACCATTGTGTCAGAAAATATTTCCTCCATATTTCTGCTGTTTGGCTGATTTTTATATTATTATCATAATTACTCTCTAACTCCCATGTGATTTCAACATAACTGTGACAGCTGCGGCATTTGAACTTGTTTTCTCAACAGGTATATGAAAAATATTATGAAATCAATCTAAGATCATCAGATATGGGTCATCTAAATCACTTACTGATGCAATTTATTCTTGTAAATATAAATAATTATGGCAACTGCGCTTGCAGCGTGTTTTGATGCCTTAAAAACTCCTACTGGGCAATAATTAATGTCAATGATTGTAATACAAATGTCATCTCGTTCCAGGGCTTGCATTATTTTAGGGTCAGGTCTGAATCATGCAGTCTGTGATAGAATCAAATACCAGAGGCTAAGATCTCCTATATTTTAAGGAAAGGTTACCTGTCTGCACTAGAAGAATGTCAAACGACAATTAAACGATAATTTTTTTAAGTCCTTTTTGCTTGTATTTGAAATAGTTTCATGGACTGATCTCCAGTTATATATCACCTCTTCAGATAAATCCTACCATTCACAGCAAAATGTTTCACAAAATTGAATAAACAGGAAATTTAGCTAAGTCGCTCAGATGATTTGAATGATAAACAATATTAGCCGAGATTAGCAATGAACTTGCTGATCATCATCCATGTTAACTATATAATTTTTATAAGCTAAATAGAAAAAAGTCTTTGAATTTGATTATTTTTCTTCTTTGATTGGTTTTACATTATGATTTGGATCAGCAAACAGTGTTGATATACACCAATATTGCGAAGCTTTGATAAAGCCGCAATCCTGCAATATTTAACATGAATTTATGGATCAGTGGTGAAATACTCAGTATTGCCATTTGTGAAGAAAAATACAGTGAGTCAGTGATATAACACTGTATCAGTAGTAGAATATAGCTAAAATCTTTTAGCTTTCATATTAATATAAAATGACAACCCAGTAACAACCTTCAGAACTTGTGGACCAAATATTGATGTGGAATGCAATCCAGAAACCCTACATAACTAGGCCTATGCTTGATCGAGGAGAAGTGTGGTCTCCTTATGCATGTATCGAAGGCTGCAAATGGTACTGGAATGTATCCTTTTATTTTATTTTACAAATTCAGCTCCCCGTAAGAGCCTCCATAAATTGCACGTGCCGACGGTATTTCACGTCGTCAGTGCAGGGTATTGGTATAAGTTTTCAACTAGCAATTACCATGTCTCTGGCTATCCTGTTTATTAGAGGAACTCGAACGAAAAAAAATTTAACTTATCTGTACTGTATCTTTAGAAACTAGTTTTTATCTTAGGATGTGGTTTTTTATGATGGTAAAAATTCTCTAATAAACTACCTCTGCTTAGCCATTGAAAAAGAAAAAAATTGTGGCTGCTGAAAAAAAGACTAAAAAAGAGCAGAGGTCTTCGGTGACTTGCTTAAGGCATGAGTTGTACTGCGTACTCAACTACTGTCACCAGGACAGGCTACTCCTCTATCAACCTCACCTGCCCTTACATTTTAAGCTACTTTCTTGGACTATTCTCTCGTTGTAGTAGAAGTCACTAAACGCTTTTATTTTCCTTTCTATTTCAATTATCTTATTTTCCCTATCCGCCTTCTCAAAAACTATTTCATGCCTGCTGTTCCCTATCTTCCTATTGCACTCTGCCACATATTCAAGCACATTCTTATATTGATGGTGTTTCCCTCGTCGTTAGGGGTCAAACCTAAGCAGAAAAGGATTTGTTTGTTGTTTTTATCCGTATTAATATGTGTTCCCAGCTTTTTAACAGATTCTAGCATTTTATTTCTTGTCTCCTGAAGGGAACTGCATGATGCAAATACATGTTCTTATGTCTCTGTTTCTGGTTTTATGCAAAATTTACAAGTTGTTATCACTCCTTGTATTTTCCATTTTAAAAGGGTGGCTCCATTTATTATGCCATTCATGGCTGTCTTCCACATAAAGCTGGAGTTTTGTGATGACACTTTATAATTGTTCCATATCTTAATCAATCTGGTTTTCTCAATCTCACTTAACTCTTGGTTTGTATGAATTTTAATTGGTAAGAGATCGCCCTCTCCTGGTTGTTCGACACAAGGCTTATTTTAAGAATGTCTTTAAGTTTTTCGTCTATTAGTACTGTTTGTGCTTTTTTATATTGGTCTAGAAGTTTGAAGCAGTGTGCACTGTTTTTAGTATATGTATGTGGAAACAGAGTTCTTGTTCAGAAAGAAAAAAAATACAAAAAAAGGTCGAGTCTTTGGTGTTCAAAGGACTCTTGTACAGGTAGGCATAGGTTATCCTGAAGGTAAGTTGCCTCACAGTAGGATTTTAGTTCATATAAGCCCATGCCTCCTTTTTCTTTTGCCAGCTCTACGAATTGTCTTTTAATTAATTCTGTTTTCCCTTCTCCGTAGATCAGGGAAAAGGCGAGCTTTTTCATGAGAGCTGTGTGTATTGCACTGGGTAAAAAGGTGTGTGCCATGTAAAATATTATTGGGTACAATATTGTATTAACTATTATGACTTTCCCTTTGATAGTAAAGGGAATAGTCTGAAAGAAGTTTATTTTTCTTTTTAATTTTCGGATGCATTCTAACATATTTATTCTTTCCATTTCTTGGCTGTCGGTATCTTTAAAAATGATTCCACACAATTTTGTTTCATAGACAGCGTACTCGTTGGTTAGTTCCGCTGTACCCAAAGCCAAAAGCTGAGTTTTGGCTCTATTTAACTCGCTGCCTGTAGCCTGCCAGATGTGATCAAAAAAAGGAAAAAATATATTCTACATCGGCGTTATCTTGGCAAAAAAACAGAAGATCGTCTGCATAGGCGGTAACTTTAGCTACATTGTTTATGGTTGAAGAGATACCCCTGAAAGCAGCTTGGCTGTGTATATATAAAAGAAAAGACTCTACATAAATAACGTACAGAGATGGTGAAAGTGGGCACCCTTGTCTTACCCCTCTCTGTAGTTCAATGTCTTCAGAAAGGTGGCCATTTATTTGGACAGAGGTGGTAGTATTCTCGTAAAGTGTTCTAACCACCTTGAGGACTTCAGCATTGAAGTTGAAGCCCTCCATGACCCTGAAAAGAAAGTCCCTGTCTACTAGATCAAAGGCTTTCTTCTGGTCTAGAGACATAAGGATCCCAGCTCGGTTTTTATTTTTGCAGAAGGTGATGACATCCCTTATGAATTATGAATGTTCCTGTCAGGCACTGCGCAAAGCTGCTCTGATGAAATATTAGATTTTAGGAATTCAGAAAAATATACTTTGTTCAGGTATTTGGTGAGGATTTTATAATCAATGTTTAATAGTGGGATCGGTCTATAATCTGATAGTGTTTTACAGTTTGATTTTTTCAAAGTGGCCTTCGTCATGGACTTAGGAACTGTATTTTCGGTGTTTATTTCAGTATAGACAAGATATCAGTATTCAGTATACTGATAACAGTCTAACTATTTCAGTATAGACAAGTATCAATATTCAGTATAGACTTCAATTAATATGTCCTGAATGTCATCAAAATTTTTTTTGTAAAATTCCGCCATTAGACCATCCATGCCTGGAGTTTTGTTATTTTTCATTGACGAGACTATGTGTTTTAGCGTTCCCTATTTATAACAAACTCGTTGTTTTCCTGCCCTTTAGGTGACACTCGGTGCAGGATCAGAGTTTGAAAATGTGGATTGCATTGTTTAAATCTTTATAGAAAGATTCAAAAACTCTGGTTATATTGGTATTATCTGTGAAGTTTAGATTGGTATGCGGATCGGTTATTTTTTTAATATCTTTTTTAAACTTGTCTTTCTTTAAGTCTCTCGTAGAAAAAAGAGGAGCACTTTTCGTCATGCAAGTCTGCCTCTACCCTGGATCTTACAAAAAAAGATTTTAATTTCTTGTCATAAAGTTCTTCAAGTTCTCTTTTAAGGTGTATTATTTCGTTCAGATCGGTTTCTATTTCTAAGCGCTGTGTTTAATTGTTACCTTTTTAATTCTCTCTTTAATGTCGTCCCACCATTGCCGACTGTTTTAAAAGTGAGGCGTAGTGATCTGCAATCCTCTATTAGGTTTTTAATTAAGTTAATGTAAACGTCATCTTGTAGTATTAAATTATTAAGTTTCCAAAAGGATTTACCATGGGCAATTAAGCTTGTATTGAACTTTATCAAACAGTGTAGAATCTTATGATCGGAATATGGAAAAAATCAGATGCAATAGAAAATGCACAATCTGACGCTGACGCTGACGCAGCACTACCCGAAAACCAGGTAAATTCGTTTTTTAAAGCTCCTGGTGGTCTTCTGTATGGATCAGAGCAACCGAAAGATGTATATAGTGATTCTAACTCAGAAGAGCCTACCAGGACCTCTCCTCTGGTATGAGCCAAGGTGTCGTAATGAATTGAGCTCACGCAATTCATATCCCCAGCAATGATATTCATTTTGGCAAAGAAAAAAAAGGTGGAAGTGTAGTTGAAACAAAAATCTTCCTGTCCGCTGGTATATTTGGTGCGTAAACACAGATAACTCTGATTTGTTTGTTGTCAAAAGAAAAGTCTACCTGCTATGCCTCGGACGTTTAAAGAAGATACTCTAAGTACCTCGGCCATATATGGATTGAAGAAGGAGTTGTTTAGTTTATGAAAGCTTTAAAGAAGGCTGAGGAGAAACCTCCAGAAAAAAAAGAGGGAGCTCTGAGGGGTATTTTAAGTGGAGGGTGGACCGGGAAAAAAAAATTCAGTCATCTGTCGCCGCGTTTGGCTTTTTCTTTAGTTCCGTGACCCCCTTTTCCCCCTCCCCATCCAGAACAGAGGATGTCCTTTTGGCATTGTTGTTAGTGATGTTATCGCTATCTATGTCAAACTGCAAAGAATCATTTTCGAAAGACTCATCAGAAGAGAGGATAACTTCCTCTGTCCCTGCTGCCTGGGTGGACTCAATCGACTGGGACTGGGAGGTGGAGCTGGCGGCTGCCAGGCTCGCCCATACGTTGGGTTCGGGTAGTGAATCTGGTCTCGACTCTGCTGGTTGTGGGTTAGGACTAGAGTTAGCTTTAGATTTTGAGTTAGGGTTAGAATCGAAATAGTTCCTGTTTAAAGGTGTCATATGGCCTATGGCCGGAAGCTTTTGTTTACTTGATTCTTTTTTGGTCCATGATTTGTTTAAAGCGACTGTACTGTCTTTGTCCAAAAGATCACAAAAGTCATAGCTATGACAGTCCCTAGCGATATGGGCTGTGGATTGCCACTTAAAGCAAGTTCTGACCTGGTCTCGATACGCGATCCTGAACACTGATTTGTCAAACCTGACCGACCCTGGAGTTATTAACCCCTTCTTGGGCTCTATGACAAATTGTCTCACACCATTCTCAATGGTAGAGAACTCTTTGAACCTCATCTGCCTACCCTTTAAAACTTTGCCGTATGTGGACACAGCTGCCCACATAGCCTCATCAGGGACCAAAGAGTGACCCTCACCAAACTGAGGGGAAATAGTTAGAAGCAGCTCCTACTTGAGCTCTGACCGAATATTCCACTCAACAGGAGCATTGGCAAGGAATTCCGACAAACTGGTCTGATCAATAAAACTGACTAACAGAATTAAGGTAGATTGTGTCGATCAAATGCAATTTGTTTTGTGTGTAGGAAGAACAGAATCGTGTATTTGTGGTTACATATTTATGAATATTCGAAAGTTGTTGTTGAGAATGTTGAAAATTCAGTGTAACAGATTAGATAGATTTATTATTTTTCACCTTGTTACTGTCAACATAACGATCCTCCCAGAATGCATTAAGTGGAATTTCCAAGTTTGCCTAGCATCTGTCAAACCTGTCATTAAAATAATTATGTATAATTAAGTTATAATTGCGTTTAATTATTTTAATTCCAGGTTATGAATTTGTATAGATTAATAGGTGATAGTTTTCTTACTAATGCGCCAGACATGACAATTAACTGTACTTTTGATATTGCTCAAGGTTCTTGCTGCCTTCATGTATATCTGTGCAGCTTTAGTACAGTGGCGGCGCAGTATAATATTTTCAGTGGTCCATACAGTCTATTTACAAGGTCATTCATTGTTCACAGTGTGGTTGATAAGATATCTGCATAATATTTAATTGTGCAGTGCAGTGCAGTTTAGCACTTCCCTTATGGTTCGGCGAAAGAATTATGGTATCATCTTGTCAGATATTTAAGCATTCTCAATCATATCCATATGTTATAAACTAGACATGCCTCAATAGATGATTTGAAAATATTGAAACTACACACAGAAGTCTGTTGGGTTATATATAGAAACTGAGGGAAACCAATGATGGAACACAAAACTAATTTAGAATTTACTTGATTCTAGTAGTTACAATAACTCTTTCTACTATACCAGATATCAACATGGGAGTTGTTTGTCAAGTTGACATGATATGACAACTCCTGGAAACCTATTTTCTTGTTTCTGTCCCAGCATCACAGCAAGAAGTTAGCCGAGTTGCTTGCTGAATATTGTAGATTTGTATTTTCAAATTGTATCTTCCCATATTGTTAGCTTTGATAGTGCCTTTTACTTCTTTACCATCAACTATTTAAACCAGTTTTGTAAACTGATCTCCAGATATGACCCATTTCTGATAAATGCTACCATTCACTGCAAAATATTTAACACCATTGCAACGTTTTGGTAAGAAAGTTAGCAAAGCCGGTCAGATGACGAAAATGATGATCAAGATTAGCCAAGATTAGCAATGGTCTTGCTAAATTATCATTCATGTTAGCTATATAACTTTTTACGAATTTAATAGAAAAACACTTTGAATTCGATTATTCTTCTTCTTTGCTTGGTTTTACATCGTGATTTGGATCAGCATATGTTGATAAGTTGATATACACCAATATTGGAAACTTTTGATATAGCCGCAACCCTGCAATCTTCAATATGAGTTTATGGTTCAGTGGTAAAAAACTCAGCGTGGCTATTTGTGAAGAAAATTCAGTATGTCTGTCAAATAACTCTATGTCAGTAATTGAATCTAGCTAAAATAATTTATATTGGCATTGATTGACAACCCAGTAACAACCTTCAGAACTTGTGAACCAAATAATGATCGAGGTCAGGTGTGTTCTCCTTTGCATGAATACGTATCAAGGGCTGCAAGTGTTACTGGAATGCGTTACTTTTGTTTTCTTTTACATGTTCAGCTCCCGTAGGAGCCTCCATAAATTGCACGTGCCGACGGTATTTCACGTCGTTAGTGCAGGGTATTGGTATAAGTTTTCAACTAGCAATAACCACGCCTCCGATAAACGTCACTGGCTATGGTACCGCCGCTGCGCAAAGATAACATGGTAAAGATAAACAAATGCTACGCCTTAAATGAAATCAACAACCAGACTAGTGTCTAACAGAACTAAGGTAGATTGGATTGATCAGATACAATTTTTTTGGGTATAGAAAGAATGAAATTGTCTTTTTGTGGTTATATATTTATGAAGATTTTCAATTTGGTGTGGAAAATTCAGTGTTGATAGGTACACCAGATTTATCATTCTACACCTAGTTACTATTAACCAGACGTTCCTCCCAGAATGCATTATGTGGAATTCCCAAGTTTGGCTAGCATCTGTCAAACCTTTCATCACAATAATTATGTATACTTATGTTATAATTACCCTCAATTATTTGAATTCCAGGTTGTGAATTTGTATCGATTAATAATATGTTGATAATTTCCTTAATAATGACTTGACACTTAACTGTACTTTTGATATAGCTGCAGCTTCTTGCTGCCCTACTTTTATTATCGTAACTGTATAGCTTGAGTACGGTGACTGCCCAGTATACTACTTTCAATGTTATACTCAGTTCTGTTCACTTCATAACATCATGCATAACTCACAGTGTTGTTGATGAAATATCTGCATAAAATTTGTATTGTGATTTTCTTCAAATCTTTTTGCTCACCTTCATCCAAAGCATATTACTTCCCGAGTATTTATGGTATCTGTCAGGTACTCTAACACTCTCAATCATATCCATATGTTATAAGCTTGACATGCCGCGAAAGATTATTAGAGAAAATTGAAACTAACTACAGAAGTATGTTGGGTTATATAGAAACAAATACATAAAATTTCACTCGTTTACACGATCCTTATTGTTATGAATACACCTGCGAATATACCAGATATAAAAGTGGGAGTTGTCTATCAAGTTGATGTAATATGACGACTCCTGGAAAACTAGTTTTCTTCAATTTATTTTATTGTCCTATCATCCCCATCATCACAGCGAGAAGTTAGCCAAGTTGCTTGCTAAATATTGTAGCTTTGTTCTTTTCAATTGAATCTTTCCATTATTGTATCTAGATTCTAGTAGTTCCTACTCTTACGGCAAATATTGATGGCTTATGGATTTGGGTCAGGTCTGAATCATCCATTCTGTGATAAAATCAAAGACCTGAGGCTAAGATCTCCTTTATTTTAAAAAAATGTTACCTGTCTGCACGAGAAGAACGACAATTTAAATGCATTTTTTTTTGGTTTCCATGGTTCGCTATAATAGGGCCTTTAAACATTATGGTCCCATGGTCCCATTTGTATGATGAAAAAAACAAGAACTACCCATGGCCGAAATTGAACCCGGGCCTTCCGCATAGAAACTATCGTTCATATGCGCGCTATCCATTCATCTACGTTGCGAATCAAAATGGTTCCTGCATTTGAATGAAGAAATGCGTACCAATTTAACCTAAATGGGATGTTCCCAGAATGCACTTTGTGGATTTCCCAAGTTTGCCTAGCATCTGCCAACCCTGTCATTAAAATAAATTAAGTATAATTATGGTAAAATTATGTTCAATTTTTTGAATTCAAGGTTATGGGTTTGTATGGATTAACATGGTGATAGTTTTCTTACCAATGCACCAGACTTGACACTTAACTGCACTTTAGATATAGCTCAAGCTTCTTGCTGCCTACATGTATGATGGTAACTGTATAGCTTGAGTACGGTGACTGACCAGTATACTATTTTAATGTAATATTCAGTTCATTTTATGCGTTCATACATTACTCACACTGTGTTGATAAGATATCTGCATTAATTTAATTATGACTTGCGGCAAATGTTTCTGCTCATCTCCTCACGAGCATTTTACTTCCCCTTTGGTGTGGTGGCAGGATTATCGGGCATCTCGATCGTATCTGAATGTTATAAACTAGACATGCCTTGATAGATGATTGGAGAAAATTTAAACTACATACAAAAGTATGCTGTGCTATAATATAGAAACTGAGGGAAACCAATGATGGAACACAAAACAAATATTTAGAATTTCACTTGTTTACTTGATCCTAGTCGTTGTCACATACAATGTATCCGACACACAGCCGGGTACATGACCCAACATGTACTTTAGTGGAGGTCATTGGACAGTCATGATTGCCACGGTCCTAGTCTGACCAGCGATCATCAGACTAGATTAATTGTTAAACTCCTCCGCTTAAACTTTAATTTAACTCCCGTCTTATTTAAATGTAGAGGTTTTTCTTTAAAACTTTAATTGATCTGGCCATCAAATGTAGCATCTAATCCTGTGTTTATTTTTATATAACACCTTTATTATAATGTTTGGGAGAAGGACAGTTGTGTTTTCTTAGTATGATCACTGATCAGTTGTCATCCCAAAAGCCATCTGGGGACATCCTAATTATTGTTAGTGTTGTCTGGGGCATTTGCTCCAGGAGTAGTTCGCTATGAAATCAGCAATATAGATATACAAGGTAAATACTGCCGAAAAACAACATACTAATATAAAATTAAACTAATCTGAGCTCTGCAAGTGAATATGCTATAGTTGTGAATACCTCTTCTACTATACCAGATACAAATGTGGGAGTTGTCTGTCAATCTGATGTGATATGATAACTCCTGGAAAACTAGTTTTCTTCAAATTCTGTTCCTGTCGTATCTTAAAGGGCAACCAAGGTTTCAAACAACTTCTTATTGATGGCCATTGATTAATAGCAGATTGCACCTTCTGCATGGGGAAAAAGACAAAATATAATTCGGATGATTATTCAGCCAGAATTCGTGTGAAACATTTCTTCCATCAGGCACTCAAACTCAGCTAAAAGAGAATACCACATAGCAGTTTCCTGTTCCTGTTATTATTTAGCCTGTGCTCTATAATTATTACAGCAAAGTCTTGGAACCTCCCCTAAACTGAGGTGTTACCCAGCTTAGAGTCAGCAACTACTTTGAGTTTTGCATCGCGTAATGCACAAAGCTGATGCTGCCCAGCACATTATTTCCCACCCATTAATGCATTGGTGCGAAACCTTGGTTGCCCTTTAAAGGGCAACCAAGATTTCAAACAACCTCTCATTGATGGCAATTGATTAATAGCAGAAGTGTTACCCAGCTTAGAGTCAGCAACTACTTTGAGTTTTGCATCGTGTATTGCACAAAGCTGATGCTGCCCAGCACATTATTTGCTACCCATTAATGCATTGCTGCGAAACCTTGGTTGCCCTTTAACAGCAAGAAGTTAGCCGTGTTGCTTCTAAATACTGTAGCTTTGTACTTTTCATTTATGTCTTTCCATATTGTATCTAGCAGTTTCCGTCGTCATGGAAAATATTCGATGCTCTCTGCTATGGATTAAGCACATTTACTGACACCAGTGGGGGTCTGCGGCAACAAGTTATGTATCTCCAAGACAAATGTAAATATTTCTTGCAACCCCAAAATGCATGTTTTTGTAGATGACACTTGAAACATATTATCCGAGACTTTTTGTTAAACTGGGTCACGAGGAAACAAAATTAACCCCAAGAATATTGATAACCAAAGGAGACCATGTTTTATTTACATCCATTAACATTGTTATCAAAGTAATAGTAAACAAAATAATAATAATAATACCATGTCAATCGTAATATCATGATGATGAAAATTGATATTTTGCCATAATAACATTCAAGCAGAACAGTACACGTAACAAACGATGCCCGTCATTCGGCCTTCTCTTCACACAGTGTGGCAACACCGCGATCGTTACCAACACAGCAAACGCCTCAAAACAGAATAGTAAGCCAGTAACTTAAACAAACAGCCTGCTCCAAATCCTTATGATACCTACTACAGTCTAGTTGTGCTGGAAGGAAACCTAGTTCTCCATGAGCAAATGGATATAAAATTAAAATAACAGACAAATAAAATAAGTGTTACATTACATTTTAAAAAAGATTGTGAAAAAATAGATCAGTAATCATTGAATAAATTGAATGCGCCAATGGAATGGTGGTATTATGAAGGAATGTTGTTCAATCAAAAGCGTTACCCATAACCAAATTTACAACAACCCTAGATGGTACATCTATCTACATGCCAAAATAGAATAACAAATGGATGATGATGTTACTTTGCACATGTAGATACAAATGGTTCTACTCTACAGTCCATATTCAAATTTCTCTATAAATGATTACAAACTGCATTGCGCTGAACTCGCTGAACTATTGTCATAATGGAAAATTCCAACACCACTCACAAACCTAACAGAATCGCTAAAATCCTAAAAGGAGTAATGCGCCCTTGTAATTATGCATAGCACTGGAAAAAGTAGAATGCCAAAACAGGGCATATCAGGCAATTTTGTGAAGGTATAATGGAAAAATCAGTTGGTAAACTGGCATCCCTTAGTCGGGTAGATAGATAATAAGGATTTAGGCATTTGTTTCCCCAGCGGCGGCTGCTTGACTTATATCCTCGGAGGAGCCTGCTCTATAGGCGGGGTTTACACTTCCATCATGGCCGAGCTCGCTCATACCACGGATACTGACTCGAGGCAATGCTTTCTCATCATCACCAAATTTCTTTACTTGGCCCTTAATACGGCGGATGACAGTCACGATAACCACGATGGCTATAAGAAGGACTAGTATAACAGCAGCCATCGATATGAAGAGCGCCAACTCCTCGGAATTTGTAATGAATTTCTGTTCTTGAGCTGGCTCAACACCTGTACCATCTATAATGATATTGAAAGAATTACAACACTGGTCTATAATGTTCACCTTTTTAATCTTAATAGCTCGCTCACCCTAAAATATTGTTAATTGTAATTGATATATTGTCGCATTTATATTATTGTGTTAATTGTATTATATTTATCTATACATCATGCAGATCAACTACCAGGTGATAATACTCAGGGCACAGTGGTCAATGAAATGTTAGACCAAGTTTGGTCCATTGCCTGCATTTGGAGTTGCTTCCCCTCTACTGGTCACGCTGCAGTGCAAGGGAGCAACTGGAATGTAGGCAATTGAATTAAAATGTTTTTTGAGCTGATGAAATGTATACACAGTGCGCAGAATAAATAACCATATTACTTACTGAGAGCTGAAGCTTCCTCCAGAGAGGGATTGTCAGCCTTGAGCAGGAATGGATTATTGTTAGCGGAATCCTGGCACAGGTATCCACCAATGAAGTTCACACACTGCTGGTTGGCAGCGCAAGGTGCCACTACGTTCAAACATTCATTGATGTCTACATAATGTAAAAGAGTGACATCGACATGAATAAGGGAGTTCATTACAGACATAGTTTGGTAATAAGCTCGTCTGATAACGGTACACTAAGTGTCCAATAACACCATATAAACTTGTTCACTGTCTGCCGTCTGGTTATTTAGAGCCAAAAACCATAATGAATTCATCATACACTAGGTAAAAAAAGTCAATTCAACATGATTTTCCATAGGCGTGTCACGTGGCTGCTTTTCTTGTTTGGCAGCACGACAAATGCTAGGTTTTCCCAGTCTACGTTGGTTGCAAATCGAGTGTTTATTTTGCATAATCAACTATCATTTAATTGAAAAGACCTATAAAACATACCGTTACATTGAGCACGGTTCACATCGTCTAATAAGAATCCTTCAGCACAGCCACAGTCGAATCTACCGATTCTGTTGAAGCAGAACTGGTCACATGGGTAGGGATTTCCCACTAAGATGTCGCATTCATCAATATCAACACAAGCTAAAAGCGAGATTAAGAGTTGAATTACCAAATAAGCTTTAGTCCCAAGGAGCATTTAACTGGAAAAACGCTGGTAATGGAGGGTAATATAAATGAGGTATGACAAGACAACCAACCCACATGAATACACCGGTCTGATAAAATATCCCTTCTTTCAACCAATCTACTGTAGGAGTCATTTGCAAAACTATACGAGGACAAGGACTTTTTCAAATTAACCTTACCAATGACCGTTACTATTTGGACCAAAGACTTATATTAATTTACTTGTCATAAAGCCTTAAAGCTCGGATATTTAGATATTACAAATGCACACTTGTTGACCTACCTGTGTTATCGTTGGAGTCGATTTCATATCCCTCAGCGCAATAACACTCAAATCTGTTATAATAACTGCGGCAGAAAGCATTTCTATTCTCCTGACAAGGGCTGTTGGCGCAGAAGTCTGTGGCTGCAAGAAGAAATAACCTCTTATATATATATATATATATATATACTTTTATCGTCAATCCACATTCATATTTGCAAATGTTTTTCATCCAGTGACAAAACAAATAACTTAAAAAATAAGGAAAAGTGGAGAGACAAAGATAAAGAGAATACACTTGTAATCAAATGCCTTGAATATCTTGAATACCTTCATGATGTTAAGTGAACCATTCTAAACATTTTGTATAGTAAAACCGCTAAATGTATGGCTTCTTAGAAGCTGAATAAGGTGACACAACATTTGTTATAAGACCGCAATTTAACAGAAAGCTGCAGTGGTGCTGAGATGTAATAGCTGATTACTTACTGATGAAGCCTTCTCCTCTTTCTCCCTTGAGACCACGGCCTCCCTGTGTACCAGATGCTCCCTTCTCTCCCTGAGAGCCTGCGTTTCCAATCTCTCCCTTTTGTCCAGTAAAGCCAGTAGATCCACGTATACCCTGGTCTCCTCGGTCACCTAAAACATAGTTAGTACACTATGAGAGTTTTTATTTGGAGAGAAGTATGATACAATTTTTGTATAAATGTAACTTTTAGGATAATGTTGGCTTTTTAATTATGCTCTAAAGTCGTGCAGTCCCGATGGAGTACAGAACTGAAACCAAGTAGACTAATTTAACATTACATACCTTTCTGTCCTGAGAATCCTTGTACTCCCTGTGGTCCAGTGGACCCAAATTGTCCCTTCTGACCCTTCTGTCCAGCGAATCCCTGAATACCCTGCTGGCCGTTTGATCCGTTAACACCAGCTTGTCCCTTCTGTCCTTGTGATCCATTGTTTCCTTGTTCACCTGGTAACATGTAAATTATGTTTTCATCAAGTATATGTAACAAACAGGAAAACTATGAAAACGAAGAGGATTTACAAACACAAAGACCATCTTAGCTAACGCTGCACCTGAGATTCAAGGAAGGTTTACTGATAACATATCATACAGGTGATAAAGGCTGAGATTCTGATCACTTACCCTTTGAGCCGTCAGTACCGGCCTCTCCCTTCCTTCCCTGAGATCCCTGTACACCAGACTCTCCCTTCTGACCCTGAGATCCGGCGCTACCAGTAGCTCCTCTCTGTCCAGTGGCTCCCTGTGATCCGTTGAGACCGTTTTGTCCATTTTGACCTTTCTGTCCCTTTATTCCGGATGATCCCTGTAAACCTTGAGGTCCCTGGTTACCCAGTGCTCCCTTCTGTCCCTTAGTACCCTGTTAGCAAGATCGATAATTGTTATGAGTTGGGTTGCTCTTCTTAGAGAGTGTAAGACTGTTTTTTAGATGATACTCGGATTATAAAAGTAGTCGTAATATGCTTTGTATGGTAACTGTGGCACAATTAGAACAGACCAAATCATCGATGCTGTTTACTTACAGAGAATCCCTGGGGTCCTGTGAATCCAGTAGCTCCACGGCTTCCCGCAGGGCCTTGGATACCAGTAGCTCCCCGATTACCCGGTGCTCCCTGTGATCCTGAGTTACCGCGCTCTCCCTTTTGACCGTTATTTCCCTGGAAGCCTCGTTCTCCCTGTGTTCCTGTGGCTCCCCGAGATCCATCAAATCCTCGCTCTCCCTTCTGACCTGAAATCAAAACAAACATAATCTAAGTTTCCATCATTTATATGATACTAATGTCCTAACAACATAGTTTTATTGGGTTACAGAGTTCCCTCTGCAGTTGATTTAAATAATCTGTTTGTGATTTATTGTCATAAATCGTTTATATTGCCACAAATAAAAAGTTAAGTTGCAGAAATGTAACAACAATACAATGTTGAAGTCTTACCACTTGAGCCTTGAGGACCAGTAGCTCCAGAATTTCCCACTTCTCCCTTCCTTCCCTGAGATCCCTGTGTACCACTTTCTCCCTTCTGGCCCTGTGCTCCAGGAGATCCGTTAGAACCGCTATCTCCAGCATTACCCTTAACGCCATTAGAACCGTTGAACCCTCTTTCTCCCTTTGATCCTTTCTCTCCTGATGCACCCTGGGCTCCATTACTTCCTGAATCTCCAGATGATCCTAGAGCAAGTAAAAAATGAAAGAATTAAATTCGGGAAATTTGGTAAGGATGAGAAAAAACCGAAAGAAATTAAACGTTCTTGAAGAGTATTAGCTAATAAGCTCACATAGTTGAGAGTTATGGTTATGTTACTAGGGAAAGGATCTTTTATTGCAACAATTTAATAAAAGCATGTTTATACCAGTGATATCACTTCACTTGTCTGGACATACCTTTAGGTCCAGTGGCTCCGATGTTTCCTTGTGGCCCTTGAGATCCGGAGTCACCATTATTTCCTTTTTGTCCCTGAATCCCATTAAATCCACGGGGTCCTGTTGCTCCCTGTGAGCCTGAGTTTCCAGCTGTTCCACGCTCTCCCTTATTACCCTGATTACCTGAAAAATTGTGTTACGAACATTGTTAACAATTAGGAAAATATTCGTTTGATCTGAAAGAGCAACTCTTTTCAAAACCTACCAAATGAGAAAAACTAACAATATGCATGCTCATGGCGACTGAGTCTTTTGTCTGCAGCAACCAAGCTCACAATGGCCAGGCCTGCTTTTAGCGTACAATTGCTGGTCTTCCAGGACAAGAAAAGCAAATAGCCCATCACCTGTGGAGTATCCGTATGTGATACAAAGCTTTGATAAACAAGCTGCACCCAACAACAATAACTGCTCCGCTCCAGAATCTCCCGATCACCTGATGTAAATCAGTAACGGGTCAAATCCCAGCACCACTATGACAGCATGCGACTAACAACTCCAACCATTATGGACACAATAATTGTATAAATAAAAGCTGCTTTCTATTACTCACCCGTTAGCTATTTGAATATCTGCATCGGGTTTAAAATATCATGTTGCAAGACCAATAATATTGAGTATGAGTTAGCATTCATGAAAGCAGGTTTGTATAGCTTTGTAATCAAACTAGCATTTTGTAATTGTATGCCCACATCTTCTAATGCCAAAATAAATATCTATCTTGCACACAAATCACATTCCACGACCAGTTTTTACCTAAAATTGTTACACAAACTAAAATGCTTACCAACTTCTCCCTTTTGTCCACTAAATCCAGTAGCTCCACGCTGTCCTGCCGATCCTGTGGCTCCAGCTGAACCAGAGTCACCACGTGATCCTTTGGGTCCGGTGGCTCCGTTGCGTCCATCATTTCCAACCTCTCCCTTCCTTCCCTGGATTCCTTGTACACCAGTCTGTCCCTTTTGACCCTTCTGTCCAGCAGGTCCATCATTACCACGAACTCCAGAAGTACCTGATGACCAGAATCAAAAAGTTAACATACTAAATACAACTACCCACTACACACTACTACATTTCGAGGTTTTATATGCAATTAATCTGCAAATTGGAAAAAAAGTGCACAACTCACTTATCATAACCAACACGTAAACCGATGAGGACTAAAGCTGTCAAAAACTTCAGGATCTCTGCATTTACAGATTATCTTCATGTTATTAAAGCAAGTGTTTGAATAGACAACTCCATTATGCACATTGCACGATGCTGCAAATTCATCAATGATCAATGTGAAGCGCATTAAAAATCTGCTATTTTAATTTCAAATTTGTTCACAATTTTATCAAGGCCATTGATTGACATGCCGTAAATGTATGAAAATTTGATCTTACCTGCATCTCCCTTTGGTCCCTGAGAACCGGGGTTACCATCTGATCCACTATCTCCTGAACTACCCTTCTGTCCAGATGGTCCAGTTGCACCAGTAGCTCCATTCCTTCCATTGACCCCGCTGTTACCTCGGTCTCCCTTCTGACCTGTCGCTCCGTTAGAACCAGCTGGTCCGCTGGCTCCCTGAGATCCCTGGTTACCTTGGAAACCTAGTAGGGATAGAATGTGAAATATTACCATCTTTATGCATACTGTAGTGGATGCTTAAAATTGCTTTAATTTGATTAGACTGGTAAACGCTAGCTTACTGAGTACTAGCTCGGACATTAAATTTCATTGTACTAATATCCACTTTCTCCTGCATGATAATATCAGACTATATCAGGTACCTATTTGTCTTGTAGGACAAGCTTCTAAGGTAAGCCTTTTTTCGACATACCTCTTGGTCCGGTAGCACCAGTAGAGCCGGCTGGTCCGCTGCTTCCTGGGTTACCATTGTTACCCTGCGGACCGGTAGCTCCAGCCGAACCCTGACTTCCAATAGATCCAGAAACACCGCGAGCTCCCTTCTGACCAGAGGGTCCTGAGGGACCGGTAGCTCCTTGTGCACCAGGTCCACCATTGACTCCACTGTTTCCAGCTGCTCCCTTGTCTCCTTTCACTCCATTAGAACCTTTGTTAATCAATTGAAATGTTACAGTTTTTGAGCACATCTATGTTCTGTTGGTCACTTGTGTTTTTAGCAATATCGCCAACAATCTCTTGGAAAAAACAGTATGTATATCTGGCATATATTCTTGGCTAAGCAGGCCTAAGATCAGACAATGATTGACGACAAACAAATTGAGTACAACTATTGATTAGATAGACCACTCACCAGCAGGTCCAGAGGATCCCTGTACTCCCTGTTCTCCCTTCTGACCCTGAGATCCGTTGTTTCCACTCTGTCCCTTCTGTCCTGTAGCTCCGCTAGGTCCGCTAGAGCCTGGGTTACCAGCAGGACCGGCAGATCCAGTAGCACCAACTCTACCTTGGTTTCCCTGAACTCCTGACTCTCCCTTCTGTCCTGGAGCTCCAGCAGGTCCAGATGATCCTCCAAGACCTAAAGAATATACATAATCATGAGAAAATATAGATAACAGGAAAAAACACCTGAGTAATCAAATGATCCAGCAGTTACAGATATTAGCTTCAATAAAGACAATATCCACAAGATTCCACCGCTGGTTCGAATTGGTATATAGAGCGTGATAGCATGATTATTTTGGTCCCTTTACCTTGAGGACCTGTGGCACCGACAGGTCCGGCTGCCCCAGCAGGTCCTGATTGACCTCTGTTTCCTTGTGGTCCAGTAGAACCTGCTTGTCCTCGGGCTCCAGTAGCTCCAGAAGGTCCACTTGATCCTTGATTTCCCTGAGCTCCAGTTGCACCTACACACAGAAAGAAATGCAAATATTATCTTGTATAATTTTACATTCCAGCATCTGTAGACTCGGACACCCATTGTAGGAAATGCTCAGATGCGATATAATATTTATCATTGTAGCCAGCTCATAAGGACAGTCTCAGTACTTTCATGAAAACAAAACGAATTACATACTAAGAACACTTTCAACAGGCATCAATGGCATAGGTCTTTAGTTTTTGGAGTTGCTAATCATGAATATAAAGGCACAAACTTGGGTAACTGCTATGACACCCTGTTCAATTTTAGAGGGTCTTTCAAATCTAACATAGGGAGCGCATAGGTCTATATATCTACCTGACAGTACATGAGAGCCAGACAGGCTTCACATCAAGGAACCACTGAACTAGATCATGGCTTGTCATCAATAGACGTTTCAAACATCGGGGATGGAATTGATATCCAAGAAAAGTGCCAATTATCAATTATGTCAAAATTGTTTCCAGTTACTCACCGACTTCTCCTTTAGGTCCTAAAGCACCGGATACACCTCCAGATCCCTTTTGTCCAGTAGCTCCAGGTAAACCAGCAGGACCAGCTGGACCGCTAGCTCCATTGTTTCCACTTGGACCTTGGCTTCCTGTGAAATTATCATATAAATGTTCAGTCAATATGAATCTAGCGTACAAAACCTTTGTTGACACACTTTTAATGATTATTCTCCAACAAGCGAACATACCGCAACCAATATCAACCAGATTAGACAAACCTGACAGAGCAGTATCTTGGAAACGAAGGAGCCCTACCCATGCGCTGGGTTCATAATTTACAAAATCGAATGCAGTCTAGTATATATATAGCCAAGCATTGTATAATGTATGTGATTAGCTGGTGAAACATACCGAGTTGTCCTTTCTGTCCCTTCTGACCCTGTGGTCCAGTTGATCCACTAACACCAGCTGGTCCCTGTACTCCTGAGTTTCCTGTGTTTCCTTTAATACCTTGTTGTCCTGTTGATCCGGAAGGTCCAGTTGCACCAGTGCTTCCTGCCTGACCCTGGGATCCAGACGATCCACGGTCACCTGTGATGTAGATAAGTGTAAAATAATATTCACAACTCAAGAAGGGTCATAATATTGACTAAGGGTGTGGGCCAAATGAAGACAGTTTTCAAGCATTCTGTCAACAAGGAAAGAACATAAGGACAAAAATTTAGTAAACAGTATTATTTTACTATTTAAACAATTAAATATTCCTGGCTTCACCTTTGGGCATTAGTGTCTATGATTTACCCACCTTTTATTCCGGCTGGACCTTGATTTCCCTGGGGACCAGTTGATCCCTGGTTTCCAGCTACACCTTGAGTACCACGGCTACCAGTCTCTCCGCGTGATCCTTTAGGTCCTGTTGATCCTGATGGTCCAGAAATACCTGACAATTTCAAGAGAAGATAATTATAATCAAGGAAGGAAGGGTAATCGTAGCTCTGACCAGGGAGTTATCCCAAACTCCCTGCTCTGACACCAGGCCCCCCTCTGGCACTTTGCAGAATTTATCATGCGCAAACGAGCAATCCAAAATTGTGATCTTGCATTAATATTTATAAAAGGATCATATTTCTTCTGCATAACAATTTGCGCTTAGAAAATCATGAATATCCGAAATATCTTTGCTTTGTGCTTTGTCACAGTGCTTGGTACATGGTACATGGTACATGTTTTGGGGAAACAAAACAATAATACAATGCTGTGCCCACTATTCTCTTTTTCATAACAAACACTTTTTTATAGCGACTGCACAAATCTAATGGAGTTAATGACCTGTTAATAATTATTCTGTTGTTACAAGTTTTCAGTCATCCAATTCACTGCTCTTCAAATGTCTAGCTATTATAAAATAGTTTTGATAAGAGAGTTCACTATTACAAAAATTGTTGTTGACATAACCTAGATATTAAGAGATTTGTAAGCAAGCCTTTACAACTTGAGGCCCCTCTTGTGAGATGGAATGGATTTGCACAACATGAGTCGTGGATTAACATGTGAATGAAGGATCTTTTTGGTGCAAATCTCTCAACAAAATAATCATATTTACTCAGATGGTAATCGAGAGCACTTGGTAGTATTGCAGATATCTCCAATTAAACGGACAATAGCAAACAATTAAATTCTTTAAATCTGATCATTTCTCAAACTACTGACAATTTGTAGTTTGAGTGACAATCAGGAAGTAAAAAAAAATATTGTGTTGAGGTGCAGTCTTGCAAATGGCATCACTGAGTAGCTAGTATCAGTGTAGCACATAGCTTATGTACTTACCGTACTGCAGGATCCCATTTGAATAGACTAATGGGAAGTAAAATATAGAGATGCAGGGCAATAATTCAACACTTCACATGAGAAAACCTCACACATACCTTGTTCTCCTTTTTGTCCAGAAGGTCCAGCCTCTCCAGCCACACCACGAGGTCCGCTATCACCACCGCTACCTGTAATACAGTGAACATTCTCAACGATTAAAACCAAACCGCTCAATAAATAAACAGAGTTACAATTTTGTGTGATTGGCCTTGATTGTTTGAGATGAGCTTACCTAGTAGGATAAACCAATTAAACAATATTTGGCTTGCATACATATCGGAATGTGTGAACTTCTCCTTGAGAATTGTCTCCAATTCTCCAATTACTCTGGATTTAAAGTTGTCCCAAATCCGATTTGATTAAAATGATATTTCTAATAGCATGTTAATGCATCATAGTCGGCAATCTTAGCACCGTTGATCATAACCCGAAAAAGAAATATTAACATACCTTTAGCTCCCTTGAGACCGACGGGACCAGTGGATCCAGTTGAACCTTGCGACCCTTGGTTACCCTGAGGTCCTACAGGTCCAGTTGCTCCAGCAGCACCACTGTTTCCGGCATCTCCCTTCACTCCCTGCTGTCCTGAAGTACCAGCTGGTCCAGTTGGACCAGTGTCTCCTGGGCCACCTATGTAACAACAATGGATAATAAAGGTTTGGTATGACAGAAGCCAAAGAAATGTAAGATCATTGGCATTCATGAAACAGCCAGGTTGTTGCTTTTCATTGGCAATATACTGCAGTGCAGTTTATTTAATTTACCTTTTCAAACATGATATAGCGTAGCATGATAAAAGCATAGAAAATAAAAATTTCAACAAATGACTATTGCAACATAAATTTTTGATGGAAACTTATCTTTTATTTATCAACTGTAGTTCTGAAATGTGGATGTTGTCCTGATTTGATCAAGAGTTTCAATACATTTAGCGGGTAACTATGTAGCACACCAGACAAATTTAAAAGATAAGGTCTAATAAATAAGAGCTACTTAGTTCAATATTAACTGCTCAGCTTCAGTCAACACCCTTTACCTCTTTGTCCAGTTGAACCAGCAGTACCGGGGTTACCAGCAACTCCAGCCTGTCCAGTAGCACCGGCAGGGCCAGTACTTCCAATGTTTCCTTTCTGACCTGATGTGCCAGTAGCTCCAATCCCACCTGTTGTACAGATAACACATTGGGTTTGGTCTACATTACTAACACATGTAAAGGATTCATAAACTATACAGACGTAGACTTAAAAAACTAACACCACACACTATTATCCCTAGACAAAACACGGGATTTTATTCTACAGACATATAGAGATTTTTCAAGCACTAAGGTAATATAATGGTACAAATACAAAGGATAGACTTTCATACATAACCTTACATTATCAAGCTAAGTATTTAAAAAAACATTATTATAAAACTCACCTGAAGGACCCTGGTTTCCGACAGTTCCTTTCTGACCCTTCTGTCCAGATGGACCTTGAATTCCAGTGCTACCTGTGCTTCCAGATGGTCCTGCAGAACCGGCAGGTCCAGTATTTCCTGCACAACACGAAAGACAAAGATATTAAAGATGGCAACAAGAAAAAATTTTAGGAAAAAAGGCTCATCATTAGATCGCTGCTGGTAAATCATGTTGGCACCCTAGCGCTTTGTTGAATTCATTAAAATAGCTCTCCAGTATTACTTACCCCTCTGTCCGGTAGCTCCGGTTGAGCCAAGTGTACCAGGCTCTCCAGCTGTTCCAGATGGACCAGTCTCACCGAGGCCTCCTCTAGGTCCTTGGATACCTGTTGCACCAATTGGTCCTGAGGGACCTGCTTGGCCTGCATTTCCGTCAACGCCTATCGTTCCTTCAAAATAAAAATCAACTGATTAGGCCCAAACTGGATGACAGGCTGCTGCTCTACACAAATTAATTATTATGGGTTACCTCAATCACAATGAAGTGGAAGAAGTTTTGTTCGAAAACAAGGTTCATATCATAACACTTTATTACAGCAGAAAACATGTGGCATGTGTACAGTAAGATTATTTTAACCATCTAATAGCACGGGGGTGCACGACTCTTACCAGGTTCTCCCTTTGGTCCCGTATCTCCGACTGGTCCTCTTGGGCCGAGGATCCCAGTGGCTCCCGTAGCACCGGTCTCCTGACATATTACTACAAACATAAACAGAGGTCATATGATATCCTACGCCTAGAACGTAAAACAGGTTCAGTGGGTGTCAGTCACTCATAGATATGATATAGATAGATTGATGAGAGGAAACAGGATAAGATATCTATCTGTATAGGGATTACTACAAGATCTGCTGATGTAGACAGCAGACTATTGTTATTCTGTACGAGCTGTACTACACCCATTATCATACAGATCAGGGAATTTGAGTCCATGTTTAGAAAGTCTCCAGTCTCACAACACAATAGCCGATTCCGATTCCTTTATGAAAAAGAGGATTATTTTAAGAGCATCATTCAATAAAAACATGCATGGTACAGCCGTTATCAACCGGTTTGAGCTGCTAGTTCGATTCGGCAGCATTAGCCCGGAATGGGTGAGTCAGACTTGATACCAAACCCATCAGATACGAGGAGATTTTTAGACACTCTATACCAAAGGAGGAAGTTTGACTAGATGATGGCAGGAATTTATCCTTGGCATCCAGTTACAGGTGCTGACAAATCAAGAGGACTCAAGTGTTTGCTTGAATACTCACTCTTAGGAGGATTACGGAATTCTTTAGTATGGGGTCATGGGAAATCTATTCACTTTCGCTATCAGTGTTTGTAACAACCCACTCAAGTCCAGAAAACTTGCACAGGTAATTAGAAATGGTCTGGGAAAATTCCAAATCATTTTGCACCCTTTTGCTGCCTGGGTTATTGACTGATATTCATCATTCTTTATAAGATTAAGCCTAGCCTAGCCCCATCAGAATCATATAGTCCATCTTATGAATCATCTTCTTTGATCATGTACTATCATCTTTTTGCAATTATATAAGTATACAGGGTCCACAGGATCTTGTCAAATATTACTCAACAATAGCGGTGGTCTTCAAATAAACACATTAGCACAATCTATCCTATAACCCTAAATGAATTTACATGAAAAGTGAGAGCAGACTGGTTTTGCATAATTTTATGAATGAAAAGGAATTTGATCCCAAACAAAAGGGGTTGAATGAGTAAAAATAGCTTGACGTTGACTTAGTCACTGCACTATAGGGTGTGTACAAAGCCGATCATTGATCCCACGTAAGAGTTTGTTCAGAATGCTGACTAAAATTGATCACTAGGCAAGGAAGGAAAGTGTAATGGAATACAAGCAAATAAATGAATCATTCCTCAAACTGCTCACAGTGCCACTCAGTTCCACCTAGCTTGACACACCCTTATTATTCTGTTATTTTCTCTTTTCCTTGCTCATGTTCTAATTTAATCATGGATTTGTCAAGCGCTATATCACTAGTATTGCATAATTGTCTAACTCAAATGTGGGTTGGGCACATTTCCTGTCTGCTAGTTTTCAATAGCACTGCAAACCAGCCACATATAAAGAAAACATTGTTCCGCAAAATTTATATCAAATTTTCTTGTAAATGTGCTGGTTATTACTTATATGACTTCAATTGCATTTAGCGCACACTCCTCAAATGGATGTCTGGCCCCAATCCACACCTTTATACAGAAGCGTATTCTGTAGTTATTTAAGCATAGTCTCAAACTAATCAAGGATAGCTTTCTCACGCGGCTAATTTTTTTGTTTTGGTAGACTCCCAAAAGAAAAAGAGTAGCTGTATGACAAAGCTAAATCGAGAATATACCGTAGTACACTTACCGTATAGTACACTTACCGTATAGTACACATATAGTACCGTATAGTACACTTATAGTACACTTACCGTTGGATAGAGAGGCCAGTAAGACAGCCAGACAAATCTGGCAGGTTTTCGATGTGGCTAGCATCTTACAGGTATCATCGGCAGCTTCACTCCAAATAGTGTCAGGTGATGTCAGGTGCTCTGAAAGTTGGGCTTAAAACTCAACTTTCACTATAATGGGAAGAAAAAGAAAAAACAAGGTTTTCAGACGTATGCATGTGGTGTTTCTAAATCTTAAGCTGAACAATCTTTTGGGAATTTTGTGCATTATAGATGGAAAACGATGAGCATATTCCTGCATCAATATTACATGGAAACTTAAAATAACTGACGGAAAGAGTCCTGTTCCTTTATTTCCTGCTGCTTAAAAAAGTTGACACACGGCAGGAATATGACACAATGCAATTATGAGTCGGCCATCTATCAATCGATACAATGATTTGGTTACGATGCGATGGCTAGCGAGTTTTTCACGAGAAATGTTAATCCTCAATTTGTCGTAGTAGTAGGCCGTAGTAGTAGGCCATAGTAGTAGGCCGTAAGCCCTAGTTTGTCAGCGATGTGCTCAGTGTGTGGGTATTTGATATTAAGAGAATAAATCAATGGTTCATGTGGTGAACCAGTCAGTAATGTACCTTAGGACCCAAAAGAACAATAGACCAGCTTCAGCAGCATACACACAGCTAATAAAAACCTGTATAAAACTGGGCAGGGACGCTTCTTGAGCAATGCTTAGTGTTTAGTGGGTATTAGCCAGGGATTTAATTAGAAAATTGAGGAGCTTATATACAGAGTAACAATCAATGAATAAAAAGCTAATCCACACGTTCCGAGCACCGGTACTACACAACGCCTTAGTGTAGAGTAAAAGTTTTAATGTATGAGGGATGTAGGCATGCGATTTGGCTTTATTTTACTCAGGACATTTATAGTACGAATATAGGCCGAACACAATATTGTCACACAATACAGTATAATGTAGAATAAAACAAGATGTAAATGCAATTTTAATTTTTCTCGGAGTTCAGTGGCCAGTCGGCATCAATAAAGACCCCCTCCCCTCCCTTCTCGAGGTCAAATTCACCGATCAACATAAGTTGTCAGGATCAAAGTCGAAGACTACGGCATGCAAGAATGCAAAAATCACCCTGCTTCTAAATCAATACTAGAATTGATCCCAAACTGGGAAAAAATAAATTTCTGAAGGTTTAAAAGAGCAAAGACCAAACCTACCTTGAGTTATTACACCAGCGAAGGTACCACTGTTCAGCTGGTTATCCAACACAAGTGTAAAAAATTGCACTGATTGTTAACTATGAAGATTTCTTACAGGGTGCTGTATGTATTCATACCATAACAATGGAATTATTTACTCTTCACAAAGCATTAACCACACCCTGGTCCCAGCAGACTACCATATAAATGCTGCCATGCCCTTGAATATTGCCTTATTATACACGTACCTTATTGGTCAGGTGAACTTACCTGGAATGGTATTATCACAAAGGAATATAGATAATAATCCAGCCTGCCTAAGATCCCACTGTCAAGCCTAAAACCTAACTGAAGTGAAAAAGCCAACTGGTTTCAGCCCCATACACACCCGGCTTTGGCTCGTAAAGCTCAATGCCTATTGATATGCAAATGATGCTGAGAATATAAAGCTACTAAAACACTATATTCTCGCTATAGCTGGGGCTACAATAGCATGCAATGCTGATGCGTATTATTGGATATATTGAATAATGAAAAGAAACCAAGACATGCCTGCTATTCATAAAGTATACTTTTACAAATATAATATTCTATGAATTGGTATTCAGGTCATTTCTGTGCAGCAGGGATTAACTTGAGAACATTAAATATTCCCAGAAATCTATGACAGCACACATGGGCAGTTAGGGCTTAGGTTGAGAAAGTAAGGGCCTTTATAATCGCTGTCGGCATTGGCAGCATGTACTTTGCACTAGTTAACCAAAATAATGACATTTAATTTCATTCTTCAAAGAGTGTAATATCATTGTAACGGCATCAATGCTAACATTTTACTCGGCATCAAAAAGTTGTGCAGCGGAACACCACGATAATGAAAAGTTGGTTGCAAAATACTATCAAATTGATTGGAAGATTCTCACGGGAGAATATTTTTCACCATCAAAAAGTATTTTACCTACTGTGATTTCAGGATGAACAACACAACATGTCATGCCCGAAATTTTACACAAGCGAACATGCAAGCTTCCGCCCAAGTGCAGCATTTGAGCCACTTTTTTTATCTGGGGGTGTGAAAAGTCGGTACAATTATTAATTGTTGAGTCTTGACCGAATTCCTGCAGCTACGCAGACCATTGTCCAGAGCATGTTTTCACATCAATGAATGTCATTGACTCTATACCCTAGTGCACAAATACAAGGTAATGAAAATAATTTCATGTCATGTAGACAGGCCTAGCTGTACCTAATCATGCATCATGAGGTCTGGGCACACATTTTAGACAGCATACTGAGATTATTGATCAATCTTGATAATATTGTAGTTGCTACAAAGTACCAATGCTGCATGATGTTAAACTCTAGCTTTCCACTACACTGCCTTGTATTGAGCACCTGTATCCAGTATCTATATAGCTTAATTGTTATATCAAACCTAACCATAATTCTTTGTCAACAAACTATTTTGTTACAAGATTATCAATGAAAACAATAGGTTGTGTGATTTTTTTGTGAACCCAATTAGGAAGAAAATATTGAAAATAGAAAATGGCTGTTACAAGCTCTTACAATGCCTACATCTAAAGCAAACATTATTATTCGACAGGACCAGGACCAAGCCTATGTGTTCGTAAAGCAGCAGGGATAGCAAGATTGCAAACAACATTCTATAGGCGAGTAAATAAAAGCCCACAAAGGCCAGAATTTACATGTTAAATCTCAATGAATACAAAGGGCTCAAAATAAGAATTGATTTCATGCAAACAATAGAGGGCTTATGCATGAAATTTAATAGCTGATCTATATTGTATATGGGCTTATTAATGATGCCGTGAAGGTAACTGAAGCAATCAGGTGATATACTGGCAGCACTTGAAGGTCGAAAATTACATCGAACTTGATGACAAAAGCAGCTAATGTTCGGAAGAATTACAATAAATTCGGTAATACTTGAATTTTGTTGAATAGCTGCCATCTTGCACCACACCTTGTTTGCCCTTGATCTAAACCCACACTAGTAATGAGCAGCATTCCCTTACTCACAATGATTTCTTCGTTTTTCTCACGCGGTTTATCAATATACTACGTTTATTAAACTCATAAATATTTCAAATCTAGCCCACAGCTATAATAGTACTATATTGGAAAACATAATACCAGTATTCCTTCATAGTTAGGGGGAGGGAGCAAAATTCTGGGGGGCCCGACTATAGTTGGCTATGTAACTGTATCGGTCGGTCGGTCGTAATACCGCTACTCAGCAGTCAGTGATATAGGCCAGCTGACACTGTCATTAACATCTCAGACATTCTACTAGAGTATTGATGACCTACAAATCCATTTACTTTATTAGTTAAGTAAATATAACAGGAAACATGATATCAATAATGATGGTGATCATAGATTTTTATGCAATGCAGGTGAAATCCTCACAGTAATACGCATTACAATAATAAGTTCATTATATTATATTACAGGCGGATGAATATCATAAAGCATCAAAAAAATACTTTGAATGACTCAAACCACAAGTTAGTTCTTCTAACTTCTTGCTCAAACAAACACAACAAAAGATTTCATTTTCCAGTCTACTACACTCCCGGCTGTGGGCGTTTTTTCAGGCAAAGGACATTTGTTTGACATACATCAGAGGGTGCAGTTTGGTGCTCAACTTAGAATGTAAATGTGTAATGTGAAAGCTATCATGACTGATGGAATCAGTTTAAAAGCTTAATTACACGGCAATAAATTATGCAGCTTTATGATGACGCATGCTGAGAAAATCCTTCCTATCGCTAGATGATGATGACTGAGTTTACATGAGGGCCAATAATCTTTAATTACAAATAAAAACAGAGTAATGATGAAACATGATGTATAGGTATAGGAGTTAGGTATGTAGAGTAATGTAATTTTGTAGGTGCACATTGAGCAGCAAGATTTTGATGTTCTCAATCCCTAGTCTCACAGAGCAAGATTTGTTGCAGATTGTAGTCTAATATTAGGATATTACTTCGTAATATTTTATTATATTATATTTTAATGCCTTACCCATATTCATTCACTCTTAAGCTCAGACGAATTCTTTTAAACATGTCTTTCACATGTACTTTCTATATTTGATCTAATTAATCTTCTTGGCGCTGTTTGGACATCAATTCTATTAGAAACGACAAGGAAATGAAAATATGTTATATATATGTATCAAGGTGGAACTGTCTCAAGACAAGATCTGGAGTTTCAGAGAATGAAGGGTTGGAATATTCAGCAGGACTGCATCTCCAAGGATCATTGTATCTTATAAATCATAGTGACATGTGCTGCCCAGTGTCAGTCAGGATTGAGCATTGTGAAAACTAGATTACTTAGATGTGTAATCTTCTGAGTGATCACATGACCTTTAGGCGAACATTCTCATTGTATGTCACGTACTCACAGCCAGTCACATGAGGTAATATTGTACAATCAAAATATCAACACGTTTATGTTTGGAATTCCTGGAGTTATGTACTCACAAATCATGAGAAGCCGACTCCTTATATTTTGCCTCTATTGATAGATGTTTATAATATGAATATGAGGCATTGGTCTGCCTAGTGGCAAAGCATGGTTAGGTGCGGGTTCTCCCAACTAATCAATGAGACAATAGTCAGTGGACATGAGAGGCAGAACACCGCTTATCTTACCTGGTTGACCGTTCTCATCACCACATGTTTCTGTTTTTGTCACAACTGAGGTGCAATTAGCATCAACTCACAGCACGCTGATTTACGCACTTGCTCGCTGTCTCTCTCACACGCTCTAACTCGGAACCTTCCCTGTCCTGAGTCATGATATGATGTTGTGGGAACCTCCATCATGAGATTTTGGTCTGTTGCAAAAGTATAATCACAATCTTGTTATCGCAGTGTTTAGAGTTTACAGTTCTTTCAGTCACACATTGAGGGCACAAAACCTCTGAACAAGCTGTATCAAAATAAAAAGGTTAAACTGAGGTGTATTAACCAGTATGGATAGACGACTGATATTGCAAAGAAAAGTACCTCTCAACTCTAGTCAGGTGACGGCTAGATCAAGTTTGATTCATCAGCCAGCATTCGGAGATGCCCCCCTCAACTGGTCACGCCTTTGCCTGCGGCGTGACCAGTGGAGGGGGCATCTCCAAATGCTGGCAAATTTATCAACTACCATCTAGGTGACGGCATGAGTTCCAGCACATCCTGGAAGTATCAGGTACATTGAAATATTTATTGAGTAGTCATCAGAGAAAAAACCTAGTCATAATAACTAATACGCATTCTTGTCAGATTAATCCACCAGTATTTTTCATGAGTGATAACCTTTCTTAACAGTATATATTCAAATGGCACTGACTGCATGGCGCTTGATCACGGGGAAGTATGATTGTATATTCTGACTCAAATAGAATCAGGTTTGGCACATCTGGCTCATAAACAAATTACTTAAATATCAAGCACCATTTTGAGAAGTCACAACTCAAAATGAAAGAAAGCAAGTCTTAGTTATTCAAGAAGAATAGTTGAGGTTTCAAAGACTAGCATATGCTGAGACGCGATGAGGGAGTCTATCACTCAGGAGTCATTTGATTGTCTAAATGAGGCGTTGTTTGGCCACATCAAAGCCGTAAAGCTGAAGAACAGCAGGAATATCCCCAGGCCCACGTATGACCTGAAATTGCAATGTACTCAGTTTTAAAAATCATTAAGTACATGAGATGTTAATCCAACCAAATTAAAACCATTTGCACACAAGTTTGTGTTGCGGAAAATTAATGTCAAGCCACAGTAGGACTGACAGGGATTTATCATGGCATCTACTGCTCATAATGCCCATTAATAGTGATTAGCAGATAACAAGTTTTTGGCAGGCAATTTTTGGTTGAAAAACATTATGACCTCCCGCCAAAATAGGGCGTTTTTAAAAAAGATTTAGAGTTAGAATTGCTATTAAGGCTGTGAATACAGCCCTACCAGATTGATAAACTTTACGCATTTGTCAGTGTGGAAGGTGCTATGATGATGCGGTAGTTCCATCTTAATGGAAACATGACATTACAGTGTCATCATTCAGATAGAGCCTTACTGAGTTTGCACAAAGATTCTATTTTGGCACCAAATTTTCTCGACAGTTTAAAGACCTAATGACGTGCGAAGTGAAGGTATATAAAGGTTAATAATATAATAAGATGTAATAACTCACCATTGGAAAGAAGTGACTTTAACCATACTCCCCCCTATCACAGGTCCTGCTCAAACAGAAAATATGCAATAAATCGAGCTTTGTTCTGAGGGTAAAATTATAGAATAGAGAGTAACACAGCCGTGCCGGATCAACCCATACACATGCATTTATCATGAAGTTTCGTGGATAACATTTATCATATCGGTAGCCACAACAGCAGTCCAAATATCTAGTAAAAAGCACCCTAGATGGTCTGATGAAACTGAGTGTAGCCATTATACATATACAGTGGGTAGCAAACAAAAAGTACACTTATATTTTGATACATTTTGTTATCAACCACGCCACATGTCATTGGTGGACATTACCACTGTTTAAAATGTTGTGTGAGTAAAAATGTTGGGTCACCCTAGTCTGTCTTGACAAACTTTCTTCCCCCCCTCCAAAGGACAAAGCTTACCAAGACATGCTAGGGTCACCCATACTCTTCATGTTATTCCAAACGATCACTCATATCAAACTCCTTGATCTTAATTCAAGGGAAATTATCTTATAACAGTCATACCCATTCCCAGTCCGAAGTTATAAGTGGCAGTGTAGAATCCGTTGAGGATACCATATTACTGTAACTGATGTTGTGTATCAACCAGATGACACAGCATAGGATTAAGAGTTGTCTCTAGTATACCCTTACCCATACAGAATATGGAGCCTGGTCCCAGTACCACCCAAGTTGAACTGCATAGATGGTACTACAAGTAAAAGAATAACAAGATGCCTTTCAAACAAGGATCACAGCTTGGCGCAACCCCTGCTCAGAAGAGGATAGAAATGCATCTTTATTTTGAAAAAAAACAGGACAGATTTAGGAAGTATTTTTTCTGCTTCAATTTTTTCTAGATGTTTGCACTAAAAACAGTTAATTGCCAAAAAAGCTACCAGAAAATGGAAAAACAAGTGCGAAAAATTGAAAATTTTTATAATGAAGACTTGCACTTACTTTCATGATAAAAGAAAAAGTTTTTTCTTTGCAAATCATAAAGAAAATTCAGATAAGTGTCAGAATTTCAGTGTGACAGCTACTGCATTCAGAGGCCCCAGATAAATTGATTCAGTATCTCATTATTATAAATCAATACACCTACCGTACCGACTCCAATTGAAAGAAGGAGAAGACCAAAGAAAATAGGCAACCATATTGTATCAATTCGAACAGAGCGTCCTGCTATAAACTGTGATGTCATCATGACTGCAGCCGAACAACCAAATATAGCACCTTGGTGAGGGATACAGAGAATATGTTGAATACAGCAAACATTTACCTACTGCTCTATGTTAATGATGTCACATCTCAAAATTAATTGGCTGGCTCTCTCTGCGACAGTTGGATGAGCAGAAGCTGTGTTATACATAATATATTGTTTATAATACTGCGCATCCTACCCCAGTGCACATACTATGGGCACCTCTAGTTGTGCAATTGTGTGTGAGCCCCGTCAAATTGGACTGTATGAATTCTGAATCACAAATAGATTGGAAGAGGACTTACCTACATTCCATTGTTGGCTGTCTAATGTGAAAAGCTGCCAGGCTGGAACTGTTGCCAGAATAGACCCAATACAGAATTTCTGCATAAAATTTATAGCTGCAAAAATGAGATGTGAATAATGCAATAATATTCTTTGATAGATATATACTTTTATTGGCAAACAAAGTCATCACATTCGAAATGTTTTGCACTCGGTGCCAGAAAAAAAAAATTAAAACAAAGAAAAAGAAACAGAAACAGAAAGATGATGATCTATGGTAGATGATCTAGAGAGCTTAAACGTTCCTGAATCCCTTCCATACAAATTGTTGTACTTAGAGTTACCGTAAAACCTCATGAAAAAGTTACCAGACTTTTAATGAAGGTGACTTATAAAATGGCACATGTAGAAATGGCTTATATCTGAATCAAGATTTCCTATTGTAGGCCATAGATAGTGACTTGTAAGTGTATTAGGTTGAAAGGTATCTAGGTTAATCACAGAGATTATGCATTTGAAATGTTTCAGAAGTAGGTTTAGTTGTGTGGTTACTTGTAAGTGTGTGTGGGCTTATAAATGTAAAAAAAAAATTTTCTTTGAAAAATAGCAATACACTGAAAAGTCTGTTACTTTATAGTGAGGGTCACGGTAATTGTTTTGAGTCAGGATGGTTAATTTGAAGCTGTATAACAGAACGTGTGACCGCCCTACAGGGGTGCTAGAATCACTTTTATTTGGATAAGTGATACTACGGATAATTACAACATTTTCCGGATATTCACAACATTTTACGAAGAGCTTGTAGTTTTTTAGCTGTTATCAAATATGTTTATATAGCAATAGGTAACTAGATTGAGGCCTTACAGCAGAATCTGTGCAAATTTGTTGATGCTAAACACCTAGATGTATATCCTGAATGTTACTCACTCAATCCAGCAATAATCAAAGGATCTTTCAGAAATGTGGTAACTCCGCCTGAAGGTGTTTTCTCGCTAGACTCTTCTCTTGTGATGAAGGATACTCTCAATATCCCATCTACCACATGAATCCCAGCGGTAATCAGGAACGGACACTGCGGTGAACAGAACTGGTACAATGAACTCCCCATCAAATAGCCACCTGTAACAAATAAAACATATTGTGTATAAGAAGTTCTTGCGCATTTTTTGCACTGCAATAATTGGCTGCTTGTCTATGAATGTCACAATAGGAAAATAATATTTTTGAGACATTTTCAAGCAACTGGTGACTAGAAATTAGGTTTCTTTGTCAACACATCTATGATGACTCTGAGAATTTGGAAGGAGTCATTACTGCATTTTAAGTTTTGTCAGATAGCACTTTATTGTGCTAGGTTCTAGTTATGCAGCATCAGCAGAGTGCTTTTTTTATGATGCCTGCTTTTCACTGTTATATCTGTTGATCATTGACAGATGAGACCATACTTGTGGAAAGTATTGTATAGGCCATAAAGGAAGCAAATGAGAGTTTTTGCTGCCCAAACACAAAAGTAATTCAACCTATATGCTGGTATGCTATGCTGTATCGGAAAATCTTGACTTCTATTACAATCAAAATTAAAAGTCAATATATTAAAATATAATAACTGATCAATCACAGTGAAATTCAGTGCAAGGAAGTGAGGTGTCATGAAGAATGCAGCTAATAGACTTCAATATATATTAAGTCATTTTATTAATTATTTTATAGAATACTAGTTACGTTATGTAATTCCGTTTTTTCTTTCTGCAATCAATACCTTGAGGTTAGATTATGTAATAATCGAAATTCAAAACTGTCAAATTGTTATTTTATTGATAGGCCTATGTTTATTATAACATATTAAATAATAAATGTCAAATGATATTCTCAGTCAACTTTTGTCCAATAACGTGAGTCAGGATAAGTCGCCTATGTAATTATGCTCATGTTGTTTCTATCTATAGTTCCCTTCCCTGGCTGCCAGCCCTTTCTTCTATTTTTTACAAAAATAGAAGAAATGGCTGGATCAAAGTCCTGTCTTCAACCACATGTGTGTTGTAAAACCAGTTAAGGGTGTTCATATAATATTGTTTTACACTGTTTTTGCCTGAAATGTTGCGATCATAAATGCCACAAAACCTCAGGGGTGTGGATGACATACACTCAGGTTGTCAATTGAGTTTATGATGGGTGGCTAATTAGCAACCGACAGAACAGGTAAACCGACAAGTAGTAAAATAGTTGATAAGTGATTATCTGGCTTCACCGAGATATGAACCTGAGCCTCTCGCACTGAGATATAACACGCCGCTGAAGCCTGAAAAGCTCAGTGCTAACTGAGCCACGCCGGCCCAATGAAGCTTGCAAAGCTCGGTGTGGAATAATCCATGGGTTTAATTTTAATGATGTGGCGGGTTTAAGTAGTAATATAAAGGTACCAGTTATTTAAATTCGACATGAATGGGCAAAGTAAGCTGTTGTGTAATTTTGAATATTGTGGTTGAAGACAGGACTTTGATTCAGCCATTTCTTCGATTTTTTTAAAAAACACTTTTTGAAAAAGTGTTACGAGGCACTGGATGTGGGTTTCTTTTATTTTATATTCACATGCATTTATCATAAATACAAAACTAAAGTTTTGTGGAGCTTACTTTACACATTCTCTCTAGTTTAAATCTGTGAGCATCAGCGGGCAGGCGTGACTGCTTGTCACTACTACTTGGTGGTTAACTTTTCTATTTATTACTACTTTCACCCGCTACATCATTAACTTAAAACACCTAAATTGGATAGCTTTGTGCATGAGGCCCGAGTTCAAATCCCGCCGAAGCCAGATCTTTTTTACATAATCAGAAGTTTTATGGCATCTATGATCATGGCATTTCTAGTTGCCATAACAAATTCATTAGAGGTATGACACGGTGATTCCTTATGCCAGTTGATGGCCATCACCTTGAAAATTTGATAGACTAACTCTTCTACAATGACAATATTAGGATTCTAAAGCTGTATCTTGCTCTCATGATAGAATGGAATAAAATGAAGATAGAATGTATCTGGAAAACTAATGTTTTATTAAAGTTGATAATAATATTTGATATACGAACCTTTATAGGGGTTGTGTCAGGGGTTGTCTGTTATTGTAGGGGGCGCTGAACAGATGAGATTAGATTATGCATTTTCGATTTTTTTATTATGCTATTATTGGCGCAAACCACACTTTTTTGAAAAAGTGGTATGAGGCACTGGATATAGGTTTCTTTTATTTTATATACACATGAATTTATCATAAATACAAAAATAAAGTTTTGTGGATAAGTGCATAGATAAAATGATTTTATGGTACAGGTGGTATTCAAACCCAGGCATAATGGACCAGCAAACAAGGATGTTACCACTGCATAGTGGTGTCATGAAGTAAGTGCACAATACTATTTGAAATTGAACATACAAACATAGGCCAATGTAAACTAAAAAAGAAGCCTATGAGATGAGCTAGTCATTTGCATTTTGTAATATCTATACCCTTTCAGATAACTTCACTCATTAGATTCTTGTGGTGAGGTGATAACATCTCAATCATATCCCACCTGCACCATTAATTTCGATCATCAACTTATCTGTGAAATCGTCAGTATAGCAAGTTCATTATAGGTATGTTGTGCTGTGACAGTAGTACTGGGTTTGCCCGTTAATTCCTCATACCGATTGACAGCCATCGCCTTGAAAGTTTGAGAGACCAACATATCCAATAAGAAACCTATGATTCCAATCGGAGATCCTATAAAACTATACTGGTTGCTCTCAATCTGGTTGTTTGAAAGTCTCTAGTCCCATAGCTGGAATAAGAAAAGAGACACTTTGGTATGTGTGTGCCTGATTAATGGTGAAAAATCATCAATAATGTTCTTCTGTAATCATGAGACTATACTATGATCTCCTATCTGTTATGAAGATCCGGTATGATATGTTTTTCACATTTTTTTATCTCGACAAATCTGAGTGGCAAATAAAGGTCATTCAAGCAAATCAATTTTTTTTCAATACTTTATTAATGCTTTCAAGCACCCAACATCCCAACATATCACAGGAGACAAAATTCAGTGGGATGAGCCAGAAAAATCAAGGCTGATGATAGGTCATAACTCATTCTGTATTTATCCTAAAGACTGTTCTCCAAGATTTTTGAAGTGTTCCATCTTCAAGTTATACACTATATATTTTAGTCTTTTTTTTGCTAGGATACATAGGCTTTTAGAGGATTTTAAGTTTTTTAATATATCTGTGTACTCGCCTAAGCCGCAGGTAAATCTATATGATAAAACTTAAAAACATGGAAGTAGTATGAGTAGCCTCTCTATGCGAAGCAGAAGTAGCATGGTATCGTGTTAGCATGGTAGCATGGTAGCATGGTAGCATGGTAGCATGGTAGCATGGTAGCATGGTAGCATGGTAGCATGGTAGCATGGTAGCATGGTAGCATGGTAGCATGGTAGCATGGTAGCATGGTAGCATGGTAGCATGGTAGCATGGTAGCATAGTAGTAAGGTAGTGTCAATTACGCATAGCGTGCGAAATAAGCATTGAATCTGTTGATTTATATGGAGGCATGATCTATCGTGTGCAAAAGAAATAACTTTTTTTTTATGTTATTTATTACAGTGTAGATATATATATGTGTATTAATGTGTATGAAATACGATTACCAAAAAGAATCATCGGCGATATATAGTTTGTTTGTATTGTGTAGTTCTTGCCTATATTTGTTGCCTATGTAATTGAATACAAATGCATCATTAGAATAAGTATCACCAGCATCGTTTAACAACTCTAAGATATGAGGCAAAGAAAAACCTTTTGCATAATGTGATAGGAAAAATATACAGTATTGACCGCATACAGTTGAAAATAGCGTTTGTATTTGTTTGTTGTTATAATCCCAATAGTTACATGTATCAAGAACGGTTCTAACAGATTTTAATCTCAAAGGTGGGTACCCATAGCTGTCAAAGTAGACTCCGTTGTTATGTCTGTCTTTAGCAAAACATACCCAATGCATACCAGGGTCTTTGTGGGGCATTGTGTTCACCACTGCACAGCATGGATATGTATGTATAGCTTCTCTTGGTATTTTATCACTAGCAAAAACTCCCAAATAATTGATGTTATGAAGCGTTTGTTCATTTTGTAGAATACTATCTATCTGTCTGCTATCCATGATGCAACAACTCTTTTCAACCCTTTAGTACTGCTCTGTTTTTGTCAACTTTGATTGATCCATCATACTCGCTGCATAGACTACGAGGCTGACTGGCCTTGCTAGAGCCCGTGCAGATTTGAGCTCTAAACGGATATTTCCTTTCTTTATAACATGATAGCATCCTTCCTGATGTCTATTCCAGAATCATTGAACATGCTTCCAGTTGCTTTGTAAAGTGAAAAATAGTTCCGAAGTGTGGAGTGGTTAGCAAAATCTGACACATATGGTTTTTGTGGAACCATTTTTCCATCTACCATCAATGAGCTATATTTTAAGCCGTAGTTTTGAAAGTTGAAAGGGTTTTTGTTGTATTCTCAATCGAAAGAATCTGCATCAACTAACCCGATGATTATTCTCTTTGGTAACATGCCTTCATATAAATTTTCCTCATTCCAAGCAAGAGCTCCGCCAGCAATATTATAACTCTTCATCTCGACTCTTTTGATTGGATAGGTAGCTTGGTGTCCTCTTTTGTCTAGCATCTCAATATGTTTTAGGCTAATGCCCTTGTTGACTCTAATTTTTCTTACAAATAAGGAGGCATGGATAATTTTAAGCTTGAAAGTTGCATCAGCAGCAGCCATCAATACAAAGCTATCAGGGTTTCTAACCATTTTAATGTTCATGTCAACTCCATTAAGCAAGTAACGGTTTTGGAAAAACATATCCGCATGCAATCTGCATATCAGTGGTACTGTTTTACTGTCAGCTGTAAATGCTCGCCCGGCGACTAATCCCGTGTTCGTGACAGCAATATCATCCATTTCCCCTGCTTTGTCTTTTGTATATAATGCTAGAGAAAGCTGAGAATTTTTGCCTCTCTACAGTAGCTCAACAGAGTCTCTATGTATGGACGGTAGTGGTAGAGGTTGGGTGAGTCAGAAACTAAAGTATCATTCATAGCAACATCTATCTGTTGAATCAAGCTGTGAGCTAATAGGTTTATCGGCCCAACAAAAGCGTCATCAGCTATATTGGTACCATCATATTTGCTTCCAGGTAAAGGTGTGTAGAGTTTAAGTCAACGTAATAACTGCTGTCACCTGACACCCTAAATTTAATAGGACTTGAATCATTGGGATATGTGATCGGGAGATGTTCAATGAACAGCCCTTCTTCAACAGCAGCAGAGGTTGGATGCTCACTAAATAAATCAAGTTCAGGTTTTGCGGCTAAGCAACTGTGTTCTGCAATGAAAGACATTATTCGAAAATGTCTCTCCTCTTAAGCTTTCTAGTTTTGCGTTTCTTCACTGTTCGCTGGTTAATGGCAGCAGTGCTGTTAGTTCGTTTTCTTTTATTACCTCTGACTCGTTTTGTTATCTGTCCAATGGAGTTGTCTAGGACTTTTCTTCCTGCTAGCTGTAAATTTTTTTCATAGACTGTTTGACATTTTCACCACTCAGAACATCTTTTGCTATATTTAATCCGGAGCTAAGAGCTGTTTTACCGATACTTTTAGCACCCGCCTTCACTAAAGGCATAGCTGCCTTGAATAAACTGCTGAAGATCCCACCCAAACCGTACCCGGTTTGATATCTTTGCCCCTTGACCACAGGGACCCGGCCTCGACCCGTTTGATCGAAGAACTCAGAGTAAGCATTGTCATGTTCACTATTATTAATTGGAATGCCTTTCATCTTATGACAGTATCAAAGGTTTAACACTTCTGAAATCGAGTGTTAAGATTGTGCGCCCACTGGAGAATGGAACACGTTCAGTATATAAACACACTAATCTGATTTATCTTTTTTGTCCTAACAGGTAGGTATTGAACTTTAATGAAGTTGTTGTGCTGTACAGACCAATGATCTCCGGTTATAGGTATACAGCGAAGCAAGTTAGTCTCAACATCTCCAACAATAGAGGATGAAACAAAATCTGAGTAAATCATAATGTTATTGAGCTTTGGTAGTTTAGGATTCGGGTATGATACATTTGATCCAGCTACTTCTGCGGTCTTATCCCCGAGTATTAAATCTAGGGATGGTGAGTAATCAATTTTTTCTATCGACTGGTGAAATTGCTGAGGTGAAATTTTGAGCAATACCGTTTGAGCATATTTGTCGTGTATAAACTTGACTGCCTTCTGTATGAGTTTTGAGGGTAACAGCTGATTAATGGTTTCACATAGCTCTCCTAAATTATCGTAGAAGCCATCAGGTATAGATTCAATAGTTTCAGTGTTGTCTTTCTTGGTGATAACTCCATGAGCGTCTTTAACATTCGACCAAGATTTGTAAAAAGAGATCTCCAATAATCCAACCTCCCAAGAGCCTTTTGAGAAATCAAGGTAAGATGGTAACTTGACTGTATATTCAGCTATAGAATTGTTTGGATAATGCTTCATAGAAGCGTTACTTGGTGACAGAACACGCATAGTTTGTGAAATGAGAGTATGTTATTATTGTATTCAATTCTTATAATCGTCAATTAAATCCTTTTTGTCTATCCATGAATCAAAATCTGGAGAGTAGCCACTCCACCTGACAAGATATTGTATTTTACCACCCACATTACGTTTATCAATAATATTTGTATACATTATCTTTTACCGTCACCGGTTGTAGCTCTTCTCTGTAGAAGGTACCTTGCAGTAGATCACCATTATCATCACTTAGTGTATATACCACAGGATCTGTGTGCTTTGCTTCGGAGATTATGAACAGCTCTTCACTCCATACTGGCAAATAAGACTTGGAGAAAATTGTGCTATGTTTGGAGATTCGCACCCTCTGTCCTGTTTTCAACAGCTTTGTTTGGGTTGAAAGATTGGGTTCATCTTTTGTGTAGACATCTTGCCATATGTGTTCTTGATTATTTAAGTTAACCTGGTTTGGTGAAACTCCTATTAGTGTTTAGTATTATGGTAGGATTTTACTATGTCTTGAAGAACGTCTACATATCTTAGACCATTGCTATGAGTAAAGTACCAGTATATTTTTTGTTTAATGGTAGGTATAGCTCGCTCTACAACTGAAGCCTTTACATCTCTGTTGTATGTATGTTAGTGATGGATGCCGTAACCTAGCATGAGTGTTTTTGAATGTTGGTTAAAGAATTCTCGTCCTTCGTCTGTCTGCAGTTTGGTTGGTGATTGAGTATTTTGCGTTAGTATATCCTGGAATGCCTTGGTAACAGTCTCACCTGATTTGTTTTTTATCAGATTACAAAAAATCCTTTTGCTAAAGACGTCAATCACAATCAAAATGTATCTGTTGTGGTCATTGTGTTTCTCTGTGTTAGACATATCAGCAAGATCAGCTTCCCATAATTGGTTGACACCTGAGCAGATGAATTTCCTACGCTTGAATTTTTTTCTCGCAGGTTTATGGAGGGTGTTAGTATCTGTTTTCTGTAGCCAATCCTTTACATTTGATGCTTTATCTTTGTTTTTCAATGCATTAGTAAGACGGTTTTTACCACCTAGGCTTCCAGTGTTTTGTGGGTCAAAATATGACTTTGCTTGTTCATCTTACCCTTTCCTTTAGTTTTCTTCGGCGAGTCATATGGATCAAATCTGTATGGTTTTGTAATAGCTAGGTTTACTGACGTGTTGATCTTCTAGTTGAGGAGTATATAGTAAAGATCTTGGTAAATTCTCATCTTTGATAAGCTGATCAAATTCTCTCCAACCTGCTAAGTTTCCAGATTTTGCCTTTGGGTTGACTGCTGTGTTCAATAAATCAGAGATATTACTGGTTTTAATCTCTCGACCAGCGATACTGATTTCACCCTTTTTGTTGAAGGTTATTTTGTTTCTCTCTCTCAAACTGTCCAAAATTTTGTTTCGCTTTGATTTATAAGGTTTTGGTACCCCCATGACAGGATCATATTCAGGTTGTTTTTGAATTTTTTGTTGCTCAGTTTTCAGAGATTGATTCTTGTTTAAGTTCACAGTTTCTCTTAAAGACTGAAATTTAGAGAAGGTCTGGTTGTATAAATCTACTTTCTCATCTTCTGTGAGAGAATTGTCTTTGATAATATTCGCCATTTTCTGGTCCAAACCTTCAATTTCTTTTCACACTAGAGGTTTTATCCGTTGTTCAAAACTCTCATCTTTATTCTCTTTCAGTTGAGATGCATCAACTAGATAGAATTTCTTTGCATGATCCATGCTTACCCCTTCGACGGAAATATAGTTTTAATCAGCGGTCCCAACACTGAACCTCTCAACGGAAGCGAGTAACGCCCCAAGGAATCCTCCTTTTTGAACGAGAACCTTTTTACTTTTTGCAGTAGTCTTTTTATCAGCAATCTTTCTGATGTGGTTTTTGTACTTTTTAAGTTTATCCTTGTCAGAATGTCTCAAATCAATGTTTCCGTTTAAGATGTTATGACAAATTTCTGATATGCAATGAAATAGCTCAGTTTTCCCCTTAGATAATATAGCCTTAGCTGTGGCTTTGCCACACTTTGCTAAGCAGAGTAATGTTGGTATATACCGCTTAAGCCTGTTAGTCATGGTGCTACACTCTTGGCGTAGTCTTTATCAATGAGCTTGCCTGTGAGCGTGGCAGATAGATAAACCATTTTTCATCTGGAAATATTCCTGTCCTTATCCGGAGCAAGTCATGTGTTTCTTGACGTAAATCGATGAGGAGGTATCCATAAGGTACTGAGGTTGCGTCTTGAAATGACTCTATGAGAAATTGAATTATTGAATTGAATTTGAATTATCTTTAGAATACATTTGCTGGGCAAGCACATTAGTCTGATTGGTGTCCCTCGGATTTCGGAAATGAACAATGTAGGAAGCGTTTAGTGACATAGTTCTTATATGCGAACTTTTTTGAAATAGGTTTTGTGTGATAAATATGACAGAAGCATTTCGGTGGTGACTGTGTCTTGTAAACAATTGTTCCATTTTCTCGTCAACTTCATGAATTTGGTCATCTAGTATAATAAGATAACGTGTAGAGGTATCGAGTGTGTCAATGACTCAATGTCAACATTCCTCTATGGAACTCAACATTCCGTAAAGATTCATAACCTTTCTGCCATTCAGTGTAACAAAACTAGACTTTTTGTGGCGCTGGCTGAATTGTTTTGAATGCTGTTTGTAAAAGTTTGATCACAAATGAAGTCTTTCCAGCCCGACTCGGTGCCACAATGATCATTGAAAAGGTGCGTTTGAGAGGTAACGCAGTCATTCTTGTCTAGCAGATGGTTAGAGACAAACTGATCCTGTGCAGAGGTAAGAGTTAAATAAATAGATTTTATTTTAGAAATAATGAATACTAATCAATATATACATTTTATTACATTACATTTATATACATTTATTACAGTGGAGAAAAAAAGAATTTTAACCAATGAAATCTCGACAAAAGAAAAATTGATTTATAAGGGGGTAGGGAGCGTGGTGATGTGATCAGGGCACACTATTCTTTTACCATACATGTAGTTGAGACCCTTTCTTGTTTGGATATAGGTGTAAACACCCTCATATTTCTTCTGGAAACCTTTGTTGGTACACAGTGTTATATTTTGGTTAAACAACACGTCCTTGTACACATCCTCAGTCAGATTATTTTGCCTTCTTTTAACACCTTTTGCGCTAAATTTCGCATCATCTCCGAAACAATAATAAGATTTACTGCATAATGCTACAACACCTTTCGATACATGCTCGATATGAAACAAGCCCGCTTCCTGTTGGAAAAACTTGGCTACCTTTTTACAGCAATCTTGACCAGACCAGGATCTATCACTCATTACTGAACCAAAAAAATCTTTTTTGTGCTGGTCGCAGTATTCCCTTGCTATCCAATTTTCTTAGTCCTTGATATAATGATCTCTCAACTCTGTTTTTACCGATTGGTGAATAGTACTACAAGCTTGACCCATATATAAACTATCTGTATCAGCCTGAATCAAACAGTAGTAATCTGTTTTCATATACTTAACGATAAAGTCATTATAGAAGCGTAACAGGAGAAGTTTCCAATACTCCAATACAAAAAATCCTATCTTCACTGGAACATTGAGCTTGGTTACTGCTCTGTTACTTTGTACCTCCACAGTGTGGCTCCCAAGTTCCGAAGACTGTGAAAGCGAACGTTATTCACCAGTTTTGATATGTTTTGAGGGTTTGAAACGCCTTGATATGAGATATTTTTATGATCTTCCATTTGCACTAAGCATTTTCCATAAGCAGCATTTCCTAAAATACAAGAGGTAAGCGATTAATAACATTAAATTAATCACTTGATCAATTTTTTTTCCCATAGCCAGCGAGGACAACAGGCTACAGTTGTCACCTCGAATTATAAGACTTATTGATGAATGTATAACATTCATGTATTGTTATGATTGTACTCACCTAGTAGCTTACACATGTCTCCTATTATCTTTTTGGAAGAGTCAGCATCTCCTTCTCGTCTAGCTGTCATAACTTCATCTCAAAATTTCTTGAAGCATTGAGATGGTTTCTACTGGATGACCTGGTATACTTTGGTACATGTTAGTCCTTTGTGTAGTAACCATTGAAGTAGTGGTGTAGCCATTTGTATTTTCTTCCCAAAATAGCTTCCTATTAGGGAACATGTTGGCCTTTTGAGAAGATCATTCTTCTCAGCGAATTTTCGCATTGTTAGGCCTACTGAATCGCGGTTCAGCATCGCGTGTTTAATTACTGGCTGGAAATTTGCAAACACCTCTTTGAGGTGTTCGGGTGTCTCAATGTCAACCTCAGCCATTCCGAAAATAGCTCCGGCTCTTTTGTCTTGTATAATACGTTTCTCAGTCACCGCATATCTTGTATCAGGATATAGCTTTACATTTTTACAAAATTCCTGCATATCTGTATCACTGTTTATTAGCCGTTCATACTCACACTCCCAAATGTGATAGACTGTGTAGCCTAGACTTTTAATAAAGTCAATGTTACTGTACGTAGCGAGTTTGTTCATGGCATCTTTTTCATAATCTTGGTTTCTCCCAACAGGAGTCGAGTCACACATGTGGCTGTGGTACCAACAACCAGAAAAATTGACCACAATTTCCTTTGAGCCCAGTCTGCCATACCCATCCACTGGTAGATTTCTCAAACCTATTATTTTTTCATCTCCATCGAAACAGTGATGAAATTGAACACCTAGGTTATATCCTAACCATTCAACAAAGCGGGTTGCTTTCTCTCCTCTTTGATAGCTTTTTTCTATAGTAAAACCAGTTTCTTTGCAGCGTCTGATGAATCTGCCAACGGGCATCTCCTTAGCAGTGAGACAAGATAAATACATTCCTGTGCAATCATAACCAGTTATGGTTTTCGTTGTTTTAGCTTGCGCTCCATATAAATTTTCTTTGATCTTTGTTTGACCTTGTTCTTGGTATCTATTGAATACGATGCTCAAACCTCCTCGAACTTGGGAGCGAACGAGATGATTAATGTCCTTAAACTTTTCACCAATTAGAAATATGGGTGATCCATTTTCTTTCAGCCTAAACAGGTAGAGTGTTGCCATTCCTGATATGGATAAAGCTGATTTAAAGTCCAGGTGTCTAGCTTTAAAAAAATGAGTAATGATTTTCTATTGCCTCGCATAATGGTTTTACATCACACTCATTGTAGTATATCAGCATCTCTTTTAGAGATTTCATTCCTTTTCAGCCAAAACTTTTTTACAAAACAAATAATCTTCCTCAGAAATGTGAGAATTTTTTAATGTGTTGTAGAAGTCTTCTCTTTTAGGAAATTCAGTACTGTCCAGCATTGCCATAGAACGAAACTTGTCATGGATCCAAAAGAACTTGCCCTCTTCAACAACCGTGGCTTTTAGATACTGTGAGAGTGATGTTCCCGCTGCCAGGTAGTTAGTTACATCTAAGAAATGTAGTTTATCTGTCTTGATCATCATGTAGCTAGAGGACTTTTGTATACACCCCTTGATTTTGGAGTACGTAACGCATTACATGTTCCTTCATCACCATTTTTTACGCCGTTCTGTTTGACCATTGCAGGTGGGTTTTCAATCCCAGTTTTGCAAAACACAAACCATGAACTATTAAACCATCAAGTTAATGCAAACTTAACAACTTATCAAAGATAAATAATGCTCAGTTTACTAGACTACTCTCCTCTTTGCTAGGTCCTTTGCAGTCTGGGAAATCAACCTTTGTGAGCAAACTTATAGAACATTTGGATGAGTTGATAGAACCCAAACCTACCCGGGTAATCTTCTGTTGTAGTGAATGGCAAAATAATTATGACAAGTTGAAAGCGGCACATGACTTTATTGAGTTCCATGAAGGGGTTGTAGATGTAACAGCAACACAATCTGATGAAAAGTCACTCGTTATTCTTGATGATCTTATGGATAGTATAAATGGAGACACTGTAGAGCTCTTCACAAAGCATTCACACCACAGAGCCATTTCGGTGATATTTATTACTCAAAACATGTTTCAGCAAAATAAGTACAACCGTACAATGAGTTTAAATACAAATTATATGGTTCTATTTAAAAATCCAAGAGATATTACACAGGTGGATGTCTTAGGTCGACAAATGTATGGTAAAAAGGCTAAAGCATTTTCCAAGGCTTATAAAATGGTGACAGATATCCCTCACGGTTATTTACTCATAGATTTGAAACAGCAAACGCCCGATCAACTGAGGTTGCGCAGTAATATATTTCCTGGTAACGACACTGATGTATTTGTTATATAGGTCAAGTGATACCAATAAATCAATTTACATACACTAAATTTGCAGCAGTCACTACAATGTCTCGTAGGGTGAAGAAGCATAAAGAACTGCTGCGGTTCCTAGCAAAAGCATCCAAACAAACCCAGAAAAGCATATTACAGAACTCAAGCAAGGAACTTATTTACAAAATTTGTGAAATTTGCTTGAATGTTTTGCGAGCTCGTGTTCCTGTGACAAAGAAAGAGATCGGCAAACTTACTAAACACAGTAAAGACATTCGTAAACTTGCCAACAAAAGAGTAGGAATTGACCACAAAAGAAATATCGTGCAAAAGGGAGGATTTATTGGTGCTATTTTAGCGCCAATGCTAGGTTCACTGTTGGGGCCACTGTTCGGTAAAAGATAACAATCTATAATGGATCGTGTTAAACGCATGATATTGATTGATCCAGAGATTAAGAAAACGACAAATAACTCCATCCAGCAACTAGTGAATGACAGTATTAGGATGAGAGAGATTCAATCATTGGATAAAAACCTACAATACATCATAAATAATGATACTTTGACGGATGACGCCAAAGTCACACTCTACAACCAAACCTTTTCAAAATTCAGTGATGTATATAAGAAAAAGGACCTACCTGTCGAGCCAATTGAAACGGTGGGCCTGAAGCAGAACTCTTCTAATGTAATGAGTGATCAACTCTTTCTAGCACCAATCCCAAAAGTTTATCAGAACAAGGCACGAAACCTACTGAACTTCCTCCGTAGCAAAGCAGGCTTCAATATAGGAGAGGATGGAGATCTGAGCATTAATGGTCAGGGGCTGAGTGAATCAAACATCACAGATCTCCTCAATAAAGCTGTCAATCCTAGAAACAAACTACAGGAAGATTTAGCTGGCTGGGATACTTTCAAATCCTATTTACAAGAGAAAAGATCTCCTGCAAGTCTACTAGAACCATCTCTAAAATATCTCCAAAAGCAGGAGAACGCGCCAGAACTTCATGAGCCAAAACCAAAAGAAAGAACAAACAAGAAATTGAGATCGAGTGGAAAGATAATGGACAAGACAGAATCAACGGGGGCACATAAAAGTACTAGACCAGTCAAGGGAAAGTCAAAGGTTAGATGGTTACCGTATTAAGTTACAATGAGGAGAAAACATAAATCACAAATTGAAGACAAGTTGAGAAAGGCTTACTTTGATCCCGAGAACCCTGGAAGCTATGGTGGTAAGAAGAGATTGTACCGGAGTGTGAACAATTGAAAGAATCAGATAAGTTAAAGGCCGAGCAGTGGTTTGCAAATACCGATTCTTACACCCTCTACAGACCTACCAGAAAAAGATTTCAACGTAGACAGACCTTAGTCGGCGGCATTGATCACTGTTGGCAGATAGATTTGACAGTCCTAGATCCAGATACATCAGCGCAAAATGATGGCTTCAAGTATAATTTATATGTTATTGATGTTTTTTCAAAATATGCACGGGCTAGAATGCTGAAAAATAAGGGAGGAGTTGAGGTTACCAATGCTCTAGAAACTGTTCTAGATACCAGTAAACGGAGTCCTTATTCCATCCAGAGCGACAAAGGTACTGAGTTCTATAACATGAAATTTCAAAATTTGTTGAAACAACACAATATTAACCATTATTCGACTGAAAAATGACGATATAAAGGCTTCGATTTTCGAACGCTTACAACGGACAATCAAAGAGCGACTCCAAAGATATTTTACCCACAAAGCATCGAAAAGATTGCGTGGAATCAATCTAACATACCCTCTAACCCCTTTGATATTAGTACAATAAGACCGCTTCAAGTTGGGGATACAGTGAGAATATCTAAAACTAGAGGAACCTTTCAAAAAGGCTACCTTGGGAATTGGAGTGAAGAATTATTAAAATTTGTTGAGAGTCTGAATTCCGCAACTAAAACATACCGAATTGCTGACCTAGAAGGGGAACTTATTGCTGGAACATGGTATGGGACGGAATTGCAAAAAGTTATAAAAAATAATCAAAATGTTTTCAGGGTTGAATCTATTGTCGGAACTAGAAAATTAGGTAAACGTGATCAGTACTTAGTAAAATGGGCAGGCTACCCACCCAAGTTTAACTCTTATATAGATAAGCATGACTTTGTGAAATATAACAACTGAATACAAAATGAAAACATTCCATTTGTTGTCGCAGCAAACATGCGGATCGTCCTACCATCTAACAGCTCTATGAATTTTTATCCTGCTAACACATTGAGTCGATACACTGTTAGACTTGATAGAGAAATTGAATTGAAAGATGACAACTGGGAAGTTGGATTAGCAGAAATCGTCCTTAATAACTTGTGGTATAATGTGAAAGACTCTTGGTTTGAAATTACCTTCGGGGATAATCAGAAAACAGGAAAGCTTACAATTACAAATGGTTATTATGGTATGTGTAAGAAAATTATTTCTACAATGAATGACTTGATCAAGGATTCAGCATGTCCATCGGACAATCTCAACTTCACTTTACTTGAAGAGTCAAACAGAGTGGAAATAACGATGCGACGTACTTATGTTCTAACTTGGTCTTGAGAGTTGGCATCGATTCTAGGTTACAGTAAGCTCAAAGTTTCCCCTGCGGAACATGATGCCATACCTACCTCTTGGGCAAGTGTTCTGGTGAAATCGGAGAGAATGGCTGTTATCAGTAATGGTTTTCACAATATATATGTGTATTGTGACATATGTGAGTTGGCTCCTGTTGGAGATATTTATGGTTCTCTATTGGGTATCATCCCTGTTAACAATGAACCTCATTTTGTGAATCAGATAACAAGATATGACATCCCCTATATGTTCCACTCTTGAAAAATAGATTTCAAACAATCACTCTGTATTTAATGACAGACTCGGGCAATGCAGATCAGTTTGAATCGGGGAAGACAGTCATCACAATTTAGCTAAAAAAGGTTAAGAATTAACGATATAATCATGCCTTTGATTCCGTACAACTCAGAAAACAGTAGAAAACTGTATAATGACCATTACAATCAATCTGGTCATGGAATGAATGTGTTCCATGGGCAGCAAATACAAAAGGTTATGGTAAAGATGGAATATTCACAAGTCTGGCAAAATCCGCACTACCACTGTTGAAAAAGGGAGCTATGGCTTTAGGAAAAACTGCACTTCAAACTGGTATTAAATTGGCACAGGATGGATTAGCTGGTAAGGATATGCGGCAGACTACAAGAGATCATCTAGCATCATTAGGATCGAGTTTGATATACAACTAAAGAAGGCTGGGATTAAAAAGAAGACTAACAGAGCTAATAAAACAAAATCGCCTGCATCGAAAACGGGCAGTGCGAGCAGGCGAGCCAAGCTAGCAAGAAAGCAGAAAAAACCTCTTCAAAAAGACATATTTTTTGGTAAATGAGAATTATGGCTAATTTATCCATGATGGAGCACTCTTGTGAGACCGCAAAACCAGAATTAGAACTCTTTAGCAACCTTCCAACTCAAAGCAGTCTTGACGATGGGTATTATGAAGAGGTTGGATCAAAAACCAATCTCTCAGACAGACCAATCACTTTTGAAGTCAATGGCGATGGAAGTGATTACATGGATCTACTAAACTCACATCTAATGTGTGAAATAAAAGTAGTAAAAGCTGATGGTGGAGATCTGGTAAATGGTACCGATGTAGAAGGGTGTGTGAATGGGATTTTCCACTCCCTTTTCAATCAGATCACCATCAAATTAAATGACACTATGGTATCGGAAAACAACAACACCTATCACTACAGAGCACACATGGAAAACTTACTGAGTTACGGATCAGAAGCTTAGAAGAACCAGCTTTCTGCTGGCCTTTGGCTCAAATATACAGCCGGGCAAATGGATGACTTGGCAAATGCCAATGCAGGGAATGTGAAACGAAAAGCGTTCATTTCTGAGAGCAAAAACCGTTATCTCATCAATGGTGTGGATATGAGTATCAAACTCATGAGAAACTCAAATGCATTCTGTCTGATGGCTGCAGATGACAGTGCATACAAATTGAGAGTGATGAAAGCTTCGTTTTTTGTAAGAAAGGTCAAAGTAAATTCAGCAGTGCAGCTCAAGCATATCGAGAAGTTGGACAAGCAACTCATTCCTGCAATCTATCCGATTCGGAGAGTAGAGGTTAATCTTTCGGCATAGGTGTAGGCAGTCTGTCTGCTTCTGAAGAGGGAATCTTTAGTGGGCAGTTACCTAAAAAGGTGTTTATTTGGTTCGTTGAAAGTGCAGCTTTTGATGGGCGATATTCAAAGAATCCTTAAAACTTCCAACGTTTCGACTTGAAGTATATAAGTCTATTCTGTGAAGGTAAGCAGATACCAGCATCTCCACTTCAACCAAACTTCACAAACAGCAACTCTCTCCGTAGCTATCTAAGCTTGTATGAAGCAACCGGAAAGTTGTTTCAAAATTCATCGCTGGGTATTACAAGGGAAGATTATCAGAATTGGTATACCCTGTACGGATTTGATCTCACTCCAGATTTAAGTGACATTGGATCCTTTCATCTCATCAAGAAGGGAAACATACGACTGGAGCTCAAGTTTGCAACCCAGCTGGCAGCCCCAGTCAATTGAATATTGCATGCAGAGTTTGACTCAGCCATTAAAATTGACAAAAATCGACAAGTTCTGGTGGAACATTTTGCCTGAATGGAAAGCAATCAGATTTTTCAGATTATGTCTGCGTGTGATAAATCACAAGACTTTCTAGGAGTATTTCCTCGGCTAACATACCGCTCAGAATTATACACTACCCAAGTGCATTCGTAGTGAATACAATGCCACACACTCATGATGGAGAACACTGCTTCGCCATTTACAAAAACAATGAAAACAAAGGCTATCTCTTTGATAGTTTTGGGTCTACACCTCACTTTACAGAATTCTTGGACTGTATGAGCTTTTGTGACGATTGGGAGTACAATTCAATCGCTTTTCATGCTTTACATATTATGAATGGGTACTCACCTAAAGAAAAACAAACTTTTTTTGCAACATAATGACTATGAATCAAGTGATTTCCTAGTTCATGATTTTGTTTCCTCTTTCCTCATTCATCAAATACGTAAAATGATTTTATTATTCTTATTGTTTTATCATTAAATACAATGAAAATAGAATGCTATACGTGACATTACACAAAATGACCGAATCCCCAAAACTGGAATAAAGAAAAAAGTGATACAAATATTATCCACTGCAGAAAGAATGTCAATAAGATTTTTTTTTTTAAATTTTATGAAAGTAATAATTTCCAAGTAAATGATATCAGTAAGAGTTATGAACTTATAATCTCATTTAACCGAATGGGTGTACTTTATAACTCCAGTGGAGATGTGGATGCACCATCATTCGCCACTTTGCGCTTAAAATATGCATAACTCAAGCCCACCTTACTCTGGGTATAGGTATGCATTCTATTATCCAATACACGGAATCCAGTGTTTGATATTTGATGATGTTTATGTGACTGTAAAACATCAAGAAATACTTTCTTAGACAATGGATTCTGACTTTTGATCACGCCTTTACAAGAGAACTTATCTTTGTCGCCAAAACTATAGTAAGTCTTACTGTTCAAGGCAATACAACCACCCCCCTTGTACTCAAGTTTGAATAGCCCTGGTGTTCTGTGATCAAAATTATAAATGAGCTTACAACAAATATTTCCATGAAACGTACATGAAAAGGAATCTGATTCATGATCTGGACAAAAGCTTCGAGGGAACCATTCTGAATAGATAGATCTGAATTCTTTTCTTAGGTTTTCGGGTACCAATTCTTCCAAACTATCTGCGGTGAGAGCCAAATACAGACTGTCAGTATCCATACACTTGTGACTTGAAACTCAGATTTAGGAATAAATCTAACAAGGAAGTTGTAATAAAACTCAAGCATACGCAATTTTGCATAGCATAGGATTGAAAACCCTAGATGAACAGGAATGTTGATGTTTGTTTTCTTCGGACACATTTCAAACTCATACAAATCGTTTTCCATTTCGTTGAATGATAAGAAATTATGACTGTTCAAGAGTTTGGAAACCTTTTGATCATCGTCCATCACATACTCATACTTTACAAATTTCTCAACCGCGGTTATGAATTTCCCGTAAGCACTGTTTGCTGCTAATTTGCAAGTTTCTGCTAATAAAGCATATTCAGAGTTATTATCTCCCATACGTCAACTATCGCTTACCTCTTTGGCAAAATTAGTAAAGCATTTTGATGGCTTATACTCAATCACTTGATGAATTTTGGTAATCACAGGTCCGTGATTCAAGAACCAACGTAAGAGTGAACTGAGAAACATTTGCTTGACAGCAAAATAGCTACCAATCAAGGCTTTGCTATTCACCTTGGTATTGCATTCTCGCATATGTCCTGCCATGTGTTCTCCTATATGGCAAGGGTCAACTATTTGAACAGACTTGAATATGGGTGTTAACTCATGGAATTGGTCTTTCAAATCATCTGGGACATGAATATCAACCTCAAGAATACCTAAAAATTTTCCGGACTGAACTGCATCAATTAGGTCTTTTTCACTCGTGTTCTTGGGAAGTTGTGATCGGTTAGGTAAACTGTTTACAAAGTTTTTGGCATCAATATCTGTTTGTTTCATCATGGCCCATTCACACTCTTTCATATAAGTCACACTGTAACCAATTTTTTTCAGATACAAATCCTTCTGCTGGGTTTCATACTGTAATTGGATAAATGATTTCTTACTTGTTTCGTTGCAGCATTTACCCTGCGTTTTACTGCAATGATGACCATGCCAATAACACCCGTGAAACTGAAATGCTAGCTTGTGTTCTTCTGAGTATCCGTCTACCCTCAGTTGTCACTGTCCCAATGCAATCTCTCCGTGATTTCTTGCATGTAAAATTTTAATGTTTAGTGAATGTGACATGTAACCTAACCACTCAAAAGCCAACTGACTGGATCCATGTTCAGGTAAAAGTGTGAAGGGTGGTGAGGTGTCACAATTTCTTCTTGATGGTAAGCCTACAGGCATCTCTTGATACATTGAGTACAGATAGAGTGATTTTGCATCAAAACCAGCAATTGAACCACATAACTTATCATTTCAAATAGAGGTAACATTTTTCTCATGATATCGGTGGAAGATTATGGAGGGACCACCAACTATGTTTTCCCTTAATGAATAATACATATCAGAATTGTGTTTATCAATCAACATGATGGAGTCTGATTCATGATTGAAATCGCTGAATAGCCATTGCCTAGCCATATCAGGTGCAGAAACAAAATCCTTAAGCATATCAATGTTTTTCTTCCAGTAAACTCGTCTTTGTTTTTCAAGAGCCTCAATGAATGGTTTAGTATCCAACAAGTTGTAGTAAATAAGATATTCACGCAATGACATGGAATTTGACTCGAATATATGCTTGCAGTTGTGGTAATCTTGGTCAGAAATTACTGCTTTTCCAAGTTTGCTACTAGATTTTTCCTTTGAAGGAAATACTTTCTCTTCCAGACGCTTTAGAGAATCTATATGTTCATAAGGAAAGTAAGATTTTGAATCGGAGCAGTTATATGATTCAAGGTATGTGCGGTAACTAAAACCGGGTGCTATGTATTGACAGATGTCCAAGAACCTAAACCTTCTTGTTTGCAGACATTTAAAGTTATTTCCATCTTTGATTATGAATCCAATAACATCACGATTAAGTAGGCATTGGAGTAGTTCCTGTTTGAAAACATTGGTGTCATATTTACCTGAGTTGAAGCCTACCACTGGAATGATCTTTATATGGTCCAGAAAGCGTTGCTTCAGATTACCAAGTGACTTGTGAGCAAAGAATCTCTCAAAGAGACATTTAGTATTTCTCTTACTGACAACACCTTGATTTATAGACCAACAGATAGCACGAAAAATTGATAAATTATCATGATAGCATTTACCATTAAATTGATGGATTTGTAAACAATGAAATTACACCATTGTTACATTTGATATATTTTGGGAGACGTGAAACCATTCTAAGAATGTAGTAGAGGTTGGTCAGTCAAAATAAATGTATAGATTGTTAGATTAGTGAGTATATATATCTGCCAGGCACTTGAAGGAACACGGGTTTTTAATAAATCAGCAATATCAATAGATAAAATCAAATCTGAAAATTTGTCCAACTCTTGTTTGTTTGTAACCGTTACGGGATAAGGTAAAAATAGTATCTTTACTACCGGATGAAGAGTGAAAATATTTCAAATCACCTGTCACTTTTTGACTTATTATGAATCCTGCACTAGCATTGATTTTAAAAACACATCTATGCTGGTGAAATATTTTCAGGAAATCTTCTTTGTAAAGGGAACCGATCAAAATATCAATATTAAATATATTAGACCTTGAGCGCAATGTTTTGTAACACTTTATACTGCTGAAATGCTCGCGAACAATGGCATCTACTGATTCACTGAAATGCGATTGTGAGGTATTACGTTGGTTTGATTGATTGACAGGGAGTGGTAATGGTGTTGGACTACTGACAGTTGGTATAGGGCTGATTGTTTGGTGGGTTTTTTTCATGTTTTTTCATATAAGATTTGGAAGAATAAAGTTCATTGCGTGTGTTGTGTTTCTTTCCAAAATGAACAGAATTCTCGTGAATTTTTTGATACAAAGCTCACAATTAAACATAACAAATGACCTCGAAACGGTTACAGTAAACTATTAGTAAGATTTTTCTTTCTCAATGATAAGAGTTTAGATAACAAAAAAAAAACCAAAAGATAATTTAAAGTTAAATAATGTCCAATCACCAATCACCTAAATCATTAGGGAGAGGGTTTGGATGGCTATGATCAACTATAGTTTTACGCGAAATTCTCGCGATCCTCAAATTGAGATATCCCTTGACGTTTCTGAATCTCAGATCCTCCAGGTAAAGGAGAACATCTCCTGTCGAAGTGGAGTACTCCTCCTCGATATTATTTGCTGTCACTTCGACCCCTCTATCTTTTATTCTAAAATTGAAGCAAGCAAATTCGATGAAATTTGAATGATAGAATCAATCATCAATCATTTGTTACAATCCTTTTGACACAAGATAATAGATCAATATACAAACTCACAAAGGGGAATCCACTAGTCGGAAGTAGTAGGCTTCCCCCTGACTAGTGCGATAGCTCTTTGGTTCCTCTGTGTTATTTTGTGCAGAGAGTTCCTGAATCCACGTCTTAAGATCCGGATGGGTGACTTTCGATTGAAAGCCGATTGCTTCGTTCGTATTGAACTTTTATTCCTTGAATACAACTGCAAATACAGATATGAGATTTTGTTAAAAGCTTCCATCCATATAAACAATAAACTGAAACATCAAACAACACAAGCACAAATCAGAATCACTGAAATATGATTTTACAATTAGCATTTAGCATTCCTCACTCTTGAGAACAAAAAGAAAAGAATTTATACTCACAATTGAATAAGTGTGCGTTATTCAACCTGACAGTAGCAGGTCCAATTTTCACCGAGTCTCCAATGGTCATTGGCTCGATATGTTTCGTCTTTGGTGCAGGCTGCTTTGATGTTTTGTTTCTGACCTTTTTTGCTTTTGGTTCTGAGTTGGGTGTGGGCTTTTTCCCAACAGCCGCCTTTACAACCTCACTCTCTCGCACAGATTTTAAATAACTGGTGATTCGGGTTCTGTAAAACAAAAATTTAATGATGAGTTTATGAGCGAATTTCAATTATTTAAAGGTAGTAGCCTGGGTTGTCTCCTCTTTGTCTTTTTTGGTTGGGGAGGAGCCTGGGTCGATAAAGAGAGAAAGAGAACACAACTTATTTAAGATTTCAAGAGTTACATTTAAATTCTATAAAACAAAGAGGTTGATGAAAAAGTCCACCCCTAATTTTACTTGGGTTTTAAGGCTATAGATGTCGTGACCTGAAAGGTCACGACTGTATAATCCCATGCTCCTCCCCAACCAAAACAAACAAAGAGGAGACAACCCAGGCTATGAAGGTAGAGTATGATCTCCTACTTTGTGATTGTGGGCGGAGCCTAAGAAATCAATTAACAGAGGAGAAAATTCCTAGTGAATACAGCTTACTCAACTCAAGTGAATATTTAGATCGATCTCTCGAAAATGATTTATTTTCTAACTCACTCATCATCTCCTGCACTTTTTCTCTTTCTTTCTTTCTTTCACCTCCGCATCAAAACTATATGCTGACTCGGTTTCCGTCCCAGACTCCTCCGACGACTCAATCTTATTGCTAATAAAAAGAAAACTATAATCAACCAATTATAGGACAATTTTAAAAGTAAAAGAATGTACATAGCGTAGTGTTTCCGCTTTAGTCTATCAATCCATCGTACTGATAAACTTGAATCATGTGAGTTTCTGCGGACAGTGTTCTCATGGGAAGACTGCAGATGACGGCTCTTTTCACTATTTTTGTCGGTAATTTGACATTGAGACTGATCTTTGTTGCGGAGCATTCCCTTTACTAAGGTCTCATGTGTTCCCTGGACATCCATCTTGTTTGGTAGAGGGATGTGATGTTAATGATCATACTGACTGAGTGAACTCGAAGTTAAACATGTTATTTAGCCATTGCTTTAATAATATTGCAAGACACGAAGGAGGAAAGTTAAACATGACCATGGCCCCACCTTGATATATTTCTTGAGATTCGTTATCAAACAGGATGAATACCAGACAGAATTACTGTACTGGAGGAATGGCAAAAAACCGACAATAACAACTTTCTGCGGTGATAGCTCAACCAGAGAAAATGTTTTCATCACCATCTCTGAGGGTAGTCGCTACCATGATAAAATCATAGACAGGGATCTTAGTATTACTAGAATTTTTCGAGAGATCTAAACCAACGCTTCCAACAACATACAAATAACTATGCTTGATCTATGGAAAAGAAGCTAGGGTGGTGAAAGTTGCTGACGTGTTTGAACGTGGCAAAAATGAGATGACAGAGTCAGTATTCTTCAAGCCTTGGATCATTAATTTGACACACAACATCATCTTCCTTCAAACCTAAATGAACGTAATGACTGAACATTATTTGGGGCTTGAGCTAACACATGAATCCATATATGACAAAGTCATGGATCTATAGTCTTGATAGGGATTTTTAGCCGTAAAACAGGCGATTTTAACCGAAAACAGGCAATAAAGCCTGCTTAAAGGGCTACCCTCAGAAGTGGTGATCAACATTATTTCCTTGGTTATGTTATCACCGCAGAGAGTTTTTACTTGGTTTCTAGCATTCCTACAGCACAGGCAACATTATGCTGGTTCAATACAATTAGGCGGAGTGTTTACTGCAAAACACTCGATTGCCTGCAGACAGTTGTTCACTCATCCTGCAGACAATATTTCAGGCAATGTCAGGCAATTTGGCTGACTTACGGGTGATTTTTAGCCTTAAAACAGGAGATTTTAGCCGAAAACAAGCAAAAAAGCCTGCTTAAAGGGGTTTTAAGTGCATCGTATATACTACTGACAACCTATAGGATGATCAGTGATTCGGTAAATGTAAAAGTTGATGTTGGTGATGAGGTGGCATACCCAGGAGCTGTCTGGTCTAGATTTGGTGGCAGTTTCGATGAAGTTGTGATCCACCGATTGTTCTCTGATTTTGTCCAAGTCTTGATAATACTCGACAACCATCAGTTGATTGAATAATACGCTGTTTCCTATACTTGCATGCCAGTATCGCATCTCCTTGGTTTTGTTGTTGTACAGTATAAGGAGAGGTATACACCCGAGGGTGCTGGGGGCTGGAACAATCAACAATGAAAGCTCCCCCAGTGGGGCTCGAACCCACAACTCCTGCGGCACTAATCGCCTGGCAGTGAATAGCAAGCATGCTAACCGATTGCGCCATCTCACCATCCCCAAAAACGAATGGGTCAATGGCGCTAATTAGATAGCCCGCTATTCACTACTCTGAGTTGTGTTCTCTCATGCCACAGCACATTCCAATCCACCAGTGCCAACCTATGAAACACAGCGTACGTGTGAGGGTTATTGGCCTTACATGGCTCATTGCTGGGACCCCTTGTAGTAGGTTTAGCTGTCTTTCCAGCTTGTCAGCATGTCCTTCCATGCTGTCACATGTCTTTCCATGAGTCAGTCAGTAGACAAGTACAAAGGAGAGGCATACACCCAAGTGCTGGGGGCTGGAACAATCAACAATGAAAGCTCCCCCAGTGGGGCTCGAACCCACAACTGCCAGTATCGCATCTCCTTGGTTTTGTTGTTGTACAGTACAAAGCCTATTGAAGCTTGAACTTTGAATTTCTGTTGTTGATCGTGAAAGATGCTCGGAAATCTTTGACTTTTCACAGAGTTTGGTATATCACCATTGTTAACCTTTAGGTTGTATACTGATGAGTACTTTCTATGTATACAAAACGAGCGTAATGCTGACCAGTTCTTTTATACAACGTCATTAGTTTGATTTGGAAACATTCCATTGTATGTTCAATCCAATTGATATTCTAGGCTGTCATTTTGAAACTGAGGCTTGGTAGGCTGATAAACATCCACTGTGCGTTCTCCTGTCTTTGTTTGCTGCAAAAAATGCAAGAAAAAAAACCTTTCAAAAATCACACTTTGACCTCACATATTAAATTATCCATTATATCGAGAGAAGCAAAAATTTCCATAAACATGTACAAGGGTTAGTGAAAACCTTTCAATGGTTATAGCTATTATAATGGGAGATGGAAGATAAAAATTTCCATTAAATTAAAACAAACCTTTTGGTTACAAAGATGTGTTCGCTCCTTCCATCAATGAACTCCCTCTTCCTTCATTGCTTCGATGGTTGAATAAATTGATTGCATTGACCGCATCTTATTCTGTGTAACCTCATATGTCTGTACAGAGTTGACTTATGTTTGTAATGTTTCCCACACACTTGACATTTGTGCTCTAAAAAGAAATCATTGCCAAGATAAAACACCTCTTTTTACCAAGCGAGCGTGAAAATATAAGCCTATACTTTGGTAAGACAAGATAAAATTCCATTGTCAATTGTCATGCTTATGAAAACTTTTAAATCACTTATTTTTCTTTTGTACGACAAAATGATTGTTTACCTACAAATTAACATGAGACGTTGTCATGACAACTTGTTTGAGTTATCTAGTTACCATGGAAACATTCTTGACAGCGCCCATCTTACACAGTTATTTGAGACATTCTCAGACAAGTTCAGGTAAGTTCAGACATGTTTTTGTGTCTATGCTCTCTATTGTTATAGACTATTTTGGCAGAGTTTCACAAAAATATATTAAAAATGCATAGATTGATTGAGTATAAAACTCATGTATGCAGTTGAAAGTTTGGCAATATGTATTGAGATTTTACAACTTTAAGATTAATTAAATGTCATAATTAAAGTTCTGTTGTTATGTCATGGTGAGGCTATTTTTATACGTTCTTTGGGTATATCTTTCACAATGAATGTATTTTTGTCGCAAATAATTGTGTGCATGACTTCGCATTTCTTGAGAATCAAAGGGCAACCAAGGTTTCAAACAAGTTCTTACCGATTGATTACAACTTCTGCATCGGGAAAAAGACAAAATCTAATTCTGATGATTATTCAGCCAGTATTCCTGTGAAACAATTCATCCATCAGGTACTCAAACTCAGCTAAAAGAGAATACCACATAGCAGATTCCTGTTCCTGTTATTATTTAGCCTGTGCTCTATCATTATTACAGCAATGTCTTGGAACCTCCCCTAAACTGAAGATTTACCAAGCTTAGAGTCAGCAACTACGAGTTTTGCGTCGCGTAATGCACAAAGCTGATGCTGCCCAGCACATTATTTACTACCCACTAATACATTGCTGCGAAACCTTGGTTGCCCTTTAATAGGCAAGTAAATTAGTTGATTCATAAAATATTACATAAGTATTTATTGTGAGGTATAGCATATTATATTTATGTAAATCATTTTCCATACAACAAAAAAACATAACAGTTACACTCAAATTCTTATAAAATCAGGGTGAAATATCGTTCATGGAGGTACATTTACTATACTTCTCACCCAGTCTAGTGTAGGTTAAAATAAGCCACGAATAAAAAATTCTTTGACATAGTTCATTATAATAAGTACATCTAAGTTTATAGAGAAGTTGTAAATAACGCTGTACACAGCCTTTATAACTTGCTCAACATTTAATAGATCCCAAGGTGGTAATATGATTAGTAGCCGGATCCCATGATGGTAACACACTCCATAACATACCAACATCTACAAGTTTTGGGTACTTTTGGTGTAGTCTATGAACAAAGTCATAACGAAACTTGTCAAAGTTGCATTCTGTTTGGTGCAGATTCATGCTATGCACATGCTGCATAAACTTTGTTGGTGTGTCACCATCATAAGGATCCGACTATAATGCCATATTCATAGTGTTTCCTAAAATACACAATAATACTAAAATAAAAGTTAATTTTAAAGCCAACACTAAAAAACATAAAACAATATACAATCAATCAATCATTTACTTATAATATGCACTGTAATTAGGAGTGAAATAACCCCTGCAATTTTCCGGACAGTCCGAAAATTTTGCATGAACAATTTCCAATTAAACTCATTGTTACGCTCCTTCCTCAACCCTTTTGACTCCAACAACACTTCTAGTGTTGCTGGGGAGAGAGACGGAAGGCTTTCTATAGGAAGCACTAAGTCTTCCCCCCAGTTTAGTCACAGAGATTGAGGAAGGACTCCCCCCACCCCCTGCTCTGACTGCTTGGCAGTAGACTGCCATACAGTCAGAGTCCTTCTTCCCATAAAAATCAACTGTGATTTTTTTGCCCACCTTACGCTGTACTGCATGTAAAAATGTTTTCATTATTTGGGATTTTCTAATATATAAGCTGTGTGAAAATTTCCCCTCGAATGCCTTAATGTCGCCAATAAACATGGCGGTTTGGAAAATTATTTTACTTTTCCCATTATAGGAAACGAGATAGCTCTCGTCCTTATGCGTTACTATTTGAATTAAGTTTTGGGCAACTTGGTCACCATCGGAAAACACTATCGTACCTGAATAGAATTCAGGCGCGAAATCAGTTGTAGGCTGTATGTCTTCTTGTTCTTCATCTGATGAGCTGTCAATTCTACAATGAAGTCAACAAATTTCATTCAATAAGGGAAAATGTAGCATTACACCAGTAACTAAGATTTTGTGTTTATGCTTGTAGAACAAGTTAAATATGATCCCAAATACAAAAATGCACTGTCTGTAAACTGCCTTTGCTAATAATTTCATTTCAAGGGGTAAGCCATGTTAATAATATCAGTGATTATACTCTGGCTTGTAAGTTTACTCTCATTCAAATATGTCAGATAATTTGAGGGTCCAGGTAACGCATCATCCAACTGGTTCTCTAAAGCTGTTGATGCTGCTGGCACTGCTGTTGCAGCTTCTGCTGTTACTGCTATTGCTGCTGCCGCTGGTGCTACCTCCGGCTCTCGATAAATTCAAAAAAAAAATTCATTTTGTTATGGGGTATATTCATTTAAGTCAACAAGCCGCCTAGTTATCATTGATCATTTCAATTTAAGCAATGTGCACATATAATACCATTCATACTATTTCAGAATAAATAAAAACAAATTAAATACTCACTCATTTGATGGTGCGGTAGCAACCGTTTTCTTCATTTTGCTACTACCCTCATTAGCTTCACTCCTTCTATAACACAAAATGTAGATTCCATTAATTTACAATATTAATATTCAAGGGTATAATACATACATGTGCATATTTATAAACACTCGTATAGTCCTCTCTTTACTATTTTTCAGGAGGCGTTTCAATACCTCCTGATATTCGGCAGGGTCTACATTGCATTGGCTTAGATCCTTTTTACTGTGTTATGTCTGTTGGTGCTGGTACCGCTGTTGCTGGTTCTAAAAAAAAATGTTTGTTATGGGGTAAACTTATTATAATCAACAATGTTTAATCCTATCAAACACGCTTCCATAACGTGTTCAAACAACCAGCATAATGCTCATGTCGCATACTGCGCATAATTCACGCTACAATGCTATCATGCTACCATGTCCTTCACTTAACATTACATCTTGTAGATCTCGTCAATGAAGGTATGGAAAGTGAAAGATTGTTGACAGCGAACGCCGTCAACCCTATAACAAAGTGAGTTTGCTTGAGTATATAATATATATATTTACATATAATTGTATAGTATGCAGTCAGTTTTAGTGTTTTGGATAGTTGAATTTTCAGGATTTTTAAATACAAGCCGGGGATCAAACTTGCAATGCATCCAGAGATTATTTGACAGACTAACTTACCTTTTATAAATGGCTACCAGAATCGTGAACCAAAATATTTTTGGTTCACCTAACACAAGTTTTTCGAGCAGAATTTCTCATCTGCTGCCTACAGGGTCTTTGTGAGAAGTTTTGTGACTCGGAGAAAAAAAGCACAACCCGTTAGTTTGTTCGCAGTTGCGAACCAGTGAATTTGAATCAGCATTAGCTAAATCACCCTTCTCCCACTACTATGCTTTACTTTATACTAGTATAATTCACACCTGACGATTATCTGAATTGCTGAGAAGGGCTGAGAGGGGAGGTGATAATTTTGTTTTTCTTATAATTTCTACGCTAGTGACACTGAAACTATAGCCTACCAATGCTGACCGCTGACTAAAAAAACACTGATTTTTTATAAACTCTAGAGTAGACAATGTGTACAAAAATAGCGTCAGTTGTAAAAGTTGCTTGCGTGTTGTTTTATTTATAGACTTGACAATGTTTCTGGAGGAAAACTTGGTACGGGCTGTGGTTGTAACACATCATCCCATCCTCAGTTGGCCATCCTTATTGCCTTCATCACATTTACGGTTGATACAATGATAATAACAGTTATAGGTGAGAAACACCAGATCTCCTCACAAAAAAATTTATTATTCTTAGCAAAAAAATGTTTCCTCGCTTTGGCACCTAGAATACCTTTAAAGGGAAACAGTTTGAGCATGTGCAAGAAAACAGGAAAAGTGTGAGGAACGGAAATTGAACTCACTGTGCATATACTTCAAGAGAGTATATGCTGTGAGGAACGGAATTGGTACTATCCATAGATTTAATAACAGTTTTTAAATCTATGGTACTATCCTATAATAAAAAGTATATTTTAGTGTGAGATTCAATCATCAAGTATAACACAAGGTTACACGCCCGCAGCGATGGCTGTTGACTAAGCTACATGTTATATACAACATCAAAACTGCTATTTATAACACCACTCTATTCTGACCTAAATATTTTCTTGGCATTTTGTGACATAAAGGATACTCAGATACTTAGTCAATGGATTATATTTTGAAGGATATCATTTTGTGAATGTGTTTTTCATGCTACGACTGCTTATTTTTGCCCCGTAGCAGAGAATGTGTTCCAAAACCTCTGATTCCCTTTAAATACACTCTTTGTAAAATTTGCCCTTTGTACACGTCTTATATATTTATTCTGATAAATAAGTTATAGATCGATACTCAGGGCATGGCTACTGTTTGCAACCTCTTTAATTATCCCCTGTCATATTTTTTTGCAGATCCAATCATTCCGCAAATACTACAAGAAATTGATTCCAACCCTCAGCAGATAGTTGTTCAGTCATTCCTGGAGAAGCCCAATGGGTTACGGTCAAACAATGAGACTTACACATTACAATCAGAAAATTCTATTAAGATTGCTGCACTGGTTGGGTTGAAACCCTTGCTAGAGACTCTTTGTAATGTATTTGCTGGATTTCTCATACAACGGTGAGGAATAATTTTTTCAAATTTAAATCCGTTTCAGAAATCATTATCGACGAGGAGTTGCACCTGTTGTGTCGCTCGCAGAAGCGAGCCGCACACACTAAACACGCACGCACTGTATCAAAATATTCATAGCTCATAAAGATGCTAGCAGCCGACTTTTGTCTGATAAGTTCTTCTCAGTAAAATGTTGGGCCAAGCATAGGGTAATCCAAACTACATCAACCTTCATAATATGCGCTTGCTGTGCTAAATAATGCGACAGTGCTGAAATGGAAAGAGCAGTATAGGATGCAGTCAACAGGCTTGCTGCTTAGTGCATCTGGGTACTACAAGAAGATTACAGTCCCCTTCAGTGAGCATTTCTGGTTTTGTGATTGATTGATAATTTGGGAATGTCTGAGTAGTACGATATTTTGTTCTATTTTAGAGTTGGTCACAGGAACCCTATGCTGATAGGATGTGGTTTGAATATAGTTTCCACTTTGAGCTTTGGCTACCTCAGGAAATTCTATCTATTGCTAGCAGCTAGGGCTTTACAAGCCATTGCAGGAAGTCTTTCTGTTGTTGGAGGTGAGCATATACCTAACAGCGCACAAATAATCACATCCTTTGCTATCAAGCGAGAGGTCCCCGGTTCGATTCCTGCTCTCGTCTCGAGGGATTTACCCTGGCTTCTCCCTATCCACAAACCACAAAACTCAAATCATACTACAACCCACAACTCTCACAAATCACATACTTCTCAGACTCAGACAACTCTTGAAATCCCAAAAACCAACCGATGGAACTACTCATCCTTCTTACATCAAGGATGTGTTCTATCAGTAATAATCAAATTGTCCCGGGGTCTTTGAGCACTATGGGTGTCAATCACCTGTTCTCTGGAGAGTACGGTCTCATACCACTACCCTGCCCCCACGCAAGACAAGACATGCCTAACAGTATTATCCCTCAAGTATTATTAACCAAGTAAGTGTGTTGGCACCAGCATTCATTCTCCATCGTCTAGTTTCATTGCTACAAGTTATATGCAGTGTCAGCTGGTTAATTCAGACTTTATTATTCATGTCTCTTGTTAAGTCACACAAGGAATGTTGACCCTTCAGCCAGATCTCAATGCAATAATATCACTTAATGCAGACACCCTTACTACTAAACAAAATCCTGCCATTATGTCACCCACTATGAAAAGCCTCAATGCTATAATGCTTCATATGGCGTTCTGCCTTCATTTTTCTGGCTGATCAGATTCACACCGCATTTTGTCTCCTGTAATATAAGCCTTAGCTTGATAGCAATTTTGTTGAATGACCTTTATTTGCCACTCAGGTTGGCAAGCACACAGATATATGATTAAAACTAAATATATGATTAACTAATATATGATAAAAGTTGAAATCATTGATTTCTCATAGCTTATGTATCCTAGCAACAAAAGTTTTTGATGAAATAATAATCTCTCACCTGATCTTGTAACAGATGGGAGATTCGTCAAGATAAAAAAAAGTGAAAAACATCTCAAACCGGATCTTTAAAACAGGTCGGAGATCTTAGTACAGTCTCATGATTACAGAAGAACATTATTGATTTATTTTGCACCATTAATCAGGCACACACATACCAAAGTGGTACTTTTCTTGTTCCAGCTATGGTGTTACTGGCAGAGACTTTCAAACAACCGGATGAACGATTGAGAGCTACCAGTATCGCTTTTATAGGAATTTCGATTGGAATCACAGGTATCTAACAATCCACTTCCGGCTACTCAATGAAAGCCTATCTGATATCAAAACTGCCCCCTAGCGTATCCTTGGCATGTCGTCGCTGTATCACCCTATATGCCTCCTAAACTAATAACTGAAAAATACTATTGTCGATAAACGCTGTCCTATTTGCACAAGTAGGGTCTCATCTGTAAATGATCAACAGATATTACAATGAAAAACACAACCTCATTACAGTGAAAGGCAGGCATCGTGAAAAAAGCACTCAAGCTGCTGATGCTGCATAAATAGAACCTAGCACAATAAAGTGCTGTCTGCAAAACTTAAAATGCAGTAACGACCCCTTCCAAATTCCCAGTGCACCATAGATGTGTTGACAATGAAACCTAATTTCTAATACCAGTTGCTTGAAAATGTCTCACAAATATTTTTTTCGCATTGTGACACATGGAAGGTTCATGGACAAACAGCTAATTATCTCAGTGTGACAAATGCGCCAGAACTGTTTACACACGATAGTGTTTTATTTTTCACAGGTGGCTATTTGATGGGGAGTTCATTGTACCAGTTCTGTTCACCGCAGTGTCCGTTCCTGATTACCGCTGGGATCCAAGTGGTAGATGGGTTATTGAGAGTATCCTTCATCCCAAGAGAAGAGTCTAGCGAGAAAACACCCTCAGGCGGAGTCACCACAATTCTGAAAGATCCTTTGATTATCGCTGGATTGAGTGAGTAATATTCAGGATATACATGTAGGTGTTTAGCATCAACAAACTTAAACAGATTCTGTTGAAAGGCCTCCATCTAGTTACCTATTGCTATATAAACATATTGTAGGGCGGTCACACATTCTGTTATACAGCTGCAAATCAACCATCCTGACTCAAAACAATTACCATTTTCAGTGTATTGCTATTTTTCAGAGATATCTTTTTTTACATTTACAAGCCCACACACACTTATAAGTAACCACACAACTAAACCCACTTCTGAAACATTTCAAATGCATAATCTCTGTGATTAACATATATACCTTTCAACCTAATACACTTACAAGTCACTATCTATGGCCTATACAATAGGAAATCTTGATTCAGATATAAGCCATTTCTACATGTGCCATTTTATAAGTCACCTTCATTAAAAGTCTGGTAACTTTTTCATGAGGTTTTACAGTAACTATAAGTACACCATATATTGATATGTATGGATTATTTCATTTATTGCTGATTACGGAATAGATTTAGGAATGATTAAGCTCTCATAGATCATCTATCAAAGTAGATTATTGCATTCTTCACATTTTATTTTTGCAGCTATGAATTTCATGCAGAAATTCTGTATTGGGTTTATTCTGGCAACAGTTCCAGCCTGGCAGCTTTTCACATTAGGCAGCCAACAATGGAATGTAGGTAAGTCCTCTTCCAATCTATTGTGATTCAGAATTCATAAATGGTGCAATGATGTGGCTCACACACAATTGCACAACTAGAGGTGCCCATAGTCGCCTCGAGTCGAATTCGGCCTTTTTCATAACTCGCCTTACACGCCGTGCCGCCCAATTCGGTGTGGATTCGAGATATGGAAAGCCACTGAGGTAGGATGCACAGTATTATAAACAATATATTATGTATAACACAGCTTCTGCCCAGCAAACTGTCAGAGAGACAGCCAAATAATTTTGAAATAATATGTCATCATGAACATAGAGCAGTAACTTAAATGTTTGCTGTATTCAATAATTATTCTCTGTATCCCTCCATTAAGTAGTACGTAGACAACCCTGGCACAAATAAATATGAATCCACTTGCAATTTGCCTTCTCAGAAAGGCAACATATATACTCAACAAGGACAATCCAAGGTATAAGCCCTGGTTCTACACCACAGGGAAGTCAGCAGCCCCTAAACCTCAATGGCTGCAATAACATGGATTAAATTGAGGAGCTATGTTTTGTTTATAATCTCATAGAAATTGCGTAATTATTTTTCATTGAAAGCAATGATATTGCTTTTGTAGATGATTTTATAATTGAGATGACTGTTTATCACCAGGGAGGATGGTATATCCCACCCTCCCTGTTATCACTATGGTCCCATGTTTCGATTTCGTAAGGATTTTGGGAGTTATCGATCCATGGAAATGGCATTAAAGTCAACTTCCTCATGGTCCGATCGACAATTCCAATAAGGCGGCGTGGCTGAATGGTTAGTGCGCTTGCACACAATAACTTCAAAGGGCTTTGACGCGGGAGACCGGGGTCCGGCCGCGGCAAATGTTTTTCATGTTTTTTACACCATGAAAATGGTTAGCATTCATAATTCGAAATTGGAGTGTACCACAAAATCAAGGGATGGAACGGAACCGTGTTTAGATCGACTGACAGATGATTGACAGACAAAAGATAGCTCTAATTCTAGTAAAAATTTCTTTTATACATTGATATTTTCCAATTATAGATTTGTTTTGAGAGTATTCACACTTGGCCAATCATAATGCCTGTTACTGAAACAAGTTAAAATTAAGAAGGAGTATATAATTACGCATCAACTATCCAAATATGAATTTTTTTGTTGTCTGCTACTTTTTAAGGTGCTATATTTGGTTGTTCGGCTGCAGTCATGATGACATCACAGTTTATAGCAGGACGCTCTGTTCGAATTGATACAATATGGTTGCCTATTTTCTTTGGTCTTCTCCTTCTTTCAATTGGAGTCGGTACGGTAGGTGTATTGATTTATAATAATGAGATACTGAATCAATTTTTTTCTGAATACAATGGCTGTCACTTGTTGCCTGTTTTCTGTTATTAATTTTGATACTTATCTCAATTTCCATTTTGATTTGCAAAGAAAAAGCTTTTTCTTTCACCACTAAAGTCAGTGCAAGTTTTTTTTATAAACTTTATCAATTTTTCATGCTGATGTTCCCATTTACTGGTAGCTTAGTTTGCAACAAACTGTTTTTGTGTAACATTATGAAAAGTACAATGGTCTAGAAAAAATTGAGCAGAAAAATACTTCCAAAATTAGTCCTGATATTTTGTCAAAATGAAGTTGTATTTCTATCCACTTTGAGCCGGGGATGCGCCAAGCTGTGATCCTTGTTTGAAATACATCTTATTATTCTTTTAATTGTAGTACCCTCTATGCAGTTCAACTTGGGAGGTACTCGGACCAGATTCCATATTCCGTGTGGGTGTGGGTATACTAGAGGCACTTCTTAATCCTATGCTGTGTCATCTGGTTGATACACGACATCAGTCACAGTATGGTATCATCAACGGATTCTACACTGCTAGTTATAACTTCGGACTGGGAATGGGTATGACTGTTATAAGATTATTTCCCTTGAATTATGGTCAAGGAGTTTGATATGAGTGATCGTTTGGAATAACATGTAGAGTATGGGTGACCCTAGCCTGTCTCAACAAATTTTGGTATGTTGGGGGAGGGGGATGGAACCCCCCCGAACAAAGCGTGTCGACAGAGACTAGGGTGACACAACACTTTTACTCACACATCATTTCAAACAGTGGTAATATCCAGCAATGATGTGTAGTGTGGTTATTTTCTTGTAAAAAGTGTACCATTTGTTAGCTATCCACTGTATATATGTAATGGCTACACTCAGTTCCATCTAACGTGATTTTTACTAGATATTTGGACTGCTGTTGTGGCTACCGATCATATCAATGTTATTTGTTTGATTTGTGTTTTTGCAATATCCCAAGAAATTTAAAGGGCAACCAAGGTTTCAAACAACTTCTCATTGATGGCCATTGATTAATAGCAGATTGCACCTTCTGCATCAGGTACTCAAACTCAGCTAAAAGAGAATACCACATAGCAGTTTCCTGTTCCTGTTATTATTTAGCCTGTGCTCTATAATTATTACAGCAAAGTCTTGGAACCTCCCCTAAACTGCAGTGTTACCCAGCTTGGAGTCAGCAACTACTTTGAGTTTTGCATCGCGTAATGCACAAAGCTGATGCTGCCCAGCACATTATTTGCTACCCATTAATGCATTGCTGCGAAACTTTGGTTGCCCTTTAAAGGGAATGCACAGTCAGAGTCAGTTCTCTGATAGTTTGAGGCTATCCATAAACGATCAGAAACTGTTTGATCTAACAGATAAGCATTATGAGATTAAAAAGTATGACAACCATGCCTGCTCAAAGTGTATACTCTGTACTCAATAATTTTTCCCTCAAAACAAAGTTTGATTCATTGCACTTTTCTGTTTGAGCAGGACCTTTGATAGGTGGGAGTATGGTTAAAGTCACTTCTTTTCAATGGTGAGTTATTACATCTTATTATATGTTTAATCTAGCCTTGTCACACTGCCAAGGCTAGGTGTTCCGTTCATCCATCATTAGGTCTCTAAAATGTTGATGCCGAAATAGAACTTTTGTTTATAGTCAGTAAGGCTCTATCTGAATGATGACACTGAAATGGCATGTTTACATCCATATTGACCAACCGCATCATCATAACACTTTCCACACTGACAAACACGGATGGACAAAGTTGCCCGGCCAACATACTTGTAAAACCTTTTTCTGCCTATCATCTTAGTAAAGGGCATTGTGAGCAGTATATACCATGATAAATGCCTGTCAGTCCTACTTACTACTTGACCCAATCTGTGGCTTGACCTTAATTTTTTGCAACACAAACTTGCGGGTGAATTTCATAATTTGGTCGATATCAAATCTAATTTACTATTGAATTTTCAAACTGAGTACATTGCATTTTCAGGTCATATCTCGGACTGGGTATATTCATGCTGCTCTTCAGCTTTACTGCCTTGACCTTGCGAAACGCAGCCAAAAAAGGGCCTCATTTAGACAATCTAATGCCTCCTGAGTGATAAACTACCTCATTGTGCGACAGCCATTGAATTCCATCTCTGGAATAGCATCATTAGCTTTCTGTTGCAAAACAATGGGCTTGCAAAAATAGCCAGTAACTAGTACACATTCTAGAAATGCCCAAAATATTTGACGCTGAAGGCAGTTTATTACTGTTTGCAGTTGCGTCGACGAGACAATTTCCAAAGCTATGCTATTCATGCTAGTAGGAACAGCCAATCAAATCAATGTTAAATCAGGCCTTACTGTATAAGGTTCTGTTTATATTTCCGTTCCATGAGAAGAATATAATTCAGTGGCTATACAGCATATACTATACTCTTGGAAACCACAACTGTTCATCTTGAATTACTAAGACTTGTTTTGTTTTTTTATTTGGAGTTGAATTTTCTCAAAATGTTGTTTGATATTTCATAACAGAATATTTTGCACAAATCTTTGATATTATGTATACTTGAGTTAAATATTTATATAGAATATAACATAACCACCGAGCCAAGTGCCAGCTTGCAGTGATTAAAGTCAAAATCATAATCAAATTGTTTTATCTTGTTATTATATGGTGTCACAATGGACATGATACATATATTATGAGGTAATAATTTGAGTCAGAATATACATACAGCCCTGTGCTGTAGCGCCATGCAGTTAGTGCCATTTGGCCTAAAAAAAATGGGGACAATGGAATCCAATCTCCCTGGTTAAATGAATTGGTTTTATTTGGCTAGCATCTCATGGGTACAATTAGGATATGGTGCAGCCCTACTGGTGATATTTGTTGTTTGGAATATTATGATATGATGCGGTCACAGGGTAAGGACATATTCTTACTCTGTGATGAAGATGAAGAAAAAGGTAATCAGAAAAACTGCTTTTGAATGATTTATGCTCAATGTTTGAATGTAGATGAATCAGTACATTGAAAAGTAGAAACCGCACTCCCGTCCATATTGATAATGCTCTGATGCCAAACACACAACAATCCCAGAAATATTTCCGCAATAAACATTCAACCAGAGTTTATTGTTAACACATCGTTTAAAACTAACCTCCTGATATAATTATGTATAGGTACACTGTACTTTTATGTTCAAACATCTCTGCAGCAAGAATATGTAGGAAATAAATCGTCATTATGTGCAAACGTAATAGATATTCTTGCAAATCACATCGATCAACAATCAATTTTATAGAACACAATACAGCAACCGCCATTCATGACTTTTCTTTGATTATCGATTCTCTCCACTTGCTATACATGTGTCTCATTTTATCTTAGATCATTTTTTTGAGGTATGTTTGTGTGTTTGATCGACTCGGAACTTTATTGCAGTTCTATACTGAAGGATGCTACTGGGTAGAATCTGGTAGCTGTGTAGCCTGGGTAGGCTGTCGTGTCGGGGGTGGGTGGGTGGGGAGGGGGTACAGCCTGGGTAAATCCATTTGGTAAGAGAGGACAACTCATAAATGAATTGCATTAGTAGTGAATTCGGAATAAAATAAAAGTTGTCCGATTTTATTCTATGGTCTATTGGTCATGTGAGCAAGATATAGAAATGGACTAAGTTGATGTCTGTGTATCGATGTCTATTGATCACGATGCTGAATTTTTAGTAAATAAATTTTCTTCACTCCAGCCAGACTCTACTAGCTAAGCCTAAGTAAGTAATAATTTTACAAACAGTGTGACATGAAACAGTATAAAAAATGAACAGGAAATCACATGATAAGAAGAATCAAATGTCAAGCCAAGGACTACTCTTTGGCCAAACTAACAAAGATATTTTGTGTTAGTTTGCTCTTGATCGTAAATCCGAATTTATGAAAATAGACAGGTCTGTGTCGTGACCTTGAAGAGGTCACGACGGATTTACCCAAATCTTTCCAAGTGTTTTAGAAATAGTGTCCAGTTTTGACCTAAACATGTATTTCTTAATTAATAAATGTATTATGGGGCTTAGAGTCTTTTTTACTGACAGAATCGAAGTCTGGTTGCCAGATATTCACATGTCAATTTATACGAAGGTGCACAAAATCTCTGTGCAGAGACAGTAGGCCAGCTAATAAAGTACTAATACTAAACTGAGTTAGTCACTTGTAACAAGGTCAACTAATGCCCAGTGTCCCTCCACCTTCTATCCCGGCAAATATAATCAACCGTTAACTCAGTTCTTTTTTCAGACAATGACTGTAATGAAAAATGATGTCTTTTTTTTCACTTTTCACTTTTGTTGTGACAGCCCATGCCCCCCTAATTAATTGGATCAAAATTCCAGCGCTGACAGTGCCATGCTGCATTTCTAGTTGGCTTTTTTATTTTTGGTAATCTGCTTGTAATCTTTCACCTAAGATTTTCCTCCTAAACATAGTTAATTTTCAAAGACCCTCAATTGCTCCCTAGGCTTTGGTGGCTAGGACTCCTCCCACAAACCCCTTTCCCCTCCAAACGCCCAGCTGGGTCTATTCGGACTCTTCGCACCCTTGCTGCACAGGAGAGTCAAGAATGGCAGGGTCACAATTGAAAGCTAGAAATCCCCCTTGGGTCAAAGACTGTGACTGTGAGTTGTATAAATAAAATATTCGAAGCCAAATTGATACTAGGATATTACTGAAAGCAGTAGCAGAACTTACTTTTATTTGTTTCCAAGTTATCCCTCGAACAGTCGAAATACATGTAGAATGATCACATTAAATCATGTGACATCATTTGTTGAAAAAGGGTTTTCTACGATCCTGACAATGAGAGCTATCCGATGGTATACAAACAAAATGATAAACCAAAACTTAAGGACGTAGGTGTGTCCAGGCTGATGGTAGTGGTTGATAATAGAATGCTCTTCCATCAACCCAGGCAGCATTTGAGCAACTGTTGTAGGAGTATGAGGTAGCTCAGTTGGTTTGGTCCCGCTGCAGTCTTCCGACTACTGGGCTCATTTGACGCCCCATGGGTGTGCTCCGACCTGCCTGCCAACTGAGAGCAACTTGGCGGTGAATATGGCGGCCGCGCCCTTAAGGAACCTTTATTTCTTAGCCTTAGGACAGAAAAGACTTGCGATTTTAACCCACATTAACCCACTACTTCGGGAGAGAGATTTTAAAGCTGGATAATTTTTCCCAGTGATTTTATCCATTCCAGTTGTTCCAGAAATACTACAAAACATTGATTGTAATTCTCAGCAGTTAGTTGTTCAGTCATTCCTAGAGAATCGTTGCGTCGTGGTACTAGATAATGCATGAGCCAAGATAAAAACCGAAAACAATATGTAACTGTTGGTGAAAACAATTCAAATGTTTTAAAGTGTGACATAGGCTGCCCACAAGGATATGTACTTTCACCGGTGCTTTTTTCCATATATACCGACTTTATTAGGGCTACTCAGCCAAATGTTCAATTGCTGAAGTGCGCCAATGATAGGTCTGCTTAATTTTCAGAAAGAAGATTCCAATTTTTATTTTAACGCTGTAGATACTTTTTATAAACCAATGCAAGTCTGTGAATTTTTTGATCAATGCAAGCAAAGCCAAAGAGATGGTGGACTGGTGGTGAGCTTTAGTAGATCGTACGGTATATATGCCTATCTTTTTATTGACAACAATGTGATAGAAAAAGTGGAGGATTTTAAATATTTAGGTACTTTTTCTAGCTGTGATTTAAAATGGCAATCAAATACGGTCTATATTTATAGAAAGCTGCGTCAACGATTTTATGCTTTTTCTAAGTTCAAACATTTTAAACCTACCTCCAAACAGAAACAGCATTTTATAGAAAGTCTAATTTTTCATGTTCTAGCATATAACATTGAAATGTGGTTCAGATCAGCCACTGAGGGTGAAAGAACTAAGCTCCTCAAACTCTTTAGCAGAAATAAGTTTTATCTTGATATACCGATGTTGATCAGTGAAAGAATGGACAAATTAGCTGCCAGTTGTTTTCAGATCCTTAATAGCTGTTACAGCAAGTCCTGGAAATATTTTTCTATGCCTAGAGTGAGTACTAAACGTTTTTTTACACAGTTTTATACCCCAGAGTATTCAAGTTTTAAACAGTATATGTATGACCACATGACAGAGCTTTTCAGTCAACACATTGTAATTTGTCTTTGACTTGTTAACTTTACTAACTTTAGCCTGGCCTTTGAGCCTCATATTTTGTAGTTATCTTCAGATTCAGTTTATTTGGTAATTTGTCTTGACAAAATTACTAGTAAAGTTAACAAGTTATGACACAGGACTGTAATATTAAATAACTGAGCCTTGTTACATTGCTCAAGAAAAAATGAGTTCTGTGGGTGCAAAACACTCTGTATATTTCAGCTTGTCAGGAACAGGGCTCAATTTTATATTATGCCTATTTCACTGTAGGAGTAGAGGGTAGCTCAGTTGGTAATAAGCCAGATTTCAGATCGGTGGGACGAAAACTGTGGTATTCAAATCCCATCACAGTCGACTGACTACTTTTGGAAAATTAATGGCATGCATTTTCCCTTTTAATCTACTATATGTTATGAGTTTGGAGGAGTATGTGGAACCAAAATCTTTATTGTGTCAAGCATTGTTAGGATGAATGCTCATTTTTTTCATAAATAATAATATTATTTATGAAAAAAATGAGCTATTTTAGGGAGTTACACTCCCTTTCATTTTATGTCTTAATAATGCGATTCGACATTCAATTTAGAATATTTAACTTTCATACCAGTCTAAGTTTATTCCAGCTATGTTCAATCCCTTTGTTCCCTCAATACCTTCCTGTAAGGCAGTGTTTCACTGTCAACAGATTCAATTACAGATTACAGCATTAAAATTAATAAATTTGATTGCATCAAATTTCTAATGCTGTGTTTAATTTCTTGTAAATATTTGAATTATATAATATACTAATCATTGCAACACTTACTTGGTGTACAGATTACTTTTAATTAGGTCTGTAATACATATATAGTGAAGGAGAGGCATACGACCTCTCGTGGAGGCTGGAACTATCAACCTCAAAAGCTTCCTTCAGTGGGGCTCCTGCAGCACCAATAGCCTGGTAGTGACATAGCAAGATCGCAAACCAATTGGGCCATCTCACCGTCCCAAACAGAGAATATGTTAATTGTGCTAATTAGCAAGCCCCCTGTACACTACTAGGAGTCGTGCACTTGCATACCACCATTTCCACCCAGTGTACGTGTTAGAGTTATTGGCCTTACATGATTAATTATAATATTTGTCTTCTTCCAAATTTTCAGGTCATACTTTGGACTGGGGATATTCAGTTTACCCTTCAGATTTTCTGCCTTGGCCGGGAGGAACATTTCCAAGGCAGCAACACAGACAGCTTCCTATCAAAACATTCCTGAGAGACCTACCGCTATGTAATTTTTCAGCTCATTTCGTTTTATTATTATTTTCAGTTGCATTATCTTATCTGTTCTCAGAATATTATTGTACCTACTGAGCAGTATTGCAAGAAAACCCAAACGTGGTTTTTTCATTTTATTATGACTAGAAATCAGTGCAAGTTATGTAATTTATTTAAGTGAGCATCTCAAACCATTTGATCAAATCAGATCTGATGTTTAATAAAACATAACAGAGCAGATGGTTCAGTCAACATCGCTCAAGCAAAGTAAATTTTCCAAATTTTAACAGGCTATAGCTAGCAATGGCAAGTATTTACACTAGGTAGTAATGTAGTGGAAACTGTGATCAGTACATTGGTAGAAAAAAAATTCATGACATAACAGATGCTGAATTGGGGATTTAAGTATGCTAAAGAGGCCCAACATGGATGTTTACACTGAAAAGATGCAGGCAATTAGTGCCGATTGAAAATGTGGCATGGCTTGAAACAATATGATATGATATGATCCTCACCCATCCTCACCTATCTCCGCTCTGTCCTGGGGTAGGTACGTAGTTTTAGACCTGTTGACCTTTAGGCTTACATCGTCTAATCTTCTTCTCAAGCCCTCTAATCTCTCTTCCATATTGTCTTGACTCTCATCACATAAAACCAGATCATCTGCAAACAGCATACTCTACGGTGTGTCTTCCCCGTTGTCGTCCGAGATGACATCCATAATAATTACAAAAAGTTATGGGCTTAGGGCTGCGCCTTTGTGTTGTCCAACTTCAACTTCTTATTTTTCTTTTGTTTCTCCTACATTTGTGACCACTCTTGTTGATGAGTCCTTGTACATATATATAAGTTTTATTGCATCAACCTTCATCCGAAGATGTTCTTCCTGATGTGCAAAAATACCAAGAAGAAACCTACCGAAATATAATCAAAGGAAACATACTCATTTCAATTCTCCCTGTTTCAATGAAAACAAATGGTTTGTTAATGCAAATTTAAATTTATGTTTGATGAACGAGGATGCTGATGTCAATTTTGTATTGACAGAGGTGGCAGTCCAGTGGCGGATCTGCCACTCCGCCACTGCCAGCCATGGCGGGACCCTCCTATTCACTCAAAAAAGCAAAAATTCTGCTTATTTTGGTGAAAAGTGCATCAAAATCAACTGAACAGTTCTTGTTCAGTAGAAATTTCAGTTTTTTGCTTACTAGTCACTATGACACAAATAACCATAATTGACTCATTGTGTTTAGTCCCAATATAGCTGTATTGTAATGCATGATCATACTGACTCTCGTGATCTGACTGGGCATGTAGATCACTGATAAACTAGGCTATCATTGCCACAAAGCAGCTGTCGTAAGGCTAAGTATGCATCATGCGTGACTTGAATTTGCGCATGTGCAAGAACAATGAGTTTAGTTTGGGTTCTGTTTGCACTTTTGGAAGGGGAAATGGGAGAGCCCCTGCATAAACTGTCAATCAAAATCAGCTAATAATGACAAGAGAGGATAACTATTAATAACAAATCTGCACGCTTTGGGAGTATGTCACCAGAGCAGGTAGCCAATCAGATGGCTTCGGAATTCCGAGACTCAATTTTGCAGAGATCAGCTCATGCCCAGAGCTGAGCATGCGCAGAATGATACATGATACACAGTCATCATTGTAAAAATCTGTGTGCAGTTATGTTTGTGCTTACATATCAAGGTCAGCCAAGTTGGAAAATCCAGAAAATTAAACAAATCCAAGATGGTGGGAAATTTGTAACTTGAATGATATTTAGTCCGCTATGTGACTGAGGAAAAGAAGGAAGTAGCAGTCGCTGAAAAGTTTGTGGCTATAATAGATAGAGTGTGACACTGGTACTACTGGAAGGGCCAAGGCTGCTAAGATCGAGGAGCTCATTGCCAAGCTAGGTCTTGATGTTACAAAGCTGAAAGCAGTCACAGACGGAGCTGGGAATATGACTGGACACCTTAGAGGTGCAGCAGCTCTACTGAGAGAAAACCATCCTGGGCTTACCCACATTCACTGCTATAGCCACGTTCTAAATCTTGCCATTATGCACGCTTGCCAGATTCAAACAAACAGTCCAAAACATGATGGACACTGTACACTGTAGTGTTATTCACTTCTTCTTCAGCCAGTCCCCGAAGCGAACGGACCATCTTCATGGAGTGATCCCCTCCACACAAGAAACAGGACACAAAAGATAAAAGGTAAGGAATGTGTGCCGCACTAGGTGGGTCAAGAGATACGATGCTTTGGAGACCATGATTGCTATGTTACCTCATGTAATCCAATGCTTCGAGGAGATTTCTTCAGGATCGGAGTGGAGCCAGGAGAGTAAGACGCAAGCTTCTGGATTACTCCACCGAATCTATAGCTTCAGCTTTGTTGTAGCACTGTCAGTTTGCTCAGGAATACTCAGTTTGACAAAGGGGCTCTGTATCCAGCTACAGACTAGAGGCTTTGACCCGTACCAGGCAACAAGGTAAATTTCAAATATCAGAACTGGCTGGTTGAGAAGTCAATTATGGTTGTGCTCGACCAATGTTAGACCTAGTTCTTATCACCTTGCTATCAGTCATCAGGCCTGTGTTTTGATCGGATTCTATCAATCATAACTTTTACTCATGAGATGTGATTTGAGATAAATTTGTACTATATAAAATTAGATGAATAGGAATTAATGTTGATAACGCTGCTCATCTGACAATGACTATATATTGGTAGGTCAATCACTATTGTGCGAAAGGAGCTATCAGGTCTGAGGAAAAGCGAAGCAGGTGACGATGCTACATCTAAACCTCCCATGCTGTATGCAGCTTCAGTCAGCCTTTGTGAGAAGATCAACATCGAACCATCCGTTACCCGAACAGCTTCGAAACAAAGAAACAGAGCTAATGCGCCTAGTAGCTCAACTGAGGAGTATTACCTCAGGAATCTAATTCTGCCGTTTCTAGATGATATCATCTCTGAGATGAATGCTAGGTTGGTAACGATTTCATTTTCAATTATCATTTTTAATTTTACTAAAAATCATTGGAGTCACAGAAGTTCAGCTGACTAAACTTCACTTTCTGCATCTGGCCAGGCTTACACCAACTAAGGTGTCATTAATACTGACTAGACTAACTACAAACTGAGTAACAAACCAGCTACACATTTGTTGTGATAACCAAAGTTCACTTTGCTTTCAGGTTCACTGCAGATTCATCAGATGTCTATAAGCTGGCGCTGTTAATCCCCGAGGCACTCAAGCAGATGGATTATGAAGAGTGGCACAAAATTCTCAGCAATGACAGGATCTACGATAGGCTGCAGGTGGGTGTCACTGACCAGACTTCATTTGAGGTGAGTAATATGCTACAATAGATAGACCAAGATGTCAAAAACTACCGTCCTTACAAGGAGTTTTATTTGTATTGAATTATTGGAAGTTAAACTCCTTGTACAATAAAAACACAAATTCCCAGATTTGCAGAGTTATGTGCTCTTTATCCATGAGCAAGTGACTCAGAGAGTAAAAGCTGTCAACAGTTCAAAGAAATGTTTTATCAGATTAATATATCCCAATAAAAGCATCTTTATTTCCAAAGCTCAACTCAGTGTTTAGATCAGGTTTATGACTTTTCTTTCAAAAGATTGAGCTTCGAAGATGGTACGCTAAGTGGGAGGACCAAACTTCTGAGGTGCCTGAGGATGCCCTCAAAGCTATAAAGAGCTGTGATTGTAGCCTCTACCCGAACATCGCCACACTACTAAACCTCTTCCTAGTCACACCAACTACATCCTGTGAACCAGGGAGAGTGTTCAGCCAGCTCAAGAATAAAAAAAACAGCTATAAGGTCAACCATGAGCCAGGATAGACTTAGTAACATGAAGTTGCTGAAAATCCATCCTGATATTCCAATTGATATAAAAAAAATCACCCAGGCTGTGATCTCATCCCCGGCTGAGTAGCTATTTTTATATTATGGATATCCTCTTTAGGCCATATGTGGAATTATTAATCTATTTATCTAATAAAAATGTTATACTGAAACTATACCAAATTTGCTTCATTTGTTCATAAAATCGCCTGTGGGCTCCGGCGGCCGGGTCTCTGCCCTGGACCCCGCCAGTGGGCCTAGGCGGCCCCCTGTCTCAGATAAACAAAAAACGGAGTATTGATATTCCAAGATAATAGCTCCAACTCGATCGTACTTACTAGTCAGACCTAAAATATTTAAGTGCGATATGGTAAAATTAACCTTACCCATAGCTGATCTTTTCAAAATATGAAGCAATGTGCGTTTAATTCTATTGACAAGAATTGGTGACTTGGTGTTGTAGAAAATCACAGTAAATGATTTGTTGCTGTCGTGATCATCAACTGTAAGAACAGAGCTGACATGAGCACCAGATCTTTTGGTATTATTTTTCACACCAAGTTTGAGATTTGCCGCTGCAAGATATTTTGGCAGAATATTCTTCAGAATTACATGTCTGGCAGTATCCAGACTGATAACAACTTGTCGGTTACTCACCAAACCTTTGATTTCAATCTGTGGCTCCTTTCGGTATGGGCTGTCAAGTTTTTTCTGAATTGCATTCATCCTTTTTAGCATATACGCCAGAGTTGTGGTTTTCAGAGCTCTCTTCTATTTCATGCAGGCTACATGATGCCTCGCTGCTATCATTTGAGTGCTGTGTGGACTTGATACGCTTACGTTTAGGCATATTTACAGCAATCATTGTATCGAAATTTCAGAGAGAAATTTTGTTGAGTAGGTTAGTTATTTGATCCTTAAAAAATGTGGTTTTTTTAATTAGCTGGTCTGGGAACAGCAATAAGGGGTAGTATACTCTATTAAGTGTTGGAAGGGTGAGTAGTGCTAGACATTTTCTTCAGAAGGTTGACTGTTTTTCAAGGCACTTGATTTTGACAATGATCTAGTTTTTACATTGTTTCAACAGGTAAATAAATATAATTTTCTTTATAATATCACATATTTGGCAAGATTGTCTCAGCTACAATTAACTACCCCTACTAGTACTATACTTATTTCCTTCATTTTTGATTATTTTTCAGCTTAGCAAAACACGATAATACTCAAACCAGCAGACCTTAGCAATCTGATATTTTATTCGATAACTGATAAACAGCATGATTACAAATCTTGTCTTTTGATTTACTGTCCATATATCAACCTATTGGTTATGGATATTGCTGAGCATTAAGTCTGAGTCTTATTCTTGTCTTAGTCTAAGCATCCCCATAGCAACAAAAACAATCTTCTTCAGTTTCCAGGTTTATGATCAAAGTGTTATCAACACTTTAACTGCCCAGGTATCTAATTTTAATCCTGGATCTTCCTGTAGTCTCTCGGATGTGTATATCAAAGATAAAGAAAATCCAAGTTTTCTGAGCCTTCTTGTCGGTATTTGACTCATTGACATTGGAACAGGTCGCGCTTTTGCCTTTGGACTCATAAAGGAAAATCCCATGAGAAAATTCCACTGGGGTTTACACTCATAAACTATTAAACAACCAATGGAAAGCGTTTGTTTAGACTAGCATGTGAAGTTATTAGGCAAAGCTTTATCACTACACAGTTTCATTTTGTTATCTATCACAAAACTCTATTAAAATAATCATTGAATCAGTTTGTTAGTTGCAATATAGTTTCAACATCAGGGAATGTCTATAAGATGAATCGTAAACAAATCCAAAAGACGTTTGAAGAGCTGGTCAAAAAGAGTAAGAGAGACAATGTTCGTGAAGTGAACAAAGTGTTAGCTTATCTACGTGAGATGGACTTCGATGAGAACTACCAGTCTAAAATAATCTGTCAAACAATGGAAGAAAAGAAGATGGATTCAATACAGTATGCACTAAAGAACAAATTATTCAAACTGTTTCTGGCGTTGTTTGCCAAAGTAAATCATCGGGAGTATGTCAGCAAACACAACCTTCTATTTCAAGCCATTGAACGAAAGAGTGACAACGAAAAATTATTGGAAGCTGTTTTACGAGCTTATCATCAGAATAACCTGCCTGTGAACCTTAAGACTTTGCCTGACCAAACCAGGCAGAGACTCTTTGATGGAAGCTGGAGTCCAGAAATCATTAAAAACCTTTACAATCAAACTGACTCATTCTTCATTCCGAGGGGGCAGACCAAAGCAAAGATGTACGCTCTGGTATACTACAACACATTTGAAAGACGAACTCCACCACATACAACAAGAAGCAATGCGAAAGAAGTGGCTGACAACATGATTGTTGGGTTATGTGAAGGAGGATTCACAGTATTAACGCCACTAGTCGATTGGACTTATGAGGGCCTACTAGGCCATCTGAGAGTCAGCATACGACAGCTCAAAGATAACTGTTCAGTGCTAGTAGTGTGTATTATGAGTCATGGAGGTAACGGAATTATATATGACAGAAACAGCATTAAAGGAGAAGTTAATGGAGTTATGAAGGTGACTGCAGAGCTACCAAACTATCTTCCAGTCGTAAGTTTTGGGGATACCTGAAGTCTGGGGAACCCGTTTCTGTACTAAGGTCTCAAATCGAACTGCATATATTTGGTTTTTGATTTCTTTTGACCAATTCAGTTTGATTTTCTCGATTTACTGAATTGCAATTCTTGCCACAAAAACTGGGATGACTGCCCGAGGCTGGTACGCTGAGATAGTCATGTCTGGCAGGTGTCCTGTTGCTTGTGGGCTACCCCTTTTGTGTTGCTGATGGTCTGCATAGTGTGCTGTCAATGGCGTTCTCAGTGTGCTGCCTATGTGGGTAGGCTGCTTCTTTTGGCCACTGGTGTGCAGCTGATTGTATTCTCAGTGTGCTGCCAAAAGTGGGTGGGCTGATGCTTGTGTGCTGCTGATGGTGTGCACAGTGTGCTGCCTCCAGTGGGAGGGCCTCTGCTAGTGGGCTGCAGTTTGTTGGCTGTAGCTAGTGTGATGCCGCAGATTTGCTGCCACTGGTGCGCTGCGGTTGGTGAGCTATCTCTGGAGGAGTAACGGCAGTGGGCTTCAGCTGATGTACTTACCCTGGTTGGCTGATGCTGGTTGTCCGCTAAATGAGTGGTTGATGATGTTATGCCAAGTTATGTATTGGAATCGTCTGAGCACTTAGATGCTGATGTGTAAGACTGGTGCAATGATTTATGGCTGAATGGAAGGCCTTCATCAAACGAATTGAGACACTTCCGGTGAATCGACCAATAGCAGTTTGGAGTTACACTCACACTTTTTGCTTTTTGTTTTTCAACAGAAAAAACGGAAAACAGAATCAGGTTACTTTTTAAAAAACTTTATTTTTGACTTTTATTTTGCAACTCCAAATTAATTGATGAAACATCATTATGGATTGAGTCAGGGGCGTTTGCAAGTAAAAGTAAAAATCTGAGGTAGAAAATATCTGAGGATGTTTTCCGACATTGTGAAAAAAGAAGAGATTGGATCGGTCATTGACCTTACCTTAGAGCGAAGTCATACATCAAAATTGTGATTTTAGGTTATATTGATCCAGGCTTGTGAGGGAAGTAAAGTGCCAACTCAAGCAGTAGTGCCAGGAACTGGAACAGGCAGCCATGATAGTCAAATTAGTGTCGAGCGACCTAACTCTATTGTTGTTGCTACTCCACCTGGCTTCTATGCATCTCGTCATGTGTTTTTCTATCACATGGCTCAACAGTTCAGAGAGGCAGATGGAGAGACCACATTTGGCAGCATGGTCACACGATGTTCTAGACAAATGTCAAAGCATGAAGATGTGGTCTACAGTGCACAAGCACCCATAGTTTACAGCCTTTTGAGGATGGACCTGGTGTTACCCAGAGCACTCATGTATGACAGAAAGCTAGAAAGCAGAGGCTAGTAATAGTTTTTCATTAAAATGGTATTTCAAAGAACACTTTGTATGAATATATGTACATACATGTGTATGAAAACTTGTTCACAAATCCCATCGCAAAACAGTACAACTTGTCTTCCAGATCATCATTGCCACGCCATGCAACAGCAACATTATTGTCAATCATAAGCTTATTATCAGCGCAAAGTGTGAGTATCTTCATAAGGCTTTGGTAATTTCAGATCCGACGAGAGGAGCTGTTGGTTTCGGGTATGGTGGACTCTATTTAAACAAACGGCAATCAAGAAAACACTTATAGGAGGAAAACTAAGATTCCAACAGCATTAATCACAAGAGTTTATTGCTGAATAATTATACAGAATTGGGACTGAAGTGTGGCTAGGTAAATTAGTACGTGAACAAGAGTTCTGCGAGTCAAACCTGAATTTTGCACAAAGATTTGAAGGGAGTACTTCTTGATCACGCTATGTAACACTGCTAAAAAATGCTCTGGGTGTTTCAACATTATATGCTCCAGTTCACAAGATTCCTTTCCACATCACTTCGGCTGAGAGGTAATATCACATCAAACTACTTTGTTACTACTCTCTTTTCATGTTTTCAAGGCTCTCTCAAATGTTTTTATATCCTTCAACAACGTTCCAACCTTTTTTTATAGAGCTCATCCGATTTACATTTGTTTTGTCTTATGAGGGGTAGAGATAGTTAATTGAATATATAAGTCAGGATACACGAGTCATATGAATCTCTCAATAGACCAAATTCTGTTTGGACTAAAGGCTAAACTCAAACAATTACTTAACCTTGCAACGCAACTGATAAGGAACTGATAAACACCCACAATTTGACAATAACCCAAAGACAATAACCCAGTCTAAGAGATTTAAGGAGTGTATTTATCTTGGTTGTAAATCCCCAAGTCTCATATAGAGCGCTGGAGTTAATCCCTTAATCATCCGACCAGCTCTAACTGATGTGAACAATGTTTAGTTCATTGCTGTGAAACACCCAGTTGGCTGTTGAATATTCATTATCTAAAAAGCACAAGCAGTTTTTACAACCAGAAGGCTCATCGAATGATCTCATTTACAGTAAGCTTAATAAGGGAATAATGGAGTCCGAGATTGCTCCACTTCATTTTGACCTAAGTGAAACCCAAGGCTTTATCCATAGATGGGCCAAAGGTTTCCCGGGTGCGGGAGGAGTGACATCTCATGTTCAAATGAGATGCACATCAGCCAAAATTGGATGATGACAATCCACTTTTTGACACAATACCGTAATTCATCTGTATGATATGATGCTGAGCATATTGTTTCACTAGCGTTTCACACATGCACTAGAACAAATGTTTTGTGTTTTTTGAGTTTTCTAATTTGAGCTCATGAAGATGTGCTAGTAGGACAGGGTCATGGCAGTCCCGTTGATTACACTCCTTTTTGCTGCGTTACTCAAATGTATGCGTCAGTTTGTGGAAAACAGGGAATTTCCAAAAAAAAAGATTATGAGCAATGGAAAAAGAAACTTCACCGAACATTTTGTGGCAGTGAAGCGAAACATTTAGTTGAATGCGACTTCATTTTTTGAGCACTAGAACTAGAACTAGAACCCATCAGCATATAAGGCAGAGCAATGGATGTCAGAAGAAATTTCGAAGATGCGATTCAGAAACCCAGAACAGACCAAGACAAAATAAGTCATGTGAAAGAGGTTCTAGAGCATTTGAGGGAGAGGAACAACGTCGACAAGGAACAGCTCGTATGTCAAGAGATGAGAGGTGCATCACAGAATTCAATGACTTATGCCCTTGAAAAACATTTCTTCAGACTTTTCCTAGCTTTGATGCGCCAACTGCCTAATGGAGAGGAAAGAACGCTTTGTGATGCCATTGCTTCGAGTGTCCATCGAGAGGCACGGCTATTGAGTGTGCTGAATGCTTTCAGCAAATATGGATGGCAGATCAACTTCAGAATTTTGCCAATTGAAACTCAACGAACACTCTATGATGGGAGCTGGAGTACAAACATTGTCAGGTCCCTTTACCCACATGTTGATGCTTTTTTCATCCCAAGAGGTCAGGCCAAAGCCAAGATGCACACATTCATTTGGTTTAACACGTTTGAATCAGTCAGCTCTCTACACTCTGTTAGAATTGGTGCCAGCAATGAAGCTCGAAACATGATGCAAGCACTTAAGAAAATGAATTTCACAATGCGACAGCCTTCTGTTGACCTCACTAGTAGGGAGTTTATTGACTGTCTAAAGGATTACATTCAACAAATAAAGGATCAGTGCTCGGTCCTGTTGATTTGCATCATGAGCCACGGCGGTGATGGAGTGATCTACGATAAGTGTAACAACATAATAGAAATGAATGAGATCATAAAGACAACAGAAGAGCTGCCAAACTACCTACCTGTGGTATGTATTCGAATTGTGTTGTTACAAAACATTATTTATTATAATTGATGAACTCAATATGGGATATTGCTAATCTCTCCGCTTGAGAATATTTCGGATTCTTGGTGTCTTGCTGTGGTGAAATTTGCAGAACCTGTTATTGTACCATCCACATCCTTCGATATCCACAAGTTTTCACTGGGATATCGAAGCAGGGGCGTATATTCTAAAAAATTTCACTCATTGACTTTTTAGAGATGAGCATAATGATCGGGCGCAGCCCGATCCACACGCCGTAGGCGTGGCGGTGTGGTTGTGTGTCAATACACTGGGCTTTTGATTGGCTTGACCAGCTCAAGGTCAAAAGTCAAACTCTGTATGTACCGTAATTCCTCACTTATAAGACACCCCCCCTTGGGAAAAGTAAAAATGCTCCAGTTATAAAGCACCCATCGTTGGGGTTCGAACCCACAACATTCTTAATAAACAGTGATGCCCAGGCAGATGCTCTACACACTGAGCTATTCAGCCTGACATGCAGTCAGGAAGTACGGATTTTGATTAAAACATATCCGTGGTCCGTGATTGCTAATATACGCCACTGTATCGAAGTACTAAATATTTCCTCGGTACTCATACCAAGTTAATGTCATCTATGGTTTTTGCAGCACAATTGATCATAGGTTCAATCAAATATATGAGATGCACATGCGAGTGACAGTGGCATTGGTAAAGCTATATGAAATACCTGCTTGATATAAAGTAGCAGGATGCCAACATGCAGTCTTCTCAGATGGTGATTAGGGTAACATATCTTACAAAGATGTGCCGCGGGGGATTCCTACCTCCATGTCCATTGCGACTTCTTTCTGTTATATGGGGACAGACAATCAGTTTTACCCTACGGACGGTTTTGGACGAACAAAGTTCTAGGATGGAGGGAAGCTAACAGGGTTTTTCTGCTCTGACTCTCATAAAATTACCTTATACCGTTGCTTCCAGCTGTTTGTCGTCCTAACCGAGAGCCAGAGGGGGAACATTTATGTATGAGAGTGTGCATACAAATTATAAGAGGTCGCTTGTGAAAATCATATTAGATTACATTTATAATTGATGACCACCATTACTGCCAATGCAGAAATGACTTCACTGAACCTGGACCAAACCTTTTGCTTCTGAGACATCCAGAAGCCTAGCTAACAGGGGAACATTCTCCAGTAAAACGTTGAAAAGTTAAGAATTATTTTTTCATTGCTTGTTTTCCACTAGAATAGCCTTTGTTAGCTTTAAATGGCATTCAAATTCCTTCCAAAATGGTAAACAAGGTATATTAGTCAACTTAGTTTACTTTCTGACAACGCTCACCCCAATTTACGTACGACTGTCGGATCGAGAAAGATCACGACAGTTCACTGCTGGCAGAGTTCATATGAAATTACTTTATAATACTGAATGCAGTTTTTCGGCAATTTGATGATTTTATTACTGAACTACACCCTGGGGCAAATGCCCCAGGCAACTGATAAATTGCAACGCCAAGTTGTAACTCAATCTTCAGAGCAAAAACCACTATTCTTTATACTGTCCTGTATAAATAGGTCGTAAAAATAGAAACAGGTGGGATGATGCGTCATTATTTTGATTGCCAACCTCCGCATTTAGATGGTAATTAAATGTGCAAAAAATGGAAGTAAATGCTGAAGAGTATAACAATTAATCAGATTAGGACCATGGCAACCATGACAGTGCAATATACAATGCCTAACTTCATGTAGAGTCATGCACCTAGGCGTGTCACATACAGTGTATGTGACACATGCACCCCCCTGGTTGCGATCGTCCTCGATCGCTTTAACTGGTTCAAAAAACATTATAGCTTATGTCACACAAGGATAATCATTGCAATATAAAATTTAAAACCTCAAAATCTCCTGAAATACAAACAAATCAAAAATGTCATGCATAAAAGACGGTCATAACAAAATCATGACATTCCCTTCCAAGGCTGAAGAACCTTAACAACTGCTTCAGGTCCATTAACAAAAAAAATATATCCCACTTTCCTCTCAACTCTAGATCTAAGAACCTAAGCTTTGCTTAGATTACAGGACAGACGAAGGTATAAAATTCATGTAATATTATAATGCTGCTTTCCTGCACAACTATCATTAAAAAATCGGCATCGCAGGAAATTCAAACGATAAATATATAAATTGCATGATCAAGGTTGTGTCGATGGTAATAATATCAAATAATTCATTACATCCTAACTAATACAGTGACCATATTATTTTGTGCTGATCCTTGCACTAATACTGCTGCTATGTGAAGATGCCAGTTGGTTGTAGTCAGCTGCATTCCATAATCTTTCATTCTTAGCTGATCTTAGGTTACGGTTGCCTAATGTTTTTATTGAAGTTTTTCTATTTTTTTGAGTTACCGCTTGCTTAGATATTATAGGCTGTCATTTGGTGTTCTGTTAAGTTTGTATTCTGTTAAGTTGAGACGCCCTCAGTGTTTACTGTACCATCAGAGACTTACATGAGGAAATCCTTGCATATGACTTCAACCTCTGTTGCCGTTTACTTTGTCCGTGTAGCATATTCTGATATGTCGAGCAGGAATTCCCCATCTGCTAAACATCTTCTCTTCTACTATTAATATTATGCTGCAAAGTCATTTCTTACGACATCAGAACCTCCATTCTCCGCAATAGAATTCACCATCTAAATATCTGATATGGTTTTCAGTATCCAGCCATGTTTCGTATTGCCCAGAATGTTTACTTATTATCTGTGTTATTTCTTCCTTGCGCCATCAGTCTCATTGAAGGTCGTGTAGCTCGTCCTCACTCGGAGCACCAATTGTCGGATCGAGAAAGATCACGACAGTTCACTGCTGGCAGAGTTCATATGAAATTACTTTATAATACTGAATGCAGTTTTTCGGCAATTTGATGATTTTATTACTGAACTACACCCTGGGGCAAATGCCCCAGGCAACTGATAAATTGCAACGCCAAGTTGTAACTCAATCTTCAGAGCAAAAACCACTATTCTTTATACTGTCCTGTATAAATAGGTCGTAAAAATAGAAACAGGTGGGATGATGCGTCATTATTTTGATTGCCAACCTCCGCATTTAGATGGTAATTAAATGTGCAAAAAATGGAAGTAAATGCTGAAGAGTATAACAATTAATCAGATTAGGACCATGGCAACCATGACAGTGCAATATACAATGCCTAACTTCATGTAGAGTCATGCACCTAGGCGTGTCACATACAGTGTATGTGACACGACTGACCACAAAGAACATCAGTCTGCTAGTCGACAACACAAAAAGTTTTTCGCACAGTTTATCCTAGCTATGAATTGGTCTTATAAAACTTCTCTGTATCTTCTAGTCTAGGCCTGGATAAAATTGAACTTGGAGAGATCAAAAATCAAAACTATATACTTTTTTTATTCGATAGGTGATCCTGCTTCAGAGTTGCCAGGGCAGTAGGAGGCCTAACCAAGCTGTTGAAACCCACTGGGTAATGGATGGAGGAGAAACTGATGCAGCCCTAGGTTCCCCTCTGCAGGTTGTAACAAGACCATTAAATCTCAGCAGACCAAACACTGTCGTAGTATGCGCAACACCACCAGGTTATTTTGCATTTCGACACCTTTTCTTCTACTTCATGGCACAGCAGCTTCAGGAAGCAGATGGAAAGGTTACTTTTGACACAATGGTCAACAGATGTTCACGGAGGATTTCGCAGCATGCTGACCAGGCCTACAGTGCCCAAGCTCCAATTACGACAGGACATCTTAATCTAGATCTCATTTTCCCACCTGTTCGAACAAATGATCAAGGTTGGTATACAACTCCATACTTGTCTGATTATCAACTAGCTAAGAGCTGGTTAAAACATGAAACGAGGTTTATAGGATGGAAAATTAAATTCTCTCTCTTATGCAGCCAAAGCTTTCTTTATTGGCAAGCATTAGCCCATGTATGCATATTTGTGGCAACTAGATATGGTGAAATGAATGCCATCTGACAGGTACTGATTGCACTGATCTCTATACAGGTTTTTGACAACTTTTCTATGTTATCTTTAACTTCAGCAATTGCTGCTAGTGGATCTACTCGCTATGAAACAGCCCTTCATGGCATTCATGGTCCTCGCCCAATACAGCTACAGCTCCGTGTTAAGGAACTAGAGGATCAAGTCAAACTATTACAAAATGAGCTTAACTTAGTCCAGTCAGAACGTACACAGAACAACTTGTCCGTCACACAGCTGAATCAGCAGCAACAGCATTGTGTCTCCCTGCAAACTGACATGGCTGCTTTGAGAGAAACTTCCAATCAACATGGTGAACAGCTTGCCACAATGTCCTGTGATGTCACCAGTAAGTGAAATCTAGCTTTGTGATTATGGATTGGGACTACCACAGTCACATAAATAATGTTGATTTTCAAATCTGGCTATATAGAAGATTAGTAACCTAAACTCATTTTCATTTATTTTGTAGAATTGCAGAAAGATTTCTATCCAGACAGCAACACAGGCAAGTGTTACAAAATTATTTTACTGCCTCACGCGGAGCAGACGATTAAACCAAGAAAGCCTGTTTGCGAAACCACCTTTATACCTGTTGATTTTTAAAATTAAACACAAATACTGTGTCCTGAAAACGGATGGTACACATAGCGTTCTAACTAAGTCTTCCAGATTATGAAACACCCACTGGAGGTCCTAGCAACGGGCCATTTAAGGTCAAATAGTCCTAATTTGTGTCAACAAGTTACAATGGTGGATCGGTACGAGCACATATAGAATGAGAGTGAATGGATAGTGAATAGCGGCTCGCTTACTAACGCTTTCTATTTAGGGAATGGTGAGATGATTGCAATCGTGTGCACGCTTGGTTTTTGCTATGTAATTGTTTTGACTCCAACTGGGGAAACTTTATGGGTTGCTCGTCCAAACTGCCAATTGGTTTTTCTAGTCCCCAGCATCCCTTGAGGTGTCTGATATTAGTGCTACTATGACAATACAAATTAAACTTAATTTGATATTTCTACATTTTCTTGACAAATAATAGTTTCTCATACACACACATGCGGGCTGTTTGCAAGCATTGAATTTAACCTAGTGTCAAAGTCGAATTTGTGAAACTAGTTGAGGACGCCTTCATTAAGTAGCATGTTGTAAAAACTTTCTTCAGGAAAGTTTTTACAATCATAGAAATTCAGTCACAAATTTTAAATATAAATATAATTAACTATGCTAATTCTTGTGTATGCCCTACCAATTTCAACTCAGCGAAGGATTTCTCTTCCGATCGCATCAGATGTTTGGAGCAAGCTGAATTGAATTAGTGAATATGATTTATCATTTGTGACATAACTATTATGTTCTTTGACAGAATTTTTTATCATACGCTCCTAAATGTAAAAGATAGACATCAGCTAGCAGTGTTAAATATGAGATGCCTTGCCGGCCGCCCTTAATTGCCGTATTTTCCTTTTAATGGATACTTGAGTCTTGAATATCAATACCTTTTGATGTTAGTCCTGATTCTATTGAAAATCCTTGGATTGATGATCTCAGCTAGAATTGCATAGACTGACGAAATGTGATTGGCAAGATTAGATTGGCAAAATGTGATTGGCAAAATTAACTTGGCGAAATGTGATTGTTAAAATGAGAGTGGCAAAACATAGCATGTGCGAAATGTGATTGGCGAAATGTCTGCCAGCTGTCCTACATAACATGTTGCATCTTATATTGTATTCGTGATTCTTTTCAATTGTTCAAATTGGTTTGATTGTAACAGGCACCAGAGGTCAACCTGATGACAGAGATGGAGAGTCTAGTGATGAGGACTATAATGGAGAGGTCCCAGTACAGGCACAATACAATCCACAATGATTGCTTTTATATAACGCCACATGCCCCTTTCCTTGACTAAAAAATCCACAACCAGATAGTACCAAGCACACTTCAATTGTTATTAATCTATATACAGTGAGGCCGAAGAGCTAACTCTGACCGATGAAGTTACTATTTTTGTAATACTAGTGCCGCTATTGAACATTAATTGGTAACTTCATTATGTTTATGGGGGGGGGGGGGGGGAACAATAGCTTGGTGCAATATCAAAGTACTTGAGAACCGTTTTTAAACAGTGCTAAGGTCAAAGAGATGATTGTGAGCTTTAGCGGTTCCTTAAAAGTATATGATACATCCCCTATCCATCTATACCTATCTACGTACCTATCTACTTGCTTACTCACCACCCACCACCCAACGATAAAGTTTGATCAGGCTGTTAACATTTCACAAAGCTATGGGCTCTTAGAGACCCTGGGTTTAACAATTCAAACTTTGGTGTCAAATTAAGTGTGTTATCGTCCGCAACTGTCACAACGTTACCATTATTAAGTTTTTGTACAAAGCTCCGGGTTCGTATATGGTTGCTTTGATATGAGCATTAACTTTCCCAAACACTACACCTATAATTGGTTATGTCGTTACCATTGTCTACCTATCATATGCAAGGTTTTAAAACAGGTCCCTTTTTTGACATGAAGGCAAATCCTCACATGACTATCTTATCGAGCCAAATAAATATCCGATATTAAATATCCTGATACATAATATGTGTATGAAACAGCAGTTCTTCACAGTATGACAATAGCGAGGGTGTAAACTTTGGAGCCATAAAATCTGGTTGATAGCTGATAGTACATAGACTTTGCCCTGAATGCAAGGTATCGATTAGCAATGTGCAATAGAGTACTTCAACAGAATAAGATATTTGTCATTCGAGTAAATAAGATTACAAAACATATCAGGCCATTGGCTGTCACAGAAGTGGAGTTTTCCAGAGCTGTTGCTTGCCAAAATACACACAATTTAAAATAACATCATGAACTGAACGACCCACAGTCATAGATACCGAATACTAAATAGCCATTGGCTTAGTTAATCTGTTTGTAAGAGGGCTCTTTTGGTGTAGATAGCGACAGAAAACTGAGCTTTGACCATGTCCAAAAGTGTTTTTGTTTTGTATCTCAGTACCAAGGGGGCAGCACGTTGAGATGGAAAAAGGACAGATGGCAACTCACCACCAATTTTGTCTGCAATAAATAGATGAGAAACATTACTGTAATTTTATTTGCAATAAAATAGATTAGAAGTGAGATGAAAAAGCTAAAGTCGCTCATTTCATTCTCCGGTGGTGTAATAGAAAACAAGAAACATTACTCACATTATATGTTTATGTATATGGGACTGATAATTTGCTTTATCAAACTTTTATGACAAATTGATAATAATAGAAGAAATGAGGCATCTACGTAGCAGTCTAATAAGTAGTTACAGGTAATCCTATCATGATGATAGAATGAAGTCACAGAGAAATGCTAATAAGAAAATAGATAAGATACATATTTATCTCCTGATAGGAAGAGGTGGCCTCATTCTGAATTCATTATCAGAAGATGACTCGGAGTACATCGTACTGCTGGATGATTTGTCCGAGAATTTTCTCGGAGAATTATGGCAGGCTCCGATAGGGTTAATATTACCGTCCGGATAAAGAGCACCGTAATATGGTGGCATATCCGTCCTCGGAGTGTTATATAGCTGAGAGGCAGGTGGATGCTGTACACGGTGGTTTACTGCAGATTGCAGTTGTGGGCTGTTGAATGGTAGATGAGTAGTGACTGTACCAGTACTTGGAGTTGTGCTCCCGTTCTGGCTCGGTGTGAAACTGGTCACAGTGGACTGCCCGTTAACTGATCCCGGAGAGTTGTACACTGCGTTGCTGTCATCTAAATACCAGGTTCTCATTTTTTGATGCACCTCTACTGCAGAAGGTCGTTTAGCGGGTACTTCGTGCCAGCATTCCATCATGAGGGAGTATATTCTCGGAGGGCAGTTTGTAGGACACGATAATAGCTGTCTTGAGCTGATCAGCTCTAAGACTTTCTCATTATTGAAGGCACAGTATGGCTGACAGCCCTTGCTGAATACTTCCCACATGAGAACTCCGTATGAGTAGATGTCTGTTTCTAGTGCATGCCTGCTGTAGGTTATTACCTCCGCCGGACACCAGCGAATAGGAATCATCTTCCCATGTAGGCTATGGTAATCGCTTGAGTAAAGTCCATGGCATACTTTCAATGTCGTGATTTTAACATTGAGGTTGTGATTTATTACAATATTGCGCGCAGCAAAGTCTTTGTGAATAAAATTTTTGGAGGCCAGATATTCTAAACCCGATGCTACTTGAGTCAGAATATACATGCATTCCCTGTGTTCTAGCGATGCGTTGTGTGCTTCTTGACTTAACAGGAACTGTTTTAAGTCTCCAGCTGCAAAGTATTGGTATATCAACGCTTGTGGTCTCGATTTTCGCATCACTGCCACAGCAGGTAAGACATGCTCGTGCCTCATCTCACCCACAGAGTTCACCTCAAGCAGAAACTCATTGTGCTCCTCGATAGAGCTATCCTCCTTCAGTGTTTTAGCAATGGCCACAGATTTTGTACCGTTTCCATACAGACCAAATATCTCAGCTTTGTAGATTTTTCCGAACTCTCCAGCCCCTAACTCCTGGACATAGTGCATGTTCTCTGGAGGTATCTCACTCAGCACTGATTTGGGTGCAGCTTTTAGAGAATCTGTGATCAGTTCACCTAAAGATAGAAAAATACCATCTTGATTATTTGATAACAGTTGTTACAACAAAAACCTGCCAACTCGATTATCAGCCTCGTTTCTTTTTGTGATCATATAATTGAGACAATATACATTGTTGTCGAATGGGATCTCCCCATTCTCAATTATTCTCAATCTGGATCATTCTCAACTAATCTATTTCTATGGATATAGAATTTATGTTATTCATTTCTCCTCCAGATGTTCAAAGTAGTATAGCATTGCAGCTACTAATATCATTTAGCTTACCGTGATAGTCATGGAACTCATGAGTAGATATGTCTCTGTTGTTTGAGTTACGGTGTCTCCTCTTAGCGATGCACACTGCTGATATAGCTATCACCACAATAAGTACCACTACTATACATATAGGCAGTATGACTCCAAACAGTAGTGTCTTCAGGTTGGTCCTAGATTTTGACTTTGTTGTCGCTGGGGACATCGTCTTTGCATCTAAAAATAAATCTAGCTTTGCTTAGGGTAAAGATTGTTTGAAAAGACATTAACTCAAGCTGACTTTCTTGATTCTCTTAGCCGATGGCTTGCACTATATGAAGGGAATTTATCTTCAGGCCAAGGCAGGCACATGATGGGTTCTAATATGAACAATCAGTTTGATTAGTAAGTAGTAAACATCACACTACATATCCTTATATTATTTCAGTATGATGACAAGGGTGTTTACTCATTTATTGAAGGTTTCACTCGAGTGAAACTGAGAGGACCAATGAGTTATATTTACCTGTGGATGGAGGGGGTTGTGTAGTAGGAACCAAACCGATCCTTGTACACCCTGGCTCATTATTGAGAACAGCACAGCTTGGCAAGGAGTTATACACACTCATATCTACAGAAGAAAAAAGAGAGCTATTAAAATTAAATCTTTGAATATTTGGTATGCTCTTATCGATTTCTCATCCACAGTGCTCATCAAAAAAGTGGGTAGTGTAAAAAATTATTATAGTTTAATGGATATTGGAGTTATTCCCTCTTTGTATGTCAGAAGATAACTTATTAGAAATAGACAGCTAGTCAAACGTCTTCAATTAAAATTTGTGGCTCATATCTATCTATCATATCTATATGGTTAAGGTGACCTTTAGCATAGTGGTATCGTGATTTCAGAAAGAAGTAGCTGAAATCAAAGGACTCGGTGACCTCCAACTCCTTTGACCAAGCGCAGAATTTTGGCCTCATAATTGGAGTACATAATATATGTTTGAAGATCTATGTAGTCTCTTGGCTGTCAGAATCTTACCGGTGATCTCTTCCTTACAGTAGTGATACAGCTCTTCACATTCTGACCGGCATAGCTTGAGTTCCGTTCTTTGGCCTCTATCATTGACGGGACCACAAAGAGGCATCTCAGCAAAACACTTAGCCCTTACACTCTTCTCAAAACACTCTGAATCTGGCCTCACATTGCTCAAACTCAGTTTGCCCATCATGTCTAGAAAAAAATAAATACACAAAATTATATTAAATCAAATTTTTTATTGTAACAATCTTTTGCGACATTGTCTTCTAAAAATTATTTTTCAAGTAGTGACCTTAACTTTTCATGATCTGGACCAGTAGATACCTCTATCCAATATTTCACGCATACATCAGTGATACCGATGCCAATGTTTGCGTTCAGAAACTAAACAGGAATAGAACTTTCTGCCAGAGGGAATATTTGGAAAGGAAAAGTAATAGCAGGCAATAATCATGTCACGTTTAAATATTCATGACACAAATACATTGTATCTGCTTATGGGACATACACAAGTGTCCCATTACACTATATCTGACTTACATACTATACAGTACATGAGTTTACATATTTATGTGCTGTCTCGCGCTTGTCAGCATTCGGGATAACCTTAATACTGAGATTTTATAGCTTGAGTTCCTATGCTTTTGATCTCTGTAGTGTGGAAGTATTACATTGTTCCTAAATGGGAGCTGCTTGATAAGAATCTAAAGGAGTCAGGCTAAGGATATAGAAACTTGACATCAAACGGAACTACTGCCGTATCAACTCAAAGTTCTTTTTCATAGGCATGAAATCGATTGACAAGCCCATATGAGTCGTAACACTCCTGTCACTCATTGTAATAACCAGCTCAAGATTCAAATTACTGTCACATTTTTCATGCCCATCAACCCTCATTGATTCAGATCGAATGAAAAGTCTAATGGCAGTTTGTTTCATGTATGGATAGTATATCACTTTAATCAAACTGGTATATTTGTACAAGGCTATTGTTGTGTTATCTTAGTGTAACATGTCTCAATTCTGCTTATTCCAGAGGTCTGGATTACAGTGGGAAAAATAACACCTTGTTCAAGTTTATCTCCCGCATAGACAAAAAAGTAAATAAAAGATATGGTTTCACCACAGACCAGCAACCAATTTGGAGACAAAAATTTAGGCATTCAATCTCAACTTTTACTTCGACTTCAACTTTGCATATAAAGATAAATGAATAATTGAGATAATTTCTTCAGATTGATTGAAAGCAGATATCAGTTTGGTCAGTTTTAGTAATTTTGATAATCCAAAGTTGTGCTGTTGAGTCAAATTTAACCCAGCATGGTATGTTCACAAGGTTATATCGGTAATACAATGATACGTGTCATCTTGCGAGTAAAACTAATGCTCATCAACAGGGTTTTCCTTCATTTCTTTAGCCGGAAGATTATTTTTAATTTGTGATAGGAGGTAGCCTTGCTGCCGTTCTAATCTAATAGCTATTGTTGTCAGCTGTTCCGGCTTCTCAATTTATCACGGAATGCTTTCATTTCCTGTCATACAAATTTAGATCATATGTAATATCGTATTTGTACTTTTGCGTACATCGCTATTGCACATCATATAAAGCTATCAGCCTTATGTTATCCGTTGGTGTTGCACAAACAAACTCCCTTATTTTAGCTACATCGCAGTTTCCTGGCACTAACTGTCAGCTAACATGTGTGTAGAGCCATCTGAGAAACCTGAAGATTCTCACACTCTCTACATTGTCAGCCATACAACGTACAGACGTAGTTGAGTGTAGAAATTGAAAATATGATGTCAAAAATATTAGATTAAAAGTTATTTGAAAAGAAGCAGCAGAGAGCGTGAAATAATTTTCATTCCGCACAGACTGGCATGTCGTGGCAGGTGTTTATTAATCCAGATTCCCAGTACTGTAAAGTCAACTAGTATGTGCACAGCTAGTGTTTTCTGTATTTTCACATCAACTTTCAATTATGATGAAAAGCTGAATCCGTCAAATTGACTTTTCTAATTGCTTTCGGACACCATTGACCGTTGTATGCACCACTTACCGAGCACATTTTCCACAGCCTTTAGTTGTGCCGTTCTTGACTTGACATACAGCGATTTAGTGCTCAACATCTGGCAGGTAGGGCCACTCTTATAGTCCTGACAGAATGGTTCATCCACTAGTGCATCGTCAGACCTGTCAATAAAGTAACAGCAATCTAATAAAGTAGCCAGGATCAAGCACTGTGGATTTTCTCACCTTGTCAATGTTAAATAACTATCCTAAATGCAAGCGTTGTGTTTATTTTCGTTAATATTGAACATTTATCATTTCTCCATGGCCAATTGTGGAATTTAAAAATAAAATGTGCAAAAATAAACACAACACAAACTCCTCAAATGGTTTTCAATCATTATTTTCACCATTTTACTGTTGATCACATTCTCTCACACACACACAGAAAAATATTTTCTTTGTAATAACAAAGGCTTACCTAAATAATCTACCCGGAGATTCTGTGCCCGTATCTATCTCATTCTTCCTGTTACCTTTACCGTGCCTTCTCCGATTCTTATCTTCATCTAAACAGAAAATAACATTTCCCGGTGAAAAAGAATATCAGTTCAAATTGAGGATCACACAGCCCCAGTGTTAAGTTAATTACTGGTAATGCAAGTGAGTGAATCCATTTACGGCTTTTGTAGTGTTATCAATTCTTGGTAAGTAAAGTGACCAGATTTTGTTCATTCCACAAAAGTCAACCAAGCACCTGCCTGATGATCCTTTTCATCCCTGTGAATTTTCAGTTAGAACGCGCATACACATGGTGTGTTTTTGCAATCAAGTCTAATTATAGTGAAGAACATGGCAAAGAGTGATAATGGAGGAAATGTTGGGATTACTTGCCCTTCTATATTATAAATAAAGGCTGAAGCTTGCACTTAAATACACTAATCACAAAATTGGCCCCCATGAGAGAGGAGTTATGCCGTTAGATGTTGTAACCATGGAGGAAACCTTCGAGCATTGTTAGATGACATTTATAAACGGACCATAGAGGGTTAGTTAGGCTGTATACACCGTATTCACACAAGTGCGAAACTTAGGAAGCATATAATTTTAATCTGAATGACCAGTTGAAAAACATGCCTAACATTTGTAACACTTGTACTGCAGAGAAAAAGATGTCAAATTTGTCTACATTGTAGTTCAGATTGGTTAATATGATAATTAGGAGTTTCCAGTTGATTCTCATTCACAAAAAATGAAAAGAGCGGCTGTTCCCTTTTAGATTTATCTTTGCGAGATCACTAACGTTAATTATTCTTTAGAAAAAAATGCAGTTAATCGCATCAAAGACATTGACAACTCAAACATGAAACTCAATTTTCCATCTCTATCGGCAAAGTATAGCAGATGGACTAAAAATATAACACGGCCTGACACAAAAAGAGAAACATCCCCATTATAAGAGCCGAGCTTGTATTGAAAACCCTTAAAGCTAATCAAATTATAAAGGGACCAGAATTGCCAAATCGTATCTATGTTATGTCACGACTTCAAACAGTTAGCGACAAATTGTCAGCCCGACCAGAAACTATTGATACACCTAGAGATGCACGCAATCCTCTAGTCTCTGAGGAATACAAAACAAACATTAATGGCTTTTGTGAAAGAAGGTAGAAATAACATACTGCCTCGGGGGAAGAATAATTTATAATCGTTGACAGGGCTTGGTGGAAATGTGTTGCACTGTAAATAGTGAAAATGTCCCAACAGCCAACGGAAACCACACAAACATCACGATCATGGCATGTTGTTCTATAATTTACTAATACACATGGGCAGCAAACAGTTGTAGGTAATTCTATGATGCTGCCACTGCAACAAAATATATTCTACGGCAACCCTTACTGGACAATAGTTGAAATGAGACGATGTTTATTTGCACCAGGTATGAATCGATACCACAAGGCGAGTGGGGAGACAGTTCTCCAGGCAATAAGAATTATGAGTTTTTCACCAATTGTAAGAATCTGACAACCAAACCAACCTATAACAAGTTTTCCGCCCCAAAATTGCCAACAACATTTTTTTCCTAAAATCAAGGTCATATTATTTGAGTTACCATACTACCATAAATAAGCAATAGTAGCAGACAGATGAACTGCTACATTATGTAGAATGTCGGGAGTTTTGTTTGGTAAATAATTTGGTTCAAAGATATCCTGATCTTACAACGGTAAATCATGAGGGTGGTTCCGGTGTGCTAGTGATAGCACTGAAAGTCTTTTTATACTGGTAGGATAATACTATAGTACATACTTGTTTTAACAGTCAATAAGGCGGACGAGTTACGTCGGCCAGCCTGGTTTTCCCCGATACATGTGTAAACACCAGCATCGGATAACTCCAGCCTGCTGAATCTCAATCTGAAATAGTAACAGACAGCAACAGTAAATAAGGATTAAAATATAACACCTTGTTTACTCAGGTAACTGTATACTGAGATCGGCAGTGTGCAAAGCATTAAAAATGTAATTAATTCATTATTTTAATATTTGGTCAGCTGCAAATATCTTATTTGATAGGACGTGATGGGAAATTAAAACAGCTAATCATCACCTAGCTTCTTATTCATATCACTGCCTTCAGTTTCATGATGTTGATGATATATTTGGGAAAACAAAAGAATTCTCAATCTCAAACCGCTGATGATAGTGTCACTGGCCTTTCTTTGAATCAACATCCCATTAAAATGTAGGATAATTTCAAGAGAATTTCTTCGCTAGATGAATTAAAGTTTCACTTTGCCCATAGCGAGAGTGTTTTTGACAAATGAGGATTTATATTAGTAATGATAATTGATTTTTTAAGCGTCAGCATAAAATGATGCGCAGTAACTTAGATTTGATGTAACAAGATACTGTTCTGATTGAAGCATGGATAGCGAGATAATTTAGAGAAAAGTAATAGTTGATGATGATGAGCAGTTTTCAATTATATAGATGGCAGATCTAAATGTAATTAGCTGGAAGAAAAGGATAGCTTCTGAGAGCAGACTATGCGATGAATAAGCTGTAGACAACTGTGGATTCCTTTGACATCTGAGGCAGTGTCCATCCAAATCTCATTACAGGTATTGAGAGATGGCCAAGGCATCTGATTTGCGACAAATAATGTTGGCAGTGAAGGTCAATGCCCACAATTTATGGGATATATTTGATGACATGTGACACTAGGCTACACTAAGAGTGACGAATTGTCTCAGCCTCCGAAAAGTGACAGGTGACAAGCTGACAGAAGGAAAGACTTTGACTAGTTGTCTGACAGAATGTGTGATAAGGCTGATGAATTGGGCACTATGACCTCACCAGCAAACAGATATTCACACCCTTCTTAAATGCTGAAAATCCATGATTTGTTATAACTTTTCGGTATTTTTGACAATCTCTCAATAAATAGTTGTGTTACTTCAACACAATAAAGGTAAGCTTGTGCAGGAAGTAAACCATGCATCACATAAACATACCTCTATGACAGACTAACTTTACAACGTGCTCAAATTCTGCCCAGGTTGTCACCCACAGTCCACCCACAGTCCAACCACAGTCCACCCACAGTCCAACCACAGTCCACCCACTGTCCACCCACTGTCAGCCCAGTGTGTTTGATACCGGAATGCAACTACCAGCAACCTCGCAGAGTTTGAGCACTTGAACAAATTGAAGCATAGTATATATTAATTCATTATCCTTACTTGCTTCCCCAGTCTGTCGGGGTGATTGTAACTCTCTGTCCGTCTACCTCGAATGCTTCCCCATCTTTGAGCCATCTGTACCTGGGGACGGGGTTACCTGTGATGTCACATTCCCAACTCAGCTTGTCATCCAAGTACCTATCCTTGGTCGGTAATGGAGAGTCCAACTGTATGCTAGCTGCAAACGATATAAAATTGTGAATTTTTCATTTGATATTATTTCTCTACTGATAATGACTGCTGAGATGTGTAATTAAACTACCATAAACAAATTTAAAAAAATGGTTGGTCCGGCGTTATAAATCTTATTGCTTCACATCCAATTCTTTTCAATATTTCATGACATGACATTCCGCCCAGGTGACAGCAGATGCCAAACATTTAAAATCTTCACCTAGCCGACGCAAACAAACAAATTTGTAAAAAATACTTCAGCTTCTGTTAGCATTGAGGAGTGGAGGTTTTCAACAAGCTTTCCGTTTTGTATGAATCACTCAAAAACTAAATATTGATATTCAAGATACTTTTTAGAATATCTTTTCCCGTATTAGTTTGAACTGATCCTGAGCATACTTGATTAATTTTACAAAAAACCTAAGGAAGTAATGCAAAGCTTGAAAGTTGATACAGTTGTGTGCTCAGTGATATCCTAGCATCAAAAACAGCATGGGAAAGCTGATAGACTTGCTATTAGCTGTGAGCGTATCAATAACTGTTTGAGTCACTAAAACAAACACGAGAGACAGCGATACACAAGCGAGTACCAGATGGTAATCTACAGCAATAGTATCTCCAAACAAATTTTGAATAAATAAGAGAAACGTGAGTTATCAACAAGTCACCTGTATCAATAAAAACAAAAATCTAAAATACACATCCAAAAAGACTTATGCCTATTGATAAGAGATTTTGTAGAATTCACACAGACCGATACGGGCATGGGGTAGATATAAAGTGCTGCTTTGGAGCATGGAGTTAAAGCAAGCTTTAAAGAGCCATTAGAATTAGTGCCATGGTCTGACACATAAATATTTCGGTTTGGATTAGTGAGTGACTCAAACATGCTGAACTGGGTTTGTGATGTTGAGTTTAAGGCTAGACTACCTGAGCGGTTACACAACAAACTTCCACTCGTATATACAGATTAATGAAAATCCAGGTGGATCACACTAATTAAGGATAATTATTATTCAGCTGCCTATATAGCCACTTTTATAGCCTAGTTTTCGTAACGATGCCGTCCATTCACAAAGAAGTCAGCACTTTTCTTCCGCATGTGATTATTAATGTGATAACTAGATAATTAGGTTAATCAAAGTGTCAGCAGGGACTTTACCCACAAGGGCAGCATCAATTTTGGAAGCTGCCTCAAAGACCAGTCAGTGCAAATTTCAAGGTTTGCTGTGTAATATAGGGTGAATACATATGACCTAAGGTAAGTGCATCCAAGGAGTTCACTCCTCGGTGCATCGCGCCATGAGGCTGCAGACAGCTATTCAGTAAGCTAAGTTAGACTGATGGTGCAGCAATCGGTCCAAGTGTAATGTTAGGCTCTTAAAAATGATTAAAATTAGAAATTAAATAAGACCTTCAAACTGACAACCCACAAAGTTTTTTTCTCTTGTTTACGTTTTTGTCAATGGTTTACTTGTCTAATCGGCTGATTTAAGTGAACTATCGCGGTACAAAGTCGGTAGGATGTTATTGTTTCCAAACTATTGCTACTTACTCCATTCTTCCAAGTTGGATGGTACGATAGTTCTACAAAAACAAAAAACATGCACTCAATATAAAACATTGTTTATGATATTAATATATCTTTTTAACATAACGGTCATGCCTGTATGCCATCTCACAATATCACATTTCAATGCCACTATTTTACATAGTAGTCTGTACAGCGGATACGCTATCTTATCTTTTAAAAATATTCAAAAAGCACCCAATAATGTGAAGCGACAGATGACAATGTAAAACAAAATCATCAACAAACACCATGTTGTGGATAAAAAGTTATCTTCTCCTAAAGATAGAAAACAGCTGTGCGACTATTTCACGAACCAATAGCCCTTTTGAACTATTGCACTTTTGACAGATTAGATAGGGATGAATTTATGACTCAACAGCATTAGATAATTTTTGTTAATCTATTTTACATCCTAAATATTTTATCAAAATCAAAGAAGAGAAGCAACAAAGATGCTTTGAAAACAGATGTTAGAGTAGCAGCTTCATCGCACCACAAAACACCTGACTCTTCTAAAACCTCATCTTGTATTGGCCACTGACCATTAGCGTGTCCACCTGCGTTTAAGTTGATTGAGTTCCAATCGAGTTCCAATGTGTTCAGCTAAATGGTGTTTGAGCTATGACATACCACAGTAGAAGTGAAATCATAAAAAGCTGCTTGAAAAAACTCACTGTGGATTGAGAATTAGCAGGTCTTCTGAGGACGCTGTTTCGTTAGCTACTTGCCCTGAAGTAGACTGAACCACCAGACCACATAACACTAAAACAGAAAAACACAAACTTAAGAGGACTGTGAAAATTATCATCATGTAGTATTGATCAATTCTGTCAAGAAGTTGACAATGCAGCTGCAGTGAATTTCGTAACGGCGTCAAAAATGTGCCAGCAAGATGAAAGATCCAAGCCTTATCAGGGTAAAATTGTTGATTGAAAGATAATACATAACTGAGCATGTGATTCATATTATGTGAAAATGTTTTTCTGTTGGTGAAATTACAACAGCGTTTTAGAAGTCCGTTCAGGCATCAACACAGATTAAGTAGAAAGTTTTCTCTCCGTTCATTGCATATGACCAAACACGGCTAGAAGACGGCCATGCAATGGACAATGTATCATTGCTTGCTCTTCATTTGAGTCACTCATAGCGCCAGCAGCGTTTGCGTGTGAGGCAGCGGCAGCGATTCCTAGTCATCAGTGACAATTAGCCCACTGTGAATCACGACAATTACCGACACAGCTATTCAAATCATTAGCTGTGCTATTATCACACTGCTGACAGCAGCACTGCTGATCTAAGCTGCTTATTAAGACTGCTTATTAATCCCTCTTAACAGATTGATTTGATATGATGAAGCTAATTGGAAATACTTTGGCTGAGAGTGAACTGTGGTAAGAGTAGTCTGGGGCTGAAAAACTGTGAAAAAATTGGATAAGTAACTCAAGTGGGGCAAACAAAGGATCGGAATCACCAAATCGTATCAAGCAATTGCATACCAGTATGCCAGTCTACATGTACATTAGAGTGAAAAGTTAAACTCTAAATTTATGGATGGCATGTGTATGCCTGAAATTCCAAAGAGCATAAGCATTGGCAGGTCTTAGCATCAAGCTGTAAACAGGAGATTTATGTTTTGTAGGTGATTATTGCAGCGACAGTTTGATGGTCAGATTTGTGACAGTTGATAGTTTGGATTTCCATCAATTACCACAGCATGCTATCCCAGGTACCCAGGTACTGTAGTTAGCATGCTACCCTAGGTAGCCGGGCACATGTCCTGTTATTTTAGATGGTCACCTTGTCAACTCATAGAACTGGCTGATTAGGGTAAAGTGGCTCAACATTATATAATTCCTGACAGGTGATAAATTCACACCATCCCACTCTCTCTCCCTCAAGGTGTCAACAAATAACTTAATCAGGCTAGAATATTAAATCCAGACAAAATTTTCAAAGTCACAAAGTGCCTTGCTTGCAAGTCTTGCTGAATTACCAAGTCTTGCCAAGTTGCCGAATTGTCAAGTCTTGGTTGCAACTCTTGCCGACTTTATCTGACAGATAATTCACAGCGTGTTGAAAGATATCAAAAGAAACTTTTCTTGATTTCTGTTTTATCAGAATATATAAGTAGCGATTATACAGTGATAAAATGTTGACCCAACACGACTTGAGTTATTCATCGGTCTGAAACCTTCACTTCATTCAACAACACGTCGGATTATAATTATTTAGAAACCATTTTGAGATTTTCTAATGACACAAATCACACACTGCGAATAAAATGAACTTGTTTGTCTATCCCATCTGATATTTTCTCAGCATAGTAATTTTATCATTCAAAGATTGATTTGATATGATTTTTGTTTTGCATCTGATTATTTCTATCGATTGACAAGGCCCGTAAAACTTTTACTGGAATAATGAACCTCTTAAACATATGCTAGATTTCTAAAGGCAAAACCGTTAGAGAGCGGAAAATGAAAAAGTGCGCCCACTTGTAATAGATAAATGTGCGAAATAAGCATGATCTTTTGTTTTCAAACCAACGGCAGATTGCTTTCTATACATCAGCTGAAAGTCACACAACACTCTTAAAATATTGACACCTCTAGAGAATTGTTGTTAAGATTGACAACCAATCTAAAACAAGACCGGAAAACGTTTCTACCATTTTTTTTACTTCCATCAAAAATCCATATCCCAAAGGTAACTTTATGATTATTTTTAGATTGATCAAATTCCTCTTTTGGGAATGACTTCTTCCTACGGATGAGGCGTAGAGAGTATACTGTTACATAAGTAACAGAGTACTTTAAACAATCAAACCTTACTCTTCAGGGCAATAATAAAAACATGAATGACCTTTTTCCTCACTTGTCACCAGTTGTACCTAAACTTTCATTATCTAATATTACACCCCTATTATAATGTCTCAGTACATTTCAAGGCCTAATACCATTATGTTTACCCATCAGTGCATACTTTGGGTGGCCAAAATATGGTCCATATTTCCTGATACATATGCTAGCGATAATTTCTACTCTCCCATAGAATAACAATTGGTGTACGCTAACTTGGCAATAATGATACAGCTGAAAGTTTATGTATTGGCCATCTGCAATGAATTATCGCCAGTAAAAGGTGGTAAATATATGTGGGCTCAAGCACTAAAAGTGTTTAACATTCTTGTATAAGTATCTGATTGTATATACAACACCTTGTCAGAGGGAAACGCTGGTGCTTTCGAGTACAAATATTGATAAACTATCATTTTTTAAGCCTTTAACACATTCACGGCATCTCTATTCTCATTGTTTACTGGATTATGCAGTGATAGTAATAGCAAAAGAGTTGTAAAGAATGCAGAAATTGATTAATAATAAACTGTTTAACACTTACTTAGTGAGAGTATTAATGCTGCCATTATCAGCTTATATATGTGCTCTGAATCTTATTATCATACACCATATAGCAAATCAAAGCTCCATTGTATCCTATGACTTCTGTGTCTCTAAAATATATATTAAATATTCAGATTTAAAAAAAAAAAATTTTAATGGAAGTTTCAGGAACAGGATGTTTACTTCGCAATTCAGGTACGATTGTATTGTTTGAAGTCCAGTTGAGATAAAAATAAGACCTGTCGTTCCCTGTACCATACAATATGGTCAGTTCTACAAGTCATGAACACAATAGACAAAATTTACTAAGCCTTTTAATTTTGCAAATCTGTTTAGTGTCAAATAAAGATTTACAAAATTAGAAATAAATGCACAACAATTATTTTACCTAAGGTCAGCAAAACTAAAACATCAGGTTGCAATTCAGGCTCCACGCACGGATAATAGCTATTCCTAATCAAGGGCAAGGTTGATGGTGTACTTTTTCCAATCTTGTTTTTTTGGGTAGGGGTCTGTCATCGCTATGATCTCATGAGATGTACACGATTAAACAACACAGTGGCAATTGATGTGCAAATAAAAATCTGTAACATAGTACCAGCGAATTAAATCATCACAAACCAAGCTACCTGTCATACAAAGCAATGTCCAAGACACTAGTTATATTTAAGAAACAGAATTCCCCTCTGTAATGTAATTTTATTTGGACACAAGTGAAATCTCAGGGCTTTGCTTCACATAGAAAAGGTTATCTCTAAATCACAATGATAATGATAATGAATTTGAAGTAAGAATACAACTGCTTACCTAGAAAGGGTGATGACAGATTCACGAGTAAGCCACTAAAATAATCCGTCTGTGCCTGGCTCAATAAAATGTTCTTAGCAAAGCAACCAAGTACAAAATGTATCAAGAATGAAAATCTTCAATAATCAAGTCCTTCACTAAATTATGCATGTGATGATAGACTTCACATAAGCACTCCACATTATGATGTGACAGAAGGTTCTAACCTCAGGGCTTAGCCTACTAATCATCAAATCAAGAAACTCTACATATTGGGGCCTTCATATATCACCCCTTATATTAACTCAGTAGGCTATGAGTAGCAGAAGGCGGTTCTATGCTAATTAGAAAGATGACAAGGGAGAATAACTCTGTCTACAACCTAAAATCACCAATATATAGCAACAGGACATTATTGAATCTATCTAACTGCGTGGATGATGACAGAATCTTTCCTCACTCAGTTTGCAGGTATAATTATCTGGTGAGATATTTTGTTTGATAGGTGATGATCAGGTCATATTTGTGGTTAGATAGAAACAAAACACTGTTGTTATCCAATTGAGAGTTATTTTTATGTAGTATCAAGAGGAAATTTTTGAATAAATTAGGAAATTGAATTTAGAAAAACAAGCCACAAGCTATATTGAGAATCACTTACGATGTTAGAGTAGAAACTACCTAGATCTAAGTAACCTACGTCACACCTGTTTTCGAAGGCAATCATCTAATGAACTTTGTAAATATTAAAATTTTAAAATGAGGACCACAACAACATTTTGAATGCCTCCCATTGCTGTTCTAAAATTGAAAATATCGGATTTGGCGATGAGTACAAATACTTGTAACCGTTAGCGAGGAGAGTGGAAACCAATTCAATTTGCAGTCAACTCGGTCACAATATGACACATTTAGCATATTTTATACAAATTAATTTCACTGGCAGTAACCAATGAGCTGGCAGGTGCTACTATAAAATGCCTATTGCCTATTTGTTCAATAAAAGTATATACGTTTAATAAACTGCCATTGTATATTTACAGTCACTATATTATTTACATATTTTCATATTGGTTGGATACAAACATTCAAATCATTCATTCCACTGCCACCTGTATTGTTATATGTTTGGGGCTAATTTGAAGGCCTAAAAATGTCCATAATGTATGTCACGTTGGTTCTATTTGTTGTCTATGCTGATATTTTACTTGGCTTTGATATTGATCACTGTTATATCATCGTATGGTTTATCTGTTTTAGGGTTTGTCTTCACCATGCTAAGCTTGTTAACTATTTCCATACCTTTGGTCACTCGGCCAAATACAGTGTGTTTGTTATCCAACCAAGGCTGTAAAATAAATACACAATATTCATTGTCATGGAAAGGTGAGGAGCAGACCAATTCCTTGCACCTTTTGCAGGTGACAGTAGAATTCAAACAAATGCTGAACCTTTTGTTGATTTAGCTTGCCCATAATTTATGAAGGTTTCAAAATAGAGTACCCACTGTTGTCGATCAATTGTTTTCATTTGACAACCGATTGCTTGTAAAACATCAAATATGCCACTGTAACTATCAATGAAATTTTGTATTGAATCTATCATGAGTTGTGAATGAGAATAAAGCAACTTCTAGACTAGGGAGGCTCAAAAACTGAACGTTGAACTGTCCAAGCAGACTTCTTGTTTGTAATGAGAGTGTCAATAAGATGGTAAAATGAACTGAAATTTTGCCGATTGCGAGAAGGAAGCAATTTTTTACTTAGATGTTTTACATATGCTGCAGTGCAATGATAACCGGACTAAATTCTCTGTTCCACATTCTGTTACCCAAGATATCATAATAATTCTAAACCATTGCGAAAAAGAAGGTCTGGAATTTGATGCAAAGACTAAATAGTATAACTTACAGTGGGTGCCACTGTTATGAAGAACTGAGATCCGTTAGTGTTGGGTCCAGCGTTAGCCATACTCAGAGTGTACGGCCGGTCGTGTTTGAGTGTCGGGTGAAACTCATCCTCAAACTCTCTATCCCATATAGATAAGCCTCCAGTACCATTACCTGTTATGGGATGAATAATCATTAATTATGCTAGACACTTATCACATAAGATGACAGATATATATTCATCTGAATGTATTAGACTACTCTTGGTGTAAAATATATCAAATTTTAATCTGCTCTCAAGCCATTGTATTCAGCATCAGGGATAGCGGAAAAGGCATTTTTCAATCTATATTGAACAAAATAATTGTCTTGAGTTGACAGGGTAAGAATAAGTCTCGTTTATTGGAGCGCCGGGCTTTCATCACATGGCATACCGAGGGTATACACTGAAGACTAGCCATAGGAAGACAATCTTGTTGACTTAGTATTTTGACAAGTGCAGACCCTAGTAGTTTAAATCAATGTTTTTTTATATTTTATTTTATTTCCGTACCTTCAGGGTCACCAGTCTGAACCATGAAACCTTTGATCACACGATGGAATATGTTCTGATTGTAGTATCCATTCCTACAGTGTACTGTGAAATTCTCAACTGATTTGGGGCATCTGTAAAATAACCATAAAAATGTCGGCTGTAAAGCCTTGGACTGATATTTTTAGTTGTTCATATGCTTCTCTAACATCGTCAAATACAATGACAACTTTAGCAATACATAAGTAAGAAGGAAATATGTGTGGTAACATTGTGATGATCAATAAAAACAGGTTAGGCTGGAAATTGAGATGAAACATAAACAACCAGTCTTTCTGTTTAAGATTCTTCGGATTTCCCTCATATATATATGAGTTTTGCATGAATAGTTGTAGAATCTAGCATCTTACTTACTCTTTGGGAAACAACTTGATATGTATATCACCCATAGATGTATGCATGACAGCGGTGGTGGCCAGTCTAGTAGATGTGACTTCATCTGTCTGTGATACCAACTCCTCCTTCGTCGGCTTCTCATTAAACACATCTCTCTCAGTATCATTACTATCATAGTGGTATAATAAAATATGAGTGGTATGAGCGTTAACTGAACCTCATTCGTTTTCATAATTTTCTTTGTAGTGCTTATATTAAAGGAGTTATTATATGAAATTTCCTTTTCCAATTTTAAGATCTGAAATGAGTTTGATAGGAAGATTTAATTATTGAACTAATATACTGAAAATGATACAAAATCATGATGGTACAAACTGCACTGAATCTAAAACTGTCTTGTAGTAAATTGCAAGTGTGAACAATCAAATTTAATAATAGCCGCATGTATGTCATCAGCATGTGGCATTGTAATACTTACCTTATATCTGCTTCTCGTCGAGTGAATATATAAAATCTATTCTTCTTAAACCCAGTGCAGAAGAGCATGGGATCGTTAGCGGGAGTGGAGAGTAAGGGGTTATCAGAGGCCTGCATCTCAGCTGAGGCGCTCACAAACTTTTTCACCGCTCCTGGAGAAAATGATTATGTCATAATTAGCAGTTGTGAACACAACATTGAGTAGCTAGATTTACTTTTAACCAGAGTTTGGGCAGATATTGGTGAGTCAAACAGTTTATTACAAGCTAACACGATTAGAACACGATAACGACACGACTACCAGATGTTTGTAGGAGATAACTGTCCTCTCACCTTGAAGAAGCACCAAATGCAGGAATCTGATATTTTCAATCTTTCCCATAACTCTGGCCACTTTGTTTGTGTGAAGATTGACAACTATAATCAGAGAGCAGGTGGAAATCATGTAATTGAGTGAATATTACAAAATTCTAGATGACCTAGAATAAACTAGCCAAAAATATCTTGATTTGCTATCAAAGACTCATCAGTCATCATCAACACATTCCGCGTAACACAAGACTGGAAGCTATCAGGATCTAGAACAGCTGATGATTTGATTTTGCACAACGCAAATTATGATTGACATTTGATTGAGTAGATTCCAGGAATTTCACCAACCTTTTATTCCGAGCAGTGTACCATAGAGCAAGAAATTACTACTCTCATCCCAGACTATGTTACACAGTTGAGTTTGATCTGACTTCTCGAGTTCTCTTTCCAGAGCTACACGACGACCAAACTCCATCACCGGTACCTGTTGTGTCATCTGTACATAGGGAAGAAAGTAAACATGGTGTTATGAGTTGTGTTAAGTTACTTTTACCTGGGAAATAATGGCTTTCATTTACCAGCCTAAATTTCTATGAAGCCATCCATTCACAGAATAGTTGACTTTAGCTTTACTGAGAATTACATGTATGATTTTTAATGCAATACTTCTACACCAGAACAAGAAAATCACATATGTAATATTGAAGGCATCAGGAAGCACTAGGTTGTTTCTCTATAAATCCCAAGGAGAACCGAACTATAAAGAATCTAACATTAAAGAATCTCTGTCATGCCAATGTGAACTTGTATTACAAAGTAAAAGCCATCAAACAAGACTGGCCAAGTTATATGAGATTAACAGATATGATATGTAACAGCAGTGGCGATGAACTTTCATTGAAACCGCAAGGAATTACATACACAAGATAAATGGAAATAAAAAATGTGGATTACAACTTTTCATGTCACCCAGAAGAAGATGATGATGTCAGTTGCTACCAATGGCATTCCTCAATTTGCTATATCTAAGGTTCCAGGTCTGTCTTCATCAGGTGCAAGGACCGAGGGACTGAAGTTTGAAACTGAAATGCCTCATGCATACATCACTGTTAAAATGAGCGACATGCTTTATTTTCATGCAATGTAACAAATCAATGTAGTGTTTAGGAGTGCCCTTTTTGTCTCAGATACGCATACTGTGACAACTTTCAATAAAATATAAACTTAGTTATAGAGGTTAAATTATTAAATTACCTGTTGAAGCTCTGTGTATTGCTGTAAGGACTCATCGATAACTTTACTGATCTTACCAGTGAGAAAATTAAACAGTCTGACCTGTCAATAGAGGGATGAGATCATGGGTTAGATATGTCAAGATATGGGGCTCACAATTGTATACATGTTTATAGAATGCTTTTCAACAGAAGCTATGAACTCACGTTTAATTTGTAACTATCCAAATGATAAAACTTACCTTTTTATCTGATGATGCCACTGCAAACCTCTTTCCATTCGGCGAAAATGAAATTTCCCTCACTTGCTCTTTCCCCTAGAAAGTTGAAAAAGGTTTCTTTTGATCAATCTATCACGCCAACAACCTAACAGAAGCATGAGGGTAATGCATTATAAAGATTTCCCTTTAGATTTAGTGCACACATGAATGCTTGTGATAGTTTTTTTTCACTTACCACGACATATGTGTACAGATCTGTGTCCATGGCAGACTCGTAGCGAACACACTTAGGCATTTTGTAATCTTGTTTTGGACCACCCCAGTACTGCAGCTGTCCTCCCTCATCTGCTGATATTGCCACGTCAAACACCGGGTTGTACTGGTAAAATAAGGAGAAGTGATGAATGATAATATTAGTGTTGTTATTATTAGTATGTGGTTCAGGTTTACATTTAGGCATCAGGGAGTTTGGGACTTCCTGGTTATATGTAACAGTAGTAACAGCGTGTGGATAACAATACAATATTAGAGTTGCCTACTAATTGACATAAAAGCTATGGAAGAAGATAACTCCTGATTTCCAAATACAATTTGTTATAAAATGACCTTTAGTGAAACATAATAGCGGGTATTAACCATTGATGATTGCTCATACAAGGTAGGTAGGTGTATATGCCTAGGACCGGCATAGTCATCTCACCTACAACACTTATCCTTCTGGGTATAAATTCATCTAGTTTGACAAGCACAGCTCTTCTTTATGTATACTTACTCTGATGATAGTGACAGGACTGAAGTGTAGTGTCTCGATTACATGTATAGGGTCAGCAGTGCTTCTCCCGTCATATATGTGTATTTTCAGTCCCTCTTTTTCTGACCTGAAATTACCCATAAACAAAGAGTCAGCCAAAAATATTCATGTTGTATCCAATTAAATCATTCCCTATTTTGTAGACACTGGCCGCAACTGTTGTCTGATTAACACATCTAATCATATCGGTAAATGTCTATGTCTGAAATTTCCAATATTTTTCATATGGTATTTATCATCTTAACGTGATATATCGCCTTTTCAGTTTCTCCGGAACTACTTGTTCCATCTCATAAATTCCTTGACTGACACGTTGCCTAGTAGTCTAACTTATGTTTAATATTGCAATTGTTTTTAAACCGCATGTTTCTAGTTTGATTAATTGTACATTAACTAAAATACATTGAAAACATATAGGCAGCAATGGGCAAAATGGTGCAGTAAATTACGTTACGCAAAAGCGTGATGAAAATCTATGCAGTATTACATGCAAAGCACATTGTGTACAACAATGGATCACCTTTTTGGGTGATTTTTTAGCATCGAGAGAGAAATGTTTATACTCATAACTTCGCTACTATTGAATTTATCATCGTACGCCACGATCAAAACCTCGGAAATACTCTCTAGTTTAATGTAAGCTGGTGTGTATGACATGTTGTTTAACCTATTTTCAGTTTTTTGGCTGGAGTGTAGTGCATGTTTTGGACCAAATAAAGCTAGTTTAGCGACCCAAATCCAAATATCTCAAGATGTAAAGCCAAAATCAATAATCGCTTCGATCAAAACCTAGACAAACTCCTGCTGTTCATCATGCTGACAACAAATTTGACTGACATCTTTCTGAATTTTGGCTGGAAAATTTTGTCCGAAATTAGTAAAAATTTAGGTTATTATCTGTTACAGTTGTGACAACCAGGATCTGTATTCTGGTAAGATTATTGATGGAAGTGACAGTACAAGACCAAAATGGTAAAAAAAAAATTAGAAATTTTACTTTCTGCATCATTGGGGTTGCATGTAATGAGGGGTCAAAAATGGCCCTTTTACTATCGCAAAATTTAATTTTAAGTCTCGAAGACAGGAGGCCTAAAAACATGAAGTTAGATTAAGATGTCACTTCTCCAGTTAGTGCCATGCCTCCTCTATATGGTGAAAGCATAAACTAATCAAATACCTCAATAACAGGGCACAGGGGGCTCAATTTGAAAAGGGCACTTTTTGGCCCCAAAATGAACTTTCAGAGGTCACTGCGACTTAACGTCAAATATTTGGGAGGTTTCAACTGTGAAAATAACTATTAGACATGATCACCAATACAATATAAAAAAGTTTTAAAAAGCGATATATCACATTAAACCAGATTCTCTGAAATAGTAATAAAGGTTCAAATTCCATTTCAACCGCATATGCTGTTGCCTGCAGAGTATTGTGAAGTATATGGTTTCCACCCATAGCACGTCTTCACAGACACAACTTATTTGGAATTCAATATTTACAACTTACACAGCTACTGCTTCTATAGCATCACCAGTACTGAATATCCAACATGCAGTGTGTGGAACAAATCCTAACCGAATCATGTTAATCATGTCTGCAAAACAGAGAGCATACAATTGAAAATAACATCAAAAATTGAACATGAAGCCCATCACTTGATTGCATTGATTAATTTTAGCGTAGTTTGCTAGGTGCCAAACATTTATATGTTCATGCGCTTAGGTTGATGTAAAGTAGTTCAAATGACCAGCATAGACGGACTATACAAATTTTTAAGCTGTGGATTACTTAGATCATATCTGATCCATTTTGCCTGCATTTTGAGTTCCCATATGTTCAAGTAAGACTTGACATAAGGTTGATCGAGAGGAAGCAACTCAAATACAGGCAGAATTTCTCAAATATTTTGATCCAATAGCTACTGGCGTCAATTATTAACGCTAACAAAAGGCTTAAAACATCTAGGTTTAATATTTTAGTAACTTACCAAAGTTAACCACATCAAATACTTTTAATGTTTTGTCGAGTGATACGCTGCAGCATAATTCTCCACCAACTGAGCTCGCCAGATCAACAACGGGTTCTGTTAAAGAAAGGTGATAATTTACAAATTACTTTATCTCTAGTATGTTGATGATTGATGACCATTCAAGAATGCATTTATATCACTTCAAATACAAAAATGTGTTGTTTGTGAGCGGTTATAATTGTGTGATTGAATGAAGCTGTCACATGGGAACATCTAACAAAAGAATTCCTGGCAAATAATTTTGCATCTGGGAGATCAACATTTGACAGCTCAATTATCAGGTCATCTCCAGTGCGCTTGAGATATAGAGCAGGTATGATGCATTTTCAAGTTTTTGGATAATATTATTTTCAATTTTATTTGTCTTTGGCCTTGGTACGTAGTTTGGTACGTAGTTTGACATGCCAATAGGTTCATTATCAATACCGATGAAACTCCAGTTCACGAATAGAGTAACTTCTAGGTATATAATGACCAACTATTTTATGAATGTATGACTGAATGACATGTTCATATAAAAATCATAAGAATCATTATTTCAAATATTTCCATGGTGGACCTACCAAGATGAGTTCTGAAGTGTTTGACAAAAACGAGGCCCTCTTCATTAGTTTTTTTCCAAAACTTGATGTGGCCATCACAGCTGGCAGTTATCAAGAAATTAGACCTGGAAATGGAGAACACACATTACTCACATTTTGAGACAGAAATCAGTAAAATTGACCGATAAAAATGGTCAATCAACACACTTCAGCGTTTCAAAACTTTTTTGCTAGCTTGCAAGATAAAAAATGAGCTAATAGAGCTAGATTTATCAACGCATAAACCGCCTTATGTACAAATAGCTTGTTCAGTGATATCATAGATAATCAGTGCGGTACTTACTTTGTCCCGATACAGTGAGTTATAACATCTCGGTGCATAAAACTTTTCTCATATGTTGAGGAGCTGGGCAGATTTTCTAAGTACACATGCTCATACTGAAGAACTGAAATAGATACAAAGGTTTTTCAACAAGATTTTCCAGTATAATTGCTGACACCACGGTTCATGATTCCAGCAACACGGTACAGAGTTTTGTGGTAACCATAATAGGATAATGCATGTCAGTCCATGAGAGGATCAAACCGAAAACCATCGGGCAATAGCAATTAATCCATGCTAGATGTCTCAACTAACTCATGTTATGGTTATGTGGCAATATAAAATCACTATGCACTTAATGATGAAGTGTCACAGAACCCAAGCTCAAGTTGCTCACTTGTCCCAGGTCCATCCACATACTGTCATTATTAAGTTGTTGATTGTTTTTGTGATCTACTAAATTTTGCTTGCTCAAGTTTGAAAGTAAATTGTGTCGTAGCTGGTCGTTAAGGATGGCTTGAGCAAGAAGTTAATCCACCATTTAATTGCAATCAGTCAGTACAGTAGTAGTGACAGCAAGAGTAGTGGGCTAATAATGAACCTATTACTCCTGAGGAGCCATGAATAGTAGTAGTAGCTTACCTACACCAAAAAGTTGCTCCTTACTGGCAACAAAGCAGTTACATACAGGTAACAGCTCAACTTACTACCACCCTCCCTGCTACTCACCACTGAAACTACTACCAACCTAGTCAGCAACACCACCAACCAGCTAACTAATCCCTTGCTTACTTACAGTTACACACACACAGGTGACAGTTGAGTTACACCAGAACAGTCCAATGAACTCAGTTCCTTGTTTACACTGACCTTTATTTCTTTTAGGCTTCACCTCCTGTTCTGGAACAGGTCCTATCATATCATCATCTTCTTCCTCGACAGCCTCATTTGTTTTGTGCTGTTTTATGGGGGGATCTGAGGGCTCATTTTCAGAAATTTCATTCAAAGACGTTTCAGGTTTTCTCTTCATGGAGGCTGCCATCTTGGTGATTGGGGTTCTCAGGTCTGTGCATATCAATTGTGGGGTGTTCGAATAGTTCCGATTCAAAGCTGCAGGGAATTGTCCTTAGATTATGGGTTAAAGTGAATAGTTAAATCTCCATTGATTGGCTCATGTATCAATTTCTATTCTATTGAGCTATATGATTGGACCACAAAGTCTGTATGACAAGTACAGCTGGGAAGCAGACAGTGGATAGAGTCACATTGTAGGTGGAGTGCTTTGACCATGCTTTGCCAGTCGGTACTGGTTAACTCACAGCAGGTTTAGTTCATTGGTTAAATCTTTATTTGGATTAATTTTAAGAATGAAACCGCAAATAATTGCCTCTATGTGCAGGCATGATGTTGGAAATACAATCTAATGTTAAAACATACAGTGTTTAAGTTGCTGCTCACTGAATGTGTAATAGTGGTTATGTCTTATTTATACAATATCAATGTTACTCTACTGTATATTCTATCCAGTCGTTTATATTGATATCCATCCAAGTCTTTTGTTTTGTTGTGTGGAAGAACTTGGACTTGGGACTGCGCATAACGTCTCAAGACTTGACTGTCTTGCAGCATCTCATGACTGTCTTGCATTGTCTCAAGACTCGGCTGTCTTACAACGTCTCAAGACGCCTCACTACACAACCTATGAGTCTTCACGGACCCGTCGTCAATGACTGGTCAAGTTGTCCTTTTGTACTGTATGATAGCCTGCTGTGACAAATTTTGTTGGTTGGGATTGGGACGACCATTAACGCTTGTCAACTGTTACTCTAAGCCATGTCTGTTGCAAATTTAGAGGGTATTGATGCCTCCTGGTCCTATGTCTGATCTCTTCATTATCTGTACAAACAGAAATCAGAAATTTAATAAAAATAATTATAACTCCAGGTCATCTTGCTACAATTGTTTTCATTTTGGTAGATGGCATCTGTCGACTCTGAGGAAGTTGCCTGCAGCTTTTGCCTAGAATATGGACGTTTCTTGACAAGACCACGGTCATTACCTTGCGGACACCATTACTGTGAGCCGTGCTTGGAAACTGATTTTGAGACAAATAAAGTGGTGCGATGCGTCAAGTGCAGGTTAGTTACAGGGAAGGCTCAAGACCTTACTTATAAGCAGGATTGAATACATTTTAATTTAAATTATATAGGCTTAGAGATTTGGATCAAAGTTTAGATTGCTAGTTTTTTATTAACACTGCAAAATGGTTAGCAGCCAGAGCTAAGAAGTGGGTTGGAACCACAGTATTGGCATTACATTACAATTGGATCATGTTATATACATCAAATATTTGCCAAGCTTTGATTACAAGTTTTAGATTTTATGATAGGCCTATCCACAAAACTGGGTTGGGTCAAGGCATAATGATTGATTTTTTTGCCAAGATTGAATATGGTTTCAGACCTTCATTTTCTTTTCTATATAAGGTGAAATGCACCTAGACTTGGGCAAAGCACAACTGCCAAATGTTCCATTTAAGAGTGCTCGTATGAATATGTTTGTATCTCTGTTGAGGTGACACCGCGAGGGAATTAGCAGTGTCCTATTTGTTTTGTATAATGGCCAAATATTTTTTTATAGCACAGTATATGATATTGATTTGAACTCCCTACCCATGGCTGACCTCACTGGTAGTAAAACTCCTGTCTGGTGTGAGATCTGTCTGAAGAAAGGAGATACAAACAAGGCTCAGACCTACTGTACAGTCTGCACTAAGTGCTTCTGCGACAAACATAAAGAAGTAAGCAGTTATAAACCACCGATATCTAAAATATTATAGGTTAGATGTCAGTTATCGACATTCTGCCGCATTCCATTATGGTACTTAGTTAGTTATCTATTTTATTTTATCTTTAGACAAAATAAAAACAACTACGCCTCTTTTTGCAGGCAAAATGTATGTACAATTATGTTTCAAATGATATAGTCTGAAGGTTAGTTAGGTACTTTGTGGATATATAGGGAAAGTGGAAAACTTCGTTTTAATTCGAACTTGATAAAACAACTTGGGTTTGAGGCTAAACACAAAAATGAAAAATCCCAAGTTTGATGTGATAATAAAAATTAAATAAAATGTGTCTATGAATATTATGCTATGGGTAACATATTGAAAGGCAGGTTACGATGTGGCACTTTGATCTGAACTGAAAAGGAAAGAAAAACAAGCAACAGGTCTGCATATGGATATGAATATATTAGTGTTGAGCAAGATATGACTCAAAATTATATATATGTACAAAAAGGAAACAAAACAAATGGCGATTTGATATTTATGGATTGTAATGAATCACGTTAGGTAGGAAGCATATCAAGTTGAACATGTTGATGTTAAAATATGAAACGCATTGGTTTTACGATAAAATAAAAAAAAAAAATAGAAAAGATAATATTTGCATTTAGGGTTTCGAAAGTAGCTGCGACTCTCCGTATGCTTGGTTCTCTGTTTATACATCATCTATCTCTGTTTACAATCTGTTCTGGTGTTGTCTGCTGAGTGGGACCATCATGGTCCCCGTACCCTCACCCAGCAGTATGGCCTACTCTACCTCTTAGGGTGACCTGACCAGGGACTGTATTCTGGATGGAGGGGTCTTGCTCCATTAGTTAGGTAGGTTGCTTGACTTCGTTTTTGTTGTGGATTTACCGACAAAATCTCCCACTCTGTTCAATGTAAGAGATGAGAGACATGTGGTCCGCTTGGTCTAGATCAATGTTGTCTCTTAGACATATGTAATTTTGGCATTTGTTTAAGAAGTGGAAGACAGTTTCATCCTCCATGAGGCATGAGCAAGTTGGTGTGTATGTCTGCCTCACTTTATATAGGAAGGCTTGAAGTTTTGTTTGACCTGTCATGAGGCTGCATAGCTGTCCAGTGATTTCTCGTGGAAGGCTCATTGGTATAGGTTTCTTTATTAAGTGTGTCACTGCCAACTGGCCTAGCAGTCCTTCGCTATTGTGACCCTGTCTCATGTGAGACGTCCATGCGCGGGTGTCTTCTTCTTTCATCAGTTTCTTTATTTTAGACTTTTTGAAGTCTACTGCTTGTAGGGGAGATTCTGTGAAGTGTCTCCCCATTACTTTAATTATATGGCTTCTTATTTTCTTTTGTAGTGCGCTCTTATCCTGGCATAAAATGTTGTTTATTGTTTCCCCTTCTATGGCTAGTCTGCATAGATTTAATATGTCGTTTGTATACCTGATGTGTATGGTAGGTGTGTTGGCTAGTTTGTGTAGAGTTTCTGTTGTTGGGTTAAATGGAGCGCCGAGAAGGTCTTTTAGACATGTATGTAGTGATATCTCCTCATTGATGTCCCATATGAAGGCATTGTATAATACCTTTGGAAGAATAGCCGTGTTTAAAATAGTACGGGTGACCTGAGGACGTAGCCCGTGTCGTATATATGGTAACAGCATGTTCCACTTCCTGTTGAGTGTAGATTTGGCTAACTCTTTTTGTTGCTTGAATTTTAGACTTTTGTCCACTATGAGCCCTAGGACTTTGGTTTCTGATGTTATATTTATATTTTCGTTGCTGATCTTCATCTGAGTTGGTTGTCCTTTGAAGTAGATTAAATCCGTTTTGGTGCAGTTTGCTTTAAGTCTCCATTTTGAGAGCCATTGGCTGATGCTCTCGCATGTAGACTTCAAATTCTCCTCCAACTGTGTTTCGTTTGGCTTCCAGCATATTATTGAGCAGTCATCAGCGTACTGCAATTTGAGCCCATCTGCTTCTGAGAGCATATCCCTGATATATATTATAAATAGGAGTGGGGACAGAATGCTCCCTTGTGGTAATCCGATGTGACAGGGTTTGGCATTTGAAGTGTAGTTGTTGATCTTTATCCTTATCTTTCTGTCTTTCAAGAAACTAGAGATCAGCTGAATAAACTCTTGATTGAAGCCTAGTTTGGATAGTCTGTATAACAAGCCGTCATGCCAAATGCTATCGAATGCTTTTTGTAGATCAATAAATAGGCCTGCAGTAGCAAAGTTTTTGGCACAGTTGTGCTGTATTGTTGTTATCATCTGGGATAAGTAGGTGCTTGTTGACTTTCTTTTTCTAAATCCATGTTGATCCTTATCTAGCCAGTTGTTTTCTTCCACAATGTCTCTGAGCCTGGATTCAATGATTCTCTCGAATAACTTCCCAACTACTGAACTCAGAGTGATCGGTCTGTAGTTGGCTGTATCACTGTAGTCCTTCCTTCCTGGTTTACGGAGAAACACCACAATGTTGTTGTCTGTAAATGGCCATCTCTGTGTGGATAGAATTTTGTTGAATAGGATTAGGAGGTTGATGTGGAATTGGCTTTCACTAATCTTTAACATATCTGGGTGTATTCCGTCTCCGTCAGCTCCCTTCCCATTTGATTTGGTGGCGTTGATGGCATTGATTAATTCCTCCTCTGTGACCTTAGCCATTAATTCTACGAACTTATTATCGTTGCTTTTTTGGCTGTTTGTTACTTCTTGAAACCATTGTTGTGAAAAGTTTGAACCCTCCAAGTGTTTGCCTTGGAAGATCTGTTGAAAGAAAGTGTCTGCCTTTAGATCATCTTGCAGAATCAACTGCCCATTTTGCTTCATTGCACCAATGTGTGTTTTTTCAGGTTTATAGAAGGTTTTTCTGAAGTTTTTCCAGAAAGCAGGACCGTCTGTGATGTTAAGGTTGGTAGATTTCTCCGCTATAAATTCTGTTTGTGCTTTTGACAGAGCACTTTTAAAATTCTCTTTTGCGTTTTGTAGAATATCTCCATTCACATAATTTGATCTGTATTTGAATCTTCTTCTAGCATTCCTTACTGTCTTTGATAGTTTGGAGAGTTCTGGAGTCCAATATGGTTTGCAGTGTTGAGTAAGTTGAATCTTTGGCACAAACGTTTCTCTGCACTCTTGTAGGTTGGAGAGGATTGAGCGCCATATATCTTCTGGGTCTAAGTGTTGAATATCAGGTAAGGTTGAAGCTGATAGATACTCGAGATGGTTAAGGAAACCATCCCAGTCGGCCCTACTCCAACTGTAAATGGTCTTTGATTCTGGTTTTAGTTTTTGAAAGTTGAGTGAAGTCCACACAGGTATGTGTCCCCTCATTGGTGCTCCTGTAAAAAGTTCTTCTTCTTCATCGACATATTGGTTTACTAATAGCTTCATGGTTTGTTGATCAGTGATGAGAATGTCTATAAGGCTACCGCCTGTATCACACAGGAATGTTTTGTTGTCGTGAAAGGCTGGTATATGTAGGTTGTTGTCTGTGCAGAATTTTGAGAGCTCATCTCCATGCTTATTTGAGGTATGATCTCTCCAGAGTGGATGCCTCCCGTTGAAGTCACCAAATGCAGCGAAGTATGAACATCTCATCGCCTTCAAGTTGTTGATAGCAGTGATTATCTGTCCTTCTGTCTCCTTGAGTAAAGATAAGTTATTTGGTGGAACATAGGAACAGCATACTAGAATGCGACGTTTCTCTATCGTGAGTGCTGCGAATATGTTATTGGTATTGTCTTTTTCAAGGTGATGAAGCCTATCCACTGGAATGGTATTGTGAACAAGGATTGCTACACCACCTTTCTGTGTAGGGTTGCTGTTGTTCGGTTTGAGGAGTACTTGGTAGTTGTCAAAGTCTGTATCACTGAGTGATATACTTTTTGTTTCTGACAGGAAGATTATTTGTGCATGTTCCTTGTTTATATAACTATTCAGAGCTGCAATTGTATTTTGTGAGCAGCCATTGATGTTAAGTTGCATAATTTGTAGATTGTTGTGGCGGTTAGTCATCTTGGTTGTTGTTGTAGAAGTTATGCAATCTGATTCTTTGGTTATTTAGCATTTTGATGAAGATCGGACAATGTCGGTCAGATGAAGAGTGTGGTCCTTTGCAGTTTGAGCACTTCTTTTCCTTCTCGCATGATTCGTGGCTTTCGTCGTATAAATCAGAGCATCTTGAGCAAGTTTTAGAGAATTCACAATTTTCAGCAATGTGATTGTATTTGTAGCAGTTGTAGCATTGTGTCACTCTTGGTTGTAAGATTAGCTCCTCTACTCTGATAACAAGATTTTGAAGTGTAACATTTGATCTGATTGCTTTCTCCAAGTCATCGGTGTTGTCAAATCTCACTCGCATAGCGCGAGTCGGGCTGCCTTGCTTTGTGATCCTCTTTACATCAACGTGGTTGTATCCAGAGTTTTGAAGTTCTGTTTGAATGTCTCCTTCTGTCATGTAATGCGGGACTCCTTTGAGAACTCCGAGTTTTCGTTGTGGTTTTTCACTCTTATTGATGGTTGAGCCACCAAAGTTTGCTCGATTCCAGTTTTTAATCACTTGTTCTACGTCTTTTTGGTCTGCTAACTGTACAAATATCTTGCCGTTTCTGCTTCTCGATATCCTGTCTATGACTACTTTGTGTTGGTTTCCTACAACCTTCCTGATGTTGTCATCTGAGCTCACTTGCTCTTTTGATTTGATATCATCAATGACAAAGCACTTTTTTCTCTCAAACTCTATTCTCTTGCCACCTGTGTTTGGTTGAGGGTGATTATTCATTCCACTTTTAGCTAATCTTCCAGCATGAAACGAGAAGCTATTATGGCTTGGACTGCTTGGTATTGGTGGTGGTGGGTTGAAATGTGAAGGTAGATGAACGTTACCTGGGTCTGAGTTGGAATGTGAGGGGATATTTCTATTACTTGGGCTTGAGTTTAAAGGCGTGTTCTTCATTTGGTCTAGTTGTCTAGTTATCTCACTAATTTTTGGACCAGTCTGTTCTTTGAGTTGGTGATTCTCTTTCTTGACTACCTTCAGTTCTTGTTCCAATAGTTCTATACGTTTTAGATACTCATTTTGATGTTCTTCCAAATCTTTGATGCGGCTTTCAGTTTTGATATGGCATTCATCAACCCTTTCCTTGCTTGTTTCTAAATTACTGATCCGATTTTCTGCTTTTGTAATCTTCTCTGTCAGTTCTATGAGTAGCTCCTCGTTGATGGTGACTGTTTGATTACTGACGCTTGCAGCATGTGTTTGGCTTTTTGCTGTGGTCTTTATTTGAGAGCTATTTTGTTGTTCTGATGTCGGCGGGTTTTGTGGGATAATACTATGAGCTGCTTTCAGAGTTTCGATTCTTTTTGTTGTAGACTGGGAGGTAGGTTTCTGGGTGGAATCCTTTTTGAAGTAGCCCATAGTTCTCTTCAGAGGTTCAGAAAATCGTTTTTTGTCCACTATTTCTGATTTTGGTTTGAAACACCCTGTAAGCATTGGAATAATTATTTCCTCTGAGTATTGTATAGCCATGATACCTTGCACATGGATTGTTCCATTATCATAGATGCTGATATATACTGAGTCACTCTCGCTCCCAAACTGTTGGCCAATCCTCTTACTAAACTTTGACTTTATGATATTGGTACTCGAACTATTCCCCCACATTTGTTTGATCCTGGTTCTCCATTGGTTAGCATCATCAGGGAAGCCATATATGGCATATGAATTTAGGTGTCTGCACGTTACTGTGCAATTGTTGATTTTCTTGTATAGTTTTCCATCTTGTATAACTTCATCGCTGTCATGTATCTCAAATCTGATTTTCTGGATAATATCATTGTAGGTCTTGTTGAGGTATGTCATCACATTATGGCACGTCTCTGATAACGTTGGAGTGTTTTTGTCAGGGTGATATTTTTGGGCTAATATCATGAAATGGTGTCTCACTATTTTTTCCCATTGGTCAGCACTTTGGTGAGCTTCTGGGGGAATGTTATGCAATAACAGGAAGGTCTCTGGGTTTGGTGTTTGGGCTGTGTCATGGGATTGAAAGTCTTCAGGTTTAACTGAGCATGGACACTCTTTACTATGGGTCCTCTCTGCATATTCAACAATATTGTTGAAGGTGGGGGAAGGCATAGTGTGAGTTAAATCATCAAGGGGGACTATTTTGGTTCAGACATCAACTGGAACAGGAGAACTATCATCCACTACTGCGACTGCCAGCCAGGAAAAATACAGTAATTTTCAATTTTATAAATAACTTGGATAGAAAACTGATATGGGTGGCAAAATTATAATAATTTCCACAACACTTACTTCCTTAAAAGCCTTAAAGGCAATGCTACACAATTATTTGCAAGATATGAGGAGATGTAAGCCAAATTCTTACCAGGCATTCAGCGTAAATGATGTGATTTGGTTGTTGAAGTATAGGTAGACCTTGTGGCAAAGCAAGGTTGAACATTAGTCTAAGGGAACAGCTGATAGAATGATTAGTAGATCAGTTTCTACTGTCAGTCTTTCAAGTGTAGAATCGGCCGGAAACACCAAACTATGTCCTGAAATCAGGAAATATTTTAAACATTTTGAAAGCTCTATTGTTTGTGTATAAATTACTTCAGCTCTTTTAACCTTCATGTTTTAGTCACATGACGACCTACATGATGATCACAAGAAGATATCTATTGAGGAGTATCAGCTGCAGTCAAGAAAACTTCAAACTCGTAAATGCATCAAGCACTTTAATCAGGTCTACGTGTCCGGCTGCAGATCTTGTTTGGGTGTTTTCTGTCTGAAATGTATGACTGAGAATTCGTCATGTGCCAGCAAAGAAGGTGAGCAAGGTATCCAATTGAAATGTTCTGAGGATTTCATTGACACTGCGTATATACAGTGACAAAGCTGAAAGTGCGTTTAATGCCTGATCTAGTAATTCCAGCAATTTATAATACCAGGAAATGTGGTTCTGATTAAACGGCTGAGCTTTGGTAGTTTTTATGCCGGGACGATTTTCAGCAACCTATTGAAATTCCGATATCCTGAAAAGTCTGCAGCTGCACACTCTGCAATTCTGCCACTTTTCGGCTAAATTTAGCTGTTTCGACAATCGGCCTAGGAATCGTCCAGGCATGAATATACCTTGATTCGTACAAATTGCAAACTGGACATGCAATGCTACAGTGTCATTTTAAAAAATAACTCTATGTGCCATGATTTCACTTTGGGCACATAGCACATACTCTGTCATGTTGGTGACTGATATTCAATCACTTATTACTCGTTGATATGTTACCTCCTGCTGACTACCACAGGCATGAATGTATTACTTAGTTGGATCCAAAGATCGCTCATCATATTTCAAAAATCCTTTTAGGTGCCAGTCACAATATGCACATGTTAGATGAACTAGCAGAGATTGTGGAATCTGAGTTTGACTCTATGAAGGATAATGCTATTGCTATGGATAAGGTTTTATCTGCCCTTAGTAAGAAGTGCTCCATCATTCTTGACGAGCAAAAATCTGAAACCAAAAGAATGGTTCAACTACTTCACAAATCAAGAGATGCACAGGTTATTATTGAACAAGTTGCCTTTTACTATTTGTTATTTGTATACTTTCAAGCCAACCTCTATAAATAAATGAATAACTACATGGCTGTACTATCTGATGGTGGAGTCAATTTATTAGCCTTCAAACGGTGGCTTCTAATGATTGATGATGTAAATGTACTGTTATACTGATACTATATTAATTAATCGGGGAATTCCCTAATAAATCTGGTGGTATGCATAGTGTATTTCACAAGCACTGCTAACACTAATAAGCTTTGTTTAAGCAGGGAGCACTATAATGCTGGTTACTGCTGATAAGGGATCAATTTGTGATGTGCGATATCAAGACGACATTGAATTCCATATCTGGAATAGCATCATTAGCTTTCTTTTGCAAAACAAAGGGCTTGCAAAAATAGCCAGTCCCTAGTAGCAATCTAGAAATGCCCAAATCATCGACACTGTATGGGGTATAATTACTGTTTGCAATTTTGTAAACAAGACAATTTCTCAGGCTAATTATTCATGCTACTAGGGACAGCCAATCAGATAACAGTCAGATGGGTCCCTGTGTTTAGTGTCCTAACCGTATAACGCTATGATACTATTTCCATTCTAAGAGAAGAATCTAATTCAGTGCAAGACGATATGAAGACGGTGCCTGTTTACCCAGTCTATTTTATCATAATATTGCTTATCTATTTCTAGATTAACTCCATCAAAACGAAATATGAAAATCTGGAGTGTCATCTTGTTAAGAAACGAGAGTCATCTTTGCGCAATATCGAAGAGTTTCTCACCGATAAAGTTGATGCTTTGTTATCAGATGTGAGGCGAGAGCTGAAACTGATGGAGGCACGACTCAAGGATAACCATCAGGTAAATATCAGAATGAAAGTGCTTTGATACTTCATGTTTCAGATAACAGTTCAACAGCGTATTTTTTCCCTTATTGGTGTCTGATGACTTTTGAGCAAAAAGCAATTGGGTGTTCATAGGTAAACCTGCTGTCAGTTTAGTTTATATTGAAATCAGAATCATCGTTGATAAAAATGGATGCTTACCAAAAAATTGGAATTGAAAGCAAAAATGGTGCTGCGTTAAAAACTGTTGGTAATGGTTACAGAAAGGGGTAGAGTTTGGGCGTGCTTTGTATTGTTAAATGATGTTGGTCTTGGTATGACTGTCACTGATATTATGATTTGAGATTTTTATATAATCCATGAACCTCGTAGTCGTAATACCTGGGTATATCCTTCTCATGGTGATATAGAGGAACATATGTACAAGCAGAGGAAAGTAGTTCTCAAAATGATTCTGCTTTTGTTAGTGCTGGCACAAGCAACTTAAAATTAACAGGCAAACGAAAGAACAGACACTAATAACAATATTCTGACCATGACTAAAAACAGAGCTATCCTGTCCCTAAATTACAGACCGCTGAACATTTTGCAACAAAAAAGAAAGACCTTGGTTCATGCATAGTTTCAAATTACCTATCTGACCATATAGGAAAATTGACCGACACGTTACTATGCTTGCCTGGCAATTTTAGTGTGGAAATAAAAATCATTCATCATACTAGGATCATCCATGATGTTATCATCCATTGACCTTGTGTCTTGTTGAGAATATTGTTTTTGATTTAAATCTCTGGTCTAAAGATACATGACGAATATGTTTCCAGGTGGACATTGTGGCTGGGTACAAAGGATTGAGGGACCTCATGCAGACACTGATTGAAGAACAACCACTCCGGTTGAAGGTGGACGACATGGTTGTCCTGGAGAAAAATGGTAAGATTTAAAACTACAAACCACATTGTAGTAGGTTCTGTATCACATCTTCAATTAAAAGACTTAGAGCCCTTCATTTATAGGGGTAGTAAGTAACTAGTTACCTCCCACATAATAGACATAGATGACATATTTTCACCCATTTAGGACCATGTAGTATTTTAGATACAAGTGTTGATGCTATCAAACAAAATCAGCTTGAGGTGATGATAGCTCTGATCATCAATCCAGATGTAAACCGAGCTGTTATATCAGTATGGACAAGGTTTTTCAATATTTTCAGGAACTTTCAGAAATATAGAGCTGAAGATGAATCCTAAATCACTTAAGATTGAGGCTGAAATGCTTAAAAAAGCAAAGAAGCCAAGCATAGCTGGTGATTTGCCAGATATAATGACTATGATCAAAATGTACAGAACAGGGTATGAGTCCTCAGCGGTTTGTGGGTCTGCAGATCATGTTCTTGTAGCTCAAACCCAAGGCCAACTGATGAGGGTAAAAGCACACCCACAATTCGACGTAACATTTCACGAGGTTGTTACTGGAGGGAAGTACTTTATTGGTACCGGTATCTGGAACAGTCACCATCTTATCGTAGAGAAAGGACATCCTGAACACACTGTCCACGTAAAGGATTTGAAATCAGGGGAACTAGTCATGAGCTGGAAGCACAGAGATAAAAGTCATCAAATGGCATGTATCTTAGCTGTAGTTGGACAACAGGTTGTCATGGTTGACAGAACTAAAGGACATGAACGACTGAGTGTCTATTCAGTCAATGGAGATGTAAAGATGCACCTATCCTGTCCACATATAAGCCAACACTGGGTATGCATTTGCAGTGGCGTCGGAAACACTGTCATCCTGTCAGACTACACTTCATCCAAAGTCCATTGTATCGGAATTGACTCTGGGCTTCCTCTGTGGACATCATCTGATGTGAAAAAGCCTCTCGGTGTGACCTGCTATAAAGACAAATACGTACTGGTGACAAATCTGAGTAAAGACATGTTTATACATGTTTTGGATATCAACACAGGTATGTACTACTGAAACCTCATCAGTAACTGCATGCATACTTTACTTGGCTACTTGGCTACTACTGAAACTGCTAGGATTATTTAATTTTCAAAGCATCAACCAGAAAACTCATACATAAAGTTATCAGCTATTGTCATCATCGTAGATCTCTGGTCCATATGTAATTATAATTTCTTGTTTAGCTTTCCGTATAACAACCGACACATATCATGACGTCGTATCGTTCTTATTCTTTCCTTCTTGATACCGATGGTCAATTTGTAGTCCATAGGTATAATTTTATCTCGGAACGTGCCTGTAATATAACAGTTGTGACCTTAACAAAACAAACACTAAACTAGGCCTTATTACAGGTAATCTAACTACCTCCAATTACTGACCTGATAGCCCTTCTCCTTGCAATTATGTCAGTCTCATCTCAACACACCATTTTTAGCCACTTGACCAATAAAAGTAATGCATGACCTGTGGAGGGGAGCAACTCCATAAGTAGGCAAATGGGTCAAACTTGATCTAGTAATAGTCACTCAAAAGACCCCCACAGTCACTTTGGAGTCACAAATCTGTCACATGAATAAAAGCGGGCCTGTTTTCAGACTTGTAATATTAATTTCCTGTTGTCAAAATGACCTCATACAATTTGTTTGGCAACAAATAAAGAGTTTTTTTGTTGGTTATCTCCCCCAACCTGCAGCATCAATACATAGCTGTGTGGCAATAGTAGGTCTATACTTTTGTTATGTTGATGTCTAGCCTGTCTTGACAAGCTTTGTTCACACAAAGCTTTTCAAGACATGCTAGTTGATGTCATGATCATTCTTTCTGAGTCAGAATAGTTGAAGAGGTGACTATCTAACAGGTATAGCAACCAGATCAAATACTAATCTATCTAATTGAAACTAATTCTCCTTTTTTCAATATTTCAGGCAAGCTGCTCAACACTATCTTTGACACAACCAACGTCTTCCGGGATAACAGAGTATTTAGTCTGTATACATATGAAAATAATCTGGTTGTGCCCAGATATGGTGATAAAACAGTCGTGTTTTATCGCCTGGAGTGACAGTTCCTCCCATTATAGTATAGAAAGACTAGACCCTCTCTAGATCTTTGTAATCAGCGCCATCCATTTCGAGATCCATAAGACACAATTACAGAATGTATGACAGTGCGTGTGTCCATGTTGTGTCACTACAGTATTTTCCTGTGTTTGATTATTTCTCCAAGCAGAATAAATAAAGTTTTATCTTTTCAGAACCAATCAGCCTATTGCTACGATTTACCAATAGTCGCCTCTGTATTCAGAGTAGGCTATAATTTCATTGGCAGCACCTCCCCTGCATCAAGCATGATCCACTCTGCCTGAATTTTGAGTCGCTCCCCTTTGAGCCTTCGGCAGAAGGGAAATGACTCTGAATGCAGGCAAATGATCTTGATTAGAAGCTTTATTCCTAAGCATAAACAATTCAAGTACCGTTGAGTTTTTGCCATAAATTGATCATCCAGGATTTCAGTAGACAAATTAGTAATAACTTGTGCCAAAAATTGATAAAAAAGGCTTTCACAATAAATACATTGTTTAGGGGCTCTTGGCCAGTTTTCCAGTTCACCTTAATATTTCATGGTATTGAGAGGGAAGTAGAGGCAATAAATGAAGATGGAAGGATAAGCATGTAATATCTAAATGGAGACGTTTAAAAGCACACATCTTGCATCAAAACAAAGATCATCTGCAGTGGTGTTGGTAATAACAGTCTTCAAATATAAACTTCGAATTGTCAAATTGGGCAATACATGTGGACACCACTGACGTAAAAGACCACTTGGCGTGACCTGTTAAAAGGCCAACACTCCCTGACAAGCCCGAGCAAAGGACAATATACATGTTAAGACAATTACACAGGTATGTTTATTGTCTAACAGTGAGGTAATATTATAGTGTAAGGTTTTCGTTATAAGAATTCCAAAAGATTAAGTTTTCTGCCTGTGTGGTCATCCAAAGTGAGTCACTTCGTCATGATCCAGTTTAAAAACTCGACATTAACACTTGTAGACCCATATTATTAAGCTGCCTTCTCAAAGTTTTCAATATTTCTTTGCGTTGAGAGGGAAATGAAAGAAAACGTCCTCAGAGTTCACTATGAAATATATATCAATCTCTAATGCAGAATATAAAGATTGGTGGTTTATTTGGAAGCATTGTCATGAACAATTTACAATGGTCAGCGATTGTGACACGCAGGCTTAGTCATCAAGCTGTTAATTGACACTGTTAAAAGCTGGCATACTTTGTTGAATAAAAAGAAGAAAGCGATTGTTTATTTAATCGTCGGGGTGAATGTCCATTAATGAATTCGCAATAGGTATGCAAAATATTTAAAAATTATCAACTTTCTTATATTAAGACACACCATTATTAGTGTCTCAAATATATCTAAAAATTTCTTTTTATATGGGCTGTGTACCGCACTACGCTACACATTTTTGAGTGCAGTGTTATCTTTTTTTATTGATCGATCGGCAATCATGTAGTGTTTGGAATTCTACCTCTTAGACAAGATCACGAGAAACCAGATACAGGAGTGACAGGAAACGCAGTGTACTGAATTGTATAGCTTAAGTAGGGTTGTTGCCCGTTAGGTGCAGTTTTTGCCTACTTCACATAACAAACCATCAGACATCAGTAATTACACATCTGGAGTGAGAAAAATTTCACCCTTATGGTTGTCCGCTCATGCAGAACAAGACGACAACCCCCAGTAAAATTTTCAGGAAATGTCAAGAATCACTCTAGCGACTCAAGTTGTTCTAATTTCTTTCAATATTTCCTGAGAAATCTTTTTCTTCTTCTCAACTTGTAGATTTGCTTTTGGTTTGAAAAATATCTAGTTTCACTGTTGAGAAAGAGATATTGGAGACCGGTGAACAGGTTAGGGAGTATTAATATTATAATTGCATTAATATAAGAAAACTATAATAAGCCTGATGCCATTCGCTAAACATTGGTCTGAACTGGCAATGTTTGACCAGTCCAAGGAGTTAAAGACACTCCTTGGTTTGACTGCTCCCTCTCTTACAGAGGTTTTTTTTTCATTCTTCGCCTTCAACCAAAGGTCTACTACTCCAAAACCTGGGACTTTGGCACTGTTTGACTTGAAACGGGGGGGGGGGGGGGTGGCAGTCAGTTAGTTGATGCTTTGGAGTAGACCTGTGTCTACAACCTTATACTGTTACTGTTAGTACTTTAATTAACATAACTGGGAATTAAGTCTGTAGACTAGTTTGGCAGTTCAGTCCTAGGTTTGCTGATACTTATAGATGAGGACAATATACCATCTAAATATATTTATGCCTCTATCATCAATTCGAGGGCTCATTTTGCTAGTTAATTGAATGTCTTGGCTCCAAAACAATCAGGAGCCAATATATTGGCTAAGCGTTCCCTAGGTCACATCACAGACAGCAGGTCACTGACAGTTGATTTGATGAGATGCAGCCTTGTGTGTGTGTGGGTTTGTGTTTGTTGTGGTGAAGATGTGAAGCTGTGCATGAACCAAGTTATCGCAGCTGCGCAGCTTCTGTACCCGCCAGATGCATTGCTCAGATGAGTCACTTCTCTCTCATCTTCACCACAACAAACACAAACCACACACACACAAGGCTGCAACTCATCAAATCAACTGTCAGTGACCTGCTGTCTGTGGTCACATATAATACATACCAAAACCTGAGTATAATAACTGGCGCATGTCAAACAGCCAGAGATTAGTAATGTTTTGGGAGTAGGGCCGTGACCTCCCTTGTCGAGAAAATAAGTCCTATCTTGGAACAAAATGACTCCATATTGAAGGATCATAGTGAGTGCAAGGGATTTGGGCAAACGGACAGATGACCTGAAAACTTTAAAGAGTTGTATCAATCACATCAGACACCTTAGCCTTCATACACTGCAAAAATATGGTCACAATAAGAAGACTAGACTAACATCTGATGAAAGACTGAGATAGGTTCACCAATCTAGCCCATAATTGTCACTTGTTTCCACATTCTCTTTGAGATAATTCATTTTCATTTGAAAATTGTGGACCACACATTACATTTAGAAAAAAGACAACAGTGTACCATTCCATCTTCACGCATCAAACAAACTAAGATTTTCTTGAATTGCTGCCTGACTATCCAAAGCATCAATAAGATGACCTACATATTTTTAAGCCATTTTTACAGCTGTATCAAGTCAGAAATCTCTGAAACATCATTCTACTTATTTAGAATAAATCTGTCTGTGATATAGATATCAGTTTTACCCTGATTTGATACCGCATGACTTGACAATTGTAAGGCTCATCCAAACTGTGACCTTCTAATAGCAATACCTTCTCTAAAGCCTAGCACGTTGTAATGTGTTGTCTTTGGTTGTAAAACCGTCAATTATCAATTAAGCCATGATGGAATAGAAACCGCTTAGGTTGAATAAAGTTTATCATTGGTTCATCTGTTGGCCTGGTCAGGTTTAAATCAAATATTTTGTAATTGCTAAAACTCACCCTTGCTTTACTGGATACAGGTGTATATATTTTGTGTCATGACACGATCAATCACAAATTGGTGTTGGAAAAATGCAGTAGATTTTAATGTTTTATTATCTGACATCTGAAGGTTTAATAGTCAATTAGTGCTGGATAGTGTCCCAGTCTGTAGCTTCAGTGACAATGATGTTAATATATTATGTTGTAATAGAATTAGGCCTACTAAAATATTTATGCTAGACATAACACCACATCTGCGTGGGATAAATATACATTCTTGCCCTATTTCAAAATAACTCTCTATAGCCTAATTACTCATTCATTCCTTTTGCAACTTTTTTGTTTTAGCATATGTGATAGCAGTTGGTGCTCTCACAATATACAGTAGGATTTGGAATCGGGCAAACTCTGGTTATAATCTGGTGAGTTGTCTAGTGATGTATTCAGAATCCGTCAGGTTGAGACGCTGTTGATCAAGGGAAGCCTTTGTGGGGACTGACTTGTCTTGTCTTATGTGGGGGGAAGGTAGTGGTATGAAACCATACTCTCCAGAGCTCAGGTGATTGACACCCCTAGTGCTCAAAGACCCCTGGACAATTTTTTGATTATTACTGATAGAACACATCCTTGATGTTATAAGAGTGAATAGTTCCGTCAGTCGGTTTTTTGATTATATGAGCTGTGATTGTGAGGACTGACATAAACACATAGGCCTATATGAATATTGATATTTCGGACTCATTTTATGAGCCTAAATGTTTTGACTAAGTTGTTCGCTCTTTGACACTGAGAAGAAAACTTGATATCCAAATAAGCTTTGAGCAGAGTATGGGTGCATTCATCACGAGAAACAGATTATTTGTTGGTTAGTTTCATACTTACTATTAAATCCTCATGGAATATGGATATTTTCTAATCTTAGATTGGGTTGATAAAACTGTGCTTATACAATTCCCTGGAGTCAGTTACTCCAGCCACCAATATCCTTTAGGTTGGCTTTTGTGAGATGGATATTGATAATAAAATATTGATGACTTTCCTGTTAGTATCTGCATGGGTGAACAATTCTCTGTTAATGTGAACTCTGTCTGAAACACATTGCAACAGTTCAATAAACCATTCGATTTTAGTGATTTATGAGTTCAAATTGTTGACAGAAAATAGTTTTTGCTCTCATACAACGCTGACAAATCATTATTTTTAACATTGTTTTTGTCATTCGAGTTGTCTTCTCTTACATTAGAGCAAACAACTTGTTCTCGGTTTTGCGATTCATTCAGTCTCCCAAACTCCCTGCTTCAATGTTCATGGCAGTTTTTTAGAATACCGAAAATCCCTCATGTTAGGGGATAGGTAACTTAGAAATGTCAAGGTCTTAAGTCAAACACAATCTTTGCTCATCGACTTCATACACATACTACGACTAAGTCTGATTATGATTATCTCCCGCAAGATTGAGTTCTTCTGAAAAGGAAATTCTAGATTTGAAGCGGCATTTTGCGGACAAGATTAATTAAGAATCTAGAGTAAAATTTTAAACATGATTGCTGATAATCTCAGGCTATGTAATGGAGAGTAACAATGTCATATTAAACAGCAGTATTTGGATGATGGTTTTATTCAGGTGGTACATGCAATGCAGAATCATTGTATATTTACAAAAATAATATAAAGGTTCTATAATTTAAAAAATCAAACTCGCTCGCTGTTTTTATATAAACTTTTCATTTCTTCTGACACTACCTCCGTGCTCAGGTTAACAGTCACATCTGCATCTCTGCGTATTGTTGTATTACAACTGTGGCGCACCGGCTTTGAGAAACCAAATAATTCAGCTGTTGTTCTTCTGAATCTATAACTTGTTACTGAGTAGGCTAGGAAGTTGAGTGAATAGTTGAATATGGTGAGAAAATTGATAGAGTAAAATACTAGAGACCAGCGGTTATTTTCGGAAGTTGTTTTTATAAGGTTTGCGTGTTTGCGATAAGTCCAGATACAGAGGGCTATAGCTGCTGGAGTATGGAACAGGAAGAACAAAACGACCAATAGTATCACAGTCATCGTCATCACTACCTGATCTGAATTGGCGCAACGTTGATTCTGCATCATCCTCTTTCTACTTCTGTTGGATATTATTACTGATCGAATTAACATAGTGTTGAATATAGATAGAAGAAGTATTGGAACAACTGCAAAGAGCAAAACGACTACTCCCCAATTGTATCCTATTTGATAGAAGGAGCTCTCGTGGAACTTATCCATGTTCGGCATCATCGCTAGAAAATCTGGTATATGAAGAAGTGTCACGGTAACAACGATTCCAGATATGATGTATTTTGCCCGTTTAGGTGTACAAAGAACCATACCTTTCATTGGGAATGTGACCGCAATAAATCTCTCCATGGTGAACGCCACCACCAGATAAATACTGATGTTTGAGAACACATTGATCAGAGGTTGTCCTATTGAGCTCATTTGGTCTAAATTGGTGAAAACTGGAACTAAGTCGCCATTGTTATCAAACTTCATCCATTTTGGTAATAAAACGAGGATGTTGATAACGAGCAGATAAATCATATCTGAGCAGGCGAGTGCTACCAAGTAACAGGACGTGGAGGACATTCCCCAGTTCATTCTCTTCCTTGTCCATACATGTATGCTGATAATGTTGCCGAGTATTCCCAGTATAGAGAACGGAATCGCTAGTGCCTGAAAACAGAGGAACTTAGCCAACAGTACTGAGGCGGCGGACGTGTCGTTAGGATCAGCTGTTAAGTTCATGATGTGTTACGAGGCAGTCGCTGTCTTCAGTGATAACTTGCGTTTTAGTTTTGTTTACTTTTGCTAGTCAGAATTTCTGACATCATATTATAGAGGAGAAGGCAGGATATTTTCTCTAAAATCAGCTGTTATCTAAAATATATAAAAAAATTGGTATTACATTCTCATATGCGTAAAATTTCATTTATTTCTAAATAGACAAAAAATTGGATTGGTGGAGTAGAAAAGTTTGGATGCTTAGCCTAGGCCCTAGAACAACAAGTCGCATCTAATAAAAAGCCAGGTAATGCTTACAAAGCTAGTCTGACATTTAATCGAACGGGTATCGCCACATGCTCCCTAGTAAATATGTCAGAAAAGCAAGTTACCTAGATGCTTTATTATTTCTTACTTTTTACTGTATATGAATGAATACTAGAGTTCTATTTTGGCAGAAAAAGTTGGTGGTGGTGGGCGCAGCTCAAAAGAGGCAATTTAAGCTTGATTAGAAGAGAACTTTCTATGAAATATTGCATTTAAATGGAGAATCAACATATATTTTTCATCAGGATGCCATTGTACTGCTAATTGCCTTCTATCATTTAATCAGTTCTTGGCAGTGTAGCAGTCAAGAGTAATATTTGCATTTATGACAATATGTATTCTGATGTGGTAATCAAGTTGAATCATTACTCATATAGTCCTATACAGTAATCAGTGGGCACTGATTACCCCACTCATATGCAACCCTCTAAACGAGTGTTATTCTCAGAATCAGTTCACTGGGTACAGTAGCTGCTTTTTGTACAAGCAATGCCAAAAGTGAACCCCGATATTCATAAGCTTCTTGTAGCGGAATATAACCATGTCACATATCAGCAATGTGTTAAGTATTATGATGTCGTAGATAGGATGCATGATGATTGCAGATCTCATATGATTAGAGCCTTCTGGAAGAGTCTAGTCGAGTTTCACTGTCCCCATTATATGAAATGTTTATTCCCTTTGTTCCAGAGTATTCGAGATGCTTGTTAGTCAGGTTGATTTAATATCAGGTTTGCAGGATTTGCTCACTAATCTACTATAAGCTACAAACATCACAAAAGCTCATTAGCATGCTGTATTTATTATTATCATCGAATAAGCTTGAGTCAGTAGTTGTAAAAACAGAGGCATCAGGGATAGCTGTTGCTGCTGTTTCTACTTTCTTATTTTAATTCATACAATCGATCTGCAAATCCTGATAATCTATCGGATTTTGGAAATCTTCGACTCTGCGTGACTGTAAGAATGGTTCATATCAAAGAGGTAGGAGTTTTAATGTAGTTAATGTTGGAATTATTGAAAATATCCTTTTTGATCTGAGAATTTTCTGATATCATGAAGCTGTTCTTCTCTATATAACATTCACTAAGTTTCTTTATGTCTACGTAACGCCAATTTTAGGGTAAATCGCCATATGGAAATAGCATTTAGCTCTACTTCCGTTCGCATTGGTTCGTGTTCCTTCATTCGCTCTGGGGAACTATGGTACTATGCTGGGCGGAATCAAGTCCTGGCTGCCAATGTTTTTTCATTATGGAAATGGAACGCATTCTACATTCGTGACATTTTTCTCCAGGTCTGAATGGCGCCAACAATATATCAGTGTTTAGTTAAATGCTGGCTTACTGTAGCCAGTGTCAAGGTTTACATCTATTACCAGATCTTTAGAACCATTATCATTGAAACAAAAGGCCCTGTCTGACAGCCTCCACTATACCTATGTCTATTAGTGAGAGTCAGTATTTCAATAATAAAGTGCTCGATTTATACCCTGATGTTACTGAGTGTAGCACTATTGTCAGGAGGAAAAATTTGGCTCAGGCGTTGAAATAATAAAATTTATGGCTAGCTGACAGCAACTCGACGCCATTACATTAAAAAAAAACCCATCTTAGACAGCACAATTTGTTGCTAGTTAACATCAATTCATCCCTCGCCGGGGGGGGGGGGGCGTCGGGCAGGGGAGAAAGTCTGGGGGGCTCAGACTAAGTTATCCCCATTCTAGCTAGACTTAACTCAGGCCAATAATATTTACTCCTCACGCAGAGATATAGGCAGCTCAGCAAGACATTGGTGAACGGTTGATCGGCTGCTATTGATTGAAACAAATAATAAAATTGCAAGAATTAAAGCAAGATTTCCTCTGCAATTATTTGCTCAATTTACTATTTCAGATTGAGGAAGTCGAACCAGATGTTATGATGAATGCGGCGGAGCTTAAGGCCGAGGGTAATGAACTCTTTAAGGCCGGGCAGTTTGATAAAGCTTTATCTAGCTACACAAAAGCTCTGAAAATCAGTGATGGAAAGTCTGCGACCTCAGAAGAAAGGTCAGCAATACATAAAAACAAAGCTGCCTGCTACCTCAAACTAGATAATCCACAAAACGCATCCGCAGAGGCCAGCAAAGGTAAGATTAGGGTAAATGTCAGGCACACCGATGAACGACCAATTGGATTCATATGCTGCTTTGCCTGTTGTGAACACCGATGTTATCATCAGTTGAAGTTATCTCCACCTAGGTCCAAAGGCGAAAAGATGCTGATGATCAGCTGTTGAGAAAAGCAACATGTACCTAACAGTGGTCATGGATCCACATTTTTCTAGTTGAAAATTTACATATTCTAAACATCCCACTATAAAACAATGACAAACAATGAAAATAGTAATAAAACTTTAGGCTGTCTCTTACCGCAGTGATATATTTGGGCCCCAGACTTATGCGATGCCCACCACTTTTTATGTAAAATTTAACTAAGATCTTCTCATTGGCTGAGTAGCAGCGTTTCATTAGCACCTGAGTAGTTAATTTATGACACTCTTCTAAATTGTCTGAATTTGTAGATAGGTTTGTTTTGCTGCCAACATAGTAATTGAATATCCACCTACATGTAACCAATTCATAAGCCATCTCTTACAGACAGAGGTTATTGGATTATACATTTTTATAATGGAGAATAAAATTATACAATACAACTGAAACCTGGTTTTACTATACTGTAAAATGGTGTTGTAGTGAGTTAGGCATTTTGCTGTGAAATAGCAATAATAACAGGTTATTGGATCATTAGCGGCTGTAATGAGTTTTGTGCAGCTTTCGATCAGAAATCAAGTGAAGAGGTCGATTCCATTAGCATGAGTCAAAGCTGTCACTACTGGTGACCTTACGAGTAGAGTAACTGCCTAGTCTCCTACCCTGTGCTCATTTCCTAACTGGTATCCTCATTTTCACAGCTCTAGAATACAGTCCGAACGACGTGAAGGCTTTGTATCGACGCTGCCAAGCCCTCGAGTTATTGGGTAAAAACGAGGACGCTTATAAGGATGCGATGCTGCTGTTGCAATTGGATCCAAAAAATAAAGCCGTTGTTCCCATAATGCAACGGCTCTCTGCTTACATTATGGACAAGGTAAAGATATTATTGTGACTCCCTAATGAAGAAAAAATCAGACCGCATGATTCAATGGCATATCAAACCCTTTTCCATTGAATTGCAATCGAATCTGATTTTTTTAGACTGTGCTGAATTAAGATCAGTGTTAGAACTTGTGGGTCATGTAACATCGAGTTTGGTTGTTCCACTAAAACTATAGTTATGGCTTTATTCACGTTTCTACCAAGTTCAGAAATTACTATAATATGTGTTCAATGTAGATTTATCAATTGTATTCCTAACAAATATCGGGGAGTGGGTGATGGAGCCATGACCCAGCCACTTTTTCAAATCCCCCAAAACTGCTTATTTATTTGAAGTAATGCGTTAGTGAAATCTCATCATTTTAACTCGATCACGTCCATCCGAAGTCATACAAACAGCTGACTAATTCTTGGTTTTTATGTCTAAAAGTTGTCATTAGACAACCCCTTGAATTATTTATTTGGGTTGAAATTTCCCAGATTGCCTCTCATCTGACCATCATCTGCAAAAAAATATCCCTTTGCGTTACGGCACCCCTCCTGCACCATCCCGACCCTATCCACTACTTAAAAGCCAATGGATAATTACGCTGTCATAAGATGATAAAATAAATGTAAAGCTTGTCTAGTCTGAAAAATAGTTTTCCCCTCCTATGGCCACTGATAGTAGCAGTTATTAATATTGTGGTATCTACTTTAAACCTTAACCTTAACATATTAGTATTAAACGTGAGGATCCTTTCATTTTGAGGAAATCCACAGGGAACCAAACACACAATGTGTAAAGGTTATACTGGGTCTTCAATTTCCAATAATTTCATTTTATTTGGAATTGCAAATAAACTACTAGACTGTGTACCTGGTACAATCATAAACATATAGATACTTATTGATATGTTTATGTGTACAAATAGGCGTTATCGTTGAGATAACACGCCTACGAAATTTTATTACCAGTATAAAAGTATCCTCTAAACATAAATAAAATTCAAACTTGCACCTACCTCTGTGTGTATCTGTGTGGTAAATATACTTCTGGTGTTTGGATGATGAATCGTATGGATGAAGTAGTTGGTAAAAATATTTTTGACTTTAATTTTTTTACAGAAACGTCGAGTGAATAGTACGGAGAGTAAAGTACAAGATATGTTCGACCTTGTCTTCAGCTCAGATAGCTCTGTCGATACAAACAAGCGCCAGCAAGTAAGCTCATTACAGCTATCAAGTATACTCAACTGACACATATACTCGTCAGTCAACGCTGCTGTCAACCAGTATCACAACCAATCAGCGACCAATCAGCACAGAGCTGCCATGAGGCTGTCCTAGTGGCAGCGTGCTGGCTAGCTGGCTAGCTGGCTACTGTAATCAAATCCAGTTAATGCTGATTAAAAATTACCATTTCATAAAAGCACTATTATTGGAAAGACTCAGATCAGGTTTTTCAGGTCATCAGAGGTTGGGTGGGGCTATCAGCCTCCCGGACTGAAGGTTTGGTATCAGTCTGAGGGTTTGAGTTGTTGTAATTGATGCCTTTGATCGAGCTTACTGTGATATGTTTTCTTTTTCTTGTAATCATATTGAATATTTAATTAATAACTGGAAAGCCCGAGGGAAAACAGTTATAATCACCACCTAGCTTCATTCATGTCACTGAGAACAAGTTTTTGAGGGACTTCCTATACTTATCAATTATTCATTTTCACCAGAAATGCAAAAAATTAAAATAGGTCTTATGTTGTGAACAAGGATTACCAACAAGCTCTGTAAATAAGCTTAGCCGCCCTAGAGCAGCTGCAAGGTTTCTCTCGCTAAATCTAAAGTTTTTGAGTCGAGTGAAGATGTCAACAAATTGCCTGTAATTTGTGAAGGGGGTGAAAGAAAACTAATGGGCAGTTTGATTCTGAAAACGAATCGAGGGCGACTTTATGGTAGTAGAGTTGGTTTTTTTGTGTGCTTACTTGCCATAACACACAGTTTCTCATCACCATTTTATCTTAGTTTACAGTACAGCAGCAGCCCAATCGTTTTATTGTAGGCAATGAGCAACATATTGGTGCTAGCTCGAGAGGATGCAGGAGCGCAGAAGATATTTGAGTCGGGTGGTGTGGAGAAACTAGACAAAATGTTAGACAGCAAAGATAAAGATCTCAGACTAAACACAATAAGAGCTCTTGCCTGCATGGCTAAACACAGCAAACTAAGGGTAATGTGATATATGGATTTTGTCTGAATCTTCAAGTGTCAATATCATTTGGACCCTCTCGATATTTATTCGACTGTTTTTTTCTTGTCTTTATTTTTATAGATTTTCAGAGCATGGATAAGTGTGTTCAGTGAACTCGTAGGGTCAGAATGAGATTGTAGTGGTTGTTCGCATCTTTTTTTATATTTGCCCAAGTTACAAAAAACGCTCAATTCATAACTGTAAAGTTTTGAATGCTGATGTCGGATATGTTTATGTTATATGTAGGACTTTCAACGTGTAGTTTGTTCAGATGTATTGATCTTGCTTTCTCTGTCATGTTAGCTCTTGACTAGCTCAGTGCACCAACAGGTCAGCAATGTACTGCGAGACACACACAAGGTCAAATGAAGACAGCTCAGCCGTCTTCTGGAATTATATCTTGAAAGTGTTTTAAGTTTTTATCTGACTGTTGACCAGATGTAATTATAGCGAGCCCACCTTGCTTCTTTACCTCAACTATTGCTTAGTTGTTTTTTTTTCTTTGATGGGAATGCTGTCATAGCCATACATTAATTGATCATGAATGTTTTATTCCGACAGACCTACGCAATAATGGGAAAGATTGGTTTGGTGAGGACCATGGCTCAGTTCTCCTCTCCGGATGGGGACATCTGCAATGCTGCTAGTAGTATGGTCCAGTCACTATTTAATGGCATCGCTAACTTAGAACAGTTCAAAGAAGACAAAGCAAAACATGAAGCTCACAAAGAAAAGACGGGTACCCCACACGGGTCAAAGTTCAAACCTCTCAAGCTGGGTAATTTATTCTCTACTTTTGCATCATTGAACAATGCAACTATAAAGAGGCAGCGGAAAAATGTCCTTGTCCTACTGCCTGATTGATACATAAAGTGGTTTGGTTCTAGACAAAAACAAATTTTAAAATATGCCGAGATTGATACTATTAACCGGAAGCTATCCGGAAGCTACGTACGCTGTTTCACACCCCCAGATAAGTCCTTTTGAATCCTGTATGTCTCAAGAGTATGACGCTATGAATAAGTAACATCATTAAAATTCAGTCTGGTTTTGCACCATAACCACAGGCTATGTGATATGAACTATAAATCTTTGTATTGAGTTTTAACTAAATTAAATTTCAATTAAACCTTTTTTATACACATTTTACAGAAGAGGATGAGATAGAACATATAGATCAGATATTCAGTTCTCTAGTTAAGTGTATAAACAGCCATAAGATGTCTGCCAGCGGACGAGACTCCGTACTAGAACTCATCATCAGGAACGTTACGTCTCGGGACGGTCTCAACTGGACTAGGAAGTTTCTGGAGACTGATGGTGGGTGATCATGTGATATTGTCCAGTCTTTATTAACCTCTCTAGCGCAACATAACTTTTAATATCTTCCCTGTTGCAAGAGCCTTCCAATAGTATGTATAAAGTCAATATTTACGTACTAACTTAGCCATGTACAAGTGGAAAACGCATTTGAAATAGATGCTTATGAGGCTAGTGCAGTGATTTAGAACTTCAAATTTGTAACCGAGAGCCAGAAATATCCACTCTCTACCTAGCTCAAACATGATCAAAGCAGCACCCGACAAGAATGGTTTTTGTGAAAAATTGTCTTCTTCATTTCCGAAACAGCAAGATGTTAAATAATTGACACTCTCCGCTAAGATGCTGATTTCATTATTCAGGCTCTGTTAGATTGATGGAGGTAGCTGGTATGGTACCCAGTAGAGCTAATATACCCGTCTCGATCAATACCAGAATGCACTGCTCTGTACTCATGCAAAGGATCTATGATGATACACTGTCAGATCAACAGAGAGAGAAAATCGTAACCCTAGTAGATGAGTATTTTGTGTAAGTTTTGACCGGGCATTAGCATGCAGTGTTTGTTGTGATTACGTGTCTGACTGACAAATTCTGACCGGTTATCTATGAAATGTAATATGGCGCAGTATCCGAGTTCCTTCACAACTATTACCACTGTGTGTTATGTGAAGGAATCTGGTTCCATGACTGAAGAAGTCATAACGATGAAAAAATAATCGAAATCAGATTGAGTTTTAGGGTGAGACGTTTCATAAGATTAGCCTTGTTTGCATTCCAATAAGGAGTGTTCTAGGGAGTGAGCTAAACCACTTGTGTATATCATATTCAAATACTGGATCTGCTATGGATAGGATGAACTCCGTATGGACCGCTCATCCCCCAATCAGAATTTGTTTATGTTCACAATCATTATCAATGTGTAATGTTTCATATTTGTGGAGCTTTGTCGAGCATATTACTGTCTTCAGCCAACATGTTGGTCACATTCCATGCTGTAATTTAACTTTTATGGTCATCTAACTAACTGTGAGATATAAAGCTGAACTAAGAATGCCAGGGTAGGTACATCTAATTTATTAATTTGTCAGTTAATTGTAATAAACTTAGACATGACACATATAATAAGAGGTAGGTAATCTCATTTACGAGGTATGGGGTGGGGTGTTAAGTCCCATCAAGCCAATTACAGAAACTCTCGTACTGGTGTCAGCTATAGACACTACGTAATTGGATCAGTTTCATTCATGGACATAACATAACTCAAAAAGGCTGACTGATAAGAAGAGGTACATATTTTAAAACCCAGGCTCAGTGTAAGATAATGTCAACGACCGATTCAAATATCAACACATCATATACCATTGGAAAGCTGCTGAGCCACTGAAAATGAATACCTTAAAAAAATGTGTGATTGTTTGTTGTGTGATTTTAATGAGGAAAGGGTAGACTTCGCTGATTTTTTCAAATGCAGATGGGAGAGTCAAATTAATTGCAAGAAATTCCAAAACAGGTGGAGTGTACTCTTAGAGATTGATTTCTTCCTATACAGTGCAGTGCACTTAATTCAAACCTCAAAAATTTGTCCTAATTAAGCAGAGTTTGAATCAATTGACATTAGAATGTATTGAGATCTGACTGAAGGGACCAATTTCCTTATCTCAATTAACGGGAGTTTTGAATTATAAGGTTTAAATAAACAGTCAAACATACTGTCCAAATGACCATTATTGTAACCAAACCAAAATTCTTTTGGAAATTCTCACATACGAAGCTACTTTTAATAACCATGGCATTTCCTGTGTGCAGCACGGTTAACAAAGCGGCTTTCAAAAAAGTCTTGCTCTTCTACAATAATACTATTTTTGAAATGATGCAAAAATGTCACAATACATGTCTGCCCTAAATGGTCCATGGTGATAGTGTTAAACAAGTTTCACGGTTGTAGTTGGGCGGGAATATCATTTGAAGAGTACTTTGAAGCAGAATCATAAAGAATTTGGTCAAAACCCTATGATATCTTCCAAATCATTCATATATTTGTCATATCAATCAATGTCAATCTGGTAAACCCATTCCCTCAGAATAAATTTCACCTGAAATTTCTAGCAATCATATTGACTCGTTTGCGTTTTCTGTCTCTTTTCTTCACTAAAAAATCACACAACACCATCAAATCAAGTTTTCGTTCAAGTATTCATTTTCAGTAGCTCAGCAGCTTTCCAACAGTAAAAGATATGTTGATATTCGGATTGGTCTTTGACATTACCTTGAGTTGATACGAAACCAACATCATGTATTTGTATCTGTTTCAGAGAGCAGTTCAGCGACACATCCTTCGAGAGTAAACTCGATGCTGTAGTTGCCCTCTCATGTTTGTTACAAGGCCCGACAGAAGTGGGTAACTCTGTGCTTGGAAAAGATGGTGTGATAGACATTCTACTGGCTCTAGCTGGTTCTACAGAGGTCGAACACCAGGTAGGAATTGATATTATAATGTGTTCAACATCTGACACTGCATATTCCCGCTGTAGTTTGCACTCCACTGTTATTTGCTCACTCCATAAATGCGATGCCAGATGGCCAAAAGATTCAGATTAGCAAACCACATCACCGTATTATGTTACAGGTGTTATGTCACAGATCTCATGCCATGGTTTTAAAATTAATTTCACCTTCTGCCACATTTAAGAAGGTTTCAATACCATAATATCTCACTCCCATTCTTAATTTGTTTCAAACTTAAGTTTAATTTTTACTTTTATTTCAGCAAATAGCAGTTGAGGCTCTGGTGCATGCCACCTCAAAGAAGGATAAATGTAAGGGAATAGTCAACACTGCCATACCAATACTCAAAAAACTGTTCAAGGAATCTCCAAGTGACAATATCAAAGTTAGATCTCTGGTGGTACGTAGTTTAGATGACATGTCTGTCATCAATGAAATATTTTTTAAATGCACAGGTCACATGGTGGGAGGGGATAAATCGTAGCATATTTGGTTGCGCAAATAACCTACAGTTTGGGGGTTATCTGTCCTGGTCAAAAATGGAGATAACTTCAAACTCTAATTATTGTTGCCAATATTAAGGGCAGCCAGTACATTTGGAAAGTATCCCTTGCTGATGTAACAAATTTAACTATGAACAATATTTAATCCTAATTTTTTTTCCAACCACCTTAAATTAGGATCTATGATGAAAGCTTGGCCACTCAAGCCATTTTTTGGGGTGTTGAACAGTTTGAGATTTGTTGATAACCATCATCCATCTATCGGCTGACAAAAATTCTGGAAAAAAATATTAAGAAAAAAGCTATCATCCCATAGCTCGCAATAAATCCTGTTATATGTTTAACTGAACGCATTCGTCCTAACCTAAGGTTTAATTATCAGTCTAATGCATTTCCGAGTTGTTATTGACTATATTTGTGCTTCTCTTGATTACAGGGGATGTGTAAGATCAGCTCGTCTTCAGGAACAGACGCATCAGAGAAGCCATTATCTGAGGAATCTATGCTCGCACTATCAAGAGCTTGCAGAAAGTATGTATTCTGATGGGGTACATTATGTGTATTTCATGACATCCAAGTCCATCTCAATCTATGTGTTTGAACCTAAAATGTTGCCCATCTTTTAATGTTAGGGATGAAAAAGATGATGAATCATTATTTGTGTGAGGACCAAATGGCACCAGTTGATTATTGTGGCATTCTATTATGAATTAGAAAATGTGTGACTGACAAAGGAATGCGACACAATCTTCTAGTTACGTAACTGTATGCTCATGTGTTTTTTGGTTATGAAATGTGTTCTGGGCTATATAGATGGATCAAATAATATATACACTTTTTTCTTCAATTATGAAATTTCCTGCTGCATGATGAACTATGACGCTCTGTTTAATCTGTTAAATAGATTTCTATCAAACACTGCCAAAGACATGGACTTACGTAAGTGGGCCGCTGAAGGTTTAGCATATCTAACTCTGGATGCAGAAATAAAAGAAGAGTTGACTTATGATCATGAGTCCATCAAAGCCCTCATAGAAGTTGCCAAGGTATACCTGATTATAATTAATTTGTAATACAGCTTAATGTCTGTTTCTTTTCGCAACAGTATTTAATATATTTATTCCAATCACGTGATATTGTATTTATATTATATGGTAGATTTTATCTGTAGTGTATTCACTGTTGTTATATCGTGTATATATATATATATATATTTCTTTAATGTAATATTTATAGTTATTTATTTGTATTACATAGAGAACAGCTCCCGACACTCATTATGTAATCCTTTTAACATTGTTTAACTCATCCATACGGTTCCTGACTATTTTAGATTGGAGATGTGACTGTACTATTCCCAGCTGCCAGTATATTCGTCAATCTTATGAACGCTTATGATAAGCAGGAGATATTACCTGAGATGAGACAGTTAGCAGAGTACTCAAAACAGCATGTGCCTGAGGATCATCCTAAAGTAAGCGTGTACAGGCTTCATTAAAAATTAGTTTGTTACTTACTGCTGGTATTTCTAATATTTAATATCAGAGCAACAATATAAGCTCAGGGCTCTGTATGTTTTGCTGAATTTGAACATTTTGTGTCATCCTGCTAGAGCGGTCAAGCTCTGTATTTTTGACATAACAGAAGTTAGTAGGTAGTGGTGAGAGCAGTTAGAATATCGATTGTTGTGTTTTTTCTCCAAAATTTCTAATACAGCGCTAGTTCACAGTAAGACAGTCAACAATCTGATTCTGCAATTGGTACATATGTATGTCCATGCTCACAACAACCTCTCACTGTAAATATAATGTCTCTCACTTGTATTAAAGGATAAAGAGGAATTCTTAGACAAGAGGATAGACACACTGGTGAATAGTAACGTTGGCAGCGCGGCTGTAGCATTGTGTAAGAATTCTACAGACAGCGAGCAGTGCAGGGAGTTACTGTCCAGAATATTCCTGGCATTAACAACCAACGATAAGCACAGAGGGAAACTTGTACAGCAGGGTGGAGGCAAGGTGAGATTACACAGAGGAGATTGTTAGACATATGACTTTCACCTTCACTGGCTGGCTCCCATATCTGATATAATATATGGTGGAGATAGACTAACTGGTATCTGTCGTACCCCTTGTATTTTAATTGTAAATTGTATGTCAGTAACAAAAAATGGACATATGAGATGAGACGTGGCTCAGTTGATTAGAGTGCCCAGTTTGAGCACGCAAACGGTAAAGGTTCATAGTACTCACTGCAGTCCACTTTCTATTACTGCTCTGGTATTTGATGGACCCCTCAGGTACCGCCCACAAACTGAAAGCAAGTCACACGGAAATTGTGGCCTTTTCCTCAAGGCATCTATGTTTTGCTGCCAATTCTTCAATATGTTGTCACATGACCTTTCAATCGATAATCTGACTAATAAATATGGCCCACACCTCGCAGAGCTAGGCTACACCATTTTTTGTTGTTTTGCACGCATAATACTTCCTCGCTCATCGTCATTATAATTGTTTTGTTATATTAGGTTCTGATACCATTAGCTCTGGAGAACACACCTATTGGTAAGCACCTGGCATCTCAGGCACTCGCCAAGCTCACCATATCAATCAACCCTGAGGTAGCATTCCCTGGTCAGAGGGTGCTGGAGGTGGTACGCCCCTTACTAAAACTTCTACATCCGGAGAGAACGGCTCTTCAGAACTTTGAGGCACTGATGGCTCTAACCAACATTACATCAGTCAGCGAGTCAGCCAGGTGAGATGTATTTATGTCTATAAGTTGTCAATATCATGGAGTAAATCAATCACATCAATGATATAGTAACTCAATTGACCATAGATAATCTATGGTATCTTTGTTACATTTCTCACTTACCTTTGTGAAGTAGATATTACTTTCCATCATATAAGGATATTATATGACATTGTATGATGCTGTTATGTCAACAGCGCTTGGTGGTGAAATGTTCTGTTCTGATACAATAATCCGGCACAAAATAGACACTAAGTAGATTCTGGCAGAATAATAAATGTGATGTCTTCGTCCTTGGAGGAGATTTAAAGCCACTATATTTATCACACATTGAGGATGCTTCTGTTTTTAAAGAGGGAAATAACGTGATTATGAATACTATTGATCACTTGGGAGTTGAAGTGACTCCCAAACCAGACAATACTGAACACAACTGCATTAGAAATATTCTGAGTATGCTAACTCTCTGCTGCGATTGGCTAGCTTATGCTGTTATATGGAAATGTTACATATCTCCGACTCCCAAAGGGTAGAAGCAATAGTCAGTGGAAAAGGCCAAGCTGCTAATAATGTTATGATAATGTGGATTGATCACCGCAATGTAGCTACATAATATTCTTATATCAAGCTGAGCAGCTAATAAGGTTGAATTCATGTTGAGAAAAGTGGGCGTTGACAGACAGAGTTGTTGATGCTTGCCAGTTTATATATTTCAATTATATAAGAGATGAGACATTTTAATGTTTGTTAAAGACTTGGTTTGAGGCTGCTATTTTGTATCACATCTTATTCTCCATATTTTATTTTATCATGTGAGCGAATTCCAGCTTTAGAATCCAAATATTGAGGAAGTTTGGCGTCTCAAACTTCCAGGGTGAGTGCCTTCAATCAGCATTGGGAATAAGCGGATGTTTCCCCTGTGGTACGTCACAACTGTCATACTTATTATGAGCTATTACCATAGACAAGTGTTTTGTGTTTTGTCTATGGTTATTACAATAATAATCACATAGATAAGATGATGATCAAAACTCAGACCTGGGTGGGACTCGAACTTGGGTCCACATACTGCAGGCAACGACGCTACCATCGCGCTACCAGGCACAGCCAAGTGACTCTGTAGACCGAGTAGTTCAGCCTAAGCGGCGATGCCTGCATGGCCATTTGGACAATGAACTTTAGTTCATTGATTTGGACCTGGGTTCGAGACCCGCCTAGGTCTGAATTTGGATCATCATCTTATCTGTGGGATTATTAGTGTAATGACTCATAATAAGTATGACGGTTGTGACGTACCACAGGGGATTGCCAGCTGATTCTTACTGTCGATAGACTGCCGTCAACTTGGAAGTTTGAGAGGTCATAACTTCCTCAATATTTGGATTCTAAAGCTGAAATTCGCTCACATGATGGAATAAAATATGGAAAATAAGATGTGATACAAAATAGCAGCCTCAAACTAAGTCTTTATGCCGCTTCTGATTTGTTTTATGATTTATTTGCAGGAATAGAGTTGTATCGGAGAAGGGTGTCACAGAAATAGAACAATACATGATAGATGATCATGAGATGTTAAAGAGAGCTGCTACTGAATGTGTTTGTAACCTGGTGTTAAACGAAGATGTAAGTGTATAAATTAAGTTATCTTTAATTGTAGTTTTCACTGGTTTATTACCATTGAGGTATAGCTAATTTTATATATGTGAATAAAAATTAGCTTTATACAACATATTGATGACCTTAACCAGTGAAGTCAGATGTGACCATATGCAAACACTTAAGATGTAGCCCTACAACTCCGTTTTTGGGTGTGATTTTTTGGGTATATTTTTCTTAAATTGATTGCAATGGTATGACTAGGCTATGAATGCACCAATGTAATAGCCCTGCACTTTATAATCATCAACAGACAGGACATGATTTCTGCTATCTTTTTCACTAAGTCCTTAAATGAGGATATTGATCTGATTATAGGTGACTAATATATACTTAGCCGATAATGATAAAGTAAAGCTGCTCACATTGTTTTGTGGCGATGATGATCCGTCAGTGCAGCGCGCTGCCTGTGGAGCTCTGGCTATCCTCGCTTCTGATCATGCTGAGAAAATTGCAGAGAAAATTATCAAGGTAAGTTAGCCGCTGAAAAGCTCTCACCCCCCCCCCCCCTCCAGCTTAAATCTTAGCCTACGTAACAGAACAGAACCACAGACTATTCTACAATTGCAGTGTACCAAACTATTGGCCAGTCTTGGGAAGGAAATTACACATCACAAATATGTCATTATATAATACTAATATTAATAAATCAATGTTAAGTGGAAAAATAAAAACCAGCCCAGTTTAACGTCTCTATTATATATTTTTCTTGATTTTTTTTCTTTAAATGCCAAGGAAATGTAGAATATGCAACGAACACAAACAGAAGAGTTATCCATTCATTGTATCAACAAGGGCGTATTACAACCATTAACATGTAAATTATTTTATTATGCACAACGTATAATATTTATAGCTATGTATGCAACAAACAAGTTGGTGCTCACTTCTGTAATACCGACATAGATGTACACAAAAATAAAAATCTGATTACCCTATTTCAGGTCGGCTCATGGAAGGACATCCTTCTGCAAGTGTTGGTAAGTGAAGAAGACGGCATTCAGCACAGAGCCACCCATCTTCTAGCAGCCATGATGGAAATTAGTGAAACACTTGCCAAACAAGTAGTTGATTCACAGATGTTTGAGGTTCTTATGGCTATATCTAAACTGGAGGGAGAAAAACACGCGGGATCTGCCAAGTGTGCCCAGAGTGGCTTAGAGTCTGCTGCCAAATTAGGACTGGTACAATCTGCTGTAAAGTAACATCATCACAACACAGAGACTGTATAACTGTTACTTTAGTCACACTTCTCAAATGTATCTAAGCCTTATTAGGTACTGCCATCTGATTGGTCGGTGGTATCTGTTCAGTTGATTTTGAAAGTTTGATGTTTTTTAGCTTTACCTCTTGTACATCTTCAGGGTTTTCTTTGTCTTCCCATGTTTTTATTTTTGCAATAATTTCGCGTAACTTGTTAAGATAGTGTAGTAAATTTACTCCCATATCGTACGTATCGGCTAAACCTATGTCTCATGGTTGATCGGAAAGTCAGGAAAGTTTAGATAAGAAGCTTTTTGTCTTCTCTACTGTAATATTATGCTGTTAATACCCGGATATTTTGTATACATAGTTTTGCTCCTTATATATAAACAATCAATGAAATCTTCATGAATTATTTTCTCCACATAAATATTCAAAAGCTTATTTCTGAGCTCATTATTTATGATGAATTAAATGTTATCTTCACTTCATTGGGAGCGAGCAAATCACTGACTGACTGACTGGCATTATACCAAGGAGTAACAACTCCTTGATTATACTCATCCAACTATACCACTGGATGTCTTGCAATGTGCATGGAAGTATTTATATCGGTATTAGTAAATGATAACAATATGATGCTATGAACAGGCCCTCCCCAGATTGCAATTGCAGTTCTTCATAATTTGACACCCAACAAATGCAAGATTTGATACTCAGTTACCATAGAAATTGTGTAGTTCTTTCCGACCTTTTACATCTCACTAGGACTCACAAGGTGTTACCAACAATACTGCACAAGAGCTATCATTAAATTAAGCTTGGGAGAGTTATCAGGTCATTATCTGTAACGATGTGGTTTTTGTATGACCAACCACAGCACATTAATACCTCTAAAATGTAGTGGTTTTGATATAGGGAATACAATTGAGCTAACAACTGCAAATCGAAATACATGAGGTTGTAGATTTGTTGTTATTTTATTTACTATTATTATTATTATTTGATTATTAGATTATTAGATGGGCGAAAGAAGCCTTGTCACACGGCCACAGGTTTTGGGGACATAATTCCTATTCTGACCTATGCGCTATAGTGAAAAAGTGAGTAGCACAGTGTCGTTGTGGCATGAAGAATGCACTGAATTAGAGAGTTTCTAGTCTAGAGTATTTATATGTTTGTAGGTGTGGAATAGCGATTGCTGGTTGCCAATCTGCTTAAGCTTCAACCGACAATATATAAGTACAGTTTGTATTTACCCTGTTAGAAGGTTTAGAAACAACCAGGGCTAGGTAAACTGCAGGTGCAGGGTAACCATCCACATGAAAAAGAAATTAATTTGGCAATGTCAATTCACACACTTTCATCAATAAAAACTGAGTGCTTTTTATTGTTGCAATTTTCATTAACTGTAGGTCCCAGGAAAGTCAGGTTTGAACTTGCCAAAGAAAATCTTCAAAATCAACCATGTCTGGGTATACAAGCATCGAAGATGAGATTGAACTGTTGATTATCAATGCAAAATTGCAAGCACAAAGAAGTAACTTTTTAATAAAATTCGATTTAAATCTTTTTTTTTACATTTTATTAACAGGCATAATCATTTGATGAGTGTTTTGCACTTAGAAACAAAAACATAAAAGAGAAATAAAAGAAATAATTGTCAAGAACAAAAATATCTTATATGCCTGTGCCAATATGTGACAAACTGCTCCAGGTACTGCTAAAATAAGTTTCCCTGTTCCTGAAACATGTTGGTAAACATAATCATAAATCTAGATTCCTAGCCCTATCATTGTCAATCGCCCCATGTCAGATGTGGGGGGGGGGGTTTGATTTGAAGGATGCAAACTATTAGTACATCATTGTTATGTATTTTGACAACCAAATCATGAAGTTACAAAAACGATTCTGTTGCATAGCGTTAACACATTTTGTCATTAAGCATTTTAAAAATTAATACAATCGGATGGAAAATTTTTGCAAGTGTCCACGTAACTTATAACAAGTATTTTAAGAACACTCGAGCCGAATTATTCTACATCGTAATTAGAAAGAAGATATCTCCAACTGTATCATTCAGAGTGTAGGACTTTTTCCCATTTGAGTACTGTGCACATACTGCTTTATAGCTCACAGAATTACTAATCCAGGAAGCCATATCTAAGTAGATAAGGAGCTACATATTTACCATATACTTTGTACCCTCCCATAACACAATAATGCTTCCCTGTTCCAAATGGTTGGGCTGATTAAAGGTTGATTGAAATTTGATTTAAATCAAGTGTCTTAACACATGCCACATCCGGAGGTATTGGTGGTGAAATATTAGTGGCAAAGCCGCAATATCTACGCCAGGTTGCTCTCTGTTTGCAGGCAGGTCGGAGTAGACTAAATCCCAGTAGTCGATTGACTGCAGTGAGATCCGAACTCATGAACTTCAACGTTTGCATACACTAAACAACTAAGCCATCTCCTATTCAACCTTAGTATGGGTTCTAGTAAGAGATGGTACCAGATATGAAGAATAATATATCAGTGACCATTAAATATGCAGATTTATGATTGTCGTTCAACGCCAGTTCAAGTCAACGCCAGTCAGTCCAGTGTACACTGAGCCTATGATACTGCTCTGCTGGAGGGTAACTCCAAACTGAGTCTGATGTATGGTCGTCTAGTTACCTGCAACAGAAGTCTACAATAACATACCCTAGTAGTGTAAATATTAGCTAGTGTTTAATTTAGCTAGTTTTGAGTTGACATAATGATTGTAGAAATACAGAAATACTGGTTTATATAATCTTCTGAATTTTTGTAACATCATGTTTGCACGGAAATTTGGTTGTACACATGTCTGTGCCCCTTTATTACAAATGTATGGTAGAGGGAAGGGTGGGTGAGTGAGGGGTGCTGTGGCGCCCTAAAGAAAAAAATTTTTGCAAGTACTTGTTTAATGAGAGGCAATCTGGTATATTACAGCCAAAATTCGGGAGCACTTGCAACATGAGATCATTTTGATATAATTCTCCCATTCTTGCTCAAAATTGCCAGCGTTGCGAACAATACTTATTACTGTGATATTATGTAATAAATGTAATTTCAACATCAATTAATTTGAAAATAAAGCACTTGGAAAAGTGTTTGGCACCAGTACAGTTATGATGTTTTTTTTTGTACAATGGCCTGGGAAGCTTAGCTGCATCCATGATGCAGAATGGCCACTATTTTGAAAAATATTATACTAAAAAATTGCTATGCATATTTGGATGTCAACATAACGAAACAGGAATCGAAATTGATGTGTAATAACTTTCACAGGCATAAGGGCACAATAAGGTCGCAAAAGAATACCCATGAGGCCGCACTGGCAAAAAGTTCGCAGGTTGCCCACGGCTGCCCTACATATTAAATGTGTCCAAGTTCACAACATATCTTTAAATTTACCAGCCGCTGATTTTAACCAGCGCCCAGTCATAACGCTATTAGAACTAAGAAAACAAAAAGTTGATTGGATACATAAAGTTTTTTTGCCTGCATTTTCTTCAGATGGTTTGTTTAACTTGCCGCGGGCTATAACAAATATGTCTTCTGTCTACAGATTGAACCTATGCATTCAGGGCCTAATAAACAATACTAAGCAAAAGATGAAGGCATAATTCAGAATGATTGCTCTTTGAATTACAGAATGGTGTGTGAGCTGTTAAGAGCGGAACTTCCAGCCACGCAGTATGTCAAAATTTCACACAGCATGAAGGAAGCTTTGAAACATTTTAATTATCTTCATAGAATTGCTCAAACTGTCTGGGTTATTGATTCTGCCAAAAAATTAAATTATTTTAGGCCAGAATCAGCCTAGCTGTAACTGCTCTATAAAATAATGGCACGGACAATTTTTGATGGCAGGAAACTGATCGCATAATATTATACTTCATTGATGTTTCTCCTGTAAAATTCACCGGGTGTACCCAGTTGTAGTGGTCATATTTAAAAATTAAAAGGTGTTTTGTTTTTGCATTATATGTGTGAGGACATAACTCCTATTCTGTGAAATATTACTTATCTAATGTTCAGGGAATTCCAGGTTGAAACTGCATTGTGGGGATTTTGTTGACTTACCAATTTATTTACCAAGTAAACTTGCAGAAGTCTGCTCGTGTTAGATCAGGAAAAATTAAAAATTTTCAGTAAGTATAATGTCAGATCTTTATGAGGTTAGTATGATACTGTCTTGAGGCAGCATATCCGCAATATTTCTCAAAATTGCATATAATGAATGAAATGTTAAGAATTCAATAAAAGGTGTTTCTAGGGTGGAACAACGTGGTGAATCCAAAATTAAGGTTGTACGCAGTTGTAGCGATCATGTCAGCCAGCGGCAGCTCGGCAGCGTATCCTCATTTCTTCTAAAAATTGCTTTTAATGAGTGAAATATTAAGAGTTGTTTAAAAGGTGTTTCAAGGGTATAACAACGTGCTGAATATAAAGAAATAGGGTGTAACCTAGAACAAGTTTTATCCAATTGCCTGCATTCCGAGCTGTGGCTCCCAATCCACTGGTCACGCCGCGGCGTGACCAGTGGATCGGGAGCCACAGCTCGGAATGCAGGCAAATGGACCAAACTTGGTATAGTGTACCCAGTCGTAGCAATCATGTCAGCAGAAGAGCGGCAGTGCGGTAGCATATCGCAATTTTTCTCACAATCGCTAATAATAAGTGAAATGTTACGAGTTTAAAACAAGGGTATATCTAGGGTAAGACCACCTGCTGAATCCAAAACTGAGAGTGTACCCGGTTGTAGCAATCATATCAGCGGCAGTGCGGCAGCATACCTGCAATTTTCTTCACAATCGGTTAGGTAAGTGAAATGTTAAGTGATTAATATGGTCAGCAGGAAACACGACTATTTGTATGGCTTTAACAAGATATTATACCACATCATTTTAAAAGGTGGTCAGCGACAGCACTACATCTCAACGAGAACAAGACAAAAAGCAGCCTAGACATAGGACTGCTCAAAACATGATAGCGTGAGACAAATTTGATGTAGGAAAAAAGTGTGTACCCAGTTGTAGCCGCGCTACTGCATATCCCAATATTCACACTATTGATATGTGATTAGTGGGAAGTCAAGAGTTTGATGCATATGGCACAAGCCAAGACTATAGTACTGGGTTCTACATTGTATATGTTTAATCATTGCATGCTATGGTTGATGAGAGACAGCGCTACCGCATATCCCCATATCATGTCATTAGCATGTAGGAAAGTATGCGAAGCTGGCATATCTAAGTTTTTCAGACTCTGACAGTTTGGTTTCTTTCTGAAAAGGGAGGCACTCATTGAACTCTTTGCTCATGTGTTATGCAAAAGATATCCAGCCAAAAAATGACATAAGAGGCAATTGAAACGCCAAAAATGTTGTTTGTAATTGCCCCAAGATACTAGGCAAAAGATGCAAAAGGTGATGGCACTTCAAGATTGATTATTATATGATGTATTTTTTAATTTTGCTACCTCCGATTAACCAATTGGCAGAAGATGCCAATTTCACATGTAGTAATGGATTATTTAAAAACATTTTAATTACCATCCAGTACTACATGTGAATATTAACATATTATTAATAGCAAATCTATCCAGACATCCATTTTCTGAGAAAATGTGTTTTGCCTCTTGCCAAGGTTTAACAAACAGGAAAGGAGCATCGACCTCATGATTGCGTTGTTAGCATGAACATTTCTGAGAATGCAAGTACATCAAGTATCACCGACCCTAATCTCATAAGATACCCTGTCAAAGTACTGAGGCTATATGACTCAATTCATTCTAGATATGGTTAGATTGTCTGCCCATCCCCCATTTCCGGTGTTAGGATACATAGCATAACAATCTATCAATTCCCATCTTACAACCCAAATAAAACAAAAGCTAGATTTTAATTTTATTTGTCTTTGCTTTGATGTCTTTTAAATAGTAGGGATGACACTATTTAGTATTAAGAGAGAAAAGACAATAATGTGGTGCCTCGCCTAAAACACTATCTTGATAAATAGTAACCCCACTTTCTTGTTTTTCATTCTATTTGAAGATTTCCTTGTTAAGTGACTTTCAAATCCTCAATGTTATATTAAATAGTTTCTCATACTTTCAATCGGAACTTTGAAATTTTGAATCAGTTGAGTTCATGCAAATTAATAGGAGCTGTCAATAACTGGGAGCATCTGGTTCAGAGACCTCACAACATTTAATTAACCTTGTCATGAAAAACAAGGATCAGAGAGCAGATTGATCTGATATATACGGATAATTTATAAAAATAATTGGCAGGCATCAGGAAAAGTCATTGGTATAAAACACTATCAATAAAACGTCATTTGTTTACTTGAGAGCATTAGTGACTGCTAGAGACTCTTCTTTGTCTTGTAGGTATAGTAAGGATAATAGTCATTTTTATCTTTGGAATATCTGTTGTTGTGACCAATGGAATCAGTACCCATTTAAATGTTCCCTGTGCATCAAAAGTCTGTTAAAAAAATTGGTTTTGTTAATTAATAAAGAGGAATTGTATTTGGCGCGTGTTCCAAGATCAACAAAAACAGGGAATCAGTATTATGAATTTTTTGGATATTAAGTGATATATGATGAGTCGACAATAATGGTGGCTCTAACATCTCTATTAAGGAGGGAATAACCCTTTGTATGATAAATGATATAGATTACATTTATGTGAAGCTGATGCTGCTGCGGCTTGTTGTGATGTGATGTGATGTTCATCTTTCATTTTGTTCCATCGTTCTTCTTCAGCTGTTATCATGTATATACCAGGTGCAGGTCACATCAATTACAACATTAGTTCTAAGGACATACAGATATGAGTAAAATATCAAATAACGCAGAGTTGTCCACTCCTTTCACAGGGTTTCAGATTGATGAATCATGATACCTACAAATTTGACTTTTTTATTGACAAAGGTCTGTCCTCCCATATTGGATTTTCGATCATTGCTCATACCTTGTGTGAGAAATAGTCCTATCCGCCCCAAACTCATAGACTAATGTCGGATTGAGTCAGAGGTTTTAACGCAATGCGCATTCTTCTTGGTCACTGTACGATAAACTGACAATACCAAGCTGAGGCATAGAGGCTCATCCTGGTTGTTCTAGGACTATTAGTATTGAGATGATGTGTTCTCTAGAGATTGTGAATTTTTTGTTTGCTGAGGCTTGAGAAATGAGCCTTGGCTGAAATAATCACTATTAAACAATTCTCGGTCCTTGTACAAATTATGGTCACATACTGAAACTTAGTTTCAGAGGTACAAAACCAAGTAATTGTAGATGGAGACCCCCTCACAACTCTCTGCTCCCTCACCAGTTCGACCTAAGAGATTGAAACCTAGGACTAGGAATGTAGATCTACGCTTTGATCAACTTTCAGAATAGAGAGGAACAGGAGATATTTCCAATCAAATATAAAAGTGTGATAAAAGGACAGAACTACATTATATTGATAAATGTATAAATTGAACGTGACAACTGACAGGCATTGGAATGTGAAAACAAAAAAATATGGACACTATCTATATTATTGTTCCAGAACAGAGAAAGCAAAATGGCTAAATGGTTTTCAATTTTCCTGTTGCCTGCCAATTATTTTTATAAATTATCCGTATATATCAGATCGATCTGCTCTCTGATCCTTGTTTTCCATGACAAGGTTAATTAAATGTTGTGAGGTGTCTGAACCAGATGCTCCCAGTTATTGACAGCTCCTATTAATTTGCATGACCTCATTTGATTCAAAATTTCAAAGTTCCGATCGAAAGTATGAGAAACTATTTAATATAACATTGAGGATTTGAAAGTCACTTAACAAGGAAAAACTTCAACTAGAATGAAAAACAAGAAAGTGGGGTTACTATTTATCAAGTTAGTGTCCTAGGCCAGGCATTACCTAGAGAATATAAAACCTAATATAATGTATTGAATGTTATAGGCTATTATTCATTTGTTTATAACGTTGTGTGGAAGGAAGATATAAATAATAATAAAGAGAGAACAAACCCTCTTCAATCTGAATCCTGACTCATTTCCTATGGATATTTTGTATTTGTACTCACGAAGAAATACCTTGGTCTCAGTCATAGAACTACATTCTCCAGTATGGTTGCAAACTGAGTAATTTTGATACCACCATCTATGAGTTTTGCATGATCCCATTTCAAATAGAAATTTAAGACTTATTAATGTAATAAATAATTCGAACGATCATGTATAAGAACCAACGCTCATGCCACTGCAACAGCAATGTTGAGCTCAGAATTAGTTTCAATGGTTGATTGATTAAAGGTTGATTAAAATCAGATGTCATATCACACGCCACATCCAGAAGCATGGGTGGCGAAATACCAGTTGCCTTAGGGGCTATGCTGCAATATCTGCGCCCATTTGCTCTCAGTTTGCAGACAGGTCGGAGCGACACCTGGGGGCCAATCAAACCCCAGTAGTCGATAGACTGCAGTGGGATTCGAACCCACGACCTTCAACATTTGCATGCTGAAGGGACGGCGCTCTAACCAACTGAGCTACCGTCCACTCCTACTCCAATGAGTGTCACAACCACACCGTACACAAGTGCTCTGTGTCCCAGGTCAGAGCAACAGCTAACATGCTATTCTGAAGTAAAATTCTCGCACCCTGTTAATTCCTGAACAAATCATCACAAAGAAATTATCGCTCTGAAGGAAAAAAGTAACTGGACCTGATGAGATACCATCAAGGTTCATTAAAGCTGCTGCAAAATATCTATCAGCTCCCATGACCCATGTTTTCAAGAAGGGAAAGGAACAGCTGATGCCCTTCTAAAATTCAGTAACAGGACACTCAGTGCCCTTGACCAAGGCAACACAATTCTTGGAATTTTTATTGATATTGCAAAGGCATTTGATACGATTGATCATAAAGTCTTACTACAAAAGCTAAATTCTCTTTACCACCATGATGTGCCAACGGTAAGTTGGTTTGAAAGTTATCTCTTATCGAAATCTCAATTTGTCCAAGCTGGAAACATTGTCTCTGAGACACAGCCTGTGACTTTTGGTGTGCTGCAAGGATCCATTCTTCTCTACTTTATTCAAAATGTACATAAATGATTTGATCCAGACAAATTTTTTGTTGTTGATATATTAGCTTTTGCAGACGACACCAATCTGTTTTACAATAGCAAAAATCTAAATCTCGATATTTATGCGGTAAACTCACACCTGAATTATGTGCATGAGTGGTGTAATAAAAACATGCTTTCACTAAACGTCAAGAGAACTCAATATAATATATATGGATAAGTAATTCTGTGAGCTATGAAGCAATATGTACACAGTACTCAAGTGGGAAGAAGTCCTACACTCTGAAAGATACAGTTGGAGATATCTTCTTTCTTATTACGATGTAGAATAAATCGGCTCGAGTGTTCTTAAAATACTTGTTATAAGTTACGTGGACACTTGCAATAATTTTCCCTCTGATTGTATTAACTATTAAAATGCTAAATGACAAAATGTGTTAAACGCTATGCAACAAAATCGTTTTTGTAACTTCATAATTTGGTTGTCAAAATACATAACAATTATGTATTAATAGTTTGCATCCTTCAAATCAAACACCCCCCCCCCACGTCTGACATGGGGCGATTGACAATGATAGGGCTAGAAATTTAGATTTATGATTATGTTTACCAACATGTTTCAGGAACAGGGAAACTTATTTTAGCAGTACCTGGAGCAGTTTATCACATATTGGCACAAACATATAAGATATTTTTGTTATTGACAATTATGTCTTTTATTTCTCTTTTATGTTTTTGACAAAATGATCATGTTTATGATCACTTTTGTATTGATAATCAACAGTTCAATCTCATCTTCGATGCTTGTATACCTAGTCAAGGCTGATTTTGAAGATTTTATTCGGCAAATGCAAACCTGACTTTCCTGTGACCTACAGTTAATGAAAATTGCAACAATAAAAGGCACTTTCTTTTTTATGTTGATGGTTACCCTTCACCTACAGTTTATCTAGCCCTGGTTGTTTCTACACCTTCTAACAGGGTAAATACAAACTGTACTTAATCTCAATTTAGCAATCTAGCAGACTAACATGTGACTTTTAGGCTCTCAAAGAATAAAAAAAGAAGACATGGATGCGATAGGATTTTATTTTAATCAATGGGATGGGTCATCATAATCTTCAGTTGAAGACTTCTTCTTTGAATGAGATCTTAAGTTTGGAGCAGTGATGGCGAAGGTCTTTACATAATGGTGCCGGGCCGCAGGCATAGACTTTCGGTTTGCTATCAGCTGGAGGAGTTGAACTCCCAGTTTGCTTCATCTGGTCAAGAATCTCAGGTAGAACTGAGGCCCAGTCAGGACGGCCTACAATAAGGTGTTTATACTTTATTATCCTTCTTTTGCAACAACAAAGAAAGGAATTCCATAGCAAAAACAGTATTACAAGTCAAACATCACGTGACAATTGTGACCTTGTGATTTTTTTTAGAATTGTATATTCCTGAAAAATGGATGACTGCTTAGAAGGCAAAAACAATGAAATTTGTGGTACATTGAGACAAATTAAGTGAGGGTGAGGGGGGTCTGTGTGCCATACTTCCTCCCCTTGAATTACTTAGAGCGCAGCGGATTTACAATTACCATGTTTAGTTTGTGCTTTCAGACCAGTAAGCATGTCAACAGATGTATCCTCAAAAGCTGAGTCTAGAGCAATCTGTAAGAATGTACCTCGCATGTCTGTATCATTGTGCAGACCTGTATAACAAAATAATGAAAATAAAATAACTCATTACAGAAAAAGTTCTGTATGATGGGCAGTAGCCAGTTTTATGTAATAATCATAGTAGATGGTTTGTTGGTGCATCCCACGTTGAGCGTTAACACAATCCATCACTTTGGTACTGTATGGACGTGTCCTACAGCACTCATGCGACCCCTACAGCACAATCAACAATGCTTTACAGGCCTAGAGTGCTGTAAGACATGTCTTACAGCACCAGTCGCCAGTGGCAGTTTTCAGTGGCTGTTCAGAACAGGATAAACATATGTCATGGGGATTATGAAATTAATTGCGAATCAATCGGGGTTGGAGACAGAGATTTTGATAAAGGATGTAAGTGGCCGCACCACGGAGCACCTGCGCATTGAACTGAGTACTGATTCAGCTTCTGAGCTAATCTTTCTGTAATAACTGATTGATCTAAGGCGATCCTGCATGTAAAGCATCAGTCCTAGCGAACTTGGCGCCTGATCACAGTCATCTGGATGAGGCAAACAGGTTATGAGAGTTGCATAACCTGCTGTGATTTTGCCTGGGAGGAAGACTCATGCACTCTACTGATGCAAAAGGTCTCTCGTCAAAGAAGAGACACCACTGAGATGTTTCTTATTGTCACTCACCTGTTAGATGGAGATGAACATTAACCAGGGGAGGATCTAGCCCAAGTGCTGACTGTTCTTGTTCTAGTTGTTTGAATACCTCAATAAACCAGCCAAGTGACTTCTGACTTCGTGTCAACCAAAATAGGTCAATCTACACACACAAGGATACAGGGTAAAGGTCGATATGTTCTAGCAAGTTGATGATAAATCAAATTTTGGCGAGAAACTAATTTACATATTTCTTCTAGTATATTTGAGTGTTGTTAACCATGTTTGTTGACATTAAAACATTAAAAATATGGTGGATCCTATACCCAACTTATGAAACACTGCTTGACCACTCAGAGCACAAGATCATAATGATGTGAGAGGAAGTCAAAATTTGTTGATTATGGCATGTAGTAGGTATCAATAAACAATATTAATGTTAGTACATACCCTTTTCAATCTGAATCCTGCCTCTTTTCCGATGAACATTTTGTACTCGCACCCACAAGGACAAACTTTGGTGTGTTGTCTCAGTGTCAGAACTACGCTCTCTAGTATGCTTGCAAATGGGGTAATGCCGATTCCACCAGCTACAAGTATTGCATGCTCCCTTTTCAAGATATCGGTGCTTGGTGTAGAAAATGGGCCATTTATATGAATCTTTGAAACAAAAGAAGCAAATGAGAGCCGTGATTGCAATATGCCAGACATATTATGAGTATAGGAAAATATACAAATTATTATGTGTCAAATCCAATGCTCATGCCAGGACAATCAAAGTTTTGATGAGTGCGTTCTGGAAGATTGACAGCAAACTACCTTCCATTTGACAGGCACGATCTGATCAACCTGCTCCTTCTGAGTGCGATCAAACTCAGCCTTCTTATTGCAAACTACCGCAGATGATTCAAGCACCTGCCCAGACTCTACTTCCTCAACGACCTGCAGTTCTTCATCTACAATCATGAAGAAAACTGATGTCACACTGATGGTGGTGCATGGTCACATTGATGCAACTTCTAACTTGTTCAAAATCTGAAAAAGTTACGGCATCAAAAATAGAGAAATTAGCATGGAATTCTCAAATTATGATAGCATTCTATTTATGATATCTTTGTTTTTTTTCCATTATCTTCTCGAGTGGTTGTTCCCTTACCAATATTGACTTTGAAGTGAGACTGAAAGGCTTCGTTGACTTCACTTGATCGTGTAGTTGCTCTCTGGAGGGCTGTGACAGTCTTGTATAGTTTACCAGTCCACCAGCCAACCTTCCGTACATGCAGGGTGAGGACATCTACAAGATCAATCAATTTCTAAGCACTAGCTGTGTAAGGATGGACTAATGTTTCGTGGAGCTCATGTTGCATGCTGTCATTGGGTTATTTTGGTATTTGATCACACATCAATTGTAAAGAATAAAATAATAGTGGCCTACTCACCTTGTTTACTGGAACTGATAGTAAAAGGTCTCCATGCTGTACCAGAGATTTCAGGTATTAAGACCAAGATATAATCTCCTGGATGGTAGTCAAAGTGCTTTGGATGTTTGATAGTCAGAATTGTTACCTGGAGAAAGATAAAGAGTGAGTGTGGTAAGGTAAGTGGTAAGTCATGCGGTACTGCAACGAGTAATTTACAAAAGTGTTTCAGATAAACTGAAACTCTGTTCAGATATATTGATGTCCAATGGAAAACACAAGCTTTTGAACTCTTTGAAGTGTAGATTAGTAGATCGTACTAACAATGCAGTCATTCGTTTTCCAATCACAAACATGCATTTGAAAAAATACACACTGTAAATTTTGAAGCAGTTTGAATGGTCTTGGTGTGATGAAAATTACACAGCTTAATGTTTCAGCTATATAAAATGCTGCCATAAACCTTTAAACTCATTAGTATATTAGATATGAGCTTCTATGTTGATTTTCAGATGACAAGTTGGATAAACTCTCACATCATTGAGACAGATTACTCACATTGTCATTGGTTGACACAGTTTTGACCACAGACTTGTTCTTTATAATGACATAAAGAACATACAGCTTCTCAAGCAGAAATAGACTCATCGGTCCGACGAACCAGAATATGAAACTTTTAGCATGGACTATCAGCGATATGAACCAGATCATTGCCAGCACTTTATGGCTGAAATAAAACACCTGTAACAGAGACATAACAGATCAGGTCACATGTGGTCACATGGTGATGGTGGTGTTGGTGGATGTGGTGGTGGTGTTGGTGGCGATGGTGATGATGGATGTGGTGGTGGAGTTGGTGTTGCTGTTGGTGTTGTATGTGGTGGTGTTGGTGTTATTGTTGGTGTTAGTGTTGGTGTAAGTGTTGATGGATGTGGTGGTGGTGTTGGTGGATGTGGTGGTGGTGATGGTGTTGCTGTTGGTGGTGGTAGCGGTAGTGGTGGTGGTGTTTATGGTGGTGCTGATCTTAATGGTGGTGTTGGTGGTGTAGTTGGTGTTGTTCTGATGATGAATGTGGTGTTGGAGTTGGTGTTGCTGTTGGGGGATTTGGTGGTGGTTGTGGTGTTTGTGTGGTATTTTTCTTTGTGGTGGTGTTGGTCTTTGTGGTGGTTTTGGTGGTGGTGTTGGTTGTGGCGGTGAATCAATTCTTATTTTGATAACAAAACCACACAGTGCTTACAGTGAATGATTTACTTCTACATCTTTGTGTGCTCAAAGTAAGGAATACAATCATCAGAACTATCAATATCACTCCAGTCCAGAACACACTGGAACTTTGCATAAATGTTGTGCTGTCTTCTTTTCTTATTAATCCTATAACGACAAGATTATGGTTTTGACAGTAGTTACATTTACAATACACCTACTATGAAAATTAAAAAAAATGAAAGTGAACGTGAAAAAGGGCAATTCACAATTTATTGTGTTGAAAAAACTGAAAAATCCTAAAACAGAAAGATGATGATCTTGACAATAGTATCGATAACAAGACACCTACTATGGGAATAAAAAAAGTTGTAGTGAACCGCAAAAAAACACAATTCACATAATCGTATGTAAAACAAACTGCAATGAGTTAGAACCTTACCCACTGTGCACCCTGAGAACAATACTAACCTAGACGAACAATATGAGCAATTGTGTGAACTGTTGACACCACAAACGAAGAAACAGCAGTGAGTTTATGTAGATATATAGTATCATCCAAAGGCAGGATGTGGCGTAGAGCTGTCTGCTGCATTCGTGTTATGATGCCTTTCAGGTTGTATACCAGGAGTAGGGAATATAGAAAGTTCAGTATCTGCCCTAAAATTATTAATTATAAAAATATTTTAATTGCTGCGAAGATTTTCATGCACTGCTATTGGCCCAAACTGAGCTGTCCTCCAATCCATGTGCCAAGATGGGAGAAAAACATTTAGTATGAGTAACATCACAGCTAAATGATCATATCATTGGCTTACCACATATCTTTGCTATGACTAAGGGTATGTCAACAGGCCCCCTCATCTTCATCACCATCTGATGAGCTCTCTCGCTAGCTATTGCACAAGTAACAGCACTCAAAAGAATTATCCATATCCATATAGATAGGTATATCTGAGCATGCTTTGCAACACTACGGACAACTTTCCCTGCAGTTTGTCTGTTCGGCTTCCTTTTGAGATGGGAATTTCCTAGTAGGCTTAAGTGAGAATGGAAAAGAAAAATGAATCTGTATAAATTATCCCTGTTTAGACTATGCAGGCAGAAACATGGGGGATTGGCTTAAAAATACATGATGAGTATTAAGTGCGTTTTTTATAGCCATTATTAATATGTATGATTTATTCGTTTTGATGATATCAAGTGAAATTTTGGGCAGTAATTACTCATATGACTTTCTTTTAAGATACGAGTCTCTCTGCACCGTAGCGACAATGCCACAAACTGGCCCAATTGACCTTATTACACGCTGCATATAGAAGCTTACTTCTATTCAGTTTGGGTCGGTTCAGAACTATAATTTAGGAACTCAAGCACATGTGAATTAGTTCAGTCGCTACGGTGCAAAGATAACCAACCTGAATTGATTGGTGCACATGCGCAAAGTGGAATTGTGCATTAATAATACCTTAATGGCTAATTGTGCAAAATTTCAGTTAAAAACCATGCCAAATACCTATGATATGTTCTGGATAATTGCCTTTAATAAGCTTTTTATTTATTTCAGAAAGTCACAAAATAATTATGACAGTTCAATCTGTGAGAATAAATTTCACCTGTTTTTAAACTCTTTAAAACAATCTGACTACACCATAAACTTGGACAAAAACAAAATTTTCTCCCTTTACTGAGATTACAAAATATGACTATATGGAATATGCATGTCATTTCCTTGATATTTGATTAGCTGTGACATTAAAAAGCCCAAGAGCTTCTTTCTCAACGATAAATTTCAAACAGTCTAAAGAGAGTCATTAATTTTGTCATCCCTTTCCTCTACCATGATGCTCATACCCTGATGAAATGGAAAATCCCTATTTTAGACAACCATGAAGCTTAAACGTAAGACTTCTCTGAGTCATCTGGCCGATGGGTTCTGATAATAAGGTCCAAAAAGAAAGTTGTATGAACGCATGTCCAAATTACTAGTCAAATTTTAACCTTTTCACAATGTTACAAACTTGATCTCCTTTCTGAGTGGTAGGTGACGTCATCTACTTATTTAAGTTGCTGGACTTTTGAGATATTGATGCTTTAAAATCATAGTTTATGTACCAATCTTTACTCACTTGAGATCAAGATTATCATATAGTGACGGGTTTTTTCTCAGCATATCGTCCAGTTCTTCAAAAGTCATCTTGCTTTCTTCTGCATATTGAAATACAAGATTGTAGATTTCAACCAAAAGAAAAAGATAAGTCAGAGATACAGATATCAGCTCAAATAATATGCCGTGTTGACATGGTGTTTCCAGACGGCCTCAATGTTGTGCAAATCACAGTAATATACTGACAGATTTTTTAAAATTTACCTGCAGACTTCTCCATTCTGTTACCTCTGACCCTTTTAAAGAATGTGTCAGCGAGTTTGGAGGCATAACTAGTATCAGTATCCAGTCTACTCCCCATGAGAGATGTGTCCAGCGCCCTCCTCAGTTCGGTTCTGTCTAGTCTACCATCACCTGAAACAAATTATATAACAAAAAATATTAGAATTGAGTTCAGTATTTGAGTAAGCAGATGCCATATAGAGGAATGAATTAATTTGTAAACACCACAGAATGGCTTGTCAGTCTGCAGGGTAGCTTCCAAATAGACAAAACACTTACCATTCTCATCATAGATGGTAAAAAGAAACTTGAGTTTTTCTCGAGTGTCCCCCGTAGCTAGAAGAGAAGTCATCGTAAATAGCTCAGTTTGATCAATTTCACCATTGCCATCTTTGTCAGTCAACTCAAAGATTCTTTTGGCCATAAAACTCTACAGAACACAGTACATGATTAGACATATTCGACCTTGATAGTACTGTGAAATTTTTATTCAATGTTTAAAGTGTTTAGGAAAGCAAAAATCAACCACTGTTCATATCAAATCTTTGCCATTGCAATGAACAAAGAAATTAATTTTTTTCGCACAAGAACATTATTGAATGATATAACCTAATTTAAAGTGTAAAGATCCAGGGTCTAGAAGGATCTAAAGTATGTTATCTCCCCTGTCACGGATTCACATCTAAATGATGATCCACTTACATTATAACAGTAAGCCTAGCTCGGGCTTACCTAGGACAGTGACAAGTCTGCTCTACTAACACTAGGAATTATCAAAAAACAGTATTGGACAACGGTAGCGTAGTCAAAGATATTTTAGTTTACAGTGACAGGGGAGATAACATAATCTAGACCCTTCTAGACCCTGGATTTTCGCACTTTAAATTAGGTCACATCATTCAACAATTTCATTGTACTGAAAATTTTTACTTTCTTTGTTCATTGCAATGGCAAAGCTTTGATATGAACAGTGGTTGTTTTTTGCTTTCCTAAACACTTTAATGTGCTATGAATAATATAATCAATATCCAATGATAATTGAGCCTGCAGTGATACAGTTATTCTTGTACAATATGTAGATGCCACATATTCATTCTTCAGGCTTACCTCCAAGCAGACTATCTTCCTGAATTCCTCCAGATTTACCGAAATTTTCCCACCAACTACAGCTTTGCAGCGTTTCTGAACGGCTGTCCACCATTTTGTCTCTTCTTCACACTTTTTGATGAGAGTTTGAAGGCTTTTTAGAATCTCTTTCTTTCCATAACCGTTTTTCACCATAAACATGTAAATGCATTCCAGCAACTACAATAAAATGATTATATTCATTAGACTATCACCATGTCACACTCTAGCTTGTATTAGTATAATGATAATGAACATCATTGATGCAACAAATATCATTGGCTGACATCCAACACAGACATAAAATCATCTTGAAGGGTATGATAGATTGAAACATCAAAACTGACCTTGTTAGCAAAGTAGCTTATGAAGTCAAATGTGTTAAGGTGGGCTGGTGTCCTTTCCTCGGTGTACTTGTGTATATCATCCACCATTGACTTGTAACCAGCCTGTCTTCTCTGGAGAATGGTTTGTGAGAGTTCCCTGGTGAGCATTGTCCTGTAAAATAATTCAATCAATTATGATATAAATAATAATTGACATTGATAATACTAATTAATTGCCTGATGTATTCATTTCAAAGAATGTTTTTTTGACTCCTTGTGGAATAAACTCTTTGATATGATTGTGGCAGTCAATAACTTGTTTTAAAAAAAATGTCACTAATAACTAGACAAGACTGTGATTTAATCCAGGAGTATCATTTAGTTGTCAGTATCTAGTACATCTCGAGATTGGAAGAATTTAAGATTTCAAAGTAAATTGTAAACCCAAGATTTGCCCTGAAGTATTTTCCTTTTTACTTTCTATGCCTTGTGTAATAGCAGCTAGATGAAGCTTTAGGAAGAGTAGGCTGGCTACGCGTTGATACTAATAATTTGTAATTAATTACATTTTGCTTATTTTGCATTTGTTTATATTTACCTGGATAACCTATGAGGATTAGAGCTGGATGATTCGGGTGTTGAGAGAGGCCATGTGACTCCGAGATTATGAGTATATTTATCCATATACCGTACAATCTCAAGTTCATCAATCTCAGTGGTTGAACCATGAAAAATCAGCTTCTCAAAAAGATCGACTAAAACACTAGGTGCTCGCTGTAATTTAAGAGTTGCTGGTCAGCCCAAAACATATGATGAATGATAACAAACAAAAAACTCAATCATGTAAGCCCAACATTCATTCGGTTGTTGTGATCACGAATCACCTTTCAGGAGGACCATGACTGAAATCCCATAACATTTTCTCAAAGGTCAGTAGGAAGTAAATCCATGTAGATTTTGTCCGAAAGTAAACTTGTTTACCAATTCTGCTTGAGTTCAAATGCCACTAAAAAGATACTAAAATTTTTTTTCAAAACATGTTTTTTTTGTTCTTTAACAGGAGAATGGAACCCGATCCCCAGGTCTTTAAGACCTATCTGCTCCTGGTACAAGTGAAATAAACCACAGACTATGAAACGACAATAAAGTTATAGGAAAAAGATTAGCTCATTTATCAGTATCAACATAGACCATCATAGAGGAAGATGCATTTGTCTCATTTTTGTATAAAGACCTGGGCTAAACAGCCATTATTGTGGCCCCGTATATTTCGAAGCTCCCATAAAAGGTGCTCTGAGCAACAGACTGCCAACAGACTCTGACACTGTATTTTCACTTTCTCGAAAATTGTGCGGAACAGAAGGTCGAAAACTGCTAATTTAAGGCTATTTTTCATTCTGTTATGAGCAATTCCATGAAAACAGTGGTATATTATGCTATGTCATAATGACTGATTATTTTTGTGAATGGTTTGATGCGAAACATGAGCAATTTGGTGAAGCATCCTGTGCATGAGAAACTACAGGCATACTTATGCATTTTATATCAGCTTTAATGGAATTGCCGCAAAACAGAATGGCAAATCACCGCTCATTAATTGACATTAGTGAGCAACAGAATGACCACAACTGCTATTTTAAGCAATTTCTTTGAATTCTGTTGGGTGAGATTCCAGGAAAACTGATTCGCATTGCCATATTGGGTGTTTTGCGAAATTGATAGAAAACATATCTACCTATGAAGTTGAAAGTTGGTGTGCATCATATATTATTCTAAACCAAATATAGATTATTTGAGGTTTTAAGGTAAATATTTATTGACAAAATGATACAGGGTCATCATATAGATGTCTTATTAAAATAAGCTTTTTTCTCTCCATGCATTGGCTTTCCATGGATTATGTTCCCACACCTAATAATTATAAACCTTGAAAGGCAATCGTATACAGCTCATTTGTGCAACTTTACTGTGAATGACGTAACAACACTGAGTTCAAAAATTGAATTGGATATAAGATTTTGTTGAAAGATTAATATCAAACAAATCATGAGAAGCAGCACTTTCAAATTAGAAAAAAGATCGAATTTCATCCAGTGATAAATCAAAATCCTTGACTCCGGCTGCATATATCAAATAATATATTATATAAATGCTGACAAAATGACACAATTCGATGTAGTTATGCCACACCAAGTTAAGTGTCTCAATGCTTATGCTCCGGATAGTGTCTGTCCAAGTTTATTATTGTTAAGTCAATAATAACTTTTCTAGAGCTAAAACAAAGCTAAACAAGGGCGAGCATTTTTAAATGGTATGACTGAAGATTTAGTTAAATGGGTTATGAAGATAACACCATGATAATTTTGAATGATACTCAACTCTGCCTTTTCCATACAACACAAAATTTCACATGTCATAATCCTCCCTGATTGTAGTTCAAATCTTTTAGATATAGTTCAAAGCTTTAAAATTGCATATCAGGCGAAGAAAGAATCTATTGCCACAATTCATAATCTTGTCACAATCATTTTCTTCTCGAAGTAGGCTTATACCTAATTTTTCTTATCCATGCCAACACGTATTCTATCAACGATAGTTTAAACTAAACCATAACAAACGAAATTTCACCCTCAAAGGAAAATGAATCACTTTTTCATAATGATTTACTAAGATAATATAATATAACTAAATAGAATGAACACTTTAATGATTTTTGTTTTATATTAAGAAGACATGGTGATATTTTATCAATACATTAAACTTACGTTCAGGAATATATTCTGTAATTTTGAGAGAGACAGAGCATCACTATGTGGTTCTACAAGATTGTACAGTGTCTTTGCAGCTTCTAGTTTCATGTTTGGAAGATAGCCCTTCTGTTGGTGGGTTAACTTGTTCTCCAATCCAGCCATCCCTCCGACCGATGTGGAGGCAATGAGAAATTAAAATGAGGTTCTTTTCTTGGAACTTTTTTTTATATATTTGATAAAGGCCGTTGAAAATGATTTGCTCTAATTATTTTGTTGACAAATTTATTGCTGTGAGTTGGCAGGCTATTTGATATAGTGGCATAACATCACACTGCTTATTTTTGACATATCCGCCAATAGAATTGAATCAGTTTGGGTTTGCACCACAGAGATCAATGGTTGAGGCAATATTAATCATCTTTCAGGCTTCAAGATGAAATATTGATAAAGAAATGACCACGGACACAGAACATGCTTACAACAAACAACAATTTTCTCATTACTGTTTAACTAAACCCCCAACCCAACATAATATGTCAAGTTTGGATATAAAAGTTACTAAAACTCGATAGCTAAACAAAATGATCAACTTTTTCTGTAAACCCATTTTTTATAATCGTTCTTGTTGCCAATATAAAAGTTCAGAACTGGTGTATGCCTGCCGACCTCAATCGAACAGCTGATCAAGACTGTAAAACTGTATTTTGAATACCAATTAGCGAGGCTTTTTGAGCCAAATCCAAATCCTTACTACCTCTATACTCAGCGAGACTTATAACAAATTTGTTTGCTGTAGAAGATAATTATTGTACCAATGTAGTTAGCAAACGATTTGGAACAGTATTCGTCCTCTGTAATGACCATTAATTTATTGTAATAATACATAAGTTATCATTGACATTATATCAAAGCTCAAATCAATGGCTCACAAATCACCTTTATGGAAGACTTTGAAAATCAAATGACTTCCAAAGGGAAGTAATGTGCCGCAAAAGTTGTGATTAACATATACAATTTTAAACACATCGAAAGGTTTATATTTCTTCCTTATGCATTGAACTGTGCTTTTATAGATCTGGTACATGCAATCTGCAAATGGGGGTGATCTCAATTAGAAAACAATGTGTACATACCAATCTAGTCGACTCAATGAGCAAAATTTAAACCAGCACCGTGACTAACTACATCTGGTCATCCAACTCCTTGTATTTTTTAGTGTCCCATCTTAGTAATCAGAATTTTATTCTGAGTGTATGAACTAAATGTGCAATGTAAATGTTGTAACTTGCTCCCTGTGAACAACCAGAACAAATTTCCAAGCAAATCTGAACAAGCTGCATTTAGAGAGCCTTGCCAGAGGTAACAAGAGATACAAATTTATCTAAGCGCAGGGAAACTAGTATAGTAGTAGTAGTAACTTCTTTCATTACTCTCTTTTTTGAATATCACTGGAAAATTGAATAATATTGGCTCCAGCATGATCCAAGGCCCACATGTGAAGATATGTGAGAAATTTACATTTCATTTATCTGTAGTCAGCCCTCTCAAAACCAGCTAACACACTTCACCTTCAACATGATCAGTTGTGGTTAGATTTTCACGATTCGCTGTTGATAAAGTGGAAATTTGTTTTCAAAACATTTGGCTCAGTCTCCTTTTTCCTTTTACGAGTTATCCTTTGTAAGAAAAAAATCTGACCGTTTCGGTGTCAACAATTAGCTAGCTACCACTATCAATACTTGCCAACAAAATGGTGATATGAGATATAGGTTTATCAGGGTTGTAATCTAAGGCTATAATATCTGTATCCTTCACCTGAATGTAATTTATGTCTTTCTGACAGTGATTGTGCATAAATTTCAAGCTTTTTGAATTTTGGATGTGTGTTCAATCAAGATACATTGATATATAATTGAGATTGAACAATGTTTAATAATAGCATCAGTTCTTGTCCTACTTAATTATTGCGAAAATTAGAAATCACCACAGATTAGGGATAATTACACTTACTCTGTGGTAATATTCAGCATAAATTGATCATGGATTGAGGATTATGGAGAATCCATTAAAGTTGGCAAAGGGCAATGTCCGCAATACTCCTGCAAGATCAAACAGATGGGAATTATATGAGATGGTAATGAGGTGAGTGAGGTAGTGTGATAATGACTCAAGGTCAGAGGTCGAATTTTGCATCAGCCAGTGAGCTACGCAAAGTTTCATTACCTTTTAATAATACTCACCTTAATGAGGAGCTTGAAATCTAAATCCCTGCCATTACAGCAACTAGGTCAAAGGAAAAACTTGCCCTTAAGAGAGTCAATGTCTGTAGAGGGGAGAGGTCACTGTGTCAAACTGTGGAATTCACACCTACTAGGGGAGGAGGGGGCGGCTCCTTCTGCTCTGCGTGGGAGGTTGGCGTCCTTGCTGCGGGAGTGTGGTTCGCTTCTTGCCGATTAGGCTGCGTGTCCGGGCTCACCCTTGGGACAGTAGCCTTTTTTTTCCCGACAATTGGATGGTCCCGGACTAATCTGACCATGCCGCTGCCGCATTTTATTTCGCTATTTTAGTCCATTGATTTTAAATACAATAAATGGCTGCAGAAACCAAAAAAAAAGGTAAAAGTGGGCTGCTTTATTTGGCTGGGTATGTAAAATGTCAAGCAAAAAATGTTAGATACAGGCCTTCCCATTCTATTTCTCTTCGGAACAGGATGATCTGATAAAAAGATCATAGTGGTTATAAAACTTTTGCTTGAAACCAAAGAATTGCCAACAGGATTCGATGAAAAACTGGTATGATTCAACAAATAAGTGATTTATAGCTTGCTATTAGATAGATGAGAATATGCGGTGTTAGAAGTGAACCCTGGACACATAGAAGCTACCAATACCTGATAGCTGTTTGATCTACAAAAACTCCAATTTGTTAATAATATAACCTTGATTGCAAATGAGTAATAGTTTATTTTTCCACAGTAAGAAATGTTGAAAAACATTTATATAATACTCTCAGATAAAATTTTGAACTGCAAAATTGAAAAAATCCTAGTTCTGGTTATAAAAGAATCCTTGCAGCGAGCGGTGTGTCCGCGATTCAAAGACTGCCTCTCAGGTATAAAAGAGTGTAAAAAGTGTCTAGGGTTACTAAAAATCTTCAGGAAGTGGCAACGCTATTGTTCACGAGCAAAAACAATAAGCTTTGGAATAGCTAAAACTTGCAATCGTTCAGTATAGCTCTCTATATCTGGTAAATTGATTTTACTGCATTACCTTTGAATTCTCTCAAAGTTGTATTTTTGGGTGTTGCTAAGCTGACCGAAAAATGCTGCTATGCAAAATACTAAATATGCTACCTTAATAAAAAGTGACCACCCTTACAGGTTTTGGTACAAGAAACATGATAAAATGCAATAAACTTGGATTTGGTTGGCATCTGAGATTACAAAGGAAATAAATAACACAAAAACAAATGTAAAAATTTCTCACTTATACATATTTCACACATTCATTGTTGACATGAGGAAAAAAAAGTGTTTGCTCCCTTAGTTTTGTTTGGCACTCATTGTTGCGTTGATGGCAGTGACGTTTTGAATGTCTAGTGTTTCTATGTTTAGGAACCAGGTAATTTAGGCAGTAATCGGGGTTTGTGACTTTAGTGGTATAATCATGACATACAAGCTGTTGGTTTTACTCGAGAGGAAGGATACCGATATTCAGCAGTCAGTCATAGTACGATTCTGCCCCTAGATCGATGATATAAGTTGCTACCTTGTGCAGTGATGTAAATATTCTCTATTGAGCTGCTCATTGCGAGGGGGAATCAGGCAGGGGTGGCATAGGTGATCTTTGGCCATATGCATGTGATGTTAAATTTCACAAGTAGTTGAACAGGGATCCCTGAACGCTTGAGGCTAAGCAGGACACAGGTAAGTGGTCTGATTTTCTCACCTATATCTTTGATATGCTGCTCAAGGTATAAGTGTTCATCAACAGATATCCTGAGAAATTTGGAAGATTTGACTGTAGGTATAGTTTTTCAATTCACAGTAGCTGTTGATGCACTGCAGGTAGAAGACTGGCTGTATTTGTTGCTGATATGCATAACGTTTGATATTTCGCATTTGCTACCATGTTGTTCTGCTTACACCATCCTGATACAATGTATATTGATGACTGTATGTTTTGTGGTGTCTGGTAGTTCATGGTGGCATTTCCAATCATTGTGAGCTCATCTGCATATTTAATAGTCTTACAGCTGGCATCGAGACTGCCTACATAGAGTAGCCAGAACATAGATCCCTGTGTTCCTTGGGGTGTTCCATTCATTACAGATAGTGTGGAGCTTTTCGCATGACCAATGCAATCTGTCTGGTACCTGTCTGACAGGAAGCTGTCAACTATATTTACCAAAGTTATGCTTACATTTCTTTCCATGAGCATATCAATCAGCCTGCCTCCATCCAATATCAGTTTGGACACTGTGGCTATGCATATCACCATGATAGTAGATAGTTGATTGATTAATTGAATATAATATAATTATGCAAATAATGTTATATATTTATTGACATTGACGAAACAGAGGATTTACAACTTATAATGGATATTAGTTTATTCTATGTTGAGGAATTTATTAGGAAGATTTCTCCCTGGTGTTGCAATCTATTATCCTGTGGATATGATAGTTGATAGGATTTGTCTGCTCATTACAAAGGAGGCAACAACTCCCATCCAGAACAGCGTAGTCATTGACATTTACATCACTAGACATCATTTGCGACAGGATTCCAACTAACAGTGTAGCACATTACTAAAATTACAAATGTTCAGTAACAGCAGATGTCCATGGCACTTTACCTTGGTCGACTGGTATTTGTAATTACCCAAAAATATACCTTATTGCATCATTTATACCAGAAAGTTTGCAGGCCTATCATGTTTGCCTGTTTCACCTGTGAGCTTAGTTAAATTGATATATCAAGCCTGATAGCCCTGGCATACTACCCCAGTCATGTATTTAATGTTTCTCTAAGTAATTTTTACCATGTGTCTTTGGTAGCTGTGATAAATGGTTATATAAGATGCTGTCAGACCATTATGGTATTTGCTCATGAGTAAAGATAGCCCAGCCCTTTTGTGCTGTCAAATCGCGGCTTTGGATCAGAATTTGTCTCAGTGAGGTGGAATTAACTAAATAATTTTTCCCCTAAGAGGATAACCAATTTTGTACATTTTTGTATTGGCCAGCTATGCTTGAATTTGACTAGTTTCATAAAACATTTATGAAAATACAGAAGTCCAAAGGAAAAAATTGAATACACTAAACGGATAGAGATAATCATCGTCAGGTCCCATTCTTCTTGTGCTACACATCACCACTTTGCTGACAGTAAGATAGAACTCTGTATCAAACATCAGTCTGATGTGAAATCAGCTTGTGCACAAATTAACCACCCAGCTACATAAACATAATCTTGATGTGAATATCAAAAAAATTAGTTAAATACTTCTTCTTTGAATGTTATTTTAAGTTTGGAGCAGTGATGGCGAAGGTCTTTACATAATGGAGCTGGACCGCAGGCATAAACTTTAGGTTTGCTGTCTTCTGGAGTCGTAGAGCTTCCAGATTGCTTCATCTTTCCAATGATTTCTGGCAAAATCGAAACCCAATCGGGACGCCCTACAATAAAATGTAAATATCTTTGATCAAATTATATGCATTCAAGAAAAAATATAAAATACTATGCCAAAACTTTGTGTATGAAAAAATTCACTTTATGATGTCTTCAAAAATGTTAGTTTATTTTCCTTTTTTCTGTCTAAGGCCACAGAAATTCTTTCTAGTTGGTCTTAGGAGCTCGCTTCATAAGAAAAAAAAGGCTGACTGATTACAATTTGGACCAGGGGTTTTGTTGCTTGCATTGAATCTAATGTAAGGCTGAAGAAAGTCAAGCTTGTTGAGGGATTGTTTGATGCTATATATTCTCTGTTTCATTGCTTAGAGTACAGCGCAGTAATAGTTACCGTGTTTAGTCTGCGCTCTCAGACCGGTTAGCATGTCAACAGATGTGTCCTCAAAAGCTGAGTCTAGAGCCATCTGTAAGAATGTACCTCGCATGTCTGTATCATTGTGCAAACCTGTATAATATAACAATTCTTGATTGATCCAGGTCAACCCAGAGATTTTATTTTTCATAGAAAATGTATTGAACCAACCATGAGACTGGCCTGACCTGACTATTCTCATTTCTGTTTCGGTTTTCATAATATATACCACATCCTAGTAATTTATATATTCACAACTCACCTGTTAGATAGAGATGAACCTTAACAAGAAGAGGATCTAGACCAAGTGCTAACTGCTCTTCTTCTAGTTGTTTGAATACCTCAATAAACCAGCCAAGTGACTTCTGGCTTCGTGTCAACCAAAATAAGTCTATCTGAATTCATAAGAATAAATATCAGTGTGAATGGTGTGAGAAAACCAATACGTGATGCTCAAATTATTTTCGAGTGTTGCAGTAGTTTTCCATGTTTCCTGCTCATAAAACATCAAGTGAGGTTTACCTAACTAATAACAAACTTGACCCATTCATCGGTGATAATTGCAGTGTTTCCATGGGATTGAGCCATGTGAATGCCCCGGCTTTGAGGCCAAAGATTCAGCTCAAGCTGAGTAGATTGTACTATAGCAGGCTGCATTGGCTAAGATCCAACTTTGAGTCCCACCAGCTGGACCTCAGCACATCGGTAGCGATACCATTTTCTAGGGTGAGCCAGGGGTTGACAACTAAGTTTGAGCTCAAGTTTACATATAACCACAGTGAATGAAAGAACCAAATATAAAAGTAGGTAAGTGAGAGGAGACCTGTGGAAGCTCACATTGGAGAATAATGCTGAGAATAACATACCCTTTTCAATCTAAATCCTGCCTCTTTTCCTATAAACATTTTGTATTTGCACCCACAAGGACAAACTTTGGTGCATTGTCGCAGTTGTAGCAGTACACTCTCCAGTATGCTTGCAAAAGGTGTAATGCCAATACCTCCAGCTACAAGTATTGCGTGCTCCCTTTTCAAAATATCGGTGCTCGGTGTTGAAAAGGGGCCATCTATGTAAACCTGTAGAACAATCATGGCAAGGTTTAGAAGTAATTTTAAACGGAATCAGAGATTTTGGAATACCTTCTCTTTTACTGAGCGAAAATGGGCAGCCATAGCATGAAAAACTCATTCCATAATGATATTCATATAATTATAATCCTTTGACTAGGTATCTGATTCGATTTTACATCACAGAACTCCAAATAAATATATAGGTTAGAATAAGATCATTGTGATGAATTAGCATTTGGACGTTGTGCATAACATAGAGTTTAGTCAGCGGCCACCTTGTGTTATACATGATGATTTAATCTCACACTAAAATATAACCTAGATAACCTGTTACTTCCTTTTCCTGTTTCATTGCACATGCTCAAAGGGTACACCCAGGACTCTGAAAAGATTCTGACTGAAATTGTGGCCTTTTCTATCTATTGCAAGCTGTATTTTTTTCTTCACAATACAGGATTTGTTTGAAAGTAGGTTTACATTAATTTTTAGGTATTATCTTATCGCAATCATTAACTTCTAACAAGTTTGCATAATATACAACTACTGCAATATCCTGCCAAAGAAGTTGCTTTTGGCCTCTGTTTACCTTTAATTAATGAGGAAATGCTTGATAAAAGGCAGCAAATTACCTTCCATGTGACAGGTATAATCTGGTTGACCTGCTCCTGCTGACTGACATCGTCTCTTCTTTTGCTGACTACTGCAGATGATTCAAAAATATTTCCAGAGTCCTGTTTGTCAACCGCAGCAACAGGCGGCTCAGCATCTACAGTCAGAAAATACTTCATTGCCCCATTTCCAACTTATATGTGATGTTCAAAGTTTTTCTTGAAATACAAAAATAACAACAAAGTCAACTGACTGAATTGATTTGATAGTTTCTCAGTTTATTCAGACTATGCTATTGTTCTCATACCTATATCGATTTTGAAGTGAGACTGGAAAGCTTCATTTAATTCGCTTGATCGTGTAGTTGTTTTCTGGAGCGCTGTGACAGTCTCGAATAGTTTACCAGTCCACCAGCCAACCTTCCGTACATGTAAGGTGAGGAAATCTATAATATCAGCCAATATCAAAACTTAATCACTTAGAGGTGGTTTGTGGGTAATTGCGATCATGCTGCATGCTGTCTACAGGGCAAGTTGGTCTACTATTCAATATCAATATGAGAAGATGAGACCGATATTTGATTGATGACTGATACGTTTTATAGATAATGATGGTTGGAAAACTTTATTGGCGTATGCACCCCTTATCCGCCCTTTGCAAGATTTACAATAACGAGCTACTCACCATGTTTACTAGAACTAACAGTAAACGGTCTCCATGCTGTGCCAGAAATCTCAGGTATTAAAACCGAGATGTAATCTCCTGGATGGTAGTTAAAGTGGTCTGGACGTCTGATAGTTAGTATGGTCACCTGGAAATCAATATTAATCGTGAAATGTTAAGATTCTAGGCTTGGTAGTTTGGTGTGAAAATAGACAGAATCTTTGTCTCACTTCCAGTGTCACAGTTACCATTATATAACGGGTGAGAAGGGTGCATAAATTATTGGCCTCTGCATCGTCTACAAGTTGATGATTTTCTTGAACATACAGAGAGTTCCGTTTAGATTCAAGAATGGCAATCTACTTCCTGCTGAGGATATTTTGTTCTGCTCCTGCTTATGTGAATATCCGGATAACACTCAGAATTAGACTTGGATTTATAGACTAAATAATAAACCTAGTTTGACACCATATACAGCTAATGTGAGGTTTTTTGATGCTCACTCAATTTCGATCAGTTTTTAGTTCTAAAATTGTTTCAACTACAGCAGCATTTTGTTATCTATTTGATGTTGGTTTTTCTTTAAAAGAATTGTTCAGGTGAAAACCTTTATTAAACTGTCCATGACGAGCTGCTCAATCCATTGCAATTTCGATAATTATCATATTCCGATCAAACTACTTGAGTTACCAATAGAAAACCTGGAATTTGGACTGCATGTCAATGATAACATCAATGCAACTACACAATGTCGTAACGCCACCCTCAAACATTTTTTTAGAATCAAGCCATGCTCAGATAGCTTTTGAACCACCGACTTTGTCGGAACAGAGAGTTAAGAATATGAAAAACATGAGGTTTTTAGGCTTTGTTAAAACATATTACTTACATTGTCATGGGTCGACACTGTCTTAACTACAGACTTGTTCCTCGTGATTTTATAGAGAACATGAATCTTCTCCAGCAGAAATAGACTTAAAGGTCCCATGAACCAAAATATGAAGTGTTTGGCATGGATGATCAGCGATGTGAACCACAGCAATGCCAGCACTTTGTGGCTGAAATAAAACACCTGTAATATAATCATATCCAATAAGTTGCGATATGGTGGTTGTTGTGGTGCTGGAAGTGTGGTTGTCGGTGGCGATGCTGTGGTGGTAGTATTGGTTGCAAAGTTGTGTATTTCTGACAGTAATGAGTGTGGTGGTAGTAGTGTTGCTGTTGATGTTGTTGTCTGGTTGACAATGGTGATGCTCATGATGATCATGATCATAATGATGATGTCGATGAGGATGATGATGAAGACAATTATGACGGTGAAGGCAATGGTGACGATGATGATTATGATGATGACAATGACTTTGATCAGGATGATGATGATGATGATGATGATGATGATGATGATGATGATGATAATGATGATGATGATGTAGATGATGATAATTTGTTTAAAATTGAGAATCAATTCTTCTCTTATATCACATAGCGATGCATTGAGATCAACATGCTTACAGTGAAAGATTTACTTCTATATCTCTCTGTGCTTAAAATGAGAAATATGATCATCAGAACTATCAAGATCACTCCAGTCCAGAATGCCATGGAACTTTCCATGAATCTTCTCTCCTCTGTTTCAATGAATCCTAAAACAGCGTGAGGATAGTTTTATTAATTGTCGTGTCAATCAATACACCAAAAATGCTCTTTTTTTTTAAAGAAGTATGAGAACAGAAACAACACAATACACAGTATCGAAACATCAAAGAAATTTCGGCAATGAGTATATTCATGATACTTAAGGTCATGCCTTGCCTAGGATACTAGCTTGAGAACTACTGGTCCAATTTCCTCGATTTTTCATTCTCATTCTAGCTATTCCTTGTGGCCATTGAATACTGTTGACGGTTGTTTTATCGTTATGATGTTGTCAGTCCAGACTGGTATTGACACATGGAATAAATCTTATTTTATACAGAAAATATTTGATATTTACCTAAGCGAACTGCGTGAGCAATTGTATGAATTGATCCCACCGCAAACGAAGCAACGGCTGTGAGCTTATGTAGATATATGGTATCATCCAAAGGGAAAATGTGGCGAAGGCCTGTCTGCTGAAATCTTGTTATGATGCCTTTCAGGTTGTATACCAGGAGGAGGGAATATAGAAAGTTCAGTATCTGCCCTACAAACATAGGGAATATAATTATGTAATAGTCCGTTTGATAAAATAAAGACAGCTTAAGCTGCGACAGGATTCTTCATGCACTGATGCAATGCACGAGGGGGGTAAAGATGGAGGGGGAGAAGAGAAGGTAATTGACCATTTCTTGATACCATTTGACTCCAACTGAACAATCTTGTAATGTTAAGTTAGATGTTATGACAGATATAAGCCACGACCATGACACTTTAAGATATAATTTTGTTCTGCTCTGAAAACAGCCAATCAATATAAGACAAGATGATCGGTATCCATAGCTCACCACATATTTTCGCTATTACCAAGGGTATGTCAACGGACCCACTCATCTTCATCACCATCTGATAAGCTCTCTCGCTAGCTATTGCACAAGTAACAGCACTCAGGAGAATTATCCATATCCATATAGATACGTATGTCTGAGCATGCTTCACAATACTACGAACAGCTTTCCCTGCAGTTTGTCTGTCTGGCTTCCTTTTAAGATGAGAGTTTCCTAGCAGGCTAAATTAAAGGGAAACAATTTGTTGATTTGTTGGTCTCAATTTCATTTACGCTTGCAGCAAGACTTTAAAGACAGAAATGGTTTTAACTATACACATCCACAAATCTATGCTTACTTGAGATCCAGATTATCATATAGTGATGGGTTTTTTCTCAGCACGTTATCCAGTTCTTCAAAAGTCATCTTGCCTACTTCTGCATCTTGAAATAGAAGATTAGTGATCTTATCCCTTAACTATTTTAGACATCAACCTCTCATGATCCCATATAAATTCATCACTGCTCGTCCTATTGGTCACCGGCAACCCCTTTGAATATCAATGGTACCTATTCGGATTGATTTAGTGTCTATGCAGCTTTGAAACAACCATTTTCCAACCTTAATAATTTGTGTTGACTCTTCTTGACTCCGAGCTCAGTGAGCCAAGTGGACGAGTGGTTCAATTTACTCACATTTAATAAGGTAATTGTGAAGCCCTATTGACTCAATAAAATAAACTATCATAGATTAGTTAATTTTTATCATAGATAGTTTATCATAGATAGTCAGGAAGATAGGAGGTAAACACATACACGAGTGTAACCTGTAACGATTTTATGCAATGAGGTATTGATAGCTAAGCAGGAGGCAAGCAAGTTTTCCTTCCCTACCGCACGACCAACCGAAAAGAAGGGGAAGCATGCCAAATGGCAGCCGGCCTAGGCCGCCGCCCACAGCCCTCCCGCAAGACCTGCCATGGCGACAGGCAGAGAAGCGACCTTCCATCCCAATAGGTATCTGTTGTGTAGTTCTAAACCACTACACAACAAGGACCTTCCACCTCTATTGTTGTTGGTTTTTCAGGGCTAAAACCAATTTTAATATAGTAAATTTGAATAGCAAATTGACTGGCATAATTTTCATTTTTTAAAAATACACTTTGACATGAGAATTTGGATTAAATTTGAGTATGACCCTTAAGCTAGCTGTTTGTATAATTAATAGACGTTTTAAATCTGTTTTTTTTCATGACCCTAAAACTCTAGACCGTGTAATAAATGAGGATAAAGTGTAAGCAAGTATCCTTTATTTTACCATTCACAGAGCACACCAGGAGTGGAGTGGTTGTGAATAAAGAATCTTCAATTGTGCATACAAATCGCCATGATTTGATGAAGCAAAGAGAAAATGAGCAATGAGAGAATTTACCCTTTGACCGAAATTCTTGCAAGTCAAAATAATATGCTGTCTATTCAAATGATTTAGCTTTAGACTTCTGTATTCTGTTACCTTTGACTCTTGTAAATAATGAGTCAGCGAGTTTTGAAGCATTACAAGTATCAACATCTAGTCTACTCCCTGTTAGGGACGTTTCGAGTGCATTCCTCAACTCAGATCTGTCCAATCCGCCGTCACCTGACACAAAAAAAGGGAGCAGGCATGACAATTGCTTGGAGTTTGTCAGTGAAAGCAGATGTTTACCATAATAAAAAAATCGAAATTCAATATCAAATATCCCAGGATGGCCCTTCAGTCTGCAGGATAGCTAATAATCTTCTCATTCCGCTGCATCGAACCCTTAATGAAATGAATGCAATAGGACTCTTGACATCAAATGAGCCAGCGCAAACAAAATTCAAACCATAATCGTGCCAACACTGTTCCAATGACTCAACAACTTCTGAAATGGACGCATGGAAACATCGTGAATGTCACTAACCATTGTCATCATAAATTGCAAAGAGAAACTTTAGTTTTTCACGAGTGTCCCCTGTAGCTAGGAGAGAAGTCACTGTGAATAGCTCGCCTCGATCAATTTCACCATTTCCATCTTTGTCAGTCAACTCAAAAATTCTTTTAGTCATGAAACTCTACAATACAGAGTTCATGATTAAACATTATTTGATAATGAAAATACTGTCAGATTTTAGTTTGCAACAATATCTAAAATATACAAAGGTACTGGTGATAATAATATATGTAGATGTAAACGACAAAACAAAAATGAGTTGGCAAATGACCATAGTTAGCTATAGGTAGATGCATGTTAGAAAATTGAGTTATTCATCAGGCTCACCTCCAAACAGACTATCTTCCTGAATTCCTCCAGATTTACCGATTGTTTTCCACCAACTACAGCTTTGCAGCGTTTCTGAACAGCTGTCCACCATTTTGTCTCTTCTTCACACATTTTTATGAGAGTTAGAAGGCTTTTCAGCATCTCTTTCTTTCCGTAACCGTTTTTCACCATAAACATGTAAACACATTCAAGCAACTACAATAAAATGATTTATTTCACATTACGCTATAACCATCTCATTCATTATAAATAGTCTATATATAGTCTAAATTATTTGATAATCATAAACAAAAATGCGAAAAAGTATTTCTCACAATAAACATGACAACACATTCCAGCAGCTTTTGATAAACAACAAAATCATAAACTTTATCAGCCATTGGAATTTCATATTGCGGTCTGTGTATGCAGGGCTATAGTTTAGAAGAATGGTAGGGGAGGCAAATGTCCGAGGCGAGTCCAAAGCATCACCAGTAACCTCTTCCCGAGCAAATTGAGCCACATAATGAGCAAATGGAAATCCAAGATGAGCTGATCATGACATGGTTCATTCAATTAGGCTGTTTTAGGCCACTGTATTTAGCATTCCTGCCTCACCTAGAAATACGGCCCTAGTATGACAGACTCATTTACACCAGACTGTTCTGGGTATTCTTCAAACAAGACAAGTATGACAGGAACGGTTAAGAAAGACCTTGTTAGCAAAGAAGCTTATGAATTCATGTGTGTTGAGATGCGCTGGTGTTCGTTCCTCCGTGAACCTGCGAATTTCATCCACCATTGACTTGTAACTATCCTGCCTTCTCTGAAGAATGGCTTGTGAGAGCTCCTGGGTGATCATTTTTCTGTAGTTAAATAAATCCAAATTAAATTAAAAAAGGAGATACTGAGACTGAGGTATATTGAAGGCTGCAGGTGACAGTTTAAAACTGCATAGTGATTAATAAAATTTGGATTTAGCTTTACATAACCTATTATAACCCACTTTCAGTTTTCATGATCGTTCTACATACACAATAAGAGTTTATAGGGAGATAGTCCTTAACTCTGATGATAAAGATTGAGATTGTTGTATAAAATTCTAAATTTAAAAGTTAGCTCCTAGCTTAGCAACTCATACCTACAAGTTAAATTCCACGAAGTAAACCTTGCAAAGACGGTTGAAAACCTTTCTGTTTACCATTCAGTACATAGAATGTAGCAGCACCTAGCCAATGTGTTGGCTCTGAACCGATTGACTGTTGGATGGGAAAAGGAGCTAATGCCAGGATACTGACATAACCTTATTCCAATATGGTGAAGGTGAAACTGAATTAATTTCCCTTCCACAATGACATCAAGAGGTACTCTCCGAAAATTACTATCTGACCTGGCATTGGGTCTCCCCCACCCACCAGCCAAGCAGCACCTAGCTATCACGTTGGGACAGGTATTGCCGAATTCGCTTTGAGTGTAGTAAAAAAGGTACCAATTAATAAATGAGTACAATAAGCATGCTTGTTTTGCTGTCTTTACCTGGCTAGCCGATGAGAATTAGAGCTGGATGAGACAGGCCATGTGACTCCGAGATTATGAGTATACTTATCCATATACCGTACAAGCTCTACGTCATCAATCTCAGTTGTTGACCCATGAAAAATCAGCTTCTCAAATAGATCGACTAGGTCACTAGGTGGACGCTGCAATATAAGAGTTGATGGTCAGTTTTGTTAAAATGTTTTATGGAAAGATAACTACCTAGTGCATGGTTGCAGCAGGTCAGCTTTCAACACTTGTTTATTCCCTGAGCCATCATATTAGCAATAATGATAAGGATAAGAAAAAAACAAAGAATTTTAGCCATAACAGTTATATTATTTTTTTTCATAGCCATAGTCCAGCCTGATCAGTATCCAGTATGTATTTTGTTTTCATGGTACATCCTCTCGCAAAAAAAACTGAGCAAGTTGCTCTATTTTATTGAGTTAGACATATATGTACGCACCACTTACAGCTCTCAGAGCTTACAGATTGTAATAGTGGTAGCCATTGACAAATGAAATAACTTTTTAAGAAAAATTTTTAATTGTGATTTTTCAGTTTATTATACTGCATCCATTAGTTTGTTCAATAGAACAGAATTTATTGATTGATTGTTTCTTTTTAATCTGAATACTGCAGCCACTTCCTAATGCCCTGAGCAAATCAAGCTAGGGATCTATGTACCTCGGACTTGTCTTTACTCTTTAAAAATTTGCTAAACTGTAACTTGGAGGAAGCAGACCACTCTGAATATGACCGTGCTGACCAGGGGGGTCTTTCAATTAGAAACAGCCAAAATCGCAATCTGATCGTTCACTCACAGAGTGAGTGATACCTGCTAGGGCTCTCGCTTTCAGATCGCTCAGTCACTTGATGGAACTATATACATTCTGAGTGAGCGATTTGTGAGCGATTTTGTCTAATTGAAAGACCAAGTGAGTGATAATTTTGAGCGATGTGATAGTGATAACTTGCTTTAGTAATGCATCGCTCTTTCTAATTGAAAGACCCCCCAGGGTACCAATGAATAACAAAATAACAAAACCTTTTGATTGTAATTTGGCTTCTTTTCATGAGTTTGGCTCAACATTGGAATAATGAATGGTCATAAAAAGTGATTGATATTTCTAACTGTAGCTCAAATACGCAGTGTAATTTACAGCGTAAAAAATATCAACTCGAAAAAAATTGGTAATTTTTTACCCCTTATTTATCAACACTTTAACAAGCCAATGATGTAATTATAGTGCTACGCAGATGGACGGTGTTCATGGAAATTCATGAAGTTTGTAGAATAGCTCAAGATTAATTTCCTAAGCTATCTTTATCGCTACCATGAAAGCTATTATCACAACAGCCAATACTTTCATCAGACTGAAATAATGTAATGTTGTGACAAGTCATGTGACCTGCAGGGAGCCATCATAACAAGCAGATTAACAAAGTCGCGAGGCGCTTTTTTTATCTGGCTATATCTCAGGAAGTTATGCACAGTGGTGGAAATGGGCCTATACGGGCCTATACGGTGTATAGGAAATAGGAAGTTCACATCAATGCCTATACACCTTCAAAAGGTGTATAGGCACTTATAACCTATCACTGCTGTGCACTTTGTATGCTTGGATAAGTTTTTTTATGTTGTATTGTAGGGTTTGTTTACATTTACTTTACTGTTTGCTTCAGTCAAAACATGCTCTTAGATTTAGGCTTAAAAAGTCAAAAATATACACCAGAAACACTGTAATTAGGGCACAAATATCAAAAAAATTCACAGGGTTGAACCCACGCAACCCCCTCCCGGACCCACCCCGAAGCGGGCGCAGCGTTGGATTGATCTCAGTGTTTGGTGCATAGGCACTTATTCATTTCCATTTCCACCACTGGTTATGCACATCCTCCTCGCCGGGGGGCCGTCGGGAGAGGGGCAAAAGTCTGGGGGGCTCAGACTATGAACATCCATCCTCAAAACTTTACAATATGTAATTTGAGACATTGATTGATATAATGTAAAAGTAAGAAGGTTATAGACCAATTAGCCCAGAAGTTTTGAGTGAAAAACCATGCAGAGACGCATGATGGTTCTACGATAATAAGCGTCAACAAGTCATCCGCATTTATATAGTTTTATGGATCAGTGGCAAAATACAAGTGTGGCTATTTGTGGAGATATGACATCAAGATAAAGCTTTGTGTCAAGATCTAAATAAAGCTATAAATCTGGCAGCTTTTACGTTTAAATTGATTGGCGTCCCAGTACCAATCTTCAAAAACTCAAAAGTTGACAAGAGTCAGCTATTCTAGATTATTGACCAATCAAAGATGAGGAATGTGGACACAGCAACCATACATGAATAGCTCAGGGTCAGAAATATACTCCTCATCCGTATAATATATATCTGTGGTCAAGCTTCAACTGAAACATAGCAATATGGAGACAGAAAGATATATGATCAATAAATCGAACTTACATTGAGGAATATATTCTGTAATTGAGAGAGAGACAGCGCTTCAATATGTGGTTCTACAAGATTGTACAGTGTCTTTGCAGCTTCCAGTTTCAGGTTAGGAAGATAGGCCGTCCTTTTATCGGTAAAGGTCTCTTTGTCCCCAGCCATCTCTTCGTAAGATTTCGAACAAACTGATTAATGGAAATGTTGTCTCATATTTGAACCTTTCAAATTCAAATTGTTTTTTTATGGTTATTTTTGTGGGTTATTTGTTGCTTAGCAATTGTTTTATAATATCGACATATCAAAGGAGTGCTTTATATAGGCTATATAGGCTACTCCCCTCCCTTCATCATCACCTCACAACACAAATGGTGCATTTGTGTTCGTACACGTCTCAATTATTTCTGTACGGTTCCCTGGGTTAAAATCACAAGGAGCTGTCCCAGCTTGGAGACTGAGAAATAACCATGCCTTTATGGAGCGGCCGCAATATTAATGTGTTGCTAAATTGCTCACAGTTTACAGGCAGGTCAAAGCACACCTGTTTAATTCAGGGCCGTAGTTAAGAAAAATGGCAGGGGAAGCAAAAATCTGATGTAAGTCCAAAACAACACCAGGAGGGGTGTAACCTCCCAAAAGACATTTAGGTTATATAAATAGCGAAAGGAAATTCCAAAGGAGCTGTTTATCGCATTGAATAATCAATTAATTTGTTTTAAGGCCACCTTATTTGGCCTTCTAGGGGAGACAGTGCCTCCCTGCCTCACCTAAAAGTACAGGCTTGTTTATATTTGATATACATCAGATAATGCATAAGATGAAAATTTGGAGACCACAGTTAATGGATTGGAACCCACAACATTCATGTCACTATGCAAGCCTCTACCGATATGAAAACACATCTAGCTACAATTATTCACCACATAGACTTTGCGATGATTCCAAAAATGTCACATGCATAAAATAAAATTGCATTGTTTTAGATGTTCGCCAGCCAGAATATAGCAATAAATGCAATGTGTGCTAGCCATCTTCAAGATTGAACTTAGGCAATTTGACTTCCACATTGCCAGCAATGTCTATGATCTTAGCTGTGTAATGGTAATAAATCTGCCGATTTCTTTTATGTGTCGATCTTTGGCCTATTTAATGTTTTATGACCAAGATTCCACCTCAGTTGTTGAGCTTCATATACAACTGTGGTTGTGGGTTTGAATCCTTCTAGTGTAGCCTTATCACGCTACAAAACAAAAGGAGAGATAGCGTTGGGAATAGCACAAACTTACCATTAAGCCAACAATGTATTTTTGCTGCTTAAGGACTGATGGTAATATCAGAGTGGCCAATGCGTTTCAGAGTTACCCCCTTCACCCAAATCGATCTGATAATGCTTGAGTTCATGAGTCGTCGATGCGGTTAGAATAAACTTTATATTTTCCATTTCTATCGTTAGTAAATGAGCCCTAACTTCATTGCATACAACACCCCTTCTAACCTCATAAGTAATGCCTGCCATATTATATTTCCATATCTCCACTCTCACCAACAACATTTTGATGCTACGCTGCAGCTAATAGTTTGGAACCACATATTTTATTTGACTTTTGAGGTTCAGACAAATTTAAAAAAAATATATTAAAAAGAGTATCAGCACTGCTGCCCTCCTCTTCAAGAACTAGTGAAAGCTGGGGGAGATTAGTATTTTGAGTTTATCGCTAGAAACTTGTTCATGCCAATCAGAAAGTAATTTGAAAATGACAGCAAGACAACAACATATATCCCTGATTTATTTCTTGCAGTACAGGGAATAAGAGTTTTTATCTGCAAGCTTTATCTGTGACGGCTTTCATAAAAGATAAAAGTGATTTATATCTATCTGGTTTTATTTTTACTTATTTGAAATGAATTGTCAACTTACTGTTTGACTAACTGAAACAGAAAATCTGCAACGCATACAATGACCTGAATCTGTCATCATTAAGAAAATAATTTCTATGCACCAATGGCATTCCCCCTTTCGTTTTTTTGTCATGGCACTGATAAAGATGTTTTTTTTCAGGATGTTCTTTGGTTAGCAATTTATCTGCAGGCATCTTAGGTTTGGTCTTTCAACCAAAACAAGTTTTGTGAACTAAATCTTTCCTTCACTTCGTTCAACACGACCCGGGCTCTTTTGACCTTTCTATAACAAGTTTTGAGTTTGAACTGAGGCGAATTAGCCTTAGGTTCGAGCTATGGAACTGCCTCCGAGATCAGCCTGATCTCCAAGGTTCAGCTCGCACATATCGGCTCGCACTGCAGCTCGCGGTTAGCAGCAAAGACTCTAACGCGGGAGGCCGGGGGTCAAATCCTGGCGATGGCAGATATTTTTGATATTTTTTTTTCTCAGCTCTAAAATGGGAATAGCTGCATATTTCGAGATCGAGCCAAGAGGTGACAAACTCAGCTCGATCTAGGCCGATCTCAAAATTCACATGGAAACATAGTGATTTAGGCAAATTCGCTCTCAATTGGTAGTCTCAGATAATATGTTACATTTCAATAAGTCATTGAACAGTTTGAGAACAGGATCTCAACAAGGAACAATAAACAGATAGATCTTAGCAGCTCCTCGATGCCAAAGTATTTGATTTATCCACAGCTGTATCTATATATCTAAACATAAAAAATAGGGAAGTTCATTGAACCAAGTCATATTTCTCAGGTCAAACCACTGAGCAACTGGCCATCACTTGTAGATCTGTGGGGAGCTTGAGTATGCTGGTTTTTTTATTGCCCGAATAAGCTGGTTGAAGGCAGTGTAAACCCATTTGGTTTATTTCTGCTACTTCATAGCAGACCACAAACAAGCCACCACAGTAATGGAACTTAAAACAGTAACTGTAACTGTCATTCTTATCGAGAATTACTCAGCATAAATAAATGATAAATGGCCTAGATGACACGTTTGATAGAAAAGACCAGCTCAAACATCAATTTGACTGATTACACCCGATGAGATTGAAAATTGGAAGTGAAAGCGGAGACTTGAATCTGCAACGACCTACACCAAGGCACACATAGATCTTGAACCTGTCTTGGTTTGCGGCAGGTGCAACGGTTGCACAGGTGTTGCATCAAACAGCTGAGTTTGAAAGTCAAATCCGTCAATGAAAACAATGCATTGTATCGCATCGTATGGTCCACTTCAAATTTTGATTCAAATATTAGAACCAAGGCTTGGTTTTTGCAAAGAATGCTTTTTGGATTTTGGAATAAACCTTCTATTAGATTTGCACAGTGACATCATAAAGCATTAATTGTATGTGGTTTTGAAATGATCTTTGAAGTGTTGTTATTTGATGTTTCACGTTTGGCATTTTGGTTCCGGTTTTTTTGGGCACTACTTCACAACAAGTGGAACGCAAGGTAATTTCTGCTTTTTGATACTTGGATGAAAGAAGACGAATGATTCAGCAATTTTTGTATTAACAGCTCTCGTATAGAATGACATATGAGAGCTCCCAATACTCATCACAAGAGAGCTAGTTGAACACTGACTACGGGTATATCACAGCGATTTGTAGTAAATATAATTTAACTGAGTTAGTAATTGCTCTTAGTTACAGGTAAGGTATTTATGTCAATTATGAGTTTCTTGTCAAATAGAATCCTACTCTAATATGAGACGAAAAGCTGGATCCACATTACAGATATATTTATTCCCAGAACACAGGTTTCATATTCCCATAGACATGTACCTCATGTGTACCTATAGCCTCAACAAGGATGATCGCTTGGTTATTAAGTGATTGACTTGGTGACATGCCGAATCCTAATTTGGCATCCGTCAGGCAATGAGGCTCAACTGTGACCTGCGGTCTAACACATTGTAACTAACTCCAAAGTTCAGGTACAATAACTCTGAGCTGACTGTTCCTTCAAAGTTAGCATAGGCCTCTTCCAAGCATACTAATGCAAGGGCACAGACTAGAAAATATAACATTAAATTTGTTCCTCGTCAGGTCTTCAAATCCAAAACTAGAGTATTAACAGGAGTCTAGCCTTGCCACTGCTGCTCAGTGAGTGCTTACCAAACTGAAATATTGATGTGTCGTCTGCCATGCATTATTTAAACTCACAGAAGGATAAAGTTGAGTCACCTAGATGATGTGACAGGCCTCATATTTTTCCTGCGATATTGAACTTGATATTTCATGGTTTACAACTAGGAACCAAATTGATACCGAACACATGCAGTAAACTCATAATAAAAGTGAATTGTCTGCTCAGTATTTGAGAGAGCATAACTTCCAAAAATCAAAAGTACGAAAAAAAAGTAAACAACTTGCCAAAAAATAGGAATTTCAGGGGTGTTGGTTGACCTTGACCATGTAGAAGAATAATTCAAATGATATACACTCCAGTAGTTTTAGCGCTCAAACTGCGCCGGGATAGCTGGTAGTAGCATTTTAAACTCAACAACTTTTATCATCGTTTGAGCCCATATAATAACGCATCAGCTTTTACAAATATAGCCCATATATCAATTTAACGACAGAAATTCAAAAGCAAATGCCTTTTGTGTCATTATTTGTGCATAACCTCAATCGCGCGAGCCAACAGGAAATGCAACATACTTTGGCAATGCACAGCAGTTTTCCCCAAATCATACACAACAGAGCTCAATCCATTAGCAGCAAGTGCAGTGACCAGCATTTGTATGAGCTACTCTCAGATTGTCTGGCTCAAACCCAAGCCACAACGTCATCCTGCCTGCCTGGTCTTAATGACCGGGCATTTGTGCTGCTGTGGAAAAAGGTGAAATTGGGTGGGAAGATATTGGCTAGAGTTGACCTGCAACCTGTCATAGATTATAGTGTATGAGGAAGTCAACTATGTGGGACTGGGATATTGCTTATAGAAATTTAGGGTCGTGTTATAAACACACGCGTGGGAAAGTTATAATAATACTTATAATAAATTATGTATAAATAGTACAAATACAATACAAATGTTTTTTTTCTTGGTCCAATTTCATTGTAGTGTCTTGGTTTTCAATCGAGGTATGACATTAGTTTTCAGTACTATTGGCACTTGGCAGCATGCTGGGTTTTCTAAAAAATCAGTCTCATAGTTTGAGAAAATTCTACATAAGGTGTGCTCAACATTATATGTAGAGTACAGACAAACACAATGATATGCTGTCGTGAGATTGAATGAGTTGTCCTCCCCCAGAAGGAAGGGGCACAACTCAGACAATTGCTCAACATCTATAATGACAAACACTTGCTGCGACACGGCAGTTTTCAAACAGTTGTTTCTCTTGATCTCATACTCTTCACCTATTTCATTGTGATGTTATCATCTTAGCACACAGTAACTTTAATTAGCGACTTCATACAGAGTTGCATCTCAGCGGCATCGAGGTGTTATGTCAGGGAGCTAGTGGCCAATAGTGTATATAATCAAGATGATGTCTCAATATAAAACAGTTACCAGAAGTAAATCATGTAAATCTGTCAGTGATGCAGGATGTTATCCGAACATACAGCAAATTCTTCAAAATTAGATGATATGAAGCAAACATATGATGATCAATTTCAAAGCCTGTTACACACAGTTGATAAAGTTAATCAGCGACTGAATTCCCTAGAACAAGAGAAAAACCAAGTGATTGAAAGCTTGGACTTTGTAAGCAAGGACAATGAGGATCTGAAAACCCGTATCTTGAACTTCGAGCAGTAGTCACCAAACTTTGAAAACATCAACATCAACTGATCTCACGAAGAGCGCAAGATAATCAATTCTGTTGACCGTAATGATCATGAGAAAAACCTGAAAGAACTTTACTGATTGCCAATATACCACCCAGTCAGCATGAGGACACAACAAAAACAGTTGGTAACCTTGCTGTAAAACTGGAGGACAGTATCATGCCAGGCAACATTGAATCTGCCTTCCGTCTTAAATCCGACGCAGCAGCATATGCAGGCAAACCTCCTTTGATCATGGTCGATCAAGTTCACCAACACTACCTCTCGTGATAACTTTTACAATTCAAGGAAGAATGTTAAAAAGACAGCTATCACTACTCAATCAATCGGTTTCCGCTGCTCTGACAAAATATTAGTCAATGAAGCATCTACACGACCCCAACGCTCTCTGTTCCACAAAGCTTGACAGACAAAAATTCCCTGAGCTGGAAATACTCCTGGACCTAACATGGCCAAGTGTATCTGAGGAAATCAACAGATGATTATCCTGTCAAGGTTACATCATTGCTAAAGTTAGATGAATCTCGACAGCAGGATGGCTAATATACCTACATATGATGGCTGCTGGCTCTCTGGCTTAGTTGAATACAAGAAACGCTTGACATCAGACTCTGTATCTGCATAGTTAGAAATTGTTCCTGACAAAACTCTGTCAATTTTATGCATAAATATGAGAAGCCTTGTTAATAAGATGCCTGCTTTTGAACTGTTTTTATCACAGCTAAATACTGAACTATCTTGCATTGTCATGTCTGAAATCTGGTTTTCTTGTCTTGAATACTTTCCAAAATATTTTTAAAGGTACATTGTAGTTCTCAATCACACAGTGGTGGCGGAGGCGTGTGCATGTGTGTGTCAGGGAAGTTGGTATGGTGGACATCCAGTCGACTGGAGCAGAGGCTATGAAGGTCCGGATCAGGTGCTATGGTAGATTCGTCACTACTGTCCTGGCAGTGTATCAGTCGATCTGTCGACCTTTCTGGATGTCTTTAGGGAAGTGTTGCCTACCCTCCAATCAAACTCTGGAGTTGTTGGTGATCTCATCTTTGACTAAAATATGGAATATATCCCAGGCAATTTTACACTTCATTACTTGAGAATTTTGAGCTGCAATGGTTTCTTTAATATTACACAATCACCTACAAGACGAGGCAATTCAAAATTTAGTCTGTTAGATCATTTTTTGTGAGTAACTCTGGGTGCAAAGTTTTCTTGTGTACCATATTAACTGATATGCTAGCTGACCGTTTGCCCATTGTTCGATGCATTCATGTGCCAACATTGCATGACAAACATAGCTCATCAATGACGGCCACTAAACTAGGCCATTGTTAGCCAACAAAATTAATGAGCCTGAAAACTGGAACAAAATTTATGACAGTGACAGCCCTGAACAAGCTTTCGCTCTCTTCGAAAAAAACGCAGTTCTGACCCAAATAAAAATGGGAGATTGTCAACACAGTGTTAAGAAGAAAAATTTGTCATGATGATACACCTGACTGTTTGAAATTTGACGACAAAAAATAACAGAAAACATGAAATTGCTGAGAAACGAGTTTTTTACCTAAGTTTTGGAGGCAATCCTGCTGCCGAACTTCCTATTCTACTTTCTACCTTTGCTTGCCTCTGCGGATGTGTTTTGTGGGTTATCTAGTTTGAGGTGGCAGGCAGTTTTGTTTTTGTGTATTGCTGTGCTTTCATCTGAGGTAGCAGACTTTCCATCACTGATTTTTAGAGCTTTTGTGTAACTAGATAGAGCTTTTTCAAACTATCCGGCCTTGAAAAGTTCATTACCCTCGGCCTTAAACTCCGAGGCATTCAGCATAACATCCTCAATCTGAAATAGTGGGCTTTTTTTTTCAATCATCAAGAACAACTGCTCACCAATGTCTCGCTGAATTTCAAATAGCTCTGCATGAGGAGTGAAAATTGGCTTGAATCGAGTAGTCCAGAATACACCAACAGTAATCTTTCAGTTTACGACTTTAGGGAAAGAATTTGACAGTGTTTATATGTGTCGATGGGTTGTCTAAGTACTTTGTCATAGTTTCTGCACATCTGTCTGCCAAAAAAATGGGAGGAGATATAATCTTAGTATTTGCCCATGGAATCCCAATATTTTGCCTTAGAATACCAAAAAATTCCCATTAAATCCGTTTTCAGCTCAGTTTGAAAGGAATTGGAGAAAGATTGTTAATGTTACTGCAGGGCGAAATGTTATGAGACAGGTTACAATTATGACTCAAAGTCAATTTAAGTCAGCAAATGTATATGCAGAGAGATGTGAGTGCATATTGGAAAGATTTTCAAAGGCTGTTGCCACCAAATTTAATCCAATCGAAGGAAAAATAGTGTATTTGCTATGACCTCTTAAACAACCTTTGCTACAAGAGTTTGTCAAAAGCCCTCGCAGTCCCTCAAGACTGCATGCAGGCTCTGCACGATATCATATTTGCACAGCTGCTGTGATTGGTGTTTTTTAGCCTGTCTTGACTTCACCTGATACCGAGAACTTGACATTGTGTCTTTAATACAAAATAATCAATTGTGTTTGGTACACATTTTTTGAGTGGGGTAGACCATCCAATAGGGGAGGCAACTGGAAACTGGTCTCACAGACATGAATTTGATATATATATAGCTGAGGTTCTAGTATTGATAATTTGGTAGGTTGTAACTCTGCTCCAGCAGCTGTTTCTTGTGATTGAGATTCAAAGGCCAACAACGTATTCTAGTTGAGATAATACACCTAGGTATCTATTTTTCCCAGCCATGCCCTTAGTGGTTGAGGGTGGGATATCAACTCGCGGTGTTAGAAATGGAAAATATGAGGTAGGGGGATAAGAACCAGGCAGGGGGTCCAGGGGGCCGCCTAGGCCCCATGCTGGGTCCGGGGCGGAGACCCGGCCGCCGGAGCCTTGTGGTGATTACAATTCAGCCATATTTTGGACAACTCATATTGATGTACCTACAAGCTGGCTAACACTATCTACGCATATACATCTCAATGAGACCTTCTATGAGACTATCATTGTTTAGTCGTCCAGTTTGACAGGTTTAGCAGCTTATCTCACAATAAGTCAGAGTGGCTAAATTTCTGAGACCGCGAGAACTATCAGAGCCCTGCGCTTATTATTCAAAAGACATCACCAAGAAGTGAATCGATTTTTATAATATGAATAGAGGGAGAATGTGATAAGAATACTTTCAAATGAAAACAATAAGTGTTATGACATGTGCTATCCAGGTCTACAACACAGAATGAAATCTTTCCTAAATTTTCCTTCTTGGTGATATTATAAATTTCTTAGGGGGGACAAAGTTACGGTATGGTACTCCCATTTGACTCATTCTGATTTCGCTCTTCTGTTCAGACATTAGCCAGTGTCATTGAAATGCATTATATCCACTGATTCTAAGTTGAGCTACAAAATCTTCTCTGGGCGTTGTTCAACACGGTTGTCGGAGGCAAACAATATATATAGTATATAGGTATAAATAGAGTATATATACAGTATATATATACAGTTAATATATTATAATATCAAGGCACAAATGGTGGTTTCAAATCAGACATATTATAATATCAAGGCAAAAATGGTGGCTTCAAATCAGACATTACACAACAGGCAATACGAAGGCAAAACAATGGGATTATATAGCAATAATTAGAGTCACCTCATCCATTTTTTTAGTTTAAAAATTTAATTTCTCTTCGACTGGCAAACTTACAGGTGTAGAACGGAGACATAACATTGACACAACCTATCTAAACATCTAAATGCTGCCAAATTGTGGCCCACTTCCTTTATAATGAATCGAACGATAGCTTTTCATGGATTCAGGACTAAGACCCTGAATAAGTTTCTAACTGGCAGACTGAGAGGTGTGGAAACCAGATATTGGAAATCAGCATAAAATTCTGATCTATAAAAACGTAATTCCATATTGCCCCAATTCCGTTAAAATAAACACATTTTTGTCAGCACTTATAGCTAGGTGTCTTCTAGATATAGACTATCTGTTTTCAGGTTCGCAATGACGCCCCCGTATCCCATCTAAAATATTAGCTCTCTGTGACGATGTCTTTATATCTTGGTATTTTGCCAGAAATCGGCGAAAAAATCCTAGCTATGGTCCAGAGGAAATTAGCCCATATTTTTTGGCAGAAATATTTACTAGCTTAGAATCGCTTGAAACTCTGTTTTTACATTCGCCGAGACGCCCCCTGTTGTGAGACGGTATGAGCTGTCCCCTCCCGAAAAGAAGGAACATAACTCCAAAAGCCTTATTACATTAATTGGACGGCTATTATGGTCTCACTCTTACTCTTACTGTGACACAGCAGGTTTCAAGCAGTTGTCTCCCTTAGTCTCATACTATCTACCAATTTTTGCCATGAGACTTCAGCCGAGAACACTAACGCAATTATCGTCAGCTCTGCATAACAGCTGACATTTTTGTTATATTACTAAAGACGCTCGATGAGTGCAATTATGGAGATATCAATGCATATGACCGTAGTCATCTATGCCGGCGCAATCCTATCTGGGCCGCATCCCTGCTGCCACTAAACCAAATTATGTCCTGATATAGATATAAACAGTAGCTTTTCGGCCTATTGGCTAAGATCAAAGTGTCACTGCCAATAGCTCATTAGTGCCTGTTTCAGTTTCTGGCAGCTTGCCGCACACTTACGATTAAGAGGTCCACCATGGCCACACCTCTAGGATGCATTCTAGTGTTCTAGAATAGATCGTAATGAGCTCAATTTATTTTATAATCGGTTTGATGAACCGCATATTCCACCTATTTTGATTGATGTACCTGAATTTTTCTCTGTAGATGACATTTTTTGTAGTCTACGAGCAGTCAATGTGAGGAAGGGATGTGGTCCTGACTCAATCTCACCGCGTCTCCTCAAAACAGCGGCTCACACACTACCAGAACCAGTACGCACTCTCTTCAACAACAGTATATCTCAAGGTATATTCCCACACCAATGGAAACTCTCCAATGTTAAGCCGATTCCGAAGATCAAATCAGCATGTGCGGTCAAGGACTTTCGACCTATAGCCTTAACCTCAGTATTATCTAAATGCCTTGAGAGACTGCAAGTGAAACACTATCTGCCACTTGTAACCGACCCACATCAGTTTGCCTACCGTCCTGGGAGGTCGACTGATGATGCTCTTCTACTAACTCTAGACCTTATAAGCGAACACTTAGATTGTAACTCTAAGAACTCTGTCAACTCTGTGTTCACTGACTTCACCAGTGCTTTTAACACAATATATCCATCAGTGCTAATCAACAAGTTATGTAACTCTGACATGCACCCAAATGTCATCAACTGGACTCACAGCTACCTAACGAACCGTAGACAGATGGTGACGACTGCTAGTGAAACATCATCTATCATCAGCACGTCCACCGGTAGTCCACAGGGGTGTGTACTCAGCCCAATACTATTTTCGATCTACACTGACGAATTCAGATCGCAATCAGATAGCATGTACATAATGAAATATGCTGACGACACGCTCATCTTGGAAATTGTACACCAGAACCAAGACTCGCAGCTCCAGCCAAATCTAGACTCAATCAGCGACTGGTGTCACAACCACAAGCTGCTCATCAATGCAACCAAAACTATTTCACTGACATTCACTAATGCAAGAGACAATCCACCATCTCCTGTTCTCTCCATCAACAACACCAGCATTGATAATATTAATGATTACAAGTATCTAGGCACAACTCTCACGTCAAAGCTAAAGTTTGACCTAAATACCGAGCTTATAACATTTAAAACTCGCAAGAAACTGTTTATCATGAGTAAATTACGTTACATGGGAACATCAGATCAGCTCATGCTAAACTGCTATCAAACATTTATTGAGAGTTCCCTTCTTTTCCACTCCACTGCCATATATCACCATATGTCAGAGAAAAACAAATCTGACCTATATAAAGGGACATGTACCGCTGAGAAGCTAGCCAACACTACTCTACCACAATCACAACATGTTGTTGAACAGCGACTCAAGACCAAGGCTCTGAGAATAACCGCCAGTGATACCAACCCAGTATTGACGTTTGACATGCTACCATCTGGTCGGTTTCGTGCTGTAAAAGCACGTATAAATCTGAGTAGTAACTGTTTCCGTGCCATTGCAATTAATACATTGTACAAATAAATCTTAGTCTATGCTTTTTCCACTTTTATTTTTTTCTATTTATACCTGCATTTTATGAGCTCATTTTACAGTTTTATCAGCAGTCCAGCAATTTTATTTATCAGTAGTGATATAATAAAGGTACATACATACATCACACTCTCTGTACGAGGACTTCGGGCAACTTGCGCCCCTCTTTATGGGCAGCCCACCCTCTGTTTTGTCATAAACAGGGTATGCTAACAGCTTCTCGGCCTATTGGCTAAGATCAAAGTGTCATTGCCAATGGCTGATTAGTGCCTGTTTCTTTTTCTGGCAGCTTGCTGCACATTTACGATTAGGAGGTCTACCATGGCCTCACCTCTAGGATGAACTTAGTTTTCTAGGATGTATCACACTCTCAGTAAGAGGACTTCGGGCAATTTGCGTCCCTCTTTAGGGGCAGCCCACCCTCTGTTTTGTCATAAACAGGGTATGCTAACAGCTCAGTCCTCTTAGATGGTATCAATGTATCACATAGTCAATGAAAACAGCTTGCAACAGTACATGGAAATTGAAGGATGGTATAAAGATTTATACAGTATGCGCATTATTGCGCTCTATTAGACCCCCTGCGGGCTGGCAGATACTGCGGTATCTTTTAGTTGATTAGCAGCTGCCATCAGTACATTGAAATTTACCAGCCGATCCTCATCGAGCATTCGCTATACTCCACCTTCAGGAGGAGAGGATACTAGGTTATCATACATAGCAGATTTGCTCACTGCAGTTCTCCATCAGGAAATTGCTATACCACCTTAGGGTCGGACGGTACTACGGTACCATATTAGCAGGATTACAAATAGCACTGAACAGCATCAAGCGATCTATATGTTCATACTTTTGCATCCTAAATAGCAGGTTTGTTTGTAGCAGATCAGCACCCAGCGCTCTCGAACTCTGCACCACCTCAGGAGTTGATGATATTCCGGTATCATATATATAGAAGATTGACCCACACTACGCTAGCCAGAGTTGTCACTCTTGGACAAGCAGGTGAGATTGCTATCTCTTCCTTTGATCCGAGGTATATATTGGAATCACTATGTCTAGTTGAATCATATTTATATATTAAGTGTTTGCTTCTCTTTTTCAGTTAAAGAGGACCAAGAAGACCAGAGAACCTGCCACAAAGAATCAGACAACGCAGATTACCGTGGCGATCATATATATTATATTATTTTGTTATCTCAATGTTGATCCACAATAAAAGGTTGTTATTGCGAAATAACTGTCTAATTTCTGTTTGCTCTGCTTCATTTGAAAGTACGATTACATAAAAAGATATTAGCCTAGAATAAGTAGCATGTAACAGCATTAATTTAAGCCTCGCGGGCCACCCCGAGCTGAATCACAGCCCCAAATCTGATTAGCACCATTTGAACTTACAGCACCCCCATAACCCATCTAAAATATTAGCTCCCTGTGACGATGTTTTTAATATCTTGGTATTTTGCCAGAAATCGGCAAAGATTCCAAAGTCCTGGGGAAATAAGCAAAATTAGCCAATATTTTTGGGAAGAAATCTTTACTAGCTTAGAATCGCTTGAAACTCTATTTTTACGTTCGCAATAATGCCCCCTGTTGAACCCACAAACGTTGCAAATGTCAAAACGTGGCAATCTAATGTTCCACTGACAATGCAATCCCAAAAACGTTGTGAACCCACAAACGTCGCAATTTTTTAAACGTCGCGATCTCTCGAATCCACTATCGTCGCAAATGTAGCAACTCAATAAAAATGCCGAGTTGTCTTCTCATTTGATGCAAGTTTTGGGGAGTTTTGAATTTTTGGGGAGATTAGGATTCTCCCAAAAACCAAAACTGCTGCACTAGTCTATTTCGGGTGAAATTAAAAATAAAATTAAAATAAGTGCTTTATTGGTAATTTGTAGTTGTCATATCATCCAAAGCGGTTTAATGAATACATATTATCATGCAATATTTCATTTATGCATAGATCTGTGTTAACAACTGTGCCAATACATCTGGAAGGTAATTTTCAATAACGTTGTTGGTACTGAGGGCATTTACCTTGATAATGCTTACAAAATGTCAGCCATGCTCAGAAGGCTTGTTGAGACTCGAAGGGAGCAGCAGAAATTTAAGATGGTTATGAAATAGATTTTTGGCCGATATGATAAAAAGGTTATGTTGATGTTGAAGTAGATCATTATAGATATACTGGCTTAGAATAGAGCATAGTCAAATGAGTGCTAGAAACAAAAAATAAATAATATTGTTTCAATGGGCATATACATACCAGTTTATTAAAGAGCAGAACTGTCTTATTTGGGCCTAGTATTCACCAACAACAATGTCTCAATGGACTAAAAGTGTGAGGCTCTCATCCAATAAGAAAATCAGCCTCATATATAAATTCTACAAGTCAGCATGGGTCAGCACAAAACTTTCTGCCATCTGTTATGGCATGATAAACTTCAGTGTTAGGCCTATCTGCCTATATTTCTCAACTGACTAGCCATAGTCACTTTATTATGCGTTGAAACTACCAGAAGTAAAGCAAAATCTGAAATTAGCCAATATCTATCTACATTATCATGTATTGAGCAATTACTGATAGTAATGTTCGTAAGTAATGCTCCAAGATAAATAGCAGTTGGTTCCAATGTACCAATGACGTAATCTAACCACATCATTTTTTCCTAATTCGTAGTCAGCATGATATTATTTTATTATAAGAGGAACTATTTTCACAACAGGAGTTTGCAATAACTATTTTACACGTAGCACATAGTATTCATTGCAAATATGTGTCAGGTATACCGGTAAACATAGTTCTTAATCTCAATGGTTGCATCAAAGTGATTTTGTGTATAATATAATTCTACGATTTTGAGATCCCATTCGTGGAATAATAAAAATAGCCAAATCCTATAATGTTATTGCAGGATGACTCTGAAAAGTGCTGAAATATGACTAGATAGAGTCGTTCAAACTACCACCCCAATCAAAGGCCTTTTTTCATTGTACAAAATGCAGTTCACTGTTACAATGTAACGTCTAGTTGAAGTACGCCTGTCCCTTAGGAGAAACTGTCAGTGCCCTCTCCCCTAAATAGGCCTAGGTTTTTTAAACAAACGGTTATACCGACAATATTTCGCTATATATATATCCTTTGGCAAAACTTTTCATAAAACAAAAAGAATGATTATTCATCTTTTCTATTACTGTTTTTATCGTGTCTGAGAGTAAGGGCAAGACGTAAGAGATGGAAAGGTAGCTTATTACAGAGTTTCATGATATGGGCTGAGTATTACTCTTCATCTCTTGAAATTCATATAATAGCTTTGTTAACAATAACATGATACATCATGCTAATTTTGACTGGGAACACAAATTAATTTTATGCCAATAACAAATTTTTTTCTAGTAATGAGAGATTTTCTTCTCTTTAGTCAGGAGTGGTTAACTCCCAAATATGATATAATTACTAAATAACATAGACCAATCGGTACTCAGTGTTGAATAATCCACAGTCAGTGAACAAGTCTGATATAAGACTAATTGAAGCGCTTTTGCTCTCAACAAAATTTATGTGAATTAATCAATCTTAAGGTTCCAAGGTTGTCTGAGATTATACCTATTTTCTTGTAATTCATTATTAATTTATTTATTATTGATGGTCTATTAGTGTACCATAAACAGCGACGGCTAAAGTTATGCAGCTGTTACAGTTTCCTTGTTCCATCATGGAATGCGAATTGGAATACGCTTCCACAAAAAGGAGAATCGGTTTACTCCACCCGGAAGAGTTACACGACAATTAGCGTAATAATCTTTTTTTTTTATAATGTGAATTCTAATAGCGAAGATTTATCGTGAACATTTTTAGTTGCTGTCATATTGCACATGAACTCAATGAACAATCTTTGGTTGCACATCAAATCCTAAATCTCATGGAAAGAAAAACAAAGGAAAAAATTGTTTTTCCATTGGAAACGACCTGTACAAGCACCTGCCCGCAGCTACCTTGACGGCAGCTTGACTACATGTGGCTCGATCAATATAGTGTAAGCCAGGTTGTAGTTATATAAATTGCTTGATTAATGTTAAATATTGTAGCCTGAGCTCCAGGGCGAGCCCTCATAGGTCTTGTCATCATGTCCAGTCTGGCAGGTAGCCAAAGTCTATAGCCTTATTGCCCGCAGTTGCATTGATCTGTGGTTATAAATAGTACCATCTCATTGTGATGAACCAAAGGGCCTTCGATTACATCTGTCATTATTGGATTATTAACAAGAGTTCTTATTAGAGCTTGTGGATACTAAGGTATCCCATAGTTGCAATCTCAAGCCTTTACGGTTTTTGGTGAAACTGTAAATGCTGCTGCTGCACCCCTCAAGTGCCTACCGTTAACTGGTCACAATGTGTTCGTTGGTTATAATGAATGTTACAAAAGTGGTTTTTATAATGGCTGTTACAAAAAGCAAAGAGATTAAATATGAATAGTGAAATCTGAAAGCAGCTAATTAAATGAGAAGATAGCGCTGACATTACAATTACAATAAATTGTTAATCTAGTTATAAATAAATGTAGGCCGTCATAAGGATTTTCGTTCCATCTGTTTTGAGAATATCTGGCCTGAACGGGACCAACTTTGGTGCAATGATATTGATGAATTTCGGAAATTAACTTCACATTCAGTCCTTGCGATGTCACAAATGTTAGGTTTGGCATATTTTTGGTTTCATTTTTTTACCACTTGTACTCACCCAATGTATGTGGACAATGTAATACCAACCATCCACGCCAGACAGCCAGGCACTATATACAATGTGTCCTAGATGGGTTTTAAACCACCTACAACACATGTTCTTAATCCTAATCAACTCTAGTAATGGTGACTCCAAGGGTAGCATTGTTGCCAAGGGATATTTTTCCAAATAAATCCACAACCGCATCACATGGAGACAAAACTAATATCATGTTTCGGTAGCAGAACGACTAGATTAAAACCCTTGCAAAAACTCGCTGACGTTCACAACACATAATAATAAAATAAAAACATTAATGAATTATGAATATACAATATAAATTATGTACAAAACTCACTGCATCATTATCGTGCCACCAGCCGAGATTTTTTGCTTTCTCTGTCTGCTCATGTTGCAAGCCTGGTACCAACTCCCAGGGTTTAAAACATTGTCCAAAAACCTGCTATAACTTGCCGATGATGATGCGTAACGAAACAATTTATAAATTATGATCGGTTGGTACAAATATTCAAAAATAGCATTTCGACTCTGAAGTTCACGTCACTCTGTCGAAAATATAGCTTTTAACCTAACAATATTATAATCTTTAGTGGGTTGATTACATAACGACGACTAAAGTTATCTAATCACAAGTCAGAGTTGCCTTTTCAAGTGTGATAGGAGTCCTATCATAGGACTATCGTTATATCTCAATTGTCAATAAAGGCAAGCTTGATGTTTGATCCCGCTGTGTATGGATTAATTTGGTCGTAGGGTCACAGATCTGTGATAGGATGACTTGTTTGTATGATTGTGAAGAAAAGAAGGTAGAGTTACAATAAGATAGTGTCAAAAATTTATGGATAGCATTCTGAAAAAGAAATAGTTTGATACAACAAGTAAAATTGATAATAAAATTTAAAAAAAAACAAATAAAGTGATTAATTGTATTTATACAGATCCAAGTAAAAACAGCTAAAAAAAACATAACATAACTGATATATTTAATCGTATTATCATTCACGGGGCTTTCCCGTTTGTTTGGTAGGTTGCACAAATCATTTTAGTCTTAAAAAAAAGAAAAAAAAAAAGGACCCTACAGATCTTATGGTAGCATAAACACTTTCAGTTTTTTAGATGTATTTGTGAACCCTGCCAATTTCCATACTTATCAGCAATTAAAAGTTGCCAAATTACTCAATATGCGACATAGCGGGGTCTCTAGGAAACTAAAGAAACTGCAACTGAACTGGGATGAAATTTGTCAGCATTGCAACCGGTTGACAAAACATTGCTTGAGTGAGGCAAAGTATAATAAATATGGTATGGAGAGAGCGTTACACGGAAACAGTGAGCAACGAGCTTGTTGCAGCATACAGCATATTTTTTCCCTGCATAGGCTTGTCCAAGTGAGTATGGAGTGAGTGACAGTTAATATTGTAGATGAATGAATGTAACACAGTGTTTCTAACGAAACCTCTGCTGTTGTGATGCAGTTGGTCAGAGCTCTGAAGGCATCATAATTGTTTTTGCTGTCATTGAAGGAAAATTTTGTTTCAGAATGTAATAAATATATCAGTGGGTAATTTAAGATGTTCGGATTGATTTGCTGATTGCCAGCATAGTTTGAAGCCTGATTCGTGGTTTAAGATATCTCTGCTTAGGACTTTTCAATGTCTTTTCTACATCAATGTGATGGACAATCAATAGTATGGTCTGCTGAAATCTTTTTCGAAGCGATGTAGCTATGAGACAGGCAGCAAATGGTCAAATGGTGTTATATGGTTCATGGCTGGAGGCCTGTCGATGCTTGACACATGTATAATCATACATAGATGTTAATCTCCTGAACCAGTAGTGGGTTAAGATACGTTGTCATAATTAATATGGTATCGTAGCTGGGGGAGACTCTACTCAACACTGCTCATTTATGGTCTAGTTGTCTTTCTATAGTGATAAATCATCTTAATTTTTTGTGTTAACAAGATTGACAGCACAAGCACCACAAATTGGTTTGACTCAACAAATATCTCCCTCCTGCCATTGCAAAACAGATATTTTACAAATATCGGCTTTCTTGGCTGATTACACATACATGCAATAATCCAATGTTTTATAATGCCAATTAAATCTGGTGCTATATAATTTAGGAAAAATCTTGTTGTGCGGCTCACCGGTGCTGAGCCATACTTAAATTCAGCTCTTTGCAGGGAAAGTTTGCCCACCCCTGATGCACATCATATAAATGTTTCATATCATTGATTAAAGAAATTACCAATGGAAAAAGGCCTGTGGCAACAAGCTTAAATTTGGTTGGTCCAATAGCTAGTTCAAGAGGTCAAAAATGACACTGCTATAAATTCAGGCATGATATGAGCTCCCCAGTCATTAGTCCACAGACAGGGCTCAGTTGTAGACTACGTCTGAGCAGATTCTTACCGCACCAGTTAAGTATATGCATTACAGTTTTTCCAGTAGGATCCTTTGTTTGTTTGAAGAAAATTTTTATCCATAAATGGGAGGTTAATCTTTTGGCCTTTGTTGGTAGGAACAGAGAGATGCTGACCAGGCGGAAGAGGAAGTCCGCCATACCATGCGTAAGTGCAACAAATTACGTGCAATTTGTGTAATACCAGTTTTTATTTTATTCGCTCCTTCGCATGCACTATGTGAAATTTTTTCTTGTCTCAAGCAGTTTATGTGACACATAGTCTCAGCTAACTAACAGTGCGATAGGCTTCACTGCTTGAAGACTACAAAGGTTTCGTGAAATGATCAAACAAATTTATAGGAATATGCCATTGGGGATCTAGTGTGGGTGCTGTGGCCGGGGTCAACCTTTTCTACCCAGGGACTGTAATCGAGAAGAAGAAGAGGACAGTGGCTGTTAGGTATTTCGATAACGAAGTAATGAAGCTTAAATACAGACAAGTAGAGGTAAGAGAAAGTTGAGATATGTTTTGTTATGCATGAGGAGAAATACATATTTTTATTAGATCAGATACTGACGAATGCTGCCACCGCAACAAATAATCAGCTAAAATAAAAGATGCTAGGCTCTAATGCTCTCTACTACTAGATTGCAAACGCTTAAGTCTGTAACGATAGTTGTTTACCTATGTTCTCTGATCTTAACGATATATTTTATTTTGGCAGCCATATGTCGAACCAACCAGTGAGTAATACCAGGCTTGTTACATGCTTCTTATACTTGTTTGATTTTTCTGATTTTGCTGACTATTTGGAGTGCTCAGTAATCAACAGGATATTTTCCTAACTGCCGCTTAACTCAGTTTGATTTTTTGTAGAGAGCAATAGCCCGTACGTTATAACAATAACAGATCTCTACAGGGACAGCGGCAATACAAAAGGTACCCAAATTAACATTTCCTACGTGAGTTTAAAATTACAATACTGTTGTTAGTCGACTGTGTAGATATAACTCACCCCAATTGTTTGTGTTTGTCGTGTTTGCTATAGATGAGTTCTATTATTGTAAGACCTTATATTCTATATTCTGTTATTGGCTCGGCTTCAGTAAAAAATCCGTCAAGCTTTGGGGAGTTTTCATGAAAATTAAAAGTTGAACCTAGTTAGCTATTTGAGTAAAATAACTTATTCAACAAAACTCCCATACATGAAAGTGAAACTCCCCATTTTTTTATAAATTGAGTTTAATCAATAGCGGGTTGGTAATTGTGAGATAAATACGCTGAGTTTTGGGGTGCCTCCAAAACAGGTTTAAAGTAACTGCGCCATTGATTTTTGTATCATGTAACGTTCCATCTCCTTCTTGAGCTCTCACAGCTTAATGGTATGAATATTTGCATACTCGATGATCCATAAGTGTTTTTAATCCCACTAACTGTGGTGTATGTCGGTGGCTTCAGAAAAAACTCATCCCCTGCAAATTTTGGGGAGTTTCCATGAAAATTAAAAGGTGAACCTATCTCCACATTCTTATTTTCGTAGCTTATGTCAGCTCTGAAACATGGAATGAAAAGATTTAAAGGACAGTTCAACTGCGCTTTCTAAACAAAAAACTTGACCATGCATTTAGTTGCATTACATAACAGTTTCAGGTTCATTACGATGTTGTTTTTCATGTATCACGCAAATTTCTTTCCCATCCATTTGGACTTAGAAATTTGCCACAAGGCATACTAGCAGGTGTTACATTGGAGCTGATGTTGACCAGCATATCAAATCTCAGGATGCTGCATATCTATTCACAGCACTTGCTCTTAATTCTCAGGCACTTTGAGTGAAACTCATGAACATGGTCTTTCCGACGTCCACCAATCCGACTCTCCGCCAGTTGAGACATCACAGTTGCACGATGGTATGTATATACATCTATATATGCAGAAGGTAATCCATTGAAGTTTGTAATAACACCGACTGACCTAGTGGAGGTCACACCACTCAATTTTGCATAGAGTTTAGTTGTTCCGAAGCAGAATTGTGGCGATGTGATGGAAGGAACGATTAAATGAAAGGTTGTTTGCAAAAACAGTGGTGTCAACCTGTTATAGTTTGAGTTTTGTGAAAGCATGCAGGTTTTTTTCTATCATTGGCTGCTTTAAGAGACTCATCTCTAGAAGTTGCGTAGATGGATCAGGTGGAAAAAAATAGGCTGCAAATAATTTGTTTGGGTGGAAGGGATAGGACAGATTCTGTTCAGAAACACGCTGGTAACCGAGTATGTTCAAAATAACGGGGAGTTATTTTCCAGTGCTCAACGCTGAAGGTTTCTTTCGAGCTCACAAGAATTGTCTGAAGTTTGTGAGAATTTTGAGAAGTATCGGTTTATTGATCTTGCTGACCAAAACATAGATGGTAATTAAAATTAATCTTGACTAGGTGTGCAGGGTAAAAAAGTCAAAGCTCGTTGTTATTATACTATTTGTAATAATTTTCGCTATCTTGTTATATTTGTGATCAAGGCCAAGATTTCTCTTTTGAAACTTCATGGATAGCTGTGTGTCTTTGTAGAGTACTCACTTCCATCGGAGGTTTGGATGTACATTTTCAAGTTTGCGGTCTACCCTGGCAGACTAGTAACATACAAAAGCATTGCATCTTCATGTAGCTTGTGGCGAGACATAGCCACTCTTTTGATGATTTGACCAGAACCTGTGCTTCACCTTCACCAGGATGTTTGGGAAGTTCTTGGCCTATCAAATATTGCCTTACAATCAAATATTCGCGCCAGAGATATCATAGAAGCTTCTGGACAACCTAGCAGCCTCACCTACAATGTGAAAAGTATTATCGTCGGGAAAGTTGAAAGGGTAGTGCTGGTACTGGAACCCGTTTTCGATGGATACGGAGGGCATCGTGCCATTTACATATTGATAGCGGACTTGGCTGATGGCGTTCCACCCGTTGGAAATTCTTATCTTTCTTTCTGCAAACTTTGCATCCCTAGTAAAGCATAAACATGAGCCCTTGGAAAGATTTTGAAAGATCGAAGCTGAACTAGTTGGAATAGCTCTGTGATTGTGTGCCCTCCAATGAACTTTCAAGTTGATAGCAATTGCAGCCACCCATTGGTTGTGAATGCTTGAATATAATGATGCTAAGGAATGGATCTCTGCAAGGTATGAAAGATTGTCATTCGTTCTCTCTCTATCACGCTTCTTTCTCTTTGGAGAGTTGGTATGGATTCATTTGTTTTTATTTTAGCTTGGACAAGAAATTCAATTCATCCTATATCTTTGCCATCATTAGACGATGAGAGCTCTGTCGAACCAGTTTCCTTCGACTCCCTATCTATAGATGACAGCAGGCTAGATTCTGATGATAATTCTCAGAGAGGTATAGACACAATGTAGTCTTGTCATCTTATGTACTTGCAAACTCGATAGTATGACACTTCACAGATTGTTAGCAACAAGAACCTTCTTGGATGAGATACAGGCGTTATTGCTCGACTCTTGCATGGCTTAGACTGCGCTCGAAAAATCTATTAAGTAAATGTTGTGTTGAACTTGGTATTGTAACTTGTATTTTAACATCTTCTTGAGATTTTCTTTCTTGTAGTTAGCCTTAGGTCATGATACTTATGTACATGTACATGGCTAAAGAGGGTAGCAGCTTTTTGAAGCATGAAGTGAACATAAATGTTTGGTTTTTTTTTTGTATAGGAGAGGCTCGAGATCAAATAGAGGTCTAACTCCTGGGATGTTGAGCGGTTTTAATAAAAGCAAATTTATTTCAAGAAATCATAATTGTTGTGGTGATTGGCCTTGGCAACTTGATATCAGTGTTATGGTTATCCTTCATTGCAGTTAGATAAACATACATTTTATGGAATATCTTCTCTTTGTGCTCTGACCCCATGATGCTGAGTATTTAATTATTGTCATTAATTTATTTGTAGCTGGCTGGCCGAATGAGATGCATGATACGCTGACATACAGGGCAGTTTCATTAACATGCAAAAGGTTCCACTCTATTGCAGAACTGCTAGATAAACCCCGGCGTGTTCTTACCATTTATCTTAGTCCGTACCACGTATCTGCACTCGGCATTAAGATTGGAGATAATATACAGAATACATTGTCATACAGAGATATCCTAGATGTCACTGGAGAAAGTTCAGGCGTCAGCCTGATGCTACCTCAAGTGTTGCACGACAGCCAGCTAAGCATAGACACAACTTTGCTAGAGATGACACATAAGAAGCTGGGCTGGTTCTACATCCACCAAGTCACCCAACAACCATCTGAATCAATGAACAACTGTAAGTAACTCCTATTCACACTTACATGTATTTAAATATCTATTTGAGATTAATTTTGTCTTGTAGTTAGCCTTAGGTCCTGATTTTCTTACAGTCCCCTTTATTAGATTAATTCTTGGTTAGATGCAAGTTGTTGGGTGTGATAACCTTTCACCTATATGTTTTAAAAGGCCTAGGCTTGTTACTGGCTTATTAGAATTTCAAGTAGCTCTCTCTATCACCTATTTCTGATACTGGTTAATCCCAGCTAGGGAAACGCCTCTTACAAAGTGGTGTTGTCTCGCAAGCGGTCATGACATTTTTTTATTGTTGTGGGCCTCAATCCTTGAGATTTCCCATGACGATTAGCAAGACCTTCATTGGTATGATGCGAGAAGTTTGGCGATCATCTGACTATTATTATTTGAGCTATGACCAAAAGTCCATCCAGAGAGCGACGATGCTATTGCAGTAGTGACTGTTGCTGTATGATCAACAGAATACAATGTAGCCCACACTCTCGGTCAAATGCCATAGTCAGCATTCTCCAGGTTAAATGAATGTAAGTATTGCCAATACATCTTTTATGTTTGCTTCCTATTTTCTAGTCTCTACTATGAACACCAGTGTGGATGAAAAGAAATCGGAGTGTGACCTACCAAGTATCTCCCTACCCTTAAGCAGAAATTGTAGTCTAAACCTCCTTGACTTCGGTAAGAAACATTCAGTGGTTAGTTGGTAAATAATATAATCTCCTAAGACTATGATGGATACAAAGTACATTAATGTAGGCTCCTTGTATTCAGATATGCAATTTTTATCAGTGCCGCAGGGTCAGGAAACAATACACCTCCAGAAGTTTTTTTTTGTCTGTCATTTGCTTGAAAGTGACCATTGTCAGAAACAACTGTTTTTGAAGCAAAATGAAACATACTAAATTATGTCATATTTTATTAATGCCTGTACATTGGCAATTGTATGCAGTCATTTGTCATTGTCTACATATCGGTCCGTGGTGTCGAAAGTTAAGATGTAGTATAATGCATAAAATAACCTGTGATTACCAATCACCGAATATTAATTGATTACTGGATGTAAAATTTTATTCCAGGAGTTAACTCCCACAAGCCCCTGCCTGGTATAGAGACAATGGTACAGCCACACAGAGGTATGTTGATCAAATGGCCAGAAACTTTGAATACGAATTCAAATTCTCTGGTTAGACCCCACATATTGGGTGTTATGTGATTAAATTGTATCCTTCTCTGTTAAATCATGATGGACATTCATTTGTATCTGAAAGCACAGAGTTGGCTGATATTATCTTGTTTTCTGCAGATTTTGGCAACTTATATCACATCAGGTTCTGTGATTATTGTGGCAACTTGACAACCATCTTTTTCATTCTCAATGGTCATGGCTAGACAATTATAGTAATGACACTCAAACTTTTCAGACGTTGCCAACGTGATAATTATTACAGGTCATCATCCATACAAGCAGATGAAGCATAAACTGCATTTCTTTCTTGGATCAGATCCATTAAACTTTCAGCATTATCAAACTAATACATTCTGACATCGTTACAGCCGAATTATGGCCTGATGAGCTCCGTCCTACTCAGAGTAACAATGGTGAGTTTGCAACATTGTTCGTATACAACCATAGGGAGTTCTAACAAGAAAACTCTATGGACACTCCACAATTCTTTAGAATCGTGTAGGTTGGAAAAGTTTTGATCTTCATTCATGATAATCACAATCACAATCCTTAGAAGCATGTTGTGTTTTGTAGAGAGTACTGTCCTACCCTCGATCGGGACATTCCCACAACAAAAAACATGTAAGATATTTCTAGTAAAATTATGAGCTATAACAGGCAGTTCTAATTTCCAGTGATCTAACTTGTAACCTTGTACTGAAATTGGCAGATTATGTCACACAAAACAAAAAACATCGTGACAATAGATAGATACTTAAAGTGAAGTCTACTCACTCAATTTTTAAGGCGTTGATTCTGTTATCCGCCCTGGATCTCCGGTTGTGCCAATGGATCATGGATATTCTAGTAAAGGTGAGCTTATTTCTTTCTATATTTTTAAGGAAACGGTTACGAAAGTGATAGTGCAGTATATATCTTATTTTAGCTTGTGGCAGGGATAAGGATGTTAAAATTTGGGCTTCGGTGTAGCATTATCATTATTGTTAATATTTTCAGACAGAAGAATTATTTGAGGAGGATGAGGGTTGTGAAGGCAGTGATACAGGCCCTGATATTGGTAGGTTGACAAGTGGTTGCGACAGCCTCCAGATAAAGCATTTGAATTGCCTTGTTTGCCTGCTTAGACAGTGATCACAACTATCACAACCATTTGAGCTGGTCTGTCAACAAAATATCTGGAGCCTACCTGTTTCTATGCCTAACAAGTTGAAGAATATCAACTCACGACAATAGCACAATAATAAATAAAATTGGGCATATCATTCTTCTTTTTGATCAATTTCCTCTTAATCTATGGAAGCATTATTTGACATTGACTTTTAAAAGACCATGCTGGTTTAGACGCACTAATTATGTGCCACTTTAATTAAAAAGCACCTTAAAATGTTTTCATTTTGATAGATTATGAGAATCTGACATCCGAATCGTCAGAGTCATCCGAGTCATCTGATGCGGAAGATGTGACTAGAGAAAGCTTATCATCACACACATCTACAGCTACTTCATCTAAAAGTGGAAGGCACCCTCATACTCCTGGTATGTATTAGCTGAAGCTGTGTCAGCCATGCATTAGTTTGGTATGTAACATCGGTTTTACCAGGATAAAATGGTCGTTAATAGACACCTTGCAAAAAAGGAGTTACGAGTCTCTGTTATGAGTTTGACAACTCCCCATTGGATTGGGAAACATGTTTCTACGTTACTCAGTAACGTGGGGCATGGTCAAACCAGGTTAGGCAGACAACTTGTTACGTAACTCTTAACATGTGGAGAAAACTCTAATTTCGCAAGGTGTTTTATGTTCATCTATGGTATCTGCTATCTGGTATAGCTCTGTAGTAACAATGAGTTTTGACTGTCAAGGAAATAATCTTAGGTTTACAAAACTTCATCATAACCTCATGTTTGTTGCCGAGGTCGCATGGCGGTTGGATTTACAAATTTATGTGTCTTCATGTAATGCAGAGCTGGCATAGCTTTGCACATGATTCTGGTTGTTATGTTCTTAAGTTTGAAATCCATTTATACATCCTGGCTTACAGCAGAAACTGTGGTACTCAAGAAGTCACAGCGCTACCGAAGTATGCACATATACGACAAAAACTATGCCTGCCCGTTTTGCGAGAAACATGTGTGTAAATTTGCAGAACATATACTCATCGACGTGTCGGAGCCAGCAGTGGTGAGGATGACAACTCTCACAAAACAAGGCTCTGCGGAAAGAAAGGCTGCCATTAGTGATTTAAGGAAGAGAGGCGCGTTTCTAAACAATGTGAAAGTTATGAGAAAAGGACATGGACAATTTCTTGTTCAGAGACAATCCACTTCCAAAAATCTCACGCCACACAAATTCCGCTGCTGCCCCAAGTGTTTGGGCTACTATAGGAAAAGCGTAATCACAACTCACTTCAAAAGTTGTGCAGAGGACGACCCAACAAGATACGTAAAAGAGTTCAACTTTGCCTTGCTTTCACCAAATATTGACGAAACACTAAGATCCGTGACATCACTTATGAAAGATGACGAGATAATGCATGTCGCAATAAACGACAGTCTCATAACGGAGTATGGAAAGAAGCTGTACTCTAAACTGATGACTAAGGGCACTGAGACCAAAACAGAAAATACGTATCGACAAAGATGAGGGAGCTTTCCAGACTCCTTACCGAGGTCCGCTTCTTGAAAGACTCAAATATGATGAACTGATATGTGTGGAACAGTTTCAATCAGTAGTCGAAAGCACAACATCTCTGTGTCAAATAAAGGACAATAATATGCAAAAAACTATCCCCTCGCTTACTCTGAAGATTGGCTACTCATTGAAGAAGAGCGCTAATGATGCTCTGGTACGGGCCATTGAGCATTGGGATACATAAAGGGAGACTGAAGTCGAAAAGTTTCTCAAGCTGATGGCATTAGAATGGGAAGAAAGAGTAGCTGCAGCAGCGCGGACGAAACTTAAATAGAAACATACACTCAGGATAGACGCGAGGCCCTTGGCTCAGGATCTCCAGGTAGGTGTAAAAGGCGCAATTTACAGTGAGAGCAAACATGCTCTTCACATGCAAACATGCAGCCTGTAACTTCAATGTCCTAGCTTCATCCCCATAGAGGGATAACACCCAATAGGCATAAATGTATCGCTGAATAAATGTTGGCCTAAATAATTAATTATAATTTTTTAAGTGCTCCTATTGCTGAGATAAAATGCAATGTCCCGTAGTTCTTTCTCAAGTGTAACTGTTAATTTATAAAACAACGTAGAGCTGTCATCCGGAAATTTCTGGGTATATAGATAGGAAGATTGCTAGCCAGAATTCAGCGTTCTGGTAAGATTATGGTTGATGTTTAAAGCAACAACTCCGAACCATCAAGGTTGGACCCCAATACTAGCCTAGATAAATACTTACTTGCATGTACCTGTGGTATGCTACATTCTAATTATACTCAGTTTGATTTCAACCCTCTGTGTTTTGTCGCATGTGGGTCCTGAGGAAACATCTCAGCTCAGAGATAGATCAAGCAGTTGATGGTGAGAAGAGTGAGATGAATGAGATAAAAATACCGACATCTCAGAGATATAGTGCTCTGTAGACTGGCATTATTTAATGCTAGACGTGGTGGGGAGATGGCAGCGCTGAACGTTGATGAACTGTCCAAAGGAGTAAATGTAGCTGACTATGACTTTAGCATTACAAACGTGGAACAGAGACTGATTCACAGGTAAGGCCCTAGCCCTAGCCGATGACTAATATAAGTCATTGCTAGCACTGTTAGATTGATTTTGCAAACGATAATTTTCTGTCCTGCAAATCTTGTTGGCAGACAGGTTTGCGTCTCCCAATCTGCATCGCAAGTGTACATCTGAGATATATTTGCAATACAGCTTCCCAATGCTCTCGCCATTGATTTGCTGAATGAGGACACTAAATTAACCCTCTACTTCACCTAAGAAAGTTTATTCAACCAGGGCATAGCTGCAGCGAAGGAAGATGGTCTGGTCTACCTGTTGATCCAACAGAATTTGATGGTCAAGATGGGTGGGCTAAAAGGTGTAGTGTTACATGACAAGGCTACATTTAGACTTAGATTGGTAATTCACTAAGGATACACAAAATATGGCTTTGTTTACTCGATTCTCATTGATCCATTGATATGAAAAATTGTTTGATTTGTATCAATCACCTTTTCGGATGGGGGCGGAGCTCACTGATCGTAAATCAATGGCGGATAACTGATACTGCTCTGTGAGTAGTCAAGAGGCCGTTGCCTACGTTTGGGATTTTGTGGCGCTCCACTATCAAACACCCAGAGAGGTTGCAAAGCTGTAGTTACGGTTACCAGAAAGGAGACAGACAACTATCAACTCCCCAACCTTGTCGCACCTTCTAACCATAGGGCTACATAGAGTAGTGAAGCTGACTATTGGGGAGCTTTATATCTACCAATTTTGGGGAGGGTTGCAATTTTGAGAAATTCTGATTCTGCCCTTCTGGCCGTAGGGCTACATCCTGTAGTCGATAGACTTACCAAGTACTTGGACTTTAATCTAGGGGCGAAATTCAATAATCATTTTAATCATCACTTTGCTAGACAAATTCCTATCCTGTGAACTATCTCTATGCATGCACAACTCGGTGATGACTTTGGTGCCTAAGCATATATTTTTAGGTCCGTAACTGTCAAATCTTGTGATTCACTTATTTCCCAAAAGTTGCCTGTTCAGTATTCAAACCCAATGTCAGAAAATGAATATACTCTGATTTTTTTTACAGATTAATTTATTATCAAAGATTCATACCATAGGAAAGCACCGTCGAATAGTACCGATACTTGTGCCAGAAGATGCAAAGAGGGGCCTTGAGAAATTGAAAGAAGCTAGACCCATGTTCATGCACAAAGATAACCCGTATGTATTTGGTGTGCATGGAACAGTGGCCAGCAGAAGAAGGACTGCGGACACGCTGCGAGAGTTGTGTAGATATCTCCCATCGATCCAGTCTCCTGAGAGCATAACCACAACAAGATTTCGGAAGCATTTAGCCACTTATACTCAGGTAATGATTCTTTTTTTACTTCAGTTCATCAAAGGTAATTCATCTGAGTTGAAGATTCGGTTTATGCATTTTCAACATTGAATAGGTGTAGAAAAAAATTCAGAAAGTAATGCTGCAGCTGAAGAGTCAGCTGAAGTAATTATGTAAGAGAGATGGCTTTGGATTGATGACTGAAGTGATTCAAATTGTAATGGAATTTGATATGTAATGGGGAATTCGTTACAATAGATAATATGGCAATGCTTGTCTGACACTGGGTCTCATTTCCTATCTAATCCTATCTGAAGCAACAACAGAAATTATGATTCTGATTTACTTTTCATGCTACAATAAGCATAGCTCATTCACTGAGTTTGAACGAGGAAAATTTATTATTATCATCACATAATGGCTTATGAAACCGAAAAGATCTGAGATCATATTTATTTTATAGGGTCCTGAATATTCCGTAATTCATATCATTCATCTACCACTCACCCACTCAATTAAGTCCTACAACCCTCACATTTACCTTGGGCACTTATAGCTTAACAGACGTTTTGACAACCAGTGTGAGCAATGAACTTTAAAAGGTCATTGGTGTGAGTACTACGAAATTGGTGCATGATGATGCCTAAGCAAACAGCTCATTGATCTGAACTATTTCAGGTTCTTGACCTTTTCCTACCTTTCTCTCCCTCTCTATTGTGTCCTAAGATAGTTAACTCCCTGTTTCTGTGGCAAGATGAGAAACATGGCAACGGTCAATGACATTTTCTAGGAGTTGCTCCCCCTTTCCTTAATGTTTTATATAACATGGTAAAGCAGCGAAAATGACATCATCAGTGCGCTTCATCATCTTGCGAGAGTAGTTACCTATATAACTAGTATGATGGAAAGGAGGAGGGAAAGTAGGAAAAAAGAGGCAGAGAGGCCCCTCAAGCAAGTAACATTCAATCCCTAGGTTTCTGGGGCACTCGCCCATCGCGTGAGACCATTATATTTAAATCTTTTCAACGGGCAAAACCAGCTTATATCAGTGTCAGAAATAGCCCAAAAACTGGCTTCACTTCTAATCTCTTATCAATTCTACCATTTGGAATGGAAGGCTAAAATTTAGACATCGCTTATTCTAACACAACCTGTTCACAAATCACAGTAGATCACGATTTTCAAGAAATCACGACTTTTGAGATATTATGATTGTTATGGCACGAAGACAAACAAAAAGTACACAGCAGAGACTAATTTTTTCAAAATGTTGAAAGCTGACCAAGGCTCCCAATCTCAATTGCTACTATTGCTGACTATTATAGTCAACAGCAGAGGGTTAAATCTCCCTTTTGTTGGTTGTTCTCACCTGCCAATGCACAATCAGTAGAAGTTAGGCGGCTGGGTATAATTGGTATTTTATGTCCATATATAAAAGTAATATATAATGAGACGGCCTTAATAGTTAAAAGGCCAAAAATATCCAATGTTTGCAAAGTACTGTGTTCAGAGTTCCTTGCCAATATTGTTACCTAGCCATGATATAAGCAATATAACACTTTGTTTTGTTATGTTTTGAAGATGGATCCATAGAGAGTGATGTAACATCACCAGACGGAGAACAATCCGCCTCTTATTCCGGTAAGGATTTGATGTTAAGTTGTTTTGATTTCAGATATGAGGACGCACCCAATTATTTTATAGCACCAATGGTACACATAGCCTGTGGGAAACGGGTTATGGTTTTTCATAATTTATTAAGTTATTTGTGATGCAACTTCAATGAGAGAATTTTACTCTAGATAGGCTAGATATCACAGGGGTTTTGGCTTATACTGAGACACTTAAGTTGACTTTTCAATGAATAGTATGCTCACTGCAAACTGTTTCTTCACAAGCTGGCTTATTTAAACAGAATTTGAGTATTTTGTCACTCTGTATTTTGTAACATTCTGTAAACTAAACTTTGGATGACTAGTTATGTTGCCGTCCCAATATCAAAGTGGTGATCTCTGTCTTACATTAGTGATGAACATATACGTCGCGTATATATATGACTTAGTGGTGTGGATGATATTGCTTAGTCTTGGATGTGCTGATGTGACAATGTTATTGTTTTAAACCTAATTGCCTGTAGTTGCCAGCAACCTAAAAATGATGAATGAAGGGACAACTCTTGAGAGTGATCTTTGTGTTCTCATGTCATTAATTTGCTCACATAACTTCTGATGTTTTGGCTCTGACAGTGAAGGAAAAGCCAACAGCAGTAGTGAAGGGTAAAACAAAGAAAGCAAGGACTAAAAGTAAGTGCTTTGAATAATCTTTCAGCTTACTCACTCTGAAACTTGTGTATATGGTGTTTATCAGAAAGTCGAGGAGCTGAAAGGACAGACAACTGCTAAAATTTGGCAAATTCTCAATACTCATGATAATGAATAATTAAAATGGAACTTTGCTAAACCCTACGCAGGTCTTTGTTTTGACGCCCAGTTCCTTGTAGATTGTAGAAATTATGAGTAACTCTGCCCATGATCACAGATTAAAAATTATAATATCGAGCCACAACACAAGACTCCATGAGGGCGGATACTGGTGATGCAATTTTTCCTAGTTGTCATCAGGCAATAGCTGAAGGATGAATTCGTAGCCTGCTGTGCAATTACATGTATATCTCTAAATTAGCTTCCAATTGCTGCTTGCGATTCTAAATAAGCTGCCCGCAGAATAAGTTTCACAGGTCCTGTAAATATGAGTCACATATGTGCAATCACTCAGTTGTACTATTGCCATAAGCATATGGGATAATAATTTGTATATTGATTATTGTAGAGTGGTTAAAAGAAGAAAGGGTTGCGATCAATCATTCTTTTCCTGGAAATGTCCATATCTAAAAAGAAGCATGTGCAACGCTCACCAAGAGACTGCCAGGGCTAAACTGGCAGCAGATCAAAGCAGCAGCCTTCAGAATTCGGGACAAGGTACTATGTTAAATTATTGTTTGGCTTGTGTGAAATAACCCACATATGGTTAGTCTAGTGCATGGATGGGCAACCTTTTCTTGAAAAAGGCCACATTTTACGCCGGATCAATTCAAAAGGCCGCAACATATTTTTCAGGGATAAAATTGGAACGAGAATAGCAATATTGGCATTTACACTTGTGTAAAAACTAAAACAGATTTATGTCTAAAAACTGCAGTATAAAACCATCAACTCAGCAGAAATACCGGTTTATCTAATCTTCTTGAGTTTGTGATGTCATTTTACCTCATGATTTGATTGTGTACATGTCTGTATCATCATGTTTCATGTGTAAGACAAAGAAGAGGGTGGGTGCGGGAGGGGTGCTGTAGCGCCCTCCCAGGGGTTAAAGTGTAAATAAAGTTCATACAGGACTGTTTTGATGGGGAAGGAAAAAGAATTTCGCGGTGCGAAAAATTTTTTAAAAAATATTTTTCGTGTCCTGCCAAAGTTTTCACCTCACAGCTCCCGCCCTCTCTCAAAGGAGGGAAATTTTCGCAAAGATTGTGAAATGAAGAATTCAATATAGAACATTTCAGCCATAATGCAGGGGCACTTGTCACAAAGGGAATTTTTGTCCACAGAGACTGTTTTGCAAAAAAAAAATTACTATAATGTTAGAGAAACTTGTATTTTTAACATCCAAAGGTCACTGTTTTGTGTCATTTCCAAAGGACAACAACTTGATAAAGTAGTAAGAATGGCTGGGAAACTAAGCTACATGCATAATACAGAATGGCCACTATTTAGAAATATTTTGAGCTTACAGAGCGCTATGCATACTTGGTTCTCCACATAAAAAAAGGGGAATCAAAAATAATGTATAAAAAGTTTTACAGGCATAAGGCCACAATTAGGCCGCAAAATATTACCCATTAGGCCGCAATGGCAAAAAGGCCGCAGGTTGCCCACAGCTGGTCTAGTGTAATCTATTGGTCTCAGTATAATACTGAAAATTTGAATGAATGTCACTGATACTGTAATCAATCAACAAGTCTAAATTTGGAATAATGAATTTGGTCAACGGATTCAGACTTGTTGATTGATTACAAGATCAGTGACATAATTTTTGCCATTGCCGTCACTGGGTGGTCATACAGAGTTTTTGTCATTGTGGGTTAAATTAAGCAAGGAATCTGAATATCTATGACATGCTGACTACTGCTAAGACCTCATATTTGAAATAATGAATCTAGTCGTCGGTTTCAAAGCTGGGGAAATGGGGTCTGAGTCAGGGTGGCATAGATATTCAAATTCCTTGCGTAAATTTACCCACAACGATAAGGATTTCAACTCTCTATGACCACCCAGTGACGGGCAATGGCCAAAACTGTTTATTCAAGGTATGCATTTTCTTTCCAAGGTTCATTTTTTTGTGGCCTGATGACATCTCGAGTTTTGATGTAAGTACTCAAATTTTATTATTCACTGATTCAAGTTCTATGCAGTTATGAAGTATTACTGCAAACCTGAACTAAGCCATCCTTAGATATCACAGGTAACCTGGCTATATCCCTATCTTCAATACTGGTTTGATCCCAAAATACCATGATGCATTTGTTTATTGGTTGTTAGCTGGCGACTCTTCATTATTTAGCAAGTAAAATTATTGCTTGTGAGGGCAATATGTTTATGCTAATGCATAACCATATTTTTATAGATACATATGTTATATACAAAATGTAAGTTAAAGTAGCCTCGAATGTTTGATAAAGGAGTAAGAGACTTATTGCAACAGACACAGATACTTAGTGAATGGGCGACCTCTCCCCCCCTGTACTGTTCATAGGTCAGTTTAAGACAAAATATTCTCATGGCACACAATATTGCCAAGTAACACAGGTTGTTGTTTTCATCGCTTAAACATAAACACAATAAAAATTTCAGAGCTCTCAGATGGTATTCATGTCCATCTGTTGGTAATAATTTCATTTATGTTTAACCAGGGTGAATGGTTTAACTTTCTATTATAACGTTTTACATCATAAGTGGACAGTAGGTATAAGTTATCCCATTTCGTTTTGTGAGGGAACAACTATTAAAAGGAAAATTGGAAAATTGAGACCTTATTCGAGCATCATGAATTGTTACTATGTAACAGCTCTAGCTTTTATGGTACATGTGACATATCAATACAATGGGATTTATCAGGGTGTTATTGTGTCGCAGCGAATTTTGTTACTTGTTAAGAATTCTTAAAGGTAAGAAGGTCTGCGTTAAATTGCTCATCAACCAACGATTTGGTTTTGCTTACATATGGACGGAGAGTTCTTACCAAGAACAAGCAGATGCTTACGAAAAGAGCAGATATCTGAGAGAAAATATGCGGAGCATTTCCATCAAAACCTTATTGCATACTAACCTAACAATAAAAAAACCATTTACGCAAAAGCTGTGTCAATACCTCTTGACGACATCAATCATTGGGGAAATCAAAACATTATGGTAGATTAGAATTTGGTTTTTAATATATATATGCTAAGATGCTGATAAATATTCCTTATATGGCGGCAGTAATGGATTCTGAGGTAAGAATAAATGTCCGTAGGAAGTGAAAAAAAATGATTCAAATGACATGAAAATACTCAACAATTATCCAAAGCTCAATATTTAACATTAATATTCAACTCCCAACAGTGTTTCGAAGTTTGTATGCTCCTATCTACTACTCGCAGCAAATCATAATCACCATTATGCATCAGATGAGAGGACAACTCGGCATTTCTGTTGACTTGCGACGTTAGTGGGTTCGAGATATTGCAACGTTTTAAAAATTGCAACGTTTGTGGGTTTGCGACGTTTGTGGGTTCAACACCCCAATATCCCATCTAAAATAGTAGCTCTCTGAGACAATGTTTTTAATATCAATTGGTATTTTGCGAGAAATCGGCAATAATTCCAAGGTACGGTGCTGGGGAAATTAGCGAAATAAGCCAATATTTTTGGGCAGAAATCTTAACTAGCTTAAAAATGTGATTATGTTTTTAATATTTTGGGATTTTGCCAGAAATCGGCAAACTTTCTTAGGTACGGTCCTTGGGAAATATGCGAAATTAGCCAATATTTTTGGGCAGAAATCTCTACTAGTTTAGAATCGCTTGAAACACTGATTTTAGGTTCGCAATGACACCCCCATATCCCATTTGAAGTATTAGCTTCCGGTGACGATGTTTGTAGTATTTTGGTATTGTGCGAGAATTCATCGAAAATTCTTAGGTACGGTCATGGGGAAATTAGCCAATATTTTTGGGCAGAAATCTTTACTAGCTTAGAATCGCTTGAAACTCTGTTTTTAGGTTCGCAATGACGCCTCCATATGCCATCTGAAATATTAGCTCCATGTGATTATGTTTTTAATATTTTGGGATTTTGCCAGAAATCGGCAAAAATTCCTAGGTACGGTCCTGGAGAAACTAGCGAAATTAGCCAATATTTTTGTGCAGAAATCTTTACTAGTTTAGAATCTCTTAGAACTCTGTTTCTAGGTTCGCAATGACGCCCCCATTTCCCATTTAAAATATTAGCTCCCTGTGACAATGTTTTTAATATTATGGTAATTTGTCAGAAATCGGCAAAAATTCCTAGGCACTTTCCATGGGAAACTAGTTAATATTTTTGGGCAGAAATCTTTACTAGTTTAGAATCGCTTGAATAACTGATTTTAGGTTCGCAATGATGCCCCCATATCCCATCTGAAATATTAGCTCTCTGTTACGATGTTTTTAAAATCTCTGTATTTTGCGAAATATCGGCAAAAATTCCTAGGTACGGTCCTGGAGAAACTAGCCAATATTTTTGGGCAGAATTCTTCACTAGCCTAGAATCTCTTAGAACTCTGTTATTAATTTCGCAATGATGCCCCCATATCCCATCTAAAATATTAGCTCCCTGTGACAATGTTTTTCTAATATCATGGTAATTTGTCAGAAATCGGCAAAAATTCCTAGGTACTTTCCACGGGAAACTAGTTAATATTTTTGGGCAGAAATCTTTACTAGTTTAGAATCGCTTGAATCACTGATTTTAGGTTCGCAATGATGCCCCCATATCCCATCTGAAATATTAGCTCTCTGTTACTATGTTTTTAAAATCTCTGTGTTTTGCGAAATATCGGCAAAAATTCCTAGGTACGGTCCTGGAGAAACTAGCCAATATTTTTGGGCAGAATTCTTCACTAGCCTAGAATCTGTTAGACTCTGTTATTAATTTCGCAATGATGCCCCCATATCCCATCTAAAATATTAGCTCCATGTGACAATGTTTTTAATATCATAATATTTCGTCCGAAATCGGCAAAAATTCCTAGGTACGGTCCTGGGGAAATCAGTGAAATAAGCCGCCAATATTTTTAGGCAGAAATCTCTTTTCTATAAGAATAGGTCCATATTACTGGTTTATTGTCCTTCTCACTAGGTCACGAGAGATTCCTGTAAATGCTTGTGATGTTTTCTGGATAGAAAAACTATGTTGTTATCAGGTTTTGAATTCTGTAGTATTCTTGCGTTTCTCTGTGTTACTCTGAGGTGCTGGCATAGGTGGGTGTCTTGGGGGATTTCGTTTGGTCTTGTTGGTGGGTGGTGATTTAACTTTGCAGTTGTCAACATCTTGCCATACATTGTAATTTGTTGTTGGAGAAAATTCCATTAAATTGGTCTGTTTATGTGAAGTTGTTGCGGAACCTGATTGTTGATTGTTGTCTACATTATTTTGAAATTCCGATCTACTTTTATTTCTTTTACTCAGCCAATCTGTCAGCGTAGTGAGCTCCCCTTTAAAATGCTTATGGATAGCATCTTCTGCCTCGGCTAACCTGTTCAGAATGATGTCTTGCTATTCACTCATTTGTGTTATTTTTCCAGTAGAGTTGTTATGAGAGAAGTATCAGCACAGTGCAGCTGGTCATGAGCATCAGTATTACTACCACAAGGCTGTGAACCTGCGCTGTTGTTGGAATTGGTTGGATAATTTGGGAGTGCCGAGGTGCTTACTCTAGAACATGAGAAACTTTTGCAGATTTTGGACTAGATTTAGCTGGTTTTGTAGATTTGTATATTGGGTTGGTTTGGTCCTGTAGAGCTCCCTTGCATTTGTCGCTGATGGTCTCGTTGGCAGACATTGCGATAGCCGTGGAATACTACTGATTATCTCCTCGCAGTGAACGAGGAAAGCTGATAGGTCCGTTATATCGTTTATTAACAGACACGCTGTTGTGTTGTACATATTATCAATAGTATACATTGCTGAACCGTTAGCGGAGCTGACTCTTAGAAAGGAACTTACAGCTGCTCTTGCCTTGTTTTTGATTGTTTTATCCTTGACAAGGAGGCCAAGCCCTTTGATCTTAACAGGGAGGACTTTCTTGATGATTTCGTATCTAGTCGCATCTAGGTTGATAGTGATTTGCGGTTTTTTGAGGTTCCTTGAATCTCAACGTCAGAGTTTAATTGTTGTGCCCTACTGACCTTTATTGAATAGCTTTTAGTCTGTCGAGGTAGTAGGGTAATCCATGGTCTTGTCCCTCGGACTCAATCATATCGTTGGTCGATTTTTCACAGTAAGTTTTTTTCGTTGTCGTGTGAATAAAGCCATCGTAATTCAGCAAAAAGAACAAATTTTCAGAGAGAAAGTTTTTGTTGCTGCTTGCCAAAACGAAGCCATGCATAACAATCCTTATCAATGTAAACAAATCTTTCTGATGTATTTGGCGCCAAAATGGAGCAGGTGTAGAGAATCGGAATTGGTTGATCTATCAACCGGGATAGGAGAAAGTGAATCTGAACTGAACTCCTTCTTTAATCAAAACTACAATTTTTTTCGGTGACAACATGCGCCTCCAACATGGTGAACATCTCATCGGTGAATGTGGAGAGAGGAAGTTACAGCTCTGACTGTGATCAGCTGATCCCTCGCTCACGAGAAGTGACACAGAAGAAAATGCCATGGATAACTCTAGATGAAGACAAGGACATCTCTTTCTATTACATCATGATCAAAATTTGCCAGCGCAATTTGAGAAAACTGTTTGACTCTCAACCGCAGTTGACCTAGACTAGTTATATTTCCTTATTTACTGACTTATTTGTTGGTTTAGATTGAAGGTACTTTTATGCCTTGAGCATTACCCAATTAGTCTTCAGTAGTTATAACTTGGCTCACAGGCATCTAGAACAAACAGTAGATGATACAGGGCTACAATGGGGATCAGATTTATCCATCAATACAGTCCTAAATCCCATTCATCATCAAACACATGCACCTCACATCCCTTTGAATAAACCTTTCTTGAAGCACAAGGCTGGAAAAAAACCTGAGCTCAAGAAAAATGGACAAGAAATCTGGGTGATTTTCATCCAAAATGAACAACCGCAAGAAGTAATGATCCTGATGAGGATAATGCTTAGGATAACATATTTACCTATTCGCTCAACAAGTCGAAGGCATTACAAAAGAAAAATGACTCGACAACCACTGATGAGTTAATCACTATAAAAGGTAATCCGGGCAACATCCAAATTGTAGTTTACTGCAGCACAGCTGTATTTGAGCTTGTCAGATCTATCTTTCAATTTTCAATTCAGGAGAAATAACTATATGTATCAAGAAAAATGAATAAAAACAAAGACAAAAACATAACAGCCACTATCTTCACAGTTAACAAGAAGAAATCATATAAAGGTCTTTATATTGCAAACTTCTACTGTTGCTGGGGGGTCTTTCAATTAGAAAGAGTGATCCTTTACTAAAGCAAGTTATCACTATCACATCACTATCACATCGCTCAAAATTATCACTCACTTGGTGTTTCAATTAGAGAAAATCGCTCCCAAATCGCTCACTCAGAATGAATATAGTTCCATCAAGTGACTGAGCGATCTGAAAGTGAGACCCCTAGCAGGTATCGCTCACTCAGTGAGTGAGCGATAATATTGCGATTTTGGCTGTTTCTAATTGAAAGACCCCCCTGATTAGCTTTCGGTTCATTATAATTAAAAGCTGTGTGCAAGCGCTTACATGGATATTTATCCTGGTGAATGGAATAACAATCAAACAGTGTAAACTTCCCGAAATGTTATAAGATGGTGCACGCAGGCCACCTACCATTGTTTCAGGATGGCATATTTTTCATAATGTTGTCGATGGAAAAGTAATTTATCATGACCTGAGTTATTTAGCTTATTCTTAGACTCATCATTTAAATCGCTTGCATTGATTTAAAAAAATGCAACCAGGAATATGTTGGGAATCATAGAGATACGAGGAATTAATTTACTTGCAGTAGTTAATTCCATACAGCCCAATTGTAAAGCATTTGATCCATTTAAGGTATTTGTCAAGTTATTTGAAGGCCTGGGCACTATGCCTGAGACCTATAAGATGATTATGAAGACGGATGTTACCCCTTTAAAATCCGCACACCCAGGACAATTGCAATTGCATTGCATTAGAAAAGGCCAAGCCTGAATTACAAACTATGCTTGCCATGAATGTAATTGAAGTTGTGGAACATCCAACTGATTGGTGTTCGGGACTAACTATAGTGCCCAAAGCCCACGGTAAGATAAGGATGTGTGTTGACCTTACCATGGTAAATAGGGGTGTCAAAAGGGAACATTACCCCCTACCTCGAGTCAGCGATATGTTATCACAGTTGTCAACAGGTCGATTGTTCTCCAAGTTGGATGCCAATTCTGGCTTTTGGCAAATTGTTTTGCATCCTGATAGTAGAGCATTGACTACTTTTCTTACCCCTTGGGGACGGTATCAGTTCCGCCGTTTGCCATTTGGACTTTCGTCCGCCCCTGAAATTTTCCAGCGCTCAATGGAAAAGATACTTCCAGATTTAGAAGGAGTTATTTGTATGATGGGTGATGTCCTAGTCTTAGGTAGAAACGCCAGAAGAGCATTGGCCTAGGTTGCGTTTAGTACTTGAAAAAGGAGAAATGTGAATTTGGCGTTACTGAAATTAAGTTTCTAGGACATGCTGTTTGTTTAGAAGGTGTGAAATAAGACCCAGAAAAGGCCAAAACAACCATGTCAATTTCACCCCCTACTACTAAGAAAGAAGCCAAACGATTCTTAGGAATGGTCAATTATCTAAACAAGTTTAGTAGTAAGTTGGCTGAATTGTGTTCGCCCATTTATGAGACTACTAATTCAAACCCATTTAATTGGGGAATTGACCAACAAACAACATTTAAACAAATTAAGGTAGAGTTGTCTAGTGCTCCTGTCCTTGGTGCTTTTGACGTTAGAAGTAGGCATAAAGTATCAGCTGATTCATATAGAATAGCTCTTGTGCTGTATTATTACAGTTTATCGTCGATGAATTATGGCAGCCAGTAGAGTATGTATCTAGGAAATTACTTGATGCTGAAAAGAATTATGTCATGGTTGAATTAGAAGCATTAGGCATTACATGGGCCTGTGAGAAATTTGATTTCTATCTTGTTGGTAGAACATTTGAAATTGAGACTGATCATAAACCCCTGATCAGCTTGTTAGGTGAAAAGGACTTATCCCAACACCCCTCAAGAGTCCAGCGATTTAAAATGAGGCTTATGAGGTATGATTTTACTATCTCGCACACTCTTGGTGTTTGTATGTATATCGCAGATTTCTTAAGTTGTCCTGATAGCCAGCCCAGTGGTAGCGATAAGGAAATTACAGAATGTTGCCTTGTAGTTCTATGTAGCTAGTAACATTAAGCATATCTTGCCTGAAAATTTTCAGGAGAGGGAATTGTTGCAAGCTATTATTAATGATATAATTCGTAAGGATAAACAGCAGTATATTCAGCTCGAATGGCCATTATACATTTCTGGATGTGATGATGAGGTTAAATAGCTTTATCAAGTTAGAGATAGCCTCACATTGTATGGTGATATAATTATGTATGAGTCAAGGCTTTATATCCCAGCATATTTTTGGCAAATGTCAAAGAAGAGCGCGGAAATTGTTTTGGTGGCCAGGTTGTAGTAAGGAAATTGAAGAATTCATTAAAAAGTGTGACATTTGTACCAAGTTTGCAAAAGTTAACCATGAGCCCATTGAAGACTGTGGTTTACCTGATTGACCTTGGTTAGAAATTGGTTCGGACACCCTTGAATTTAAAGGCCAGTGGTATCTGTTATTTATAGATTATTATACAACGTGGATTGAAGTTAGACCATTGTTGTTGCTGTCTTCCTATAATGTTATTCAAAAATTTCAGTCAATATTTTCTTGTTTTGGAGTATCTATATTATTATGAAGTGATAATGCAGGTTGCTGTGCTAGTCAGAGTCTTGGAGATTTTGCTAAGATTTGGGGTTTCGACCAAAGATTTAGCAGCCATCTTTAACTGCAAAGTAATGGTTTAGCGGAACGTTCTGTTGGTACATTTAAGAATGATATTTTTTCTGCTTTGTTAGCTTACCTAGCTACACCCTTGTCTGAGGGATTTTCGCCCGGTGAATTAATGTCTGGTAGGCGTATGGAAACGCCGCTGGGTCATCCCACAAGTATCGAAGCCGATTACAAGGAATTCGAGAAGGTTTGTTTGCAGAAACGTAAAGATGCTTTTCATAAGTGGAATCAAAGGCAACATGCTCAATATCTGCCAGAATTATTGCCAGGCCAAATTGTGTGGAATTGTTTTGTATAAGGATGAGTCACATCCTCAAAATTATTGGATTAAAACAGACAGAAACCGTAAACATTTGTTTTTATTACAGAAAAGCAATCACCCAATTAGTGAGCCAGCCGACTCCATTATGCCTCTTGCATTAGAGTGGAATTTTGAATCAAAAGGTGATAACGAGTGTGATATTGTGCTTATTGTTAATCCTGGTGTGAAGCTTTGACCCTAATACTGTAGTGGTTGAGGCACCTGTAACGGGTGAAAGTAACCTCAGTGCTAATGCTTTGGGTGATGATCTAGCTGATCCCAGTCTTGATTTAAAAGTAGAGCTTAATGTTGATAGTGATGCTTGTACTAACATTTGCGAATGATGATCTAGCTGGACCCAGTATTGAGTCGCCATTAAACCCTATCAGTGAGGCAACTAATGCTGAAGCTGACTTGTCAATCAGTATGGGAAACCCTGTTATGACAGAAGAGTTACAACCCACCGAACCTACTGTAACACGGTCAGGCAGGCAACCTAAGCCTGCAAAGAAAGACGAGTTTGTTTACTTTGCAGGTTAAGAAGTTAACTGTATTTGTAAATTGTATTTCCTGTATGGTTAGGAATGTGAACTTATAAAATTGTTCTCTTTTGTCTATTTGCAGATCGATCCCCAACGGCACGAAGTCCATTAAAGCAACGTCCCCAAGGTAGCCCCCGCTGCCACAGCCCCCGTCCAGCCGATTTAGGTTCAGAAGACCCATCTGTTCCGTTGACCTCTCTCCCGGTCCCAACTGCCACTATCCCGTCCCTTATGAATCTGAAGACTTATTCCTCAGTGATTAAGCCTACCCCCCAAACGCCTCGCCCCATCTTTAGCTGATTCCTTCAGCAATCCCCGGCCCCTTCAAAAAAGACCTCGCAGAGCTTGATGACAAAGAGGCTTGGCTCGAAGAAATTTACAGAGCCAAAAAAGCATGATTTAGAGGTGCGGCGCGCAGCCATCCTTAAAACTCAAGCGCAGGAAAATGAAATGAGATCTGCCATGGCCAAGGCAGAGGAATTAATAGACCTTTTGCAAAGCTCACTTCAGCCCAAACAAGCCGCGAGTTGCCCGGTCCCCGCAGAGTCATTTGAGCCGGTAGCTTCAACCCCGAAGCCAAGTCGCTCCAGTACCCGACCCAGGAAGTAGCTCCTTCGAGCGGTCAATTAACTCCCTGACCCCAGAAGTAGCCATTCCAGAGGCCCCTCCCCTTCCTGTGATCTTGGCGGGTAGAATTACCCAAAGAGAGTCCGTTGAGCCAGTGGAACTAATGGATTGTGAAGTAACCCCTTCGCATGAAACCAGTCAACCGCTCAGTACCAGCCCAAGTACTAGTCCAGTTCCGTCAGCTTCCGCCCCTCCCCGTTCCTTGTTTGACACTTTAAAAGGTGACATTAAGGAAGGAGGAGAATGATAGTGAGGAAGGCTTCCTACGGAAGGCAGACCCATCTCCTTCAGTATGATTAGTTACCACATTTACACCGTGGGGAAATTAAAGTGATTATCATTGGAGAGCGGAGTTGTAAATTGTAAATGAAACCAAATGAATCATGGATACATAATGTTGACCAACTTAATGTTAACACAAAGTTTATTACAGTAAAAAAACATAAATTAAAAATGACTTTTGAAGCGAAAGATTCTTGACATCCCTACAAATATGAATAGTCAGATGCTGTGAATATGTTGTCCAATGTGATATATAAATTCTTTTGATAAATCTTCTCTAGATGTGCATCAAACCCAAGTCTCCCGCTTTACATAAAACTATTGTTTTTTTATTCAGTTTCTGCATTAATCTATAGCCATTATAATGGCAGTTACCCAGACAAATATTTTGTGACCATGCAGGTTAAATTGGTGCATTATGATTGAAGACACCCCATTTTTCTTCATATTTTCAGGATGCTTGCGGTGCGAGTTAAAGGAAAAAAAACAAGGGCAATACTCCTCGTTTTTCTTTTGGTTGACAAGAGCATTGAGAAGGCCATAGACAGTCTAATAGCCAACAGGATAAACAACGCTTCAGACTTCATATTCACAAGGTAAGAAAAAAAGTTCCTACTTCTAGCGAGGCATCAATTGATTATGTAAAATCTTCTTTTGATTTCTGTGTACTGATAGTGATATTGGTCGTAGGGTTGTCACCAATGAACACTTCCAATTATTGATTTCTACGACATACAAGACTGGCTGTGATAACTTATGCATTGAGGTTCTCATTAAATCTACACCACTATTAGTCATAACCCGTTTCTGCCTAATCGTGGTGTTTCTACTTTCTAGATCTTACTCAGCCCGCCCACTTGATGGAACAGAGACTTTGAAAGAGGTGGCAGGCATGTGTCCTGGGTTACAACATCATGATCCCATTCACACCCAGAGACTGAGGACATATTTGGCCAATACATGCCAGGTAGGGGTTGTTCTTCTCCTGTCCTAGATTTGAGGGATTTGATTATTTTGACCTTATTTAATTATTATAGTCATCATCAGTATCGCCATCATCGGCTGTCTGTACTAGGTACAGTACATAGGAGATCATCTTACGTACGGTACATAGTAGATCATACTAAGTGTAGTGCGAACTAGATTGTAACAACGCATATGACGCCAGGGCAATGATATTAGAAGACCATATGCACTTGTTGTGACAAACCTCTTATTTTGACTATTTTTATCAGGTGGGCCGGTTCCACTACACTTCTCCACTCATTAAAAGTCCACACCCCTCAAAACCCAATAACCTCAACGCCCAGCCTAGAGCCTCCAACCCGATACCCAGACCCAAAGCCCTCCTGCGTAAAACCCAAACTCATAACCCCCAACCTCTTAATCATGCTATGATGAACTGGACGGCTACCAGTTGAGCACCTCTCCTATGTGTATATATATATATACAATATTGATATTTCCAGAAACACAACCATGCGGAGTGGTTCTGCCAAAATCACAGAGACGTATACAGATTTATGACAAAAATCAGGCTTGTCCATTTTGTCCCAAACTTGTCAGAAAATTTGCCGAGCATATCAGGACAATACATAAATCAGAACCAGCAGTGGCACGCATGACTGCACTAACTTACAAAGGCTCAAAAAACGGAGTGGAAGACTTGCTGACCTACGAAAGAGGGGATCCTTCCTCCATAACATTGAAACCATACGATCAGGACATGGAACATTTATTGTTCAGAGGAGATCCAGCACAAAATCATGCACCCCATTGGATTACAGGTGCAGTCCCAGCTGCCTTGGCTATTACACCAAACAATCAATGTCTCACCATTCGAAAAGTTGCTGTAGGAAAGACGGGACAATTAAATCTGTCAAAGCTTTCAACTTCGCCCTCACCTCTGAACATGACTCTGACATGCATCCCGTCACATCCATCATGAACGATGATGATATAACACGGATTGTTATAGCAGATAGACTGATCATGAAGTTCGGAAAAAAACTGTACGCAAGACTGCTATTTACGGGAACGGTTAGCAAGCGTGAAACCTACGTATCAACCAAAATGAGGGAGCTGGCAAGGCTAATTCGTCAGATACGTTCAGCCATGGATGAAACAGCCAGCCTAGAACTGATGGTTCCAAGCATGTTCAACAAGCTCGTTGAAGCGACATTATCAATATCCCATTTTCGGGATAAAGATTTGAGCAATTCCATTCCGTCGCTGGCCTTAAAGATAGGATATTCGCTAAAAGGAGTTCGAATGATGCGGTGATAGAGGCAATTGAAAACAGGGACGAGAAAAGAGAGGTTGAGATTGAGAAATTCCTCAAGCTGATGTCATTAGAGTGGGGAGAGAGGGTTTCCGCAGGTGCATTGATAAAACTAAAACAGAAGAAGGCTACAAAGGCCAACCCAATGCCACTGGCCGAAGACCTCAAGGTGTGCATGAAAGTTATAACATGCTTCATTTACAATTATGATAGATAAAAATTATGAGCTCCCAACGGATACTAGAAATTTTTAATAGATCGCATGTTGGTGTAACACTAGAAACACTACACTGACAAACAGTTTTAAAATTTGAATACTCGCCCCATCTAATTATGAAATTAAGGCCACACCAAATCAATGTCTTGATCTAGGTGAACCGCCCGCCTGGGCGTTGTACTCCCATATCATACAAAAGCCGCCATCCGCCAGCAGTACTAAACAGAATTATACAATATTTGAGGCGGATAGTTAAAATAATATGCCTTCTGCCGCCAGTACATTAAATTGCAAATTATATTTTAATTTATAATTTTCCGGTACAAAAAGTTGCTATATCTATAAAAAAAACATTGTCAAAAGTACTAAAATCATGCGAAACAAATTATCCTTTATAGCTTTGTACAAAGTAAGTGTGAAAGCAAAAATTTGGTAACATCTTTGACCTATCTTCAAAACTCGGAAAAACACAAATGGCAAGTAATTCTAGGTCAACCCAGCAAATAGTATCAGAGTACTATAAATTGCAAAAGCCACACGTTGAGCAGGAGCAACCAATGCTTGGTAAGTAGATTTTCAGCCATACCTGAGGTACATTTATTTGCATCACATACTATATGCATGAAGATGAGCCAACTACTAAAGTAGTGCCATACAGCAGCAGTGATGAGACTGAAAGTGAGGGATTTGAACAAGAAGCAGCAGTAGTAGATCAAAGAACTCCCCCCCCCCCCCTGGTACTCTCAACAATTTCCAAATATGCATCAACAACATTGATGATGATAATGATAACTATCACAATGATCACGATGATGAAGAGGAGGGAGTTGAAGCGCTTGGTGGTGGTGATGGAGACAGAGCAGCCAGTACTGCTAGTAAAACCTATAGAATAGCTGTGAAAAGTTAATTCACTAGACGACTCATTTGCTCAGCCTTTTGAATTCACATTTTCATTCAAAGTCTTCTAGATTTTCTTCAAACATTATCACACTTTATCCCTCGAAGAAAGGGGCCTTTTATCCGCTCACTAAATACAGAGTCTGGTCAGATGTCTTAACTATATCCTCATTGGACTACATTGATTTTATTTCTTGTAGGAGCTCTATGGCAAAGAGTCAGACAGTGGTAGTAATGAAGTGCCTCATCAATTCTCTAGAAAGCGTAAAGTAGCAGATATAGACCGTACCATACCTGCTACTACACAGAATGCCCGGACTATAAAGAGGTTCATTACATGTGTTGAATGCGGAAAGCCCAGGGTAGGTGTGGCACAAATCCATCTGTCTATTGCAGACCAGGGTGGTGTTTCAAAAAGCAGTTTTTGGCTTCCGCAACCTGCAACTTTCTCCGCAACCCGTAACTATATAAGCCTCTCAATGTGGTTACTAAGTTTCACTCAAACTCACGGAAAAAGTTACGGAGAAACTGCTAATTGAAAGACTCCCCAGGCACAATCATCAGAAATGTCTTCCCTTGTTGCCTTTGAAAATCATGTATGCATAAATTTGGGTGTGAATTATTACACCATGTTTGTTCCATCAAATCACTCGACTACAGATAGCTGGTTTATTTAAACTGTATTTCATGTGCTTGAAGGTGCTTTATTCACGAAATAAATTCAGTCTCGAAAGAACTATGGATATGGAGCGTGAGCTGGAAGGGATAACATAATGTATGTGGTACAAATATCAGGGATGCTGTCGAGGGAGACCATGTTTTCAATAGGGTGAGTATTTGCATTACAAAACAAGCTTCATGTAGCCCCAATCATAGTCAGTTGGAGTCCGAACCAAAGGTTTAAAATGCAGTTTTTTATTAATTAGACTCATAGTCAAAACTTACCGCTCATTCATGACTATTATTGTAGAGAGTAAGTGATAAGGAAGAGAAATATGCAAGTGAAATTTGATGGCCGCATATCTTTTTTTGTTTTGTAGATTAACATGAAGCTACTCGAGTGCGGAGATGACGTGGAGAGGACGTACACCAAGGCTGGCTGCTTCCCAGCCTTATCTTCTGATATTTAGATTCCTGATTCATCCATGTTCATTATGTTCATGTTCAGTCAACAATAAAAGCCTGTCTACATATGTTCATGTTCAGTCAAAAATATAAGCCTGTCTACAACCAAGGACGATTTCCTATAACATTATAAAAGTGATATTAAATATTGATGTTCAAGCCATTTGACCATCACTCGTCTACTGATTCGGGCTCTGCGTAAACTGGGTTGTGATCTGAGAAGTTGCAGAGGTCGTTCAAACATGTAGCAGTTACGGCCGACAAAATCTCGGAAATAAAATATTATACCTCCCTCCTCCATCCGTAAATTGACCAGGAAAGTAAAATATTATTTTTATATTCCTCCTCTGAAAATTGGGGACTATTGAAAAAAATAATATACCTCCTCCCTCCTCCAAAATTCCTTCTTGCTCGTCATCTAGATCAAGACATTAATATGGTGTGGCCTAAGTAAAAAGGAGTCAATTTGAAATATATCATAATTAAGGTAGCGTGACCTTGAAAGTATGTTAACAGATGGGTTATACATGTTTATACTCTTCAGGATGAGAAATGTCATGGGTTAAAAAATGCGACTGTCTTCTGTATCAATATTCAAGAGCTAAGCCAATCGCGAGTTGTCCTCTCTCGCAAAATCAATGTCATTGAATGAGGGGGCAATTCCTAAAAAAAATAGTATATTCATGGGATCAAGGACTAGGAAGTATAATCCTTGATGGGATGAACACATCGCGAGAGAGGACAACTTGCAAATGTGCGAAGTATTTCATCTTGTAAGGTAAAACTATTTGCTCAAAGCTGTCACATTTGTTCTTCCTTGTTGGCGCAGATGGTATTGTATACATACACCCATATTCCGGTAGTCTAACGTCATATGTCAACTTTCATTGTAGATCCTCAGAGAGCATTTATGCACAGAAATGGGGAAGCTGGTGGTAGCTGAACTAGACCAGGACAAGTACAGGAGATTGAAGGACTTACTATTGTGCAGAATTTCACTGTTCAACTGCAGAAGGGCTGGGGAATGTTCCAGTATACTAGTTAATGAATTTAAAAATGTAGTAAAACCAGACTCGGGGAAACAACTACAATATGACACAGCTGGAACAAAATCTTCTCAACAGGTAGCTATGCCTCTACTAGCACCAGTTGCTTAGCGATGGTGCTAAGCCTTTATCTTGCATGGCCAAAGATATATGGCGAGCTACTAATTGCGAATACAACAATTTCTTGACAGGTTAAACATGTTCTCATTGTGTATATATATTGAATCTGAAATATTACAGTCGTAGTATGTCAGCAATCACAATCTTGAGTTTTTCCCTCTATTCAATTAATTCATAATGGTGTGGTATGTGATATGACAGGAGATGCGAGGAAGAAGTGTTTTTTTACGCCTTCAGAGAAAAATCTGCCAACAGCCTTCATTTCTGTAATGTTTTAGACTGACACTGATTCACACGGTGAGAAAAAATCAGAGGATTGTGCCTGTCCTTCTAACATCTGACCTGGTGGAAGGTATCAAAAAGCTCATTGTAAACCGAACCAGCAGATCCATCGAAAAAGATAACCCCTATGTGTTTGCCATCCCCAACACTCAAACATCATTTAGAAGTGCAACAGACAGCTTACGATCCATCTGTAACGAGGTGCAGCTTATGTGTCCGGAAATCATCACCACAACGAAATTCAGGAAACACCTAGCAACCCTAACGCAGGTGCGTCATATTGGGTATTAGTAGTAGTATGCAGGCATTTGGTTTGACACTGCTTCGGGGCTCAAAATTCATTGGGATGCTTGTCATGACACAGGGGATTTTTTAAATGAGACAAGACAGCAGATATTGCCTGAAACTTCTAGTTTAGTGAAATTGTCCTCTCTACATATAAACATCAATGTCTCTCTGCTTGTGTTTAGCCTATAGTCGAAGCCAAACAGGTCAAACTTGTGAGTTGGGTTAATGCTGTTTGGCTTGTAGACACTTGGATCTAGTTAGACACCCAGGGGTGCAGCTCTCTAAGAAATGTACACCATGCTCAGGTCTTTCTCAACAGTTTTTTGGAGTCCAATAGGTCACCTACCACAGCAGTGTTGTATGGGCTACTCAAGAGCATCTAGGAAAAAAACTAAAGCTCTAGGGATCTGATTTTAAAGGAGTTGTGCCCACAATAAAAATGGGTAGCAAACTCCTAATTCTCTCTCGTAAAATAATGCATTTTGATAATGTTGTATCAATGGCATCTATGCTCTTGGTTATATGAAATAACTTGAGACATTCTTCCTTTCCTAGGGGGTAAACAAGGGTAGCATAATTGAGTGTTATCTTGTTTGTTAGGTGCACCTCTGAGTGCTCAGACTTTGTAGTGGGTCTTGTTTTAAAGCTCGGCAAAAGTGTTGTAGGGGGTTGGAAATTAAGAAAGATTTTAGCATGGTGTACATTTCTTTGAGAGCTGCACCCCTAAGGGTAAGACAACGATAGTGACGAGTCACTATGACTATATGGTATAAGCGGTATACAGGTGAAACAGAGCAAATATGATATCAACATCCAGGTTAATAAACATTCTATACCCTTCAGAATAGACACAGGAGCAGATTTAACCGTTATAAACCACAGCACAGCAATGCTATTAAATATACCGATTACAAGGAAATCTACAAAGAGATTATTTGATGCAGGAGGGGGATTACTGAGACAGGCAGGGATAATACAAGCAGAGATGCAGAATTGTATGTTATTCCTAGTGCACCACAGAACTTACTTGGAACACCAGAGATAGATTTACTAAAACTAATAAATATAGCAAAAGAAGGGAGGACAGTCTACAAAGTACTGATCGAAGACAGATTTCTGTCTCTCTATGGGAAACTGGGACAACTACCAGAAGAGTTTGTCATCAAACTAAAAGAAAATGTTGTACCATTCGCAATACATGTTCCAAGAAGACTAGGTATAAGGTTATGGGAAGACACTGAGAAGGAGTTGAAGAGGATGGAGGAGCTAAAAGTCATAGAGAAAATAGAAGAACCAAGAGAATGGTGTGCAGGAATGGTCGTAGCGCCAAAATCGACAGGGGTGAGGATATGTGTTGACCTGACTGGCCTCAACAAAAGTGTGAAGAGGGAAACCTTCCCACTTCCAAAAGTAGAAGAAATTTTAGCTACACCGAAAAGGAGTGCGGTCTTTTCCAAAATGGACGCCAATTCTGGTTTTTGGCAAATAGAATTGGAAGAGGAGTCTCGTAAATACACAACTTTCATTACGCCATTTGGGAGATATCAATTCAAGAAAATGCCATTTGGGATATCTTCAGCACCAGAATTCTTTCAAAGACAAATGACCAAGATCTTATACGGACTTGAAGGAGTCGTATGTATGATGGATGATATTCTAGTTCACGGGATCTACACTAATGAGCATGATGAGCGACTAGCAAAAGTAATGAAGAGAATAGCTGAAGCGGGGATGACTCTAAACAAGAAGAAATGCCAGTACAGAGTGAGGGAGTTAATTTTCTTGGGACACCACATAAGTAAAGAAGGGATTTCGCCAGGTCCAGAGAAAGTGAGAGCAATTACAGACATGAGACCGCCGACAAATAAAACAGAGCTCAAAAGCTTCCCCGGAATGGTAAACTACTTACATAAATTTAGTCCAAGACAAGCAGAGATAGAGAAACCACTACGAGAGATAAATAATAAGCGAAACGCATGGGTGTGGGAGAGTAGTCAGCAACAGAGCTTCAAAAGAAGAGATCAAAAGAGAGATAAGCAGTGCACCGGTACTAGCCAAATTCGACGTCAAGGCGAGACACAGAGTGACAGCAGATTCTAGCAGCTATGCACATGGAGCGGCCTTGTTACAAGAGAATGGGAGGAATGAGTGGTAACCAGTAGCATTTGTATCGAGAAAACTGACGGATGCCGAAAGGAAATATGCACAAATAGAGAAATCACATGGGTTTGTGAAAATTTCGATTTCTCCTAGTAGGTACCTATTTTGAAATAGAAACAGACCACAAACCACTAGTGAAACTTTTAGGAGAGAGCGATCTAGCCAATCTTCCTCTCAGATGCCAACGCTTCAAACTAAGGTTGATGCGGTACCATTTCAGTGTTTTTCATACACCAGGGACGGGAATGTATTTAGCGGACCTACTTTCGAGACCAGCAAGGGATGCCAACAATGAAGAGTGCACTAAAGCTAATAGAGTAGAACACGATCTAAGAGTACTACTAGAATCAGAAGAAATTTATGACGACCAGATCCTCCAAGAGATACGGGAGAAAGGGAGGACAGAAGCATTATATCAAAGGGTGTTTTAAGAGAAATCAATCTAGGATGGATTTGAAATGGAAAGAGTTACAAGGGAGAAATACAAAAGTTTTACAGTCAACGAGACCACCTGACTTCAAGTTATGGTACGGTCTTCAGAGATGAAAAAGTAGTTCTCCCACAAGAATTACGAGAAGAAATGATGGAGAGAATCCACAAAGAACGCCAAGGTATCGAAAAGTGTATAAGGAGAACAACAAGCAGTATGTGGTGGCCCAACATGAGGAAAGATATAGAAGATTATGTCAAGAACTGTAATGAATGTATAAAGACTAATAGAATCACACACTACCCAATGAAGACTTCTGAACTTCCATCAGGACCATGGGAGACGGTTGGTTCAGATCTGTTCCAGTTTAAAGGAAGGGACTATCTGATCATGGTTGACTACTACTCCAGATGGATCGAGGTTTCCGAGTTGAATGACAAGAGCTCAGAGTCTGTGGTCAAGAAGATGAAGAATATATGTGCGCGATTAGGCTATCCTATCAGTATGAGTAGCGATAATGGACCTTGCTATGTTGAAGTTTTCCAAACTTTCATAAAAGAGCGGAAGATAACGCATAATACAAGTAGTCCACATTATCCAGAGAGTAACGGATTAGCAGAACATGCAGTACAAACGGTCAAAAGGATGTGGAGTAAGGAAAAGGACAAGAACCTCGCTCTGCTTATATATAGAAAAACTCCGCTAGAGGGCGGCAGAACACCAGCGGAACTAATGTTAGGGAGGAATGTTAGGACCAATATACCAGTGAGTAGGGGACAATAGACGAAGAGCAGTTCAGAGAGAAAGATGCAAGGCTTAAGATTAGACAGAAGACTAATGCAGACAGGATAAGAAGGGCTAGGATTTGGAATATCTTAAACCGGGGGATGCGGTATGGGTCAAATGTTAAGAGAAAGAAAAAGGGAAGAGAGGGAGCATCGTCGAAGTAGGGAGGGATCCTGATTCCTACGAAGTCAGGGTAGAAGGAACCACAGTGAGGAGGAATAGGAAACACTTGCGGAAGATGAATATGGAACAGCCAATAGAAAGACAACAGCCAAGTTCTTCAGAAGAGAGTGAGTCCGACCAAGAAAGTGAAGAGGAGGACAGCGGAGAAGAAGATAGTCTGCCTGAGAAGGAGTCAGAGGTCAAACCATCTAGCAAAACTAGTAGACCAACCCGCACTAAAACACGGAAGCACTTGTCTACTGACTTTGAGTGGGAATAGAGAACATTTTAATTTTATAAACTTTTTATCTTTTAGATGGAGCTGATAATCAGAGGGAATAGTTTGGCGAGATATTTAGAGGTAAGTGGAGCCAAAGTCATAGCGAGAGGTGGAGCAAAGCTGGAGGTAATGAGGAGAGAGAGAGGCGTGAATGAGAGAACGATATACATTTTTGGAATCTGAGACCTGTGGAAAAGAGGTGGTGCAAACATTGAAAGACACAGAGTGAGAGCTTTAGAAGCGGAAATAGACAGCCTGGGGGGAAATCAGACGAAGTTCTTTGTACCATATATCCTATTAGAGAGGCATCGAACGTGGACGCTGAGACCATCAGGCTTCTGAACCGAAGGATTGCGGAAGTAAACATGGAAAATAGATGGGGTACACCCGGACTTCACAACATAATGTATTACAGGGAGAAAGGCATAATACAGATTAAGAAAAGCATGTACGAGAGCGATGGGATCCATTGGAACGCTGTGGAAAAAATCTGTGGCTGAAGAGAAGTTGTCAACGTGGATCAGGATCAACTTGAAGAGTCGGGAGGTTAAGATATGCCCAGAGAACAAAGAGATAGAGAGGCTGAAGACAGAATGTGAGAGAAATATAGAAGAGTATGAAAAGCTAATGAGGAAAGAAATAGAGGAGGAAGTGAGAGTGTTCAAGAGGAAGGAAGAATATATATATTAGAGTATAGAGTGGAGATGGAAAAGAAGGAATTTATTCAGAACCAAGAAACAGAAAGAAAAAAGGGGGAGAAGAGAAAGAGAGAAGAAGTGCTGATAAAAGCAGAAAGGAGGAGTTATGCAATCACGAGAAGACAGGAGCATAGACCTCCGAAAAACCCTGACAGGCCGTAGGAAGATTTCATGGCCCTAGAAGCAGTCAGAAATCAAGATTTTATCAAGACTGGAAAGGATGATCCAGTCAGCAATCAATTTTACATCATCACTATTCATGTCCTGTCTACACCAAAATGTAATCGTCCGGAACACAAAGAAAACAAGAAAAACATAAAATAAAAGAAGGAAAGAAAGAGAGATGTAGTGTGGCGCTACAAGAGTCAACCTAGGATTAAGAGGTATATTGACAAAGTAGCAACCCTATGAAAGACTAGGAAATAAAGGACACTGATTGGCTGGAGAGATTGAAAGATGGGGACCGGGAAAAGGACAAAGCAAGGAGATAGAGAGGGATACAAAGAGCAGAGACATCTGATTGAACCTAAAGAGCTAACTGAATAAGGGAAAGGCTTAACATTACAGCTTAGAGTGTTTTGTTCTCCTTTAGGAGAACTTTTTACATTTTTCAACTGAGAAGTTGTGCGCACTTGGTGGGAAAATCTAAACAAATAACTGTGCTGTTGTCATCGCTAAAAGGGGAGCAGGTCTTGTATGCTGACACTTTTAGTCAACCTGGATACACTGGTTGATACAGGTGGATCTGCAAGTGTATATGTATGTGTATATCCAGTGTATCCACTCACATCCACTTTTTTGACACCTTGTTACACCCTCATACAGCTTATATCTAACCAGCTGATCCATATGTAGAAACAGGTTTTGCCCACTTGATGCAGAGAAAAAAATTGTTTTGGTCGTTTTTCTGATTCTGTAGGATGGACAAAGGAAGAGATGGAAGTGATTGAGCAGGTGTTCCCTCCAAATAGACACATTGCTAAAGGAGTCTGCGTCCGAATATCCAAGACCCGGCTCCCAGGCCGCAGTTGGCAGCAGATAAAGGGGGCGGCCTTCCGTCTCCATGCCAAGGTAACAGTTTTTTTCATATCTCTTGACAATTCCAGCAACATCGACTGCAAAGTAGGCGCACCACAGGGAACCAAGTTGGGGCCTATACTGTGGCTTATATACTGCAATGACTTGGCTGCCAATCGCTACTCGCATATTAAGTATGCATATGACACATCATTTTTCTGTGCTATGAACAATCAGGCTAGCCAAAATGACATTGTCCCTGCTCTATGAGCCACCCAGATGTGGTCCGCTGATAACAGCATGTTGTTAAACACTACCAAAACTGCTGTTATGAATATGTCAATATGCCAGAGGTTCAAGTTTACAGAAGATATACATTTTGATGGCTCTGTTATAAAACCCATGTCCTCCATTAAATTTTTAGGCGTGACAATAGACAATAAGTTAAGTTTTAACGAGCATATTATATCAAACATTGTGTCTAGTTGTAACTCCAGGCTTTTTCTAATGCGTAAATTGAAAACCTTGGGTCTAGGTGCAGAGGGGTTGAAGCTGTTTTACACTAGCAATGTACGTTCATTAACTTGTTATGCTGCCCCTGCCTGGTATACTGTTTTATCTGATTTTAATAAGCAACGCCTTGAAAGCATACAAAGATATGCAACTAGAATAATTTCACCTGAGTTTAACTACGAAGAAAGGCTTGAATTATTAGATATCCCACTACTCAATGACTTTTTGTTTCATCTAGCCTCAGCCCATTTTAGTAAGATTTTACACAATGCAACCCATCCACATCACTATCGAATTATTTCAAACACTAGCCAACGAACATCCTCTCGCGCATCATATCCATATTTGCCTAAGAGATGTCGCACAACGAAGTAGCAAAACAGCTTTTTTCAATTTTTCATGTCATTTTATAACAACAGATTTGTGTATGTAGAGTGATATTTTTAGTCTCATCAAAACTCTTATTTTTTTTTGCAAACATTCAATTTTTATCACCGCCATGATAACAGAATGTAGAATAAACAATTACAACAATTACAACAAACATCAATCAATCCCCCGATCAAAGTTTTCTATGGCTTCTCTGACCATACTATATGTACTTTAAGATTTTAACAAGAGGCCTAGGAGTTTTATGCTTTAGTTCTGAAGAGAGAACAACTCAGTAAAAGCAGACATGAAATACAAAGTCATAGTTTGGTTGTCAAGGGCATAGTTCAAACCGTTATAGTCACCCATAACTGACCAGAAGCATATGTATGTGCTTATCCCTTGTGATGAAAGAGTCTGGAGATGTTCACTTGCTTGCCATTAGTAGTCAATGGAATCCTCGCATGCTTTGGATTTTTTAGTCTGCTGGTATAAGCTGATATCATCATGACACAAACATTGTATTTTATCTTGTAGTCGAGCACTTAGAGGAGCTGCAATCTGAAGCAGAGGATGCAGGGACTAGGAAAGAAAAGGTTTAAATAGAGCTACTGTTTCCCAGGGGAAGCCACATTTCTAAAGAACACTCTGTAGCTGCTGAGGAGAACCCACAGTTCAATGGGCGCAGCTGCGTTCAGATTCCCTGAGGGATAAATATATATGTGGTCTACTATTATCATAATAGCATCCATAACACTATCATGATGTCCATAGATTTTCGCACTGCGGAGTAACAAAAAGATTGCATAAAGATGCACATTATACTTTTGATTATTTTTGATATTTATAAAGCCTGTCTGTCTATAACCAGCTATTAAATATTCAGCATAAATACCTACACCATTTAGTCTGGACACAAGTAAATGTATGTATTGGTTACAGCTTATGGTTTTAGTTGGACCTCTGCTCACAGGTCCACTTTTGCACTACATTTCTTTTCGAATAACCAGTAATTTTGAATCCAATACTTAGAGCCCATATGATTTACTTTAAACACATGTATATGGTTGAAGCTGATGACTTTAGTTTGAACCACTGATTACAGGTACATGAGGTGCATGTATCATAAGCTATGCTTAGTATTTTTAGATACAATTGTATGTAATCAAACTTGTTATACTTTTCTTTTCAAATCATCGTCCTAAATAAATCAGATATATATATAAACCTACAACAATTACTGCAAACACATGTACGAAGTCATGGCTGGGGATAATCAACCAGATTCATTGAAAGTTTTCGTGATTAATTGTGAACGAAATCTTGTTGACATACATATTGCAGTTGACACTGACCCACTATCACTATAGTAGAACTTACATGGTCTGTCAGGGTACAAATTTTTGGACTGATTGAGTTTCATCAAATTCAACATACTCACATCCTCGATGCATCCATATTTGTGCTAAACTTTTTAATGTCATGGCCGTTTTTCCCAATTCAAATTTCGAAGAAAGTATAAAAGTGATAATCCATCACCCATTATAGCTCAGCCAAAGAGTAGTAAGTGAAAAACTAATAAAAGGACAACTTAAATCAAGAATCTAAAGGAATTCCTTGCCTAGACTCGCAAGTGATCACCAGATACCGCCATTTATTTACAGTATAATAATACCTATAATAGCTCTCATACATAGCTAGCTCAAAACACATTACATATGCAATAAACCATGTTGCCTTACATATGTTACAAAGTAAGAATCGCTTGCACCGGTCTTAAATATGTAGACTTATCATCACTTGTCAAAGAGAGCAGACAATTCCCTGGTAAATTTCGCAAGAGTTCATGCAAAGATAATATTGCAAGAGAAATGAGAGTATAACTCCTTATAATCTGAACTGCATTTTGCTACATGTATGAGGAGGTGAAAAAGTGCTCGAAGTTCGACATCCACCAACACTTTGTGCTCAGGATCCCCGAAAGTCAAAATAGGTATTAAAAGATATTGCAACGCATTTAAAATTGTATTTAAGCGCTACACTTTATTGCATGATAGCAAAAGCGTTTTGAGACGGAATTATGGCTGTATTCAACAAAGATTGTACGAAAGCCTGTAACTCAGCATTAAGTCACACCTCCCCATAACTACCCCGTCATCTGTATGTGTGTGTGTGTGCGTGCGTGTGTGTGTACAGTCAAAATTTCATCCCCTATCAATAGCTTGAAAATTTCGTACCATCTTCAACAATCATTCTTATGCTGGTTGTTCTGTTTCTCAACTTCAGCAATATGAGCCAGAGCACGTTAAGTTAAAGTTGTTGTTTATATATTCTTCAAAGAACTCGTGACCTAAATAAATCACAATAATTATGAAATAGTGTTAACATGGTGCGAGATAAAAAAGACATGTTTAAAAGTTTTGTCAGAGATCATTAAAATTTACAATTCCAAAGTCAATAATAGGTTGTTCAATTATTTAAGTTACCCATGCGATGATGGCAATCGCAGTTCCAGACCAACAATAAAAAATAGAGAAAACATTTCACACACACTAACAATTAATGAGCCGATCAGAGGTTAAGATAACTGAAAATCCAAGCATCAACAGGCTTGGTGAGTGATGAGGTATAGGATGATGTCAGCCAACCTGAGAAAAAATACATTGCTATATATAATAGATTATATTGCTGCTACACATTTAACTTTCACCAATTGTCATATTATAAATGATGTAATGATTACAAATGTCTTAAAAGCTCAATTTTATAGAAACAAAGACATTATTCATTGAAAAATAGTTAACATGACAAAATTAATAGTATATGCACTTACATGACTCAATAAAATGGTTTGACTGGAAGTCAAGTTAATCCTGGAGAAAAGTTTGTACTTAGGTGAAAAGTTGCCACAGAGATAGTAACAGTGGCCTTATTGGCATGGCTGTATCCTCAACACTGACATACAAATTATTATTGTCATGAGTAGTGCCCAAATACAACAAAAGAAAAGTTGTGGAGCATTTCAGCTTGTTAAAGCTATCTATACTTAATTATAGGTTATGATGGTAAATCTAAATGTGTGTTAAAGTATTATTTTACATGGTTACAGTCATTGCATGAATATCTAATAATTATAAAAAAGCCCTGGCATTAACCGTCCTAAAACAACTGCTCTAGTTTCTCACGATTTTTTATGTAAGTACTCAAATTTTATTATTCACTGATTCAAGTTCTATGCATTTATGAAGTATTACTGCAAACCTGAACTAAGCCATCCTTACATATCACAGGAAACCTGGCTGGTTGTTAGCTGGCGGCTCTTTATTATTTAGCAAGTAAAATTATTGCTTGTGAGGGCAATATGTTTATGCTAATGCATAACCATATTTTTATAGATACATATGTTATATACAAAATGTAAGTTAAAGTAGCCTCGAATGTTTGATAAAGGAGTTAGAGACTTATTGCAACAGACACAGATACTTAGTGAATGGGCGACCTCTCCCCCCCTGTACTGTTCATAGGTCAGTTAAGAGAAAATATTCTCATGGCACACAATATTGCCAAGTAACATATGTTGTTGTTTTCATCGATTAAACATAAACACGATACAAATTTCAGAGCTCTCAGATGGTATTCATGTCAATCTGTTGGTAATTATTTCATTTATGTTTAACCAGGGTGAATGGTTTAACTTTCTATTATAACGTTTTACATCATAAGTGGAAAGTAGGTATGAGTTATCCCATTTCATTTTTTTTGAGGGAACAACCTTATTCGAACATCATGAATTGTTACTATGTAACAGCTCTAGCTTTTATGGTACATGTGACATATCAATACAATGGGATTTATCAGGGTGTTATTATGTCGCAGCGAATTTTGTTACTTGTTAAGCATTCTTAAAGGTAAGAAGGTCTGCGTTAAATTGCTCATCAACCAACGATTTGGTTTTGCTTACATATGGTCGGAGAGTTCTTACCAAAAACAAGCAGGAGATGCTTACGAAAAGAGCAGATATCTGAGAGAAAATATGCGGAGCATTTCCATCAAAACCCTATTGCATACTCCCCTAACAATAAAAAAAACATTTTACGCAAAAGCTGTGTCAATACCTCTTGACGACATCAATCATTGGGGAAATCAAAACATTATGGTAGATTAGAAATTGGTTTTTAATATACCCTATAGGCCCACTCCATGTAAAGCGGTCCAGTCAAAAAATTCACCACCGTTGATTTTGATGAAATTTGGTGTGCGAATGCAACATGGCAAGAAATGACAAAATCCAAAATTTTGGTCCCCTATGTGCGATTGGGTCCGAATGGCAGCCATTTTAATTTTTGCAAAAAAAACACTTCCTGTTACGATCTGCTCCGAAAGCAATCTCTGAGCATGAATATCTCAGCAATTACTTTACCAATCTTCTTCATCTTTTATTTATGGATGTAGCCCATTACTGTTAGCTGACATAGAAAAAATCAGATATGTGAATTCGACCAATAAGAAATAAGGCCACGCCCAATATGGCTGTCGGCAGCACTCAGCTCGATTTTATGCGTATTTTTAAACCACGTAACTTTGCTCAGAATAAAGTTATCTCAAAAATTCTTATTGCATTATCTTAATAAGGCTGTCTACTGTCCGTTTGAACCAAGTTTTGTGCCTCTCACATCAATAGGTAATGCACTATGAAAAGTTATGAGTTACGACCCCGTGGAAAGGGGTGTCAGGTGCAAAAATGTAATATGAAAACAAGTTTTTATGTAAGCTTACCATGTTATCTTATTATTCCATGAGTTTCAGATTGCATAAATATGACTCAACAGTAATAATTTACATTAGTTGTCTCCTCTTTCCGGATCAATAACAGTGAAATGATGACTCATTTTTGACATAGTTTTCTTGTGCTATTATAAGTGAGGCAGCAGGCTGAAGTGGTCTGGTCAATAATGTGCATTTTGGACACCACAGGAGATTATAATAATGTCAACATATCCTGTTCGAAGTCTAGGTCAGCGGTAATCAGTGAATCATAAATGTTTACAAAAGCAAGATACGTAGTCAGTGTTGCCATAATCAGTGAATAGTTTATTACCGTAATCCCTCACCTATAAGTCACCAGACTTATAAGTGAATCACCCCCCTCAGAAAAAATAAAAATGCTCCAGCTATAAGACACCCCACAGCTATAAGACACCCCACCGCTCTAAGACACTCACTACACTACACTCACTACAAATGAACTAAGTAGTTTTGGGAAAAAAACTGCCCTCAGTGGGTTTCGAACTCACAACTCCATGTTTACAAGTCGAACACTCTACCACTGAGCTATTCATCTTTGGTGATTGTAAGAGGTTTTGGTCCAAATTAAATATAATAATGCTTCAAATGATAGTCGCGTCTATATACTACTCTCTTATAGCCGCCTTCACTTATACGTCCGCGATCTATAGGTGAGGGATTACGGTATTATTTACAATTAAAGGTTTTCATGACCAAGTGGCAGCTAAATCTCCCACAAGTCGATACCTATTCGGACCAGCACTATATTCAACGTTGTGCCACGACTGTGCGCCATTACTTCACGCAAAACTTAAAGTGATTTATTAGTGTAACACATTTCAAAACAAGCAAGTTGCTCATACATGGATTTGCCAAACTGCTCGATCGGAATATTTACGGACACCAAATGCCAAAGCAGGTAATTCAGCTGGGAAACCAAGTTGATAGATTTTGAGATGCTTGATGCTTCTGAACAGACCATCATCACCACCCGTTTGTACAGCAGCAATCCAGGTAAAGTGAAATCATAATTAATATTAATAATATTACTTCGCTTCAAGACCGCTTCATAAAATCAAGTTTGACAACTGGACTTCGTCAATGCGGTCTACAGTAAAATAGTTATTACTGCCTGGTCACTGCTTTAATTTTATTGAAATGACCAGACTAACTTGGCAATGAATGGATTTGTTGGTTGTGTACGGACATAAAAAGCAACTTCATCTGAGCTGTTGCGATCCCATATGATCATTACTATAATCTACAAGATAATAATTAAATCGAACAAATAAGTAGGTATCGTACACTTAACTCACAAAGGTCACACATTGCTTGATTTCAGAAAATCAAAGGCCAGTAATCCGACTGATCTGTAACCACCATTACAACCTCTTCTCTGCTAAATATGCTGACAGCCACAAGACGACGTTCTGGAGCGATCCGTTTGGATGTCATAGAAAAAAGTACAAGCTCAGACTCTGCGTTCTGACCAAGGAAGAAATTCAACTTATTTCTGAGTCAAAAAACATCGCATTACCAGAGGGGTCCAAAATCTGCTGGAATTGCAAAACAAACAAGCTCCCTAGTCTACAGGCAGCTAAAGGGGATCGATAAGTGGATGACGATGATGATGGCCCAAACGCAGAAGAGATGGATGTTGTTGAAAGAGAGACTGTTGCTGCAGCGCTAGATAGCAGTCTTGGCTCTGAAATAGGTTGCTCTCCAATAAAAATTCAGAAGCTGGCTACAGAAGATGTAAAATATATTGAGCGAAAGGTCATGAAAGTGTACCATGAACTGAGACAAAAACTTTATGACATAGCCGGCATGCCCTGTCCTGTAATTCCCAACTCGGACATAATCAAGGTCACAGGATTACGGCAGACTGGTTTATGAGTTACAATGTGTCATGCCCACCTTATCCCGCCAAAAAAACTGCAAGCTCTCACTTTGTTTAGTGATCAACTGAGCCTTGATACAATGTGTACTACATTCAATGTTTCACTCTGTCTTTGCAAACAAGCGAGGGCAGTGAAAAAAGAGCAGGGAGTTTAGATGAATTTACAAGGGTCATGTCTGGCAGCAAAGATGTTGTGTCTGCCGTGACAGCGAGGGTAAGAAAATCTTCAAGTCACAACGCCTTCTGTTATGCAACAACATTGTGTTACACGCCGAGTTCCAAAAGAAATTTCCCGAAGTAAAAGTTGGAAAGGCAAAGTCTGCAGAGCTGAAGCCTAAATGGGTGAAGTCTGCAAGTTCCAACGGCTCCCACAATGTTTGTGTTTGTATTTACCACCAAATCACAAAGTTTATGGTCGACAAGCTTTCGAACACATCATACCATGATCTGTTGACAGCGTATGCGTGTGATGTGACCAACAAAAGCTGCATGCTGAACCGCTGTAGAGATTGCCCTGGGGCTGAAAAAGTTTGTGAGCTTGTTACCCAAAAGCTAGCGGAGAGTTATGACGAGGTAGACAGCATCACCTTCAAACAATGGGAGTCTACTGACAGGTGCACTCTGGAGACACTAGTGCTAGATCGGGAAGCTTTCATTGAAAAGCTGGTTGCTAAAGTACAGCAACTTGCGCCACATCATTTCATCAGCAAAGCTCAGTCAGCATACCTGTCCAAACTGAAGGAAAGTCTCCCACAGCATGAGGCCGTAATGCTATTGGACTTTGCAAAAAATTACACCTTTGTGGTACAAGATGCCGCCCAAAGCTACTACTGGAATAATGCACAGGCGACTCTACATCCGGTTTGTCTCTACTACAAAAACCGAGACAATGAGCTTTCTCATAAGTCTTTCTGTTTTATCTCTGATGTGACAACACATGACCATCTTGCCGTATATATTATACAAAAGAAGATGATTGACAGAGTAAAAATATTGATTTTGGGCATCGAAAAGATTCACTACTTTAGTGATAGAGCCGCCAGCAAGTATAAAAACAAAATAGCATTTAATAACCTCCGTCATCACATCGATGAGTTTAAAATAGAGGCCGCATGGAATTCCTTCGCAACATCACACAGAAAGTCGCCGTGTGATGGAATCGGAGGTACAGTGGAATTTTTGGCAAGGAGAGCTAGCATGCAGCGAGATAAGAACAACCACATCCTGACTCAACAACAGCTTCTCACCTTTGGGACTGACAATATCAGAAATATCGAGTTCATATGCATGAGCCAAGAACATAGAGACGCACATGGAACTGCTCAAGAGGAGCGTCACCATAACATCAAAACCATAAACGGCACACGAGACCATCACCAATTTATCCCTCAGCAGGATGGCACTATGAAGCTACTCCGGATTTCGGACGATGATTTGTATTCTGTTTGCACAAGAGGTGGTCAGCGCCTGCAACCCAATGCTATTCCTGAAGCATCAACAGCAACGGGGCCTATACCAGTGCAGAGGGAGCCCTTTCGTCCGGGCCAATATGTAGCTTGTCTTTATGACCAACACTGGTATGTCGGCTCGATCACCCAGCTCGGTGAAGGGGACTTTGATGAGTTTGAGGTATCATTTCTAGAGGTGGGTGATGAAGCCCTCTTATACAGATATCCAAGACGGCCAGCTGTGTGTTGGGTGAGCAAGGAAGATGTACTGCTGACCCTGAACCTGACTACTGAAACGCATAGAACATGTCAAGAGGTAAATATTTCACTTTTTTGTACACTGTAAGGTCTGTCAAAACCTAATAACATGCTGGATAGACCTCCCAATGTCCGAGCAAATTTTTAACATCATCTGCCCATTAATATGGCCTAAACAGGCTCCAAGAGTTATAACGGGGGAGACAAATCCTAAATATTTTTTCATTTGGAGAGGTGTTTTCAAATGGATATTTTTGTATGATAGAAGCTAAAATGCACTCTGAAACTCATACAATAGTGAGACAACATGATAAACTTGTATAAAAATATTTTTTCATTTTACATTTCAGCTCCTGACATCTCATTCCAGCTTGTCCTAACTGCTGAATATCTCCGAATTCGACTCGACAGCAAACACACAACTAAGAACAGTGCATTACCTTAGACTGAAACAACAGTCTCTATCTTTGTGCTCGACGGCCCTTCGGTGATAGACACTGTATCCTATGGAAAATTAGTATTGGAGTTGCCCCCACTTGCACATTAGAAAAAGTGGTGGAAAATCCTACTTTTATATACAAATCTATGTATCACAACTCCTGCTCAACTGCCTTGAAAACGATCTTTGTTAATTATATAATGTAATAAAATATGTGACCTGTTGATTTTCTGTTCATGAATAAAAATAAATATAATGTTTTAATTGGGTATAATTTGTAAAATAAAGGAAAAGGGACAAAATTGGAGTGTGTAGTAATTTCCTGTTTGCCTATTTACAACGAAAATACAAACAACATGGTTTTTGTGTAAGTTCCGGCAATGAAACATAAGTAATACAAGTCCATGATTCAAGAATACATAGCTGAAACAATGAAGAACACATCAACATAGAAAATAAACAGCAGTTGTGACTTTTCCAGCCTACATAGTATAGCTTCCACAGTTGCTACTGCTTTGCTCTTATAACAACAGTTCCTGTTTGTGGTGTTATGTTAGACTTAGTTAGTTAGAGAGAGACAGGAATCTCTATTTATTTAAACCATCATCATGGAGTTACTACCTTCAGCATCTGCCACAGATGATAAAGCAGCTTCACCACAGCCTAGTTCCAGTGGTTTGCTTACATGTCCATTAGCTACAGCTGATCAGGCCCAGCAGGTTAGTCAACTTTACTGTCCAGTAAACTTTATTATTATTCCACAACCATAACATGTCCAATTTTTAACTGATGCAAGTTTACACCAATGATCCAAAGTAGTTAAGTTTATTGTTCGCACGAGGTTAGTTACGACTCGGTATAAATATGAGAGAAAGTATTCATCGAGTCAGCAGTCTGTAAAACTTGGAATATGTTTAACAGAGAATAGAACTTGAACTTGTGTACCAAATTTCCACCAATGCAACACAACGTCTAGCTGGTAGCTTAGGTTGACAACACAATTTAGCCTACCTCAGTCTTAACCAGTTTCATATGATAATTGCGAGCAATAGCACTTCTCCTCCAGGTTGTTCGGCCTACTGATTCATACACTGTGATGCTCTGTACTCAAGTAATTTGTGGACCCACTAATGTCATTGAATGGAATTTAAACCTTTATTTTTAATAGTAACTATCCATTGTTTGTTTAGTTTGATGCCAAAAAAAGTATGTCTAGGTGTAATTTAGGAGTTTCGCTTTCATTCATTCTCATCCCTTTGAAATTGAAACAGTTCCAAAATAGCGATTTTGAAAACCGAAGAACCCAAACCGCAAAAACTAGAACCCCAACAACATTAAATATTTTTGACCCGACATCTCTACAGTCAGTGTAGAGTTGACAGGAAGGAAACCCCACCAATGAAGAGTCTGAAAAAAGCCAAAGCTACTTTAAATTAGTCCATAATCTAGCTTTCAAAATCATGCTGCTTATGGGGGGCGTGTCACCTACCCCAAACACATGTTAGGAACCTGTCATATATAGGTAAAATTGTATTTGTTTTTTCCTTTCATCATAGAGTTGTCAGCAGGTCGAAGTATAGATGTTTGCATTTTTAAAATATGTTCTATTGATATTCCCCTTATCTAGATGTCCGGTGTGTGGAGCGGTGTACACTACCATCCTGCTGCTGCAGTCCCACTTCAAACAAAAGCATGGCGACAGTCATGTACCAGGCGAAATAGTGAAGGAGCACACCAAGGGGTTGATGACACTTGGATTGATGAAGGCGGTACATGACAAAACCATATAAGTGGCTGATGGTGACTTGTTAATGGTTTTGTACAAGTTCATGCTGATCTGGTTTCGGGCCAACAACATGAATAACTACTCCACTGGCCTACTGGAGCTTCAGTTTCAGCTCCGGGTTCTTCCTGCCTACCTCGCACATAGCATCAAGTGGAATCGGTTTGTAAATACGCGAGGAAAGACCAACTCTAACGCACCAATGGGTGAGTTGGTTGATACGATGTGATGTACAGTCATGCTGTATAATCATGTAATCTTTTTCAAGTTGCTGATGCTTTGTTTGACTCTCTGATCATTAATCAGCTACTGCAAAATAATATAATATTGCTTTTACACACCTACAGCTGTTTCCCCTATGATATCAAGGATTCGCTTTACCGTCATCGTAGGTACGGCACAACCTAAATTAACTATAATATACTTTTCTATTGAAAATTTTATTGTAGATCTGGCCGTAGAACACCAGGTTGGCTTGTTTAAAGGAGGTCTGGCTACCTATCATGGCACCATTACAGAGCAAGCTGTAGCAAAACTTGCCAAACAATCTAACCATCGAAGCAAGATTGTGCAAAATTTTCACTCTTCAACAAAGGCCTATAAAAGGTCAGGCAAACATACAGAGAACAGAATACACTATGATGAGAAAATCAAGGCACTGGTGAATCATTTAACTAGCGAGAACTTATTCACACAACATGAAGGCCAATGTTTCAGCGCAGTCTATGCACAAGCGGCAGCCCTTCAGGAGTATTTTGGTGAGGTGTCGACATGGGCGGAGCAGAAAATTGATGCGTGGCTACAAAACATTATTATAGGTACCAATCCTCAATGTGTAATGATGAGTGGGAAGCCAGTGACATAGGCGAGTAGTCGCTAGGTATCACATACCAGCAGTATTATTGTGATCATTTGATATCCAGTGCTGATGATAACTCTAGTTAAGCGAATGAGAAAATCAAGTTTTTTATATCAATAAGTCTGCAATTATTTTCATTGTCATTAACATGATTACGCATACTTCCTCTTTGTATGTAAAAAGCTATGCGCTTGATATATATGAATACGGAGCACTCTTTATCTCAGCAATATGACTCACTACCTGGACTATGATCAATACAATGTTGACATTATTATTACCAAGGACGTTCTGGTGTATCAAATATTTTATGCAACATACTTTTTATTTCTTTTTATATGCCAAGTGGAATAAGCATTCAACGTAAAATCTAAAAATGTGAAACGAGTAGAGCAAGATGGTACTGTGCCAAAACTGAAGATAAATGGAAATAATTTGGTTGCTCAACTTTAGATTATTTACCTCCTCCTTGTGCAAGACACTACACTACTAATACTGAGAAAAGGTATACAAGTGAATCCCAAAGTATGAAATTTTTTTAAGTATCGTCATCATCACTCTCGGAAAAAGCTGAGCGGTCATCTGCGGACAGGACGTCTGGTGTAGGTATTGAGCTGCTGGCCGTGCTGGGGTTAGTACTAGCTGTTGTGGCTGACATGGCAGGAATTTGTTGGTTTTCATCGATCAGTCGCTTGATTGGCAGATTACCTGTACTCAGACCCCAGTTGCAGAGGTCGCAGCAGGTCTCACTGTTTGCAGTGTTGGCGAGGTTAAGATAGTCGGTTAAAAATTTCCGGCGACATTCATAACGCGATCTATAAAACTCTTTCATTGCCGGTGAGATAGTGTGACCGGCAGTCATACGATTGTACCTCAATAGGATAACATGGCCATGAGCTCCTAGTTCTCGTGCTGCACGCCCAGTTTCCTGCAGATACTCTTCAACACTGCTCGGTGCACCATAATGAATGACATAGTCAATACCTGTCAAATTAAGACCTAAACTAAATGATGAACTACACATAACTACTTGAGTTTTGCTTGGGGGGCTTGTCATAATTTGTAGCACGATTTGTTTTCTGTTCTCGTGTGTGGATAGGTGAAACATGTGCACTGTTCTATCCTCCGCTGGGCAGTTGAGGGATTGTCCGATCTTGGCGGAGACATAGTCGTGAGCATTTCCAATCAGGTGCACATTTCGGAAGAATACCAGCATTCTGAACGGGATGCCGATCATTATGAGATTGATAATACACCAGAAGTTAGACGGGCACTCTCCAGTAACTTTAGTTACGTGATATCTGTTGAATATAAAGTAAGGATTATTATATACATGAATCTCATTTCAACACAGCACTAGGGACTGTGGACATTGTGACTTAGTCCAAGACGCCTATTCTTTAAATCATAGCGAAGTTGCGAGCGGCGTAATCCCACAATTATTCATGAGCACACAACTCTTTTTGCAAAACTAAAAAGATTACAATTTAACATAGTTTTACAACTTTTTTCCGTAGTTGTAATTCAATATTTCAATAGTCACCCATAGCTGAATCTAGGGGCGGGGGCTGCAGGGGGCAATTCTGCTACACTGTGAGCTGTATGATCATTGTAAGCACAATACAATCATATTGCCCACTGCTTAGTCTGCTATTCGGCGACTGACGATATGCTTTGCTAGAATAGTGGCAGGACCAGTAGGGTCTTTTAATTGGATATATGCCAAATCTTTATCATATTCTTGTTATCGAATCTATAATCTTGAGTTTTTAATTAAAGATTGGGTGTTCCAAATATATGTTTAATATATCATCTGACAGATAGAAAGAAAGAGCCCTTCTACCTCTCGTTACCAGATTGAGATAAAAATCTGCAAACTATTTTTGCAGGTTACTAGGCTACTTAAACGGCCATTTGATTTTGTCAGTTGGACTATGCACCAATTGTACTTACGAGATATCTTCTCGATCATGACAGTGTTTGATAAGTAAAGGATTCTTCAGACATAGAGATGTTGATTTACTTTGGATGGTGCTGTCCGTAGCAGTCGCTGTTAGTCCAACAACTGGTGCTTTGCGAAACGATCTGACCTCAGATAATCTATCGTAAGCTTCTTTGAATGGGATTCCCGTCTCGGATTGTCCACTGAAAGAACTTTGACGGCATCGTTATAGTAATAGTAGGTAGGCCTATTAGCATTATTTAGTAATATAGGCCAAGTTCATATATCAAACAAATAAATTATAGTTCATTGCTATTAAGTGGTGGGCCTAGGCCACAATATCAATTCCTTGGTGACATGACTGCAACAAGCAGAATCAATTTAAGTTCATTGAGCTGTAAGTTTAAATACTACAATTGGTATTTAAAAACATTTGAAATGAATTAGCATTACCATCATTGGAAGGGGTAGCGTGTATCCTACTCACAATGATTTCACTACGTGACATTCGTCCACACAAATCAGCGATATGTTGGCAGTTATTGATCGATTGAGGAGCGTAGCACAGCCGTTCCCCTCAAGCAGAGTTTCTGGTGTTGAGAAAAGGAAACCAGCTGATTTCACCTCCTCTTGTGACGCTATAGCCAGGTTGGCTGCCCTTCCTAACCTCATTGTCTCTATCTTTCTAATGTTGTCCATTATGAGTGAGCGGAGTGGAGATATCACCAATAGTCCTTTGGTTGCCATAGTGGGTCGGTCCTCACAGACAAAAGCTTGATAAGAGAAGGTGCCACCTACAACATGTAAATATTTATTACACTTCATTTGTAGGCTACAACTGAATTGTGGTTCTGTAACTGTCACGTAAACACGAGTTATTCAGCAGTCAATGGATTCAATGATACACAATGTATCATTTACATTCATAGGTTAGAGTTTTTAGTCTCGCTTCCTGTGAACTACTCAGGGTACCTCCCGGTGGCAATCACACTACCGTACTAACATGTTATACTACACTCGCAGATCTCAGATCAGTCAGTAGATCAATAGCGTGTTTGACAACCCTTTTGCACATTTGGATAAGACTCACTTTACCTCCACAAACAAAACAGTGACTATAGAATTGATACTGCAATGTGAGGAGTTTGGTTGGTGTGCTGCTGGTCACAGTTATGACACTGACAGCAGCCAGGCCAGGCATGTACCTTCTATGGCCTGCTATAAGTCTTATTGTCTCAATAGGTATAGAGTAGTACAGAGGGTCCATAAAAGAATATGGCTAATCATCATTATCATAAGCTAGAGATCAGCAACTGGATAGAAGAATAGTAACTGTAACTATTCGTATTCAAATTCCTACCTACCTGGTATATGAGACTTTTCCCAAAGCCTGTTTCTGCTGTCAGAATTGAATCTTCAACAAGATATGAATTTATAGTACCAATCTCAGCCTTTGATGGTGTAAAGCCAAACACTTGCTGGACATGGTTCTCAATAATTGAATCCATAAAATTGCAGAGAATAAATTGTAAAGCAAACTATATGATTCACAATTAGATTTGGAGAAACTTTGTCATGAGGTTTTGCTGCTTTTGTTTTGAGAAATCTAGAGATTGTGACAATTTACATCAAAGCTACTGGGCACAAGAAAGATAAAAATGATATCACTGCTAGTCATAGCAATTTAGTGTAGTGAATAATTTTTATTTCAATAATAAATGGTTGTACATAGTTTAAAAGACATGTTTATTATAATTTATATGCTAAATACAGGAATATTGTAAACAAGTGCATGTACCAGCATGGACCAGTGGCAGCTATCATGAATCTGTCAGATCTAACTACTGACAATGTCTACCATGCACAGCTCATTGAGGGTCTTCGAAAGACAGGACTTAACCAAGTATGTATTAGAAACGATATTGGTCCACCATTTAGTGTTTACAGTCCATTATAGTCCATTCACTTTACATTGAGAGTAACTAATATTGTGATTCATGGTTAAAGATCTGACAATCTCACGAGTTTGAATCCACTGGTACACCTTAAATAATGTTGGGATTTCTTGAGGTACAGGGGTGGATATCAAGGGAGTAAAACATATCTCATGCGCCAGGGTGTGCAATCGGGGTGCAATCTACATTGGCCATGACTCAACAGGCAGCTTCCTATGACCAAGTTTAGGATTTTTCTCCCCAGTATATGAAAATTGGTTATTTCTTGGCCTTGCTGCACACTGAAAGAATATTTTAGTCCCATTATGTTCTTAGAGAGTGGATGGAAATGATACCAGTTTGGACACGATATAATTGGTTAGCTCATCAAGAGACTAGTTTGTTTCCTGCTGCGATATTTCATCCTAAAATGAATCTCTGAAACTATGCTTCTTTAGCTAGCTGTGGCGGTACCCAGTGTGATGAAGTGGTTGAGTGAGGTGCATATTCCGGAAGCCATTGAAGTGAACAACTTCCTGAAAATGTTCACAACAATGTACAGTGAGAGCAACATTCACAGTCGTGCTCAAGGCCATGTATACTCTCAGTATGTTCAGTACTGCCGCCAAGCTTACAGTTAGTTCACGTAGACTAACTGAATTTATGTTGCTCTCAAAAATGATTGAGATTACTGGGTCGAGTCAAGTGTCTGGTCTTAGGTATTTTAGGTAGTTTTGGTAAATTAATTGGCCTTTCTTTAACAAATACATTTAGGTATGAAGGCCAATTACTGACCAAAGGCTATTACTATTAGGTATTTCTTACCTAATACATTGGGTATTTCCATAGGTGTAAACCTAACACCTATGGGTATTCCTCGTCTATTGATTTGTTATACGACAAAATACCTGCCATTTCCTAACATTTACTAGCAATATTTTACATGGTACTATTGGGTATATTGATCCAAATAGAATAGCCGGACGGTTTCCGAAATACAACAATATGCATAATTGCTCAAACGTTTTCCATGTGAACTCGCTCAAGACTGTTAATTTTCTTCAATTACAGAAGGAGCAAGGGTGTCAGGAAACTGCTCGCTGGAGCAGATTTTGAGATTTGTAACTGGTATGATGTGGGAGCCTATATTTGGCTACTCACTAACCCCCTCGATACACTTCAGTGAGAAGAATTCTAAAGAAGATATGTTCCCAACTAGTAGTACATGTGCAAATATTTTATATTTGCCCTACAGTCTAACCACCACTATTGGTGACGATGAACTTTACAATAAGATGGATCTAGCTTTCATGAACAGCTATGTTGGTCTGGCTTAGTCTGGTTCTGGGCCTACACAACAGAACTATGTAATGCCAATACCTCCTGGATGGGGACATCTCATTCTTATAAGTGAGATCTAGTAAGATCATTATGTAATTTTTGAGACCAAATTTGTGGTATATATTAAACACAATAGATTTGGTCTCGAAAGATTTTAATACTAATTTGTGGTTTTAAAAAAGTAATCTGTTAGCATGTTGCTACTCTAATGTTTATCATCAAGTGGTGCTCCATTACTTCTATCCGGGAAAACCACCTATTGATATGAGCGGGAGACATGGAAATGTGGCTACCAAGCTGTCAGAAGAGGTTAGGGAAAAGGTCCGGAGACACATCGAATCTATCAGAGGCCAGAAGTCTCATTATACTGCACGCACAAGACACGTAGGATCTACTTCCCTGCTGATCTGAATCAAACGAAGGTGTATCAGATGTTCCTGGAGAAACACCCTGATGTCACAATCTGCCAGGAATCATGGCGCCAGATATTCCTGAATGAATACAACATATCATTTGGCTACCCACGCTCCGAAATCTGCTCTACATGTGATGAGTATCAGGCTACACTAAAACAGATAGATATCGAGATTGCAGCAAACCCAACAGATGAAAACCTGAAGAAAAAGCGGAAAGCTGCAGAAGTAGAAAACAAAGTCCACCTGGCTAAAGCAGAGCGCTTTTATGTCATCAAAAGAGCAGCTAAGGAACAAGCAAAGACAGATGAAACCACCATGGCTATATGCAAAGATTTCCAGAAGAATCTACCAGCACCTGATATCACTACAATGATGTATACTACAAGCGGCAGCTGACATGCATATCTTTCAATATCCATGAGTTAGCTACTGGCAAGTCGCATTTCTTTGTATATGATGAGACTTTGGTAAAGAAAGGCTCAGATGATGTGTACTCGATGCTCAACCACTTCATCGAACACTCAGTGGATGAGAAGGTACGTTCACTTGAAATATTCTGTGATTCGTGCGCTGGACAAAACAAAAACTACACAGTATTCCGCTATCTCCACTACCTTGCCCATGTCACTAAGCGGGTTGAGAGAGTCACTGTCACCTTCCCAATAAGAGGCCATTCATACATGGAGTGTGACAAGTCCTTTGCTCATGTAAACCAGAAGACCCCGGCAGGGACACCAGCCGCATGGTGGGAGGAGTTCAAAACATGCCGCAAAAACCCATCGCCATTCAACGTCATAGAGGTGACTCAGGAAGACTTTCATAGGTGGACTGACTTCCTGAAAAACCTCTATGTAGCTAGCTGACCGTTCCCTTCCCGACCTGTGCGTGTGCTCCAGATGGCCCGTCAACACCCTCGGTTTGCCATGGTTAAGGAAGCTTATGCAGGGCCTTTTAAGCAGTTTGTGATGACGAAGAAGAAAGGCCAGGCCAAGCTCCCTAGGGAGAAAGTCAGACTATATACAGTATCCATCGCAATATCATCAATTAAATACGCCGATGTCATGTCTCTTACTAAGTATGTCGATCCTGAGACATTCTACAGTAAGATAAAGTCTGATGACACTGCCAATGACTCTGACTAAAATGGAATGCCATGGTATGACAGATAGACTTGTAGTATAAGTTTTTAATATCACGAAAATCATAGCATGGAAAGAATGCTCTCTGGTGAATATCTTGATTACACCCTATTAAAGCAGTTCAATTACCAAAGCAAAATGAATGATGTCCGGTTCAGTACCAAAGCAAAATGATCCATGTCCAAAATAGGTGTTGACAAAAAAACAGATCTTAGGAACCAGAAGTGTCTTTGGATAATTTGGTCTTGCTAATTACCTGCATAAGGTATGGCTTTATCAAATTGCCAAACACTATGTTTGTGACACCGATGTTGTTTGCAGGCCAGGTATACGAACTATATACTATACTATACACAAAATATAATGATACTAATTAATAAATATATAATATTTCATTGCTTCAATTGATAGGACCAGACCAGGTAGTGCTCATATCTCAACACTCGGTTTCATTTTTTTACTTGTAGCGCCTACATGATGATGATCTCCTAATCACTGATTCTCCGCTTACCCAAACTGCTGATCTTGAGACCAGCACATCTGAGAGACCACCAAGGGCAACTGATGAAAGTAGAGCAGATGCTGAAGAGGAGCTATCAGCTTTGATGGGCTCGACCACCCTAGATGATCGGCCTAGCTCTGTCACACTCAACAACACCCCCAAGGTAATATTTTCATGTTGTTGGGAAGTCAGCCACAAATTTAAAATACGCAAAGAAATTGGGTCTACATCTCAACTATGTGAGAAAATGAATGCATTCCAGTTAATACTCATTCCTGGTTATCATACACTCAGATTCATTCGTATTGATATAGGCCACATAATCATGATGATATCCAGATGCTCAACCTTCCAAACGGGCTCTCATAAAGTAATTCTAAAGATTAGAATCGGCATCTAAAATAGTGTATGGTTTGTTTTTCTACAGCAATTTGCCAGATTTCTGATAGTCATGCCTCTCGTAGCATTGATAACTGATGCCATGTCGAAATGCAGAGAAATCATCCCACAAGTATCGCTCGTTCACCTATCAGCGTCTACTCTTGCGGAGGCCAGACAAGCAGTGTTCATATTCACAAGCCCGGAAAACATTCTTGGTGCTTGTGGCAGAGCATTACTCACAACAGCTTATGTGGCCGATAATGTGAAGGCGGTATTCATCGATGAATTCCACATCATTGCTGCATGGTTAGTTTTACCAAAAGTAATAGCAGTCAGTGAAATCTATGCGATCAAACTTTTGTGATTGAAATGGACAATTATTTGTAGTAAATAAAGTTGTAATACAGTAGCCCTAATAGTGTAACACCCCTGTCCTGAAAAGCGAGGCAACAATGATTTAGGTTTCAGTTAAATTACAAATCCAACTAGACGTCTGGTCCTATTAGATTTATCCCAATGCAAATGATTTCCTGACACAGACTTCATAATCACCGACCGACCGATATAAGAAGTCACTTTGTTTTCATCTCCCCATTTGTCTATATATAGGGGTCTAAGTGTAGGCGAAGCTGCAGCATTTCGAGAGTCATATGGAAAGCTCGGTCAACTCCGAGCTTATCTGTCCGTGCCTTTCATCTGTCTGTCTGCCACCGCTCCGGGAGACGTTATTGAAACTGCAAAAACATCTCTCAGACTCAGGCCGTCATCAAAGTTGACATCAACAAGAGGAATATATCGTAAGTAATGTAGCCAACGCTCTAAACTTGAATTTGGCTTTAGGCTATTTACACGTCGCTGCCCCTTGGCTATTGTAGTACCCATAAGCGTGGAAGATTATTATGGTCTATGGTAGTACCTTTGCCTACATATATATATATATATCTATGACCTTTGCCATGTACATACATAGAAATAGTATCAATCGGGATAGGAGTCGCCCTCTCATTATATCAGGTATATTTATGGAAAAGCTTACATGACAACATTATCGTTGATCAACAGGCATCTCGGGTGATACCATATCAAGGGCTTAGAAAATAGCAACATGATATACAGACAGACAGTATTAACACTAGATATAGTAATTTCCTGCTATTACTTTTGGTGTTCATATGTGTCACCTTGAGTCACTGCCAAGAATGTGTTACATCTGCAGTATGATACTGGGAGTTGTCTGTTCATGGTGGGATGTCCCTTATCCCGTCCAGTAACTTCGATCTGCCATATTTTTCCTGCTGAACAATTTAAAGCACTAAATATGGTTTGAGGAGCAAGTAGTGAATGTTGACAGCTGATACAACATAAACATAATGACATACATACACATCCCAGATATAGTTTGTCTATAATGTATGTCGTCTTAATTACAGATATCATACCACTCGAGTTAACGGCGACATAACAACAGATTTCCAATGGCTTATCACACTCATTCTTAGAACTGCTGCTGAGAACTTGCCTAGAATGCTAATCTTTTTTACGAACACTAGGTATCTATCTGATGCTTTCGAATGGGTTAGATACCACAGTAAGCAAACAATAGGAGACCATAACTCGATTAGCTGTATGTATCAACTGACTACTGATCCGGAAGTAAAGGCCAAAAATCTACGTGATTTATTAAAGAAAAGCAACGCTAAGATCATGTTCTGCTTGAGCAGTCTCTCGATGGGTATAAATCTTGCCAGAGTCCAATACGTCTTACATTATGGAGCACCAGCTACGGCAGTTGCATTCTTCCATGAGACTGGACAGGCTGCCCGAGAAGCTGACATACACGCTGACTCCATATTGCTAACATTTTCGAGAATGGCATCAGGGCGCAAATTAGACGAGACAATGAAAACATATAAAAACAGAACTCAATGTCTCCGAAATACCCTCCTAGCTAAGTTTAAGTGCACCAAACCAGAAGATCAGACTATGTGCTGTGATGTTTGCGAGGATATATCGTGTGATATAAAAGATTTTGTGAGGTCGTCATTTGTTGTTTCGGCAACATCTTCTTTTGAAGAAAGCGATGTTGATGCCTCAGCCAGGCAAATAGAAAACATTGGTTCTGGTTCTGGTGACTTCAAGGATAGAGATTTACTATGTCGGCGACGGGGGTTTCAACTTGTTCATCAGTCTTAAGTTAGTTAGTGTAGCAACAATTATTATTACCCAAAAGTCTTACCGGTATATTGTCAATTTTTGTCTGCCATCAGATCTTTACTTGTACTACTTATTATACTACTGATGTATTTGAACAAAGAAGTGAAATCGTGAAATCCTGTCCAGATGAGCTTGTGTATAAACTCCACGGTAGGATTTCAACTTGTTGATCAGTCTTTAGTTAGTTAGTGTAGCAACAATTATTATTACCCAAAAGTCTTATCGGTATATGTTTTACAAGTCTGCTCCTACTTTACTTGTACTACTTATTATACTACTGATGTATATAACAAAGAAGTTTTGTCATTACAGCAACTGCAATTGATTACCAAATTATGAGGCAAATTTATGGCCATGTCAGCAGTGAAACTTTCCCTTCTCATATGAGTAGCAGAGGGCTTTGGAGTCCCAGGTAAAACTAGACTATAGTTTGAAACATGGACTATACCTGAGTGCTATCTATAGCTCTCTGCTACTTAGTTTAGTTTCTTTTCAAGAGGTTCAAACACTTTAGGAAATTTGTGGTATGACCCATCTTGATAAATGGGATTGCACAACTATGCTCTTGCTGATTGTACAGTTCATCAAAATTATTACAGCAACTCAAGTTGTACTTCTTTTTGGCAGGAAGTCACTCTCTGCAGTCTCTGCTCTGATTGGCTGTGGTCATGAAAAACCTTTGCTGATAAAGAGAGGACAATTACCAGTGGAGACAAACAACAATTTGAAATGAGAGGCCATTTCGACTCCTTTTTCAAACTCCTTGTTGAAACACTCATAATAAGTACACTTGTACCTTGCCCTTTTAAGCTGTCTCTTTACACAAAAGAGCTCTCTAGGTCAATCTGTTAGCCATATTTGTTTCAGCTAGTAAAAGAAACACAAAAGATTTGTGAGTGAATTCTATAATTTTTTGATGATTTTTCTCACAAACCAAGTTACTTACTATCATGAATTATTGAAATTTTCTACCATAATTATCAACAGCTGCAAGCAGCCTTTGGATGTCAGGTGTAGGCATACATGTCCTGCAGATTACTCCTGAGACTCACTGTGCACTTATTTTATCTCATGCAAAAAAGGTGAAGTCAATCAATTAAGTCAATACGGGGCTGGTTGAAACAAATTTATGGGGGTTGGTTGGAACAGCCTTTTGCCGTTTCAACCAACCCCACATTGCTTGAATCATTTGTAACAACAAAATTGAGCATAAAATTGAGCTTTTGGATAAAAATTGTGGCCTAATATTGTTTAATGTCTATTATTTCTACAATGTTATTGCAGTCATGGTACGAAAATTTGAAGGAAAGACTGACAGAGGCGTTCTGAAGATGTGGTACAGGTGGCCGTGAAGCTTGTAAAAGAAGGTCTCTCGATCAGAAAAGCTGCAGCCCAAACCAAGATGAGTCATGTGAACCTCTCAAGAGTAAACAAAGGCGAAAAGACGGGTTACCAAAAGAACAGAATGGTGTTCTCGGAAGACCAAGAACTAGAGCTGAGTGAATATACCCTAACCTGTACCAGAATGAATCATGGTATGACTACATTCGATCTAAGAAACCTCGCATACAGATTTGCAAAAGCGAACAACATAGCCTACCCAAAGGTAAAAAATTGTTATTATTATTTGTAATGCTAATTTTGATATCTATTGGATGTGATAGAACGTAACCTTTGAAAAAGTAGAGTAGAGTCCCAACATTAGGCCTATTAATATTATTATCTTCTCTCAACATTTGGAGTAAGGTTTAATGAAACAATAACCGATAAAGAAGTTTTTTATGTTAATCAACAGCGTTTTAAATATTTACATGTTTCGTAGCAATGGGATACACACAAGGCTGCAGGCCGGGACTGGATCCAAGCATTCTTAAAACGCCAGAAAAACCTATCAATCCGCAAACCAGAAGCGACTAGCCTTAGCCAGGCCACTAGCTTCAATCGGCATACCGTAGGAGAGTTCTTCAAAACACTAAAAGGTGCTTATTTCATGTGCGTACGAAGCTGCTGCATAAAAAATTGACTGAGTTTATGATCAGTGTTTGAAGCATGCATGTCAAGTCTAGAAGGAACGTGGAGCAGGTTAAACTATCAGTTGAGAAGCTGGGAAGAATAGACTAAGATACTTAGTATAGGTATTGAAAGGTATATCAACGAGATAAACTTACCCCAGGTTTTGTTTGACAGATTCGGATACGTTGTTGTAGGCCTATTATCTTTGTCTTTGATTTTACTGAGAGAATTTGGAAATAACCAGTCTCATATTTGATTTGATTTTTTGTCTATGCAGGGTTAATGCAAAAACACAAATTCCCTGTCGCTCGCATCTACAACATGGATGAGACTAGTTAAAGAGCTCTAACTCCGGTGGTTCCGTGGCATTACATTATCATCTCCCCTTTCCGTTAGAGAATACATATTTATATTTAGGGAGTCGTGTGCCCTGTTATATCAAAAAATAAATATTCCAGTTTACTGGAAAGTTCCTATCTGCAATGCAATTAAATTAGACACAATGGATGTAGAATTTTTCAAATATTCTAAAAACATCTATGGTTAGCGTGGCTGTTGCTTTTATGAGCATATAAATGCCAAAGAAAGAGTTTTAAAAAAATTCAGCCTAGAATTTCTAGCAAAATCATAAACTTTGTGATAGGGTGATCATTTTCAGATGGATTTCAGATGGAGTTGTTGTTTTCCTGTCTCACACTGTCTGCTTCACTCATGCACAGGTCAGGTTAGGTCAGACCTTGCAAAGCTTGAGTTTACTAAAATTTTTGCAGGACTTTCTGACTTTATTTCTGTTTGTTTTAACTAGAGGATTTTCTTGCTCTACCAACACAATGAACTCTGGCTCAAACAGATCTGTTTCCCTACAAGTGTTTGACTTTGAGCCTAAAGAAGAGCAGATTGGCATAATTATAAATTATTGGAAAGGACATGATAGTGTTGCAGTTGCTCCTACAGGATGGGGAAAATCTCCTATTCTCCAAATTGCTCCATTCTTGTTTGATGGGAGTAGGTACAATATCAAAGGCACAGCAGGTCAAGTACGTTATTCATTATGGACCTCCAATTACAACTGATGCTTTCCTTCAAGAAACGATAAGAGCTGCAAGAGAACCTGAAATACATGCCCATTCGATTCTCCTTGCATTTTTGAGGATGGCAAGTTGGCGGACTCTTGATGACACCATGGATGCGTATAGTAAAGTGAAAGTATCATGCTTACGTTCTAGTTTATTATCTAAGTTTCACTGTACAAAGCCCACTGATCAGAAACTTTGTTGTGATATATGCGAAGATGTGATATGCGAGGTAAAGGATCGGGTAACTAGTCATTTCGGGGGTGTGCATCACCCATGCAACGCTCACTCCCGCCCTTGCATGGCCCATACACCGCTTATACTACGCACAACACATCGCAGATGCCTCGCTCAAGGTTTAACTGCTGTGCGGTGTATGTGCGTTGTAACAACATGGCCCACCCTCGCAGTTTCCAGCCACTCACTTGCTATGAATCGCCCTGGTCAGTCCTGACTTGTCCTCTTTCAAAATCATGAGAGTGCTGGCTCCTTTTCGCACAGGCAATGCCCATCAAGAAGAAGAAAGCTCAAGCTGTTTTCTTGTTGTTTACTTTTTCATTGTAAGCGACCGGATTTTTCCCAACAGTGTAATATTGTCTGCAATAGCTGTTAGTAAATATTTACAAAAGTGTCAATTTCCTCAATATTTTTTATTAAAACTATTATTAGAATAAATAATTTTTTTTAATAGTTTCCTGATATCATTCTCACGGACTATTTTTAAATAATATTTTATTTCAGATATAGCACATTACCTCTAGTCCATTGATTTTATTTCCGGTCATGCTATGCTATCCGAGTAACTAAACTAAACTTACCACCAAAGCCAAAGGACAGGTATTTATTTATTTATTGAGGATTTCTAAAAGTTTATAGTTAAAGCAAATTAAAAATAACTTTTTGACCTCAATATACTGTTATACTAGGGTAATAGATGTGTGCTGCGCTGGTTTATTACCCGGCTTTATGATGGTTAGAGGTGCTACTACCTATGCCATTGCACAGGTATTATTATCGCTTGTCACTAACTCTGGCCAAGCATATTTGCAGTGTCTCTTGATAGTTGGGATGGGTGGGGTGATGCCATGAGTCCCGAGAAGCTCTGCTCTACAGGCATGCAGAGTGGCCCAGTTTGACTCTATTATTGAGCAATTGTAATACAAAACTAACTAGACTAACTAGTTATCAAACACACTGTTTCACCTCTGCAAGGGAAGAGTATGCGTAGTGAGGTGCGGCTACTCCCGCGATAGCCAGGCCAACAGAGGCAGGCCCTGCCAGCCCGGGGCTTGCAGACAGCATCTCGGGTGTGTCTTTACAGTGTTGTGTCGGAAGCACAAAGCCCTGCGCGCAGCGATGTACAGCATTGGCCCATAGACTCAGTGTGACACAGGCTTTTGCTTGCAGACCTTATTGCCAGAAAACAAAGTCCAATGGTTATAGGTGTTTTAGAACTAGTCTTAATTCTTTAATCTAAATGTGACTGTTCTTTGTGCTAGTAGAGCTACAGGGGCCTACGGCGGTTGTGTGGAGTAAATAAATCAGTGTCTTTCCCAGAGGGGAGGGAGAGGCAGGCTGCCCCAGCATTTTTGTTTCCGCCCCAACAAGCTTAGAAATTGAATAACTGTATGTCTGTAAGATTTCTGGCGACCTCTGAAATAGTGGAAAATGTAGTATATTTGGTAGATTTGACTCACAGCAGCAATTGAAAACTAGTCACTGAGTCACCAAATATGGTCTATTTTCCACACGTCTGTCATATTTTGATTGAGTCTCACTCAAGACATGCAAACCGTCCCCACTCTTAAAGTTTCCTCCCCCATCCTGAAATCCTGGGCGAAGCCTAAAATGAATGAAGGATTATAAGTGAATGAATGAGGTGACAATAAGTCTTCCCCTCTCAGGCTAGGTGAGAGATGAACTGTTCTACTTATCCTCCCTGCTACAGCTTCAGTTTGGGATTGTATTGTTTTCCACCCTGCTGTATCTGCTATGTTACAATTTCCTATGCATATGTGTTTTATTATTTGGCCAGAAGATATGGTTATAACTCGCAAAAACAACAGTGAGGTGGTGTTGCCGGAGAAGTGTCTGAAATGTACTCTTATTCACTCACCCGGATGTGAATGTCCTACCACAGCAATGGTTGACAATGACATGGCTATAAATACCAAAGACGCTAAGGATGATGGAAATGATGTGAAAGTGGAGCGGAGAGAAAAGTTACATGAGCTGAATCAGCCTACCACCTCCCATGCCAGAGGTAAGTAGTCTGTAGTTGTAACATCATTTAAGCGATAGGCCTGCTGTGCATAGTGATAGTGTGAATTTCAATGCACATGGACTGCTCAATGTAACATGGATAACTAGCACATGTCTAACCGCCAAATGCAAAACAATTTGATTAAAATCCCAAAATTCAGTGACGTTCATTGATATGTTGAAATTTATTTACTCTTGCAAAGCACATGGTTATGACTAATAGTTGTAGTCTGAACACTCCCTACGGAAATATTTGTACCTATTCAAATGCATTCCAATCATTAGTTCCACACTCATGACCGCCACAACCATGTGATAGACATTCTTGTTACAGTGTATAAAACCTGGTATATGACTTCACCCTCATTAGCACTTTTATTGCTTAAATGAATAGTAAAATCAAATATGGATGTCATGTCGATGTAAGACTGTATATGCTGCAAAAATCCGAATGGAATGGATGGTGTAGATATGGGGTCCCAAATCTGAGGGTTAGTGGCACTTCTGTTTGTGAGTGAGAAGCATCTCACCAGCCATAAGCACGAAAGTGTTGAAATGGAACACTTAACCTTATTTTTTAGAGTCAAGGAAGCGGAAGAAGAATATTGAGGAGAGGAAGCAGGAAAAAAAAAGAAAGATGAAATATTCCAGTTCAAGCGAATCTTCAAGTGAATCTTCTACCTCCTCCTCCTCCTCATCATCCTCCGACAGTGACACCTCATCCGATGAATCTCATAAGAAAAAAAAGAAACATCGCAAATCAAAGAAGAAAGGTTGGCAAACACATAATTTACCCGCAAGTCTATTGTAGTCATGGCCAATGAAATATTGACACTAGTTAGATTCCCAAAACGAATTTATGTTGATACACCCTGGCTCAGTGCTCCTCCACAAGTAGGTTAGATATAATTAAGATTAGTACCTATCTAGTGCAAGGCATTTGAAGCTAAATGTCTCTACTGGACTTGTATTTTTTAAACGTTGACATGAATTTGCGGTGATGTGCAATCAATGTATCAGTCATAATAAGACGATTGTGCCATGCGTTGTGCCCTACATGTGCCATGAATTACTGTGCTGTTCACCTGTTGCATTGTCAGCATTGTAAGTGTTGTTTATTACCCTGTAGGCTGTTCACATTGCCACAAAAAGAAAAACTACAGAAAATCAAAGAAGAATAAGAAGCAAAAGAAGAGTGCGAAAAAGGGTCTGTTATGTAAGTGCACTCACGTAACTTCCTGTGAATACCCTTAACTAACTTCCATGACTGCCAACTATGTCCAAATACTGGGGCCGATCAGTATTATGAAGATCTGCCTTAGAAGAACTGAGATCAAGCAGGAGGAGGAACTTAAGAAACCATTCAGAAATTATAAACAATACTGATTAAAGAAAAGGACCGAAATCGTTGTACAACTGCTATGATTTGTTCAGGTTACCAGTATGTTATATCTCACAAAGAGCAAAAATGGATGGGTAAAAAATAAAAAGCTCATGGGATAGTTTTATGTCACATTATACTGACAAGTAAGCCTGTTACTGTCACAGAAATGTGGTGTGGCTTGTATTACAAACCAGCTTGTTCTTGCTCTGAGAATAATAATGCTACACCACAATCTAAACAGAGTTTGTGATATTGTTACTATGAATGTTTTAAAAATCTTTCAACTCTTTTTTTCAGTCTCCAGCGCTGATGTTCATCTGGAAGTTGTAAAGAAGATTGCTGCTGCGATTCTAGAACAGGGAATGAATGTCAAAGCAGCATCAAAGAAATATGGAAAAGACCGCCGAAGTGTGTAAAGATTCAGACATGTATACTACCTCCACATCACGAACCCTACAGAATATGACAAGGTAAAATCTGCATTATATCAGTCGTTATTTCATTTCTAATGCATTTCATTGCAATTTACTTACATGTGCATGATCACAGCAGCAGGGGCTTATGACAGTGTGATGCCGCTCAGTTACCCTGTTAGGTTTCAGATAAGCTCTCATTTATGTGAAGTGAATTGCTTGAAACTAATGATACACTTTGCCCAGTTTGGTCACATGCAATATCAAAAATTTGGTCTCTAGGCAACTAGCAGAATCAGAGATATAATAGATTGATATATTAGTTAGGTCAACAGGAAGTGAGCTGCACATGCTCACTCTTTGTGAGCATAATGTCCCTGATGCTTTGCTATGTGATTATGAAAAGCTATATATTTTGGATTTGAGTTAAGCCTTAGCATTTTTTTTCTGCGCAGATCATATATATCTGACGCATACATAGGTTTAACACATAAATCGGAAAATGACGCAAGAAAATGTTCTTTTTATGCTTTTGTAGGTTGTTATGACAGGTAAATATGTCAAGCTTCAACAACTGGAGGAGGCTTGTCGTCGGAAATTGGATGACGATGAGATTAAAGCAGCATGTGCCAGTGCTAAGTTGACACTGTAAATGCCTGTGCCGTACACAGTTACATAGACATTTGTGTCACAGTCTCAGAAAGCAGGGATAAGTCGCAATTTTGCTATTGTTTATATTAGAGGTTGAAGTTGGAAACCTTATTTTATAATTCAGTTTTCCAATTTTGGGAAAACCATTCACTAGGACCAATAAAATGTGCTCTTTCAGAATATCCAATCAGATTGGCCAAAAACTGAATAGAAGACCCTCTAACATTGGCTTAAAGTCGTCACTAGGGAAAACAAAAATGGCGACCGAAAGTAAAAGCTCAAATACTTTGTTTGATGAAAGTGATGTTCTTGGTGTTTTAAATGACTACTTTGGTGATGGAGCAAGTGATTATGCTAGTAACAGTGACAGTGAAGGTGAGGAAATAAATTTTGAGGAAGTAGAAGAGGCTGACTATGGAGGAATCCAAGCCCAGTTGCATAATTTGGCAATAAGAAGAAGAGAGGAAATTATTGGAACTTTTTTACATGAGGCAGAAGGAGATTGTGGTGCAGATGGGTCTATACAACCAGACCATCTCAACTTGTGCAAGTGTTGCTGTAAGAAGGGATCTGATAATACCAGATGCATCACTCAGTTCACTCCTGAACAGATATCCCTCTGCAGATTTGCCTCTGATGGATTTGATTCAAATACCACAAAAGACATAATGATCCTGTCCAAGATAGAATCAGGTTTTCATGCAGGCAGTCAAACTATGTCCACTAAAAAAAAACCCAGGTAAACAGGGTGAAAGGAAGAACTGACTACAGGCACCTGAGCCTCCCTTTATGCCACACTGCATTCGGGTATCTCCATACTATAGGACATTCAAAGCTGGAGAAGCTGGTTAAGCATTATAGATCAACCAGAGCTGTAGTGCCAAGACAAGAAAATAGAGGAAGCAAGCTCAAGATCAGTTATGAACAGTCCATCGCTTTCTCATCTTTTATGACTAACATGCTTGAACAGCATAGCCTTGTCTTGCCAGGAAGAATTGCAGGCATCAAGCGCCAGGCCACTGAGGTCCTTCCTTCATCTTTCACTAAGATTCATATTTACAATGAGCTGTACATGAGGTCTCTACCAGCTGGAGAAAAGGCACTCAGTCTGAGCAGTTTCAAAAGGTTGTGGAAACTTCTGTTCCCTACCGTCGCTATATGTAAGCCTATGTCAGATCTGTGCTGGACATGTCAGCAGAACAACACAACTATCTGAGTATCATTATCATGTATCACCAATAGTTGAGCATTACCGTCGTGACAAATGTTTGACAAGTCATGTGATGATACTGAGATCTTTCTACCTCACCCATCAACAACTTTGTTCTCCGATAGTAAATTCTGTTTCTATTTATTTTACAGAAGTACAACAAAGTCTGATGAAGAGAAGGCAGCAGTTCTTGTTGAACAAGAGACCCATCTAGCCCACGCCAAAAGTGCCCGCCTCTATTACAAGTCAGTTGTAGAGGAGGCAAAGAAAGGACGTTGTACACACATCTCATTTGACATGGCACAGCAGGTAAAATATATTCAAACCGACTTACAATCCATTGATACTTTTAAGATATCTGGTTAATTGTATGCCACTCTTGTGATCCCAACCGCAAAGTTAATTTTATTATGTTTGATCAATTTGTACAGATTGCTGAGCAGGGTAAGTTTCTGGTGTGGTGTCATATCTTAACTGCAATGATTCGTATGCTACTGCTCAAGCTGCGGCTGCCACTGCACAGGCAGCAGCTGCCACTACTCAAGCTGCACAAAATATACCACTACCTCTTCAATCTATCACTCCTCAGTCACAGGCTATTCAACTGTAAACAAGCATTAATTCAAGCCCATCTACATCAAGGGTGCAGATCTTTCCCAAGTCAAAACAAACTAATCCGCCATCTGCCTTACGCCCTAATCAAGAGGCAGATGCCCGAAAGCAAACCAGCAAGGGAAGGAAAAAAGGACGAAGCTTGGTGTTGACAGATACCCCAGTTAAGAATCATATTGAAGAGGAGAAAAACAAATCTGCAGCGAAGAAGAAGCCAAAAAAAAGTCGAAAGATCCAGGTAGATTCAGATGACAGCGATGCTGAGGAACAAGAAATGGCAGTACCAATGGAATAAGATGATGAGAGTGCCGAGGAGGACGAAATAAACGAACATGAGCAGATTGTATAGGGGGAAATGTCGTTGTGAAGTACATTAAAAAGACCAGATCCAACTTTTTAGTCGCAAGGGTTGATGATATAGGCGAGAATGGCGATATTATGGTGACATACTACAAAAGAAGGCTTCATTCTTCCAGAGGAGGAGGAGTCCGACATTGTCAAGCAGGACGATATTTCCAGATGTCTTCCCGGCCCCATAATGGCGGGTGGAACCGCCAGATCAGTGCTCAAGCTAAGGTTCCCAACAGATCTTAGTGAAGTTTCTTGGTAAACCAGGAGTTTTCTGCGCCTTGATGGACTGTGAATTGAAAACTGCTATTAGTTCTGTTTCAATAACAATGATTATTGTAATGACTTTTGTTTATTTTAATACATGTTTCATCTTACTTAGAACTTACTGGTAGTTTAGTAAAATAAGATTATTTAGATGTGTTTATAAAAATATAATCATTTAGTTACTATTAGATGGACTCATTATCTTTCAAAAGGCTGATTTACTAGTTTTTCATGACACCAATTTCTCTCTGAAAGTGTGATGACCCTTAATTCCCATCCAAACATGTCGTTTCAACCTACCCCTAACCATGTTTCAACATACCCCGTACCTGGGGCAGGTTGAAACAAATTTATTTCTTGTGGAATTTTGATGCAATCTAGAAAATAACTACGACACATAACACATTTAGCTCGGCAGTGTGGTGATATTCTGGCTACTAAGTGGAAGGACAAGAGAGACGTAATAACTTTGTCCACCTTAGATGCTGACGTAATGATTGACACAACAAATCCAAGGTCTAGATTTCACAATCACCAGGTAATGAAGCCGCAGACTGTCCTAACTTACAACAGCAATAAAGCTGGTGTTGACAAGCACGACCAGATGGCGAGCTACTACCCCATGTGCCGAAAGTCGCTCAAATGGTGGAAGAAGCTCTTCTTCTGGCTGTACGTCATGGGAGTTGTAAACTCATTCAAACTCTACAAATTCTCAAATCAAACATCCAAACTCAGACTATCACAATACATCATAACATTGGCCAAAGAACTATTGAAAGAAGCTGGCATCGAAGAGCGAAATCAACCCCCGAATGCTGCAGCTGAACCACGCAGGCATGTAACTGGCAATCACTTTCCCCCCTCTATACCACCGAACCCTGTAAAGCAGAACCCCACTCGACTTTGTGTGAACTGTTCATCGAAGCCCGGCCCTAATGGCAAGAAACCTAGACGTGAATCAAGATACATGTGTATGGAATGCCAGGTAGCTCTTTGCGTGTTATGCTTTCATCCATATCACCGTCCTCATAGCAGACAATCTTTAGGTAATCTTTGACCTTTGCTGACATTCATGTATATATTACGCATAGCTTCATTCATATTACATTTCAGAACTTGTCATGCATTGTATATAACATATTTTATTATACAATCATATTTCAATATATAACTTCATGGCTTTTGTCTTTTGAAATGCTCGTAAACTTGCCACAAACTTCTCATACATCGAATATAGATTTTTCTAACAGTCTGACGCTCTTTTATACCTGCATTTCTTGTGTTTTTTACTGTCTCTCACAATTAAAAAGAAATAGAGATGTCACCACAGCATTTTTGATCCCTCCTGACAAAAAACCAGTGATAATCTTTGGTTCAGACTTGAGATCTAGCATGAATTCAAGCATACACGACCAGTCAATCGGGGAAAAAAATCAGATATAAAACTTTTAGTTTTCTCAATATTTTCTTCATGAAGGTTATCTCCCTTGTCAAAACACTCTGCTGTGTGAGGTAAAAAATCTAGAAAACTCTTCTGTTATTATTCAGCTCAGTTAGTATTGTAGTTGCAAAGAGTGTGGTATGGATAGTTTCAAAGCTTGCAGCAATGTGTAGGAAAAAGAGGCGAATAAGCCATGTCAAGGGACAGTATAAAGCTAAATTAGTATATATCTCGTGACACTGCAGATGAATCTAACTCAATTCTCCTCAGAGAAACTGCTGCAAAGTTAGGATTTTCTCATGTTAATTCCTCTATCACTGACTCTGGAAACGTAGAGTTTATTATTCTTGGGGAAAAGCCTGAAGGTGACTAGTTCAACTTTTGTGTAAACTTGTTTTATTTTTGCCTTCTGCATCCCACCCTCCCTGATGGAAACATAGTGAATGCCTAACGCGTTTCTTCACACAAATGTTGGCCATCGCTCAGGCTGCTTCTCTTATGAATGAAATAATATCTTGTACATTACTTTTTACATGACATATATCATTTAATATCAGGCCCTAACACTAATAATTCGTCCATTTTGATCACACTGAGTGTTAAAGAACATAGCATGTGTCTCCTTATATATCTATGATACTATAATATTGCTGTTAGATTGTAACGATTCAAATGTTTGACAAAAATAAACAACTTGACACACTGAAAAGGCCATTAACTGCTGCGTTAGTTAAATGTTTTTGCTTACTTCTGAGAGAGTAAGTACTCATTTTGTAGTCGGAGGGGCCTGTAACGTAATGCGGAAACATGGACCGCAACAAGCACAATATTCTGAGATGAGGTGGAAAACAGATTTCCAACAAAAAAAATGCCCCTTACATAAAAGAGTCAGCACTATAAAAAAAATGTCAGTAGAGGATATAAAAAATAATAAATATATATCCAGCTGACTGAAGTTAAAAGGCCAAGGAGGATAGTGAGATTGGCGAGCTAGGAATTCTAATCACGGACACACCGAGTAGCTGGATGCACATTTCTCACCTAATAAGTAATAACTCCAAACTCAGGGACTCGGAGAAAAAAAACCATTTCATCACACCAAGAAGCTGACTTACAGGCCTTAGGTGGAGCATCCAGGCAAATACAAGAAAGTGACTTATATTAACCCAATATGTTACAGAAATAACCCACGTCTTGTGATGTCCGAGTCAACCATGCAAATTCTATCTCAATTATAGCTTCAGAAAAAAAATCTGATTGCAGTGCACATCCTACTACTCACCAAAAAACCTATTAAGCTGGTGATTGAACTAGCGGCCAGATAAAACTCATTATCCAATATCATGAGCAAAAAAAACCAAACGCCAACACATCCTTTTGAATTAGAGACAGTAGCCGATACACCAGCGTTGGTCTGATGAGGAGGACCGCCAATATCAGCCTCAAAGAATTATGTAAAGTGAGTGATCATGCCCTAGGGAAGGTGACCAGGAAAAAAAACAATTAATACATAACAAGTTTGTTACAGCTTTTGTAACCTTCGCCTCCGATTCCGATTTACTGGTCCCATATAAAAGCTAAGTCAATGGTGGCGGTTCAAGACCGCATCAGAGGATGAGAGTTTTAACAAAGATGGGTATGTTCTTGAGGATAACTCCTTCCTACTAACAACAATGAGCTCTTGTGAAGGTCATAGTTGCTCTTTGATGTCATGGGTGTCAAAATGATGTTACATTATAAGTTGTCATGTTGTTTCCTTGTTTGTATTAAAATACAAACTTTCAAAACTGGCGTAGTAGTAATCTAGGCTATATGGTTTTTAGACCCAGAGGGTCAGGGGTGTATGAATGATAATATTTGTTAGATTTTCATGTTGCAGCTGCAACAAACCTTACAGGGATTTGCTGACAGGGTGATCGAGCCTATGCTCTTTGAACAGCTCTGACTAGTATCAGATGTGCACGACTTACCCCAGTTTCTCCTTCAGATGATATCAAAACCAGATCCTTTATTCCCAGAAACAACCTCTTGAAGTGAACAGCAAGCTGTCAGAAACTAGAAAGGCCATCATCATCCATTGGCAGTGACACCACAATATCTATATATGAACGAACAAAATATTATTTATCCCTCCGTCAACTCAATTTACAACTAAATGGTCTGTTCCCTTCAAGACATTTTACCTAGGTTTAATAACAACAAATTTCAAAGAGTTTATAAGGCATATAACATCAGCAGATGGAAAAATAAATGACCAGCTATCACTGTCAGAACTGCTAGAAATGGTGTCTGAATTCACTGCAATCCATGGAGGGATAGGGAGAAAACAGATGAAATAGACCAGGTGTTATTGTCAAAATTTTTTAGAATAGCTTTACTTTCATTTTCATTTCAGCCAGCAGTTATTCTGTTTGCCCATTATTGCTCGGTAGTATAGAGGATGAAATACTGGTGTAACCTTTTTGTAGGATGTACACAACATAATGAATTGATTGTCAGATCAGCACACTGCTCACTCAATGAAGCTTGCAAGCATTATGCAAATCATCACATGGTATAGCAATGAGATAGCTTTGAAAAGCCGATCAATATTTCAAATCTAATTCCTAAGTTCACTTTATTGGACCGCAGTGAACTCAAAATAGTAAAGCCTTGTACAATTGTACAACAAAATCATTCGGCCCTAATGTACATTTATTCGCCAAAGAGAAGTATATTTTGCTAATGAAAAGAGCCTGCTGAGTATAACTAAATATGTAGCAATTACCATATCGTAGCGTTTGCATATAACTGTTAGAATGTATAAATCATTAGGAAATGTTCCTGCTTAGAATGTATCCACCAAAGGACTAAGATAAAGGTCATGTAGACATCAGAGACTCCTTGTCAGTGCAAATGTCAAGTCAAACTAAAATTTACCTTTTTATTTTTTGCAGAGCTCCACCTAACCAGAGATCAGATAAACTAGTTGCGAAATGGATGAGGGGATGGGACATGACGCCATCTTCGGATCTGGCCACCGGTGTATTATCACGAGCCTAATGAACAGGAGCCTATCATTGTTAGTCAATCCGGTCCATTAGGGAAAATATCACCAGAGCTGCAACATTCTCCTGTAGTACAGAGAGTCGGCAGTCCTGCGATTAAATTAGGAATATAAATTAAACATCGAAATTCAGTGAGCCAGCCATCGATATTCTGATGACAGGCTTTCAAGACTGTCGAAACAGTTAAAAGAAAAAATGTTCATGATACAAATATTTGTTTGTGTCAATGACAATCAGTCAGCCTAAGAAATATTGTTGTTTCAAAAATTGCTATAGCTGTGAGTTTTGATTAAAGAAAGAGTTGTCCAATCTGATTCTTGGTCTTTTGGATCATGTGATCACAGTGCTGAATTTAAATAAACATAAGTAACATAACTTCAGCCAGTGTCTACAAGCTTGTTAGTAGCAGTTTTACAAACTGTATGGCATGTCAAATAAACAAGGAATCACATGGAATAAGAAGAATCAAAAAGTCAAACCAATGGAATGGTCGAACTAACAAAGTTATTTGTGTTAGTTGGCTCTTTATTATTAATCCGAATATATGAGATTGATAGACAGCTCTGCGCCCCAGACTGTCACAACCCACAGCCTGCCCAATAGTGTAGTTCATAAAAAAATTCGGTATGAGGTGGATTAAAAACATAAACGCAAACATTGTGACCTCAATAGAGTTAATGAATGTGATACTATGGTGGTCTAACTTAGCCCTGCGCTAAGGATTAGATCTATCAGAAATAAGGCTGAGTTGCAGGCCTAATAGATAATTACCAGATATATAGAAGCTGAGTTAGTGAGTATGTCTCCGAAAGTCCGGGTAAAGAGCTGTCAGTCAATCGGAGGGAATACCATAAATATGGCATCTCGATCGTATATTCCTCCAACTCCTTCCGCCAGGCATGTGATGTGTTCCACATAATTACCTATAGACACAAAATGAAGAAGAATAGCTAGAGTGACTCTCAGTCATGATTGGCAAAGCAGAAAATCTGTGGTTGTATGTATATTATGTACCATCTTAATTACTACAAAAATGGTGTGTTAATGTAACCAATGAACTCCCTCTGCGGGAGTTCATTGATGTAACATACAATCAAACATCTTCTTCTTTGAGTTTATGTCACATGTGAGGAAGATCTTTTATTCATAATTGTCACAACAAACTTTGTTTGTACTAATACTATTACTATGATTTTTGACTTTCTTACTCTAACTCTACTACTGCCTGATCTGAAATACACTCTCACTCTGTCTGACACTTTGACAGTCACAATTACCAGTACAGTGGTATCAGTCACACTCACCAGAAGTATGCTAGCTGCTGTAGCAAGTAGTGGTAGTAAGACTAACAGTAAGTAAGTTTGCATACTGACTTTCGCCATCCTGACTAGGCACTAGTAGGCCTAACTAATGCTTCCTGTCAGGTGAGAGCACCTGGAGCTCCCTTGCAGCGCGAATTCTGTAAGATCATTTGAATGGAAAAACATAATGGAATCGCTGAATATAATTTCTAGATCAAACCAATAAAGAAATGAAAATATTATGAGGAGTTGTCTGTTCCGATTGATTGAGAGCACAATCTGTCATATTAATGTTTCTGCATTGGTCAATCCAATAGTCACTCTAACTCATTGGAAGGTCAATCACAAATCTCTCATCACCCTCGGAATATGGTTGAACCTGTATGGTTGTTATGATGTATTCCCAGAAACGCACAATAAGCACAGATGAGTATATCTGCCACCATAGTCGTCTTCCGCTCACAGATCTACGTAAGAAACATAGAAGCTCTTCCATGAGCAGAGGTCAACAAGTTACCTATAATAGAATACTTTTTGTTATCTGTACACTTCTAAGAAAACCTCTATAAATAAATAAATATAATATGAGATAAAGTGATCTAATTATGTGCGCATAGGTGGTTCTGAGAACTGAGCAGTTAGTAAATGTGTTAGAGATTGTTTTAGGCATTAATATTAATATTTATAATATAATAATATATATCAGTGGCGTATATTAGAAATCACGGACCACGGATATTGTTAAATCAAGATCTGTGATAACTTATGCAAGCCAGGCTGAATAGCTCAGTGTGTAGAGCGTCTGCCGAGTAATCACTGTTTATTAAGAATATTGTGGGTTCGAATCCCATCAATTTTTTTTCAAATGGGTGCTTTATAACTGGAGCATTTTTACTTCTCCCAAGGGGGGTGTCTTATAAGTGAGGAATTACGGTACATACAAAGTTTGACTTTTGACCTTGAGCTGGGCAAGCCAATCAAAAGCCCGGTGTATTGACCCACACCCTCCACGCCACGCCTACGGCGTGTGGATCAGGGTGCGCCCGATCATTATGGTCATCTCTAAAACGTCAGTGAGTGATTTTTTTTTAGAATATACGCCCCTGATATATATAGTATAATATTAGTATTAGATCATTAATATTAAGCATCCAGATCAGGGATGTGTTAGTGCACTAGATTCGAGTTGCAGCAAAATTGAAACAACCAGGCGGTCAGCCCAAGAAAACACACCAATCTGACACACATAATAGCAGCGGGCAAAGGAACATAAACAAACCCATGTCAGTGCCGTGGATGCTTCGACCCCAAAGAGAAAGACATAAGAGGAATCAAAGGGAGGGGACCACTCATGGGCCAGGATGATTGTAGACTGACACCCAAAGAGCGTAGAATGATAAAATCATATAAGATAAATACCATGGCGAATATCTACGGACTTACAACATAGTAGATTCTGTGCCTTCAGTAGCACCAATGGTCCAATATGTGTGCCATGCTCAGTAGATATGATGTTCCTATATTCAGAGCACATTCTCAGGCAGCATTTTATCTACTTAGTCGTATCGCGGGCCTATTGATTAGCGAAGAGGGCTATTTTTTGTTTAAAATCTTTATTAAGTTGCTTTGCTGTGTTCCAGATGAGTCCTAGCAGTATCCTTCTCTTTTATTTGTGTAATGTAGAGATTTTATCCGTCTGTTTCTCCTATCTGCCCAATGACAAAGATGGCTGTGGTCTTGTTCATCTGCAGTCTTAGGCTCAGAATCCCCTTTCTTTTCATGCAACTAGTTGGGCTATATGTCTCCCAGTGAAGTTTGAGCATTGAAGCCATAGACAAAACACACTTGTCTATCGTGGCTGATAATATACAGACGTTATGCTTTTTGTGAAAGATAGTGATTTGGACATGCAACGATCCCCAATTAAAAGTATATGTTCATGTTCAATAGAGTGTGGGTCATTTAATCAATGAACTAAGTTTAGTTCATTGATTTAATTCAGCAAGAAATCAATACAATGCCTTCGGGTTCCCTTCTACTGGGTAGATAAGTACATGGATGTAAGAGCCAACATTGCAATCTGGTCACTTCCTCAGTGAGTGAGCAAGATTGCTCACTCCTTGATATACTATGTGCTATTTACATTCTGAATAGGAAATTTGTGAACGAATTTGTCTGATTGAAATAACAAGTGAGTAAAGCATTACTCCATCTAATTGAGAGACCCCCCCCCCTGAGTTGTCATTGAATTGTTAAGTGAGTTCTTTGCAGCAATGTTTATACCACTGACCATTAATTTCAAATCTTGCATAAGTTTTATGTCATTTCATTGAGATTTTGCTCTTTTATATTGAACTTTGAGGATATTATCTTACCACTTCACTCAACCAGTTTCAGGCCTTGTTTTCTCTAAATATCATTCCCCAATCAGAGGCCTAGCAACTTTGGCCCCTGTCAAATATCCACAGTATACTCAAGAGAATATTTACCGCTACATCCATTGTAATGCAATCTCACAAGATTAATTAAATGAGAGTGTATTGGAACAAACGAATGCCACTTCAAAGCAACATGACAGTTGAGGAAGGTGCACCTTTGTTGATCAGAGAAAGATGAGATGATAATTTAGTACCTCAAAAATTGTGAGGAACATCTGCCAAAATGAATGACTACGGTGCAAAATGTTGTTAAGGAGGTTGTCACACCCAAATTTTGCACCGATGCGTAAATCATTGAAATGCGTATAAAAATCGGAACAGGGTACATAAAGCTTGTTGGAGCACCAAACCATGGGCGAGCACAACCAAAGCGTGCGGGCATACTTGCCAACCTGTACGCATAAAGCGTTTGTAAACGCTTATTTGACACTAATTGAGTTTTAAACGCAAAACGCTAGTTGTACTCATTTATGGTTTTCCAAACGCCTGTTCATCTAACTAGGCAATCAAAAACGCATCTTTTATCTTTAGTGTTTACTTGGTTGTCATGGTTAAATAATAGTCTAAAAATCTGGTATTGGCTGCAGAAAACCATGATGTTGATTTACAGTTGACTTTCTACCTGTCCAAGTTTTGCATGAGCCAAATTACAACTTTTCTTCAATGAGACACAACATAACTAGTAATCCATTGTAGAATATGGTGGTTCTGCCAACTTCAACTTTTCTTTAATCAGAGTAACAAAGTTGTCTACCTCCTTGTTGGGGTGAGATAACTCAGATCTCCTGCCCCAGTGTTTCAAGGGCAAACCAGGGAGGATGGGCAAACAGGGTTTCAAATAGCCTGTCTTGTCCAGACAGGCTAGGTTACAAACAACTTCTCATTTATTATTAGCAGATTGCACCTTACAACGCAAAGGGAAAAAGACTTATGTTGAGTGATCTGCACTCCTACGCTACTAAGGACTACTTACTGTGGCATTTTTCGTGTGTAGCGCGAAAAAATTTTTGGGGCGTTTTCTGGTCATTTTAGGCACCCTGGAGTAATGTAAGCATTTTTAATCATTTTGCAAATTTTTGTACTCATTTTGGAAAAATTAGGTTGGCAAGTCTGCGTGCGGGAGCACTAATTGGTCGGCAGGATTTGACAGACTTTGCGCCACCGTTGCACAAAAGAAAGTCAGTTCCTCCTGTAGCTAACCAGCTGTGAAAGAGGTCATCACTCATATTACACCCCAACCCACTACTATATATTGTGCAATCCAAAATAAGGGTCACTCATGCTGTTACTCGCGCTGTTACTCCTTGATGCTAGCCCCTCATCATCATGATATGTATTGTGGTGAAGGAAATTAACAAGCTGCTCTGAGTAGTTAGTCACTTAACAAAATGAGGTACAAATTAGTATTTAGTTGGTCAATTGATATAATTGGTAAGGATGAGTGAGGGTACATCAATGATGAATGAACATGAATTAATTAACAAATATCATTGATATGCAGTGATTGCTATCACTAGCCTCAATAAGTCTTGGTTGTATGAATATAAGGGATAAGGACCAATCAATCACAATTTCCTTCAGCTCCTTGTACCAATTAATGTGTTTGGTAAAGTAATACAACAGAGACTGTGGGCCACAAAAACGGAGATTGAGTAAGGCACAAGTAATGACAGGCCTGTTAAACCACTACTCGGAGGAAATGAATTACAAAAAAAAAACTGAAAACTAGCAAGAGAAGCCTGACTATTACATAAATGGGTTGTTAAATCGTAAAATAACAGCCTTGAATGTGGAAAAACTAATATCAATTAATGTGAATGAACTAAAATATTTCAACTGATGTATTTATGATTAATTCTATCTGTACAATCAAGTAGTGCTCATTGGTACAATGAATTGACAGTGAAATAATGCAGTCATAGAGAGGAGATTTTGATAAGCCACGGCCTGTGAGTGTCCACTACCTAAGTTTCACAGATATGTATGATATAGGGCAGGGGCGTGGGGAGTACCCCCTACCCCCCTCAGCCTATCGGGGGTTAAATTTACAACTCCAGATTTTCGGGGGTTTAATAGATCTGGAGTTGGGAGAGAAAACTGGGGTAGAAAAGTATAACAGGCTAAAATAAGCTCAAACTCACTAGCTATTGCATTAATGTGGTGTTTGGTAGCCCCAACAACATTGGGGTAAGAGATTTAAGTGTTGGAGTAAGCCCAAACGCTCTATCATCAGCATTGAGTGGGATAAACTGCAATGAATGTCAGTTCTGATACATAAGTTTTCTTCTCTTTACTAGGGATGTTTTATTCAAATCTCCTTTTCCAAGGAATTTAGACCAAAAATCTTTTATTTAGAACATGTTTCCTGAAATTATTACCTCCCACCCACAAAATTGATCTGTTGTGTGTTCATCTGGATTTTGGCCAGGTCAGTCAAAGGTCATAACTTGAATTCACATGTGTACAGTTTTTGATGGAGAGAGTGCACATTTGACTCTATTCTATGAAATAATCCAATATTCTTGCTAAAGCAACTGTCAAGCTCAGTGGTTTTCCCATGAGTGTCCACGCTTTTCCTATTTTTTCAACGGAATAATAACAATCTCCTCTGAATTTCAATTCTCCAAGACTAAAAATATGGGCCAATTTCCCCAGGACTGTACTTAGTAAATTTTGCAGATTTCTGGCAAAATACCAAAATATAAATGCATTGTCACAGGGAGCTAATATTTTAGATGGGATATAGGGACGTCATTGCGAACCGCAAAACAGAGTTTCAAGCGATTCTGAGCTAGTAATGATTTCTACCCAAAATTATGGGCTAATTTCCCCAGTACCGTACTTAGTAATTTTTGCAGAGTTCTGGCAAAATACCAAAATATAGACGCATCGTCACAGGTAGCTAATAGTTTAAATGGGATAGAGGGATGTCGTTGCAAACCTCAAAACAGAGTTTCAAGCGAATCTGAGCCAGTAAAGATTTCTGCCAAAAAATATGAGCTAATTTCCAAAAAACTGTCCCTAGTAATTTCTGCAGATTTCTGGCAAAAACCCAAAATATAAACGCATTATCACAGGGAGCTAATATTTACGATGGGATATAGGGACGTCATTTCGAACCTCAAAACAGAGTTTCAAGCGATTTTGAGCTAGTAAAGATTTCTGCCCTGAAATACGGGCTAATTTCCCCGATGAGAAGCCAGGATGGCAGGTGTCACTTTTTCGACTTCAGATTTTGGGCCAATCAGAAGCCAGGATGGCAGGTGTAACTTTTTCAACTTCTGATTTGTAACGAATGGGAAGCCAAGATGGTAGGTGTCACTTTTCAAACTTCAGATTTTTGACCAATGAAAAGTCAGAAAGGCAGGTGTCACTTTTTCAACTTCAAATTTAAGACCAATGAGAAGCCAAGATAGCAGGTGTCACTTCAGATTTTGAACCAATGAGAGGCCAGGATAGCAGGTGTAACTTTTTCAACTTCAGATTTTTGACCAATGAGAAGCCAGGATGGCAGGTGTCACTTTTTGGACTTCAGATTTTCGACCAATGAGAATCCAGGCTGGCAGTAGTCACCTTTTCGACTTCAGATTTTGGACAAATGAGGAGCCGGTACAGTAAAAGATAAATGCGTTTGTACTACAACCCACTGTATAAACATGCACTACTAGCGCTGAATAATCCATTTCTTATCCTATCTTACAACACATAAAACAGTAGCCGGTTATTTGAGTTACATATACATTGATGAATTCAACTGAGTCAAAAGAACAACTTGATTTTGCTCAATATCAAAGCTGGGAGACATTTGGTGCTTAAAACATTAAACCTAATAGTATGATTCACTTGTAATTTTTTCTGAATTTCTTATTTGACTGACATTACTTAAATTGACAAAAACTTCAGGCCATGTTAGGAACACATAGATAACATTATGTCATGAGGATTTAAGCTAGTCTGTCAATGTTGGTAGACAAATCTGATATTCCTGCAACAGACTTGTACACCCTTATATCCAGTAGATGCAAAGGACGATATATAACCTCGTTGTACTGGATTCAGGGTTCTGTATCAAAATCATATGTATATATTATGATTAAAAACACAATCCTTCAGACCGGTTTAATGTTGCGATGTGATGGTAATTGATCATTACATTGATATTATTTCACCTTTGGATGACTGAAAAGCACAAATATACAGAGTCTATTGATATAAAATTCCACAGACAATTGGTGGCAGTATCTCATTATCAAGAAACAAATAACTTAATAGCTTAACTGCACTTCTGGATGGATGGTTGGATGGGTGGGTGTTTGGGTCGTTGGGTGGGTGGGTGGATGGATGGGTGGAATAAATGGAACATAAAACATTTGACAATAAACATGCCATTACAAGGTCATACTTCCTAATTAATTAAATATTGCATATTATGATGTGATCATCACTCAGATTGGATTTTTTGGCACAATTGTAAAATAACCAGGAGTCAAAATTAACTTTGACCCCAAATGATTGCAAAAGTGATTTCTGGCCGGAATATATCCTGACATGGTCAAAGAACAGATAACAACTAATACGTATAAAATTTTACTCTCTCGCACAAAACAAATCGCCATAAAAAAGTAAATTTTTGCAAGAAAATTTTTCATTCTTGACACACTTGAAATAGCTGAGTGTAAGACAAGCTAACAATATGTCGCGGTTCTTTTTATAACACCTGCCTCCCAGCAAGAAGTTAACTCCTTGCTCCCAGTCAATGCTTGAGTTTTATGGGTCCCTAAGACCTGAACCCAGGTTGATTCAAGTTACCTCAGCCAGCCCCTACTCAAAGACAAGACGAGACTTGCCTCCAAGTCACAAATTTATGTCATGATATTCGTAGTATCTGTGCAGTTAGGGGGTTTGGGACTTAAAGTATTTAACTTCTTGGTTAAATTCAGCAAATAGCATTGTGGAATGAAGTCTTTATGCCCATTTATTTACCATTTAAACTCAGTTTGTAGATGTATGCTGTGTCAGGTCAGCATGATTTAAAAGAAAACATTGAATTTATGTCAGACTCCTTTTGAGTGTGAAGTTATATGAATTAAGACTACTGTCTCAGTGAAACTACCAACTACATGTTCAGTATTTCAATTGCAACTTTTGCCTTTATTAGCTGGAAATCTTTTGTTTTGTTACACTCTGAGAGTGAGCTCTGTCAACTTTTCAGCAAGAGACGTCACTATCATGACTTGAATTGACTGCTCATACATTGTACACAAGTACTGCCACTAACATTAAATTAGAATTGGCTTTGCAATGCTATCTGACTGACAAAAGAAAAAAAACATTTCAACTTTGACGAATCTGATTTGCTTCATTTCCTGCCATTCCATGCTTCATGCCTGCCTGTCCCCTTCATTCTTTGATTCAGCACATTTTAGTACCGTTGAATCATCCTGTATTTTCCTGCCATCAAAATTGTCTGTTCTTCATTTTTAGAGCACGACTTGTATAGCGGCTCTTTCTGGCGTTCATCCCTCATAAAGTGTTTTGAGCTCCTATCGGATGCTTTCAAATATCATTTGAGATTGACTGTTGTATAAACCATATTGCCTTGATTCTGAAAACTGACAGTGCAAATAATCCTATGATGCAATAGGTCAAGTTGTTCTAATGTAGAATTCATTAATTTTTATTTCATAGATTAAGCTTCTATCTATCGACAGTTTTTAAAGTACGCAATGCGAAAAAAAATCCTTAATATCATGCTTGACTCAAAACTGAAAGCTAGTGTGCTAGGTGAAATTTGGTATTATTTAGACAATAGTATGTAGTAACTAGCATTGCATAGTTTTCGTGAACTTTTAACAAAGGAGTACATGCACTTTTATTCAGTTGACATGAAGAGAATTCAACAATCAAAATTGTTCCGATCACACAAACTGATCAAAGAATGGTGCCCAGAAGAGGTCAAGAAATCTCTCTCAACAAGAGAACTCATCTGTTAATCACTGGGTTGACGCTGCTGCTTATATCTCACTTCATCATTAAAGGAGTATGCTATGGTCCTGTACTCACCAAGTTGGAAGAGTTCAACTTAAAGATGAGCGACAGGGAAGAAAAATTGGGTCAAAATGCTAACGTCAACGACCTGGGTAAGATAATTTCACAATCATGGTCTAAAGATCATCAAATACCCTAGTAGGGGTGTTAATATTAGAAAAATATGTTTGGTTAACTTCATGCAAGCTTACACCAAGTGGCAGCTAGGTAGTAGCTTATATAGAATAATAATTGACCACTCTAGGATAGATTTATTCTGATCTTGGTACTGCTGTATTTTATAGTGCGTTGAATGGTATTTATTTCAAATTTAACCAATCGTCAATGCCAAAATATAATGAGAATTTATTGAAGAATTGAAGATTGTAATGATGATGATACATACATGAGTTTCATTATCAGTACTTGCAGAGGTTAAAACAGGGCTGAACTGGAACTCTCAACTTTGTTAAATTCCAGCTTAGAATTTCATCTATTTGTGTGTTAAGTAAATGGATAGTACTTGGAGTGGAAGCGCCACATCTTGGCCAAGCCATGCCAAATTTTTTCCAGGTTTAGCTTGGTCCTAGTCAAATTTGATTCCATTCAATCCTAGATTAGGCCAACACAAGAAGTAAATACACACAGAGGTGCTGGGAGCTTAGGCAATGGGTCTTGTAAGCTCTCGCAGTGGGACATGAAGCCACTTGACTTGGGAATGGTAAGATGGCGCAATCAGTTATTTGCTGCCAGACAATTCATGCCACAGGAGTCGTTGGTCCATTAATTAATGTGCCATGACAAGCAACAAAGGTGTTGTTGTATGAGCTATCACCTCAGATTTTAAAAGAAATTCATCCAGTTCATTACGAGCTTCTCATTTTCAATTGTTTATCACATCATCTTAACATGTATGATTTGAACTATGATAATAATATGTTATCATTGTCAAGGTCATGAATGTTAGAATCCCATTACTCAGGTGTTCTCAAACACAAAAATTTGCATCACTTCCTACTAAAATTTAACGATGAAACTAAATTAGACTTTAATTTTACCATGCTCCATTGCGAAAACCTTTATTAATAATTATTGTTTTGTATTACAATTGTTCAGTCCGCGCTAGTTAGGCGTTTAGTGTTTATCGCCAGGCGATTGACGCAACATGAAGTTGGGGTTCAAATCCTACTTGAAGATGGTCACTTTTAAGAAATACAAGTTTTGTTTAAATACAGATCTGTTTTCATACATGTGTTTGTGACACAGAAGTCTTAGAGTAAGGCTCTGAACATCAGTCGGACGACCAAACGATAGATAGCGACTCATTGCAACCTGTGTCTGACACAATGTCAGTGTGAGACAAAGTATTTGTTTGATTTGAATCATTTTACTTTTATTTAGCAGACTATTAAATTTTAGTTTTTCTTCAACAGTCTCAGATGTGACCAATCAAAATCTCCATTAATATCAGTACGAGTTGAATTACCTAATTTGACTTTCAAGATCATACATTCACTCAGGGAGGTTTGGTCAGTCTGCATCCAGCTCGACAACTGTTTTATATCACTGACATTATACTCATATCAATGTTTAATATGATGCACAATGCATTTGCAACAGTAGATCCACACTTCCCAAGTAATCTAAATACTAAATAGGGAGATTCCATTTTACGGCGATACTGCACCACGTTGTGGTGCTTCGAGGGTGCGAAGCACCCGAGTCACCCACCTGGGGGTTTTGGGGGCGGCGTGAGCCCCCCAATGGGGTACGGGGCGGAGCCCCGTCTGCAGAAGCTCTGAGAGCGTTTCCAGCCACTAGGAAGGGCTAAAAAGGTATATTTGACCCCAAATAATTTCATGTTTGTACTAATACTAAAATATCAAACTGAGGTGAAATACTTACACTTTAAACAATTACAATCAATCCATGGGACCTTGGGACTCTTACATACATGCCTTTACATTGTCAATGTCCAGTATCAAACACCCCATTGGCAAAGTAGAGGCATGTAAGTCCCAGGGGCCCTTGCCTGTCAAGGCAGGCTACAAGTGTCCATGCATCATCAAGATCTGAAAATGTGCTCAGTCACAGACAGTGAGAATCCAGATAAGGTACTTTATTCCTGTTTGACTAACATTAAATATGTTTCAAAGTCTTTGGTCCAAGCTTTGTTAAATTGTAGTGGACCTACCTTTGGAATTGGGTTTTTTGGAGTTAGGTTTTTATCTCCATTCACTTAAATTTAACTAGAGTAGACAGTACAAATTTAATACTAAAAAATGTGTGATCTGAAAGGAAATGAAAACTAAATGGATGCTATTGGTCTTTACAATAATAGGCTGAATCTTAACAAACAGATAAATTTGTTAGATTTGTTTTATTTGATAATTCCATTCTGCGCATGCTCAGCTCTAGGCATGAGCTGATCTCTGCAAAATTGAGTCTCGGAATTCCGAAGCCATCTGATTGGCTACCTGCTCTGGTGACATACTCCCTAAAGCGTGCAGATTTGTTATTAATAGTTATCCTCTCTTGTCATTATTAACTGATTCTGATTGACAGTTTATGCAGGGGGTATCCCATTTCCCCTTTCCAAAGATGCAATCAGAACCCAAACTAAACTCATTGTTCTTGCACATGCGCAAATTCAAGTCACGCATGATGCATACTTAGCCTTACGACATCTGCTTTGTGGTAATGATAGCATAGTTTATCAGTGATCTACATGCCCAGTCAGATCACGAGAGTCAGTATGTGATAATTCCTTTCAATTTTGTGTGCAAAGACCTTAACAGTAACTATTCAACAACAACATGTGCTTGGATAACTATTAAAAAATTGTGATTGGACTGTTTTCTCTAAGATCTGGAGGAAATAGTGAGATTTACAAAAAGTGGGAGGTGGGTGTAAAAATCTGGAGGGTCACGCCTAAATCGGGAGACTTGGCAAGTATGAGTAAATCCAAGCTTTACTATTACTCTAGTTCTTTAATTATTACTTACATCAACACCAAAACTATTACAAATACTTATACTTTTCGTTCACAATCTTGATTATCATTCATGAATCAGTATCACCTATGGTGTTTTACATTTTCTGACTGCCTAGAGATGGAATCAATGCTAAACTACCACAGAGTACAGAAAGCCTTCCCAAGGCACAAATGGTCAACAATTCTGACGGTCCAGCTTCATTATTTTCTAAAATCCATCAAAAAATTGACAAACCTGATTTTCTACAGCTAGCTCACAGCTTCTTACATGTCAATAACTTTTTAACATGGCTGTTATGTATTGACTTGATGAATTTATAACTATTTATAACCATTCCTATTTTATATTAAAAAGTAAACGTGGGTATTGTATTAGACAGCCATGCAGTAGGTGACTTGAAAATTGGTGGCTGGCATACTGTTAGCCCCAATCCCTTCTGTTTCCATTTCAAACACATCACTATTCACAATTATAAGGTATATAATATGTTATACATTTTGTTTTCTTTAATACTCGATTTGCAATAAATGTGCAAATTCCGAAAACTGACCTGTGCAATAAAATCAAATATTCCTATGATACAATAGGTCAAGTTTATCCGATGTAGAATTCATTAACTTTTATTTCATAAGCTAAGCTGCTATCCATTGTCAGTTTTAAAAATATGCAAAGCGAAAAAATTGCTAAATGTCATGCTCGACTCAAAAACTGAAAGCAAAGTGTGCTAGTTGGAATTTTGTATTATTTAGACAATAGTACGTAGTAACTAGCAATAAATAGTTTTCGTGAACAGTTGACAGAGAACTACATGCACTTTTATTCAGTTGACATGAAGAGAATTCAACAATCAAAATTCGATCTGATCACACAAACTGAATAGAATAGTGCCCAGAAGAGGTCAAGAAATCTCTCTCAACAAGAAAACTAAGCTGTTAATCACTGGGTTGACGCTGCTGCTTATATCTGACTTCATCATTATACGAGCATGCTATGGTCTTGTACTCACAAAGTTGGAAGAGCTCAACTTTGAGATGAGCGACAAGGAAGAAAAAATGCGTCAAAATGCTGACATCAACGACCTAGGTAAGATAATACCACAATCACGGTCTAAAGATCGTCAAATACCCTAGTAGGGGAGTTAATATTAGGAGAACTTGAATGGAAATAATGTTTGGTTAACTTCATGCAAGCTTGCACCATGTGTCAGCTAGGTAGTAGCTTATAAAGAATAATAATTGACCACTCTAGAGTAGATTTCTTCTGATCTTGTGACTGCTGTATTTTATAGTGAGTTGAATGGTATTTTTTTTTCAAATTTAGCCAATTGTCAATGCTAGAATAAATGATGAAAAATGATTGAAGATTGTAATGATGATGATACATACATGAGTTTCATTATCAGTACTTGCAGAGGTAAAAACAAGGCTGTACTTGAACTCTCAACTTTGCTAAATTCAAGCTTAAAATTTCATCTATTTGTGTGTTAAGTAAATGGATAGTACTTGGAGTGGAAGTGCCACATATTGGCAAAGCCATGCCAAATTTTTTCCAGGTTTAGCTTGGTCCTAGTCAAATTTGATTCCATTCAATCCTAGATTAGGCCAACACAAGAAGTAAATACACACAGAGGTGCTGGGAGCTTAGGCAATGGGTCTTGTAAGCTCTCGCAGTGGGACATGAAGCCACTTGACTTGGGAATGGTAAGATGGCGCAATCAGTTATTTGCTGCCAGACAATTCATGCCACAGGAGTCGTTGGTCCATTAATTAATGTGCCATGACAAGCAACAAAGGTGTTGTTGTATGAGCTATCACCTCAGATTTTAAAAGAAATTCATCCAGTTCATTACGAGCTTCTCATTTTCAATTGTTTATCACATCATCTTAACATGTATGATTTGAACTATGATAATAATATGTTATCATTGTCAAGGTCATGAATGTTAGAATCCCATTACTCAGGTGTTCTCAAACACAAAAATTTGCATCACTTCCTACTAAAATTTAACGATGAAACTAAATTAGACTTTAATTTTACCATGCTCCATTGCGAAAACCTTTATTAATAATTATTGTTTTGTATTACAATTGTTCAGTCCGCGCTAGTTAGGCGTTTAGTGTTTATCGCCAGGCGATTGACCCAACATGAAGTTGGGGTTCAAATCCTACTTGAAGATGGTCACTTTTAAGAAATACAAGTTTTGTTTAAATACAGATCTGTTTTCATACATGTGTTTGTGACACAGAAGTCTTAGAGTAAGGCTCTGAACATCAGTCGGATGTCCAAACGATAGATAGCGGCTCATTGCAACCCGAGCCTGACACAATGTCAGTGTGAGCGAAAATACTTGTTTGATTTGAATCATTTTACTTTTATTTAGCAGACTACTAAAATTTAGTTTTTCTTCAATAGTCTCAGATCTTACCAATCAAAATCTTCATTAATATCAGTACGAGGTAAATTACCTTATTTGACTTTCAAGCTCATACGTTCACTCAGGGAGGTTTGGTCAGTCTGCATCCAGCTCGACACGACTGTTTTATATCACTGACATTATAGTCTAATCAATGTTTAATATGATGCACAATGCATTTACAACAGTAGCTTACTAAGTAAATACAAGCTTTTCTATTACTCTAGTTCTTTAATTATTACTAACATCAACACCAAAACTATTACAATTACTTATACTTTGCGTTCACAATTCGAATATCATTCATGAATCAATATCACCTATGATGTTTTACATTTTCTGATTGCCTAGAGATGGAATTAATGCTAAACTGCCACAGAGTACAGAAAGCCTTCCCAAGGCACAAATGGTCAACAATTCCGACGGTCCAGCTTCACTATTTTCCAAAATCCATCAAGAAATTAACAAACCTGATTTTCTACAGCTAGCTCACAGCTTCTTACATCTCAATAACTTCTTAATATGACTGTTATGTAATGACTTGATGAATTTATAACTATTTATAACCATTCCTATTTTATAGGTAAAAAGTAAACGTGGGTATTGTATTAGACAGCCATGCAGTAGGTGACTTGAAAATTGGTGGCTGGCATACTGTTGGCCCAATCTCTTCTGTTTCCATTTCATACACATCACTATTCACTATTATAAGGTATATAATATGTTGAACATTTTGTTTTCTTTAATACTCGATTTGCAAAAAATGTGCAAATTCTGAAAACTAACCTGTGCAATGAAATCAAATATTCCTATGATACAATAGGTTAAGTTTATCCAATGTAGAATTCATTAACTATTCTTTCATAGACTAAGCTGCTATCCATTGTCAGTTTTAAAAACATGCAAAGCGAAAAAATTGCTAAATGTCATACTCGACTCAAAACTGAAAGCAAAATGTGCTAGTTGAAATTTGGTATTATTTACACAATAGTACGTAGTAACTAGCATTAAATAGTTTTCGTGAACAGTTAACAGAGAACTACATGCACTTTTATACAGTTGACATGAAGAGAATTCAACAATCAAATTCGTTCTGATCACACAAACTGATGAAAGAATGGTGCCCAGAAGAGGTCAAGAAATCTCTCTCAACAAGAAAACTCAGCTGTTAACCACTGGGTTGACGCTGCTGCTTGTATCTGACTTCATCATTATACGAGCATGCTATGGTCTTGTACTCACAAAGTTGGAAGAGCTCAACTTTGAGATGAGCCACAAGGAAGAAAAAATGCGTCAAAATGCTGACATCAACGACCTAGGTAAGATAATACCACAATCACGGTCTAAAGATCATCAAATACCCTAGTAGGGGAGTTAATATTAGGAGCACTTGAATGGAAATATGTTTGGTTAACTTCATGCAAGCTCGCACCATGTGTCAGCTAGGTAGTAGCTTGTAAAGAATAATAATTGACCATTCTAGAGTAGGTTTCTTCTGATCTTGCGACTGCTGTATTTTATAGTGCGTTGAATGGTATTTATTTCAAATTTAACCAATTGTCAATGCTAAAATATGATGAAAAACTATTGAAGAATTGAAGATTGTGATGATGATGATACATACATGAGTTTCATTTTGAGTACTTGCTGAGGTTCAAGCAGGGCTGAACTTGAACTCTGAAAATTCCAGCCTAAAATTTCATTGGCTTGTGTGTTAAATAAATACATAATACTTTGGGTGCAAGTGCCACATCTTGGCCAAGCCATGCCAAATTTTTCTAGGGCCAACTTGGTCCTAGTCCTGCTGGAGGCTTAGGCAATGGATCTTGTAAACTCTCCCAGTGGGACATGAAGCCACTCGACTGGGGAATGGTGAGATCGGGCAATCAGTTTTTGCTGCCAGATAATTCATACCTCAGGAGTTGCGGGTCCATTAATTCATGTGCCATGACAAGCAACAAAAGTGTCGTTCTATGAGCTATCACCTCAGATTTTAAAAGAAATTCATCCAGTTCATTATTATCTTCTCATTTTCAATTATTTATCACATCATGTTAACATGCATGCTTTGAACTATGATAAATAATTTGTTATTGTTGTCAGGTTCATGAATATTAGAATCCCTTTACTCAGGCGTGCTTCAAACAAACAAATTTGCATCACTTCCTACTAAAATTTAACAATGAAACTAAATTAGACTTTTCAAATTTTACCATGCTCCATTGCAACAATCTTTAATTAATAATTAGTTAGCCGCTTAGTGTGCACCGCCAGGAGATTGACACCACATGGAGTTGGGGGTTCAAATCCTTCTGGAAGAGGGTAACTTTTAAGATATACAAGTTTTTTTAAATACAGATATGATTGCCTACATGTCTTGGTGAAACAGAAGTCTTTTTACACAGCCCATTCCTAAGTTTAATCAAGGAGTTAGGGTCTCTAACTCCTTGAATTATGTAGCAACATATTGTGTCCATTTGTGTGTTTAGTTTATCAATTGTAGCTCACTACTATTCACATGTAGTTGGTGACTGACTTTGGTTCATGAGCTGTTTCCTATTTACACTTATACTAACTATGAGAGCGTGCATTTTGGGACAGCGATGGTCATAAGACTGCATATACATAATTTACAAGGAACTGAATCCTCGCCTGGGGGGTCTTTCAATTAGAAACAGCCAAAATCCCAATCTGATCGCTCACCCATTAGCAGTGACACTTTGATCTTAGCCAATAGGCCAAGAAGCGATCTTGTTTAACTATACCTGTTTATTAAAGAAACTCGAACAAAAAGAAAAACAGTCCTCATCTTAGGATGTGGGTTTCTATGATGGTAAAAATTATCTAATAAACTACCTCTGCTTACCCTTTGAAAAAGAAAAAAAAGAGACTTAATAAAGAGCAGAGGTTTTCGGTTACTTGCTTAAGGCATGAGTTGTGCTGCATACTTAACTACTCTCACCAGGACAGGCTACTCCTCTATCAACCTCACCTGCTCTTACATTTTAAGTTATTTTTTTGCACTATTCTCTTGTTGTAGAAGGAGTCACTAAACACTTTTATTTTCCTTTCTATTTCAGTAATCTTAGTTTTCCTATCCACTTTCTCAAAAACTATATCATGCCTGCTGTTCCATATCTTTCTATTGCCCTCTGCCAAATATTCAAATGCATTCATATTGATGGCGTTTCCGTCGTCATAAGGGGTCAAACCTAAACAGAAAATGATCTGTTCTTTGTTTTTATGCACATTAATAAGTGCTCTAAGCTTTTTAACAGAAGATTCTATCATTATATTTCTTGTCTCTTGAGGGAAATTGCATGATGTAAATACATGTTCTAATGTCTCTGTTTCTGGTTTTATGCAAAAGTTAAAAACGTTGTTTTCACTCTTTGTATTTTCCATTTCAAAAAGGTGTCTTCCACATAAAGCTAGAGTTTTGTGACAGTTTATGATTTTTCCGTATTTTAATTAATCGGGTTTTCTCAATTTCTCTTAAATCTTGGTTTTTTGGAATTTTAATGGGTAAGAGATCGATCTCCCCTATGAGAAAAAGGTAAAGCTGATTAGTTGACAACGGGCTTATTTTAAGGATGTCTTTAGATTTTTCGTCTATTTTATTAAGTACTGGTTATGCTTTTTTTTATTGGTCTAGAAGTTTGAATCAGTGTGCACGGTATTCAGTATAGGTATGTGTAAACAGAGTTCTTGTCCAGAAAGAGAAAAAATACAGGTTATCCTGAAGGTAAGTTGCCTCACAGTAGGATTTCAGTTTGTATAAGCCCATGTCTGCTTTTTCTTTTGCTAACTCTACGAATTGTCTTTTAGTCTTTTTTTCCTTCTCCGTAGATCAGGGAAAAGACGAGCGTTTTCATGAGAGCTGTATGTATTGCACTCGGTAAAAAGGTGTGTGCCATATAAGATATTATTGGGTACAATACTGTATTAACTGACATGACTTTCCCTTTGATGGTAGAGGGAATTGTCTGAAAGAAGTTTATTTAACTTTTTAATTTCCAAAGGCATTTTTACATATTTATTCTTTCCATTTCTTGGCTGTCGGTATCTTTAAAAAATGATTCTACACAATTTTATTTCATTGACAGCGTACTTGCTGGTTAGTTCCGCTGTACCCAAAGCCAAAAGCTGAGTTTTGGCTCTATTTACTTGCTGCCTGTAGCCTGCCGGATGTATTCAAAAAAAGGAAAAATATATTCTACATCGGCGTTATCTTGGCAAAAAAAAAAGGTCATCTGCGTATGCAGTAACCTTAGCTACTTTGTTTGTCGTTAAGGGGATACCCCTGAAAGCAGCTTGGCTGTGTATATATAAAAGAAAAGACTCTATATAAATTACTTACAGAGATTGTGAAAGAGGGCACCCTTGTCTTACTCCTCTCTGTAGCTCAATGTCTTCAGAAAGGTGGCTGTTTATTTGAACAGAGGTGGTGGTGTTCCCGTAAAATGTTCTAACCACCCTGAGGACTTCAGCATTGAAGTTGAAGCCCTCCATGACCCTGAAAAGAACGTCCCTGTCTCCTAGATCAAAGGCTTTCTTCTGATCTAGAGACATAAGGATCCCAGCTTGGTTTTTATTTTTGCAAAAAGTGATGATATCCCTTATGAAAATGTTTCCATTATGAATGTGCCTGTTTGGAACTGCACAAAGCTGCTCCGATGAAGTGTTAGATTTTAGGAATTCAGAAATATACACTTTGTTCAGGTATTAGGAAAGGATTTTATAATCAATGTTCAATAGTGTGAGTGGTTTATAATCTGATGATGTTTCAAAATTTGATATTTGTTGTACCACAGTGGTTATTACCCTAGTCATGGACTTAGGAATTGTATTTTCGATGTTTATTTATGAACAGACTTCAATTAATATATCTTGAATGTCTTCATAAAAAATTATGTAAAATTCCGCCGCTAGACCGTCCATGCCAGCAGTCAGGGAAGTATTGAGTTTATTATAAAAAAAAACTTTGGTCAGGGGTTGGCAAGTAAAAGTCTGGGGTAGAAAAGATCTGGGGTTGAGCTCATTTATCTGTTGTGAAAAAAGAAGATATTTATCTTCTTCTTCCCCACCCCACAGACCCGACAACCAGTATAATAAGGAGGCCTGTGCCCTCAAGGTAGTCAAGGGCCAACTAGTAATGTGTAGTGACATGTACAGAGGAGTAACTCCTTGCATGTGCTCACTCTCAGCAGTATCATGTAACATGTAATGTATGTAATTTGGACTGACCACCATTCTCCCTGATTGCACCTTAACATGATGAGCACATCCACTGTGGAATATATTACAATTAACTTACCTCTTAGTCTTGGAAAATTGAAAATTAGAAGAGATTGTTGTGATTCCATTGAAAAATAGTAACAGCATAGACACTCATGGGAAAACCACTGATCTTGAAATTTGCTCAAGCAAGAATGTAAGATTAGTTCCATAGAATATAGTCTTGTGCACTCTCCCATCAAAAACTGTAGAAATGTGAATATAAGCCTATGACCTTTGGCTAACCTGACCGAAATCCAGATGAACACACAACAAATCAATCATGTGGGTGGGTGGTGATAATTTAGGAGGCATTTTCAAAATATGAGGTTTCTGGTCTAAAATCTTTGGAAAAGGAGATTGGAATAAACATCACTAGTAACGGTCCTTGACGACACGAAATAAGAGAAGAATAAAATGTATCAGAATAGACATCAGTGCAGTTAAACCCACATCAAACCTCAAGATGTTTTAATGTTTCCCTATTTATAGTAAACTCGTTTTTTTTCCATCCCTTTAGATGACACTCGGTGCAGAATCTGAGTTTGAAATTGTGGATTGCATTGTTTAGGGGTGTATAAATAATTATAGAAATATTCAAAAACTCTGGTAATATTTGTATTATCTGTATAGTTTTGATTTGTATGCGGATCAGTTATCTTTTAATATTTTTTTTTTTAACTTGTCTTACTTTAAGTCTCTTGTAGAATAAAGAAGAACACTTTTTGTCATGCAAGTCTGCCTCTACCCTGGATCTTACAAAATTAGATTTTAATTTCTCGTCATAAAGTTCTTCCATTTCTCTTTTAAGGCCTACTACTTTGTTCAGATCGGTTTCTATTTTTAATTTATTTTTTAAATCATATTTAACTTCATGGCCCTCTCGTTTCCTGAGACGCAGTGTTTAATTGTTACCTTTTTAATTCTAAAGCGAGGCGTAGTGATCTGCAATCCTCTATTAGGTTTTTGATTAAGTCAATATAAACGTCATCGCTAAATCAGATTTAACAGAAGAGGCACGATCTCTGAGTACAAAAAATTTATCGAGTGTGCACTACCAGAAAACCAGGTGAATTCATTTTTTAAAGCTCCTGGTGGTTTTTCTGTAGGGATCAGAACAACCGAAAGATGTAACAAGTGAGTCTAACTTCGAAGAACCTACAAGGACCTTGATGTCGTAATGAATTGAGCTCACACAATCGATATCCCAGCAGTGATGTTCCTTTTGGACGAAGGCAATAAAGGTGGAAGTGAAGTTTAAAAAACAAACTTCCTGTCCTCTGGTCTATTTGGAGCCTAAACACAGATAACTCTGATTTGTTTATTGTAAAATGAAAAATCCACGTGGCAGGTTCGGCCGTCATTTTTGGAGAAAAAAATTGTCGATGACGCCTGAAAAATTGACTTTAAAAAGGATCGCCACCCTGGCAGAATGTGAAGTGAAAACGTTAAAAAATGATTTACCTTTCCATTCTCTACAGGTTTCTAAAAAAGTATCTTGAATTAAAAAAAGATCAGAATTAAGTTTTCCGAGAATAGAAGTTATTTTTTGCCTTTTGTTAAAATTCTGCTATGCCTCTGATGTTTAAAGAAGATATTCGAAGTACCTCGGCCACAGATGAATGGAAGAAGGAGTTGTTTGGTTTATGAAAGCTTTAAAGAAGGATGAGGAGAAAACTCCAGAAAAAAAAGAGGGAGATCTGAAGAGTTTTTTAAGTGGAGGGTTGACTGGGCAAAAAAAAAGAAATTCGGTCATCTGACGCCACGTTTGGCTTTTTCTTATGTTCCCTGTCCCCCTTTTCCCCCTCCCCGTCCAGAACAGAGTATGTCTTTTTGGCATTGGTGTTAATTAAGTTCATCGAAGGACTCATCAGAAGAAAGGGCAACTACATCTGTCCCTGCTGTCTGGATGGACTTGATGGACTGGGAGGTGGAGCTGGCAGCTGCCGGGCTAGCCCATACATAGGGTTTGGTTAGTGAATCTGGCCTCGGCTCAGCTGGTTTAGAGTTAGAATTACAGTTAGCATTAGATTAAGAGTTAGAGTTAGAATCAAAGTAGTTCTTGTTTAAAGTTGTCATATGACCTGTGGGCGGAAGCTTTTGTTTATTTGATTCTTTTTTAGTCCATGATTTGTTTATAGTGACTGTACGATCTTGGTCGAAAAGATCACATGAGTCATAGCTTTGACCTTTTTGTTTGCAAATGCTACAAACTTTCACCCTATCACACTCCTTGTTAGTGTGGCCAGTCAGATGGCAAGTTGTGAAATATTCAAAAGGACAGTCCCTAGCAATATGTGCTGTGGACTGACTCTTAAAGCATGTTCTGACCTGATTTCTATACGCTAAAACTGATCGACCCTGGAATTACAAAACCCTTCTTGGGCTCTATAACAACTTGTCTGACACCATTCTCAATGGTGTGGGAAACTCCTTAAACCCCATCCATTCACCAAACTGAGGGGAAATAGTTAAAAGCAGCTCCTGCTTGAGCTTTGAACGAATATTCCACTCAACATGATCACTTGCAGTGAATTCCGACAAATTGGTCTGGTCGATGAAACTGACTTTAATGCTATCCACAATGAGAATGGCAGACTTACCTTTGGAGAGAGTCGTGTATTATTTAAGATCAGCGAAAAACAATGCTACCAAATCAGTAGACTTGCAGCTCTCTTGGATGACAGCAGAAAGAATGATGATCAGAAAAAAAAAAGTGCCTAAACTAAGCAAAATGTATGCTGCAAGAGCTTTGTGCAAAATGCACAAAGAAAATTTCCCGCCAAGACGGAGGGAGTGGAAAAGCAATGAAATTACTGCTAAATATAAGTGCTGAGGAACTCAAAAAGCCGAATAAAAGCTGAGAATTTTAAATTATTTATAATTATGCCAATATATTTAATCACAAGATTAAGTGGGATTACTGATAATCCCTTCCCCGCAAGCCAGAAATCGTAGCTATGATAACTTCTGCTGGGGCTGGTGCTTCATGCGCGTTCAGGTAGATGAGCCATACAAAACATGTGCAAAAGTTTAGGAAATTCTGTGCACATCGACATAATTATCTCGTTTAACTGTAATCTCAACAATGATCCAGAGCCAAAGACATTATGACACACCTTAATTTACTTCATTGGGTATACTGTGCGACATGAAGATGTTACTGTTAGCCCTTAGGCACAAATATGTTGTCTATTAGTATTTCAGTCTACTATTGCCACCAAGAAAGTTCTGCAGATATCCCACCTCACTTTGATGGTACATCATGTTATGACTGTTCAACTCATTCCATCAAATTCCAAAAAGTACAGATCAAGGGATACAATTAATAAAAAAGTGTGCAATTTCATAAGAAGATGGGTAATATTGGATGTGATGATGCCTGACTGAAGGAGGGTGTCATTCAAACAGAAACTAACAAAATTGCTGCCTGTTTGTGCATTGTTGAGCAGTTTGACCCTGTTTGCAAATCACACATGTGGAGCAATACTTTATTCAGGGTGAATAATTTCGAAAAAATAAACCAAAATAAAAAGGAAAAAATAAGAGATTATTCTGAGCGAGATGATTGCAAGAATTTATTGTGAAAAGCCTTGGTCATTCTCAATCAGAGACCCCCCCCCCTTCCCCCTGAATGACTTCTGGAGATGTGGGTCAGTCAACGTACGAAAGGAATCCCAGGCTTGGTACACTTATACTTAAAATTATGCAAGAGTGTGAAGTAAGGCTGTTTTATGGTGTTTGAATTATTATGCTCATTTTTAGTCCTCTCCCAATATGCTGGATTATCGATCTTAAGATCAAATGTCCCTTAAAATATTAGTTCGAGTACATCAATTACGCACTTGTTTCTTTTTTTCTCCGAAAAAGAACAAAAACGGAGTTCATATACTTGAACTATATGAACAGGTTACAACAAAGAATTGAGGAGAAACTTAGTAAACAAAACCTTATTAGACAAAACTTTGCTCGTATACAGGCTGGATCGTGTGAGTACAGCCATTACTGGAAGCTCTCGGAATCTTAGAACTGTCTTCTAGAAGTATCATTTACCAAGATTTATCTACTGCTGCAGCACAGGCAAGTTTGCATTGTTGGTGCGTTCTGTTTTAATTGTTGGGCTTGACTAACCGCATTCCTGAAATTACAGATGAAGAGAGACAACTTTGAAGTGCTGAACAAAAATGCTCAATTGCAATAGCTTTTCCCGTGTGTCAAATGGAGGAATAACCAAATAGCTGTGTATCATCAAAGCAACATTTGATGGAGCAAACAATGTCAATTTACATTCACTCTGTATTTTGAATGGTTATTTGAATTGTCGTATACCTTCTTTGGCATCTCTATCCTCATCTCATGCAGCAAAGAATATACAAGTGAGTCATTTTATAGGGAAATAAGACTAATTCAATTCATTCGACATAGCTCTCATGAGAAGCATTACTTACTTTTAAGATAATCATCTTCCTCCTCTCATCAATATTTCATTGCGACCATTCACAGTTCACAATCCTTCAGGTTGGCACTTACAATGACTTCAAAGTTTGTGATAGACCCAATTGATCTTGGGAGGTTCAAGAGAGCTGATTTGGTGCGCCAAATGTACTACTTCATATTTTCCAGATTTCCATATATAGAATGTATATTCTCTTGTTTCACCATAAGGTATACAAATAGCCTTAAAGGGCAACCAAGGTTTCGCAGCAATGCATTAATGGGTAGCAAATAATGTGCTGGGCAGCATCAGCTTTGTGCATTACGCGATGCAAAACTCAAAGTAATTGCTGACTCTAAGCTGGGTAACACTTCAGTTTAGGGGAGGTTCCAAGACTTTGCTGTAATAATTATAGAGCACAGGCTAAATAATAACAGGAACAGGAAACTGCTATGTGGTATTCTCTTTTAGCTGAGTTTGAGTACCTGATGGAAGAAATGTTTCACAAGAATTCTGGCTGAATAATCATCCGAATTATATTTTGTCTTTTTCCCCATGCAGAAGGTGCAATCTGCTATTAATCAATGGCCATCAATGAGAAGTTGTTTGAAACCTTGGTTGCCCTTTAATAATATATATATATATCACATAGTTATTTTGGTGAAATTATAAGTCCGGGACTTTTGTCCAGAAGACAAAGATAAAAATAATTCATTATAAAAGAAAAATGCAAATTGAGTAAATTATAAAAGTGTATATGAACTAATAGGAACACACAAAGGTATGAAATTTATCAATTTATACAATTGTATCAGTCAGAAGCTAAGGCTAGTGAATGTTGCATATTTTTAATGGATATGGTTGGGTCACTGCCACTGGTTATCATGAGGCAGTCATCGGCAAACAAATAACAGTTTTCTAAAGAGGTGAGATCATTGATAAAAGCAAGAAAGATTCGATTTGATTCCCATCAGATAAAATGCCATTTACCTTCATGGTTTGAGTCCTGATAAATACGTTTCTGTAAAGGATGCTGCCGGTAGAGTAAAGTTGAATTTTTGAGTAAATTTGGTTACCAACAATTTATGATTTACACAGTAAAAAGCTTTTTTGATGTCCAGTGAAGTAAGGGTTAAGAATTTAGAACAATCTTGAGATAGAATATATTTCAATTTATTCACCGATTGGATTAAGATTTGGTCAGTGGAGCTTCCAGAACGAAATCCAAATTGTCTGCAGCTCAAAAGTTAGTTTGACTCCATGAACTCTCGCATTTGGTTGGCTACAATTTTTATCAAAGACTTTGCTCGAAATATGGAGAAGCGATATTGGACGGTAATTAATAGCCTGATTTTTGGCACCACAAGAATTCTGGCTGAATAATCATGATCCGAATTAGATTTTGTCATTTTCCCTATGCAGAAGGTGCAATCTGCTATTAATCAATGAGAATTTGTTTGAAACCCTGGTGACCTTTAAGTCTATGGTTATACATAAAAAGGTTTACAGTACCTATAAACATTTTTCTGCAGATGTTGCACACTCTATAGGAGTTGCATAAAGGATATTGTTGAGGGAAGGTAAAATTCCGTTGCAGCGTGATGAATCTTATTCAGTCCGATGTGAACATATGGTTGAAAAGCCTACCTGACCAAACATTGACTCTATGCTGTTGTTGTTCTTTAGTAGGCCTGTCCTCTTTTAAGGTCTTTCTTTGCTTCAGGGTTTTACCAGGCTAGGAATGCACGGTATGCTTTATTCATGATGTGAAGCAATTGTTGTAGTTTTTGTTGAATGCTGAATTGATGATGCAAGTAAAATGGCCATGGGAGATAATTAATAATTATTGACAGTTCATAAGATTTAGCCTAACGACTTCACACCGTATTTTATGGTGGACAATATAATGCTGTATCTCGGTGCTTTTAAATGCTTGTTCAATGCAATTTTGTTATATTTTTGTTTTAAACTTTTTTTTAACTTTAATGCTATGATCATATCAGCACAATAATATGTTTCAGGTGCATGCCTGTTACGGGTTATATGCTAAAAATGTTTCCGGTAAATGGCCATTCTCCACAAATCTCTGTAAAACAGCATGGGCAAATACCTGTCCAGCAGTGCTAGCTGGCTATCCTTTTCACCCTGTATCAATGCTCAAGTGTGCCGGTGACAAACCCATCAGGCCACCCTGTCGGATGTCTGCGTTGCATCCAGTGGTTACCAAATAAGCATACAGTTAGCACTTGAACAATCGAATTGGTGTGTCGCCCCGACAATGAATGTCTATAACCCTCCTCTCCAGTTACAAAAGCCTCTATCAAATAACTGACCGGATGCTTTTTATGCATACAGATGCCTATTTAGCATCCGCTGTGTTGTCCGAGTGCCAACCGGATGCTTATTAGGCAACCACGTGATGCCAGGCAGCGGTGGCAGTTGTTGAATAGGCATCAGGATGCTAGGTTCTTATTGCAGCAGAATGTAGGTACCTTCTTAGTACAGTACTAATGAATACACAGTATGAGTATGATTGAAGCACCTACTCAACGAGTCTGGGAACAAGAAGTAAGAATGTAGATCAGTATTACTTGATTAACCAACACAACTTCAATGATAATTAATTACTAATTAGTTAATTAATTAAGTAATAACAAAAATGATAAATGAGTAGAGCGACAGTTGCATACCTCTATCTTTCGCCTTTATATCCAGTTCTACTACTGCTATCAGTGGTATCTCAGTGGGCACATTGTATGCGGCAACATGTTTCTAATGCTGCAATGGGGGGCGTTTCTTTGTTTCATGGTATGCATTAAACATTCAATCTCTTTTATAGGCATACATGATACATACAAAGCAACATGGTTTTTTCAATATGGTAACTGCGCAGTAACTACATCTACTTTACTAGAGACAGTTTGCCGCATGATGCAGGCGCAGTTCAGTCTCTAAGGTGAACATCTTTCCAACATAGTTTAGATACAGTTGTGCCGGCTGTTGGATGGTAACATGGTTATACCAGTCTTTCTTTCTCTCTAGTCTCTACATTTTTCCTATTCTCTCAATATTTTCAGTTTACCTAGACAAAGCAGAAAACCTTACCCACCTCCAAATCTCCCCACTTTTGTTTAGAGAAATATTGAAAGGATAGGATAGCACTCAAAATTATTAGTTGCCCGCTCAAGAAGTTTGGGAGTTTGTTATGCTCTTTAAATTATTGAAATAGAGTCTGACAACTCCTATTTTAAAAAAGAGAACTTGACTATTGTCACTCGGGCTCCCCCCCCTCCCCTCTGCTATTATTTAGTTCAGCCATGCTCAACCTTGGCCAAATTGGCCATTCCTAGAACCGCAATAAGTGAGCAATCCTTCAGCACTATAGCCTGCCTCAAAACTTACCTCCACGTTAATATGGGCAAGGTTTGAAAACACATCCTCGCTAACGTTGTATGTTCTAAATTATTCACAGTGGGGCTGGGGTTTGAAGTTTCACTGTCGACAAAGTCATGGCATCTCATCCAAAATGTTTTCTGAGTTAATGTGTTCTCATTTCTTTCTGATGATCATTAAAATCATAATTTTGGCAAACAATTGCTTGCACAAAAACATTATTATTTTATTCACGGATAATCTACTAAAATGACATATTTTCTTGACTGTTAATCCTCTATATCTCTGTAAGCAGTTAACTCAAGCTATGGTTCCTACCTCCTGGACTACCATGTGATCCGTTATACTACTATACAAATTTTCTGTCAGCCACATACGACCCTCCGCAAAAACACCACTAAATTTTTTAAACGGGAAGGAATCAGATACGATATCGCTCAAAATTCTATTGTTACTCAAGGATTTTTGTGGCCGATTGCTTGTTAGTTTTCTTCCGAAATAGGGCTGGAATGCCTAATAACTGCTTCTATTTTCAAAACAATCTCTGGAAGAGATTTATACCCCTCAGCGTAAAGGCACCTAACCCGCCTGGCCCTACCACTTTCAAACCCATGGATACAGGCTCTGATAGTCCCTATTCTGTATCTCAAGTAAAATTTGCCAAAACTGTGGTGCAGCCGATTGGTATGCTCCCAAACAAAAAGTTGCCGAACCCGAAAAAAGGTTGGGCATGCATGATTTAGTTGATACTGTCAAAAAAATTAAGCAAAGTGGGTGTTATGTAACATATAAATTATGTATTATGTAATCGAAACGCACTAACAAAGTTGTGACTGCGGGTCAGTGCGGGGATTTATATGCGCCCCAATCCTGGATCTGGTCTGGGGGCTAGCTAGTAATTGCTATTTGTGATGCGACCCAGTGTCTTGTTGTGATAGCTGAGTGTAGTGCAAGGCCTGGCATTGTTAATTATAATTGCCTTTCAGTATGGGTTTGCTGACAGATATATATATACTTTTTATTGGCATCAAAAGTCATCTCATTCGAAATGTTTTGCACTCAGTGCCAGAAAACAATTTTTTTCATAACAAAAAAAGAGAAACAGAAGGGAAATAATATCATCAATGATGTTGGTCAAGTCGATAATATATGGTTGAAAAGTAAAGTTTTGAATGAACTGAACTTCTCTTTAGATCTCAAATGTAACGGTAAAGAATTGTATGTAGCAGAAACTTTGTATCTTAGATTGTCTGTATGATATAAAAGTAAATGTTTATCACGAAAATTGAACTTGGTAGTGTTTTTAAATCCTCTGTATATAAATGGAGGTGTTAAAAAATTGTTTATCTTATGCGCAAAAAGTGAAGTGAAATAACAAACAAGCTTAGGAAGGTAGGTAGGTAGGAAGGAAGGAGTTGTAATGATTGTGTAATGGATTCGGTTGAAATGAGATAATACGGGATGTAATGCACATTGGCGATAATGCGTAAAGCCCGTTTTTGCAACAAAAATAATCTACTGAGGGCATTATTGCAGGACAAGTTGCCATTGATATGGATACCATATATAAGGTGACAATAGATAAACTGGAAGTAAAATGTGCGGGCACTTGCAATATCCAAGAAGTATCTCAAATTTTGAAGTAGGTAAACATTCCGTTGTACCTTTTTATATACATACTCTAGATGATCATTCAACACAAAACCCAGAAGCCTTGTAGTTCTCTGTCTGTTTAGTTTTTCATGCCCTATGTACAGTTCCAGGTCATAAAGCGGATCTGAGATATTAAGTAGCATGTAATGAGATTTCTGAACATTTATAACCATCCGGTTACGATTGCACCAATCCAAAATGCCACTTAAATCTTCAGATGCTTTTGCCTTTAGTTGCTGAAGGTTTTTATTAGATGACAGGAACACTGGATCATCAGCATATGCATATGATGATGAGTCTGATTTTGATGAAGTTAATAAATCATTTATGAAGATGAGAAACAAAGTTGGTGCTAGGATTGAACCTTGAGGGACTCCTATTGTGATAGGCAATCTACAAGATTCAATATTATTGAGTTTAACAAACTGCCTTCTATCTGTCAGAAAGGTGTCAAGAAGTTTTAACATATTTCCTCCGATGCCGCAAGCCTTCAACTTATTCTGTAGTAAAACATGGGATACACAGTCAAATGCCTTTTTAAAATCCAGAAAAAGTAATGTCATAACATTTCCATTAATTTTCTCCCCCAAAGAGTCTGAAATAATTTTAAATAAACTGTCTGAACAAGAATGGCCTTTTCTAAATCCACATTGAAGCTCGTGGATGATTTTGTTCTTAGTGAGATATTCTTGCAGATGGTGATTTATGTGTTTCTCAAATATTTTCGAAAGAACAGGCAAGACTGAAATTGGCCTATAATTTGATGGGTCATTTATATCCCCAGATTTATGTATTGGTGAAACTCGAGCTAGTTTCCATGTTGAAGGGAACTGTCCTATGCTTAAAACCCTGTTAAACATATCGGTGACAATATCCACAATATAAGGCCAAATAAGCTTCAACATCTTCACTGTAATTCTGTCAGGTCCTGTAATTTTACTATCAGGAATGTGGAACAATGAGTGAACACCTTTGTCAGAATATTATTATCGGCAGTAGAGTAAATGATATATAAGGATATATAAAGGATATAATATCCATAAGGAGCACTGAGGTAATTATAAAGTCATTTTGGTTCGTATGTTTTGATGTAATTTGCCTTATGTTTTTGATGTATTCTGAATTTACATTTCATGTTTATTTTTCTTCCAATTGATGGCACCCGATTGTCTCTAAGACCAAAAACTTTATAAACACAATACTTATTACAGTTTTACGATGCCAATACACCAATAAGGACCTAAACGTTCATCCGTCATACTCCACTCCGTATTACTCCAAAAACCTGCACTCATCCCATACTGCAGTTGCAACCGCAGTAACAAAAGTGGTTCAACTTGGCCAAATGCTAAGGTTTAGATCAGTAGGCAATAAGGTTTAGATGTAAGTAATAATTACCAGATTGATAGATGCCGAGTTTTTCAGTCAGTATGTCCAGGCGAGAGTATGGTTGAAATTGATACCGATGGTGTGTGATAGTGAGTAACTTTGTTTGGGTCGGATAGAATGAGCTGGTGGAAAGTAATGGCCTGTTAACCATCAGTATGACCTCAATATGAGTACCATGAAAGGCAAGTGAGTATCCTTGTTTAGGTCAGATAAGTGAGCAAGTTAGTAGTAATGGCCTGTAAACCATCTGTATGTGTACTCGATATAATTAGTTGAGTACCAGCAGTCATGGGTTTTCCGGCTAAGCCAGCGACATCCCGGAAAGCCAGTCAGGATTTTCTGACTATTTGACTCAGCCATTATCAATGCAGAAAGTCCTAGTTGGGTGTATCAAACATTTTAATTACTACAGGTTGTGTGTAAGATTAAAAGTATCTCTAAAGCTCAGGCTACACTTGGTTGATTTCTCACGATTCGTATAAATAATTCACGGATACTTTCGTATGAATAGGGATTCCCACGATTTCGTGAAACGTTGGATGTTCACTATGCACGAAACCGAATTGTGTAAATTTTGACGAATTGTTTTCTGATTGGCTGTCAGATTTGATTGATTTCCTGTCTGTTTAGATTGATAAGTCAAGGCCATATCTATGTAAGAGCGACCAGTGGTATGGAGTAAGAGTGAGAAAGGGTACAAGGATGCCAGAGGAGTTAAACTAAATAACTACAAAGATATGGTCCAGAAACTGGCAGAGGCATATCCAGATGCTGAACAACCTGTCACTGGTTGGTTTAAAAATACAATTCAATTGTAATCAATTTTGATTTCATTTCACTTATTATGGTTTAGATCATTAGATAAAGTTTTAATTCATATTTATATGTAAAGTGTGGACTGTGACTGTGACTCATTGATGATGGTGATAATTATTATATTGACATAGTTTATCATAATCCATGATCCATAAGAATCAAACAACTGTCAAATAAATACATGGGTCCCAGGTACTTGCATGCCTCATTCTGCGAAACCCCCTACACTTATATGTAGGGGGTCTACATCCTTACGGGTCTCAACTACTAGAGTGATGGTTCAAAATACTGCGGACTCGAATCTGAGACCTAGTGCACTATAGTCCACTATCTTAACCACTATGCTATGGATATTAGGTGATCATTTTGGAAATAGAGACTATACGATGATAAAATATATAGCTATTAGTCATGCTTTTGCTGTGATTATTATGAACAGCTTACAACACTACATAAAGCTTTCTTCAGACATAACATCTATAATTCGATCAATACTTGACAGAATTTGATGACCCGCTGGTAAAACATACACTAAATGAATGGAATGGAATTCCTCGACTTAAATTATGATCACTGAACGAAATATACTGATGATAAGTATATATCCAACAAAAGGAGGACTGAGGATTTTCACTGTGATCGGGAGGGGAAGACTGAGGACCGAGGATTGCATGCTTAAGTGCGAGGATTTATATTTCAAGTGTGAGGAATGGGAGGATGGAATTAGGCGATACCCCCCCACGTTATGGGTCATCAAATTCTGTCAAGTATTTATCGAATTATAGCTTTATGTAGTGTTGTAAGCCTTTCATAATAATCACAGCAAAAGCATGACTAATAGCTATATGTTTTATCATGGTGTAGTCTCTATTTCCGCAATCATTACCTAAAATCCATAGCATGATGGTTAAGATCATGGACTGTAGTGCACTAGGTCTCAGGTTCGAGTCAAGGTGCATGCAGTATTTTGACCATCACTCTAAGGATGTAGACCCCCTACTTATAAGTGTAGGGGGTTTCGATGCGTAGGGTAGGTGTAGGGGTTTTCGAGGGTAGGGTAGGGGTAGGGGGTATCCTACGACCCTCATTTTGCCAATGTCCAGATACTTGACATTGGCAAAATGAGGCATGCAAGTCCCAGGGGCTTATGACCCCTTGCCAGTACCAGTAGCTGCAGTATGTCTATAAGGAACATAATTATATATCACTGTATTATCATGAAACTGGCTATTAAATTTGAATAAATATTTTGTAGTTGATATGCTGACCAAGAAGTGGGTTAACCTGAAGGATACATTCACTAACCATAGGAGACAATACGAAGGAGCCTGTGCCAGTGGGACAGGAGCAGTCAGTGAGCCAACGTGGAAGTGGTGGCCATATTTCAAGTGGCTCTTGACAGCACACAGAGAGCAAAAGTACGTTAACATTTGTTGTTGGTATTTGTTGTAGGCCATCCTTGGTATTTAAATCTACACATTTGATTTCATGATGATTAGTAGGTCCAAAGAGTTACTCCTTGGTAGATCCAAATCACAGTTGGATAGTTTCTGGCAATGAGGCTTAGCATGGAGAAGTTTGTGTTCCTTTCATGTTTCTATGCTACGGTACATTAAATAGAGTATTCCTTTTTATTTCAATCAGTCAACTGATTGTTAACTTTATAATTAAAATTACAATGTGTTGCCCAGTGGTTCTAGTCACTTTTCAATATGTCTCAAAATTTATAATGAAATCTCACGATCCAACTAATACAATACTAATGTAATGTTTGTTTTGTAGAACTACCTCTACTACAACATTCCAGCAGTGGCAACCCCAGCACCTCCACAACCTAATACCTCAGCTCCAGCCAGTATCCCCGCTGCTCGTGCCAGTGAATCGTCGTCTCCTGCTATTACTAGTAGCTTCACATCTCCAGCCTCCACAGCTCAGCCGCCCTTAACTCCTTCTACCAGTGCCCCAGCTCAGCAATCTACCTCCTTTGCCCACGCTTAGCCACTGAGGCCTCAGTCAGCTGTTCGAGAAGGTAGTTCAGTCAGTTCAGCCACTCCAAGAAACCCTGTTCCAAAACAGAGGGAGAGAAAGATTACACCAGCTGTGGACTCTGAATCAATTGACAAGGAGCTGGAGCTTGTCAATGCCAGCATTCGTCAGCTTTCACAGCCCCTAGTAAAAAATGATAGGCAGCTATATGCCGAATCCATTGTGCCAGCCCTAGAGCGAATGAGTGACTATAATTTTGTAGCTAAAAATAAAATCAATAATATTCTTTTCGAGATGGAATTTTCAGGACCACCAGGATCATCCCGACCACACTCGGCCAAAAACCAGCTGTCATCTAATACCGACAGCTCTTTTACTACTCTAATGTCATCCGCATCATTTCCACCATGGAACTAAATATTAAACTTTATAGTCATAATGCATTTATTTTATTATACTTACGCCCGCTGTTCATAAATATTTAACTTTTTATTCACTTTGTCGTCAAAATACGTTTGCTTTCTTAAACTTACGCCCGCTGTCATTTGTTTCCGACAGCAGTTTTACTAGTCTGATGTCATCGGCATCAATTCCACCATGGAACTTACTGTTCATATATATTTCACTTTATAGTCATAATGCATTTCTTTTATTATACTTACGCCCGCTGTCATTTGTTTCCGACAGCAGATTTACTAGTCTGATGTCATTGGCATCAATTCCACCATGGAACTTACTGTTCATATATATTATTTCACTTTATAGTCATAATGCATTTCTTTTATTATACTTACGCCCACTGTCCTTTGTATCCGACAGCAGTTTTCCTAGTCTGATGTCATCGGCATCAATTCCACCATGGAACTTACTGTTCATATATATTCCACTTTTTATTCACTTTGTAGTCAAATTAAGTGTGTTTTATTATACGTTTCCGACATTTCCGACAGCCTGATGTCGTCGGCATCATTTTATACCATGGAACAAACTGTTCTACACATGTTTTACAAAGTTTATTAATAATAGAAGTCAATAAAATATTAATCATATTATTTGATTAGTTTGATACTTAACTAAAAAGTAATATCCATTTCATCGACACATGAGTGATCACTTCTCATGTGATATTAACACCTTGAACAAGTAGCAGATCCTCTGACAACTTATTGACAGTGATTATTTTGACAAGAGTGGTAAAAACAAAAATGTAGTGAGCAAGTGGTAAAGAGTAGGAGGGGTGTACCTAAGTTCAGATTACTCTGTGTCTCAAGATCAGTCGGTCAGTAAAAGAAATTACAAAAAACCAACCAGTTTTCAATCTGAAATATCTACGCACTTATCAAGTGCACAACAGCGAGGGCAGATATAGAATGGAAAAAGTTATCATGACTATATTTTGACTACAAAGTTTTGCTGGTCTATCATTAACAAAAAGATACTTGACTTTTCTACTCCAGTTTGTAAACATTTGCCATATCAGAACCAATTTCCCTCAGAATTCTCACTACAAGTTTTGCACATGACAAACAAGAATCAAATGTGAGAGCTATCTTCTCAAATTCTAAAGGAATTCATTCCATTCCGGGTTAGGATCTACAGGGCTGTAACAATAATAAAATAGCACTTCCAACTGCTGACAACGGACTCTCTCATTGATAACAGCTGCTTGTGTAAAATTATACCCCTTACACACAATACCACAAGGTATCTTTAGCGAGTAGGAGGTAGCAAAGTTGGTTAGAGCGCCTGCCCTTTAACACGCAAGCGTTGGAGGTCCTGGGTTCGAATCCCGCTGACGTCTACTGACTATTGGGCTCATATGACACCCCAGGTGTGCTCCGACCTGCCTGCAAACTGAGAGCATGTTGGCGCCGAATACAGCGGCCGTGCCCTTAAGGCACTGATATTTCGCAGTCCTCGGACGGAGACAACGCTTGCGATTTTAACCCACATTTTAACCCTCAATAGTCAAGAACTGGGAAACTTCATACAATACAAGATTGAAATAGTTTCCTATTGATACTGTGCCATGTAGATGGGTGTATGTTGTAATATTATTCAGTTTGATATCATCATGTCGTTCATATTCTTAATTGACTCCTTAATTTGATGAGAAATCATAAAACAGCTGGAGGGAAAAAAATGATCAGTGAAATCCTAAGGTAAATCTAACCACTGTGAGACAATTGAATTACAGGCGTAACCCCATCAAACCTCCCAAATTTATGTAAATACATTGATCAGTCAGGCTTCATAGTTTTGAATCATATTTTCCTTTCCAGCCGTTTTGTGATTTGTCTTGAAATTCAGGAGTTAAAGGATGTGGGTGTATATCCATGTATTTTTACATTATAAGGTCCAATTTTCAAATCTCCGTAACGGTGGAGCTTACGTTTTTGTAATTACTATGTTACAAGCTGTAGTCTGCTATTGAGTTCTCCTTATGAAATACTTTGTATGTCTTGTAACACTACGTTATAATTTACTAGTAAATGTCGTCCAAATAGCAAGACACTATATCAGTATTACACATGGAGAAAACAATGACAGCAAAAAACACTCAATTTCAAGCTTGCCAGTATAGTATTTCCGATATCGTTAGCTCAGCCATTACGTCATCCTGAAGGAGGGATTCCAAAATCATTTTTCTCCAACTAGTAAATTCATCACTTCTGTTTCTGGTATTTTTCCTCATAGGAAGGTCACAGAGATTTGTAATTGTGATCTATATGTGTAAAAAGACATAATATTAGGTAGGATACACTCACAGAGCCCACAAACCCCCCCCCCCCTCGCCCATCCTCCATACTCACATCCATAATTGAGTATATGAATGACAGGATGATTATCAAACCAAAAACCTGAATGACATTACAATAATTGCCCATATATACGGGACAGCATTGATGCAAAACTATTACAATTTGATTTTACATGAAATTTCCCAGTTCACGGATATTGAGGCGCTAAAGATACCTTGTGGTATCATGTGTAAGGGGTATAATTGTACACAAGCAGCTGTTAACAATGAGACTGTCTTTGTCAGCAGTTGGAACTGTTATCTTATTATTGTTAAAGCCCTATAACTGACCTATCCTAACCCTGGATGGAATAATTTCGTTTAGAATTTGAAAAGATAGCTCTCACATTAGATTCTTTGTTTGTCATGGGCAAAACTTGCAGTGAGAATACTGAGGGTAATTGATTCTGGTATGGCAAATGTTTACAAGCTGGAGTAGAAAAGTCAAGTATATTTTTGTTAATGATAGACCAGCAAAAGTTATGCCTAAACTGCTACTTAAACTTGGTTGATGTGCGCCCTCTGCCATTCAACAGACCCTTCTGGGTTTGAAAAAAATTCCACGAGTCTATCACGTATGTCTGTGGCTTCAGCAGTCACCCCGCGAGGAGGTCTGCCACCGGGTTCTAAGTTACCGTGTTGTTGGGCTCGCCAGAATCCTGGTGTTATGGTTCCGCCAGAATTGGCAGCATCGGCAAAGCCTGGTGGGACATGCTTGGTGTCATTGACTGTCCGTAGGAAATTGTGCAGTGTGAGGAACGGAAAAGAAAGTAGGATAAGTTAAGATGGATATGGTTCCCGCATATACTTATAAAGTATATGCTGTGAGGAACGGAAAAGGAAGTAGGGGGTAAGGGAAGTTACTCTGAATAACTCCAAGTTCCAACACGTAATTTAATGAATTTAGTTATCTTTGTGTATTCAATTTGGAGTTGTTTGCTCCTTCTATAAAATCTATGAATGAATAATATATCGATGACGTAATTCAGGTTCTATGTGTGTGTGTGTGTGTGTTAATTTGGTAGCACTCAATTAACCACATGTGTCAATTAACCTTGGCAAAATTTCAAGAGACGAACAGCTGGCTTCCCTTTCCAGGTTTAGAGAAACCCTTAGAATTGTTTATAAGTCTGACCACTCTTGAACTAAGGAGAAGTTGGCTCCTTAGTCATTCAAAGGGCAGCTCCTGCCAATAAACCGCAGGTATCCCTAAATTGGGCTAGCAGAAAGCTTGTTATAAGCTTGAGACAATACTCATGCACCACAAAGCGATTGATAACTGTATGTGGTTTATGAACTCGTGGCTATAATAAATATTAGCCTGTGGTTCGTAGTTTGATATATATATATTGCGTAGTTATCTATAAATAATCTCACTTATTTGTGGAGATTTAAATTCCAACAAGGCTGTTGGACTTTGTTTAGTGCCTGGAAGTCCAATTAGGTGACACCGACAGTTGTAATAGAATCACAGGCCTTGTAACCAATTGATAGGTTACAGACTTCAATTCACTTCTCTGTCTGGAATGAGAATAGCTCTAGGTCGCTTCAAATTTAGCTTTAATTTTAGCTCGATGCTTTAATTGACCTATCACAATTCTATTTCAAAGTATCTTTGACTACTCAAAGATAATAAAATTATTGATGCTTATAGAGTGATAATTTTACAAGGTCAAAGACTGCGCTAAAGACTCTTGATGATATATTCGACTTTCACAATTCTAGTTCAAAGTATCTTTGACTACTCAAAGATAATAAAATTCTTGGCGCTTTATAAAAACGATAATTTTGCAAGGTCAGAGACTGGGTTAATGACTCTTGAATCCTGATACTCGGTGGTTGTTTACAACTCAATAATTTAATCAAGCGGATGCTTAGTTGAGGTCAATACAACTATTTATTTTGTTCTAAATTTAAATGTGAATACAAAAATGTCAATTTAAAAATGTAGAAGTATAAAATTATTAATAAAAAAAATGATAATAATCCTTTTCAAAATAAAGTATAATTACCAATGTATCCTTGTCGTCCTCTTGCTTATAATAAATCCAGTCTCCAAAGTGTGAATAATCCAGAGTAAAAATAATTCATCGTAAAATTAATTCTCAAAATATTTATCTGAATTAAAATCAGATTTATATAAAAATATGAAATGCTCTACTACATGTTTTATACTGCTATAATATGGTTTTGTATCCGGTGAGCACTTGTCTTTTTTTCATTGAATTTTCCTCCTTTTATACTCTCCGGTGGTGCTCGCTGAAATCTTGCATCATTCCTGCACGACTGTTATTTTTCATATCTGTGCTGTTTCATCGCGGGTGCGGTGCTGTTTTCCCTGTAAAAAGATGTTTTGCTCTCAGTCTTTCTTACATAATTGATTGCATGATTGCACCTTATGTGGAAATTGTACATAAGATAATCTCATTGGCTTAAGCCCTATGACATATAGTCTATTTTAAGCCAAAGCGTCATTTGCTGAAAATAATTGTGATACGCAGTCTATTTTAAGCCAAACATTCTCATTGGCTGTCTTCACTTTGAGACAGTGGAATTTCCAGTGTCCTATAATAATACGTGATCCAGTAAAGTCAGGAGTTATGCTGCATTATAAAAGGGGAAGACAACTTGAGAAACAGCAGTTAATGGAACTGATATCTAGCTTGTACTGCTGCTGTCATAATAGCTAATAGTGAATGAATATGTGATGCAACATTCAGGGCCAATTATAAAGAGCAATTATTTGCCATTAACCATGGATGTCATTTGTAAAGGCTGTTCTATATTCTAGCTGAGCTAATGGCATCTGCGGTAACCAAGTGTGGCTGTCATTGGTTATCATGATTATATAGTTTGATGTCAAAATAAAAAGGAAAAAGGAAGGGTGTGAGGTTAACGTTTATTATTTTATAACGAAATATATGTAGAGAAAATCAAAGAAAGCGTAATGTTTATAATAATTAAAGCTGGGCTAAGCTTGGAGCTGTTTTACTTTTTTCTGTGCTGACAGCAGTACACACATTGCGCGTACTAGGTTAGTAGCCTTTTCTGGTTCTGCCACAATGTTCTTAAACAAGATTTGCCACCGATGAGATAAGATTCCTTAAACAAATTTGAAAAACGGTTCGTAAAAGGTAATCAGAGGTTGGGGGACACCTTTTCTCCTACTGAACAAAAATGGCCAGCAATAGCTTAACCAACAGTTTTACTAAAGATATTCATACAAATTTATTAGATTTCATAGGTACTTGAGTGTTTCTTTGTCAAAAAATGCCAAGAAAAAATTTAGGTCAAAATTAGGGCTGTGTTATAAATCAGCAGTTTTAATGTCGTGCACAACATATAGTTTAGTCAGCAGCCAACACTGCGGAGCGTGTAACCTTGTGTTATGATTTAATCTCATACTAACAGGGAATCAGGAAAATAAAGTAAGATGTTATCCGGCTAAGCTTTGGTCGTTTGAAATCTGATTGACTGTGTAAATAATTTCATACCTGTCTATTAATTTTAGTTCTTTACTCACCGCAGGTATTTTCTATGACCCTCCTCGCCCTTGACAACCTGTAGTTGAAGATTCGCTTTGGCTCTGAGTCTAGAGATCGGCCCGGGAATGGTGGCATAATATTCGGGCGGAGAGGGAAAGCTTCGTCAGCAACGAACATGAATGGGAAGTCACCTCCTCCATAATGAGCTATTGGTTCACTCTCTTGCAGATTAATTCGATCTCTGAAATATGTAAAATCTAAGTTTAAAAACTATGAGATCCAATAGTATAGATGTAGGCCTACTATCAAGTTAGCAAGCCTATCAGGTATGTGTCATCTTCAAGTTTCCAATCATTTTGAAACTATGATTATGGAAGTTAACTCTGTACCTAGTACCGACATCCAGTCTCCTAGCCTCAATGAGTTCTGTGACTTTGTAGAACTACATGGTTGTTTGAGAATTTCTCCTTGATGATATGGTTATTTAAGTCGCACCTGTGATCTTAACTTGGTGTAAAATGTGATATGATATGATAAAACTGTATGAGTCACAGGGAAGCCTATACTCCCATATTGCACAAACTTAAAGAAAATAAAACCGACAAATATATAATCTCACCGTTTTGTAAACCCCTTTTTTCAAATCTGAAAAACAGAAAGCAGGATATATAAACAAACCTCTCTAGGTAGGCCTCATTTGAGTGAATAGCGACTTACCTCAAACTACAGTCACAGATATAACACTCAATTCATTCGCAACGGGTAGCGCCTCTTTAGTTTCAGTTTGTAGTTAAATATTTGTCCCAAGCATAGGGTTGTATTTGGCAATATTCGTGTCAGTACAGAAAAAAGGAACTGGACTCACCATTGACTAATTTTGAGAATAGTGTGAAAGCTATTTAGAGACTGCTAATCATTAGTAGAATCATTGGATTTTTGATGATTACTGTAGCCTCGCATTAGCAGGTTGTAGCCTACCATACAGTCAGCCTCCACAATTTTAACTCCTAATTTTAATTAAAAATATTATCATCATTGTATTCTAATTTGAACCCCTAATTTTTATTATATAATGATTCATATTGTATTTAACCAGATTCGTCATACTGGCTCTGGAGAGCATCGCACACGGGAGCCATGCAATACCTCCTCCCTGCCGACCTGACATCATGTCCTAGCAAAACCAAGTCCGAGGCGGAGTCACTGCTGACCTCGGTGACGGAATTCGACTTTCTGGCACAGTTCACTATCCTCTCAGGCCTCACCCAACAGCTGCAGGGAACCTCTATGGAAGTCTGCAAAGCATACACACAGGTAAGACATGTCTCCACAATGGTCAGTGTGATAGTTACTGTTACTATGCCTCACCCGATAATTTATCATATTGTAAACCTCGGTCCGCGGCAGTTTTTTTTAGTTGAATTTTCTTGCAGGTTCAGAGTACCCTGTCCTACTATAAGGACATGCGCCGCAGAGACGACATGAAGTGGTTTCAGATGGCCCAGGGCATGGCGGAGCATGCTGGAACAGTGCCCACACTACCTCGGGTGTGCGGACGTATGACCATACGAGGCAACGCGGTCAGCGAGACCGGGACTGTGGAGGGCCACTATCAGGTGAATGTGCGTAGTGTCTTCCTGGACCACCTCATCTCTGAACTGGAGACCCGCTTTACCAGTGAGTTCTGAGTGTGAAATAGATAATCTATTGAGAGGCTAGCCTTGTCACCAGTGCAAACTGTTTGAAGCAGATGGCTGCTTTTTGTTTTTGGAAGAGCGATAAATACTATAAAGTTTGCTAATTCTCTGTCTTTTCCCCAGGTTTCTCACAGTCAGCATCACTGATCTGTCTGATGATGCCAGGTGGCAGCCCATCGGACAAGCAATTGCAGGACCTGGTCGCCCAGTATGAGGAGGGTCTCCCTCACCCAGTGCTCATGAAGACAGAGGTAGAGCGGTGGCAGCACCATGTGGCTGTTGCCAAGGTAGGGTCTAAGGAGCGGACTAGTTTGACACACATGTTGAGACTGTGTGACAAAGATGTATACCCCAACATCCACACTATTCTGCTTATCGGTGCCACACTCCCTGTCACAACCTGTGAGTCCGAGCGCTCCTTCAGCTGTCTCAGGCGTCTCAACACCTACCTGAGGTCAACTCAGACTAGCTCCCGGCTGGATGCGCTCGCACTCATCCACATCCACTGCGAAAGGGATGTCGACACTGATGTAGTGATTGATAGATTTAGCAAGGCTTACCCCACCCGCATGGAGCTGAGCAGTGTTGTTTTTGAGTAAGTTAATGTTGAATCCTACTTGACTTTCTGAGAACTTCTTTCATGTGCGTATGAAACAAATGTATGACTGATAATAATAATGCTGGAGAACCTAGTAATAGCTGAATTAATAGTAGGCCTAATGTTGTGGTTGTATTTACCTTCAGTTTGTCAATAATAATAATGCTCATTAAATTTTATAAAACAAACATCAGACTTTTGTTGTGTGATATTGATTAGGAATCTGTTTCCTCTTGTAATCCCGAGTTGTTGCCCTTAAAACATCTTGATTCTGCGCCTCAAGTTTTACTCTCATTACAAGAATTATGTTTGTCTTGTGGACTGTGTGAAGATGAGCCATTCCAAGGTGAGTTTTGATTATGCTCTCATTTATACATTGAAATGGGCTAATTTTGCACGAAAATGATCTTAAAACCGCTCAGGGCTCCGGCGGCTGGGGGGACACCTCCCTAGACCCCCCGCAGGGGCTGCGCCCCAGCAGAGCCCCCCATTCAAATTCCTAGTGACGCCCATGACTGGTTGATAAATTAGTGAAAGATGGAGCAACAAAATACTCACCCAAGAGCTACCCGTTTCCATTCCTCAGGTCCTGAGGGGGGGTTGAGGTAGATTGGCTGAAGAACTATCCACAGGGCTACACATGCTTCCTGGATGATCTGCGACACTGTTGACCTTCCTAGTCTGTAGTGGGAAGCTATAGAAGCTTGTGAGGAACCCTCAGCCAAGTGATACAGAGTCAGAGAAAGTTTGAGGCCTAGTTTTGATAGCTTTCCTCATGACAGTATCCTTCTTTGTGATATGGGGGCTTATCAAACCCAAAACATAGTCAAAGTTTTCTGGTGACATCCTTAAATACTTAATGTGTCGTCTGTTGTCTGCATCCTCTCTCAGTTCATGAATGAGATTGGAATACACTCCAAGCCAATCTCTTTGTTGGTTAATTGGATGCACCCAACGTCTTCTTGCTGTTTGCTGACGATGACCATTATTTAACCGTTTTTTCTTGAGCAACAAAGCCTTTTTCTTCATGAGAAGTAAAGCAAGCAGTCTTCTCTTTTGTTCCTCCATTTTAAACAGGAAACTGAAAATAATGACAAAGCTGGGCTAACTAAACTTTCTCCTGTCTTCTGATTGGCTGAGGACGATTACACCCATAAATCATTTGTACAAATTTCAGAGAAGACAAACCTGTGTTGCAGGCTTAAATTCGTACGAAATTTTATTTGCACTAATTAGTGGAAATTTATACGATCGTGTGGCCTCACCTTAAGATTGGCTCCAGCATGATCCAAATCCTGCATGTGGAGATATGTTGGAAGATTGCATAACATTCCATTCAATCATACAGATATGATAGCGATAGTGATAGTGATAGTGATAGTGATAGTGATAGTGATAGTGATAGTGATAGTGATAGTGATAGTGATAGTGATAGTGATAATGATATGATATGTTGCATAGATGAAAAACGCTAACCATTGTTTGCCAACTATTATTTTGGCAAAATCTTAGCCGACCAATGTGGGAAGGCAAAACTCCAGAAACAAAAAATTGCTGAAAACGTTAAAAAAACTTCCTTCTATTAACTGGCTTTGAAAATAAATACTCTAGCAACCACGTTCAATACTTGCCAACAAATGGTAATCTGATATATAGATTGATAGGGGTTGCAATCTAATTCTATAATATGGGTCTTCTTCACGGGAATGTATTTAATGTTGTTATGATATTTTCAAGATTTTTTATCTTAGTATGCGGTTTGGAATCGCTATTTACGCCAAGAGTGAACAATGTGTCAAAATAGCATCAGTTGCTGTCCTAGTTAATTCAAATTCAAGACAGCACAGAGTAAAGATATATATACTTACTCTGTGGTAATACTCAGCATAAATAGATGATGGGTTGAGTCATGATTAGATTACAGAGAACCCACTAAAGTTGGCGAAGGTATAATGGTGATATTCCTGCGTATCAAACAGAATGGGATTAAATGTGATTCAAGATTTGAGATATAAGAGTTAGGTAGAGTGGTAATGAATCAATGCCAGAGGTGAAACTTTGCATCATGCAGTGATCTACACAAAGGTAAAAGAGAGCTGCTTTACTTGGCTGGGTATTTGAAATGTGCAGCGATAAGTGTTAGATATAAGATTTTAATTCTTTTTACAAACATTATTTGTCGTTTTGAAATGAACTCTAGATTGGAACAGTGTCATCATACACTTGCATGCATGCAAACAATCGTATTTGCATTAGCCTGAGCCCCTGCAGACTTTTGCCCGAGGGGGGGGGGGAATATATTTGCATGTGACTTCAAAACAAGCTATTAAACGTCATCATCACTGATCACGTCTCTAAATGCCATAGATAATAAATTTGTGTCAGTATTGAACTTGATTTTTCTCACAAGGTGTATTTATGCGAGCGTAACGACTTCGGAGTAGGGTTGTTTGCAGTATTAGAAGTGGAAAATACGAGGTAGGGGGATGCCAACCAGGCCGGGAGTACAGGGGGCTGCCAAGATGCCAGAGCTCTGTGGTGATTACAAATGAAAATGCATCAATTTTAGCCATATTCTGGAAAACTCATATTGATGTACACCAGCTGGCAGTAACCTGGGTTATGATAAATAGGGGGGATTCATCCCCCTAGACAAAGTAGGAAAGGAGACACCCCCCTTGCATCCCCCCTAAATTATGACACCGGTTGTTTGATAAAGATATCAATGCACAGTGATCATAAAATCTCTGCTTCATAACAAATAATAATTGCGAGGAAAAACTGGAATGATTTAGCAAATTAGTGATTTATAGCTTGCTATTAGATGGATGAGCATATGCGGTGTTAGAGGTGAACCCTGGACACATAGAAGCTCCCATTACACGAGAGCTTGTGGATCTACAATATCAATTTATTCTCCGTTCGGACACTGTGGCTATGCATATCACCGTGAAGAGTATTTGGTTGTTTGATTAATTAATGAAGTAAATAATTTTATAATTTTTTTAACTTTATTGGCTTCATACCACACGACCTCTTAAAGTGTTGTTTATGCGCTGTGACCAAAGAAGAAAAAGAAAACTTGCTATATTGACGTACAATCAAAACAGAGATTATAGAATTTTTAAGGGATAATAGTGACCGCAGGCGGTTTTTTCTATGTTGGTGAATTTATTGTTTCAAGGTGTGATTTGCTACGGAGAAAAGCGACCTCAGGAAGTTTGTCTCAAACTCCCAGGTGTCGCCATTCCCTATCCTATGGCTATGCTAGATGATAGGATTTGTTTGCTCAGAAGAAAACGAGGTAACAACTCCCACCAAGGACGTTGTAGTCATTGACATCTACATTACTAGACTTCATTTGCTGACAATCTTCGAACTAGTATGAAAGTAAAAGGGTGGCAGGGTGGCGTAGTGGTTAGGATTCGTGCTTCCCAATCTGAGAGTTGCAGGTTCGAATCCTGGTCACTACACATGCTGCTAAAGGAGGTGAGCTCTCCGGTTGAACCCTAGCTTGCCCACTCCTACCTTGTACAGGAGTGCTCTAAATAGATGTGATAAATCTTATTCCAAATACTGTGAGTATATTCTCATTTGCCTGAAAAGGGCCTTGAATAGCAAAAATAAAGTTGATATAAAAAAAAAAAAATAATAAATAAATGACACAAAACATAAAAGACCAGTAACAACAGATGTCCATGGCACAAATTATACTTTGTTTGCATCATTTAGACAAGAAAGTTTGCAGGCCTGTTGTGCTTGCCTGTTACTCCTGTTAACATAAAGGTGATTTTGATATTTCAAGCCTGATAGCTCCAATCATGTATCATGGCTTCTCTAAGTAGTTTTCATGATATGTCTTTGGTAGCTGAGTTATGTTTATGAGATGTGGAAGTCAGACCTTCATGACATTTGCTCAGCCCCTGTGTGCTGTCAAATCTTGGCTTTTGGTCAGATCATTTGGCATATTTCTGTAATTGGGAACGGTGAAATGAAGCAAACTATATATATTTCCCCCTAAAAAAATGACCAATATCCTAAGAAGTTTTGAATCGGCCAGCTATGCTTGGATTTAACTAGTTACATAAGAATTTTATAAAGATACGGCTTTCGAATAGTGAATAGTAAAAAAATGTGTGTTTGGTCCTGTATCCTTGGTTGCATCCACATACGATTCCAGCACAGATGACGATGGAGATTTATAACCTTCCTCCAGCTTCCATTAGAAGCATAATTATGTGATCTAAAGTCCATCCTGGGATCTTTGTCACATCCCCTCTGAGATTCCTGAAAAATTGTCATGGACAATAATGCACGAGATTATTTTATAATAGCTGCACTATTTGCGACACAATAGTAAGAAAAACGTAGCATTTTTCTCGTTTTCCTTGCAGGGAGCTGCCGAGGCCTATGCATCAGATCTGATCCACTCCGGATGCAGACTTATATCTCCTTGCTTTGTTTATCCCTTTCACTGTTTATCCCTGACCAAATTGTCTCCTCACTAACCATTTGGTTCTGATTCAATCAATACATTGTGTGTTTTTTTTTAATTTTCTTTTCAGACATAATCACTTGCAATTGAAGTGTTATAATTATTCTGTAACCCGAGCAGGATTCACTCCGCCTGCCTAGTGTTGATTCGTGATTGTTCATGTTTTTGCGAACAGTTGTATGGTCTGCAATGTACAACCATGGATGGTTGAAAACCAGCTGCTCAATGCTGCTTCAGTGCTGCTCCTGTTCTAGATTCTAATTGAGTTATTGAGAAATTGACATAGATTTACTTGATTCCATGCTGAAAAAAAAATTAAAAGTGTACACTCAAAATATAGCTGATCAAGATCAAATTTGGTATTCGGTATTTAGAACTTGCCACATTGGTTTTCTACTGCAAACTACTTTGGTCTAGTTATCTTCATCTGATGGCCAGTTCGTTTGAACTACTCACTAGTCACCATCAATCTTAGCCAAAAAGTTCCTGAGCAACTAGCTAGTCTGATATTAAAATATATACTTTTAATTGGCAATCTACAATGATTTTTTTTGGAGCTTTTCATGCAGTGAAAGTTAAAATTCATTAAAAAATAAGGAAAGGTGGGGAGACGAGGAGAAAAATGCACCACTCATAATAATTAGCAAGAAGTGGTTAGATAGTAGTTGTCCAAAATGAACAAGTTTAGTTGTTGAGCATATCTGCATTGGTAAAGAGCTAGAATTATAATAATTTTGTGTCTCAATTGATCGCTGTGATAAATGTAACAATGTTGAGCCTGAGTCCGTAATTTATGAGCAACAAAATGTCATGCTAGCCTTTGCCCACCTAAAGCAGTGAATTCCCATAACTTACCAACTTCCCTGATTGCATCAAATAAGGGTTTAGTTTCTCGCTGGAGACGGAGATATAATTAAAAAAAATTAAATCCCGATCTCAGTCAAAAATTCCTCCCAGTCCATTTTTCATTTCATACACTGTAGATTGAATGGCTTAATCAAGCATTATAATACCACAGTCCATCAATTGGTTTATAATAGGAACTATACTTATTATACTTTCTACTGATAAAAACACAAGTGAATGCTGCGGATTGTTTAAACTTGGATAGGCGCCAACAGCTAGTAATTTTAATTCAAACTGATAAACAAGACGAATGAATGATTAGTTAGTTGAAATGATACTGCTTGTTGACGGAATAAACTAGTATCCTGGTATCTTGTATTTGATAAGACTCATGTTCTTGTGAGTGGTTATATGTGGAGACAGTAGCCTGTGGATCTGTAGACAATAATGGCATCAGTGACAGATCACACAGGGGGAGACGAAGAAAACCCAAGATTCCCTGCATATCTCATACTGAAGAGATCGGTGGACCTGGCAGATGATGATACTACATGTATTCACTATGATGACATATTTGGCTCTACATATATCGGAGATAACGTGGTCTTTTTGATATGATAGCGGTAAGTTCACTGGTAGGAAGTGTATTGATTGTTTTGTTTCAAACAGTACCAGTTGTACGTTGAATATGACACAGCCAACTGATCCCACTAAAAACAAATCAACATGTTGTATCAATTGCTAAATTGGGCCCGTTTTTACCCAGGGATGAGTGGTTACATTTGCCAAGGAGTAATCTGTTCTCCTTGCATTTACTAGGACCATAGGCATAGGACTACCACATTTCCTAACTTTGGGCTTTCTGTGAGTTGGGGGTAGGGATGGTGAGGATGGAAGCTTTCAGTTCTCAATTACCCTTCAAAGTTTTAAGAGAATATTCTACCCGCTTAAAATTTTGCAGCTACCTTTTGCAAGGGAAATGTGTTTTCCTACCACCACAGTACACATACCTATGTATTTACCAGTACTGCTTATATGCAGCTATTCAATATCAGAGCCTAACCTACCAGTGAAATTAAGGCTGTTCCTCCTAAGATGGATATATTCAGACAATTTCATTCACAAAATCAGTTAAAATGAGGCAATTTATAAACTAATTGATGTAACAGTCAATTTTTCGCTTTGGAATGATATATAAAGCCTAAATTGCAACCGCACTCAGGGACGCAGAGTTTTACTCCGGGTGAGGAGTTCGTCCGTGCGTATCTCCTGATTTTTGAGTCTGCAAACTTGTCAGGTATGTATTTACCTGCTCAAAATTTTGCAATTCTCATAGCCGAAACACTAAGTGATAGTATAGAAGGTATGAGAAGATAGCTCATGAACCTATTCGCATGCATGTTGTAGCAGCTGGTCGCGGCCAATCAGTAAATGTTCTCAGTATATATTTTCTGTACACTTCAAAAGATAATTTGAGAGAGCTTCCATCCTCAGCACCATTCACCCCCACCAACACCAGGCCACAAGTTTGGAAATGAGATGGTCTTATGGTCCTATTAAGCGTATGCCCTCATATTGCTGTATACAAAAAAAGGTCACATTAGAGATACAGATTATCACGCACTGATTTGTTGGTGGGGTTCAAGCCACTACTGTGTCATTGTTGATATAGAATGAAGACATGAGTGAATTCTGTATCATAACAATAAACATCATTGGAACTCTAACGAGCCTTCCCATCTACATTCTACCTATACCGCCTCTTCTAGGAGAGCATAACTCTTGAGAAATAGATATTAGCTAGAGTTTAGTTCAGCAAGTTTGAAGGTGGCTAATGTCAGCGTCAATGTTAACTATCACTAACTCTAGCTTCTAGTTTATGTGGGAGCAGGTATTTAATAAAGAGGGTGCATAAATGTTATCTCACAATAAAGTTCACTATTCCAAGCGGTTTTTTAATAGGATGATGGTGAGAAGTGACAGGGAGTTTACCAGTTAGACAGTTACATGGACACACCAGTCAGGAGTATGAGACTGGTGTCTGGTAGTCTCTACTCTCTTGTCTCAGATGGACCGAATGGAGAAGATTCTGATATAATATACGTAATTTCCTTATGCCAATTTGTCTCAGATAGCTGGCGGCACGAAATTCCAACGGAATACCGGTTTGCTTATAGCTTGGTTTAAAAATAATGTAATCCCTCACTTATGGTTGACCTAACTTGTCAATGAGAGCAACTCTTAAGATTAAACGTATGACCGCTGCTTATAACAGAGTCATGTTTACCCTGTTTGCCGCATATGATAAGATGTAAGTATGTAGCCAATGTGTTGAATCTGATATAATTGGCTGTTGGGTGGGAAAACCATTTGAGAATTTCGGGCGGGTACACTTTAGGTACTATATCAAGTACTAATATATGTGAATGCATACACACTGAAAAGAAATATTCTGAAGACTTTCAAATTATTGTATTGATGTAGTGGACCCAGCTGTATAGAGATAATAAATGAACACCTTGTAGTAGCCAGCAACAACACCTTGACATTTTACAATCTCAACTCCGGAACTGATCCAGACGAATTGAACACATAAGTGATCATATGAGCAAAAGTTCTCTATTTCCGGAAAGAAAAATAGCCTTGTTTTTGACAAAACAGAGGGTGGGCTGCCCTTTAAGTGGGACCCAAGTCTCCCGAAATCTTCGTACTGAGAGTGTGATACATCCTAGTGAACTAGAATGCATCCTAGAGGTGAGGCCATGGTGGACCTCCTAATCGTGAGTGTGCAGCAATTGCCATTGGCAGTGACACTTTGATCTTAGCAAAATAGCCTGTTTATGACAAAACAGAGGGTGGGCTGCCCCTAAAGAGGGACGCAAGTTGCCCGGAGTCCTCGTACTGAGAGTGTGATACATCCTAGTAAACTAGAATGCATCCTAGAGGTGAGGCCATGATGGACCTCCTAATCGTAAGTGTGCAGCAAGCTGCCAGAAACTGAAACATGCACTAATCAGCCATTGGCCATGACACTTTGATCTTAGCCAATAGGCTGAGAAGCGATCTTAGCAAAATAGTATAAACAGTGGCTAGCTAACATTTACATAGCAGCATAATATTACATTAACACACCTCTCTTAACTTGTGAAGGTGGGTGTTAGCTAATATTAACTCACCCTCTACTATTACTTATGCCACAAATGTACCTTATAGATTATGAAATGGCTACTAGTGGGATATCAGCTGCCAGGTGGCAGACCAGAATAGCGTTTATAAGTTTATCTCCAACAATGCAATACATAGTTTCTTGAGTACAATCTTTTGCCTTTTTATCAGAGTTGCCCTCTCTCCATTTGAGTGCTCAGCATGGAAAACAACTCGTGTAGAGAATATTCCAGTGGTTGACAAGTTTGACCCTCATTGTTCCGAAGTTGCTAACAGCCCCTGCTGAGAGTGGGTCCTTCCAATTCAGAAATCTGCCCCAATATTACAAGACACATAGACCTGTTATTGCTGGGAGCTAGAACAATCCATCTTGAAAGCTCCCCAGTGGGATTTAACCGCATCACTCACATGGCAGTGAATAGCAAACAGCAAACCATGAACATATAAAAAATACTATAAACATATACACATAAGTATGATTTATTTGTTTATGGGTACAAACCAATCGGATTTCACCATCTCACTATTCCCATATATGATTCTCATTCATCATAATTCCTACTTTTAAAATAACCCAGTCAAGCAAACAGCTTTAGACTTTGTAACCGGGCAGATAACCGCAATGTGCACACTGGACAGGTCTATCCTTGAATCCACACTATTACTCGCAATATCGGCTCAATATGAGGTAGTTTTGCAGTATTTTCTCCACCTGGAGGCCTTTCCCATGCTAATGCTGTCATGTTTAAAGTTAACCCGGGTAGTGTGTTATCGCTCCCTCAGTAGGTGAACAAAACTACTATTGTCCACTTATTAATGGAACTATATTATACATTCTGAGTGAAAAATTTGGAAATGAAATATTATGTCAAGTTGAATCACCAAATGAGCAGTTACGGTAAATAAAGCTATAGTGATAATTTGAGGTGTGCTGCTCTGAGCATGCAAAACACAGTATCGGCAAACTTTGACATTTCACAGGAGAGGAAATTACAAACAAACCATCAATAAGCTCAGAGAAGTCAGATGTGGGGCAGGGCGCAAAAAAGGAGCAATTATTTTGAAATCATAAATGGTCTAATGTGTATTGTCATGGCTTTACACAATGTAGTAGTAAACCAACTGCTTGCAAAAGTTTTTGTAATTATGTTGTAGATCGTGAACATATCTCTTGAATCTGAAGGTTATAACCTTTTATGGCGGAGCAAGTTAAAAGCTAAGCCACGTAGTTTGGGTGCTTCAAAGCTAGATAATTGTATTCTGGTTGCGTGTGAAGAGCCACAAGTTAGTATTTACTACTTGGATAGTGAGAATGGTAAGTTGCTGTTCTCTCAATTCAAAAGTTATTCCTACATCAGTGTTTTGCCAAAGTATCTATTTCAATGCTTACACTAGAGAAGAATTTTTGCAGGATGAAATGTTTCCCATGAGTCACAGGCTTGTCGTAGTGAAATTTACGGCTCGCTAAGATTTAATCAACCTTATTACCAACAGTAGCTAGCTAAATAATATGTTGCTAGCTAACATAAAAGTACCCTAAAGCTCACATAAGAAATAACCTAGCCGACATAATTTACTCAACTAGTCGTCTGCTCCTGAGTCAAAGGGAGACAGCTCTAAAAACAACCAGAAATATTTTACATCACTGATATACCTGCTACAAGCCATATCTGTATCTCCTGTAAATGACCACAGACTATTTAAATCATTTACTTTACCCAAAAGAGTGAGTTTTGGAAAGAAATTTGTTTAGCTAACTCTGAGTGCCTTGATGATATCTAACATTAAATATTGGCCAGTTGAAGTGGAAACTCTCACAAAGTAAAGAGGCTGAGTGAATATTGGCTAGCTTCAAAAACAAATTGGTTTAAATGTGCAAAATAATGAAATTTTCCTCCTGCGATTACTCTTCTTCTGCAGGGATAAAGTTTTTCCATATGTCTATAGGTTACACTATTAAATCAAAATTGGCTGGTGCTGATGATTTCAGGTTGGGAGCAACGCAGAACCCTCAATATCTCCGCTCTCAACCAATGAATCTTATGCGTGATCCGAAGCTTCAAGTAAAATGAATTCCTCCCATTTTTTCTCTATGAAAGGAAATGGATTTTAGCAAGGTTATTTTGGCTGGACTCAAACCCAAAACTCCTGTGGCACCAGTCACCTTGCAGTTAACAGCAAGGACTGTAACTCATTGCCCAATCTCACGATCCTAAAATGGTGCATAGGCAGCACAGTAACTGATTTCACTAACCAATTTACAAACGGTAACCTCTGGCCAAAACTTCTGTAAATTCTGTATAAAAACATATTTTAGGTCACCTTCTGCACACGTTATCATCATCAATTGGTTTATATTATGACATCACACTACCAGCAGTCTGCATAGTACCTCCTAGAAGAGTCTACCATAATGGGCAGTCATCAGAGTATAGAGTAGAGCCAGGGCAGATAATCTGTGTGGAGAATGTCGCTGACCGCTGAGGTGATAACGAGGTCAAACTGTGCTATTATGAGTTTATTGAGAGTGATAGTAATTTGCCATCACATAAAATTAGCGAAAAACTGAACCTTGATGGTCTGATTGTATGTTAATGTGTTTGCGCAAGCGTATGAGGTCGATCGACTACATGGTTCAATTGACGTCCCAGGTTCGTTTCGACCGGCCTGCAAACTGAGAGCAAGTTGGCGCCGGATACGGCGGGCGCACCCTTGGTGCACTGTCATTTCTCAGTCTACGGACAGAGAAAGACATGCAATTTTTCAACCCTTTGAACTTATGGGGCCTTACTCTGCACCGATCTATCTAACTACACTAAGAAGTTCTATTCCTGTAAACATATTTAAGGAAGGGCTATTGCAACATTATCTAGTTCTGTTTTGCTGAATTTTTTCATAAAAACCACTAGAGATAATGTATCTGAAGTGCTGACAATTAGAAATTTTTTATTATATGGTATAACAAAGGTGCTGGCAATTAACTCTGAATTCAGGTAATAAACCAAAACTGCTCTAAGCATCAAACTCATATAGTCTCTGCACTTCACTGCAATTTATGCTTATGTTGTTCACTAAAGATATCAATATTTTGTGGATACTGCCTCAGATATTTGTTATGGTAAATGTATAATTATCTGCTTTGGGGCATCTTACTACTTTTTTCTCCTGCTGTTAGTGTGAACTTGGAACCTGAAAAATAAAAACAAAAAGCTAGCAATGACACGCTTTTTTAGCACATCAATTCTCATCTCAACGATGTTCTTCCAAGTTTGTCTATTTAACCACAAAAGTAAGAGTAAGTTGGAAGACAAGGATTTATAAGTGGAACATCATCATCATCAATCCTGTACCATTTTTGCTAAACTACGGCCCTGACACCCCTGAAGTTTTGTGGCATTTATGATCGCTGCATTTCTAGTTAATTTATTATCACTCCTGTAGTCTCAGAACATCCTATTTGAGGTCTGAGCCACTTATGCATCTAACACATGATGTCTGGCTGGTTGTTAACTCATAATCTGGTGTTAAATCTAATCGGTAGACGGTAGAGTTTACAAGATTAAGGTGGTCTGTAAGATTTTTGGGATCAACTCAGTAGCACAAGAAAGGCATGTTAGGAGCGGAAAGGAATAAGCTGCAACCTTGTTACAGAATATCAACATAACTGCCTGGTAATTAGTCAAATATATACTTGTTTGTTCAGGCGGCTGCATGTGGGAATTTGTGCCTTTATATTATCAAACACAGAGACTTATAATAATAATATATAATAATACACACTTTATTGCTATTCAGTACCTCTTTCGGGGGCATTGAGAATATGCTTACATTAAGATCAACTCATCGAATTAGCGCACCCTTGTACATTGTAAGGGTGGGCGAGCTAGGCTATTGTCCGGAGAGCTTGATAGTGATAATAATTAATGTCAAATCGTTTTTTCATTATGAAGTGGCACTAACTCTCATTTGCAACCATTTGAGCACTTAGACTGACTGACTTAGCCTTTCCCCTCCCCCCAACTCTCGCACACGCCAACCTGCCAGAGACTTGTCTCTTCCTAAACAGTAAGGAGATAACTCCTACTTGAAGGCTGCAATTCACAATTTGTACAATTTATTTAAATTCTTTTTAGTTTAATTTAATTTAATATTAGTTCTTAATGACTAATAAAATCACCTGGCCTATGAGCCAAACAGGCTCACATAAGTGTGCCAAGAAAACTATAACGATATATCTGCCTGTAGAACATTTTATACAAAATTATACTCGGCTTTATTGTATATGCTATTTTCAAAGCAGCAACTATCTACTTCAGTTTGAAATTATAATGGGTTCACAAGTTATTTGTCACACATAAATGAGGAGTCATCTTCTTAATGTGCTTAGGAGAACAGCTCAGATTCGTAAACTATTTGGAATGTTCGAATAATGTCACAAGCTTACAAAGGTAGCCAAACCATATCGCTGAGAGAGATTTTAAACATCCTTTCACATTCCTGTATTACCAAGCTTTAATTGAGGTTCATGTAAGCCCTACCATGAATCTGATATCATGAGGATTTTTGCCAATGGTGAGGGTAATTTTTTTTACATGAAATTACAGAGTTAAAGATTTTGTAGCTATAACAACATTATTGAGTGATTCTTTCGTAGAGAATTCTTTCATCAAACACCAAATGATGTTGTGCTGTTGAAGTTCAGAACGGCTTATATTCATCAAGAATGTACTCATGCCATTCAGTTTTCGTATAAAATAAATTCTGTTGTCACAGTTATGGTAGTTATGTAGAATTACACAGATCCTAAGTAATGATTTTACTGGATACAACAAAGGATTGTTGTCATGTTATGTAACATGCAAATTTTAACGTTGAAATATCCCAGTCACCACTTCTTAAAAGCGATCTTTAATCTGGATAGGTACTGTGGCCCAGAAAGCTGGATAAAACTAAACTTATCTGCTGTGAATTTAATTTAAAAAGGCTTGAATTGAATTAAACATTTCATTGAATTTAATCAAACTTCTCTGCATCAAACTTTTCTGTTCTGCATCAAACTCTTCTGTTCTGCATCAAACTTTTCTACTCTGCATCAAACTTTTCTACTCTGAATCAAACTTTTCCGCTCCATTGATATCAACCACCCTATATTATACATTGCTGTATGTAGGTCCTCAGTCTACCAATAGTTCATAGTCAATAGGCTTTCATTTCAATCCATCATCGGTGATTTGCAATAGAACTGCATGGCATGTCTTTATCAAGGCGAAAGTCACACAGCATGGACAATACGTTTCTCCCAAACATTTCGAACAGCTACCCTATAGGAGTTTAGTTCTCGCGGCATTTAGGATTCGCTTTTCGGTCGTTGCCTAGGATGCGAAATTTAGTGTAACTTAAATTAAACTCACCCACCATAGTTTCATAAACAATGTAGAATTATACAGGAATACCCCTCACCTAAGCATGCAAGCTAGCGTGGTGTAGTGGTCTAAGTGTCTGCCTTGCAATCGGATGGAGATTTATGCCCTGGGTTCGTATCCCAACTAGAAACATTTTTTTAATTTTCACTAGTTAGCCTACTAGCGAAATTTAGTACTAGTGAAATTTAGTACCAGGTCCAGATAGCGAAATTAAACTCTAGCTAAATTAAACTCCTATAGGGTATATCAGAAATCTCTATTTAAACTGGTTTATACAGGGAGACCCTCTGTTTGCTTTTCTAGACAGATTTTTATTTCTTCATGTATGTTGGATTCCAAACCCGTCCAGCACATAAATGTGAAAAATGAATCATCATAGAAATTGTTGATTGCCTCAACAGACAGAAAGTCTCATTCTCTTCGGACCCATCCTTTCACAAATTTTGTTAGGCTATACGCTGAAGCTAAGCTATTATCATATATGAGTCTGAGTATGTATGAGTCAGATTGCTAACAAAAATGTATAACATTCTGCTGATGCAAAGCAATAAAACCTCATAGAAAACAAAGAGCTGGCATCTGACCAGATTCCATTCTATTTCATGACACCTGCTCTTACTAAAATAATTACCCTAGTAGAGGCTGGTCCTTGCAAAAACCTCCGCACCACTTGGAATACTATTTTTACATCTGTATATATTACCTAGGTAAAAACTCCCAGTAAATTTCCCTAATGTATTGGGATGGTTTCTTAAACTGCAATTTTAGCTTGTCCATATTATCAAAGTAGTATTATCTCCTGTGTGGTTATGCAGCAACCCACTGGTGTGAATTGTCATGTTTGTATCAGTATCAATTAAAAGTTTGACAAATTGTTTGAAATTGTGGTATTAGGTCAGACTTGTGCTAACAGAATGAATTAGGTTTTCAGGTGAGGATTGTGGCCAGCAAAACCATAAGTCCATTTATTTGTAGTGACCTCACTTAGATTGCTGCAGAGTTCATATTGTCAAGCTAGCAGAAAACAATGTCCATACATTAATTGCTTCATTTTTTTTAAATGTCATATTGGTTACTATAGAAATTTCATGGAAATCGATTATTGGTAATGAGTGGAAGAATAAATTTTATGACTTTACCATTAGTAAGATAGCAATAAAAATTCCCTTTTTGTATAGTATAAGAAAGATCTGAGGCCAGTCAGTCTAGGGCTGGTGATAAGCTGTTGCCCTTAGTATATAGTAAAGGTCGCTATTAAAGTTTGTTCCCAAAAACTAGGCTTGTTCGCTGACTAACAAGAATGATAAGAGTAGTGGTTAGGCCCACAAATGAAATTGAAGTTTCATTGTGACTGTATACGACAAAAGGTCCCACTTGTAAGGATTTTCCATTTGCTGTTAAAGCTATTTGGGAATTCAACAAATATTTATAAATGTATTGATTTCTTATACCTGTGTATTATTGAAATTCCCTGCTAAAAAACTTTTAGTTTATAAAGCTGAGGATAACAGCCTGTATGGTACCAAATCTTAAATAATAGACCTGCATGTTGGTATAAAATATTTGTACTGGGAACGCCCAAAAATAGCTGGTTACCCATCTTTCATCATCCTTCTAACAAAATGTACACCAAAATATTCTGTGAGGCAAATTTGTAGATTGAGGACCTGCATACAGTAATACATAGTATATAGGTTGATATCAGTGGAGCGGAAAAGTTTGATTCAGAGTAGAAAAGTTTGATGCAGCAGAACAAAAAGTTTGATGCAGAGTATAAAAGTTTGATGCAGAACAGAAACGTTTGATGCGGAATAGAAAAGTTTAATTCAGAGTAGACAAGTTCGATTAAGAGGAGAAAAGTTTGATGCAGAACTTGAAAGTTTGATGCAGAAAAGTTTAATGCAGAAAAGTTTGATTAAATTCACTGAAATGTTTAATTCAATTCAGGCCTTTTTTAAATTAAATTCACAGCAGATAAGTTTAATTTTATCCGGCTGTCCGGGCCACGGTAGATAGGGGAGAGAAACTAGAGAGAAATACACAATTCTCAGACAAACCAATACTTGTTACAAATGGAACAAACTGTTGAAGTGGTCAAAGGCGTGCATGTCACTGGAGTATAGACAGCATGTAACTAGTATGTTATCATGTGAAATGTTATGAATACAAACATCCAGGTTTGTTATAAGCAGAGACTATAACTATATATCCGTAGTCTCTGTTATAATTACAATGTCTATTGGTGGATATTTTGGAGTGCCCTCTATTAAAGCATTCCTTTGTTGATTTCCCCAGTGTATGACTCATGGTGATGGGAAATGACAAGAAAAAAGACCTATGTTGATAAACAATTGAGTGGCGAAGTGAAGAAACATGATAATCAAATCATGAATGCCAAATATAGGAAAAATGGGATGTGTCACTGTCACAAGATTTCAGTACATGATTTGTATTTGTTTAGTGTTGCTAATATTTTTCCAAGCATGTTTTTGCAATATGCTGCAATATTCTAATCCAGAGCACTCTGATTAACAAAAATATCTGTTCTATTGAAGCAATAAAGCGATATTAAAACCCAGTAAAGTCTATTAACATTAACATTCTCTTGTATTCAGTATTTTTGTAACTAGTTTTTAAGTTCTAAGTCAGCATGTCTTTATTGCTTTTAACAGTTTTCGGATGCATATTGTACGACCACACATGCTACCACATGCTACCTAGTAATCATTTACAGAGAATTTCTCACTCAGCATGTATTTACAGCTTTTAACAGTTTTTGAACTGTTTGGATGTTTGATCACATATGACATAAACTATCGTAAGCCTGGTATATATTCATTACCTGTCTACAAAGGAGCTTTTGATGTTATACTATATCATTCTCAGCCATCTCAGTTATATGGTGTACAGTAAGCAATTCTGGCATAGTTCTCTCTCACTCTTTGATGGTAGTCCCCTAGTAGGTGTTGGCACTAGTACAGATAGTATTAAAATGTTAGACTAGTGGCAACACCGTTTAATGTAATAAATTTTAATCTGTCAGCTTGAGTGCCACAAGCAGGGACATTGGCCAATAACAGGCATAATTACATAACTACCTTGATATCCTTGTTGTCAAAATTTTTAATCGTCCAATTAAGTATAATTAACACTGTTTGTTAATCCTTTACACACATTCCATTGCACTTGTAACAAGTCATCATGACGCACTTGTGGAATCAGAGAGACAGGAGTCATTGTAAGCTGACCTAACTTCCTGTCTTTTGCCGCTGATAATGAATGCCGTGAATTTTTAATTTCGCGAATATTCATTTTTATAATGATGGTTGTTTGGGTGTAAGTGCAATCATGATCATTCTTTGACGGAGGAGTGAGGGGGCGGGAAGTTGTAAAATTTTATGCAAAATACTAGATAATTGTCCAAATTCCATTTGTATATTTTTATCAAATTATTTCACCAAACTCTGCTTCAAAGCTCATCATTGTCTCAGAGTTATTATGCCAAGAATGAGATTGCCTCGCAAAAAACCTTAAATTCTCTGGCGCCCTTATTCTCCAGTATTTGCAAAAAATTTTCATTGATATTCCGCGCTTCTTGGTCAACTTCAAGAGTTGAGCCAGCATTATAGATGATAATCTGTGTGTTTATCCACAGGGTTGTCCATTTTTAAATCTAGAGGTACCTCATAAGTTCTGTGAAGGTTGCCTATGAATGCCAGTGTAAACAAAATTAACATTCTTACTGGCTTATCTTGATTATGACTTCATGGGTAAATAGCTTGGATACCAACAATACATCCAATTATGCTTGGCTAAGATGTTGATGTTAATTGAAAGGTAAACAATTGGCAGAAGACACTGTGAGAATCTTGTTCAAATTCAATAATAAGCTAATCTCATTGAAACTGATCAGACAGATCAAACTGTACACTGTAGCCATTAATTGCATGCATCAAAGAGTTTGGTATGTTAAAGGTTCTATCAACCTGAAATTCCAATCATTTCAACAAATTCAGATTAGGGGCTTGCAGGGCCATTACAGCTGTTAAATTTTGAAGCGATAAATTATTGCCTGGACAGCCTTTTGGCAGATAATCTTCCAAAGCTCTCAGATTATTATTATCGGCTGGATTGATAAATTTAGAATTTACAGTGACCACCAGACATTCTGTACAAACGAGTTCTATTGTGTCATTGAATGATAGGCCTGTTAGATTTACTCTTGCTTCTCTCTACCCATATACCATAAAATTCAATTAATGGCTACAATGCACTGTTTAATCTGGCCAATCATTTTCAATGAGATTAGCTTATTGAATTTGAACAAGATTCTCACAGTGTCATTTGCCAATTGTTTACCTTTCAATTGACATCAACATCTTAGCCAAGCATACTTGGATGTATTGTTGGTATCCAAGTTATTTACCCATGAAGTCATAATCAAGATAAGCCAGTCAGAATGTTCATTTTGTTTACACTGGCATTCATAGGCAACCTTCACAGAACTTATAAGGTACCAGTAGATTTAAAAATGGACAACCCTGTGGGTAAAGACACAGATTATCACATAATGCTGGCTCAACTCTTGAAGTTGACCAAGAAGCGCGGAAAATCAATGAAACCTTTTTGCAAATACTAGAGAATAAGGGCGCCTGAGAATTTAAGGTTTTTTTGCGAGGCAATCTCATTCTTGACATAATAACTCTGTTCAATGATGAGCTTTGAAGCAGAGTTTGGTGAAATAATTTGATAAAAATGTACAAATGGAATTTAGACAATTATCTAGTATTTTGCATAAAATGTTACAACTTCCCGCCCCTCACTCTTCCGACAAAGAATGATCATGATTGCAATTACACCCAAACAACCATCATTATAAAAATGAATATTTGCGAAATTTAAAACTCACCGCATTCATTATCAGCAGCAAAAGACAGGAAGTTAGGTCAGCTTACAATGACTCCTGTCTCTCTAATTCCACAGGTGTGTCATGATGACTTGTTACAAGTGCAATGGAATGTGTATGGAGGATTAACAAACAGTGTTAATTATACTTAATTGTACAATTAAAAATTTTGACAACAAGGATATCAAGGTAACTATGTAACTATGCCTGTTATTGGCTAACCTCCCGCTTGTGGCACTCAAGCTGACAGATTAAAATTTATTACTTTAAACGGTGTTGCCACTAGTTTAACATTTTAATACTATCTGTACTAGTGCCAATACCTACTAGGGAACTACCATCCAAGAGTGACAGAGAAATATGCCAAAATTGCTTCCTGTACACCGTATAACTGAGATGGCTGAGAATTATATAGTATTACATCAAGAGCTCCTTTGTAGACAGGTAATGAATATATACCAGGCTTACGATAGTTGATTTACCTTTGCCTCTCTCAGCCCACATACCATAACATTCAGAGCTAACTCCATGCTCAGAGCATCTTTGGCCAACAAATAGAAATAGCTGAAAGCCATTCACTCTCAATAATCACAAGGGGCGTAGTTTAGACTATGCCAATAATCAGTACTCATACTACTTGCTGTGACACCAAGTTTCAGTTTTTTTAGCATCAGTCAGCATATTTTGCAGTAGTCAGTGGTTCTGTGGTTAATATGGCCTCATTCACATATCACTTCTCTCCACTTAGGCATGTAGGACAGTTGATACAAAGTAATTCCTCGCTCATCTGGGGAGCGATGTTGTACATTTTTATTAGTAGCAAAGCTCTGATCTGAACCTGGGCCTCCCGCAATATAGATTTTGATGCTACCTTGCACAGCAATATCTATTCATTACAGCATATCCAATTGTATGATATTGACTAGAACTGTAAATGCTTAAATACTATGGCTATACAATATCAATAATGAAAGTAATTTATTTAGCAGGCAGGGTTAACTACACAATAATAGTTGCTGGTTGGGTAATGATATATAGGTCAGTTTCTGACAATTCTAGAATTGTACAGAATTGTCAGACAATTCTTGGGTATGAAACGCAGTGGATGCAGAAAAGTTTAATGCAGAAAAGTTTGATTAAATTCACTGAAATGTTTAATTCAATTCAGGCCTTTTTTAAATTAAATTCACAGCAGATAAGTTTAATTTTATCCGGCTGTCTGGGCCACGGTAGATAGGGGAGAGAAACTAGAGAGAAATACACAATTCTCAGACAAACCAATACTTGTTACAAATGGAACAAACTGTTGAAGTGGTCAAAGGCGTGCATGTCACTGGAGTATAGACAGCATGTAACTAGTATGTTATCATGTGGAATGTTATGAATACAAACATCCAGGTTTGTTATAAGCAGAGACTATAACTATATATCCGTAGTCTCTGTTATAATTACAATGTCTATTGGTGGATATTTTGGAGTGCCCTCTATTAAAGCATTCCTTTGTTGATTTCCCCAGTGTATGACTCATGGTGATGGGAAATGACAAGAAAAAGACCTATGTTGATAAACAATTGAGTGGCGAAGTGAAGAAACATGATAATCAAATCATGAATGCCAAATATAGGAAAAATGGGATGTGTCACTGTCACAAGATTTCAGTACATGATTTGTATTTGTTTAGTGTTGCTAATATTTTTCCAAGCATGTTTTTGCAATATGCTGCAATATTCTAATCCAGAGCACTCTGATTAACAAAAATATATGTTCTATTGAAGCAATAAAGCGATATTAAAACCCAGTAAAGTCTATTAACATTAACATTCTCTTGTATTCAGTATTTTTGTAACTAGTTTTTAAGTTCTAAGTCAGCATGTCTTTATTGCTTTTAACAGTTTTCGGATGCATATTGTACGACCACACATGCTACCACATGCTACCTAGTAATCATTTACAGAGAATTTCTCACTCAGCATGTATTTACAGCTTTTAACAGTTTTTGAACTGTTTGGATGTTTGATCACATATGACATGCTACATGTAACGGCATTGCTGGTGCACCCAAACTATACAATCCGTCATTAACCATTTATTAGGATTGTTGTGCGTGACATCGTGCTGACAAGCTGCTTGTGAAAATTTCTCTCTCTCTTGATTAAAAATTGTAAATAATCACTGGATATCATATGGAAGACAGTGCTTTAAGTTCTAAAAAGCGGAAGCGAGATGACCAAGATGACGATCAGCAAGAAAACAAAAAAGAAATGCCGTATTATTTAAACAAACTCAGAGCACTTCAAAAAAAGCTGGACTCAACAACTCAAGACAACAGCATCGAAATCAAAGGTACTCTTGACAACATTCAAATCGTACTGGTGTGCAATTCTGCAACATACGAGGTTGTCAAAGCTAACTTCCAGTCCTCGTTAAAAGAGCAAGGACTTTACACCTCTTTACAGACCAACAGGGATCAAACAAAAACAACTGTAGTCGCTGTAGTGGTCACAGTTAAAACCAAGAAGAAAGGAAAAAAATCTGTATACACTACGAACTTTTATAATACAACATCTACCATACTTGTCAATGGTATTAAGGACAAAGATATTTTCCCTGACCACTACACTAAACTTATCAACGACATTCCTGAACATTCTATAAATGCATTGAATGCCACCATTCAACAGAAATGTAAAGAATTCATTACATCCGAGCAAGGCATGAATGCGGCAGAAGTTCAACTACCAAGTCTGGAAAACGGCTACACGTCCAATCAAAGCTCCAGCACATCAGTTGCCATGGAAAGCACCAGCTCTCACAATCATCAAAGAACATCAGGCAACACATGTGAATCATGCAGCAATATCCAAAGCCTCATCAGCGTCATGATGAGCAAAATCTCGGAGCTAGAAAAAAAAGTTAAACAACAAAGCACTTTAATACAGAAACTTGTTGACCAACAACCAATAACCGATCAAATACAACATCAATTCGACCAACTTGAAACCAGCATCAACAAACATCTAACAAGTAAATTGGAATGCAATTCAAATTCCTCACCACGTGAAAAAGTTTCTCCCAACAATCAAACAGCATCAGCACAACACTGGGCTAACTATAATCATCAGCAACTTAATCTGCCATCAACTTCCTCAACGAACAACAACAATCGAACCAGCATGAGAACACAACCCCCAAAAGAACAAAAAATAGACAACAGTTTCCGCCCTATAGACAATCTTGTCATAGATATTAAGAAGGACTCCATGACCTACAGCAACTTTAACCAAGATACCATCAGACGCACCCTCAACAAAACCTTTGGGCCAATCATAATAGAAAAGGTTACCAGATATAACTTCAATACAAACAAACCCAAAATTATGATACAGTTCAACCACCAAGAACAAGAAACAACATCCTACGCAAATGGAACACTGATCTATTTGGTGGATCAAGTATACGCCAAACAATCGACCCGAGGTCCCTGACAGAAAATATGGGTATGTTGAAAGGTGTCCCACTAGATGCTGAGGACAGCACTGTAATAAATGATATAAAAGTGCTCTACCCTCATGCTACGTCAGAAAGAATTTTTAAGGAGGGCAAACCAATGAGAATGTTCAAAATTAAGTTCCATTCTCATGATGATTTTCTTTTTTCTATTAAAAATGGCATTTGTCTCCAATCACAAAGTGTTAAATGTCAATTTGAGCAAATGAGATAATGAATTCTGAATTTGCATTTTTGAATGTCCGTGGAATCACCAGCAAAATAGAGGAGATAAAATCAATTTTGCATCAACGTAAATTCGCGATTCTAGGATTAGCAGAAACATTTTTGAATGAGCATGATGGTGTTGGTATTTATGCGGTGCCAGGTTATCAGGTGATTAGGAGAGATCGGGGATATGGTTACGGTGGTGGTCTCATTGTCTACATACATGAATCCGTGCAATTCGAACATCTTGCAGATTTTGACAATAGCATGCCTGAGTCTATAACTATCAAAGTAAAGCCAAGTACAAATAAAAGTTGTTTAGTCTCATTTATATACAGACCTCCCAAATCCAAGTCCGCATGGTATGATCTTGCTTACGAATACTTTGAAAAAGCTTTTTCACTGTATAATGAAATGATTATACTTGGAGATTTTAACATCAACATCCTTGAACAAAGAAGCAACAGAAAGTGGTTGAATATTGTTAAATCTTTTTCCTTCCGTCAATTGATCTCGGAGCCAACAAGAGTTACAGAAACATCCAGCACCCTGATCGATCACATATACACAAATCTGCCCTCAGATATGTCAGAGAGTGGAATTATGAAATATGGAATGAGTGATCATTACTTAGTTTTCATTAAAATTTTATTTTCCGCATTAAAGGTAAAAGCAAAAAGAACATCATTTGAATTCAATGACTATTCCAAATTTACAAACCAGAATATACGTGACCTTTTTTCAGGTCGTCACTTTAATGATGTATTGTGTGAGAATACTGTAGACCGTATGTATGCAAGATTTAATGACACCTATAGTTCATTAATCAAAACACTTGTCATCACCAAGAAAAGATTTGTAAAAACTGCTCAACTGCCCAAATGGTTAGATGATGAGGTAAAATCACACATGCATTTGCGTGATAGATTGAAGAGAGATGGCAAATGGGAAGAATACAAAATTCAACGCAATTATGTTACAAATTTGATTAAGAAGAAGAAAAAATCGGTTATTTCAGATATAATTAAAAATAACAAAAATAACACCAAACCTGTTTGGGAAGCTTTAGGAATCAATCAAACTAAAATTTCACCGATGGTCAATATCAGTGGTTTATCCCCTGATGAATTGAACACACACTTTACATCGATTGCAAAATCCATAACCAAAGACATCCCTGATTCCCATGAATATAACATGATTAGACCAGTGACAACCCAAACGTTTTCTCAATTGACTCGCTTTACTCCAGAAATTTGTTTCAAATACTTAAAAAACATCTCTGACAATAAAGCAACTGGTCATGATGGTATATCTGTTAAGGTTTTGAAGAAAATATGGCCTTACATATGCGACATTGTAACTGACATGTTCAATAGAGCATTAATAGAGGGTGTATTTCCTTCACAGTGGAAAACCGCAAGAGTAATTCCTATTCATAAGGGTGGAGATATCAAAGATCCATCTAATTATCGCCCTATATCAATACTTCCTGTGCTATCTAAGATTTTTGAGAAACATGTGAATTACCAAATTCAAAAATATCTCACCACAAACAAACTTCTTCACAAATTACAATGCGGATTTAGAGAAGGTTATTCCTGTGTTGATTCCCTACACAAACTCATTTCTGACTGTTTGTCAGCCAGATCAGATGGTCACTTTGTTGCTATGATGTTTTTGGATTTCAAAAAAGCTTTTGACTGCGTCAACCATAAAATTCTTCTGAAAAAATTGACAATGTATGGTATAACGGGCAAACTGCACTCTCTCATAAAATCTTTCCTAACAGATAGGACACAATTTGTAGCTATACAACAAGGTGCAAAAAGTTCAAAAATTCTTCCAATAGACATTGGTGTCCCCCAAGGCTCAATTCTGGCACCAAGTTTATTCCTCATATACGTCAATGATCTTTTATCCTACACATTACATTCCAAGGCATTTGCCTACGCTGATGATACAGTTTTCGTATCAAAATCTGACAACTTTGATACACTTAATGATTTATGTGATACTGATCTACACTTGATAGAAAGTTGGTGTAGGAATAATAGGATGTTGATAAACATAAAAAAATCTCACTATATGCTTGTACAACCCTCTCATAGAGCCACATCTCTAGATTTAGATCTAAAAATTAACCATAAAAAACTAAACCGAAATGCCAATACCAAACTCCTTGGTTTTACTTTGAATGACTCATTGACATGGGACGATCATGTAGACCAGATTTGCATCAAAATAAACAAAAGTTTGGCATTATTCCAGAAATGCAGGGCATTCCTAGATAGTAAATCATCTCGTAACTTTTATTTCCAGTATGTCTTTTGTCATATGATATATGGCATCCGCATATATGGCAACCTATCACCACAATATATTCTTGAAAGAATATACTTGCTCCAAAAGAGGGCTTTCCGCCTAATAGCAAATGTCAGCCACATACCACATCATCTAATACATACAAGAGATTTACATACATCTCTTGGTCTGATTCCTTTTCCTCTCCTTGCTGGTCATTTCACCTGTATTTTTGGTTTCCAAATTTTGCATCTATTGCACCTGACTTTCTTTTGGAAGGCTTTATTCCAGCTAGCTCTAAAACCTTTTTTAGAGACAGATACCTATTACATTATCACACTGATCAATTAAGACAAAAAATCACTACAACTTTTAACTCTTTACCAATTCAGATACGCTCAGCAACCAAACTCACTCATTTTAAACAACAACTATCAAAGCACTTTATATCCTATTAATTCTTGTTACTTGAGTATTTTTTCTCTCCGCTTAAGTTTTTTCTTTTTTGTTCTGTCACTGCATGAAAAACATTCCTAAAGATGATGTAGAATGACAATAAAAGTATATATCTCGTTAAGTGAACGAAATGGCCTTTGTGCATTATCTATTCCTGTTGTACATTGATACTAGCCTTGTCACGCAGCCAGTTTTCTGTTTTGGCCTCGGGACAAGGCTATGTGCATACAGGTTGACGCTTCAAAACTCATAATGAAAATGAGTTTACCGCTTGCGGCAATGGGTTACTTCCAAGCAGTCTACACTGCTTCTTTATCTCCCAGTCACTGGGTGCAAACACTCCATAGCCAGCCCTAGCCATTGAGAACCTACATTGCATAGTGCTCCGGTACCCACAGAAATACCCTACCGCAATCGGCTTCTCAGGTAGCATCAGTGGCCGCTCACAGGAATTAAACTCAGGTTGTCGGATCGGTGATCCAACCCACTAACCACCAGATTAACCTGATAAAATGTATCATGCAAACTTATATTATGACATGTTGTACAATTTTATCTGATGTACTTAATTCGGTCAGATGATGATGCCCAGTGGATGGGACCAAGCTACAATTATCCTCTTTACAGCTAATATGTTAACTTATATGTTTTTACAGGCGGTTCTTGTTACACCTGCTCATCATCATCAGTAGGAGATAACCTCAGGAGATAACTGTGCAAACTTCAACTTGCTTAATCCACCAAAAAGTGAAAAATGCACCCTAAGAAATACATGCACGGTGAGTGATGATAAGCTTGCTCAGCATATTGATTAATATCATAGGTTCAGTGAGAGGTCAGATGCTAAGTAGACGAGTTACAATCCAGCAAAAAAATATTGTTACTCTGAGAAAATGAGAGCAAAAAGTTGTTGTGTTATAAACAAAGATTACTAATTAGCGGGTACTCTTCTGACCCAATTGATCTGATTTGGACCCAGTTGTGTCGTAAAGCACACACGGTACAAGTAATTCTATATTTCATTGGTAGAAAGCTGTTTTTGAGGAGGATGGAGCCTTATCAAGTGTCAAACGTTACGTCAAGTAGGAGGTGGCTCAGTTGGTTAGAGCGCCGGACTTCAACACGCAAGTGTTGAAGGTCGTGGGTTCGAATCCCACTGCAGTCCATCTTCTACTGGGGATTGGTTGGCCCCCAGGTGTGCTCCGACCTGCCTGCAAACTGAGAGCAAATTGGCGCAGATATTGCGGCCTCGCCATTAAGGCATTAATATTTCGCCGCCCATGCCTCGGGATGGGCGAGTGATATGACATCAGATTTTAATCAACCTAAACAACGTATCTGTGCTAATGCCAACACTGGAGGTAGTGGAGTGTTTTGTTGTGAAGGAGATAATTGCAACAGTGGGGAGAGACTTTACTTCAGCGCCACCTTCCTGCTGCCTGCTCTTCTCGGATATTTTCTCTAGATGTATTGGAGATCATAAAGCTACAGCCGTAAAATCTCAAAAGAACTTTTAACTTTACTTCTATATTGTTATGGCTCATTTATGGACGTAGCATCAAAACAATCACATACATCATCCTTTTTATAACTTTTGTATCTTTATACAGATGTTCACTGTAAATAAAACCGCAATGTAAAAGCTTAGTAGGCTACATGTCTCTCTGACTGAGAAATTAAAGTAACTTGTTGCCAGTTGACACAAGCTTGTCGCTTTGTACCTACGTGGCTTACTATTTTGACACATTTTAGGCATTAAGTCATATTATGAATCTGCAGTACTGCAGTCATTTATATCATAGGCAAGGGAGGATCTTATGATTGGCAAAACATAGCATTGGCAAAATGTACATTGGCGAAATGTACATTGGCGAAATGTAGCAGTGCATCAGGAAAGCAGTGCCTATGATGGACTGCCAAATATGATAAATGAGCTAATGTAAGTCGCTGGTGATGATGATGATTCATGTTTCCGTAAATTTACAAATGAGATGGCACCCACACATAAACTTCATGAATAAGTGGATATGACAGAATTGGTGATTGATGGCTGGTTTTTAACCATAGACTTAATAATAAACCTAGACAGGACACCGTAAGAAGCATTAGCATTGAGGCAGTGAGGCGCTTAATTATGGTGACGAGACGTCACTGGAGGGTGTAGAAACAGTGATTTTTACTCATAGCTATCCTTGATTTACCGGTCCCAGCTCTGGTTAAATGTTGATAACTTAATTGGCTTCAATAGGAATTTAAGTTTGAAAATTGCAATTGATTCAGCAGCTTCTGGCAATCGTTTTGATAGTCTATTTAGCTACGTAGTTCAAACATTATCAAAAGAGCAAGCTATTGAAAATGGTGCATAGACGCAAAGCTATAATTTTTTTGCAGTTTCAGTCCAGAATAAATTCTTAGTTCTCAAACAATTTTGATGGAATTCTGAGGTTGAAAATTACAATAGATTCAGCAGCATTTGGTGATCATTTTGATAGTCTATTTAGCTTGTTGGCTCAAATATTATCCAAAAAGCAAGCTATTGAAAACAGTGCATAGACTCAAACACAACAAATTTTGTCGGCGACAAAGAAGCAATTGCTTGTAAGAATTATCTTCCCAAAATGCTATAGAATTCCCTACATTGACTTTGAGGATAAATAGAGCTGTACCAACAAAAAATAACTGAAGCAAATCCTGACAATCAACACACTCTGTTAACATGTGATTCGGTTGATTAAAACATAATTACGTGTTAACAACGAGATAGTAGATATGCTACTGTACATTATCATATCCCTTTCACCCAACTTGACAAAGTGACAATGACCATGAATTGGGACTACTCAGGATCGACACAGCGAACATAATTAACCAACATAATCCAGCAGCAGTTGACTGAAGTGGGATAAAATCCAATAATATTAGCGTGGTGATTTCCTTGCGCTCCAACATAGATGGGAGGAGGATAACAAAATACTGACAACTAGTAAGCAATCTGTAGCCAAAGTGCAGTCTTAGCTCAGAATTTTGGTCAATGCTGGTGGCTTGGCTGGTGGCACCCAAAACCACTCTCTTGAAGAGCCATCATGTTTTTAGACCAACATATAATTTTCACATATTTATGGTCTAATAAGCTTTCTCTCCCTAAATGGCTAATGTATGAAATCCCATTAACTTGCTGTAATAGCCCTGCAGACATAAAGCTCTGCTCTAAATGTGTTTTTTCGGTTGATGAGGAATTCCAGTTAATATTACAATCTCCAAGCAGAATAAATTTATGGCCAATATATTGGTTTTGATGTAGAATTTTATAGTTGTTTGTCAAAAAGTTCTAAGCTACCACCATCACAAGCAAGGTCTAAACATATCAGAACATTCCAAACAACAACCAACGTCGGTGAGGCCACATCATATCCGATTGTATATTGTACCCATGAGATGCTCTTCAAACACATGTCCACTCCATTTCACTTTTCTCAAACATTCTGAATACTCACACCTATGTTTGATCCCGTTAGTAAATCCTTTATTAGGGGCAGGAGGTGGTGTAGCTAAATGGCACACAACTGTTGACGATGATGAGGTTTTGCAGGTGATTTTGGTTGATATTGAAATCTGAGAGGAGATGATGTTGACATGAATTATTCAATTATAGTGTTTTAGGCTATTGTAATTAACTTTTTAGGGAAGGTAGTGCCTCTTTTGCCTCCCCTAGAACTACAGGCCTGCGAGAGTTATTGTTTGTATACCTGGCTCCATATACCAGTCTTCGAGGAGTGCCAAGTTCTCAAAAGCTCATGCCAAGGTTTTGAGACATTATAAAGCTAATAAAGTAGGACAAAGTAGCAAAAAAGTGTCCCATAAAATTTAAAATTATGCTTTGAAGACCAGCCAAGCACATTCCCAAACAGATCGTCCTTTTTAAGGGATGCATTCGAATTAGGATGAAATAATGACATCAGCCCTTGACATACTAACTTAAATTGGCAGTTGAATCATTTGAAATGATATTCCAAGATTTTTTAGCCTTTGATGATTGAGAATCTTTAATTGTGATCAACAGACATGCCTCTTGTTTACTCTATAGGAAGTGAAACTGACAGATCAGGTTCATGACCTCAGCTGAGGCAGGAAATGTGAGTAAGAATTCTCTGCCTATCAATTACTGCTATCAACAATGAGATGAAGAACAAGGCCGTTAAGAAAGAACTGGTAGGGAAGGCAAAATTCCGAGGCTAGTCAGAAGCATCAATAGGAGGGGTGCTGTTACTAAGCAATTTTAAGGCATTTAATTACCAAATGGAAATCCCAAAAGACCTGATTCAGACATGAAATAATCAATTATATCATTTTTGGACCACTCCATTCAGCTTTCTAAGGGAGGCAAGGCCTCCCTGCCTCCCCTAGAAATACGGGCCTGCACCAGCCAGGCCACCAGCACTGACCAAAACTCTGAGCAAAGACCGCAATTTGGCTACAGATTGTTTACCTGTCAGTATTTTTTTATCCTCCTTCCATCTGCATTAGAGCGCAAGGTAATCACTACGCAAATATTGTTGGATTTGAGTAGTCCCAATTCATGGCCATTGAGGTAACATGGACTCCTTGGCAAGTTGGGTGAAAGGGATATGATATTGTACGATAGCATAGTACAATAGCATAGTACAATAGCACAATGACAGTGTGTTGATTGTCAGCATTTGCTTGCATTATATTCTGTTGGTACAGCTCTATTTATCCTAAAAGTCAGTGGAGGGAATTCTATAGCAATTCAGGAAGATAATTCTTACAAACGATTTCTTGTTCATCGCGGAAAAAATTGGATTTTGATAGTCTATTTAGCTTCTTGGCTCAAATATTATCCGAAAAGCAAGCTATTGAAAACGGTGCATAGACTCAAAGCTATAATTTTTTTTTGCCGTTTCAGCCCTGATTTAAAGTTTATTTTCATATCAATTTTGATAGGATTTTGATTTTGAAAGTTGCAATAGATTCAGTAGCTTGTGGAGATCATTTAGATGATCTGTTCTGCCTTGTAGCTCAAGTATAACTAGGGAGTTCAGGACTTTCTTTCTTGGAATTACTGAGGAAGCAAGCATTTCAATTTGCATTTGCTCATTTTGAGCCAGGCATGCACAATAATAAATGTCATGACAAAATATGTGACCAACAGAGACAGTTGGAGGTAAACAAGTCAAGGCCGGACCTCACAAAGCTTCAAATAAAATTGAAATTCTTAGTAGACAATATTCTGTGTAGTTAATCTAATGGTCACTTCGGTGGGTCAAAAGTAAAGGCAAACCACCTGCCCCGGCAGCATACTCCTAGAACTCTTACCTTATATTAGCAGCCTGATTAAACAAGCAACAGCTAAATCTGGTAGTAAGGAAATCATATTACATCAATGCTGCAATCTTTTGAACTTTTGACCTTTTGAAATACATAGGTTTATTGTGCCCTGCTGAGTCATCAATATAGCAACTGATTTGTAGATTTCTGAGTACAAAGCAGTTGTAACACTCATCAAGCTAAGCACTATTCGATCAAGATGGATAAGCCAGGCCAGAGTGGATCTTCCGTTTTCAAAAGCTTGCTTTTTGATATTATTTGAGCTACAAAGCTAAATAGACTATTAAAATGATCAAAAGAAGCTACTGAATCTATTGCAATTTTCAAACTCAAAATTCCATCAAAATTGTTTGAGATATAAGCATTTAATCAGGACTGAAACTGCAAAAAAATTTATAGCTTTCAGTCTATGCACCGTTTTCAATATCTTGCCTTTTGGATAATTTTTGAGCTACAAAGCTAAATAGACTATCAAAATGATCGCCAGAAGCTGCTGAATCTATTACAATTTTCAAACTTAAATTCCGATTGAAGCCAATCGAGTTATCAACATTTAACCAGAGCTGGGACCGGTATATCAATGATAGCTATGAGTAAAAATCACTGTTTCTACACCCTCCAGTGACGTCGCGTCACCATAATTAAGTGCCTCACTTCAGCTATATGCTGTGTCCTGTCTAGGTTTATCTATGTTTTGTCTATGTTTGTCTATGTTTTGAACTTATAATTCGCTAGGCTTGATATTATCTACATCCAGCTGTACTTGTGTTTTGCGCAAGCTGGATGGTCATGGTTTTTGACATTGCTTGTAATGAGGGGAAATCAACCATAGAAACCACTAAAGCTTGAAATAATCACCACACCAACCTATCCTATCATAGATTAAAATAAAAAGATACATTACTGACTACTCGTCACAGTGTTGCCACTTGATTATATATTGCTAGGGTTACATGTGGTCAGCCTTTGACTGAAAAGCCCCTTGATTCCTAACCTGAAGGCGTCCACAATACTATATGGAGTTATTTGATCAAGCTGACAGACTAGTCATGCATCAGCCGAGATAGGCTAGCCTGGCTAACTTTGATTAATTAAGATGAGCAGAATCTTCAAAACATCTCCAATGATTGTGATTTTAGTAATAAAACCGGTTAGTGAAGAATTCTTCTCAGCTCCTGTATTGATTTTACATGACTGGGTGGTTTATTACACTGGCCTTTATCCCCTCATCCCCTTATTTTGTGTCATTGAGATTTGAGAACAATTGATGCAGCTCATTCAATCTGGATATTTTAATGCTTTATGAGGAATTTTGGTGGCAGCCATTGAAAAATGACGGAATACATAGCGAGAAAGGGACATTTATTGCATCATATATGAAAAATTTCGACTTCATGATGATCAATTCAATCGGCTGCAGCTTTACCACACTGAACCGTTACAGCACTTCTTAGTCTAAACTCGTCTGTTTATGTGATGATAACTTCAAATAAGGGAGTTTCTTTGCATCGCAGCAGAGTCTGAGATTTCCTGATTGCAGGATGATGCGCTTTGGTCTGATTTCCAGGGTGGGGGGTAGGGAGGCCGGTTGTTCAAGCAATCCTGTATCTTCTCATGAGATGAGAACTGAGATATGGTCATTAGCTTGAGTTTTTTGGGCCAGATGTAGTGCCCAAGTCACAACATCGAGAACTAAGCAGACCGGTTAATAATAGGGCAATACCATGAGAGGTTGCCGGCCGTTCAGATCAAGTTCTGCATCTAACACAGTGCCGTTTAGTGAGAACATTCAACAATGCATGGGCATAGGCAGGCACACAAGAGAGGTACGGTGATTTCAACTTCTACGAGGCGTGCATGTGATAGCCACCCAATTTTATTAATTACTTTTTACGCTATAATATTATTTTTACTGTAAATCAGATCAATAATATACATTTTTCAATGTATCTAGATCGATAATAAAGTACTCCTCAATCAATCAATCAGGCATGGTACACAGTGATAGCAGAGCTCAACAATCACACCGGAATGGGGCTCCTATTTGGCTGCTGATCAGTTTTTAGACCCAGTACCTTTCCAAATATGTTATTCTTCTAAATTTATACGCTTTGTCATTAGTAACCAAGGATATGGATTTACTGAGTAAGCAGTAGGCCTATTTTCTTGTTTTTGTATAAAACATTAGGAGTTGTCGTCTTAATGTGCTTGAGAGTACAACTCACCCTCACCCTCACCCTCACCCTGTTACCAGTTTGGGTCTTGGTCTCCAATGTCCTGCTTTACCGGACACCCTGTCGTCCTGTTAACCTATCATTTTTCCACACTTTACAAACCTGAAATGTCATACCTGTGTAGCAATATATTTGTGATATTGCCCACTGCATGACTTGAAAGCTGAACATTGAAACTAGATATAAAATTTGCTTTTAAAGAAACAGTTTCTCTTTTAGTATTTTGGTTGTCATAATGTAAAAGGAATTATAACTATTTTTTATAATTTGCAAATATTTTAATTTTTGTTTATATTATGCGGTATATATAAGTAGAATTAGGAATTTTTGAGACTGTCAAAAAATGAAAAGATCCATTTCTCAGCCTCTTCCAATACCAATATTCAGCCATACCTCCGTACCTCCATACCTCCTACAGTGGTACCAGGCACAATGTTAGCGCAGGGGGTTTGTGAAACACCCTAGATAGCGTTACCTAAGTGCCGGCTAAGAGTTATCTTCTACTGTTGTAGGTTTGCATAACTCCCTATCCCAGTCTCCAAACACATGGCAATCTGATGATATCGTTTTAAATATTTGAATTAAATTCATATACTGAAGGGTGGCTGAGTGAACTGCTCAACACTCAACCATTAATGATATATATAATATATTACATATATATATATATATACATTTTTATTGCATCAACCATCGTCTGAAGATGTTCTCCCTGAATGTGCAAAAGTGTGACTAAAAGCTAAAAAAAAGCCACTGTTCATATCAATGTAATCTCATAGCAATAAACAAAAAAACTAAATTTACTCGCACAAAAGACATTATTGAATGATTTAACCGATTTCAAAGAGTGAAAATGTTTTGCGGCCTTATTATGGCCTTATACCTCTGAAAATTATACACTCAAGTTTTGTTTCCTGTTTCGCCTTGTTGATGTCAAGTACGCATTGCCCTCTGCAAGCACAGTTTATTGTTGGAAAATCAAAAAAGTGGCCATTCTGTGTCATGCATGAGCTAGGCTACATACATGTTAACAATTTTAGGAAATTCCTTGCAAGCCATTCTACACAAACGCATCATAACTGCTGGTGCCAACTAATTTTTCAAAAGAGCTTCTATTTGAAAAAGAAAACGTCCAACAGTGAAGACATTGTTGTAATTTTGTGAGCGAAAAGCAATTTAATCGATTATTTCACCTATGGATATTAAAACGACTAACTGTCTTTTGCAAAGCTGTCATTTTGAAACCGAAAGGCAGAGTTGAATCAAAAAATTGATATGCAGACATTTTACAAGTGCTACAGCATTTTGGCTGAAATGTTCTAGATTACCACTCCTTTTTTGTTTTTATAACTTTGGCAAGTATATGCAAATAGCATACAGCATCCCTCACGTTCCCATCCTGCCCTTTGCCCTACGGCGTGAAACACTGGGATGCAGCCCTGTACAAAACCGTATCTCAGACAAAAAAACTTCAGTAGATTAGATAAACAATATGAGTATTTCTGATGCAACTTGACAAAGCCAATGCTAATTGTAGCATAGCACATTTTTATTGACAAATTTGTAGTGCCAGTGCAGTGCCAAAATATACCTCACATTTCAAATTTATGCCTGGAAAATGTGCAGCTGCCTTCAGAGTTGAGTCTACATAATGTGCCCTTTTTCAAAAAAAAAAGGTTGCCCGCCATGTACCTAGAGCAGGGCTGCCCAACGAGTGGCCCCCGACCCAATTTATGCGGCCACCGACCCGTCTGCGAAAATCGCGTAGTCGCGAAATCAGTTTTCACCCCTATATTTATTACATTCCTCATTTGTACAATAATAAGGAACGCTCTACATCTATTCACAGTATTTTGGAATTTCCCAACCATTGCATTTGCAGTGAGCTCCAATAAATAAATTCCCCACTGCAGAGATGAAAATACTGCACACCCATGTATGAAAGTTTGATTTATGGCAAGGTTGCGGCCCTCAAGGGACATTGCAATATGTGGATGCGGCCCCATCACCCCTGACCTAGAGTCTAGTTCCGTCTTGACCCTCCAAGACCCTGGGTTCTCACACTTTGAACTTGGTTACATCATTCAATAACATCCTTGTTCGAAGCAATTTAGTATTTCTGTTCATTGCTATGAGATTACTTTGATGTGACATAGGAGGTACAGTCGCAGGCAGATGGCACATTTAATCAAAAACTACAAAATTTGTCTACGACTTTGTGCAACAGATGTATGTATGATCTTTGTGAATGTGGAACTACAATTCAAACAAAACCATGCTGCAAAGGTAATTCATCTACATTGATGTACAAAAATAGCTTGGCTAGATATTAGGAATTATGACTCATTCTCTTGGTTCAACACTACAATCCTATTGGATAATTACAAGCTATCGCAACACTACTAGAAAGAGCCAGTGTCAGTTTAGCATCTCATACACACAACAGCTGCTGAGAAGTACACACCATTCTCACTGTCTAAAGTTCTAGAGTTGACCATCAGTAATACAGGATGAACTCACTGACTTATCTCTTAGTACTGGGAGTATTCTGTCTCTCTCTCCCCTCATTAACTGCCGGTGAGTATCTGGCTTATCACAAGCTGTGAACAGTGGCTTGATGGAAAGACCACTGGCCTTACGCTACTTTTTACCAATATTTCATCATAGAGTTATGGTTAAATTACATGATATAAGGGGAATTGTGACATTCAGAGTTTATAATCAGGAAGCCGCATCGCTTCTCAGTTCATTAAAAGTATTGGTTGATTTTGGTGATTATCTCCTCCTGACCAAACTTTGAACTTCACTCTAGGGAAGTGTATTTGACATGGGTGAACTAAACCCACATATAATTATGTATTATACCAATATAAACCCAATGAGCCACAATGATATTTAAAAAATATTATTTCTCAAAGAAATCTACAAAAAACAGATGTTACTATCAAAGTAATGTATCGCACACCTACTTCCAATAGTCCGATTACTTCCAAATTTCTTTTGGTTACTCAGAATAGGGCTGTCCAGATATGCCGATTTTTGCATCATTGTAAGTTGCATGCAAGCAAAATGTAACATGTATATCTGTTTTTTGAAAGTATGCCTGATGTGTGCTTACGATTGCGCAATACACCAGAGACCTTAGCCTTTGATATACTCTCTTTGTCTAAACAAAGCCTCTTCTATAACAAGCTTTCAATTCAATTGATGTATGAGGCACAATAATCCTAGGTCCCAAACCCAACAAGTACAATTATAATCTGCTACTGGTAGCCTAATACTGTGATTACCAAAGATTATAAATTGTTAATACTACATTTTACAAAATATTCTGATCATGAATTAAATGATTCGAATTCAGTAATTTAGCAGGAAATCTCATCATTCAACTTCAAATGTGGAAATAAGTCTTAGGCACAAATGGTCTTGATTGGTTTCCCATCTTATTTCAATGATTAATATTTCAACAAAATTTTTATTCATGTGTAGTTTAGTTGTAATTTCATGTATATATAGGTTTTTTCACCTTTGTCAAACACTTGATCGTCTAGAAAGTGCTTGAGTTTTATATTATTCAATCGACTTGCTCCACGACCAGTAGAGCCTCCTGAGTCAAGCTACTAGAAGTGCATGGCAAGCTAGCGCAACCATAGTCTAAGTGCTCAGACTCCAAGGCGCAGGGAGTTGCTCGCGCAAACTATAATAGTTTGCGCAAGTAACTCCCTGCGCCTTGGAGTCTGGGCACTTAGACTAGTGCAACCATGATGCGAATGGCTATTATTATTATTATAATCTCACATGACACATGCCTCCAAAATATACTGACTCTGTGGGTTTGGAAAGATCTTCTTTGTAATTTTGTGATGGCTTATTTAGTCAACACTAACGGGTATGAATCTTTCAATTTAGAAATTGTGGTTAAAATAGATTATATCTTATTAGCTTCGATTGTTTGATGCAGAGAGTGGCTATCAAGAATGAGATGGATTTAAGAGTTGGTGACATACGTTAGAGTGTCAGTCGCACAGCGCGCATGCGTTGGAGGTCATGGGTTTTGTTAGCCCCGAGGGCTTGTCAATTGGGATGCATGGGTTTCTCTCTGATTACAAATTATAGCAAGAAGCTGATCTATGAATACTGAATTGCAATCTAACTATTATGATAAATGGAAGGTTACCAAAATATGTGCATATCTTAGCACTGAGCATAGGGATTCATCAGTTAAAATTGAGATAGGAGCTGGAAAGTGTTTAACACAGAGTAATTCATTATGCTAGCAATATCAATTGTAAGCAGAGGCTGTACACACAGCATTCTTCTCATAGAGTGTTATCATGTGTTGCTATTCACAATAAAATATCTAATTGTGTGGCTAATTAAAATTGTTTTTAAAAACAGGAGCACACGCTATTGTTTGGTGACAAGATTGAGTCAACATAATCTCATAATTGTGTTGGTTTGTGATGGTTTGTGTTGTCGCAATGTCTCTCTGTTTAGTCATACAATCAAAAGATTTACTATGTAGTGCTCTCATATTTGCAGGTAGGCATACTAGTAGTGATTGCTTATTTATTTATTTATAGAGGCTTACAAAAGGATGGCTAATAATTTAGGTTAGCACAATACAATTTTGAATATTATCATGGGCTAAGGCCCCTGTGACTCCTTGCTCTCTGTATGGCATCACAGCCATTAACACAGTGAGCAATATCCTCATGACAGTAGATACAATAGTAAAAAACTTTCATACTGTGATTTATCTGGATACCCAACTAACTATATTGACTTCAAGCTGTTGATGGCATATGGCCGAGGAGCTATTGGTGACTGCATTTGGAAAACTTCTAACTCAAATTAAGCTGCAAAACAAAATCCCTCCCCTGCCTTCTCTGGTCTTCACCTGATTGATTTGATTGATTTATTACATATCACAGACAATATTACCAGGGCTCTCAACCACTCAGATTTAGCCCGAGTTACTCAGATTTTTGGGTTCAACTCAGGCTTCTCAGGGGATTTTAAAATGTGAGCTAAAACTCAGATTTTGCTCGTTGGCAGAGATGAATAATATATAAACAATGCTAAATGTTGCCTTACAATAATTTATGTCATATTATTAATGAATGATCAGGTATTAGATTCTAGTTGTGATAAGCTATGCTCTCACTGCGCTGCCTATTCAAGTCATTTATGTGAGATTCCAATTTGTATTTCAGAACGCTTTTAAAATTTAGCTTGTAATGAACTTGACATGATTGAATGAACCTAATCTTTAATTTGAATATCAACACATTACACCCAACTTGCCTTTCTGTCAAAGCATCTCGGTTCAGACTGAGATGACATCAAACTTTTGCATGTGAATAATGTGTGGTATTTGTTGTGGGTATTTGATTTCATTTGTGATAATCTATGCTCTTATTGCTCTCCCAGTGATTTGCAAATAGATTATTATGGCTGAATAGAAATTTGAATTTTAGGAATGTTAAAAAATTCATTTTGCAGGTGAACCGGATAAATCCAGGCAATGATTTCAATAGCATCACATTACATCAATTATATGCCTTTCTACCCTGGCGGCTCGATTCGTCAGCCTTTAAAACAATATTTTTACAAACATATTTTTACATCATGGGGATTCATTTTCACCTGTGGCGATGGCCTTGGTTAGTCCATATGAATTGGTTCATCTGGATCAAATCTAAAATTATTTACGATTTTATGTTTACAAGCAATGCTCTAGGTTTTTATTGATTTACTAGCTATCACAAACATGAAATGTTGCGAGAAAAGGATGCATATACTTTGTCATTAAAGGAGCTTGCTACTAATGTATGGAACTTGCATTTGAGGGCATTGCTCTCGGAAATTTTGTATGATGTGATGCTCATCAACAGAACAGCACAATAATATCGAGGTCGCCTACGTCAAGCCTCAAAAACAGGCAGACAATACATCAAGAGGGAAACTACAAAACTTTTGAACATCATGGAAGCTAATGGCTTTGTACTTAGATGCAACATTTTTTTAACAACATACATTCTTTGACTTGCTTTGCCAGCTATTCTTTGCACATAATCTTCAAATCCCAGGTATTTCACCCGACAATATTTCGGTACCATCTCAGACATACCCTCAGCTGTTTATGCTCACGACGTTTTACACCTTTAAAGTACCACTATGGGACATGCTAATATCAAAACTCAGGTTTCGAATCCTCCCAGGTTGAAGGCCCTGATATTACATAATCAAATAGTAACTAGAAACCAGAAGTATTTTATATCTGATATCATATGCCTTCATAATAACAATACTACTACTATTAAGGCTTCTTTGAGGGAAGGATTTGGGATTTTAACGTGACATTTATTTTCGCACAAATCAGAAGCACTGCCCAATCTATTCTTAAAAATTTTACTTGAAAGACAGTAATTTATGTTTGAAACAACCCTAATAATCTTCAATAATTTTTAATTGACATTGTTTCCTCAATCAATCCTTGTTTAAAATGTGATAGTGTAGGCCTTCTTGTGTATTTCTTAGGATTGAAATATTTCGTAATTGTTTGATGGGTATCCCTGGCTTAAATTTAATTCATATCACTGGGCAAGGTCGGTTGACACAAGTACCAGTAGATGAATTATGCGTCCTCATTTAATCCCCCCACTCAAAAACTTTGACCCCATCCAGCAAAAATTAGAACCAGTAGTATTGAATTTGGATTGGATTGGAAATAGTAAATCAAATATCTATCGCTACCTATTCTCTTGCTATCTTGCAAGTATAAGGGTTTACGGAGAGTTATTTAACCAGATTGACACAATCTGCTTGGTTCTTGGAGTTTGAAATAAAACCTGTATACAGGGAGAACTTGTATGCTGGTATAATTTCTGATATTTGGAGACATTCAATTTTGATCCTAGATTCTTCCTCTGTAAAGAATTCTCTCATTTAAGTTTGTATGTTTACCATGATACAAGGACGGGATATGATAAATTAGGCAAAGTGGGATAACTTCTAATTCATATTAAGTACGACATTGTATGAAAATGAGAAGATAACTCTACAGCAACTTGAAGCCAAAATACTTTTAATGAACTGAGTTTGCAAAGCTTTACAAACAAACAGTACACAGAGGACTTTCTCTCTCTGATTTTGGTACTTTTTGAGCTTCATTATTAGATAATTTATGTATATCAGGTTGCAGACAAAATAGTGAATTCGATGGCCTGGTTTTACATAGTTTACATAGAGTTTTTTAACTGATTTTCGGGAAAAGAGAACAATTTTTGTCAGATACATGCCACAACGACATAGCATGGAACAGTTCCACATTCACTAATCTAGACCAGAATAGAACCAAACTTAGCCAAATTAGCTGTCAATAAAGTTAAATTGTCAGTTTACATAAGACTTGCAGTCAGCATTTTACTGATAAAAATGATTTTGAACACATTTTCTATAATGAGAACTTGGCAAATTAATGTTACACAGTTAGTTTAGCAAGTTTATAAAGTTCACTAGTTTAGACAAGGAGTACAAGGAGTACTCCTTGGTTTGGAGGATCATATGACGTACAAAATTGTGAGATGCAGAATGTATCTCTAAATTGATACCTTGCATTACAAACTTCCTGTTAAACGTAATCCGCCAGACCCAGGTGAAAGCTACAATACTTCTCTGTGTGTTACCAAAACTTACATTTTTTCAGCTTTTACAACTCCTTTATGGGAATTGCCATGATAATTATCCAGACAGACCACAATGCCCTGTATAGATAGATCTATATCACTTGCAATCAACCTTTTTATAGCTAATAATGTTAACTTATGTTTTGACAGGCGGTTCTTGTTACACCTGCACATCAATATCGGTTGGAGATAACTCCGCAGATAACTGTGCAAACTTCAACTTGTTCAGTCCTCCACCAAGCACAGAATGTACGCTCAGCAATACATGCACGGTGAGTTGATCGTAACATGTATGTACACATACCTGTGATACTGTAATATGTGCACTGTTAGTACTGTGCGAAGTCAACAGGCTTGCATTACCATTCATGACTATATTTTTCTGATTTGCACAGCGGTAACAAATGTTATGCTATGCTGGTGGGCGATCAATATGCCCTGATAATTATGGGTTGTACCAAGTGCTGAATAATTACTTGGCTATTGGTAGACAGATGTGGCTATAGCGGGATGACAACAGTAGGTAAAATTTTGGAATGGTAGTAGAAAGTACTAGTCGAAAATAATTTCCTGATCATCTGGCTAGAAACCAGCTGTACCAGAAAATACAACAATGAAAGAATAGTTCAATTAGAAGAAACTGGTTTTGGAGGTTGATAGTAGTTTGATCTAATGGCCCATTTAAACAGATTTGGAACCTGTTAGGCAAGATACACATACAGTACAAGTCATTATTTATCTTTCATTAATAGAAAGCTGTGGTTGAGGCGGATGGAGTGTTATCAAGTGTCACACGTGGCTGTGCTCCTCTTGGTATCTGTTTGAATGCTAACACTGGAGGTAGCGGATTGTTCTGCTGCGAAGGAAACAACTGTAACAATGGGGAGAGACTTTACTTCAGCGCCTCCTTCCTGCTCCTCGCTCTCCTCAGATACTTTCTCTAGATGGCACAACGATCAATAGTTGATAATAAACCCAAAACTGAACATTTCTAATATTTGTACTTATATTTTCACTTCTATTATTCTTCAATAAATACGTCCACCTTACAACACATTATTACCCTTTGTAAAGCTCATTTCATTTCCATACCAGTTACTGCAAATAAACTTCTACCCATGATTTTTGTTATCGTACTTTGTCTCTCTCACTGATACAGCCGATACAACTGTAAGATTTATTTAAAAAATGATTTATGCTTGCATCACCTGTGTCAACATCAGTATTTTTTCTGCAGTGCTGAGGTTGGGTGGGCAGTAGGACCGATAAACGGTACAAGTACAACCCTTGTAAGCTAACTGATGTTGCTCGTAAACTTATTAAGCCAACCAAAAACATTCTCCTTATGATCACTAAAGACAATCTTCAACATTTTGTGATTGAGGCTGATGATGTAACTCATTTTTCTGACAAGATGACACAAAGAAACAAGAGAGCGGTATTGGAGGGTGTACAATCGATATTCTACAACGTAATCCTTTAAAATATAACCTATCAACTAGGAAGAATTCGGGAAAGGGGAGTGATTGCATTACCAGTTGAGATCTCACAGGATTTAGAATAAGCCTGTTGTTCTTCAAGTTCAGTATCAATATATAGGCTTGGAATGAGGGCAGATAGCTATCACCAAGGCTAGAAATAAGTTCTTGGGATGTACATTGTCATCACTTGATAAGATTTCAGGGCTAAAACTGAACCTGAAGCCCAGTGGATCATGATCCGAGGTCTACACAATGCTGACCCTGGCTGACTATAATTGTCAACCATGTTGACATGATGGCTCTTTTTGAAACGGGTTATGATGATATCAGTGTGTCTAATCGATCATTATCAGTGTTCTAGAAGTTTTATTGTGGAATATCCATTAGCTAAAACAGGCAATGTTTGTATGTGACTTAGTGTTTATTGATAAAAACGACTGTTCTTCTTATGATGTACGTGCATATCTCTTGTGTGAAACACGCCAAAACAGGTTTTCCTGATGACAATTCTGACTTGGCTTGTTGCTTCCCTGTATGCGATCATGCTATTGGTTTTATGGAATCATTATTGTTCTCTGTAACCCTGTAACACAATAGGCACTGCTGTTTAGATGACTAGCCTAGGATAAGCAGACAAAAGAATCAGGGAACTTCCCCTTGTGTTAACTTTTTCATCAGGAATTTTATCTGCCAGGTGGGTTGAGCATGGTCCCTAAATGTTAAATTGCTTTATATTCATACCAACTGAATCATTCCGAAGTTATATGTATAAACATCTCTTTGTTTAATGAGAGGATCCCAGCCGGCAAATAGGCCTAGAATCTAAGACGAAACTAAGGAGACTGGCGACTCGAAACTACATCGTGCTATGATCGAGAATCGTAACTCGAGCCTACTGTGCGACTTTATATCTTCTTAGATTCTACTAAGATAATACAAAGTTATCTGCCTCGATTCTTCTCAGAAAGAAAGTTGTTCTGATGAGTTTCTGCTTCTGCTTCTGCTTTTTAATTGTAGTCGACTGGGTCCTTATAACAATATTCTGTAGCGAGATATGTCTGTAATTAATGTCCAGTCGTTATAAATATCAGTGTAGCGATAGCAAAATTTGTCAGATTGCTGTGGTTGTGGCTGAAGTGCATTGACCGTGTCTCGCATCCAACTGGATTTCAGTCCCGGTGTTCCTAACGATTTGGGATCACTTGGGTAGAGATTAGTACATATGTATGGGGTGATGTAATAACAGTGCTAACATGGACAGACAAGGGATGATCAAGAAAACAATATTGACAGGAGAGATGTGAACTTTTCAAGCACACATGACAATGGTAGGTTGAATGCATTGCTGCAATCAATTGGATGAGTGCTACCCACAGCGTATTTTATCAACCTCATTTACGAGGATGATCAATATCATTAACTACCATTAATCAGGCTGAGCCAGTGCCGATGGAATGCGTACAAGAGAAGGGCAACACAGGGCACAACAAGCTGTGGCGGTGTGCGGACAAGCTATCAGGCCATGATGATGGGGGTTACTTTACCACAGTGGTACTTTTGTAAGGGATAATGAAGTGGAGCTCTTACTTATTTATATTTTTTAATTCATCAATCAATCCTCCCAGCCGGCAAGGTTTAACCAGCAACCTTCTGCAGAGGTTGCCAATGGGCAGCTTTATTGTTAGCCAATATCCTCTGACATCACCTGTCTTTGATAGGTATGCCAGAGGGAGCCAGATATCCCAATTTCCCAGCAACAGATATAATTGGTTGTAGATGCTTCTGTATACTCTATTTTCTTGCCATTGGCGGTTGCAGAAATAACTTTTCTGGACTGACAACACATAGCCAACACTCAAATATTAATGAATTTACCATCTTTAAGTATGGCTCCAGCATGAGAACAGTTTAATCCTCATTGTTTTCGACAGGGCTCTCAACCACTCAGGTTTAGCCCGAGTTACTCAGATTTTTGGGTTCAACTCAGGCTACTCAGGGGATTTTAGAATGTAAGCTAAAAACTCAGATTTTGCTCGTTGGCAGAGATGAATAATATATAAACAATGCTAAATGTTGCCTTACAATAATTTATGCCATATTATTAATGAATGATCCAGTATTAGATTCTAGTTGTGATAAGCTATGTAAATGTGCCTATACTAATAATGCCTCTCACTGCACTCACTGTAATAATACTCTCGCTGCACTGCCTATTCAAGTCATTTCTAAATCAATGATCAAACAATGATCCCAGAGATCCCAAGATATTATTATGGCTAAATAGTAATTGGAATTTCAGACATGTTAAAAAATTGATTTTGCAGGTGAACCAGATAAATCAAGACAATGATTTCAATAGCATCACATTACATTAATTATGCCTTTCTACCCTGGCGCCTCGATTCGATTATTGCACTGCCTATACTAATAATGCCTCTCACTGCACTCACTGTAATAATACTCTCACTGCGCTGCCTATTCAAGTCATTTCTAAATCAATGATCAAACAATGATTTCTAAGCATTATAGAATATCAACACTTTATCGATCAGCATAAAATTTATGTAGAAATTGTTGAGATTACTGTCCGGGGGGGGGGGGGGGGGTCCTGTATAGAAAAACATGGAAAAGCAAATTAATAATAAACGGAGAAGCTACTGTCTGGCCAAGACGATGGAGTGTAATTAACCACCATCAGGGCTTCCGCAGTTAAATTTTGCGAATAAATTGTTGAGATTACTGTTTGGTGGGGGGGGGGGGGGTCCTGTAAAGAAAGATAGGAAAAGCAAAATAATAATAATAAACTTAGAAACGACTGCCTAGCCAAGACAATGGAGTGTAATTAACCACCGTCAGGGCATCCACAGTTAAATTTGCATAGAATTTTTTGAGATTACTGTCGAGGGAAGGGGGGATGGAGCCCTGTAAAGATAAACATTGAAATGCGTAATGCACAAAGATAATGGAGTGAGTGTAATCACCATGAGTCACAGAATACACAATATTTCATGGGCTGTTTGACATATTTTGGAAGCAAAGGAAGGAAAGAGCCATTGTTCCAGCGAATGTGGGTACAGTGGTATATATGGTGTGCGTGATGTGATATTGTCAACTTTCTTAACAATTTTCAAGCAACATAGTAGCGTATATTCTATCATATTTAGGAATTTTATAACACCACTTAAAGGCTTTCCTATTAACAGCTTCAATAAATTTGATCAGTTTGTCTGTGTGGGGGGACCACACGATTGTAGCATACTCTAAGATTGGACGACAAAGTGATTTATAAGCAGTTATTCTGGTAAGTGTACGAGCTCTCTTTAATGATCTCATTAGCATGTGAAGGGTGTCATTAGCTTTTTTACAGATTTTGATTATGTGATTTTTAAAATTTTGTTTATGGTCAATATTAACACCAAGATATTTAACAGAGTCAACAGAATCTAATTGGGTTTTACTGATACAATATGATGGGCACGTAATGCTCGATGTAGAGCGTGTGATCCTCATAGTTTCGCATTTAGAAGCATTCAAGTGCATTTGCCACATTTGAGACCATGATATAAGAGGTTGTTGAGGTCAGCTTGAAGGTTAGACTGATCACTATGGTTTTCAATGTTATGGTATAAAAGAGAGTTGTCAGCAAACAATTTTAATGTACTGTGATAGATAGAGTCAGGCATATCATTATGTAAATTAGGAAAAGAAGGGGGCCCAGAACAGAACCCTGGGGTACACCTGATGTGACAAGTTTGGATGAAGAGGTTACACCATTGACCGCTACACGATGAGATCGGTTTTCGAGCCAGCATTTAATCCAGTTTATTGTGTTCGGATGAATGCCTAGTTCGACTATTTTAAACAGTAATTTGGGATGGGAAACAACATCAAATGCTTTGGAGAAGTCCAAGATAATTAGGTCTAACGTGGACAATGAGTCATAGCTATTTACAAAATCAGTTATGGTATTCAGTAACTGGGTATCGCATCCTGTTTATTACAAAAGCCATGTTGATGCTCGTATAGGATCTGGTGTTTGTCAAGATAGGCATGGGTGTTGTATGCAATAATGTGTTCAAGGTTTTTACATAAAATTGAAGTAAGAGAAATGGGCCTGTAATTGAGGGGATCTGACTTAGAATTTTTCTTATGAACGGGGAGCACATTGGCCTGTCTCCAGTCACTCGGGACTGTAGACGTTGTAATAGAGTACTGGTAAATTTTAGCAAAAGTTTTGTAGATGTAGGGGGCAAGAAACTTCAGGAGTGCTGGCAAGAGATTATCAGGTCCTGTACTTTTAGTAGGGTCTAATTTATTGAGCAGACTGAAAACTCCGTTCTCATCGATTTGAATTTTGTCAGTTTGTAGGTGTTTGGGAGAAACTGGTGTGGGGAGGGTATTGTCGTCCACAGTGAATACCGATGTGAATGCCTCCACAAAACTCTCTGCAATGCCATGGTCACCGCTGGTACCATCAATATTTTTGATGACGTTGTTTTGTCCTCTTTTATTGTTTATGAAGTTATAAAGGGGTTTTGGGTTTCCCTGGGCCAGTTTGTCACAAATATGTTCATTCACATAATTGTTAAAATCATCGTTCGTGAGTTTTTTGCAATGTTGATTTTGTTCCTCAAGTTTCCTAATATTGAAGTCGGAGTTATCTTTTCTAAGGTTCTTTTTCATACGTCTATGTTTTCTAATCTCACGGATAGTGCTTCTGGTGTACAGTTGCTTCTTTCGGTTGGTAGCAGGGTAATTTGGTATGAGTCATTCTACTGTCGATAGGATGACTTGTAATCGAAACTAACCCTCCCTTGTTGCTAATTAGTAGGCTCATTGTTCTTTCATGTTCATTCCATGCATTTGCATGACATACTTACTCACTGTTTGATGAATTAAGAGCATTGTATCACTAACAAGTTCCACTAAACAACTCACAACTACTAATAGCATGACCTTCACGAAATTCAATTTGAATGATTCCAACAAACTGAACAAGGCTTTCCTGCATGCAGAGTGGAGGGAAAGCAACTCTGATGAGAAAGCAGCCAAATAACCCAGTTCAGTGATTTACCACAGCATTGTACCTTACCATAGCAGTGAAGCTATATATTAATTTATTTTGTAGATTTAAAGACATACATGAATACAGGATACATGATATGTAGTCATTGACTTGATACACAAAGTAGCGTAGTAGATTTTGGACAAAAATTGCTAAGATACATTATGTAGACCGGATTGAATGTGTCAAAAACATGTGAGCTACAGGATATATGCAATATAAAACTCAAAAATTAAAATGCGGGTAGTAGAATGAGGTTAAAGTTGTTATGAGACCTGAGATTGAACAAAAATAAAGAGAGTGCATAATCTCGTTACTGAAGATTAAAAATTTAAATGTGAGTAGTAGAACGAGGTAAAAGTTGTTATGAGACCGAAGATTCAACAAAAATAAAGAGAGTGATAATCTCGTTAAGATACATACAATGATTTAAGTTACACTGCCTGACTGAAGATATGCTGACTAAGATTATGCTGACTGCTGACACTGACCATGTGCACACTGACTGCACTGACTGCATCGATCCCACTCACTCACTGCTGTTGTCTTTTGTTACCTGAAAAGAATAAAAGCCTAGTCAACGCCAAGAATATTATCATGATGTCACCTATGGTGGAAAAAAGCATGGTTTCTGCTATCTAGTACATAGTAGAGTTGCATAGCGCGAAAAAAATTTTGGGGCAATTTCTGGTCATTTAAGGCACCCTGGAGTTTTGTAAGTATTTTCAAGCATTTTGCAAATTTTTGTAAGCATTTTGGAAAAATTAGGTTGGCAAGTCTGCATTTGTTGTTACTACTACAGTGACTGGTGTGCTGGCAGTGATTTTTGTCTGACGAAATGGAGTTGATGGTGATGGTGATGGTGATGGTGATGGTGATGGTGATGGTGATGGTGATGGTGATGGTGATGGTGATGGTGATGGTGATGGTGATGGTGATGGTGATGGTGATGGTGATGGTGATGGTGATGGTGATGGTGATGGTGATGGTGATGGTGATGGTGATGGTGATGGTGATGGTGATGGTGATGGTGATGGTGATGGTGATGGTGATGGTGATGGTGATGGTGATGGTGATGGTGATGGTGATGGTGATGGTGATGGTGATGGTGATGGTGATGGTGATGGTGATGGTGATGGTGATGGTGATGGTGATGGTGATGGTGATGGTGATGGTGATGGTGATGGTGATGGTGATGGTGATGGTGATGGTGATGGTGATGGTGGTGTTGGAGGGCTCAGGGGTGTAAGAGATCGAGGTCTGTAGGTTGAGGCTGTTGGTCGGGGAAATCTAGAACTAGACCAGGAGGTGGTGGACAGTGCAGGTGATTGAGATTGTGTGTTGGAGGTTGTCGATTGCGGTGAATTGGATCTTGAGTTGCTGCGGGAGGTGGTCGACAGCTCAGGTGATCTGTATCTTGATGTAGATGGCTGCGGTGATTTCACCTTCTGCATAGACTTGGACTTCTGCTGAGAGGAAGACTTCTGCTGAGAAGAAGACTTCTTTGTTGTCTTTTCTAAAATGTACAATAACATAAACATGAACATGACAGAAAAACAATGTTAGTGGGTCTTGAGTGAGCCTTGTCAAGGAATATGTTTATCAGGTATGTGTATATGGACATAATTTGATGTCCTAGAAACTTAAATATTGACGACGCATGTAACATAACAATTACACATATATTTGAGTTGTCTCATCACTGACATTTATTGTCAATGAGGTGATAATTTCCACGAACGAATAGTTATCACCCTCAGTGATAATACCGCTTTCAGTACTGTAATGAAGACTTGATGAACAATAAATTACTTCGCTGACCTGAGGAAAGTTTTGGTAGTCTGCTCACCAGACTCTGGCTACTCTCCTCAGCAGAATTATAGTCTAAAACAGAAATGTTGCATTGATCATCAGTTAGGCAAGATACATGCTATCTTATGGCATCTTTGAAGAGAGTTGGGTGGTCTTCCTACTTACACAGCTACACATGCAAACAGAGCATAGTAGAACTTCATGTAATTTGCACCATTTATAAATTATTGCCTGCAACAAACTCTCATGATCAGGAAACAAGAGAAATATAAATTTGACATTGGAAACTATGGAACAAGATGTAAGATCAAATTTTTGGAAGCAGTTGCCAAAAGAGCCAGACACAAGGAAGAAAATAATGCGATCCATCCTTAATTTTGTAAAGCTGAAAGCTAATTAAGATGAAAGTCTCACCAGGTGCAAAGTCTTTATATCGAGCAGGAGTTTTTTTCTTTCTTCTTCTTTTACCCTCATCCTCTGTCTCATAAGAGCTAGTGTCTAGGAATTTGTAGCAATTGTCAAAACTGGCTGGAACAATGGATACGAAACAAAGTCAGCATCGATTACCTTGGGTCTAAGCAGCGTCCATAATTATAATATGAATAATTATTATACAGATAATACGTAATATTATTTTGTGTACAAGGATTTTTAAAGATAACCTTTAATCAAATTTTCACCAGTTGCGAGGGACATCCAAGTCCATGTGTCTCTACATTGCCCAACATATAAAATATCCATAAATTTTAGAATATTTTAGTGTTACAGAAGTGATTTAGTGGCCTTAGTGCTATACTTACAGCTTCTAAATTTGACTTTAATGAGTGTACATCCTGTCCAATCCTTGTCTGGGATAGGTTGCTTCATCATGAGGGACTTGCTGAAGCCAGGAGGCCACATCACCAGTGCTCTTTCTCGATCAAACCAAACTTCAGGGATGACGTCCTCCATTATGAGCTCAATTTCTAGCCAAGAAGCTTTCACCCATGCCTTTGACGCCTAAAACAAGAGCAAAAAAACCAGAAGAAACAAGTAAAAACTTGACAGAGTAACACCACCATGAGTAACAACAAGGAGTTCACAACTTGTAATGGCGTCAATTATGTTTGTAGTTATAGATAAATAAAACAGTGCCTTCCTAGCTGATGTTTCCTAATAATTCATCACCCATCCCCCGCTACGAGGAAGCGAGACACATTGGGGGCACACTACGCTACTTCTACAGAACATATTCACAAATATAAAAACACTACATAGAGATTATAATAATTTATAATAAAAGTTTAACATACCATGAGAGTGATATATATATATATATATTATATAAGCTGAATGTTTGTCTGTCACCTACAGAGCTTTCCTGTGATAAATAATTATACCTGTGAATAATAATAGTTATGCGGAAAAAATCTAATTACATCAGCTGTTCACTGGAGCCCAAAATATAAGTGATCAGCAATTATTTATATATATACATAAACAGTATTTACAATGATAAAACTAATGAACATCATGATGCATAGGCATAAGTGCAAATTGGCGGTCCTCATCAAATGGCAAACATACCACCTTCTTATAGACCACCTCTGTCCTGATAATTGACTGTGGTAACTCTGCTCGCAGAGACTTACGGATAATGCATATTCCAAACTTAACTGAATCACAAGGGATTGTAAATAAACTTGAAACACGAGCCCTGGGTATCCTTTTGACAACCAGATTTCCGTCAGTGTGGCTACTGTCTGTCACCAAAGAAAAGTCACCACTTCTTAATTTGACGAAGCCATCACGCATGTTTTCTGATAGTCTAGTTCGTAAATTTTTGGTACCTACAAGACGTTGACTCTCAGACTGTCGTTTGGCAACCTGCATCACTGGATTATTGGCATTCCTCACCAGCGGTTTCAATCTACCTAAAAAGTCCTCATAAGGAAATGCTGAGAGTTTATTTAAACTGACCCCATAGTTCTTACAGTCATTAGCTATGTGTAGCAGGTTGTGAACATTATAACTGATGAACGTGGGGCCATGTAAGTCAACAGACTCCTTCACAAATGAGCATAACAGATCGTGAGCGTATTGAATATATTTGTTCCGAAACTCATCATTTTCATCCAATAATATACACATAGCCACAGAGAGACAAAGAAAGTGATAATAATGTGCTTCTGACAGCACGCCTCTCAAAACTGTCACACCTGTGTAGAGTACAAATTGCCTCCATTTGGTGGCTTTCCACCTATCTGATTCAAACGACAATGCATCTTTAAATTTAGAAATTGTGGCTAAAATAGATTATATTTTAGTTGCTTCGATTATTTATAAATGCAAAAAGCATGCTAGGAAGATTGAAATTGATTTAAGAGTTGGTGGTATACGCTAAGAGTGTCAGTCGCTAAGCACGCATGTATTGGAGGTCATCGGTTTGGTTAGTCCCCTGGGCTTGACAATAGGCAGGCATGGGTAACTCTTTGATTATAGATTTTTGCAAGAAACTGATCTATGAATACTGAATTGCAATCTATCTATTATGATAAAGGGAAGGTTACCAAAATAATATGTGCATGTCTTGGTACTGAGCATAGGGATTCATATGTTAAAATTGAGATAGGAGCTGGACAATGTTTAACACAGCATAATTTATTATTCTAACAATTTCAATTGTAAGCAGAGGCTTTACACACAGCATTCTTCTCATATAGGGTTATCATGTGCTGCTTTTCATAATGATCTGTAATTGTGTGGCTAATTAAAATTGTTTTAAAAACAGGCGCTTGAGCTATTGTTTGGTGACAAGATTAAGTGGACATAATCTCATAATTGTGTTGGTTTGCGTTGTCACATTGTCTCTCTGTTTAGTCCTACAATCAAATGATTTGCTATGTAGTGCTCTCAGATTTACAGGTAGGCATACTAGTAGTGATTGCTGGCATTAGGCTTACAAAACAATGGCTAATAATTTAAGCTTGTGCAATATAATTTTGAATATAATTAATCATGGGCTAAGACCTCTGTAACTAGTGCTGTCACGATACATTCATATCGGAATACCTAATCGATCACACCTCATTATCGCGATTTAATAAGGTGACAGCTGAAGTCGATTGCACAGCCGTAAATTCATTGTCACGGTTACTATGGTTGATATATGGTTATTACGATTCCTCTTTTCATTCACACAATACCTTATCACACTTAAATTCACACACTAACTAATCTCAAAGATTATAACTATATATCGATACCAAAAATCGAAAAGGAGATCGGTAAGGAAACCGATAAGGAGAAATGGAAAATCGAAATTGGGACAAGGGTTGGTTGAAAGCGAAGGTGTAAAATCGAAAAGTTGAAATCGGGAAATCGATGCCACAATCAGAATCAAGGCAGTCCTAGCCAAATACAAAATCGTGACAGCGCTACCTGTAACTCATTGCTCTCTGTATGGCATCACAGCCCTTAACACAGTGAACAATAATATCCTCATGACAGGTAGATACCATAGTAAACACCTTTCATACTGTGATTTTATTTATCTGGATACCCAACTAAGCATATTGACTTCAAGCTGTTGATGGCATATGGCCAAGGAGCTATTGGTGACTGCACTAATATTCTAGCTCAAATTAAGCTGCAAAATGAAATCCCTGTCATGCCTTCTCTGGTGTTTACCTGATCATAATCGAATAGTAACTAGAAAGTATTTTATATCTGACATAATATGCCTCTATAATATCAATACTACTACTATTAGGGCTTCTTTGAGGGAAGGATTTGGGATTTGAAACGTGACACTTATTTTTGCTCAAATCAGAAGCACTGCCCAATCTACTCTTAAACATTTTGCTTGAAAGACAGTAATTTATTTTTGAAACAACCCTGATAAACTTCACTAATTTTTAATTGACATTTTTTCCTCGATTAATCCTTGTTTGAAATGTGATAGTGTCAGGCCTTCTTGTGTATTTCGTAGGATTAAAATATTTTATAATTGTTTGATGGGTATCCCTGGCTCAAACTTTGTTCGTATCACTGGTTAAGGTGGGTTGATTCAGGTACCAGTAGATGAATTATGCGACCTCATTTAATCCAACCGCTCAAAAACTATTACCCAGTCCAGCAAAAATTAAAAGCAGTAGTATTGAATTTGGATTGGAAATTGTAAATCAAATATCTATCGCTATCTATTATATCTATCTATAAGGGTTAATGGAGAGTTTTTTAACGACATTAACACAGTTGATTGTTCTGCTTGGTGCTTGGAGTTTGAAATAATACCTGTATACAGGAAGAACTTGTATGCTGATAAAATTTCTAATGTTTGGAGACGTTCAATTTTTGATCTTAGATTCTTCCTCTGTAAAGAATTCTCTATGTTTAGCCGGATACAAGGACGGGATATGAAAAATTGGGCAAAGTGGGATAACTTCTAGTTCATAATGAGAACAAAATTGTATGAAAATGAGAAGATAACTCTACAGCAACTTCAAGCCAAAATACTTTTAATGAACTGAGTATACTTAATACTCTGACGACACATGCATTTCATGTGTGACTAATCGAGCTTCCCTGTTTTACTACGCCGGTTTACTCATCCAAGGCTGACACTTGATCTCAATTCGACTCTACTCATTCTCTTAACTCAATTACATTTATTATGTTCTCAACTCAATGCCATCCATTTATTACGTATATTATCTTTGATATCATACATCCTTATATTACTAAAAAATTTAATATAGATTGCAACTTCGCCGATCATATCGATACATGATAGTGAAATAAACAGATCATCGTAATCTTGATTCAAGTAGGAAATGCAAACTGAGGTAAAACTTGCTGGGAAATTGGATTGTTTTATTGAATTCTATTGATATACTGGTCTTGCCAGTCCACTGCACCTTCACCAGAAAACCACTGTGCAAATCTCTCTCTAGTGTTCGTAGCTGCGACAGGATGTCCTTGTGGAATAGCAGCGAGTCTTTGCAGATTATCCTCGTTCCGCCATAATCCGTCAACAACCTGCCCGTTAGGGATTGGGTGGTCAGCATAACCAGCTGGAATATATGCGTTGTTTGATAGCGAACAAAGCATATTGTGCAGTGCGGTGCATGCCTGTACCAGCACAGTGGCGTTCTCAGGCTGGGCATCCAATGGTGTAAATAATACTCTCCATCTACTCGTCAGAATACCTAAGTAAAGAAAACATAACTCATGTATACATGAAATTTTATACTGGAATACCTAGTTCAATGTTTTCCACCTTAGCAGGTGTTTAGTGACAGATTGTGTAGTGATCATATCATAAGAAAATCTGTTGAAAGTTAATAAAGTTAAGCCTTCAATCCAGGCCCAAACTTTGTAAACAGAGGGATGTGTCTCTGATTTAGAGACACATCCCTCTGTTTACAAAGTACATACACATGTTAGGAACCTTTACTGAGCAAATGTGAGCGGGATTTACAAGTGTTTAGGTTTAGCGACACACTAAGTTGTGGATTTTCACTCATGGTTACGCTTACTGGCTCTTACCAAACGCATTTTCGACAACTCGACGAGCTCGTGAGAGTCTGTAGTTGTAGATCTTCTTAAGCATGTCATGCTCCTGATCACGACGAGCGAAAGGCTTCAGCAAATTTGTCTGCAGAGGGAAAGCCTCATCTGCTATTAAAACATAGTGCTCTTTGTTGCCTGTACCTGGAAGCTCAGTTGGGTGGGGGTGTATTCACCTGCCCTGTAAGAGGAAACATTATATATCAAATACAGAAAATGCCTAATTTATTAATTTATGACTGTTTGTTGAGAGTGACAATGACTATAACACATCATCATCTAGCTATACGTTCCTCTATATACCAGTCACGGAGTTCTCTACCCTTGTCTATGTGTCCATAACCCATAATAACTCATCTGTGCACTAAATTAACTTAAAAGTAGAGCTCACCTTGCTTCCATGCTTCTCCAAATCTGCACCTCTCCCAAACTCCTCCATCACTGCAACTACCCGTCTGCCCGATGTCAACCATTATGAATTGATAGTCAGCCCCTGCTATGGCCATCAGGTTAAATAGAGAAGGTCTTTTTATAGTTGAAATACAGGGTCCCTGTATTGTCTGGTGCACGAAGTAGAATGTGTTTTCTGTCTATCGCTCCGACACAATTCGGAAAGTTCCATACTTCCAGAAACCTGTAGGTAGAAACAAGTAAGATTATACCATATAAAGCAAATATATTGTTGCATTTGTTGAACTATGCATTTGCCTGTCAGCTCAGTCATTTGAGGATTAGCTTCTGAGTCCAGTTTCATCGTGTTGACTCATATCTGAACTTCATCTTCAAACTTGACAAACTAAAGGGAGGATTTCATCGAGGTGTAATAGTACTTTGAGGCGCCTTAAAACAAAATTCGTTCTTTTGCATGTCAGCACATCCAAACTAGCGATGTCAAATATTCAGAAGTCAAATTGATTTTTTTATTGAGAACTACAGACAGTCAGAGGAAAAATCTTGACAAACATCTAGGTAAAATGTGTAAAAAATGATACTCAATTGGTTTGTTTTAGAAGCCTCCTTCTTTAGTCAGATTGTGACAATGGTGATGAGATAGCCTAACTGTTTATGATATGACATATTTTTTATTAACCTTTCAGAGATTGTGTGTTTGAGGCATCTTCATGTAGATAGGAGGTAGCATATCCCATAGTGCTTGACTGCAGTCATCGATAATGTCTGACACTGTTTTTCTTCCCAGAGCATAGATATAGGCCAGGTTGTTGATGTTCATTCCAAATGCCAAATGATGAAGTGTCACACACAGTCTAGTTCCTGAATCTATGGCTTTTCTCATCTGTGTGTCGTTCCTCCTGATCCTGGGTCCAACAATAGCTAGTAGATATTCAAATGTGGCAGGAGACATCCTAAACATTTGGTAGAATCTGTCTGGGTGCTGCTTCAGCTGCTGAAATCTGTTGATGGTTGAGGATTGCTGCCTTGTCTGGTTCATTGGATGTACCCAGTGACTCTTGTCCTTCTTTTGGAGAGCATAAAATGCACATAGTGCTATCAAAAACCAGCACTGCATTTCTAAATCATCCATAGTAATGCTAGAAGTTGAAATAATGACTTTGTAAATAGAACCTGGGTGATGTGCGCATATCGTACAATGAGAAGACAATATATGATAACAACTCAAATGGGTTGCAATTTTTACATAACTTGTCATGTTGGAGTGTTACTATGACTTTTTGCATTGTGCTGAAGTTACCTTTCCAACATCAAGGGGAGGATAACCCAAAATATAATTGGTAGCGTTGTTATGACAAACAAACATGATTTAGAGCGTGGCTCAAAAGTTAACATGCTGTACTATACTATGCTGATGCATCTGAACTGTGTGATGAGTTTGATGACCTATACTTAAAGACTAATTGAATTCATGCAGAATCCAGATAAACCCTAGCTAATGTGTTCTCTCTGAATGGCTGGCATATTGGATAAGGAACTCCAGTCCATATATGATCAGCAGAGACATCATAACAAAGGATGTGGTGTAATGAATGAATGAATAAACTAGAAATTATTCACTGACAGCACAGCACATCCATCTAGCACATGCGTATGCTCAGGAAATCTGTGACTTAAATCCCTGGTGTGATGATTTAAAAGTTACTCACTATGAGATTGAGTAATTGTCAACTTTTTTAAAACTGAATACTCGATCATACATTGATCAATTTTCTGATACTGCTTCCCACAAAATGCAACAACTTTCGTTTCGATGTCTGTAGTCAGAGCTTAACCCAGTTCATAGCTCAAACCAAGACAGCTTCTCTGGTCTCTAGTCCAAACAAACCAGATCTAAAATAAAAGAAATAACCAGTGTAAACTTAAAAAGACTGAATATATGCATAGTCACTTTCATAGAACCATATAAACTGCAACCCGAATTCCCTCCCACGCCAGAACAGACACAAAAGCGGTTGTTACTTTATCGTCCCTCCGTACAGTCATGGCAGTTCATAAATTACAATCGTGTTACGTGGGTAAATCATCCTCAAAAAGAAAGTTTCTATCAGTAATTTTTGATAGCAGCTATAAATCAAAACTAATGTTCCACGCAAAAGTAATTTTGAGATGAAGCTCTATAGCAATTTTAATAAGGTTATAAATTTTTGCATGCCATCATCACTATCAATATCATACCAATTTTATCACAGTCATAAGGAGGAGGTGGTGTAGCTCATTTAGGAGGATGCTCAGTTGATTAGAGCCACCTCGTTTTACAATCTACTTTTGTCCTGGTTTTGAATCCCACTGATGAATGCGGCCTGTTGGGCCTTAAATGTGCTCTATTTTGCTTATAAACTGAGAGCAAAATGGCACAGAAAAATAGCAGTCTTGCACTCAATGCAACATTTATTATGCCATCTAATCTGATGATATGGTATGGGGATAATCCCTTGATGTAACCAATTTGTTTTTATGGTGGTCTTACTATACTATACATTCATTTGATGTCATTATACCCGTGAAAAGGTTATAAACACATTAGCTTATTATCCATTTAGTGTACTGTGACTGATGAGAGAGTGTCATGCGTGTCTGGATTTGTCTGTTTTCGCATCGATTTCATGTGCTCAGACTCTGTGACAACAGAGCTTGTAAAAACAGGCAAAGTTAGGCGGCAGCAACTTTTGCAATTGAGTCAACATTTCCACCTCATGTTGACTCAAGTCCAAAAAACACCAAGGCTGGTGAAGGCTTTTTCAAACTATTATTTAATTATCAAATTTCAAAAATTTTGCATTTTACTCAGGTCAAGATTGCTGTACATCTGGTTTAAACTTAGAGCTAGCCATCATATCCAATTTTTGTTAGCAAACTTGTCAACCTTCTTGGGCTATCTTGTTATTCAGTCGAATGTGGCAGTCATATCTGATATTTTCTGATAGCACTCCCAACAAGAGCGACAACTTCTATTTAGGTCTCCGCAGTTGGAGCATGAATCCAGGTTACTGTGTGAACAGAGACAAAGACATTATTTCCTCTTCAAAAGAAGATTTTTTTGCCAGCTCCTCCGGAATGATGCTGTATCCAGGCTACGGTTTGCTTGAACAGAGACAGCTTCTTTGGTTTCAGTTCTAACAAGGAGAGGATCACACCCGAGGGTGCTAGGGGCTAGAACAATCAACCTCAAACCCACAACCCATAACCGATTGTGCCATCTCGCCATCTCACCATCCCCAATGAAGCATGGGTTTATGGCGCTTATGACTTATGTGCTCATAAAAAATATCTAGTGTTAACGTGTAAAAATCATCTCGTGCCTAGTCACTTACCAATAACTAATGATAACTGGTAAACCAGCCTGGCACACCCAAGACTACAGAACAGTAAATTCAAAAACTACAGTACGGTGCAAATAGGGATCATCAAACAATCAATCAAAAACATTATGGCCTCGTATTTCGTCTTCGAAAGAAGATTTCTACACAGCTCTTCAGAATGATGCTCTTTTCTATGGTGATTACTTTCACGATGATATCTAAGATATAAACTTTGCTGATCTAATGCCAATATTATGCTAAGGATTGATTGCCAAAATGCAATGTCTGTTATGGTAGTCTCAATGTTTGGTATATATATTATTTCCCAGTCATTGTCTGGTTAGTGAAAGATAAGGTGAAAGTCAAACATCAGTTATGTTGGTGGCTTCCCAGTGGTGGCAAAGAAATGTGATTGTCATGTTTGAATTTAAAATCCTTCGCTAACTACACAGATATTCACACAATTTACTCTAGGACACACACTCCCTGGTCACACCTCTAGACCAAGTTTGATCCAGTTTGCCTGCATTCGGAGTTGCCCTCCCCTCCACTGATAAGCCAATAGAGGGAGAGCAACTGGAATGCAGGACAAATTGATCAAACTTGATCTAGAGGTGTTATCAGGGAGTCAATGGTGTGATTATCTGTGAAGTTAGCGTTTGTATTTTGTCCATTAATTTTCTAATTTGAACATGGCAATTGCATCACATCAAAGCAACCAGCGCTATTGATGCTTGACTTGTTTCAGCTCAACTTGTTCTACGCCACTAATGTATACTAAATTTCTCTCACCACCAGCAATAAGCTTTGTCATCAGCATTGTGCCGTTGAGAATATTCAACGCTATTGTGTCTGTGTCTGCTCTATTATGATCAAGCTTAAAACAGTATACCTGCTTTTGGAGTTACTCCCCTGTACTGATAATCCGCAGAGGGGAGCGACTCAAATGCAGTCAAACTGGATCAAACTTAATCAAGTTGCTAGCAGGGTAATGAACCAGCGGAGGCCATATTGTATTCCTGAGTTGAGATCTTACCGACATATTCCGAGATTTTCTGTTCACTGTTGGAATACTGTTTGAGATTAGCTACTGCTCCCACCTGATAAGACTAGACTAAACTTGTCGCAATAGAGATCCCTTAAATCGCATCATGCATTCACATTCTTCCCGAAGAGCTTTCAAAAATGAATCCACTGCAACACCTTTTTATAACTACTACAGTACTAGTCTCCTGACCATTAAATGATTTGGCCTCTGGGAATCTAAGCAGAGACAGTTCCTCCGGTCTCCAGTTAAAAAGAAATATAGGAGCAAAAGTGGTGATTGTAGCTGCGGCAGCAGTAGCGGCAGCGGTAGCGTCAGCAGCAGCAACAGCAGCAATATTGGCATTTGTGGGGGCAGCAGCAACGGCAGCAGGTAGCGTCAGCCTATGCCATATTTCTTCAAACTCCACCAGTACATACTCAGAGGTTAACAACCACAATTATTATGGGTTTGTTAGATGGTATGTTTTGGATTGGATTCTATAGTATCGCATCTCAGGCCGTAAGCCTGTCTTGCTCTGAGAACTAAGGACTTCCTCTCCCAGCTACTTCTGTACAAAGCTCCACAATCAAAACTGACAGCATGTTATAACGGCCTGACCATTATTCTTTGGATTGTAACACCAATGTATGGTGTACCAGTGCCTGAATATCGACTGTGCCAGCCTTGTCACTGGGTCAACAAAAACAAAAAAGCGGACGGCAAGGCTACGATTGTTCATCATGAATAAGACGATATCTGTTAATGTCTGATGGGGACCTATTTTAAACTTTGTAAACCCTTTAGCGAAAAAATATCTAGTGCAACATACAAGCAACAGCTATGATTTAATTTCTTGGGTCTTATTACAGCTGTAAGAAGAAGGTGGTTCAGTTGGAGTAAGAGATGGCTCAGTTGGGAGCCAGGGATTCGGATCCAACTGCAGTAAACTGACTCCTGGGTTGTGTTGGGCGTACCACCTACGCTCCAGCCTTTATCATGATTGTAAATTCATAGCAAAGTGGCACCAAAATTGCAGCCTCGCCCTTATTTCAAATATTTTGCCCTCCCTTAATGGCAGCTTAACCGACATATCTTTACGGTGGTTTTACTATCATTTGTTGGTAATATCATCCAATTCAATACATCCATAATGGTTCAAAAGAGCTTATTTGATGTATAATGTACTAGGAAATTATTACCACAAAGAGGGGATGGTGCGGTTACCATTGATGCGTCTGGATGTATTCTTTTGAAAAGGTCATGCGTTAAGACTTGGCAAAACAAAACTAAGTTTTGCCAAAACAGATTAGAATTGGCACTGCTGTCTCTACCTTAATGGCCTGTCTAAGAAGAACAAATTACAATAGAAAGAGGCTTCAACGGGTTACAAATATATGAATATAATAACAAGTAGTAGTCTGAGCCCCCCAACTTTTGCCCCCTGCCCAACGTCTCCCCGGCGAGGGAAACAAGTAGTGGCCCTAAACGATTCCTGCTCAGAAACAGAAATTGAATAACTTCACACTATTTGTTTGTATTGTATTGCAGCGTTCGTGCTCTCATAGCTGTACTACTGCTCTATATTATCAGTAAAGTATGAAAACAGGCAACTGTGGCTATTTTGAAGCTAATTGGAGCATGCTACCACAATCCCATGATGCAACTTGATCCTGGAGTTTTCAGGAACTTCGGTTATCCTCGATTGTCATAATTGACCTAATCTCATTAAGAATTTAAGAAAATTTGGTAATCTATCTACACCACCCCTCCGGTGCTGATTTTGATCACAGGCCACGCCTAGGCATTTGGCTGGTAATTAGATGAGATTATCGTGATAAAACGCGGTGCAGCTAATTAATCTATCATGCTGAAAAATTCCTATGCTCTTCTCACAAAATTTCGTCTTACTGTTATGAATATAAAAAGAAAACTTGTTAAACAGCTTTTAGGATAATTTCTGGATCTTTCCATCAGCAATGAGAAAACTTTGATGAAAAGAAACAGGTAACATGACCACAATAAATTGACAATGTTTTCGCCATAGTTTGTTTTGCCTGTGGTTACTGTCATGGTGTGTTGTGTCTCTTATCCTAGCTAGTTTCTGATCCGTTACTGTTGTTCACCAGGTTCATGTAGGTAGTAATTGCTTAATACATTAATTATTTTATTGGCTATGTATGTAACTTTACAAATAAGGGATAATGGCAATGCGCCAACCGAATAAGTCGCCAAGCATTTTTTATTATTATTGAAGCTTGCAAAAAATGTGTCACTAAAAGCCATAAACATAATTATTTTTCTGATCTTAAAGTCTGTTAACTTTCATGCCAATGATTCACAATATTTCAAGCTCCATTGACCTATTAATATTTGGATCAATGGAGGAAGTGTTTGTGTGAAGTTCAAAGACTTTCAGCAGTCCATAGGTTACATTTCACACCATTAGACACTGAGACCATTGCTAAAAGCAAAGGCATTTATTAAGCCATTGGTAGATTCTAGCTTGTGCTATTTGTCTCATTGGTGCTTGTAGAGATCAGGTGGCATTACCTCTAACCTTAGTTAATACATTCCAAAAATTTACGGAAACACCAAAAAATATTCTTTTTGGGAATTCATATATAACAGAATGCACATTTCTTAGGCTGTTCCAGAAACGTCTCAATACTACTACTACTGCTTCAACGGTGGCCTTGTCTCCAAACTCAGTCTTGTCTCACAATCTGAGTACCAACAGTTACTATAAGATTCCAAGAGGCTATCTTTACCGAAGAGCCTAGGTAAAAAACACCATTGGACATGACGTAAAGTGAGTGATGTGCTCTCTTGTGAGATTACCTAATGGATATTAATACCAGGTCCTGTCAGTCACTGATATCATACTTAGCCTGAGGACTGAAGTATTGTGACAAACCTTGATCCCTCGTACCAAAAAACAAGTACTATGGAGCGTTGAAAGCCAAAGATCTCACCTTGTGACCATGTAATTGGTACATTACCAATTGGGTCAACCTTAATCTTCTGTGTCTGCTCAAAACTAATATTATTGCTTGGTATTTTTGGCATTACCTATTCGGTCAAAGGAGCAATGCCTCCATCAAAAGAGCACAATTATGCATGTCTAAAATTTTCACCTGAGAGTATAAGCAAATCGCACATTGGGTTTGTAAAACCACATAAATTACGAAAATGCTTCCAAAATACGTCGAAAAACCAAGCAATAAATTTTTCGGAAATCAAAGTTGGCACTTTTGCAATTCGAATGAGATCTTGTTCAAAACTTCAAAAGTGTTTTACATTGGAAACTTGGCAAGATGTACAGGGCGTTTTTACACGAGACAGAAAAACACACTAGGTGAAACACAAGATTCCCAGCCCAAAACTTTACACTCTTTTAGAAGAAAAACAGAGAGATCGGGCCTCAAATTCTAATTCTCCATGGCTAGAGACCTGAGGTCAATGAAATCCTCAGAACAGGATGTAGGATACAATTCAAGAAGCTAAAGGTGTTCGAACTTTTCAACTTCACCTATGTCTACATTAAGAATACAAATCCTTTTCACATCTCAATCGCGTGTAGAGACCGGTTCACACCAGAAACGTACACACAACCCAAACATAGATATACCAGAGACTATAGATATAGAGACCTTTCACTTGCCATGGTAACGTCGCAGAGTAAGGATATACAGAGCGGACACGTCAATGATAGTTATAGTGCCTGTGGTATATGATTCACTGGGGGAAAATTGTGCACAGCTGGAAGCCGAAAACTCATTCTCTATATATGTTATAATGTCATTTTTCTCGCAGACATCTCTACCTTTGATGGGCCACAATTCATTCTGTATTTATCTTAAAGAACGATTTCTAACTTTGTTGGAATGTTCAACCGTCAAGCTATACACCTTATTGTTGTCATTTTTTGCTAGGATACATAGGCTATGAGGTATCTGCATTTGTAAAAAGAGTTTTATTATATAGAGATAGCAAAGACAACAGATATCTAAGGTCTCTAGTTATAGGACTACACGTGAGGTCGGAAGATGTGGTGGCTCTCCATTAACATTAATTATGTTTACACCTTGTGATACTGATATGCTTGCCAACTTACTCAAAAATATTCAATTTCCTGGTGGAGGTTTCAGATTTTACCTTTTCATCTCCTATTGCACAATGTATATGATTTAATCAGATGTTGAGTTGGACAAAATGTGCTCTAAGATACAAACAAGTTTTTTGAATTATATGTTTTGAGGTCATGTCAGAGAACGGCAGCAATTGTGGTTAATGTTATCATGTTTAAAAAGCCTGATATCCGGACTTTCCAGATTTTGGACCGAAATATAGTCTACACGTCTAACTTCCTAGGTGATAAATTTTGGAATAAGATTTTTTTTCCTGTAGGCCATCTATAAAAGTCATATCCAAGTTGTTTTTACCTGACCTTGTTGGTCTTTGACATCACAGCGAACTGGATGCATATGCACATTCCAAAAACCCTCAAAATCAATCAAATCACATTGGATGACACGCCCCACCCCAACCCATATTTAGGGCAATAACCTTACCAGGGTTTTTATCGCTACATCACATTCAGCCATATACACCTACCTGAACCTTCTTTACATTTTCACATCAACTGGTCAAGAGGTCAAATAAAAGTCTCGTGAGGTCAACGGGTGATGGGGAGGAGATGATTAAGGTGTCACCGTGTAATCTGTCTGTCTCTTTAGGCTAGACACACTCATTGTATTAATATCTCTGGGCTGTTAAAAAGGTTTTAATGTCAACAATAATTTACAGCATTTTTGTGTAATATCCTTGGTGTTTTAAAAAAGCTAGGGTTGCCCGGGTACTTCGTTCAAAGGCGGAACGGTTTTGTGATATCCAGACTCAGTGAAGGTCCCATACTATTACGATTTCCAAGGAGTTTCATAGCCAATCTTACCATGTGAAATGTTACTGATAAATCACCCAAGAATTCTTTTGTTAGAGCTTTATGACCATTAATTTGACAAATGAAGCTGAAAGGTACAATAATTAAGACTTAATGTTCCAAAGAATAGTCAGCTAATGTCATGGAGTGATAGCACAGACCGTAGAAATATTTACAGAGTTTGGTGATAGAACTACACGAGAGGACGACAGATATGGTGGCTAACAATTTGCAAATTTTTACACCACCTTTGGGGGCGCCCTCATGTTAGCAAGGAATATTGAGGCCTCTCTGAAATTTTTGTGTTTCACATAATCAACAAAGAAAGTAGCAGTGATAATGACAATGATGAACCAAGGAGTTGGAAGTGAACATAAACTCAATATATTTGTTATGTTAGGATAAAATTGATTTTCGATTTGAATCTGCACCATTGAAAACTCTGTGAGACAGGGTTTCCAAATCATTGGAGGCTTGAATGTTGATAAGTCTTAATTTTAGTGGCGAAATTCAAGACAAATTCTGCCAAATGGTCCGCAAAACTGGCAGAAATTGATATAATTGACTAACCGAATACCAAAAATATTTCCCAAACTATGTCCCTATCAGTTTTCAATGGTGCAGATTCTGAATCAAAAATCCTTTTTATCCTACTATAAGCGGATTTCAAGATAACCCTCTTTTCAGCATGTTTTTCCTAGGTGGCGTGGGTTAAAGGTACCAAACTGGATAGAGGACAACTCCGAATAGAGGCCTAAATCAGAGCTCAGTAAACTGTCTACTATGTACTTTCTTGAGCGGTAAAATAAAGTCCATATCTATCTATCTATGTTTTTGTTCTGGGCCAGCATGTCCTCAGGGCTGTCACCGTAGAACACATCTCTTTCTACTTCATTCTAACACTGAACAGGAGGATGGGTTCCATTATTTGTATTGTAAACTTTCATAGAATGAGAGGCAGAATTAAATCAAAATCAATATGATCATTAGGATTCCTATGCTAAATGAATAATGAAAAAACGCTCAAAACAATTAAAACAAAATACAACAGCAGAAAGCAGGTAGTTTGTCACTTACAAAGCATCCTTGTTATTTGTTCATCAAACATCAAAAAAGCATAAAAAAATGCCAGTACTATTTACATTTATGAGTTGGATTGTTGTCCTGATTCTGCAGATTATATCCCCAGTACTCAGGTTATGGCTTTTGTAAAAGCAACAGAGGAGATAACTATCACCAGGGGAGACAACTAGCATCTTCTTCTCCCCCTGAACACTCTACATTTCTTCCCTTTCCTCTTGAAAAATCTGTTGTTTCTGTTTCTATTTCTGTTTCTTCTGTTGTTTCTAAATCTTGGTCTGACTGGTCTGACTGGTTTTGGTTTTGCTCCTTTACCCTTTAGGTCGGTACATACGAGCTGTGCAATATCTGTGCAAACCTGAATGTTAGTATCTCCTTTCCTGACAGGTGCAGTAAATCTGTAAGAGAACAGTCATGTTGTGTGATTTTTCAAGAATGGAATATTCCAGGGCACAGGAGTTAGATCCTTGCCTGGCTGACTTTAAGCTGGAGATGAGAGTCTTGGTACTGTTTCTCTCTTTAGGTTCTTTTCAATTACATTATGTTTTTGTGGCTGAAATGTCATACCATTTTATCAGTATGATATATCATTCATCATCGGGAATTTGCACTCTATGGGTGTTGTTAGTCCTATACCATCCATTCAAAAGTACTAGATTTGTATATTTGAGGAAACTCGTTCAAGTGGGAGGATTCAGAGATGCCATTAATGGTGACAGATTCAAGATGTAGCTTCCATCTCGACAAGTTTAGATCACCACTTTTGTTAGGCAAGTTAGGTAAGTTCAAATAAAATGCTTCCAAAATTTGAACCTATAGCAATGTCTCACAAACCTGGTTAGTATTCTGCCGTTGAGAGGCTGAGGAGATCTGAAGTAATCTCCCCCTACGGCTGCTGGGTTTCCCAATCTGATAACGTCCATCTAAACAAGGCATGATATATTTGGTAATTTTGTTACATAATAACATTGGATCTTATTGTAATCATGTTAAGTCTTTCCTTGCTGTCTATCAGTGTTTTATTCAAACGAGAAGGTTAGTGAGTGTCAAGAAAAATAAAAGAGAGTTATTGAGAGCAAGATATCCACATACCTGAGAGCAAGAAATACCGATGGGCTTAGTGAATACAGTCCATTGTACCACTTCATTACAAGATGGAGTTGTTAGTCCTCCAAAGTATCTGAAGAAGTCTCCTTGCATCTCTTTTTCCACCATGCTCAGCAAATTGCCACCATTGAAAAGTTCCACTACAACATGAGCAGGATACGCATTTATTTGATGAGGTAGAATATTCCTATCTGGTATAAAAGTAGAAAATGTGGTACTTGAAATAAAGGGATTTTGAAATGATTGTTTATGACTAATAGCATGTCAGTGATGCTCTTTGTCCAGGAATTCTAGGTGCGATCAAGTAACAATGGAATTTAAGGTGGGATCAAGCCAATCTCTTTTGTAGTGTGATTGACCAGATCTCAATGGGAATTCCAGAACAATGCATTGTGGGATACTCATCAATATGGCCTTTTAGAGGAAGCACTTACCCTCATGTGAAGGAGGATCCTTACGAAGTTGATCTCTGACGGCTATGACGGCATCAATAAAAGTCTTCAAATTAGGGTTGTCATTATTCTGCAACTAAAATGAGAGAAAAGGAACCTATGCATCACTATGGTCAGTTCTGATAGCATCAATTTTGTAGCATCATGACAGGGCAAGATTAAATATTGCAGATGCAGTAAAATTGTGAAAGGTTAATACCCACATGACAGGCACATTATTTTTGCCAGAAAATTCATCATAAAGGGGTATTTAGCATGCTTCTAAGAAAAGAAAATTAATAGCCAGGCTTTTGCCAAACAGAAACTTGCTTACCTGGAAAAAGAAACCAAGTACTGCCAGAGCATCGCTGTCATCACTACCCACAGCTGCGCCAGCATCTGAAAAATCACTTCTTGTATGGACAAAATGTATCTGCAAAAAAAACATCAGAATATATCTTTCAATACATTATTTCTCAGTTCATAGTCAAATGGTCAAATATTCAAACATGAATATCCATGGACTAGAATGCTACAGAAGGTCACACTTTAATATTATCCGTCTTGTCGTGGGAACTTTCGAAGCTGTCATCATTTCTACAGACAAGACAACACTCCTCATTTTGACTGTCTGAGCACTCAAGATTCAGATGCTGGTTGGCAATCTAAATCAAAAACTCACAATAATCACAACATAGTTACTGCAATATAGTCACTATAGATTGAAATACCTCCATAGGAAATTTTTGACCACTCATTGTGTGCTCACTGCCTTTGGAGTTATCTGCTCCCCAGTGAATGTGAAATTGTAGCAAATTATATACATCAGTTAGGCCTCCACCGCTGGCCACTAAAGTCTGTCCTGGCCTCAATGACCACTTTACTGTAAACAAATAAAGTTACATAATATCACAGTCTCACCTTACCATAGTCATATATTCCTCTATCACAAACACAATTTGACTTTAAAATTTCATTAAATCTTCCAGGGTTTTGTGAAGAAGACAAGATAACCGTTCATGATTTCAATCAGGTGAACTCATCTATGGACCATCTATGGACCATGATAAATTAGAGATCCATATCACTAATTATCCATCATAATTTCTGTGGTGATTCAGACATAATTAGATGAATATGCTTACTTGCAAATTCTTCGTCTTCGACCGAGTAAATGCTCGACTTATCCCACCCTGTCAGTTTCCATTCTTGTGCAGGTACCGAGACTGCCGTCACTAGGTTAACTGGGGAATTCATAAGTCCACCACATGTTGGAAAGTTTGTAGCCCAGGCTCCAGGTCCTAAACAAAAAATGTACAAAATAAGTTGTGAAGTTTTTTTTTTTTCTATGCACTAGGTCTTATTTGACCGCCCTATTTAACGGGCCCCCTTAAGCTCGGGTGGCTTGTGTGGGGTAGTAGTGTTGAGAAGCAGACTGTTAAGAATAGAGTTAAAAAAAATAATAATATACAGCCGTCAGTTACTCTCTGTAAGTTCAATATTCTGTGAAGTTCAGATAATGTCTCTAATATAAAACCTCAAAAAGGCGTGAAAATGGTGCTGGTCTTGGTACTATGAGATCCAAAGAACTCAAAAAATTTATGGCGGTTTTGAGCCTAAAAGTTCCAAACATGCAAATGTAGAGAATACTTGAACTTACCTTTAGCCAGATCAGTAAGATCGTAATTCCATTCTATTAATAGAAAAGAAAAATATTGGTAAAAACAATTAGAAATCCCACACCCACCATACAGCAGGCTCCTCACCTACATTATTCTGATCTGACTTACAGCGCAGGTTCTCAGGAGACTTTTTCCGGTTTCAATATACTATCCTAATTAATTAATCTATGACAATAGTCCAATGCAAGGAAATTGCTGTATACATAAAATCATGCTGTTTGATGTGCATCGCATGCGTATGTAATTTATTTATTATTCTTTCATTGGCATCAACATCATTCCAGAGTATTTTCTGTTGAAATTTGCCTCATTTATAACAGGAAAAAGATATGATTTTTTGTGCACTGCAGCCCTCGATTCTGTTACAAAAATAGAAGAGAGGGTTTCGGTGTTGTAAAACTTACCATCGGAGCTGATAACATTAGTCACCACACAATATGCTGCAAATGTAACTAGAGCGACAAGTCTCATGATTGAAGTAATTCTGAACACAGCTAAGCACACTTGAGGTGTTCCCTACACACTGATCTCTTAAACTCTGATGAGATCAACCTAAGTATTTTATATTTATATTATTGTCCCAAATAATAAATTACACTCCACCATCCAACTCTTTAATGGAGAGGTAAGTGATTGATGGTATCTAGGTGTGCAGAGTTATATCACCATGAGCAAGATATTAATCTGGGTGATTTAGTTTGCCATCTGTTTCACATATTTCTCAATATACCATCAGACAAAGTTGGCGGCTGGCGATTATGATCTCATTTTCACAGGCATCGCTTGGTCATATGACAGCTATAGAAGAAAGGATATTGGGTTGTGAGCCTGTTACTCAGTCTCTTTCATTGTGTACTGACATCAGCTTGAGGCCTACAGAAATTATAATTAGAGTATATGTTGGTCACGTATAATGTTACTATTCCTATTCCAGTACTACTTTTACGGTTTAGATATTTTGTATATTGGTGTGTACATAGGCAGGAGGTAGATAGTGAGCCCAAACTTATGCTAAAGTTGGCGATGAAAAATTAATAGGAGGTTTATAAATAGATAAATGGTTGTAATAGTTGTGATAGGTTACAGTGGAATATAGGACTGTCAAGAATACTGTGCCAAGCCAAGGTAGTGTCTTGGTACATTAATATAAATGTTTCAAAAACCCAGTAAATTACAGCTGGCTTTAAGTACAGAACTTTAAGTACTTTTTGTGCAAAGACTAGGAGCTCGAGCCAACTGAGCAATTCATGATTGCAACATTGATGATTCTAGAAATATCCTTTCCTAACGCCTAAAACAAATTTGCCACTACATTCTTCCAAAATTGAAAATGCTATGTATTGTATAGTTGGCACGGGCTACTACATGTCAGGGTGTAGAATTTCACCAGCAGAACCCAGTCCAAGTTTTAATGGCAGATGTATAATTTGTTGTTGCAGACACACAGCATAAATATCATCCTATAACATTCCAATTGTCATGCCAGAAAATATGCTCCTGGCAACATTCAAATAATTTGTTGTGAATGCTGCAGACTCTGTTCTTTGTTCTTCATTCTTGTTCTTTGTTTGTTCTTCTTTCTTTGACTCTGCAGACTTTGTTCCACCCACAGCATTCTTCATTACCAGAAATAGACTTTTATCAACATTCATATTGTTATACTTTTGCTTTTTGTATTAAATTTCCATATCAACTGAACAACAGGCCCCTCATATGAAACACTCCCTTCTTACCAAACTGGCTTGTGACACTCTCAAGGGTGAATCCATAGCTCCTGTTAACATAATGGAAAAAATGGAAGAAAGTTTTAATCAAAATCAGTTTATCAAGGTTGATTAGGAGTAGTCCCCTACCGTCCGGAGAGAAGATAATCACTAAGTCTATATTATCGTTATTCTACTTGTAATAAGTGTTTTGCTGGAGTTTCTAAATCGCATCATGATGAAAATTTGGCTGAGCTGTTTATCTGGTGGTGCATCACCTTGCAGGCTGGGTCGGTCCGGGGACCATGAAATACTCTCGCCAGCGGCCTGGAGCAACACCCCAGCCGTCGAAGATCTTAATATGTTTGATTTATTTTTCTCTCATTATGAGATAACTATAATATACCAAATTCTAGCAAGTGTTTACACAGAATGTAATGATTTTAAAAGTTCAACCTAAATTCAATTTTTAATAATTGTTTGAAAACTAGACCTCATGATAGCAAAAACTCAGCAAATAAAACTTTACTAAGCTCTTAGGTGCAAAAGTTGGATGGTTATAGGGTCATCTGGTCTCATAAGGTAAACATTTCAAATATCTGGTGTTACCCTGCTACTCTGTACAGGAGAATGGGTCCCATCACTATTTTTATTGTTTAAATGTATTGTATACTTTTATTGATATTAGAGATATTTCAAAATACAGAATTAAAACAAAACTTATAGGATCATTTTATTTCCTTTGCAGAATAAGGAAAACGTCTAAGAGTTAAAAAATTTAACAGCAGCTGGTCGTTTGTCACTTACAAACTAACCATGTTTCCTATTAATTATTTATCAAGCATCAATTGCCATGATTCTTCATATTATAGCCTCAGTACTAAGTTTAGGGTTTTATAATAGCATAAGGGGAGATAACTTTCATCCGGGGAGATAACTATCATCTTCTCCTCAACGCAATACATCTCATCCCCTCCTCCTGATAAATCTGTTGTTTCTGTTTCTTTTTCTGCTGTTGTTTCTATTTATCTGTCTGTTTGGGAATACAGGTTTTGCTCCCTTACCCTTTAGGTCAGTGCATACGAACTGCGCAATGTCTGTGCAAACCTGAATGTTAGTATCTCGTTGACTGACAGGTGCAGTAAATCTGTAAGATATAGTGTTTTGAGTGATTTCTCAAGAAATAGAAGTTCCAGATCCAGTTCCAAGATCCTTGCTTGGCTGACTATAAGATGGAGCTGAGATGCGTGGTACTTCCCCTCTAATTAGGTTCTTTTTAATCTCATTATATTTTTGTGAACGAATTGTTATGTATATGGTATTGAAGCTGACTCAGCCCACAAGAAGTTACTCTGAGACGCATACGATAATATATAATAGATGAAAGTACACCAATTGTTGATTACAATGAGAATGGTTGCAATGCCACAGGACCTCAGGGGAAATTATTTATGCTGGTTCCACTGTCATAGACTACCATCATTCGCTCCGTTTAGAAAGCGTCAGTAACATCACCATATTGCTGCGAACTCGGGTGCAGAACGACTGTGACTCTTGACTCACTGAGAACAACGGTAACTGACAAAGCAGTGTAGTTGATTTTGTCTTCCCTGATATATCAAAGAAAGCTCATAGGGAGGACACAGTATAATTGCCTTCACCGGACACAAAAATTAACCATGATCCGATTCTCAATACTGGTTATTTGGATTACAATGAGTCTGCATATGGGCAGTGGTGCTTCTCACTTCCAGGAAGAAGTTTGCTCGACACTGACACACACAACACATCTGACCTCAGAGGTCTCATCTTCTCCGAGGAACCTTACATACTCGCCAAGAACGACCAGCCTCTGGTTTGTAGAGGAGATAATTACACTAACATCACGTGGCAGGTAGAGGGAGCTTACATCGGAGTCAGACTGTGATATACAGAGACTGGGGGTACCCTAGTGATCAACATCATATGTGCAGTTATGAGCAGCTGTTCCCAGATGAATCTGGTATGTAGTGGCAATAGCGTATCTGACAATGGTAAGCATGTGGTTACTGTTGGTCTCTTCCCAGAGTGCAATATTGAGAACAACAACAATGCACAACAGTCTACGTCAAAAACATATCTACTGCCAAGAATGAAATGGTTCAGCGAGCGGATTCTTTGAGTCCAATGCCTTACTTAGGGATTATCCTGGGGTTCTCAATTTGTGTGGGTTTGGCAGTGATAAGCTGCCTGGTTGTATTTCTTCAAAAGCAATTGAACCCTCGATGCTTCACTCGGTATTGTGGCCCCCAGTGTATGGGAGGTAAACCTCAGACAGGCTCAGACAATCAGCGAGATAATGGCAGACAAATGCCAGCATTCATGAAGCTAGCGCAGATGAGAAAAGGGAGCTCTGCATCGTCAAACCAGGAAATTAGCACTGTGTATGAACTATAGTTTAGTTGGCTAGTCCATATATACATATTTATACAGGGGTGTTATAGTAATCATAAATCGAAAATACAAAAATACAAAATACAAAATACAAAAATAGATAACCTGCTGCATGGAGTATCATGTAGACAATATTTGGGGGTTATTTTTTTTGTCAAGTGGAGAATTGAGACATCTGAGATGGCTTTGATGTATGAAGGAGTTCTCATTTTACAAGACGTGCACATACATACTTTTGCCTTGATAGATTTGCTGGTACAAAACAAACAACAATCACAGGTTATGTCCGTCATATCACAGCAGCTAATCTATCCTTATTTTTGATTCACTGCTCACTCCAATGTTTCAAGTTTCTGTTTGGTTTTTGTGGTATCATTCAATGACCCCCACCGTGTCACCACTACCTTGACTAGAAACTTTTGAATTTAATCAGTCAGGAGACTCACCTTGATGATTAAAACATGAACATTTTTTGCATTTCTTAGTCTCAGATGTCTTAATGCTTAATTGATAATTGTTGATTTGTTGACATTCATATTATATAAATATTTTCATGAAAGTATTTTAAATCTATATCATACAGTATTGTTGTCATATCACAGGGTAGAGCTGTCAATTGTCATATCTTTTTTGTATTTTCCTAGGCTATTAATAAATCTGTTTCCAGCACATATGGGTTGAAAGAACCAATTTCTAGAAGAAATACTATTAAGATCTGGCAGCTTAATTTGTTTTCCACTAGTTTTACAGACAAGGACAGATTATTTTTGAGTGAAGCACTTCTTTATCGGAGTGGATGCAAGTGAACAATTTAAGTGTTATCCGGTGCCCTAAAAGAGCAGTATTTGCAGGAGGAAATTCAGTGCTTTCCAACATTAAGGCTTTTTAAGGGGACAAATCATCAGGTATTAAATTAAGATTATATTTAATACAATGAAATAAAATATATAAACACAAGGTTTTGTTCATGTCATTGCTGTTTCTTTTGTCTTCCGTGCCTCCTTTCATGGCGAGGTTCTTTAGGCACTCTTTAAGAATTGTTTTGTTGTTTATTGCAGCCACGTAATCATATCATACTCTTGAACCCTGCTGGTGTGATTTCCAGAGTGAAATGTTGCCACAGCATGTATAAATTCCTGTCAAAACAGCTACCATTGATATATGTTTTGGTAATGATTCGGTAAACAACAAATAGACTTATTAGATATGAATACTGCTGGTTGTTGAAGAGTGAAAGTGTTATTGAATTGCTGTTTGTCAGGCCGATGCCTCCGATCTACCCTTTCAGTAACTGCCTAGTAACAACCCCTGTGCCTGACTGGGAAAACTTGACTTAGAGTTCGCACTGAACTATTGGCAACCCAGTAACTAGGTATTCCGTTTCAGAATCTATATGATATGTGTATAGATAAATAATTTATAAAAGTTGTTATGACCTCCTAGTCCTTTTTGAGAATATCCTTATACAAGGATTACTTACATGCCTGCCTGCACCAACATGATTTCTATGCACTGCATAGTTATCTGTGATTCCAGTATTTCTATAGCTGAACAAAAGTATGAAATATTGGCTGAAACCAATTCTTCACTTCGATCCTTTCCCACTTAATGTTGATACAATCTTGCAGATGATCTTAAAATAGCAAAGACTAACATAAGACACTACTCTCCTGATTTACACTCCAACAAATGATAATACTGCATGAAAAAAGATGTCAATGGATAAAAGCTTCTCTCTGATTACACCAACTGCGTTTCAGTCACTGACATTTTGGGTATGATCAAAACACAATTGTAAGTATAAATATATTATTGTCTGTTGCTTTTTCTGATTACAATCACTCTCTAGCCAGGCTGGCTGATGTGCTACAGATGAGAAGTTAGCTCGCAGTGACTCTCTTTGCGCTTTGTTCAATTGTGTAGCTATCATATCAGGGCAAGAGGTAAAAATATTCTAGGAGTCGTCTCTCCATGGCTTAGTAGTAGACAACTACAAACAAAATGGGCTTATCACAAAATTCTCTGCTATGCATCTCAGTATTGTCAGCTTTTCAATACAGGCTAGCGGTTATCACTGAACTAGAGTCTATAAAAGGTTCAATGATGCACTTGATGTATTGATTGTATTGAATGTTGAATTGTTGAATCATCCTCAGTGCTTAACACCATCAGCGTCCAGCAGCTAATGGACAGGTGGTCTCATTTTGATTACAATATTGTGAGATGGATTTTTAGGTTTTTATCAAAAAGGCTAGGAAAGGATAGTAGGAAATCCCAGACCATTGTTACAAACACTGGCACACCTCAGGGGACTGTGTTGAGACCTGTCCTCTTCTCTATTCACACAGTCACTCTAAGATCATGACACAGCAATATCTGTATCCTAAACTATGTTTACAATACATAGTAAAATGCTTTAAATTACTTGGCGCTACAAACAACCTCACAAAAAATTTCAAAGCTTTGTAGAATCCATCATATTTTATTGTTTACATATAATTTTTAACTCATTTTATGCCGAAGACAAAGCAATCTACTGTAAGATTTATCACGCATTTATCAGCAGTTGGAAATCAGTGATACAAACTTTGATCTTTTAGTACATGAACTGAACATAGCAAGCAGATTATGATGAGATTTTTTCAAGACCAGAGCCATTTTATCCATGACCAGAACCGAAAAGCTTGGGTTCATGACTCTTTCACACATGCATGGTAAACCTCTTGAATAAAACAATATTTTAAATTCCTGCTATTTTTATACTGACTTTTATAGTATCTACCATATTTATTAATTATATTTCTTGTTATTATTTGGGGTCTCATCATATGTCATGAATATGTTCTGTGAGAGACAGACAGCTTGTCAGCATTTAACTGCATAATAAAGATACAGAGACAACTGACAATTTATTGTCAGCTTGATATAGGGGTGATGAAACAACAGAACTTTTGAACTAGGCAGTTTTGAAAAGAGCTTTGTGTGGTGATAGTCCTAATATTATTCCCCTGCACACTTTCCCAAATCCAAGGGTTGCAAGTACTTTGACATAATTTGGTATTCTGCATGACAGACAGACCCTAATTTCTTCCGTCACCATTGAAAAGTTCTTCCACCAATCATGATTATCAAGGTCAATTTACAGTGGTACTTGCACTTTTCAGTGCTGCGGTGTATCATACATTGTCTACTCAACTGTCTAGTCAAGCTGAGCAGAATGTCATCGCGTAATACCTGAGGTAAAGCTCAGTATCATCATTTGGATTCAAGTAATTATATAAGAATTGATGTGTTTTCTGCTTCTTTGAGAACAAACAGACTGAACTGGGAGAAGAAGGTGAAGGCAATGAGGTTTGATAAGTTTACATACAGTTATCTCAAATAACCGCATATGGATATTTCGATTAATTGATACTCGCTTGTTGATTTTCCTCTAAAAATAACACATGGTTAAATCTTTCTAAGAGCAAGAGTTTTGAGAAAAAAGACTATATGCCTATCGGTTTTCATATTGCTAGAGGCTTGCTTAGTGACGTGAATGTTGTTGGTTCAACTCAATTTTCTGTGGTCTCCAAATTTTCATCTTCTACATTATCTCATATATTATATATATCACAAGGAAGGAATGTGATCATTGAATGCAGCCTTTCAAAATATAAACAAGAACAAGCCTGCAGTTTTAGGAGGGGCAGGGAAACACTGCCTCCCCTAGAAACCCAAATAAGGTAGAAATTAATTGAATATTCAATGTGATAAACAGCTCCTTTGGGATTTCCTTTTGCTATTTATATAACCTGAATGTCTTTTGAGAGGTTGCATCACCCCTTCTGGTGATGTTTTGGACCTACCTCAGGTCTTGCCTCCCCTGTAATTTTTCTAAACTACGGCCCTGATAAGCAAGGGTATATAACTTGTTGGTGCTCCAGGTTTGCTTTTACCTGCCTGTAAACTGTGAGCAATTTGTCAACAGGTTAATATTGCGGCCGCTCAATATAAAGACACCATCATTTCTCAGTCTCCAAGCTGAGACAGGATCTTGTGATTTTAACCCAGGGAACCGTACAGAAATAATTGAGATGTGTACAAATACACATGCATCATTTGTGTTGTGAGGTGATGATTTAGGGAAGGGGGATCGCTGATATCTATATACAGCACTCCTTTGATATGGCGATATTATAACACAATTGCTAAGCAATAAATTATTCACAGAAATGACCATAAAAAAAAAGAATTTGAATTTGAAAGGTTTAAATATGAGAAAACATTTCAATTAATCAGTATGTTTCAAATCATAAGGAGAGATGGATGGGGACAGAAACATGTTTTTCCATAAACAGAAGGCCTATCTTCCGAACCTGAAACTAGAAGCTGCAAAGACACTGTACAATCTTGTAGAACCACATATTGAAGCGCTGTCTCTCTCTCAATTACAGAATATATTCCTCAATGTAAGTTCGATTTATTGATCATATATCTTTCTGTCTCCGTATTGCTATGTTTGAGTTGGATGTTGACCACAGATATATATTATATGGATGAGGAGTACATATCTGACCCTGAGTTATTCATGTATGGTTGCTTGGACCACATTTCTCATATTTGATTGGTCCACAGTCTAGAATAGCTGACTCTTGTCAACTTTTGAGTTTTTGAAGATTGTTACTGGGACGAAAATCAATGCATAGCGTAAATGCGTCCAGATTTATAGCTTTATTTAGATCCTGACACAAAGCTTTATACTGATGTCATATCTCCGCAAATAGCCACGCTATGTATTTTGCCACTGATCCATTAATTCATATCAATGCGGATGACTTGTTGATGTTTATTACCGTAGAACCATCATGCTTCTCTGCATGGTTTTCCATTCATAACTTCTGGGTTTATTGGTCAATGATCTTCTCACTTTCACATTATATCCATCGATGTCTCAAATCACATATTGTGAAATTTTGAGGATAGATTCGCATAACTTCTTGAGATATAGCTGCAAAAAAGCTCCTCGTGGTGTTTGTTAATTTGCTTGTTTTGATGGCTCCCTGCAGGTCACATGACTTGTCACAACGTAGCGTTATTCCAGTCTGATGAAAGAATTGGCTGTTGTGATAATAGCTTTCATGGTAGCAATAAAGTTAGTTTAGGAAATTAGTCTTGAGATATTCTACAAACTTCATGAATTTCCATGTACACTATCATTGGCTTTTCCTAGTGTCGATAAATAAGGCGTAACAAATTACCAAGGCTAGAAAGTGATAGTGATGAGGTAGTTAGGAGTAAGGCAAACAACTTTCTGAAAAATGGTTTCAGTTTTTTTTTCGAGTTGATATGTTTTATGCTGCAAGCAAATTACACTGCGGATTAGAGCTGAAGTTAGAAATACCAATCAGTTATTATGACCATTCATTATTCCAACGTTGAGCCAACCTCATGAAAATCAGCCAAATTACAATAAAAATGTTTTGTTTAACAACAATTTTGTTTCTCATCGGTACCCTGATCAGCACGGTAATATTCAGGATGGTCTGTTTCCTCAAAGTTACAGTTTAGCAAATTTTTAAAGAGTATAGACAAGCCCCAGGTACATATATCTCTAGCTTGTTTTGCTCAGGGCAATAGGAGGTGGCTGCAGTATTTCAGATTCAAACAAACAATTAACCAATAAATTCTGTTCTATTGAACAAACTAATAGATGCAGTACAATAAACTGCAAAATCACAACTGAAGATTTTTCTTAAGAAGTTATTTCATTTGTCAATGGCTACTCAATTACAATCTGTAAACTCTGAGCTGTAAGTGGTGCATAAATATAATATGTCTAACTCAATAAAATAGAGCAACTTGCTCAGTTTTCTTTGCGGTAGGATGAACCATGAAAACAAAATACTTTAGAACATAATGGATACTGATCAGGCTGGACTGAGCGTATGCTATGACAAAAAATAAACTAACTGTTATGGTTAATAATTCATTATTTTTTTCTCATTCTCATCATTATTGCTATTTTGATAAACAAGAGTTAAAAGCTGATCTGCTGCAACCATGCACTAGGTAGTTATCTTTCCATAAATCATGAACAAAACTGACCAGAAACTCTTATATTGCAGCGTCCACCTAGTGTATTAGTCGATATATTTGAGAAATTGATTTTTCATGGGTCAACAACTGAGATTGATGACGTAGAGCTTGTACGGTATATGGATCAGTATACTCATAATCTCGGAGTCACATGGCCTGTCTCATCCAGCTCTAATTCTCATCGGCTAGCCAGGTAAAGACAGCAAAACAAGCATGCTTATTGTACTCATTTATTAATTGGTACCTTATTTACTATACTCAAAGCGAACTCGGCAATACCTGCCCGGACATGGGATCTAGGTGCTGCTTGGCTGGTGGGTGGGGGAGACCCAATGCCAGGTCAGATGGTAAGTGTACGAAAGTACCTAATGATATCATTGTGAATATGAAATTAATTCAGTTACACCTTCACCATATCGGAATAAGGTTCTGTCAGTATCCTGGATTAGCTCCCTTTCCCATCCAACATTCAATCAGTTCAGAGCCAACACAATGGCTAGGTGCTGCTACACACTATGTACTGAATGGTAAACTGTAAAGTTTCCAACAGTCTTTGCAAGGTTCACTTCTGGGAATTTTACTTGTATGTATGAGTTGCTAAGCTAAGATCTAAATTATAAATCATCATCATATTTAAGGATTATCTCCCCATAAACTCTTATAATGTATGTAGAACGATCATGAAGCCTGAAAGTGGGTAATAATAGATTATGTCAAGCTAAATCCATATTTATTAATCACTATGCAGTTATAAACTGTCTCCTGCAGCCTTCAATATGCCTTTTTATTCAACTAAAATTATTTAATTACAGAAAAATGATAACCAGGGAGCTCTCACAAGCCATTCTTCAGAGAAGGCAGGATGGTTACAAGTCAATGGTGGATGACATTCGCAGGTTCACGGAGGAACGAACACCATCGCATCTCAACACACATGAATTTATAGGCTTCTTTGCTAACAAGGTCTTTATTACCACGTTCATGTCATACTTGTCTTGTCTGATGATTAACAGTCTTGTGTAAATGAGTCTGTCATACCAGTGTGGTAATTCTAGGTGAGGCAAGGAGGCACAGTCTCCCCTAGAAACCTAAATATAGTGGCCCAGAACACAATGATTGAATAAACTGTGTTATAATCAGCTCCACTTTGATTTACATTTGCTAAGTAGGCTATGTGGCTCAAATTACTCGGAGAGGAGGTTACCGATGCTTTTGACCCATCTTGGACTTTTGCCTTTCCTACCATTTTCCTAAACCACGGCTCTGCATACACAGTCTGCATGATATACCGATGGCTGAAAAAGACTACGATTTTGTTGTTTTATCAACAGATTCTGGAATGTATTTTCATGTTTACTGTGAGAAATAATATCAAATAATGTAGACTAATGTATGAGATGGTGAAATAAATCATTTTATTGTAGTTGCTGGAATGTGTTTACATGTATATGGTGAGAAACGGTTACGGAAGGAAAGAGATTCTGAAAAGCCTTCAAACTCTCATCAAAAAGTGTGAAGAGGAGACAAAATGGTGGACAGCTGTTCAGAAACGCTACAAAGCTGTAGTTGGTGGAAAACAATCGGTAAATCTGGAAGAATTCAGGAAGATAGTCTGTCTCGAGGTAAAACAGCGTGATGAATAACTCAAATCTCTTAACATGCATCTACCTATAGCTACCTTTAGTCATTTGCCAACTCACTTTTGTTTTGTCGTCTACATCTACACAACTCAGTGATAAAAATGAAAATATGCCTGTCGGTGATTATCTCCTCCTGACTTTTATAAATACTACAATATCAGCTAATGGTTATGTCAAAACTAAAAATTGAGTTTTCAGATACATCAGATCCCTATTGAAGCCGTAGTATAGCTATATTTTAGGTTATTGTTTTTCACTGTAAAAAAGTAATCCTGAAAAAATCAAACTGTTAAACATGTTTTGATATTCGTTTCCATTTCCGATCATCACAGTAAGAACATTGAAAATTGGACATTCCATAGAGAGTATTTTTCCCAAAAGGCGAAATCTTTATTGGAATCATTCGATCAAGTAAAAGCGTTTAAATGATGAATTAGATTTTTTTTTTATTCAACACATTGGCCTCAGGTATAGCAATCATACAAGGATGGGATGGCATGAATTTAACTATATATGTATGTATAAGTATATGTGTGTATGTATATGTATAGGCATTGTCTATTTTGTGAATGAACCCATATTATTATGTGTATCGGGATAATCAATCAATCAATTCATAGAGTACTGGGTAGTAATAAAGCCAAACAACAGGGAGGATAGTCTCAACAAACATTACTTCAACTCACAAATTTAAACTGCTTAGATGAATCAATGCCAATAGGCGATGTCATGAAAACATTTTTGGATATGTCACATATGGAATTTTTAAGTGTGATGGGTTGCAAAATAATGTGTGGCAAATTGTTCTCAGTTTCCTACTCCTCTATAAAACTTATTAGTAACTAAAATAGAAGGCCTAGACAGAGACTCAAACGTTAGCGCCACCATCATTTCTCCTATCAAACCCATTCATGGGATAAAACTTGACAGCGCAATCTAGACACACAGATCAAACTCTTAGTTCGATGTTGTTCTCTGACAGATTTATTTGCATTGAATTTGTGTCTATGCTGATTTCATCGGATGCTCAATATTTTATCAGCTTTGATCGATCAAAGTGGCTCTTGAGTTTTACCGTCCCTTTTAGTACATGAGATTTTTCCTACTCTCCATTTTCAGGGCAATGTGGGTTAAATAAAGTTTAAGTTAGAGTTAAAATACAAAAAAATAGACAGCTGTTATGATTTAGCCATCGATTAGAGACAAACAAAATTTGTTGATTGTTAGCGAGTTTATAATTGCATACCCCATCCAAAATTTAGTTGGACCTAAAATTCTTATATCTGCCTACTACGTGTGTCACTATCTAATTCAATAGCAAATTGGCACGCAGTGTTTGAAGAACCTCTCTGGCAATAGGAAATAAGTTCATAATTACTCCAATTATTTCCTGAAAACAAAAGAAATTTAAAGCTTAGCAATTTCTTGCCTAGATTTTCTTGCTGTTTACGTCAACACAAGCATCTTATAATAATTTTGGTAATCTTGTTAATACCATGATGCAAATTCAAATTCATTTTACGAGTTTGCAAAACTTCCTGTTGCTTAGACCAAAAAATTACCTTGTGTAAAATTTGCCAATTTCATCCTCTTGTTAGGACCATGATGTATCTATATTCAAATGCAATTTATTCTTATGTACATTAGTGAATAATTCATGACTCTTGTACTGCAATGTTCGAGTTTTCCACTTTCCAATATTCAATATCTAGTTTTGACTTCCTGTTTCCAGCTGCATGATGCAGCAGCTCTCATTAAGCTGCAAACCATGGAATCTGCCTGCTAAGCGAGTACGGTATGCAGTGTTTGAAGAAAGTCTTTGGCAGAGGGTTTAAGCTCATTAATAATTACTGCAATTATTTCCTCAAACGCACAAGCGATTTCAGGCTTAGTAGTTTTTGGTCTGGAATGTCAATGGAATGCAATTTATGTATAAATAAATTCGAGGCATAGTAACTTTTGGGGTAGAATGTCTTGAATTGCATGGACCAAAACAAGTATATTGTATTTAATTTGCCTATTACATTTTCTTGTTCGGACAATGATGTATAAATTAGTCAAGTGCAACTTATTTATATATTATGAACTTTGTTAACCACCGATCAATGCATGAAACAAATAAGACCATGTGAAAACAAAAAATAAAAAAAGCAATAAGAAGGCATTGACGTATTTATGAGTATTTATAAAAAAAGTCATATTTATGACTGTTAAATTATTCATTTTTCTCGCCTTGCAAAGTTTGAGCTTTAGAGTTGTCAGTATCGGATATCTAGTGTTGACTCCTTGCTCCTAATTGCAGTGGCTCAAATATAACACCATGTCGTATCCCTCACGGTCAACCCCTTCTGATTATTGCCTCAAAGGCCCTCACACTCACACCCTTATCTACCAATACTCTCTTTGCCTCTCTCCCCTAATCCCAGGAAATTAGTAAAATATTTGTATTAAACTGACCCCCTTTTCGAATTACAATCACAACTACACTCTGGTTGCTCCGATGTCTCCGCCCAGACTTAACACTGTGGGTTAAAATTTTAGATCTGAATATAGGAATTCAAAGAGCATATATGTTGCTGTACTAACTCATGCAGCCTAGTTCCCATTGTTTATTCATACAGTAACTAAATTTATGGTAACAATGGGTTCAGCAATTTATACTGTGCTGAATAAAAACCCATTGATTTCACGAGTTGATTACTCCCAGGCCAAATTCTAGCCCATTTTCATGAATGAATGAATGTACTACCAGTATCTTTGTATATTTTAGATTAACAACAGCTAAGCTTCAAATAATGTTTATCCATGAACTGTGTCTTATAGAGTTTCATGAGCAAAAGAATTTTTGAGTTAACTGACAAAGATGGAAATGGTGAAATCGATCAAGGCGAGCTATTCACAGTGACCTCGCTCCTAGCTACCGGGGATACTCGAGAAAAACTCAAGTTTCTTTTTGCAATTTATGATGAAAATGGTTAGTGACTTTCGCTTTATTTCCATGCTTCCATTTCAGGAGTTGTCAAGTCATAGGAACAGTGTTGACATGATTGTTGTTCGCATTTTGTTTGCGCTGGTTCATTCCATTTCGAGAGTCGTATTGGGTCAATTTTATTTCGGAATCTATGCAAGCAGGAATGCGTATATTGTTAGCTATCTTGCAGACTGAAGGTCCGTTCTGGGTTATTTGTGATTTATTTTCCCATTTATTATATGTTTGTAAACATTTGCTTTCACATACTGACTGGGAGCAAAGCTTGTTTCATCTCTTTGTGTCAGGTGACGGCGGATTAGACAGGTCTGAATTGGGGAAAGCACTAGAAACATCCCTAACAGGGAGTAGACTAGATGTTGGTACTGGTAATGCTTCAAAACTCGCTGACACATTCTTTAAAAGAGTCGAAGGTAACAGAATGGAGAAGTCTGCAGGTAAATTATTTAAATTGACAGCATTATTATTGTTGCTTGCCAGACTTTTAAAATTTCAGTACAAACACAGGGGTTACATCTTTCTTATTTCTCTCATCAAATCCTCAATCCAACATCTGGTAGCAAAGATTTGCATGCGTCATTGAAAAAATTCTATTTATAACTTCTTTGCTCATGGTATGCCTATGTCGAAACTGCTTTAGTGCTTTATTGAGTCGATAATACCAGAGGAAATAGAATTGGGACGAATTTTCACTCTACTGGTTATGATTGCCTCCAAGTGTGTTCAAATGAATCCCTATAATTCAGTTGTCTGTTTCAGCTTGGTCAAGGTCACAGCCAGTCAGCCACTTCCACAGCCTGCATTACTGCTATCACTGTTGCAATTGTGTATTGGCTTCAATATCTACGAGCCTTACGCCTTATTGATAGAACCTTCAATTGTTTGACAACCTTATATACATATCCTCTAAGCTTGTATGAAGTTTGGTTGCATTGTATAAGTGCATCAGCTTAGCTATCGATCCCTCATTGAACATTAAACCCATCGAACATGAGTAAATTGAACCACTCACCCACTGAGCTTAAGGTTTTGGGAATCAAGAATAGAAATTACACAATCTAAAGGGTGGAAAACGCCTATTTCAAAGCTGCAAAGACACTTAATTGATCAAAGTAGGTACCATTAATATCCACGGGTTAAGGGGTTCCTGGTGACAAATTTATAAGGGATCGTAGGGAGGTTGCTGTCCAAAAAAGTTAAAGGTAAATATCACAATTCTCCTATTTCAAGATACAGAAGTAGGCAAGATGACTTTTGAAGAACTGGATAACGTGCTGAGAAAAAACCCATCACTATATGATAATCTAGATCTCAAGTAAGTATAGATTTGTACATTTGTATAAGTTAGAACCATTTCTGTCTTTAAAATCTTGCTGCATGCATTAAATTAAATAGAGACTAATCAACAAGTTATATACTCTTTAATTTAGCCTGCTAGGAAATTCTCATCTCAAAAGGAAGCCAGACAGACAAACTGCAGGGAAAGCTGTCCGTAGTGTTGTGAATCATGCTCAGACATATGTATCTTTATGGGTATGGATAATTCTCCTGAGTGCTATTACCTGTGCAATAGCTAGCGAGAGAGCTTATCAGATGGTGATGAAGATGAGCAAGTCCGTTGACATACCCTTGGTGATAGCGAAGATATGTGGTGAGCTATGGATATCGATCATCTTGTCTTATATTGATTGGCTGTTTTTAAGAGCAGAACCAAAACAGTAACATCACGGTCATGCTTTATGTCTGTCATAACATCCGGATTACAAAGTAGTTCAGTTTGAGTAAATATGGTATCAATGGTTAATTACCTTCTCTCCTCCCCCCTCCATCTTTACCCCCCTCGTGCATTGCATCAGTGCATGAAGAATCCTGTCCCAGCTAAAGCTGTCTTTATTTTATCAAACGCACTATTACATAATTGTATTCCTGGTGTTTGTAGGGCAGATACTGAACTTTCTATATTCCCTCCTCCTGGTGTACAACCTGAAAGGCATCATAACAAGATTTCAGCAGACAGGCCTTCGCCACATTTTGCCTTTGGATGATACCATATACCTACATAAGCTCACAGCTGTTGCTTCGTTTGTGGTGGGAACAATTCATGCAATTGCTCATGCGGTTCGCTTAGGTAAACATCATTTATTTTCTGTAAAGTAAAATTAATTCCATCTGTCAATACCAGTGAATTAACACAACCTCATAATGATAAAAAAATCGTCAACAGTATTCGAAGGTCACAGGGATCGATATTATTCTCCTACTTCTTTGAAAAGTTGCGTCGTTGGTCTATTGACTAACATAAATATTAATAAAAAAATCCACATGCTGTTTTAGGATTTATTGGAGCCGTGAAGAGAAGATTCATGGAAAACCCCATGGCATTCTGGACTGGAGTGATCTTGATAGTTCTAATGATTGTATTTCTTATTTTAAGCACAGAGAGATATAGAAGTAAATCTTTCACTGTAAGCATGTTTATCTTACTGCATTGTTATGTGATATAAGAAAATAATTGATTATCAATTTTAAACGGATTATCACCACCACCACCACCACCACCACCACCACCATCATCATCATCATCTTCTTCACCATCATTGTCCTCATCCTTGTCATCATTGTTGTCATCATCATCATCACCATTGCCAACCAGACCACAACATCAACAACAACACTACTTCAACCACGCTCACCACCGGCAGATATATACGACTTTGTAAGCAATACTACCACCACAGCCTCGCCACCCACACACACCACACCACCAGCATCATAACCACCACCATCACGCCACTTATTGGATATGATTATATTACAGGTGTTTTATTTCAGCCACAAAGTGCTGGCAATGCTGTGGTTCACATCGCTGATCATCCATGCCAAATATTTCATATTTTGGTTCATGGGACCTTTAACTCTATTCCTGCTGGAGAAGCTTCATGTTCTCTACAAAGTCTTGAGGAATAAGTCTGTAGTTAAGACAGTGTCGACTCATGACAATGTAAGTAATATTTTTTTAACAAAGCCTCAGAACCTCATTTTTTCATATTTTTATCTTTCTGTCCCGACAAAGTCGGTGGTTCAAAGCTCTATCAGCATAGTTTGATTCTGGAAAAACATTGAGGGTGACGTTACGACATTAAATTGTGTAGTTGCATTGATGTTATCATTGACATGCAGTCCAAATTCCAGGTTTATTATGCACAACTCAAATAGTTTGTTCCGAATATGAGAATTATTAAAAATTGCAACTGATCGAGTAGCGTGTCATGGCAGTTTAATAAAGGTTTTCACCTGAACAGTTCTTTTAAAGAAAAACCAACGACAAATCGATAACAAAGTGCTGCTGTAGTTAAAACAATTTTAGAACTAAAAACTGATCAAAATTGATTGAGTTAGCATCAAAAAAACTCACTTTAGCTGTATATGGTGTCGAGCTAGATTTATTACTTAGTCTATAATACCAAGTCTAATTCTGAGTATTATCCGAATGTTCACTTAAACAGGAACAGATCACAATATCCTCAGCATGAAGAACATTGCCATTCTTGAATCAAAACTGAACTCTCTGTCTGTGCAAGAAAATCATCAACTTGTAGACCATGCAGAGGCCAATAATTCATGCACCCTTCTTGCCCATTGTGTAATGGTAGCTGGAAGTCAGACAAAGATTCTGCTTTGTTTCCACACCAAACTACCGAGCCTAGAACCTTAACATTTCACGAATGATATTGATTTCCAGGTAACCATACTAACTATCAGACGTCCAGATCACTTTAAATACTATCCAGGAGATTACATCTGGATTTTAATACCTGAGATTTCTGTCACAGCATGGAGACCTTTCACTGTTAGTTCTAGTAAAAATGGTGAGCAGCTCGTTATTGTAAATCTTGCAAAGGGCAGATAAGGGGTGCATACGCCAATGAAGTTTTCCATCCATCATTATCTATACAACGTATCAGTCACCAAATATCGGTGACATCTTCTCATATTGATATTGAATCGTATACCAACTTGCCCTGTAGACAGCATTCATCATGATACTCAGGGCATATAAGGTAATTGTGTGAACCCGAGTTATCTCCACATCTCGAAAAGGCCAAAATTCATATAAATTATAAAGCGAAAAACTTCTTTTGTGGCTGGCATAAAAAGTTATCAAGCTACAGACCTCAAATTTTCAGGACACACTCACAAACTGTGTATTTCTTTGCCCCCCATGAAAGTGGAATAATTGCATACATAAGCCGGCAGCAGGGCAGCAATTTATATCATTTTTTAACCGTTTTCCGTAAAGCTTTCGATATGTTGGTAGATATTTTCCTTGTTTACTAAAGAAAATAACCACTGTGTTCCTCAGAAGATGAGCAATCCAATGATATAAAAATTTGTGGTGTCAGACCATTTGAAGCCATGCTGCTGCTCAAAAGAAAATGTGCTTCTACATTATTTTATTGATTTGCGATGATTTAGCTGTGCACCAATATGCTGATTGTGTGTGTATTCATCATCAGTAATGTAATGTAATTATTGTAATACAGAATTCATGCTCCACTAAATTTAAGGCAGACACTCTTATTTTGATACAACATGTCTGTGTAGCTCAGTGGATAATTCTCTATTTCGTCAACGCAGAGCTCTGGGTTCGAGTTGGTGCCAAATTTTTTATACTCTCAATATGGCTATAAATCATAATGATTGTAAAGAGGAAGCCTTTTTTGTTGCAAACAAAATAAGTTGTCGAGCTACAGACCTCAGATTTTCAGATCATACCCAAAAAATGCCCGCCATGAAAATGGAGTAGTTGCATATATATGCCGGCAGCAGGGCAGCAATTTTATCATTTTCAAACTGTTTTCACTAAAGCTCTCGAAATGTTGGAAGATGTTTTCCTTTTTTACTAAAAAAATTAACACTATGTTCCTCGGGAGATGAGCAATCCAATGATATAAAAATTTGTGCTGTCAGACCTTTAGAAGTTATGCTGCTGCTCAAAAGATAATTTGGCTACACATTGTTTTACTGATTTGTGATGCTTTAGAAAAAGCTTCTTTTGTAGCTGGCATAAGAAAATATTGAGCTACAGACCTCAGATTTTCAGGACACACTCACAAACTGTGTATTTCTTTGCCCCCCATGAAAGTGGAATAATTTTATACATAAGCCGGCAGCAGGGCAGCAATTAATATAATTCTTTAACTGTTTACCATAAAGCTTTCGATATGTTGGTAGATATTTTCCTTGTTTACTAAAGAAAATAACCACTGTGTTCCTCAGAAGATGAGCAATCCAATGATATAAAAATTTGTGGTGTCAGACCATTCGAAGCCATGCTGCTGCTCAAAAGAAAATGTGCCTACACATTATTTTACTGATTTGTGATGCTTTAGAGAAAGCTTCTTTGGTAGCTGGCATAAGCGATTATTGAGCTACAGACCTCAGATTTTCAGAACACACTCACAAACTGTGAATCTCTTTGCCCCCATGAAAGTGGAATAATTGCATACATAAGCCGGCAGCAGGGCATCAATTTATATCATTTTTTAACTGTTTTCCATAAAGCTTTCGATATGTTAATAGATATTTTCCTTGTTTACTAAAGAAAGTAACCACTGTGTTCCTCAGAAGATGAGCAATCCAATGATATAAAAATTTGTGGTGTCAGACCATTCGAAGCCATGCTGCTGCTAAAAAGAAAATGTGCCTACACATTATTTTACTGATTTGTGATGCTTTAGAGAAAGCTTCTTTTGTAGCTGGCATAATAAGCAATTATTGAGCTAAAGACCTCAGATTTTCAGGACATACACTGAGTTTCATGCCCCATATATCATTACCCAACCAGCAACATTATTGTATAATTAACCCTGCCTGCCAAATAAACTACATTCATTATTGCTATTGTATTGTTATAGTATAATCCTTAACAGTTCTAGCCCAGTTCTAGTCAATATTATATAATTGGATTGACATCTATTCAATGAGTTTGTATTTAGATGACCAGGCAAGTTAGCTGCTACAATGAAAGCATTCCATTCGAATTGTCCTCCTCACAAATTTTTGTAAGCACAACTCTTAGTATTGAGTATGATGAGCCCACAAAATGCCTATGTTCAACTCTTCTGTGTTGTACTGTAGGCCTACCCTAAGCTATATCTTGTGCAATCTGAGAATGTAGGCAGCAACTGCATAAATAGAATACATCAGCTAAATTATGCTAGCAGAATGATCACAAAACTTTGCTACTAATAGAAAAGTACAACATCGCTCACCAGTTGAGCGAGGATCTACTTTGTATTAATCGCCCTACATGCCTAAGTGGAGAAAAGTGATATGCGAATGAGGCCATATTCTCCACAGAACTACTGAAAATATGCTGACTGATGCTAGAAACAGTGGTGTATATTAGCACTCATATTAGCTCAGTGTGTAGAGCGTCTGCCTAATAATCACTGTTAATAAGATTGTTGTGGGTTCGAATCCCTTCAGGGTCAGTTTTTTTTCAAATGGGTGCTTTATAACTGGAGCATTTTTACCGTAATCTTCTACTGCTATTGAGTTGTTTTCTGAAAGTACCCAACAGCTCAGTGAGCTATTGAAATACCTCTCTGCTTGCACTATTTTGCTACCGATATGCAAAAATTTCCGTGGTGGGAGGGGCGCTTAAGCGCCCCTCCCACACCCTCCCCGCCACGCCTACGCCGTGTGGATCGGGCTATGCCCGATCATTATGCTCATCTCTAAAAAGTCAGTGAGTGAAATTTATAGAATATACGCCCCTGGCTAGAAAACATACTTGGTGTCAAAGCATGCAGTATTAATACTGATTATTGGCATAGTCTTAATCTAAGCTCCTTGGGATTTTTGAGATTGAATGGCTCTGAGCAAGGATTTAGCTCTGAATGCTATGGTATGTGGGTAAAATGAGGCAAAGGTAAATCTATTGTAAACTTGGTATACATTCATTACCTGTCTACAAAGGAGCTCTTGATGTTAAACTTTATCATTCCCAGCCATCTCAGTTATATGGTGTACAGGAAGCAATTGTGGCATTTTTCTCTCTCACTCTTGGATGGTAGTTCCCTAGCAGGTGTTGGCACTAGTACAGATAGTATTTAAATGTTAGGCTAGTGACAAGACAACAACGTTTACAGTAATACATTTTAAGCTGTCAGCTTGTGTGCCACAAGCAGGGAGGTTAGCCTTTAACAGGCATAATGACTTAATTACCTCAATATTCCTTGTCAAAACTTTTAATTATCGAATTAATTGTCGCTGGTAGTTAATCCTACACACACATTCCATTGCACTTGTAACAAGTCATCATGACACACTTGTGGAATTAGAGTGACAGGATGTCATCGTAAGCTGACCTAACTTCCTGTCTTTTGCCGCTGATAATGAATGCGGTGAGTTTTTAATTTTGCGAATGTACATGTTTACAATGATGGTTGTTTTGGTGAAAGTACAATCATGATCACTCTTTGACAGAAGAGTGAGGGGGCGGGAAGTTTTAACCTTTTATGAAAAATACTAGATGGTTGACCAAATTCCATTTGTATATTTTCATCAAATGATTTCACCAAACTCTGCTTCCAAGCTCATCATAGTACAGAGTAACTATGCCAAAAATGAGATTGCTTGGCAAAAAAATCTCTTGCGCCCTTATTATCCGGTGTTTCATTGATTTTCCTCTGCTACTTGGTGAACTACAAGAGCTGAGCCCGATACAACATACAGTGGTTGTATCTGGCTCAGCTCTTGATAATCTGCTGCTAGCTCGTTACGATAATCTGTGTGTTTACCCAAAGGGTTAACCATTTTTAAATCTACTGGTACCTTTTAAGTTCTGTGCAGGTTGCCTATGAATGCCAATGTCAACAAAATTAACATTCTGACTGGCTTATCTTGATTATGACTTCATGGGTAAACAACTTGGATAACAACAATACATCCAATTATGCTTGAACTCAGCTGCTTGGCTAAGATGTTGATGTCAAGTAAAAGGTAAACAATTGGCAAATAGACACTGAGAATCTTGTTCAATTCAATAAGCTAATCCCATTGAAAGTGATCAGGCAGATTAAAATTACTTTGTAGCCATTGAATGCATGCATTGAAAAGTTTGGTATGCTGAAAGTTCTTTCAACCTTAAGGTTTATCAATGAATATCAAGACTGATTTCACCAACCTACTCCAGATTAATACAAATTTCAACTTAAAAGGTTTAATTTTTTTAGCATTTAATTTCAAATCAATTGCATGTAATTGAGTGAAACAACATCGGTGCATCAGTTCCATGTGGTCTACCAAATACATTTCCTAGAAGTTTCGACCATTACAACAGGATTTCCACAATGCAGCTATAGTCTGGAGTTCCAATCAAGGAGTACTTTTACTCCTTGTTCCAATCATTTCAACAAATTCCTGCCAAAGGAATACCCACACTGATATTTATTCTGTTATATATGAGACCGGTAGCTTAGACAGGCGGCTGGGTTGCCAGATTAGGGGCTTGTAGGGCCATTACATCAGTTAAGATTTAGAGCGATAAATAATTGCCTGGACAGTCTTGTAGCAGATAATCTTTCAAAGCTATCAGCTTAATATTATCGCCTGCATTGATATATTTAGAATTTACAGTGACCATCGGACATTCCGTACAAACGAGTTCTATTGTGTCATTGAACTACAGGTCTGTTTGATCAAGAAGTAACAGGGGAAGCTGTTACTCCTTGGTTTGATTTACCCTTGCTTCTCTCTACCCACATTCCATAAAATTCAGAGCTTGCGCTCCATGCCCAGAACATCTTCATCCAACAAACAGCTAATGAAAGCCATCCACGCTAAAAAGTCCCAAGGAGCGTAGATTAACCCTTAGTGTGTCATCTATATAATCCCTCTGGTTAGCTATTCTTGTTGAAATTCCTAAAAATGATAAAGGGTTGTAAAAATTGATATATCTTAAAATCTAGAGGGTGTAGAAGGAAAGTTTAAATAAACTTCTTCTAAACAAGATTCCTGATCTATCTATATAACTTTTAACCACCCAGCAATAACTGAAATGATTGATGAGGTGTTGAAACACACAAAAAAGTGTACAACTAGACTTATTTTGTATATATCTGAACACAAATACTCTCACACCGGTCTTACAGAATCATAATTTGTACCACTGGACAGGGAATTTTGTTTAGATGAGAAATAAAAAAATAACTAACTCTTTATCAGCAATGATACTACCATGGTGATGATTATAGCAAGGAGGGTTCAATATTAGCAAAGTTTATGCAAGTAGTGCCATCGTACTATAATCCTCTTTCAATTGGTAAGCTGCTTTGTACTAATTTCTAAAAATTATTAAACTGCCTTGTACTAACTACTAACCAGGATAGTAGTCTTGGACCTCACTAACCAAAAAATGTGTACTAGCAGCACCGATTCCCACCTAACTGCAACCCTTTATGAGCCATAAGAAGCTTAACAAAGGGATAAACCGACTTGTAAATTTGCCTGCCATTGCTAAACACAATGCCTGAGAAACCATTCTGTGATCAATGAAGAGGGAGTTCATTGCTGTGATCAAACCTCAATATGTATGTGTGCGCTATACAAATGACACTTCTTGTTTCGGACATACAGAGGTAGACCGACCCTCTCACCAACCTCAACCGGACTCACCCACACAGTTCAGTGACAACCAACAACCAAATGTATCATGTAATGATATATGACAAGATGTAAGATCAGTGCATCAACTTGAACCTAGTGCTCAGCCTATTTGTCGAGTGATGAACCTTTTGATCATGTTTTGGAAATGAATTGAAAGCTGTTTATTTTAAAAAACAAGTCGTACTCATTGTACTCTTAAATATAACTGATATACATGTTAATCCACAGTAGGAATACCTGCATTGAACTAAAGTTCACTGATACCTGAATAGGATGCAAAGCATTGGAATGGAAAATTATGAATAATCGACGAGGTGAGAACAATAAACTGTCCAAAAAAAAATTGAATCAGTAGAAAATACTAAAAAGTTTAGATGTTATTCTTGCATATGTTAACCCACAAAACATTGGCATTCACAATCAACAACCCTAGAAGGCCTCCTGCGATTGTCAACAGGATTATAAAATACCATTAGGCGCAAGAAATGCCCTAAAGTCAATTGATATATCAATACAAATGTGAACACTGAACAGCTTGAAACTTTGATAAAATGAGAGCATGTGCCCATCCCTATCAATTATCATATGGGGAAAGTTTATGTGGCACTACTTTTTGATCTATCGATTCAACAGTGTGCAGTGACAACATAGTGCTGCGCAGATATAAGAGTGTGACTTTTGTGACAGTTCACTATCGGAGGAGGTGCTTATGGTGCATATTTGATGTGTCATGACTGGTGTCCGCTCTATACCACCATGAGTCTCAATTATAGTCTGAAAAGAAAGAAAAAAGGTATATCAATCCCCCACCGTTTCATACTTTCAGAGCGATTGTGGCTAAATTAGGGGGAGGGTGTCAACGTGTCGCTGGCTAAAGTATCCTCAATTTGATATATTTGGTATATTCGATATTTACCGCAACCCATCACCAAAAAAAACTATATATAATACGCGTCTAAGTGATGTAGCAACAATCATGAATCAGAGGATTACATTGTTTGACATAATAATTTTGCTGGTGACTCCCAAAATATTGATAGATAAGCATTGGTGATCATTCAAGCCCATACATACCTTGGGTGGGGGGTATTTGTCCCTGGTGACTTCACAACTTCAGTTCCAAGTGTAACAAAGAGAGCATCAGCAGAGTGTGCTTCTTTGAAGCTGGAGTTATTGGTGGTGGGTGACAAGGTGTGAGAAAACTGCTGAGTATGATGCTCTGTCGTATATCTTCTGAGTCACTGTCCCCATTCTACGTTCACTCCTCCAAATAGTAAAACTGTAAAAAATAATCTTGTATGTAGAAATTTCATGATGTGAAGTCAAAAAAACGGTAAGATTGTTGTAGAAAAAAATTATGTGCGGAGTTTGGGACACCATATATGAGTATATCTGTGAGAAATGACCTCCTGACAGCTATCTATTGTATGCCGTCTATAGAATATGATGAAGCTATGACTGTCCACTAAACTCCGAATTGAGATGTATGTAGGCCCACGCGGCCACATCAAACCAGCACTTTTTGAAGTACCATACTATCACAAAAGACAAAAGTATGCAAAGCGAAAGCAGATATAATATATATAAGCTCAGGGTCAGGCCCAAGGTGAAACAACATTAGCAAATGCTCACTCCGATGGTTTGTTCAAAAGCTTCAGGTGTCATACAATAACCCCCCCCCCCCCCCTAATTCCCTTCTAACAGAGGCACTGTTGAAGTTTAGATCAGAGTACACAATATGACGCAAAAATCATGGCTCAGAATAATTCATTTTAGCAATCAGGAGTGGGGAAACTTTTCAATATGGAGTAGCGTTGGTTGGGTGGTTGGCGATCAATAATGATAAGTTGGTTGGATGAAGACATATTTCTTCTTTCTTTGATCCAGAACCATTACAAGTTCTGTGATAAATGCCTACATTTCAAGTTCCTCCCATTTTACTGGTGACACCAGAAGCGAATCCAAATGCAGAAAAATTGGATAAAACGATAGGGATAATGACATAACATACACTGTGACATTGCATTGACCAGATTGGAAAGCAAGCACTATGTGCTCGACATCTACTTGACTCTTTGTTGGGTTATTTACTGAGCATGGTGACAAAAAGTAAAACATTCTCTACCTCAAGAAAAATTTTAATCTAATTTGCATATATTTGGAGCTGCTCCCCCTCCAGCCATCAACACAAGACAACATTGTTTTACTTGGATTTTACTAGGATTGGAGCAGCCGGAAATGCAGGGGTGAAAATATTTTAATTGACATACAACTTATATTATAATCATGTGGGAATTTGCCAACAGCATTTACAGCCATGCTTTTTTTATTGTTATTCAGCAGACTGTTAGTACTGCAATGGTTGTCTGCACTTAGTTTTTGTAATAGAGGTGAACTCCGAAGGCACTTGGGTGCCTTTCTCAAGAATTGGATGTGACAACCCTGTCACAACCATCCAATGAGCTCATTAAAACCCAAGTATCTTAAAACTTTGAACGTGAGGTCACCCACTGGAAGTTAATGTCAAGTGACGGAGTTGAGAAAATGTTGGCTAGCCATAATTTTATTACTTCAAGCCATTTTCTCGAAATGCAAACTTTTCCTATTGAACAAACATTACTCCACTAGAGTAATCCCATCATTGAAAGTGGGGTCCAATGGTATTGAAGTAACTCACGGTTTAATCTTCTGGCAATTTCTGGCGGGAAGCCATGGTTTATTAGCTACTGAATACCATCAAATCATCTTCTGATCTAAAACCACATATTATATATATATACGGGTGTGAATATTGAGTTTTTTGAGATATTCATATATCACTCTAAATACAATAGGACGATAAACTTGATCTTACATAATATTTAGGATAGTTGTCTAAAGATGATTTGCAGTAAATTACTCCTCTAGCGGAGTAGGGAGTCTATATGAAGAAATGAGAGCAAATGTTAGCTTGCTTTAAATGTAGCTATTTGTGAATTTTCCCTGATGCAAATACTTAACTCTCTTAGGGTATACACAATGTTACATTGACTGCCAGCAACTCACATTTCGGCACATATTATATAACATATTGACTATGGACCAATTGTTTCCCCTGAAACAGCTGAGGTCGGCTCAACAAATATGAATGGCTGAGGATGAATTTTTTTCGCAATTCTTAGTTTTGGATTTTTTTACCAGATGTATTATTACTGATGAAAACCGTGTAAGCCCTCTTTCTTTCACCCTATCTAGATATGAAGTTAGGGCACTGAGATCATTGCATTTGGAGCCGGATTCTAACATTTTAACAAATTACAAATAACACAACACTTAAAATCCAAAATCACAATCTGATCGCTCACCAGGTGAGTGAGCAATACCTGCTAGGGGTCTCACTTTCAAATCGTTCAGTCAATGATTGAACTATATCCATTCTGAGCGAGCGATTTGGGAGTGATTTTGTCTAATTGAAAGACCAAGTGGGCAATAATTTCGAGTGATGCGATAGTGATAAATTGCTTTAGTAAAGTATCACTCTTTCTAATTGAAAGACACCCCTGATTGGCAAACTACTTAAGGCTACTAGTAGTGATAATAACTAACAGTTACTAGCTAGACTTCTTAGTTAGTCTACTCATTCTTCACGACTGAGTAGTAGAGTACTACTCTACTACCCAGTCGTGAAGAATGAGTAGACTTACATAGTAGTGTGAGAGTAGCTTACCACTTTATCTGATGAATACTTGTTCTTCCTACACTAACTGCCTTCAAGTTGTTTGACGCGGTAGTCAAATGTCAATAGGTGCCAACATCCTGCTAATCCAATGCCTCAGGTACGTTCTAAAATGTAAGGTACAGTAATCAAAATCAAGCAGATATAATGTTCATAAAAAATTCCATAGAGGAGTAAGTATTCATAGGAGGAAATTTTCTTCATTTTGCGCAGGCTTGAAAAAGCTAACTTCAAGAGTAGCAAACATACGCCCACCCTTTTTTTCTTTTTATGGACTTCAACCTTCACTAGCCAAAATTTAATGCTAGCTTACATTAAGTCATCTCAAGACTAGCTAAACTAAACTTTAGCTAATACTTACTCCCAAGGCTATACGTTTAGTTGACTATAAATTAGAAACAAGTTTTATGCTGCTTAATTTTTTTTAGGGCCTGTGACCTAGAATTACCCACACACCAACATATGTTGGGAAGTTAAATGCCCCATGATAACCACAATCGAACAATTGACAATACTTTAGGAGACAGATTTCATTATCATTTCATTCACCCCCCCCCCCCCTTCCTTCACCTGCAATCTACCTTATCAAACTAATTAGTTAACCACTAATTAGGTTGATAAGGTAGATAGCAGGTGAAGGCTGGGAGGGAGGGAGGGGGGTCTTTCAATGAGTATGAGATATGGTTACCAATTAGGCTACCGATGGTATCCTTGATTTGGACAATCAAAGACAAATGATCACTGCGTCAGGGTAGCGAAGAGTATATCATGACCCATCATGAATCATAATAATGTAACTATTTGACACTCAGACACTCACTCGGTACATCAAGATTTCTCAGGACAGAATTCAAACCACCAAAGGTTCTGATGCGTAACTCTGCCATTATCATGCCATACTGAATCAGTCTTTCTCCTGTATTCTCTGCAACAAATATTTAGTTGATGATGTGATAAAGTATGAATATAATACATTCCAATGTCCTAAGTACATTATTTGCATTCAGTCTTATAACAAGGCTTTGCTGCTACAAGGTTCATCCCTGGAGCCTTCAATTTTCTCTGCATTGAGAGCCTGATTCTAGCATGTTGCCAAATTACAAATAACACAACACTTAAAGACCTGGTTAAATCTACAATCCCTATGATGGAAACAGATTTGCCAGCCGTTGGTGAAGAAGTTTGTGAAATTTTATATCTGGTGTCTTGGAATGGAAACACTCGATCTATAGGTTTGATCAGCACATAACGCCAGCAAATTTGTAACTAAAATGACCATTCAAGATAACGAGCTGTGGCAAGGAGGGTGGAATATAGGGAAGAGGTGACTTGATGTTGCGAGATGGAATGAGTTGTTCCCTCCATGAAAAAAAGAGGACAACTCTGATAGTCACTGAACTCCTAATTACACTAACTGGCCGGCTTCAATGAAAAATTCTTGCTGAGGCCTGCCAGTGTTCAAGCAGTTTTTACCAAATTTATGCCATGATACTTCAACAATTACACCGACGCAATTATCATCAGTTAGCCTACACATATCACCTGACATTTATATCATTATATTACTAACGATACTCGATGCAAGTGTAACAGTGGAGATATCGATGCTTATAACCCCAACCATCTAAAGCCTTTCTGGGTCAGTTCCCTGCTGCAACTTAATCAAATTTTACAACCGAAATCGAAAATTTGATTGTCTGCTTACCTGTTTGAATTGAGTAAGCTGAACGACTATTGATACTACGAGTTGTATCACATCTGCTATAAACCACCCAAACACTCTCTTTTTCTCTTCTTCATTGTACTGTTCTCAGTACTATTCTGCGGTCTGTGTTGCTTTACAATGTAGACTAAAATACAAAAAAATCTGCAATCAAAAGGAGTCATTTCTTGTATCTAGGCCTATCTACTTTTTTCCCAAATTAACAAGACGAATAATTAAACCAGCGTTATACTCTAGAGAGCTAATACCGCTACAACACTTGAATACACCATTCTATTGATGAAGATTTACATTTGGGAAACTTTTGCAATTGTGTGCAAGCTGGCAATGGTCTAGTTTCTCTCAGTAACCAATTTCTCTACTCTCCAACTACAGACCACTATAACCAATGGTTGTCAGTGGTTGAACTTGAATTAAGGCGAAGTACATGCTTGCAACTCAAAGAGCCCACACATGTAATATTATATGCAATCCGCCCCCCTCCCCGATCACTGCTTATTATAATGAAATGACCACTGTGACGCAGTTGAGACTCTGTACAGCCAACAAATCATTTGAATTCAATACCATTGGCAAAAGGCAAGGTCTGCACTGGTTTCCTTCCTCTGGTGATCGGGGTTGGTATATTCTTTATTACATTATAGATCAGGGAATATTTCAATTAGTATGAGCTGTGCTTTGTAAACCAAAAGATCATTACAACTTAAATGCTCAATATCTTCGCTCCTTAGATAAATTTGTTCGCAAATAGTTCACACAAGAGTGAGCATAGTTCAATTGATTAGTGGCCAATTCTCGAACAAAGCTAAAAGCAGGTCTCGCCTACTAAGCTACCACTTGGTCTTATATGCGCATGCTTGATCAGTAAATAAAGTGTATACTAATATGTATATAGTTTTGCTGTTTGTATTTAAGGGTGACCCCACCAGTCTCAGACAGTTGGGAATGGTTGACATAAAGCAATAATGATCCGTCAGTTGCGCCGAGGCAAAGCCTATGCACACACTTTATACAAATACAAGACCCAGCCTACATAGGCTGTAGTGTAGTTGTAGTAAAGAGAGGGGGCATTTCCTTACAATGTAAAGTATGTAGGCCTACATGTAGCCATAGTAGATTAGCAATAACAGTTCTAGACAATTAGTTGCACGAGAGTTGCCCACCTAAACATGCCACCACCAACAAACAACAAAGCGAGGAGTAAGGAGTAAACTCCTTGGACTTGTATGAGCCTTCCCCCCTCTCTTACAACTCTTAGGAGTCCTTCTCCTTGCTTGATATTACCCTGCACATGTACATTGGACTGGTACCATTGGTAAACTACAGAAAGCTACTAGTAGTGATAGTAACTAACAGTTACTAGCTAGACTTCTTAGTTAGTCTACTCATTTTTCACTCACAACTGAGTGGTAGAATAATAGTAGTGTTCCAAACATAAATACTAAATAACATTTATTTACCTGAGAGCTACAACAAATTGATTCAATCAAGTCCATTCACAGCTGTTCTATTTTCATTCTTCTTCTTCTTGTGAAGCTGAGTTGGCTCATCATCTCTTCATCGTGGTCTTATGTGTCTGTGTAGTAACTGATTGGTGCCACTGAGTCTGACTGCTGTTCAGAAAGTTGACTACTAGCAATATCGATAACTAACTCAGTGTTCCCCAACACAGATATTGTAATCAGTATGAAGTTATTGAACAGGCCAATAAGAAAAAAGTAAGATGTAATGGGCCAATCATATCAAAGCCTGTGAAAATTCGAAGAGAGAGGGCAACTCTTCATTTTGGAAGGGTTTAACGTGAGAGGGCAACTCTGAACCAGTTACCTTATTACCCTGGAGTAGCGATTACCCACAGTCCAGCTCTAAGCGACAAAGTTTTGATATTAGCTGATGTTATAGATTTCCTCACCATACATGTACGGAAAGTTGGCTGGTGGACTGGTAAACTTTACGACACTGTCACAGCCCTTCAGAAAGCAACTAAAAAATCAAGCAAAGTAAATGAAGCGTTTTAGTCTCACTTCAAAATCAGTATAGGTATGAAAAGAATAACATAGTCTGAATAAACTGAGAAACTATGAAATCAATTCAGTCAGTTGACTTTGACGTTATTTTAGTATTTCAAGAAAAACTTTGAACATCACATATAAGTTGGAAAAAAGTTGATAATCCAGCTGGAAGTCACATTGGGGCAATCAAGTATTTTCTGACTGTAGATGCTGAGCCGCCTGTTGCTGCGATTGACGGACAAGACTCTGGAAATGTTTTTGAATCATCTTCAGTAATCAGCAAAAGAAGAGACGATGTCAGTCAGCAGTTGCAGGCCAACCAGATTATACCTGTCACATGGAAGGTAATTTGCTGCCTTTTTTCAAGCATTCCCTCATTAAGTAACAATAAACCAAGGCCAAACGCAACTTCTTTGGCAGGATATTGCAGTAGTTGTATTTTATGCAAACTTGTTAAAAGTTCATGATTGCGATAAATTAATACCTAAAAATTGATATAAACCTACTATCAATCCAATCCTGTATTGCATGAAAAAAAATACAGCTTGAAATACATAGTTAAGGCCACAATTTCAGTCAGAATCTTTTCAGAGTCCTGAGTATACCCTGTGAGCATGAGCCATGAAACAGGAAAAGGAGTAAGAGTTTATCTAGGTTATATTTTAGTGTGAGATTAAATCATCATGTATAACACAAGGTTACACACCCGCTGACTAAACTCTATGTTATGCACAACGTCCAGATGATTATTCATCACAATGATCTTATTCTAACCTATCTATTTCTTGGAGTTCTGTGATGTAAAAGATAATCAGATACTTATTCAATGGATTATAATTTTAAGAATATCATTATTGTATGTGTTTTTTATGCTATGGCTGCCCATTTTCGCTCAGAAAAAGAGAAGGTGTTCCAAAATCTCTGATTCCCTTTAAAGTTACTTCTAATACAACCTTTTAGTTGTATTATCTGTTATGGTAGCTTTAGCATCAGTAATAACTTAGGCAGGATGATTTTGACATTTTTCTATGATCAATTGATATCACTGCTCACTTTGGTTAAACTTTGCCATGATTGTTCTACAGGTTTACATAGATGGCCCCTTTTCAACACCGAGCACCGATATTTTGAAAAGGGAGCACGCAATACTTGTAGCTGGCGGTATTGGCATTACACCATTTGCAAGCATACTGGAGAGTGTACTTCTACAACTGCGACAATGCACCAAAGTTTGTCCTTGTGGGTGCAAATACAAAATATTCATAGGAAAAGAGGCAGGATTTAAATTGAAAAGGGTGTGTTATTTCTCAGCATTATTCTTCAATGTGAGCTTCCGCAGGCCTCCTCTCACTGACCTACTTTTATATTTGGTACTGTCATTCACTGTGGTTATATGTAAATTTGAGCTCGAACTTAGTTATCACCCCTTGGCTTGCCCTAGAAAATGGTATCTTTGAGCTCAGAGCCGTGGCATTCACATGGCTCAATCTCATGGAAACACAGCAATTATCACTGATAAATGGGTCAAGATTATTGTTAGTTTGGTAGACCTCACTTGATGTTTTATGAGCAGGAAACATGGCCAACAAATGCAACACTCGAAAATAAACTGAGCATCACATAATTGGTTTTCTTCACACTGATATTTATTCTTATGAATTCAGATAGACTTATTTTGGTTGACACGAAGCCAGAAGTCACTTGGCTGGTTTATTGAGGTATTCAAACAATTGGAAGAAGAGCAGTTAGCACTTGGTCTAGATCCTCTTCTGGTTAATGTTCATCTCTATCTAACAGGTGAGTTGTGAATATATAAATTACAAGGATGATATATATATATCATGAAAACCGAAACAAAAAATGAGAATAGACAGGTCAGGCCAGTCTCATGGTTAATTCAATACTTTTTCTATGAAAAATAAAATCTCTGGGTTGGACTGGATCAATCAAGAGTTGATATATTATACAGGTTTGCACAATGATACAGACATGCGAGGTACATTCTTACAGATGGCTTTAGACTCAGCTTTTGAGGACACATCTGTTGACATGCTAACCGGTCTGAGAGCACAGACTAAACATGGTAATTAGTAATGTACTGTACTCTAAGCAATAAAACAGAGAATATATAGCATTGAACAAATCCCTCAACAAGATTGGCTCTCTTCAGCATTACATTAGATTCAATGCAAGCAGCAAAACCCCTGGTCTAAGTTGTATTCAATCATCCTTTTTTTCTTATAAGAAGAGCTCCCAAGACCAACTAGACTAAGTTTCCGCAGCCTAAGACATCACAACGTCATTTCTTTCATACACAAAGATTTGGCATAGAAATTTTATATTTTTCCATGGATTCATATAAGTTGATCGAAAATATTTACAATTTTTTTTGTAGGGCGTCCCGATTGGGTTTCAATTTTGCCAGAAATCATTGGAAAGATGAAGATATCTGGAAGCTCTACGACTCCAGAATACAGCAAACATAAAGTTTATGCCTGTGGTCCTGCACCATTATGTAAAGACCTTCGCCATCACTGCTCCAAACTTAAAATTACATTCAAAGAAGAAGTATTTAACTAAATCTTTTAATGTTCACATCAAGATGATGTTTTTGTAGCTGGGTGGTTAATTTGTGCCCAAGCTGATTTCACATCAGACTGATGTTTGATACAGAGTTCTATCTTACTGTCAGCGACGTGGTGTTGTGTAGCACAAGAAGAACGCGACCTGATGATGATTATCTCTATCCGTTTAGTGTATTCAATTTTTTTCCTTTGGACTTCTGTATTTTGATAAATGTCTCATGAAACTAGTCAAATTCAAGCATAGCTGGCCGATAAAAATTTGTTCAAAATTGGTTATCATCTTCAGGGAAACATTGTTAGTTTCACCTCACTTAGCCGAATTTTGATCCAAAGCCCCGATTTGACAGCACAAAAGGGCTGGCCTATCTTTACTCATGAGCAAATGCCATTATGGTCTGACTCCAACATCTTGAATAATCATTTATCACAGCTACCAAAGACACATAGTAAAAATTACTTAGAGAAACATGAAATACATGACTGGGGCGGTGCTACAGTGCTAGGGCTATCAGGCTTGATATACCAAATTAACTAAGCTAACAGGTGAAACAGGCAAACATGATAGGCTTGCAAACCTTCTGGTATAAATGATGCAATAAAGTGTAATTATGGGTAATGAAAAATACCAGTCAATCAAGGCAAAGTGCCATGGATATCTGTCATAACTGGACATAGTTGAAATCCTGTCTCAAATGATGTCTAGCGATGTAAATGTCAATTACTACGCTGTCCTGGGTTGGAGTTGTTGCCTCCTTCGTAGTGAGCAGACAAATCCTATCAACTATCGTATCCACAGAATAGTAGATGGCAACAGCAGGGAGTTTGGGACACACCTTCCTGATAAATTCTTCAACACAGAATAAATTAATATCCCTTAAATTGTAAATCCACTGTTTCGATAGTTTGTCAATGTAGTAAATTTTCTTTTTCTTCCTTGGTCACCGGTAACCAGTGATATTAAGCCTATAAATATAGAACAATAACTTTATTATATTCAATTAGTGAATCAACTACCTACTAATATGATGATATGCATAGCCACAGTGTCCAAACCGAGAATGGATAGAGGCAGGCTGATTGATATGCTCATGGAAAGAAATGTAAACATAACTTTGGTAAATATAGTTGACAGCTTCCTGTCAGACAGTTGAGTTGAGTTGAGTTTATTTTACATTCTTGATTATCCTTTGAAGTGGGAAGCATCAATGATAGTACTTGAATGTTTACAGCATTAAAAAACTAAATTTTGTGTCCAGAGTTATAATAATTCATATAAAATGTAAAAAAACTGCTATTCCTCTTCTCTGTCCTTGCTTTCTTAGGCCTAAAAACAGTATGGCATCGAGAGGATCTCCTGGAGTTATTAAAAATGATTCTATCATGTAGCGGATGTGCACAGCTGTTGGCCACCTTACTTAAATGCGTGGTAGATTGACGTATAATAAAATCATCAAGTGGAATCAAATCCAGCATATCCAGCCATATGGCGCATAAGGGAAAATACTTCTGGTGGCAGTGTCTTGAACATGCTCAAGCTTTGATTTGGTAGTGTCTGATAAAAATTTATAAAAAAACTTGTGCACCATAGCTGAGAACTGATCTAATGTTAGCACAGTAAAAATAACATAAGCCAGTTGAGGACATTCCCAATTGTTTGAGTTGTTTCATTAAAAATAACTTAGAGTTGCAGCTTTTGATTATAGTATTAACATGTGGAATAAAAGTCAGGTGGTCATCAATGCAGATGCCTAAAAACTTCATCACTTGGGAGGGATTGACGCTGCTATTCTCAAATAATACTGGATTTCGGTGTTCTTGAAAATAGTTCAAATTAAAATTCATAATAACAGTTTTGTCAGCATTCAAGAGCATATGATTGTTTGCTGACCATAGAGCTGTCTGTTCAATGGCTGGTACAATTGATTGGCTATCAGGGTCCCTAACTCTTAAATAGAAAGTACTATCATCTGCACACTTAAGTGTTTTGAACTCAGGAACCAGGAGATCGTTAATGTATATGAGCCATAATATTGGCCCGAGTTTTGTGCCCTGTGGAGCTCCAACATTTATGTCAATGTATTCTGAAGTGGAGCCAGTGGTACCAGACAGATCGCATTGATCATGGTAAAAGATCCACACTATCTGTAATGAACAGAACATCCCAAGGAATACTTCTGGGATCCATGTTCTGGTTACTCTATGTAGACAGTCTCGACGCCAGCTGTAAGACTATTAAATATGCAGATGATCTCACCACAAGACATACAGTCATCAATACACATTGTATCAAAGCGGTGTAAGCAGAACAACATACTAGCAAATGCGAAAAAGTCAAATGTTTTGCAAATCAGCAACAAACGCACCCATTCTTCTACCAGCAGTGCACCAACAGCTACTCTGAATGGAGAAACTATACCCACAGTCACATCTTCTAAATTTCTTGGGATATCTGTCGATGAACAGTTATCCTTTGAGCAGCATATCAAAGACATAGGTGAAAAATCAGACCACTTACATTTGTCCTGCTTAGCCTCAGGCGTTCAGGGGTCCCTGTTCAACTACTTGTGAAATTTAACATCAGATGTATATGGCCGAAGATCACCATGCCACCCCTGCCTAGCCCTCCCTCGCAATGAGCAGCTCAATAGAGAATATTTACATCACCGCACATGCTAGCCACAAAGATCATCGATATAGGGGCAAATCATACTATGACAAACTGCTGAATCTCGGCATCCTTCCTCTCGAGCAATACCAACAGCAGGTATGTCATGATTATACCACCAAAGCCACAAACCCCGCTCACTGCCTAAATTACCTGGTTCCTAAACATAGAAACACTAGACATTCGAAATGTCACTGCCATCAACGCAACAAGGAGTCCAGAACAACAATGAATGTGTGAAATACGTATAAGTGAGAATTTTCACATTTATTTTTGTGTTATTTATTTCCTTTGTAATCCCAGATGTCAACAAAATCCAAGTTTAATACATTTTATCATTTTTATTTTACCAAACCCTGTAAGGATGGCCACTTTTTATTAAGGTGGCATACCATTTGCAATAAAGATTATATTATTAACAAATCCGAGTTTCTGTAGATCAAACAGCCATCAGGTATTGGTAGCTTCTGTGTGTCCAGGGTTCACTTCTAACACGACATATACACATCTAAAACCAAGCTATAAATCACTAATTTGCTGAATCATTCCAGTTTTTCATCTTATCCTGTTGGCAATTATTTGGTTTCAAGCATAAGTTTTATGACCACTGTGCATTGATCTTTTTATCGAATATCCTACTCCGAAATCAATACGCTCACATAGATACACCTGGTGACAAAAATCAAGTTCAACGCTGTCACAAATTCATAATCTTGGATATTTGGAATTGTGATCAGTGGCTCTGACTTAAAATAGCTTGTTTAAAAGCCACATAGAAATGCGATTGTTTGTATGCATGCATATGTATGATTTCACTGTTCCAATTTAGGGTCCATTTCTAAATGACAATATAATGGAAATAGAAGGAGAGGGCCAATATCTAACACATTTCGTTGCACATTTTACATACCCAGCCAAATAAAGCAGCCCACTTTAACCATTCCTTTGTTTCTGCAACAATCAATGGACTAAAACAGTGAAATAAAATAAGGCAGCGGCATGGTCAGATTAGTCCGGGATTAGTGTGGCGACCATCCAATTGTCGGGAAAAGGAAGGCTACTGTCCCAAGGGCGAGCCTGAACACACAGCCTACTCAGCAAGAAGCAAACCACACCCAAGCGAGGGCGCCAACCTCATAAGCAGAGCAGAATGATCCGCCACTCCCCCCCCATTAGGGTGCGAATTCCACAGGTTAACACCTGTGGTTAACAGTGACTTATCCTCTTTACAGTTGTTGGCTCTCTTAGGGGCAAATTTTTCCTTTGACCTAGTTGCTGTAATGGCAGGGAGTTGGATTTCTAAGTCCCATTAAGGCGACTATTATTAAAAAGTAACAAACCTTAATGTAGATCAATGGCTGATGCTAAATTTGACCTCTGACCTTGAGTCATTATCACACTACCTCGATACCATCGCTTATAATTTCCATCTGTTTGATCTTGCAGGAGTATTGCGGACATTGTTGATTAAAATTAAATTAAAAAATCGGATGTCATATCACATGCCAAATCCGAAGCGTGGGTGGCGAAATATTATTTTGCCTTAATGGCAAGGCCGCAATGTCTGTGCAAATTTGCTCTCTGTTTGCAGGCAGGTCGGAGCACACCTGGAGGCCAACCAAACCCCAATAGTTGATAGACTGCAGTGGGATTCATACCCAAGACCTGGAACGCTTACGTGTTGAAGGACCAGCGCTCTAACCAACTGAGCTACCTCCTCCTCTTGGCCTTTGCCAACTTTAATGGATTTTCCATAATCCTCAATCCATCATCATTTTATGCTGAGTATTACCACAGAGTGAGTGTAATTGTCTTTAATCTGTGGTGTTTCGTATTTTTGCAGTAATTAAGTAGGACAAGAACTGATGTTATTATTACACATTGTCCACTCTCAATTACGTATATATGTATCTTGATTCAACCCACATCCAAAGAAGAAAAAGCTTGAAAATTATGCACAATCGCTGTCAGAAAGACATGAATTACACTCAGGTGAAGGATGCACATATTATAGCCTCAGATTACAACCCCTATCAATCTATACCTCATATAACCATCTTTTTGACAAGTCTTGATAGCGTTAGCTAGCTAATTGTTTAAACCGAAACGGTCTGATTTTTTTCTTCGAAAGGATAATGTGTGAAGGAAAAAAGGAGACTGAGCCAAATCTTTTAAAAACAAATTTCCCTTTATCGTGAAGATCTAACCACAACTGATCATGTTGAAGGTGAAGTGTGTTAGCTGGTTTTTAGAGGGCTGACTAAAGATAAATGAAATGTAAATTTCTCCCATATCTTCACATATAGGCCTTTGGATCATGCTGGAGCCAATATTATTCAATTTCCAGTGATATTCTAAAGAAGAGTAATGAAAGAAGTTACTACTACTTTACTAGTTTCCCTGCACTAAGATAAATTTGTATCTCTTGTTACCTCTGGCAAGGCTCTCTAAATGCAGCTTGTTCAGATTTGCTTGGAAATTTCTTCTGGTTGTTCACAGGAAGCAAGTTACATAATTTTCATTTTCAGTTCTCAGACTCAGAATAAAATTTTGATTACTAAGATAGGACACTAAAAAATACAGGGAGTTTGATGACCAGATTAAGTTAGTCAGGGTGCTGGTTTAAATTTTATATATATTTTTTGTATCTATAACAGCACAGTTCAATGCATTAGGAAAAAATGAAAACCTTTCGATGTGTTCAAAATTGTATATGTTAATCACAACTTTTGCAGCACATTACCTCCCTTTTGGAAGTCATTTGATTTTCAAACTCTTCCATAAAGGTGATTTGTTAGCCATTGATTTGAGCCTTGACATGATGTCAATGATAACTTAAGATTTGAGTTTGCTGTTTATTGTGTGAATGAAATCATTTTCATTGTCGCCGTAAAGAAAATAATGGTCATTACAGAGGGAGAATATTGTTCCAAATCGTTTGCTAACTACATTGGTACAATAAATATCTTCTGCAGCAAAAGAACTGGTTTACAAAAAAGGCTGATCATTTTGTTTACCTATTCAGTTTTAGTAACTTTTATATCCAATCTTGACATATTATGTTGGGTTGGGGGTTTAGTAAAACAGTAATGGGAAAAGTTTTGTTTGTTGCAAGCATTTTCTGTGACCGTGTTCATTTCTTTATTAATATTTCATCTTGAAACCTGAAAGATGATTAATATTGCCTCAACTATTGATCTCTGTGGTACAAACCCAAACTGATTCAATTCTATTGGCGGATATGTCAAAAATAAGCAGTGTGATGTTATGCCACTATATCAAATAGCCTGTCAACTCACAGCAATAAATTAGTCAACATAATATTTAAAGCAGATCATTTTTAACAGTCTATATCGAATATATAAAGAAAAGTCAGACATAAGAACCTCATTTTAATTTCTCACTGCCTCCACATCAGCAGGAGGGTTGGCTGGGGTGGAGAACAAGCTAACCCACCGACAGAAGGGCTATCTTCCAAACTTGAAACTAGAAGCTGCAAAGACACTGTACAATCTTGTAAAACCACATAGTGAAACTCTGTCTCTCCTGGAATTATAGAGTATATTCCTGAATGTAAGTTTAATGTATTATAAAAATTTCTCAATGCATTAAACAGAAATAAGTAAAGTATTCATTTTTAGTGCTTATATTATCTATTGTAAATCTATATTATCTATTGTAAATCATAATTATAAAATAGTGATTTATTTTTTTCTCATGTCAATTATTGCTGCCTATAAATCAACGGGCTGCAACTTCATCATTTGATTCAGGTATTTATTTGTACAACACATCAAAACATTCCAGTAAAAGGTCATCATTCTTGAATAAAAATAGTTCTGAGTAAGGTATTTTGGCGAAGAATAGGACGCCGACATTTTGGTGAATACCGATTCACCCCAGTTGTGACAAATTAAATCTTAGTGATTGTTAGTCACTGGTCAGAGGTAAAGCATTGAAAGGAAGGTAATGGCCTTTGCACCTCAATATGTATGTAGTTGGTTAGCCAATCAGGACCACATACCAGACTTCAAAGTAGGTTTTTAGACATTAGTCTACATGGACCGTGCTCCATTACAGACACGCATATCAGGAGGGGGGGGGGGGGGGCCTGTGAATCAAGGAGGGCCAACTCCAAAATATACAACAATTTAAATCTAAGAAATCCATTTTGCAAAATGTTAATTTCTCCTGAGGATGTCCTGAAAGTGTTTGTAAAGGAACAGGGTTCTTGGTATCATTTTTGAGCTTGAATTGAGATTAAGACAGCTATCACACTTGCATGAAAAATAAGTCTTCAGGGTTACTTGGTCTGGTAGGTTTTGGGGTTATAAGTTAACACTATTGAGTTGCCTACTCATGCACAGCCCAACTTGTCCAGGCGATTTGTAATGAGCCTATTATGGGGGAAATACAATAATATTAGTGACTATTGTGGTCAGATAACAACTTTTGCAAATACATGACAAAGTCACTCACAAGTCTGTCGATGACATAAAAGTTCAAATTTAATGAGTTGAGACCGCTAATCAAAACAACCTTCATTTCTGTTATGAGCCCATGTTGAAGAAGAGATTAGAAGAACCACTGTACCAAAGATTATAAATACTGACTGTACATTACAATCAATGACTATGACCCATTCCCTGTCCACAGCTTTTCAAGCGAGTGATTTTCATTTCATACCGCTGCGCTTGTTTGCGCTGTTTAAATAAGATTACACTGGAGCAACGGATTCTTCCTGCTGACAAAGCCTTGCTTATTTCAGATTTACCTAAAAATGGTCCATACAATGCTTTATGGTTAGTACCAAATCTTGCGATAATATCCAACACTAGCCCCCCAAATAAGATCCATACTGATGAAATTACTCAAAAACTCAACAAATTAATTTCCTATGTGACTGATGTGTGCTTTGACATAGGTTCTCATATGGCATGCTGCACTCAGTCAGTAATATTGATAGTCCATGTTTAGATGTGCTGAGTATCTGTGATGCACAGATGTACAAGATCTGATGTAAAATAATATAGAAAGTTTCTCAAGGTATTCTACTGCTTACACGATTATCAATACTCCTCTCTTTAGGAGGCAGTCAAATTCATTTACATTTTTCATCACCCTGAAGTCCGAAATAACTAGATGACAATTTTATTTACTTCAATTTACTTTGTGACTTGTAAATTCCAGTTTTTGATGTAAACAACAAAGTTTACCCGAGAAAATCTTGTGAGTCCAAACATCAGAATATTTGCAAAAATTGTTTCTCAAAACTTCAAATCACTCAGTATTAATCATCGCATGCTTTGGATTTTAACATCATCCTAATGCCTGAAATGTCGAGATTTAAAAACAAATTATTTTAGATTTTTGTGCAAATTAGAAAAACATCCAGTCTACATGTGTAAATTTTGTATCTTCCATTGAAATTCTATTGAAAGCCACTAATCATAAAGCATAACGGCTGAAGACAGAGTTTGATTAGAATGTCATATCTTAGTATTTATAATCTTCAATACAATCCATGTAGCCACAATTTCATTTATTCGTCAAATAAATATAAACAAAACCTTGCAATACTTTAGCCATGTATTGATCTGCCTTTATATTGCCAATTTCTATCTCGAGCAGTAACCATGATTAACAGAAAATGTTGTATCTGTCAAAGCACTGTGGGTTATTTGAAGTGGCCGAAATCATACAGATTTAAACTTAGTGGTGTGACCAATGAGCTAAGTTCATTGGTGTGACTACCTCAGGGAAATTTTACCTATGATAATCACATGGACTCGACGTCGATTTGCTATAATTGCCTCCTGAAGGATATTCAATCTCGCTCTCACTGGATCTGTAAATCTCCCTATAATTTTCACTCTCGCTGTCGGATGAGCTAGAGTTGTAATTTTTGCCGTGCTTGATTTCGATCGTTTGCTTTGTCATTCAATTATGAAATTTTATACACTATCCCATTTTACCAGCTAAGCCACATAACATGGGACAGATTAACTTTGCATTGTATTCACTCATTCATTCAATAGATAAATTCCGTGTGGTTTAATATTGTACGCAGGGAATATCAACCACTGTGTCATAACAAAAGTCTTATTTACGAGATACTGTATATTCCCATTATAATCTAAGGTACTAAAAAGGTACTATTTTCTACAAGTGATCACAACTCCAAAGGAGAAAAATAGTACCTTTTTAGTACCTTCTCATCCAAACTTTGAGTGAAAATAATTCTTAACTGGGCCACAGGCTGCTTTTGGACATAGCATAATGTTCTAAACTAGACTGAGAGCTCTAGAATGATACCAAAAACCTGTTTCCTTTACAAGCACTTTAATTGTTCGATTTAAACAGAGTTAAATGGATAAGAAAAATTTAGTATACTAGTGTAAGAACGATGGTGAGTTTGTGGCAACAAATTAATATTTTCCTGCTTTGCAACTTTAAAGCTTTGAGCTACATTCACTATTGCAACTATTAATGAGGGTGGTTGATGAAATTTAAAAATGTCATGAGATCTCTAAGAATTAAATACCTGTATGATTTTCCAGCAAAATGCATGTGAAATTTTGTGTTTTACAGTGTATTAGTTGAGTTTCCTTCAAAAATATCATAATTTTATCTTCAAAAACCTTCAAACTTCTTAATCTTCTGTTATACCACTCAAAAATGCTAGACATATTTTAGCTATTAGATGTAACCATTGACTGAATAATAAACTTGGATAGGGCAAATTTGGGGTGGCATAACCACATTAAATTATGTGGTTTGAAATTGCTTCCGGTGAGCTATTTGACATTCATTTTTTAATATAATCTTACATCAACTTTTTCAATTTTTGAACTCAGTGTCGTTTTGTCAATCACAGTAGAGTTGCACAAATGAGCTGACCTTTGAAGGTTTATTATTATTGGGTGTTGGAACTTATCATATGGAAAGTCCATGCTTTGAGGTAGCGTTTGGACCTGACAAATTCATTTTAATTTTAATTTCTCATCTACCTTACTAGCAATGTTAAATGTGTTTACATGACCATGTAGCATATTCAATAAGACAAATTAGTTTAAAAATTGCTAACTAAGAATTTATATAGTTCCATCAATGAGTGAGTGATTTGTGAGCAAGAGCCTAGCAGAGTGAAAGATCAGATTTTGGTCGTTTTAATTCCAAAACCCCCTGGTGAATTTCTTTGTGTCAATCGAAGAAGAGTTTGGTAATTGCCCCTCCTGTGCATAAAGAAAAAAGAAAATTTCACACTAATATTTACGTAAACAAAAGCTGTTGACAATTGTGTCAACTCGAGAAAAAAAACCCAGTGATGGCATTTTCTTACAATTAATTAGTTCAAGAAGTGATAGGTTGGTTTGTCATAGACAAACCTCCGTTGCTCGAGCCCTTTATGGCATGCTGACTTAGGATATGCTGCCTTACTGCTACAACTGCGTACACTCTCATTCTTCAATTCAGCCCATTTTAGTACCATTGAGTCATCCTGTTTTTTCCTGCCATCCAATTGTGTGTTCGTCATTTTTAGACATCTACATCCCTCTTTAAGTGTTTTGAGCTCCTATTGGTTGTTTTCAAATATTATTTGAGATTGACTGATTTATAAACCATATCGCCTTGATTTTGAAAACTGACAGGTGCAATAAAATCTCATATAAAAAATATTTCTATGATACAATAGGTCAACTTTATCCGATACAGACTTCATCAACTTTTATTTCATAGACTAAGCTGATATTTATTGTCAGTTTTAAAAATATGCAAAGCGAAGAAATTCCTAAATGTCATGCTTGACTCAAAAACTGAGAGCAAGGTGTGCTAGGTGGAATTTGGAATTACTTAGACAATAGTACATAGTAACTAGCGTCAAATAGTTTCCTAACAGTTAACAAAGGACTACATGCACTTTTATACAGTTGACATGAAGAGAACTCAACAATCGAATTCGTTCTGATCACACAAACTTATGAAAGAATGGTGCCCAAAGAGGTAGACACATCTCTTTTAACAAGAAAACTCAGCTGTTAATCACTGGGTTGATGCTGATTTCGTCTATTTGTGTGTTAAGTAAATGCATAGTACTTTGAGTGGAAGTGCCACAGCTAGGCCAAGCCATGCCAAATTTTTTCAGGTCCAACTTGGTCCTAGTCAAATTTGATTCCATTCAATCCTGGATTAGGCCAACACTGGGTTGACGCTGCTGCTTATATCTGTCTTCATCATTATACGAGCATGCTATGGTCTTGTACTCACAAAGTTGGAAGAGCTCAACTTTGAGATGAGCGACAAGGAAGAAAAAATGCGTCAAAATGCTGACATCAACGACCTAGGTAAGATAATACCACAATCACGGTATAAAGATCATCAAATACCCTAGTAGGGGAGTTAATATTAGGAGCACTTGAATAAAAATATGTTTGGTTAACTCCATGCAAGCTTGCACCATGTGTTAGCTAGGTAGTAGCTTATAAAGAATAATAATTGACCACTCTAGAGTAGATTTCTTCTGATCTTGTGACTGCTGTATTTTATAGTGCGTTGAATGGTATTTATTTCAAATTTAACCAATTGTCAATGCTAAAATATGATGAAGAATTATTGAAGAATTAAAGATTGTTATGATGATGATACATGCATGAGTTTCATTAGGTTAAAACAGGGCTGAACTTGAACTCTGAACTTTGTTAAATTCCAGCTTAAAATTTCATCTACTTGTGTGGTGTGTTAAGTAAATACATATTTTTCCAGGGCCAACTTGGTCCTAGTCCTGCTGGAGGCTTAAGCAATGGATCTTGTAAAATCTCCCAGTGGGAAATGAAGCCACTCGACTTGGGAATGGTGAGATGGCGCAATCAGTTATTTACTGCCAGACAATTCATGCCTCAGGAGTTGTGGGTCCATTAATTCATGTGCCATGACAAGCAACAAAGGTGTTGTTCTATGAGCTATCACCTCAGATTTCAAAAGAAATTCATCCAGCTCATTATTAGCTTCTCATTTTCAATTGTTTATCACATCATGTTAACATGCATGATTTGCACTATGATAATATTATTTTATCATTGTCAAGGTCATGAATGTTAGAATCCCTTTACTCAGGTGTTCTCAAACACACAATATTGCATCGCTCCCTACTAAAATTTAAAGATGAAACTAAATTAGACTTTAAATTTACCATGCTCCATTGCAACAACCTTTAATTAATAATTATTGTTTTGTATTACAATTGTTCAGTCCGCGCTAGTTAGGCGCTTAGTGTTCATCGCCAGGCGATTGGCGCAACATGGGGGTTCAAATCCTATTTGAAGATGGTCACTTTTAAGAAATACAAGTTTTGTTTAAATACAGATCTGTTTTCATACATGTCTTTGTGACACAGAAATCTTGGAGTAAGGCTCTGAACATCAGTCGTACGACCAAACGATAGATAGCGGCTCATTGCAACCTGTGTCTGACACAATGTCAGTGTGAGCCAAAATACTTGTTTGATTTGAATCATTTTACTTTTATTTAGCAGACTATTAAAATTTAGTTTTTCTTCAATAGTCTCAGAATGTGACCAATCAAAATCTTCATTAATATCAGTAGGAGGTGACCTACCTAATTTGACTTTCAAGCTCATACATTCACTCAGGGAGGTTCGGTCAGTCTGCATCCAGCTCAACAACTGTTTTATAACACTGACATTATTATAGTATGAATCATTTTTTACAATTGTTAACCTCTGACCCCACAATCATTTTAATCCTTTATATGCATGCTATGTAGTATTCAATAGAACATGAATCAGTTAGTGTTTAACCCTATACAAGTAAACACGTTTATATAAAAAACTCACTATCAGCTACAAGCCCAAGTGAAGATAATTCTATCTATATCAATCAAACACGTACTGCATCAGCCCTCATTCAACATTTATAACGAACAACAATATCATATTATATTCATATCAATGTTTAATATGATGCACAATGCATTTGCAAATGTAGCTTACTAAGTAAATACAAGCTTCACTATTACTCTAGTTCTTTAATTATTACTAACAACAACTAAACAACTAAACAAAAAAACAACTAAACAGCAAAACTATTACAATTACTTATACTTTTCGTTCACAATCTTGATTATCATTCATGAATCAATATCACCTACGGTGTTTTACATTTTCTGACTGCCTAGAGAAGGAACTAATGCTAAACTACCACAGAGTACAGTGAAAGCCTCCCAAGGCACAAATATGCAAAGCGAAAAAATTCCTAAATGTCATGCTCGACTCAAAAACTGAAAGCAAAGTGTGCTAGTTGGAATTTGGTATTATTTAGACAATAGTACATAGTAACTAGCTTTAAATAGTTTTCGTGAACAATTAACACAGAACTACATGCACTTTTAATCAGTTGACATGAAGAGAATTCAACAATCAAATTCGTTCTGATCACACAAACTGATGAAAGAATGGTGCCAAAAAGAGGTCAAGAAAATCTCTCTCAACAAGAAAACTCAGCTGTTAATCACTGGGTTGACGCTGCTGCTAATATCTGACTTCATCATTATACGAGCATGCTATGGTCTTGTACTCACAAAGTTGGAAGAGCTCAACTTTGAGATGAGCGACAAGCAAGAAATAATGCGTCAAAATGCTGACATCAACTGCCTAGGTAAGATAATACCACAATCACGGTCTAAAGATCATCAAATACCCTAGTAGGGGAGTTAATATTAGGAGCATTTAAATGGAAATATGTTTGGTTAACTTCATGCAAGCTTGCACCATGTGTCAGCTAGGTAGTAGCTTATAAAGAACAATAATTGACCACTCTAGAGTAGATTTCTTCTGATCTTGTGACTGCTGTATTTTATAGAACGTTGAATGGTATTTATTTCAAATTTAACCAATTTGTCAATGCTAAAATATGATGAAAAATTATTGAAGAATTGAAGATTGTAATTGTAATACATGAGTTTCATGATGAGTACTTGCAGAGGTTCAAGCAGAGCTGAACTTGAACTCTGAACTTTGTTAAATTCAAGCTTAAAATGTCATCTATTTGTGTGTTAAGTAAATACATAATGCTTTGAGTGGAAGTGCCACATCTTGGCACAATCAGTTATTTGCTGCCAGACAATTCATGCCTCAGGAATTGTGGGTCCATTAGTTCATGTGCCATGACAAGCAACAAAGGCGTTGTTCTATGAGCTATCACCTCAGATTTCAAAAGAAATTCATCCTATTCATTATTATCTTCTCATTTTCAATTGTATATCACATCATGGTAACATGCATGCTTTGAACTATGATAAATGATTTTTTATCGTTGTCAAGTTCATGAATATTACAATCCCTTTACTCAGGTGTTCTCAAACAAACAAATTTGCATCACTTCCTACTAAAATTTAACAATGAAACTAAATTAGACTTTTTAAATTTTACCATGCTCCATTGCAACAATCTTTAATTAATAATTATTGTTTTGTATTACAATTGTTCATTCTGCGCTAGTTAGCCGCTAAGTGTTCATCGCCAGGCGATTGGTGCCACATGGAGTTGGGGGTTCAAATCCTTCTGAAAGAGGGTAACTTTTAAGATATACAAGTTTTTTTTAAATACAGAAATGTTTTCATACATGTCTTTGTGACACAGAAGTCTTTTTACACAGCCAATTCCAAAGTTTAGGGTCTCTAACTCCTTGAATTATGTAGCAACATATTTTGTCCATTTGTGTGTTTAGTTTATCAAGTGTAGCTTACTACTATTCACAAGATTGTAGTTGGTGACTGACTTTGGTTAGTGAGCTGTTTCCTATCTACAATTATACTAACTATGAGAGCGTGCATTTTGGGACAGCGATGGTCATAAGACTGCATATACATAATTTACAAGGAACTGATTCCTCGTCTGGGGGGTCTTTCAATTAGAAACAGCCAAAATCGCAATCTGATCGCTCACCCATTGGCAGTGACACTTTGATCTTGGCCAATAGGCCAAGAAGCGATCTTGATTAACTATACCTGTTTATTAAAGAAACTCGAACAAAAAGAAAAATAGTTTTCAAATTATCTAATAAACTACCTCTGCTTACCCTTTGAAAAAGAAAAAAAAGAGACTAAATAAAGAGCAGAGGTCTTCGGTTACTTGCTTAAGGCATGAGTTGTGCTGCATACTTAACTACTGTCACCAGGACAGGCTACTCCTCTATCAACCTCACCTGCCCTTACATTTTAAGTTATTTTCTTGCACTATTCTCTTGTTGTAGAAGAAGTCACTAAACATTTTATTTTCCTTTCTATTTCAGTAATCTTAGTTTTCCTATCCACTTTCTCAAAAACTATATCATGCCTGCTGTTCCATATCTTTCTATTGCCCTCTGCCAAATACTCAAACACATTCATATTGATGGCGTTTCTGTCGTCATAAGGGGTCAAACCTAAACAGAAAATGATCTGTTCTTTGTTTTTATTCACATTAATAAGTGCTCTAAGCTTTTTAACAGAAGATTCTATCATATTTCTTGTCTCTTGAGGCGAATTGCATGATGTAAATACATGTTCTAATGTCTCTGTTTCTGGTTTTATGCAAAAGTTACAAGTTGTTTTCACTCCTTGTATTTTCCATTTTAAAAGGGTGGCTCTGTTCACTATGCCATTCATGGCTGTCTTCCACATAAAGCTAGAGTTTTGTGACGACACAATTGTTCCGTATTTTAATTAATCAGGTTTTCTCAATTTCTCTTAAATCATGGTTTATTGGAATTTTAATGGGTAAGAGATCGCTTTCTCTTATGAGAAAATGGTAAAGCTGATTAGTTGACACCGGGCTTATTTTTAGGATGTCTTTAGATTGTTCGTCTAATTTTATTAAGTAGTGTTTGTGCTTTTTTTATTGGTCTAGAAGTTTGAAGCAGTGTGCACGGTTTTCAGTATGGTATGTGGAAACAGAGTTCTTGTCCAGAAAGAGATAAAATACAAAAAAAGATCAGGATTTTGGTGTTCAAAGGACTCTTGTACAGGTAGGCATAGGTTATCCTGAAGGTACGTTGCCTCACAGTAGGATTTCAGTTTGTATCAGCCCATGTCTGCTTTTTCTTTTGCTAACTCTACGAATTGTCTTTTAGTCTTTTTTTCCTTCTCCGTAGATCAGGGAAAAGACAAGCGTTTTCATGAGAGCTGTGTGTATTGCACTCGGTATAAAAAGGTGTGTGCCATGTAAAATATTATTGGGTACAATACTGTATTAACTGACATGACTTTCCCTATGATGGTAGAGGGAATAGTCTGAAAGAAGTTTATTTTACTTTTTAATTTTTACATATTTATTCTTTCCATTTCTTGGCTGTCAGTATCTTTAAAAAATGATTCTACACACTTTTATTTCCTTGACAGCGTACTTGTTGGTTAGTTCCGCTGTACCTAAAGCCAAAAGCTGAGTTTTGGCTCTATTTACTTGCTGCCTGTAGCCTGCCGGACGTATTCAAAAAAAGAAAAACTATATTCTTCATCGGCGTTATCTTTGCAAAAAAAATAGGTCTTCTGCGTTTGCAGTAACCTTAGCGACTTTGTTTGTCGTTAAGAGGATACCCCTGAAAGCAGCTTGGCTGTGTATATATAAAAGAAAAGACTCTATATAAATTACTTACAGAGATGGTGAAAGGGGGCACCCTTGTCTTACTCCTCTCTTTAGTTCAATGTCTTCAGAAAGGTGGCTATTTATTTGAACAGAGGTGGTGGTGTTCCCGTAAAGTGTTCTAACCACCCTGAGGACCTCAGCATTGAAGTTGAAGCCCTCCATGGCCCTGAAAAGAAAGTCCCTGTCTACTAGATCAAAGGCTTTCTTCTGATCTAGAGACATAAGGATGCCAGCTTGGTTTTTATTTTTGCAAAAAGTGATGATATCCCTTATGAAAATGTTTCCATTATGAATGTTCCTGTTTTGAATGCACAAAGCTGCTCCGATGAAATGTTGGATTTTAGTAATTCAGAAAAATACACTTTGTTCAGGTATTAGGTAAGAATTTTATAATCAATGTTTAATAGTGTGAGTGGTTTATAATCTGATGATGTTTCAAAGTTTGATTTTTTTTGTATCACAGTGGTTATTACCCTAGTCATGGACTTAGGAATTGTATTCTCGATGTTTATTTAATTCAAAAACTTCAATTAATTTATCCTGAATGTCTTCATAAAAAGATATGTAAAATTACGCTGCTATACCGTGCATGCCCGCAGTCAGGGGCGTATTGAGTTAATTATCAAAAAAATTTGGGTCAGGGGTTAGCAAGTAAAAGTCTGGGGTAGAAAAGATCTGGGGTTGAGCTCACTTATCTGGTTGTGAAAAAAGAAGATATTTATCTTCTTCTTCCCCACCCCACAGACCCCGACCAGTATAATAAGGAGGCCTGTGCCCTCAAGGTAGTCAAGGGCCAACTAGTAATGTGTAGTGACATATACAAAGGAGTAACTCCTTGCATGTACTCACTCTCAGCAGTATCATATAACATGTACTGTATGTAATTTGGACTGACCACCATTCTCCCTGATTGCACCTTAATATGATGAGCACATCCACTGTGGAATATATTACAATTAACGTACCTCTTAGTCTTGGAAAATTGAAAATTAGATTGTTGTGATTCCATTGAAAAATAGTAACAGCATGGACACTCATGGGAAAACCACTGATCCTGAAATTTGCTCAAGCAAGAATATAAGATTAGTTCCATAGAATATAGTCTAATGTGCACTCTCCCCATCAAAAACTGTAGATATGTGAATTCAAAGCTATGACCTTTGACAAACCTGACCGAAATCCAGATGAACACACACAACAAATCAATCATGTGGGTGGGTGGTGATAATTTAGGAGGCATGTTCAAAATATGAGGTTTTTGGTCTAACATCTTTGGAAAAGGAGATTGGAATAAAACATCACTAGTAACGGTCCTTGACAACACGGAATAGGAGAAGAATAAAATGTATCAGAATAGACATCAGTCCAGTTAAACCCAGCCCAAACCTCAAGATGGAGCATTGAACTCTTACCCTAGCGTCTTTAACACTGGGCCCAGTCCAGGTCATAAGTGAGTGGTGAGTTTGAGCTTATTTTTACCCTGTGATATTTCTCAACCCCAGATATTCTCTCCCAACCCCAGATCTATTTGACCCCTGAAAATCTTGGGCTGTACTCCCTACGCCCCTGCCAGGAGTTTTGTTATTTTCCATTGACAAGACTATGTTTTAATGTTCCCCTATTAATAGTAAACTCGTTTTTTTTTCTATCCTTTTATGTGACACTCGGTGCATAATCTTAGTTTGAAAATGTGGATTGCATTGTATAGGGATGTATAAATCTTTATAAAAAGATTAAAAAACTCTGGTAATATTTGTATTATCTGTGAAGTTTTGATTTGTATGAGGATCAGTTATTTTTTAATATCTTTTTTAACTTGTCTTACTTTAAGTCTCTTGTAGAAAAAAGAAGAACACTTTTCGTCATGCAAGTCTGCCTCTACCCTGGATCTTACAAAAAAAGATTTTAATTTCTCGTCATAAAGTTCTTCCATGTCCCTTCTAAGGCGTACTATTTTGTTCAGATCGGTTTCTATTTTTAATTTATTTTTTAAACCATATGCCCAATCTCTGGGTACAAAAAATTTGTTGAGTCTGCACTACCGGAAAACCAGGTGAATTCATTTTTTAAAGCGCCTGGTAGTTTTTCTGTAGGGATCAGAGCAACCGAAAGATGTAACAAGTGGGTCTAACTTCGAAGAGCCTACCAGGACCTTGATGTCGTAATGAATTGAGCTCACACAATCGATATCCCCAGCAGTGATGTTCCTTTTGGACGAAGGAAAAAAAGGTGGAAGTGTAGTTGGAAAAAAAAACTTTCTGTCCTCTGGTCTAGTTGGAGCCTAAACACAGATAACTCTGATTTGTTTATTGTAAAAAGAAACATCCACGTGGCAGATTCGGCCGTCATTATTGGAAAAAAAATTGTCGATGACGCCTGAAAAATTTACTTTAAAAAGGATCGCCACCCCGGCAGAATGTGAAGTGAGAAAGTTAAAAAATGATTTACCTTTCCATTCTCTACAGGTTTCTAAAAAAGTCTCTTGAATTAAAAAAGGATCATAATTAAGTTTTCCGAGAATAGAAGTTATTTTTTGCCTTTTTTTTTAAATTCTGCTTTGCCTCGGACGTTTAAAGAAGATATTCGAAGTACCTCGGCCATAGATGAATGGGAGAAGGAGGTGTTTGGTTCATGAAAGCTTTAAAGAAGGATGACGAGAAAACTCCAGAAAAAAAAGAGGGAGATCTGAAGAGTTTTTTAAGTGGAGGGTTGAATGGGCAAAAAAAAAGATATTCAGTCATCTGACGACACATTTGGCTTTTTCTTAAGTTCCCTGTCCCCCTTTTCCCCCTCCCCGTCCAGAACACCTTTTGGCATTGGTGATAATTTTAGTTTCACTGTCGATGTCAATCTGTAAAGAAGCATCGAAGGACTCATCAGAAGAAAGGGCAACTTCATCTGTCTCTGCTGCCTAGATTGACTTGATGGACTGGGAGGTGGAGCTGGCGGCTGCCGGGCTTGCCCATACATAGGGTTTGGGTAGTGAATCTGGCCTCAGCTTAGCTGGTTTAGAGTTAGAATTTGAGTTAGCATTAGATTAAGAGTTAGAGTTAGAATCAAAATAGTTCTTGTTTAAAGTTGTCATATGACCTGTGGACGGAAGCTTTTGTTCATTTGATTCTTTTTTAGTCCATGATTTGTTTATAATGGCTGTACTATCTTGGACGAAAAGATGACATGAGTCATATCTGTGACTTTTTTGTTTGCAAATGCTACAAACTTTCACCCCATCACACTCCTCGTTAGTGTGGCCAGTCAGATGGCAAGTTGTGCAATATTCAAAAGGACAGTCCCTAGCAATATGTGCTGTGGACTGACACTTAAAGCATGTTCTGACCTGATTTCTATAAGCTATTCTGAACCCTGATTTGCCAAATATGATCGACCCTGGAATTACTAACCCCTTCTTGGGCTCTATAACAACCTGTCTGACACCATTCTCAATGGTGTGGGAAACTCCTTAAACCTCATCCTTCTGCCCTTTATAACTTAGCCGTATGTCGACATAGCTGCCCACAAAGCATCGTCTGAGACCAAAAAGTGCCATTCACCAAACTGAGCTTTGAACGAATATTCCACTCAACATGAGCACTTGCAGCGAATTCCAACAAACTGGTCTGGTCGATGAAACTGACTTTAATGCTATCCTAAATGAGAATGGCAGACTTACATTTGGAGAGAGTCGTGTATTATTCAAGATGCTACCAAATCAGTAGACTTGCAGCTCTCTTGGATTACAGCAGAAATAATGATGATCGGAAAAAAAGAAGTGCCTAAACTAAGCAAAATGTATGCTGCAAGAGCTTTGTGCAAATTGCACAAAGAAAATTTCCCGCCAAAACGGAGGGAGTGGAAAAAGCGATGAAATTACTGCTAAATATAAGTGCTGAGGAACTCAAAAAGCTGAGTGAAACCTGAGTAATTTAAATCATATCATTATGCCAATATATTTAATCACATTATAAAGTTGAAGTAAATTGTTACCTTGATCCGATGATTCATAAATTGTGTGATAACTTCTGACAGGGCTGGTGCTTCATGCGCGTTCAATTAGATGAGCCATACAAAACATGTGCAAAAATTCTGGAAATTATGTGCACCTCGACACATCTTGTTTAACTGTAATCTCAATAATGGTCCAGACACAAAGGCATTATGACGCACCTTGATTTACTTCATTGGGTATACTGTGCGACATGAAGTAGTTACTGTTAGCCCTCAGGCACATAAATTTATTGTTTGCTAGTATTTCAGTCTACTATTGCCTCCAAGATAGTTTTGCAGAATTCCCATCTCACTTTGATGGTACATCATGTTATGATCGTTTAACACATTCCATCAAATTCCAAAAAGTACAGATCAATGGATGGAGACAATCAATTGCCATTTCGTAAGAATATGGGTAATATTGGATGCGTGACTGAAGAAGGGTGTCACTCTTACAAAAACTGACAGAATTGCTGCCTGTTTGTGCATTGTTGAGCAGTTTGACCCTGTTTGCAAATCACACATATGGAGCTATACTATTCAGGGTGAATAATTTATTTTTAAAAACCAAAATAAGAAGGACAAAATAAGAGATTATTCTGAGCGAGATGATTGCAAGAATTTATTGTGAATAGCCTTGGTCATTCTCATTGAGAGACTCTCCTGAATGACTTCTGGAGAATGGGACACTCAGCGTACGCAAGGAATCCCAGGTTTGGTACACTTATACCAAAAAGTAGGCAAGAATGGGAAGTTAGGCTATTTTATGGTGTTTGAAACAGGAATATGGTGCACGGCACATGCAAAGTCGGTCTGGTTCTGACTGAGAGCATTCCATGAAAAATATTACAGCTGGTAACCAGTCATCACTAAAGTTCATCCATTCATCCATCCACAAATCTAACCAGTGTGCGCCAAAAGTGCCTAGCTATAGCTTTAGACTTGCCACATATGCGTATGTCTGCGAGAGTATAACTAGCATTAACACCCGTGCATGCAAGTCTACAACAGAGCTCAATTTTAGTCCTCTCCCAATATGCTGGATTATCGATCTTATGATCAAATGTCCCTAAAAAATAATAGTTCGAGTACATGAATCCCGCCACATATTTCTTTTTTTCTCCGAAAAAGAACAAAAGCGGAGTTCATATACTTGAACTATATGAACAGGTTACAACAAAGAATTGAGGAGAAACTTAATAAACAAACCTTATTAAACAAAACTTTGATCGATATACAGGCTGGATTGTGTGAGTACAGCCATTACTGGAAGCTCTTGGAATCTAAGAACTGTCTTCTATAAGTATCATTCACCAAGATTTAGCTACTGCTGCAGCAGAGGCAAGTTTGCATTGTTGGTGCATCCACAATTAAGAATTTACTATTTCATAGAGAAAATGAAGAATGAAGAATAAAAATGCAAGTATTAAGAAGTAGAAAAGTGTATACACTAAAAATGTCACTTTTGACGGCTTACTTGAAAGATTTGAGATCATGGCACAGCTTAATGTTTGGGGGCAAGTCATTGTATAACCTGTATTTTTCCTTGGATAACATCAAACCCTCACTTTTTCCAAGCCGTGTACCACTTTTTAATTTTAAAGTCAAAAGGCTGGCATAAATAATTGGGACCAATTTGTTTATCTGTTTAAAATATGTTAAAATGTATAAATAATGGTATCGCTTGGTGATAAATTGAATATTGTGCCTCGGCCTTGTCTCAACTTTTGGCCGATATAGAATTTTCAAACAACGGTTCTCAATTGTTAGGATGTCTTTTTTAATATATTCATTAGAGTAATAAAGTAGCGGTGCACAATATTTGAGACTTGGTCCTATTAACCCTTTGTACCAGACAGCAGCTAAGGATTCATTCAAAAAACTTACTATTTCTCTCAAAATTTGCTCTGATTGAGTTGAGCTTTTGTTTAATCTTTTTGACATGGGATTTAAAATTTTTATCTAAAATTACTCCTAAATATTTTAATTTGTCTGACTGTTTAAAGGACAAAATTTAGTTTGGGAAAGTCTGTGTTATCGGAATTAGAGACAGTCATAGCATCTGTCTTGGATGCATTGAGTGTCAATTTATACAATTGTATCAGTCAGGCTAAGGCTAGTGAATGTTCAATATTTTTAATGGATATGGTTGGGTGACTGCCACTGGCTATCATGAGGCAGCCATCGGCAAACAGATAACAGTTTTCTAAAGAAGTGAGATTATTGATAAAAGCAATAAAGATTTGATTTGATTCCCATCAGATAAAATGCCATTGACCTTCATGGTTTGAGAGACCTGTCTGATAAATACGTTTCTAGATAGAGTAAAGTAATTAACTCATCCCTAAACAAGTGATGTGAGTTTTATATATTTATATATCTTTTAGTACTGACTTTGATACTCAGTGAGCAACATTACGTAGTCTCCTCATAAAAGTACACCTCAGTAAAGAATATGGCTGCTCTTCCAGAGAGCGTTCTCAGTATGGTCACAATTATAGAATATAGCAGTAGAGTTACCTTGTCACTCTCAAAAAATCATGGTCTATCCATAATATAATGGAAACACCCTTTAAAAATAGGAAAAAAACTACCCTAACTTAAGCCCACTGCTCAGTGCAGTTGGCTCTATGAGACCACAACCAAATTAGAAACTCCTATTACCAGCGCACTAAATACAGACAACACGGTCAAATGAATTCAAAATAGGTACAACCAAGGAGTACAACGAAAGCATAATTTGATCCACCACACCAATTAATTGTAGTGAGTGACAATATTTTTTCCCATTGTAGTAGAGCTTCTGGATAAATGCTAAACATTTTTTCAACCCCTGCTGGTTATGATCAATAGAGATGATATCTTATATCATAATATACTATATCATAGTAAACTATTAGGCTTTGACGGCAGAACTGATATACGAGGAATTTAGTCAACAGTCAACAGATGGTGTGAAGTGTTGTACCTACCCTAATTCAAACTGTCAAACAGTTATCTGCCAATATATGTATAAAATGGGGTGTAGCTCAGTGGTAGAGCAATCGGCTGCAGTCCGATAGGCCCTGGGTTCAACTCCCAGTGCGCCCTGTTTTAATCTGAAACCTCATCTACTTTAGCCAAAAAACTTTGAGATCAAAACAACATTTTCATCTTACTTATCATGTTATTATTGAACATACTGTCTACATTACTAAAATCTTTCTCCAACTAGACAATGAGGTATTGATTAGGTAGGTGTTAGGGAAGAAACTCCCTAAATTTGTGGCTGTCGTCAATATTGTGCAATTGAAGTTGGGAGTTGTTCTCCATAAAGGTAAGAGAGGACAACTTGATTGGAACAGATGGCAGCTTTCAAAGTTATTTTACAGACTAAAATAAATTGCAACCAATTTGATGATGCTTATGGCTACAGCAATAAGAATAAGGTACACAAAAGCATGAATCCAAAAATCTAGTCCCTATTCGGTATTAAACTTATGGATTAAATTGAATTTGAGCTCAAATACTACAAGCTTGATGTGCTCTCATTTCTTTTTGAATCAAGGTCAAGGACATAAATATATTTCATCGGATGATTTAATTGAATGAGAGCTTCATCCTTACCTGGAGCTGGTTTCAAAGAGTACCATACGTTTAGTAAGCACCGGTTTCCATTAGCTCAGGAGGAGGTGTAGTTTATATAATAGAGGTACAGAAGGATGATCGTAAACAGCTTTGTACCATCGACATACCGTAGAGCAGTAGAATATTCGGGAGAAGGGGGAGGAAAAGATCGCAATTTTGCACATACTGGAAATAGTTAAAGGGCAACCAAGGTTTCGCAGCGATGCGTTAATGGGTAGTGAATTATGTGCTAGGCAGCATCAGCTTTGTGCATTACGCGACGCAAAATTCAAAGTAGTTGCTGACTCTAAGCTGGGTAACACTTCAATTTAGGGGAGGTTCCACGACATTGCTGTAATGATGATAGAGTACAGGCTAAATAATAACAGGAACAGGAAACTGCTCTGTGGTATTCTATTTTAGCTGAGTTTGAGTACCTGATAGATAAAATGTTTCCCAATAACAATGAATAATCATCCGAATTAGATTCGGTCTTTTTCCCTATATGCAGAAGGTACAATCTGCTATCAATCAATGAGAACATGTTTGAAACCTTGGTTGCCCTTTAAGTTTAAGGCTGCTAACATTTACCCACCCTCGTTGTGCTAGCTAACATTTACCCACCCTCGTTGTGCTAGCTAACATTTACCCACCCTCGTTGTGCTAGCTAACATTTACCCACCCTCGTTGTGCTAGCTAACATTTACCCACCCTTGTTGTGCTAGCTAACATTAAGTCAACACCAGACTGGCTGAACTAAACTCTAGGTAAATTTTTCTCCTCTGAGGTATTAAAATTACTTTCAGGCTCTCCATTCTTAACCATTCAGAAAGGTCTGCATGGATTTGGAGACAGCTTATAGTGATGTAAACATACATGCATGTAGATTGCTATTTGGATCAAAAGAGGGGGCACTGGGAGTTGAACCCAGGGCCTATCGGACTGCAGCCGATTGCTCTACCACTGAGCTATACCCCCTTTGATACATCTTTTGGCAATAAAAATTTCAGAGATCTTAACTTGTGTAGGATACCACTCTTAACACCATATGTTGCCTTGATGTACATTATTAGTTTTATGTGGTGCTTTTAAAACAGTCCAACCTTCCTATCCTAATAGCATGTTTTGAGATAGGATAAGATCTCTAATTTTATCATTACCAGCAGGTGGGGAATTAAGCGTTGAGCATTTACTGAGAATATCTACTTGAATGGGAGAAAACTGCCTCTTTCTGCCAGTGGAGCTGTAAGATGATGAAATATTCATAGTGAACACATGAGCTTCTTCACAACATTCGTTAGTTGATTGAAGAAATTCTGCCACACCAAAAATTCTTTCCAGTCAAAATTAGACGTCATAGGCACAATATCAATTCACTATGAGTTCAACAACATTAAGCGAGAGTGACAAAAAGTAAATGTATTATCCTTTCATTGCACTGCTGTGCTCGATTCTGACTGCCTGATCTGTATACCCTGCTTCACCCTTTTCTTCAAGCCATCTAGTCAAGTTGTTCTTTATTATAATCTATAGTTGTCTTCTCTTTAGACATGCACACACAATTCCCGATATATTTTTACAGTGGAATATGCAAGATCTATTTTTATGCACACACAATTGAAAATGAATTAGCTGAAAAATTTTTAAAAAACACATAATTAAACAAAAGTTCTTATTCCTGATTAACTTAACAATTTGTCAAATTTCAATAGCTTAACCCTGCCTCAGTTTGCTTTATTCAAAAATCTATATTGGATAAAACAGCTACCGGACCAGATAATATATCAGTCAAAATGCTTGATAAAATGTTGCCTTATATCATCAGTATATTGTGTGAAATGTTCAACCATATTCTGATTAATGCTGATTTCCCAAATACCTGGAAAGTAGGCAGAATAACCCCTATAAGTAGGAGAGGAGAAATCCACAATCCTCCATGTTATAGACCTATTGCTCAAAGTCTTCACACAAAATCATGACTGACATCTGTCACAGTAAAAAGAAAAAGATTTTGTGACTGCTCTGTTTCTCGATTTTTGCAAAGCCTTTGATTCCGCGGATCACACAGTCTTAGGCCGTTAACTTGAATGTATGAATTTGACAGGTTTATCGCTTGATCTTTAATAGCATTTTCTCTATAACAGAAAACAGCTTGCTATTTTTAAATGACTCTCCTAATCACACAAATCAATGGATATTGGAGTTCCGCAAGGGTTCATTCCAGCCCCAACTTTTAAAATTGCCACTTGAACTTACTAATCTATTTTAAGTTTCATGTTTTTTATTCCAGCTTATTATTTTTTATAACATGATATATGTTGTGAAGAAAAAGGTGTTAAATACTGATGCCCATGGTATCAAAAAGGATAACAGTATAACATACATGGCTTAAAATAGGAGTAAAAAAACTCTGTGGCTGGAAGTCATGTAACAAAAAATATTATACAAGTTTACTTAGCTTTAGTGCTGCCTGGTGTAAAAAAGAATCTCTGCCCCATTTGCTTCTGTATTTAATAGCACAATATCGTCCTGATGGGCCCTTTTCAAGAAAGTAATTTAGAAAATGGGTGTCGTCATGTATATATTGTAGTAGCAAGGTTTTAGTTTTGGCATCTATTAGATTGTCAATATCCCCAATATCTTTGATGCCTAGTTTGAGTGCCTCTTTAAAAGATTGTCGGAGTTGCTTTTTATCTTTAGCATACAGGGATGTGTAAAGAATGGGCAGAAAGTAAGTAAGAAGGGAGATAATAAGACTTTTAAATAGCATCCTAGCCAGGGTGGTTGAACTTAGGTAAACAAAATTTCTAATAATATACATTCTTTGACTAGCTTTTGTTGCCACAGAGTTAATTTGCTGCTCAAAACGAAGTTTGTTGTCTATCTGTACCCCTAGATATTTCACCATTGTCACTAAAACTAATGCTCACATTATTCGAAATCATAGCAGGGGTGTCTGGCTCAATCCTCTTAAAGTGCCTCGGCCGGTATATAAGGGCCAGTCAATGTAAAGCGATCACCCAGCCATATCAAATTCAAATGGGGTTAGCAGCATTCAAATTCCTCCTGCTTTTTCGGAATTAAGAGGAGAAGCAGTGAATTATTTTTAATGGGAATCAGACATGCTGATGCGGAATTGTGTGATACACATGCCCAATAAATTTTAATTCCAATAATGGCATTGGAAAGTGGTGAAAATATGACTGATGTCATACGAAATTGCCAAGTTCCGATGATTTCAAATCATCCGCTTCAAAATATACGAGCTCTTATTGGTCAATTTTGACGTTATGATTTATGGTTTTAGAGGTTGCCTAGATACCGTTGTCAAGATTGAAATTGACAGTTGTAATTAAACCCTATAATCCCAAGTGTGATGAGCCAACACAACAATAGCTATATCATAGCTTCTATTCAACTTTATTTATGGGTGTCTGCGAATCACAATTCCTTACATAACACACTTGACCACTTGAGAATGCAACGTGGACTGGCTGTTAGAGGCGGAGACCAAGGCCATTCTCCGCCTCTAATTACATTGATCAGCCAATGGTCTTGCCTGTCACTTCACATGATTAATCCCCGTTCACCCCCTTCGATTCCTACCTCTTTAATAGAAAACAACATTTCTTGGGTCTTACTTGGGCTCAACAAAAGGTCTAAGGAATTACATTGATCTGATATTCTATCTACTTCAGAAAAATACTCAAATCAGACTCATCAGAAATACATCCTATTAAATAGCTGTCGTCTGCATATTTCAAAATAGTTACCTTACTAGTGTGAGATCTAATTCCATCAGTGTAAACAGAAAACAAAAGAGGGCTAAACGCAGAACCTTGGGGAGTGCCTGTATTGGTGACAATAGGCTGAGACATAGTGCCATCAACTACTAATGTTCCTTGAACTCGACCACTGAGGGAAGTGGTTATTCATCCTGTTACATTACAGATGTTGTAGTTTAGGTATGAGATAACTGACGTTTATAATGTTAAGGGCCAAAGAGAAATCTAGGAACAGGCATTCTGAATAATTACAAGCTTGTTTGTCAGTAACAGTTGTAGTGAGGCAGAGCACTGCATCCTGGGTTGAATGATGTGAGCGATAAGTGGACTGAAATTTATCCAAGGGAGTGTGGTTAGAGATGTAGGTTTTCATAAGTCTCTCTAATACTTGCACCAGATAGCTAGTCAGAGCAATAGGACGGTATTGTTTAAGTTGATCCGGATTGTTCACTTTTGGTAGTGGTTTGATTGTTGCAGTCTTCCAGATTGTAGGATCTCCAGATTACAAATGATCTCATAATAGCCTGAGCCACTTATGTATGAGAGAATTTCTGCATGCACTATGTTCGGTCTTGTAGTTTGTGTAGCCATAAAACGGGTAGAGGTTAAAATTAAGAGTTATCGCCTCATAGCTTAATAGTAGACAACTACGAGCAAAGCTAGCTGGAAGAAAAGCTCTGCTATGCATCACAGTCATGTCAATACAGGCCGAACAAGCATCTAACGATATTTGCCAATGAAGTTTTATCCATCAGTCAGACAGGCTCTTCCTTCTCAGTCTATTCCCACAAGAGAAACTCACTTTATTTCAATCAATTACATATTGTGAAGGTCTAGGGATTGCTGGGCAGCAACTTAATTGCTGACATAATGATGGATACAAAGCAGTGGCGTATATTAGCACTCACGGCCCACGGATTTCCGTGAGTGGCTGAATAGCTCAGTGTGTAGAGCGTCTGCCTAATAATCACTGTTAATAACATTGTTGTGGGTTTTTTAATTCAAATTAATGCTTTATAACTGGAGCATTTTTACCATAATCTTCTACTGCTATTGAGTTGTTTTCTGAAAGTACCCAACAGCTCAGTGAGCTATTGAAATACCTCTCTGCTTGGACTATTTTGCTACCGATATGCAAAAATTTCCGTGTGGGAGGGCGCTTAAGCGCCCCTCCCACACCCTCCCCGCCACGCCTACGGCGTGTGGATCGGGCTGCGCCCGATCATTATGCTCATCTCTAAAAAGTCAGTGAGTGAAATTTTTTAGAATATACGCCCCTGATACAAAGTGCTGCTGAAGATTTCGTTTATCTGCTGGTTTTGCTGGTCGTCTGTGCTTCTCAAATGACTTTTCATCTCATAAAATTAATGAGTCATAATATGAAACTGAAGCTGGTGGTAGTGTTAACTACGTACACTTGCTGTATTGATATCATTGATTGTTGAATCATTGCTATTGCTGATAAAAGGGTCTCATGTTGTTTTGTAACTGATAACTGACAGTCGATTGTTAGCCTGGAATGGTGTGAGTGTTGATGTCACAGCAAAACACTGAAACACTTTTGTCTGGTGAAGTATTATTTGCCATATTCAAGAGTTGTAAATACTTTGACATGATCTGGTGTTTCACATTTTAGACATTCACTGATGCTTTCTGCCACCACTCAAAGGTTCTTACCAATCATTGGCCGATGATTATCAAGGTCAATTTTCAGTGGTGCTTGCACTTTTCAGTGCTGCGCTGTATCGTACATTGTCTACTCAACTGTTTAGTCATCGTGAGCAGGATGTCCTTGCTAAACCCTAAGGTGAAGCTCTGTATCATCATTTTGATTCAAGTAATTTTATAAGAATTGATGCTTCTTCTGCCTCGCTAAGAACAAGCAGACTGAACTGTGAGAAGAAGGTGACAGCAATGAGGTTTGATAAGTTTATATAGACTCTATAGACATTTATATAGCACACCCAAACAAAGCTTTTATACATCCCGCCTGCACAAAACCTGTAACAAAACACAAATAATGTGATTTTTTTGAGGCAGACAAGTCATTTTGTTTACACAACTCCATTTTCATGAGCTGCAGTGGGCATCTATTGCAAGTGACAAGGTTTAGTTAATGTCAGTAAATAGCAGTAACAATTCAAGCCAAAAATGGCTAACTTTTTCTCCAATAATGGACTGCTCCTCTAGGGCACCTGGTATCCCTTCCAGTGGCGTATATTACCACTCACGGCCCACGGATTTCCGTGAGTGGCTGAATAGCTCAGTGTGTAGAGCGTCCGCCTCATAATCACTGTTAATAAGATTGTTGTGGGTTCGAATCCCATCCAGGTCAGTTTTTTTTCAAATGGTTGCTTTATAACTGGAGCATTTTTACCGGAATCTTCTACTGCTATTGAGTTGTTTTCTGAAAGTACCCAACAGCTCAGTGAGCCATTGAAATACCTCTCTGCTTGCACTATTCTGCGCCCGATTATTATGCTCATATCTGAAAAGTCAGTGAGTGAAATTTTTTAGAATATACGCCCCTGATCCCTTCAATTGTATATTTCGCATTCACTCTGATTAAGAAGCGCCTCGCTTCAAAATAATCTACTTATGTCTGTAAAACTATAGTAGAAAGCAAATTAAGCTGCCAGATCTGATTCGTATTTTCTCTATTATCTTGGTTCTTACGACCAACATGGGCCATAAATAGGCTTATCGATAGACTAGGGAGAGAGAAAAATGGTATGACAGCTATACCCTGTGATATGACAACAATATACTGTATGATATGTATGTAAAATATATTTATGAAAATGTTTATATAATATAAATGTCAACAAATCAACATTATCAATTAGGCATTGAGACATATCAGACTAAGCAAGGCAAAAGATGTTCATATTTTAATCATCAAGGTGAGTCTTCTGACTGATTACTGTTATAAGATTCTAGTCAAGGTAGTGGTGACATGGGTGGGGGTCATTGGATGACACCACAGAAACCAAACAGAAACCTGAAACATTGGAGTTAGCGATGAATCACAAATAAAGATAGATTAGCTGTGATATGACAGGCATACCCAGTGATTGTTGTTTGTTTTGTACCAGCGAATCTATAAAATATACTGGTCCACTTGTAATGAAAACTCCTTCATATATCAAAGCCATATCGCAGATGTCCCAATTCACTACTTGACAAAAGAAATAACCCCCAAATATTTTGCGGTTATGGCATGAAAACGTCATGAATATTGTCTACATGATGTGCCATGCAGCAGGTTGTTCATTTTTGTAATCACCAAAACTAAAACAGTGATTTATGATCACCATAACGTAACACCGTTGTAAAAATATAAATATATATATATATATATGTACGAGCCGACTATACTATAGTTCGTACACAGTGCTCATTTTCTGGTTTGACACTGCAGAGCTCCCTTTTCTCATCTGCGCTAGCTTCATGAATGCTGGCATTTGTCTGCCGTTATCTCGCTGATTGTCTGAGCCTGCCTGACGTTTACCTCCCATACACTGGGAACCACAATACCGAGTGAAGCATCGAGTGTTCAACTGCTTTTGAAGAAATACAACCAGACAGCTTATCACAGCCAAACCCACGCAAATTGAGAATCCCAGGATAATTCCAAAGTATGGCATCGGACTCAAAGAATCTGCTCGCTGAATCATTTCATTCTTGGCAGAGGATATATTGTTTGACGTAGACCGTTGTGCATTGATGACACCCTCACTATTGCACTTTGGGAAGAGACCAACAGCAACCACTTGTTTAGTATTGTCAGATACGCTACTGCCACTACATACCAGATTCATCGGGGAGCAGCTGCTCATAACTCCGCATTTGATGTTGATCACTAGGGTACCCCCAGTCTCTGTATATTGCAGACTGAGTCCGGTGAAAGCTCCCTCGACCTGCCATGTGATGTTAGTGTAATTATCTCCCCTACACACCAAAGCAAGGCTGGTTGTTCTCGGCGAGTATGTAAGGTTTCTCTGAGAAGATGAGACCTCCGAGGTCAGGTCTGTTGTATTTGTCAGTGTGGAACAAGCTTCTATCTGGAAGTTAGAAGCACCACTACTGGTCAAATGTAGAGCCGTCGTAATCCAAATGACCAGTATTGAGAATCGGATCATGCTTAATTTCTGAGTCCGGTGAAAGCAATAATACTGTGTCCTTCTTAAAAGCTTTCTGTGATGGTATATCAGCCAAGGCAAAATGAACTACACAGCTTTTTCTGTCAACATTGATCTCAGCGAGTCGAAAATCACAAACGTTCCGCACCCGAGTTCACAGCGATATGGTGATGTTACTGAAGATAACTAAACAAAGCAAGACAAGTAATGAATTCCGATGTGCATATCATGCCCTCAGCAAATGATGGTAGTCTATGACAGGGGTACCAGCATAAATAATTTTGCTATGTTCCCTTGAGGTCCTCTGGCATTGCAGCCTCTCTCATCGTAATCAACAATTGGTGTACTTTCGTCTATTATGTATTATCACATTGTAATGCTGGTCGGTAACATGTGTCTCAGAGTAATTTTTGTGGGTTGAGTCAGCTTCGATGCCATATACATAGCCATGAAGCAATAGGTTTTTTTTGTTGTCATGTAATTTGGCTGTCTTTTGTAATCTCTATTTAAATACACAACTTGTAATAGCCTGAGGGTGAGTGCAATTACCCTGTACATGTTCGTTAGTATCAGTATCATCATTACAATAACTCTTGTAATTAAATGTAAATGCAATAATAATAAGCTACAAACTTTTTAGTTCTCCGATGATCGTTAAACTTTGACATGGTAAATGCTCAATATCATGAGGATGGAATGTGATAATCAAGTTCTGTAATTCAGTGCACATTATCGTGCAATCACTTAATTTTTTTTATTCTGGTTCAACTTAAAACCGAGGAATACTAGTTAGTTGACGATTGATTCAAAAATTTACAAACTTTAGTTTTTGATTGGGCTTGAGGTATTCCATTTTACACTATTACTGAAATAAGTCTCACTGGTAAAACAACACCTCTATTTATTTCCCCATTGTGTTATATATAAATCATGCTGACTTGCTAGCTTCTAAGGCCTGCTTCAAAACATATAACTTGCAATGAATAACCACTCAAAATGTAGCTCAAAATATGCATTTTAATATTTATCACCTTTGTCAAATCCTAGGCAATCAAAAACTTTTTACAGGCCTTAAGAGAGCACCAATGGGAAATTCCTTATTTTTACTACACATTTCCATTGCCAACATGGACACCATTGAAGTCTATAGAATCATTATTGTAAAGATTTTAGATCATTTTAATTTTCAAAATTCATTTCTTCATACATTTAAGAATAATCCCATACTATTTTACAACAAACCAGTGCAATAGCTCGGCTTTTACAACTAGTTTTTGATCAAAGTTGTTTTTCGTTTATCTTTGAGCAGTTGTCATTATTTGAGCAGTTGTCATTGGTCAAATAGGGGTGTTGTACCCATAGAGTTATCCTATGGTTGTACCTAATAGGGAAGCCAGAATTGACCATGATTCATCAAAAGCAGTCCTGCAAGACCTCAATTAGTACCCTTGCAGGGTGCAAAGTTCGGAGGTGATTCGACTATTGTCTGTTTCCAATCAGACCGTCCACCACTCAAAACTCAAATCATCAGGATTTTTCCCTCATCGATTTCTCATATGGTGCCTGTTTATACCTCAGTTTACAGATCTAGAGCCGTCCTGATCATATTTATAGGAGTCATCTAGCGACAGCTCGGGTTGTCTACAGACAAAGCAAGATTGTTTGAGTTACAATACGATCTGAACATAGTATTTGAAAGTCACTTTTCCTTGTCTTGCGGGGAGATAACTCCAAATAATGCACCATAGATATAGAATACAGGTGTTTGCTGAATAATGGGATGCAGTTATAGCTTCCAAAATAATTTTGAAGAGGCTCACAGTGATTCATCATATAGACGCCTAGTATGAGGCTGGAAGGGAAGGGAAGAGAATAAAGTATACCTGAACCTGCCCGACATGTACAATTGATGTAGTTAAAGGGCAACCAAGGTTTCAAACAAATTCTCATTGATGTCCATTGATTAATAGCAGATTGCACCTTCTGCACGGGGAAAAAGACAAAATATAATTCGGATGATTATTCAGCCAGAATTCTTGTGAAACATTTCTTGCATCAGGTACTCAAACTCAGCTAAAAGAGAATACCACATAGCAGTTTCCTGTTCCTGTTATTATTTAGCCTGTGCTCTATAATTATTACAGCATAGTCTTGGAACCTCCCCTAAACTGAAGTGTTACCCAGCTTAGAGTCAGCAACTACTTTGAGTTTTGCATCGCGTAATGCACAAAGCTGGTGCTGCCCAGCACATTATTTGCTACCCATTAATGCATCGCTGCGAAACCTTGGTTGCCCTTTAAGGTTAAGGAAAACCATAATCATGTTTGGGGTTATGAGTTCAGATATTATTGTCAGGGGGTCCTGAGGGTCACAATTTGGAGTTTGTGTTTATAACATTTGGGGTTTAAGACTCAACATTTGGGGTTAGGGGGATTATCCTATAACCACAAGATGAGGGCGGTCTTACATCTGGATGGACTCAGTAGGTCAGAGATCTGTAAGCAGAAAGTTGCTGCTGCCTTTCCTGCAGTTTATTGACGCCGTCCTTCAGCCACCTGTGGCTGGGCTTGAGCGTTTTTGCATCTGGGTACCTTTGCTCTACAAAAAGAATGATCAAATTGATAGGGGATGAACAGCATTTCATTTAGCAACTCTTGGGGCGGGTTATGTTGAGATTCACTGCCTCATTCCAATCAGAAGGAGCGCAATTAGCTATAAATAATCTACCCTTTCACAATGGGGAACGACTATACTATAAATTGGCCAGATATGGCACTGCAACCAATAAAATATTGCACCATCACCTTCTTGTGGGTTGAGTCAGCTTAGATGCCATATACATAGCATTGAAGCAACAGGTTTTTTTGTGTTGTCATGTAATTTGGCTGTAATATCTAGTTGAATACATAACTTGAAGTAGCCTGAGGGTGAGTGCGATTACCCTGTACATGTTCATTACTATCATCATTACAAGAACCAATGTAGTAACTAATTGTATATGTACTAATAAACTACAACCTTTTTAGTTTGCTGATGAAAGAGTTATATCAAGACGTAAAACTTTGACTTGGTAAATGTCTGATATCATGAGGGTGGAATAGGGTAATCAAAGATTTGCTGGGGCAAGAATTCAGAACACAGATATCGTGCAAATTACTTAATTTTTTTATTTGCTGTTTAACTTAAAACCGAGGACTTCTAGTTAGTTGACGATTGATTAAAAAATTTATGAATTTCAGTCTTCGGGCTTGAGGTATTCCATTTTTCACTATTACTAAAATAAGTCTCACTAGTACAACACCTCTATTCATTTCTCCATTGTGTGACAATATGAATCATGCTGACTTGCTAGCTTCAAAGGCCTGCTTCAAAACTTTTACTTGCCAGGCATAACCACTTAAAATGTAGCTCAAAACCCTTATTCTAATATTTATCACTTTTGTCAAATCCTAGGCAATCAAAACCTTTTTACGGGCATGGAAATGGAGATTCCCCATTTTTTACTGCAAATTTTTACTGCCAACACGGACACCATTGAAGTCTATACATGCATTATGGTAAAGATTTCAGATCATTTTAATTTTCCGAAATTCATTTCTTTGAGCAGTAGTCATTCTTTGAGCAGTTGTCATTGGTCAACTAGGGGTGTTGTACCTAATAGGGAAGCCAGTTTCATCAAAAACAGTCCTGCAAGATCGCAATTAGTACCCTTGTGGCGTGTAAAGTTCGAAGGTGATCCGGCTTGTTTCGTCTTCAAATCAGTCCGTCTAGGAGGTGGCTCAGTGGTTAGAGCGCCGGACTTTCATCATGCAAGTGTTGAAAGTCGTGGGTTCGAATCCCACTGCAGTTCACTGACTACTGGGAGTTGTTGGACCCCCAGGTGTGCTCCGACCTGCCTACAAACTGAGAGCAAATTGGCGCAGTCATTGCAGCCTCGCCCTTAAGGCACACTATTTCGCCGCCACGATGTGGTGAGTGACCAACCATTGGGATTTTAACCAACATTTTAACCAACTACCACTCAAAACTCAAATCATCAGGATTTTTCCCTAATTGATTTCTCATATGGTGTCTGTTTATACCTCAGTTTACAGATCTAGAGCCGTCCTGATCATATTCATAAGTGTCATCTAGTGACAGCTCGTTTGAGTTACAATAGTATCTGAACATAATATTTGTTGTCTTGTGGAGGGATAACTCCATATAATGTACCATAGATATAGGATTCTGGAGTTGACTGAGTAATGGGATGCAGTTATGGTCTCCAGAATAATGTTCAAGATGCTCAAAGCGATTCATCATATAGTAAATGCCTAGTATGAGGCTGGAAGGTAAGAGAATAAAGTATACCTGAACTTGCCCGACATGTACAATTGATGTAGTTTACGAGGTTAAGGAAAAGAAGAACCATGTTTGGTGTTAAGAATTCAGAAATTGGTGTTAGAGGGGTCTTCTTTCCCAATTGTATCTGTATGCAGAAAGTCGCTGCTGCCTTTTCGGCAGTCTACTGATGCAGTCCTTGGCCATCTTGAGCGTTTCTGATTCCGGGTACCTTTGTCGTTCTATTACGAGAATCTTAGACCATCACCTCCGTTAAGTCATCTCGACAAACTTTAAGTACACAAGATAAAACAATTAAGCTATCATGATTGTGTGGTTTATACTTAGTCCATTATCCAGGTTCTATTTACGAGGTGAGTGCGTTTAAAGTATCTATTCCAAAAGCAAATGATATGCCTTTCACTCCCAGCGCTCATGTTGCGAAGTTTGATGATGATGATTTTTAGTAGAACTGGCAGTCAGATGAGGATTTCTACACCAAGAGAAAACGGGGAGGAAAACTTAAGATTCTAACAGTGTCTTGTAGTCATGATTGCCAAGTCTACCTATTTAGGTGGGACCCTACAGATTTCAACACCCACTTCTACCCACTTCCAACCTTTTGTAATTCTCATTATTTCCTTCAGATTTGAGAGAAAACAGCCCTATTGAAATTTGCTAACTATCCAAGCACTATTGTTGATGTGTTACTGGTAAGGTTTTTGCACACAAAGTTAAAAGGAATTGTGCTAATAAAAATTCATTCTGCGCATGCTCAGCTCTGGGCATGAGCTGATCTCTGCAAAATTGAGCCTCGGAATTCCGAAGCCATCTGATTGGCTACCTGCTCTGGTGGCGCACTCACAAATGCGTGCGGAATTGTTAGAAAGAGTTATCTTCTATTGTCACTATTAGCTTAAGTTGACTGGCAATTTATGCAGGGGGTGTCCTATCTCCCCAGACCAAAATTGCAATTAGAACCCAGACTAAACTCATTGTTCTTGCACATGCGCAAATTCAAGTCACGCATGATACATACTTAGCCTTACGACATTCTCTTTGTGGTAATGATAGCCTAGTTTATCAGTGATCTACATGCCCAGTCAGATCACGAGAGTCAGTATGATAAAAATTGTCAACAAGTTTACCTGTTGTATTAAAACTCAGACTATTATTTGTCAATTGGGTGGTTGATACTAGACATTGGCAAAGTAAGAGCATGTAAGTCCCAGGAGCCAATGTGTTGATGATAAATGTTTGAAGTGTATTACACCTCAGTTTGATATTTTAGTACTAGTACAAAGTAACATTAAATTATTTGGGATCAGATATGCGCTTTTAGCCCTTCCTAGTGGATAGAGAAGCTCTCAGAGATTCAGCGGCCAGGCCCCATCTCGGACCCCATTAGGGATCACACCGCCCCCGGACCCCCATGTGGATCATTCGGGTCTTTGCACCCTCGAAGCACTGGATGCGGTGCAGAATAGCTGTAAATTGAAATCTCCCAGTTTTGAATTTAGATTACCTGGCAAGACAATATACTTGTAGTTGTCTCCTTTCCTAATTCCTGACTGTATGCCGAACATTCAAATAACTTATCTGTAGTTTGGAGCTACTAGTAAAATGTTATTTGAGCTGAAAGTAACTGATAATTAGATGGGGAATGTCGTACATCACCAGCCATAGAGCCACAAGGTAAATATCTGTTCTGAACTGAAGAACTGAGAGCTAGGGTCCTATTCCAGATTCAAAATTCTGTATGAACGCTCGTTATCCATGCAACAAATGAAATTCCACCTGTCAGTTTTGGAATCATTGTCGAAATTTAATTAATAAAGAAACAAACTTTTCTTTAGCGACTGGTCTGGTCTTTTCTTGTAAGATTTCCTTTTAAATTTTGTACATTTAACGTCTTTTTACTATCCCAGCAACGATTCAAGCAAATCTATCGTAAAATCATCACAAACAAGTTTGAATTTGAGGAAAGAAAGTACTGTCACAAGTTTTGGAGTGAAGCTTTCATTAGCCCCGGCATCAAAGCCGAGAATCCGAAGCCGCCGCAAGCGTTCAAGCTCTGTACCAAACTCAGAGTACCAAACATTCCAACTAAGGAGAAGAGCTCACTCCGAAACGAGTCGCCGCGTCAAGCGTAAAGTCAGCTTTGGAGAGGTTCAGCTTGTCACTCGCAAACTTGAAACCTCACAAGAGGGTCAGCCAGTGTTACTGAAGCAGAGTCAACAATCTGTAGCCAGTGTTAGGTCAAGGAGTTTTATTCGTACATCTCCGCAGTCTCCGCTCTCCAATCTCTTATTTCATAAGTTTGATTATTCTAAGAGTGATATAATCAGCAGACAGAAACTTATAACTGAGTCCCTCAGCTTTCCCTCCAGTAGTAGAACTGCCCAATCATCAGAGCTACTAGAAGCAGACCGCGAGGTCGCCTCAGCAGAGTTCCTTAAGGTAAGTTATCTGAATCGCTGTTATCATGTTTCAAACTAGCAAAATCAGGACAGTATTTGTGTAATATCATGTTGTTTCCATTTGACTTCATTCTGGGTAGCCTGTCTTGACAAGCTTTTTTGTTGGGGGGGGGGGGGGCAAGAGGAACGTTTGCCGTTTTGTACATGCCTGAAGTATTGAGCTTCAGGACTAGCAAACATTACCTCAACCTTATTTATTTATACATAATCCTACCATAACTATTGAATGTTTCAAGCATGCACATACGCTGCCCGGCTTGTTCCTGAGAGCCAGTAGCCAAGACCTGAAAACCCATCCCTGTCCAAATTTTTGGAGGATGTTTAATTGGTTTCAGTCTGATTCAAGGTTGTTGGTGGTTTCACAAGATCCTTACACTATACTGGTTGGCCCAATAAACTTTTTTTTTCGGTCATCTTAATCAATCAAATTTGCATTCAGTTAATTATGCTATTGCCCTAAAACTTACTATACTTAAAACACTGGCTATTATTTATCTACTCCTCTGGGGTGTTTCTATTACTTATTATTATCATTATAATTATTATTATAAGTCCACAGTTATTCTCTTTCTAGGAGAGTCGACAGATCCGACAGAGGAAAAGCAGATTTACTCCGACACAAGCGGTGGGCGTGGCTGTAATGACCTCACTAATAGTAGCAGCTGTAGTGCTCGTCACAGCCCTCATGTTCCAGCCTGATGATGTCTTTGTCCTATCTCAGAGTACCTCAACAGCAGCCAGGAGAATTACTCCTACTGCATCTCCTGAAACTGTGTCAAGGTCAAATAAAGGTCTCAATCTCAGTAAGTTGAGAGCATATACATGATATTGTTGGATCGAGGGTTGGGTTTGATAATTGCTCAAATTCAAAATCAAGATACACTCATTGCTTTATTCCCCTTTTCTTTGATTGTTCCTGTGTAGTTCTGTATTGAATTGGATTCAATTTGCAATTATGAAGGACTCATCATGAATACGTATAGAGGTCGGTAAGTATCTTTACTTAGCTGCTGAAATTACAAATATCGATCCCAGGAACAAAATAGACGTTATTGTTAAACAGTTTGCTACATCAAGAGTAATGTGCTCATGTTCTTGGAGAAGAAAACTGTGTTTCAATGCTCACTTTTTTTGGTGTGATATTTATCCGGTGTTTGTGGTTTGCAGCAGAGTTTAGGCTGACCTCACCGCTGACACAGATAACTAGTGACAGTCAGGTGTTCCACGAACAGGGGTTCCTCCATCGGGGACCTGTGTATGGTGTAGGTAACGGTACATATCTGGTAAACGGTACTGAGATCTTTCTTATCACGGACTCAAACCCACCAGCTTTACAGCAAATCACAGGTAAGCATGCATCCACTGAGTTATAAACGAAGTTATCATCTTGCAGATACAAATAATAAACTTAGCAAAAGCAAATCGTATATAATTTAAATCATTACATACAACAAAATATTTCATGACATAAAAAACAAAAAACAATATTTTGTTACGATCTTTGTGTGGATACACTGATGATGACTGTGTATTGCATTGGTCGGTATGTAACATAAACTGAATAATAAACTTAGACAGAAAACCTATATACAACCAAAGTGAGGCACTTCATTGTGGGAGATGTTATGACATTGGAGCGAGGCTATGCCGGCCATGTAATCAATTATGAATTGCCTTATATCTGCAAACTCATCACATTTGTGCTGTCTTATTGCAGGCCGTTCTCAGATGGACAGAATGACCTTCTCTCTGATCCTTGGTTTAGCGATGACTAGAGACGGTTCTGAGATGTATATCAGCGACTACTATAAGTCTGTTGTTAGACTGTATATAGTGGAGTATAATAAGATGGTTGACGTTCTTACAGCTACCTACAACCCAAGTGAGCAACAAATCACCTTAATGAAAATAAAATAATCTAGATACTGGCATACCGATATATGTGTTTCTGTAGTAGGATAGCTGATAGTAGGATCTTATTTGATTAAAAATCGGATGTCGTATCACACGTCACATCCAGAAGTATGAGCGGCGAAATATTATTTGCCTTAACGGCAAGGCCTCAATGTCTCAATGTATTGCTCTCAGTTTGCAGGCAGGTCGGAGCACACCTGGGGGCCAACCAAACCCAAGGAGGCGATAGACTGCAGTGGGATTCGAACCCACAACCTTCATCACTTGCGTGTTGTAGGACCGGCGCTCTAACCAACTGAGCTACCTCCTACTCCTAGCGGCTACTGCTATGTTCACATATTGATATGAGTAGTCACTGTGGATCTGAGTGCTCAGCTGGCTGGAAGTGCGATTTATTGGCGTTATACTATAAATGCCACAAACTAGCACTTGCATCCTTGAAATACACTGACAAAAAAATGATAACATAAATAGTAAAACGTGATTTTATGTGATTTTTTTATAAAGGTTTTCTAAGTTCAATACTGATGTAGAGCGGACGACTTAAGCGGTTGACAAAAGGGGCGAATCATTATCTTACCATTCAAGTTATTTATTATCTCAACCAAGTTCAAAATTAAACTTGAAGGTTGCAGAATTTTCAACATAACACAAAGAGCTTTAAAATCAAACAAATTCAGGGTGCAACTCTGTGATTTCAATTAAACTTAGGTGATGTTGGTATTTTTAATACTAGAAACAGCAAAAAAATAATTAAATGAAATCAGAGCTCAAGTCAAATATCAATGTAATGTAATTGATTTGATGACATTTTGTGCCATCTTAGTGAAGAAATGAGATGGAAACCTCTGTTTATGTCTACGTTGATATTGGTTTTAGATGATGAGTTTGCTGTATATATACCAGATCTACACCAGCCTTCTGTGATGGAACTCTACTCCTCTTCTCTATTTATAGTCACACATTCTAATACTGGATCTCCTAAACTACTACAGCTCAATGTCTACACACAACAGTATGTAGAGCCTGTATCCATAAAAATAAAGCCATATATTTATATAATATATGTATATATAATATAATATAATATTTATTTATTTATTTTTAATGTAATAATTATTTGTATATAAAAATTAATTATTTATATGTAATATTAACTTCATTGAATAATATGAAAATTTCAATTAATAAAATAAACAATAAACATCAAATAAAATTAATCTGTTAAATTGATTGAATATTAAATAAGTAATTAATAAATCAAATATTAAAATATTAATATTAAATATTGTATTTTTCATTATTATAATATAAGTATTTATACATTTGCAATATAACATTTATCAATTTATGCATGGTCTAATTTGTCATTGACTTTGATCAACAATAAATAAAGTATATATATATATATAATCTAATATAAACACACATCAGTATGTAGAGCTTGTGTCCATAATTAATATTTATAACATTGTATAATATAATAAAGATTAGATTAGATTAGATTTTATTGATACATTCGTTATCAATGATGATAGTGTGGAATGTGTACAATGCGTAAAAAAAAAATATAAACACACGACAGTATGTAGAGCTTGAATCCATAAATAGAATATAGTATCATATCATAATAACATACGACAGTATGTAGAGCTTGTGTCCATAAATTTGATATAATTTTATATGATATGAACACACGACCGTATCTATAAATATGATGTGATCACATATATATATATATATATATATGTATATATATAATATGATATTAGACTACTAGTAACAGATACTGATACTACAGAGGATGTGTCTCTCTATATCAAATATTCTAATTTCTGATTTTATAAATCCACAAAAAAAACATGTCTGTCTCATTTCAAAGTGAATATAAACAAAACTTCAAACCTCAGTTTGAACCGATCTTTGAACTAAGATAAGACAGAAAGGAGATGGCCAACATGATTTTCCATGAATTCACCTAACCAATCTATTCAATGAAGAGCTTATGGCACCGTGGTCTCTAGAAATCATACCCGCGGAACTCACTAATTAGATCATTATTCTGTAAAAGATTACTCTTCATATCCATTCTTAACATTTTAATTTAGAACTATTCAGCTGCCTTCACTGCCAACGGCAGCACAGTTTGCTATCAGAGACATGGCCATGAGAGATAACAGGTTATATGCCTGCGCTAATAATGAGATATGGGCACTGGATACTATACTCATAGATTCATCATTTCATATGGTAAGCCAATCTTCATCATTCATATTGTCGGCCAACCAGATTACACATTTCATATGGTAAGGCAAATTGGGAATTACCATAGTCTGCACATAAAAAAACTCAAACTTCAATCGATTCATACATAATTAATGGGACATTTACTCAGTGTGCTTCAAGTCTGATTTTACTTAAACGCTATAGTCAAACCTTCTGTTGTAAAACAATTTAAAACACTCTGTATATAAGTCTTTTTGAAGCTTTTTAAAGCTAAGCTGGTTTTGTTTATTGTTATACACTGATATTTCCTTTGTGTCTTTACAAAGAATTATGGGAGTGAGGATATTGGAGTTTCCCCAACCTGGGAGAGAGTTATATCACCTGATTTAAGCAGCATGGTCGTCTCTGATGAGATAGGAGACTGCAGAGCCATTGAGATCTCTCCGGATCTGAGGTAATCATCTTATTCAGCCCGGGCTATCCTAGAAAACTACACGAATTGAAATACATTTTTGTAAACTTAAGCTCACACCTTACCTTGCATATCAGCTACTGTAGTGAAGAAGACTAGCCTAAGATAACTGCATATGATGAGTGATTTCAATTTATGATGGTTTCACAGATTGCTGGGGCACTGAAACACAGTGAAACCTTTTCCTGAAGTTCACTGTGTAAGGTGAAGGAACTTCTATGAATTCACTATGATTCTTCGGGTTCTGTTTTCTTCTCTCCCTAGTCAGATCTACATAGTGAACCGGCTAAGTGGAGAACAGAGAGATTCAATTTTAAAGTACAACTTTTCCTTAAGCTCGCCTGGAGCTCCAAAGAAGTTCACCAGCACATCCATAAAAAGAATCAGAAGTCTATCTGTTAGACCAGCCGGAACAGGTGGACTACTTCTCAGTGACAAGGCACTGTATAGTTTATCATTCAATCATATAGGTAAGACACAGCTGACTCTTAGAGTTCATGTTAAAGGGCAACCAAGGTTTCAAACAACTTCTCATTGATGGCCATTGATTAATAGCAGATTGCATCTTCTGCATGGGGAAAAAGACAAAATATAATTTGGATGATTATTCAGCCAGAATTCTTGTGAAACATTTCTTCCATCAAGTACTCAAACTCAGCTAAAAGAGAATACCACATAGCAGTTTCCTGTTCCTGTCATTATTTAGCCTGTGCTCTATAATTATTACAGCAAAGTCTTGGAACCTCCCCTAAACTGAAGTGTTACCCAGCTTAGAGTCAGCAACTACTTTGAGTTTTGCATCGCGTAATGCACAAAGCTGTGCTGTCCAGATTATACACATTATTTGCTACCCATCAATGCATTGCTGCGAAACCTTGGTTGCCCTTTAAGTGTCTAATGCCATAGCCGGATGTTAGATAGGGTAAGAAGTGACGCTATCACGTTTGCAATTCCAAGGGATCGGTATGTAAAAGTCTGTCAATTATTTGGCAAATTTGCACCAGATGCTCTGCCTTGTCTGATATTAACATCTATTACTATGAGGTAAATTCACTTGAGTGCTCAAGCTTGATGATACATTATCAACCCTACATGTTCCTTTCCTTCATTTTTGAGTCATCATACCTGATCCAGGTACACTGTAACAACACCAACCTCAACCCCAACCATAACAGCTTATACACTGAAGGCAGTGGCTTACAAGTGAACTGTCAATTTCATTAATCAAATATGTGTCACCGGTTGACATGCTATTCTTGCACACCAAATTAACTCTGGCGATTTTGTGAATTTTAAGGAAACCCAGATAGACCATGTATGTACTGTGCTGAATCCCCTCCCGGGTCCGGGTACGAATCCTATAATGCCATGTTAACTGAAGACATCTGGATTACCCAATCTCAGAGTACATGTTATAGTAAAGAGGAGAATCTAATGGCTGCCTTCAATGAAGACCGACAGTTAGAAGGACAACTCCGATATTACAAATGTAGTAAGTTGAAACAGACTATTGCGATACATTCCACTCTGACCACTGACCTAGCCTGCCCAGGCTACCACTGACCTCTGATAGAAAAAACCTAAGTATGGTCTGCCCTAGCCAATTTGTTGGCTCTGATTGGCTGGGTGGAGTGAACCAATCAGAACCAACTCATTGGCTGAACCTGCCCCAATTGCCGCTGATGGACACATTAGTTTTATTTACTGAGAGCGCTGAACTCTTTCTGGATGGTTGTTTTAGATGAAGGAAGGTTATTCTGGGACGGATATGAAACATGGTATAATACAATCCCATATGTCTGTTCTGTGGACTCTCTTATAAAGGAGGCTAGATTTGAGTGGTCTTGTGAAGTGTTTACATGTAATCTCATGACATCAGGGCCACATGCCAGGCGATGTCAGAATGAGGGAACATGCATGTATCAGGGACAGGTGAGAACACAAGTGTATATGAACTGTGGTCGGTAATTATTCAGGGATAAATCCTTCAGGATGAGCATGTCATGGAGGAGTGTAAATTCATAGGCCTATTACATTTCAACCATATAATCATCCCAATTAATTTATTCTATGTTGTACCAAGCCAATGTGTTGGCTCTGATCTGATTGGCTGTAGAGAAAGAAAGAGAGACAATACCAGGTCACTGAAAGTACCTGCCATTGGCTATATCATTGTCAAGTGTCAATAAATCACTTTCGATGTTTGATTACTAAACACTTTCAGGAAAGTAAAATCTGACCTGGCTTTGACTGGCTCACCTCCTCCCACCTACAAGCCAATCAGAGCCAACACATTGGCAATGTTGTTCAATAAAAATATGAAAAGCATAATTTTCTGAAGTTTTTCTAACAACCCAAACCTGACTACCAACTACGTGCCAGCTGTGTTTAGTTGAAAAATTCTCTGCCATAAATATCTGGTCAGTAGTATCGATTCATGGCTGATTCAAACATTTGACTTGCAGTCAGCGCCAGCTGGCAGCCGATTCGTCTGTGTCTGTCAGAATGGTTTCTATGGAGAAAGATGTGAAAAGGGGAGAGCAGCAATAACTGAAAATCAGCCAGCAGTCACTGACATACCGAGTTCTGATGTCCCACCCAAGTCTGCCAATCCTGATCTTACCCAACGCAGCACAAGTGTGTATTTGGTTTGACTCAGTAGGTATTTATACAACTTAAAGATTTATGAATGATGCAAATTTTGATGGGAACCATGTCACATAAAATCCTGGGTCAACCAATGCATCATCCTGCCGTTTGAACTGAGAGGTGAAAGTGATGTCACTCCTGGAGATGGGTATATCAGTGTTCCATATCTGCTTTGTTTGCATTGTTCAAAATAGTTTCAAAGCTTTGTTGCTTGTTTGAGCCTATTTCATGCTGTTTCCCTAGGGCTGGTGAAAACAAAGTTACCCCCAGTAAAATCTACTGTTGCATCTTCACAAGCACCCCTTGTAGAGGAAGAGGCAGCTAACAGAAGACCCAAGCTCAAGGATGAAGCAATTGTCGGCAGCATAACAGGTACATTAAACTTCAATAACAGAAGCATCATAGCAAATTTCTTGTTTTGGAAAAAATTTTGAATTTCAATTGCTACAAAAAATAATTAGCGACCAGCAGCTGAAAAACTGGCACAGGGTTTATGCCTTTGCGTTGAACATATACATAAACGGTGAACCTGTGATTTGTTATATTTCCAAGTATATGCAAGAGGACTGCATGATATTGATATAGGGCGACGATATGTAGAAGGGAAACTTTAATGTGTATAGCGCCAGCAGATGTTGATTCACTTTTGGGAAAATGAGGCACAGCTGGATTCTTTATTTATTTTAAAAACTGATTTCAAACCTTAGTAATAAGTTCAATATTGTAGTTATATTGTGTTGATTTGCATATAATTGACAGACAGGTCAGTGATGGACATATCCAAATTTGTTGGTCAAAAGTCCACCAACTATGACGCGTTAATTAATATGAAGGAACTCATTTCGAAAATCCAGATAACTTATAGCCTATTATCCTAGCACAAAATTACCTAAATATGGTGTATAGCTTGATTGTCAAACGCCCCCTAGTGAATTTAAAACCACAGATACTATAACTATTATTCACTATGTTCCCATGTTGCGATTTCGGGAGTTTTCGATCCATGGAAATGGCATTTAAATCCACCTCTGCTTGTACCAAACAACATATTTGATGCGAAAACACATACAGTGGTGAATCAATATATCCTCTCAGGCTGAATGGTTAGCGCTCTTGCACACAATGCTTTCAAAGGGTATTAACGCGGTACACCTGGGTTCAAGTCCCGGCCGCAGTAGATGTTTTTCACGTTTTGCCATCATAGAAAGCGTTAGCATTCACAATTCAAAATCGGAGTGGACCACTCATTCGAGGCATGGAACAAAAGTGAATGTATCCTCTAGGCTTATTCATACTCTGTGATAGTGACAGAGTGGCACAGTCGAAATTCATGTTGGATGTTGTCGTACATGAGTTGAGACAATATGTGCGTGATACTTTCATCTATGTGTATGGCTGATACTTGCCTGATATTGCAAGCAGGCAAATGATCATATTTTAGGTTCGATCATAGTACTGTCCTGCATATTGTTGGTTCTTGGATTATACTGTCATAAACAAAAGAAGAAAAGGAATGCAGTGTCAGTTATGTCAGCTTACAGTAAAAAGAAGGCAACTCCATTTCATTCTAGTGAGTAAATTTTTGTGTTCACAAAGAGAGCGGCTCGTATTTTCCTCATTAATAAGACACGAAATCCTGTGTTCCATTGAGGCCCAAATATTTTAGAATGATGCCTGTCCATAGTTTTCACAATTTTAATTCAAAACCTTTGCTGCAGAGATTGTATGCTTTACAGTGTGTGCGACATTTGGTGTTCACTGAGCGTACGTGCCTGAATAGCAAACTATCTCTGACCATTTGTATTATGTTCGGATGCAAAACTTTTCCAAGTCAAAATATTTGTCATTTAGAAAGATCAATATAAGAATGGCCTTGAAAAGTGTAATAACCTATGTAGCTATAAAAACTTGTTATCAACACCACAAAGTCGCAATATTTATTGTGTGCAAAATATTTGATCTTTTCTTAGCTAACAAATCATTGTTATGGGATGATCATGTTGATAACACTGCAAGAATAGTTCTATCTAATCTTGCCTTGTTCCGACAATGTCAATTTTGTATAAACAGAAGGGCTGACATGACATTCTACTGTCAATCCCTCATTTATGGTATCTACAACACTACAACTCCCTTTCACATCACAAGCCGATTATATCTGTTGCAAAAAAGACTTAGACTTAGCACTGCATAGTTCTACTCGGACAAACTCGGGATAACATCGTTGAGATGAGAATTAATGTAAATAATAAGCGTGCTCGGACAATTTGGTTGCCTTTGTCATTGCTAGCTTTTTGTTTTATTTTTCAGGTTCTAAATTCACACTAACTGAAGCAGAGAAAAATTAGTAAGAGACCCTAGAGAAGATAATTATACATTTACTGTAACAACTGTCTGAGTCAGTATCCACAAAATAAAAATATTTTTAGTGAATAAAATACGGATATTGTTGTTTAGTGAACAAAATAAGGATAACATTGTGTTAAAGTTCAGAGAATATATGAGTTGGATGCTTAGAGCAGTTTCATTTTATACCCTGAATTCAGAGTTAATCAGCAGCGCATATATTAACCCATATTATAATACATTTATAATTGTCAGCAGACCTGGGTCCAAGTCATTGTAAGTCAAGTCATCTTCAAGTCAATTCAAGTCAAAGTCACGACTTGACTTGACTTAACAAAATTATGTCTTGACTTGACTTGATGTCGAAAACAAATAGACAACACTTGACTTGACTTGACTTAACGAAAAATTGACTTTGACTTGACTTGGGAGTTGTCCTGACTTTGGTCAAGTCAACATAAGTCAATGTGTGAAGTTTTATAACATAATGTAGAAAGAGATATAGGAAAGATAATCATAACTGAGAACCCCAACTCTGAAACCCCAACTCTGAAACCTCAACTCTGAAACCCAAACTCCGAAACAGAAAACGCAACTTCTCAGCTATGGGTAAGTAGTCAGAGTTTCTGCCTTACATATTAGTTGTCTTCTCTTGTTGTCTTGTAATCAGTAAAATGAAAATGTATCCCATGATGCAATATTAATATAGTCTGATCATATAGTGCAGGTTTATTCAGAAGACTGCTTGTATCATCATCAACATCATCATCATCATCATCAGACAGAAATCCTTCTAGTCTAAGGATGTTGCACACTTTTTCTTTTTGTACTTCTCACAACAGCAGAAGGCTGGACTTTCTTTTTTTGAAATTCACTTCCAAGCAATTCCATATTATACACCACCCATCGTGAACTAACTAAGTAACAATGCTGAATTGCGTACACACCCATACCTTCTTTCGTTTGTGGGGAGGGGAGCAAATCCCGATTAGTAGAGCAACTCCTGAGGACCTAACTAACTCCTCCACGATTTGGAGTCACCCGGGATTGAAATAAATTCTGAGTTGATTTTCACGGTTAATGAGCGTGACTTTGCCATGACTTGTAAGTCACCCATCTTTGACTTGACTTGACTTACAAAAATCATGACTTGACTTGACTTGACTTGATGGCGAAGAAAATAGACACCAATTGACTTGACTTGACTTGGTGTAAATGTGACTTGACTTGACTTGACTTAGCATCGACAATGACTTGACTTGACTTGACTTGCGATGACTTGGACCCAGGTCTGATTGTCAGCAAAGATACATTATCTCTAGTGTTTTTCATGATGTGACGAAACCGTAGGCAAATGGGAACAATAAGAACAAAAATTCAGCAAAAAGAAACTAGATAATGTTCAAATAGCCCCTCCTTAAAAATCCTTGCAGGATGAGTGGGAGATAGATCATTGCATAGTAGGGCATATACCCCATAAGGTTGACTCACCACCAACACATATTAACATATAATCAGACCATCAAGGTTCAGTTTTTCGCTTATTTTATGTGATGGTGAATTACTATCACTCCTAATAAAGTCATAATAGCACAGCTTATCCTTGTAATCACCCCAGCGGTCAGCGACATTCTGCACACAGATGAGCTGTCCCGGCTCTATTCTATACTCTGATGACTGCCCATTATCGTAGACTCTTCTAGGAGGTACTATGCAGACTGGTAGTGTGATGTTATAATTAAAACCGATAGAGGATCATAGCTTGTGCAGAAGGTGACCTAAAATATGTTTTCAAACAGAATTTATTAAGTTTTGACAATAGGTTACCGTTTGGAAATTGGTAAGTGAAATCAGTTAGTGTGCTTCCTACGCACTGTTTTTGGGATGGTGAAATTGGGCAATGAGTTACAGCCCTTGCTGTTTACTGCAAGGTGATTGGTGCCACAGGAGTTTTGGGGTTGAGCCCAGCCCCAAATAACCTTGTTGGAATCCATTTCTTTTCAAAGAGAAAAAATGGGAGGAATTCATTTTACTTGTAACTTCTGGTCACACATAAGATTATTTTTGTTGAGAGCGGAGATATTGAGGGTTCTGAGTTGCTTCCAACTTGAAATTATCAGCACCAGCCAATTTGATTTGAAAATTGTGTAACCTATACACTTTCAGAAAGACTTTATACCCTACAGATATAAAGAAATCGCAGCAGGAAAAATTCATTATTTTGCACATATTTTAATCGCAAATTTATTTTTAAGCAAGCCAACATTTACATACCCTCTTTGCTTTGTGTAAGCTTCAACCTCAACTGGCCAACATTTATTTTGGCTAACATCAAGGCATCCATAGTTAGCTTAACCAATTTCTTTCTATCATTTACTCTCTTTTGATCAGTAAATGATTTAAATGGTCAGTGGTCCTTTACCGGGAGACTGAGTTTACACAGAGGAGACTTGGAGGAAACTGGCAACTGGAAACTTGCAACCTGGAAATTTTGAGAAACTTTCGGAAACTTGTAATGGAAACTTGCGGTTGCCCATCCATACATACAGGCAACCATATGCGCTTGATAGTGTGATGAATGAATGCAAACCGATGCTAGGACAGAACAGACAGATTATTTTTAATCGTTGTGATTGGTGAAATAATTAAGCCACACCCAGCTTCCAGCAACTGTCGCTTGAAATGTATCACTACCCGGTTTTTGAGACACTAGTTTGTTTACACAGCTGCATGTAGTTGCTTCTCGGCCTATTGGCTGATTAGTGCCTGTTTCAGTTTCTGGCAGCTTGCTGCACACTTATGATTCGGAGGTTCACCATGGACTCTCCTCTAGGATGCATTCTAGTTTACTAGGATGTATCACACTCTCAGTACGAGGACTTCGGGCAACTTGCGTCCATCTTTAGGGGCAGCCCACCCTCTGTTTTGTCATAAGCAGGTCATGTAGTTGCTTGCCATTGCACAGTCATGAATGAACTAAAAAATCTCCTCTCTGTAAACTCACCTTTAAGGAGACACAGATATGGCCAGAAATGGCTTGTAGTTGTAGCAGGTATATCGATGATGTACAAGACTTATTGTCGTATTTTAGGAGTTGCCTTCCTTTTGACCAGGAGCAAACAACTAGTGGAGTAATGTCAGATACAGTTTTATTCTAGGGGAAATTACAAACACACCATCAATCAGCTCAGATAAGTCAGATGCAGGTCAGGGCCCCAAAAGGGGGCAACTTTTCTGAAAGCATTTATGGTCATGATTACAAATAATGTCAAGTTTTCAAATTATCACTTACACTTTTCTTACAATAACTGCTCATTCAGTGTTTCAATTAGCCAAAATCCAATCCCAAATTGTTCACTCAAAATGACGTATAAATAATAGTTCCATTAATGAGTGGGAAATTTGGGAATGAGATCCCTAGAAGGTCTTGTTCACCTATTGAGGGAGCGATAAGAGACAGCCTGGGTTTATTTCTAGCATAACAGCATTAGCATTTAACGGAACTCAAAGTGGAGAAAGTACCGCAAAATTACCTCATCTTGAGCTGATATTGCAAGTACGAGTGTTGATTCAAGGTTAGGTCTGCCTAGCGTGCACATTGCCTTTATCTGCCCGGTCACAAAGTCTAGAGCTGTTTGCTTGACTGGATTATTCTAAAAGTAGGAAGTATAAACATATAAATAATACTTATATGTATGTGTTTATAGTATTTATATATGTTCATGGTTTGCGCGTTTGCTATTCACTGCCATGTGAGTGGTGGATTCGAGTGCCACTGGAGGAGCTTTCAAGATGGATTGTTCTAGCTCCCAGCACTCTCAGGTGTATATCTTGTAATATTGGGGCAGATTTCTGAATCGAAAGGACAAACTCTCAGCATTTGCTGTTAGCGACTTTTGAACAATGAGGGTCAAACTTGATGACCACTATAGAGTATACTTAGGCCTGTCTCAATTTTGCTATCATAAAAATTATCACTCTCCAAATACTAACCAATGTGCTGGCTCTGATTGGCCAGCAGATTGAAAGGAGCGAGCTGATGCAAAAATTGGCTGTAGCTGCAACTTTCTCTCCTGCACTACTTGACTCCTCAATGATATCTCACTTGTAGCTGTAACCTAACAGCAACAAGTGAGATATCATTTAGGAGTCAAGTAGTGCAGGAGAGAAAGTTGGCTATTTTGAAAATTCTTGGGAGAGTTTGCCAACAATGACACCCAGTACTTCATTACAGCTGCTCAAACTTTCTCTACGATGAGTAGTTTTAAAGATAAACCCATTTTCATTTTCCTATGCTGCACTCAAATGGTGAGAGGGCAACTCCGAAATAAGGCCTTAAATTGTGCTCAGAAAACTGTGTATTGCGTTGTAAGAGATTGATTGATTGATTGATTTCATATATTTGTCATGAGTATTAAAAAGACACTATGATTTTGTTCTGGGTGTAAACTGTCCATAAAGTAGCGTAAAAAGATAATCATATATATGTAATTCAGATCTGACACCTGGCTGCTAGCCCACTAGTAGCCATTTTAAACTATAAGTTACATTCACGGCACAAGTAATAGTTTAGTGCAACTAGTCGGAGGGTGAGTTAATGTTAGCTAACACCCGCTTTCACAAGCTAAGAGATGTGTGTTAATTTAATGTTATGCTGCTATGTAAATTTTAGCTAGCAGCAGATTAAACTACTGTGATTGCCGGAAATGGACAACTTTTGCTCATGTGAACACCTTACTCCTCCAGGTCAAACACAAACCACTCGCTTACCTTTCCCATGGATAATGAGTGTAAGCGCCAAAGTCCAATTCATCTGGATCCGTTCCGGAGTTAAGATTGTAGAATGTCAAATTGTTGTTGCTGGCTACAACTAGTTGCTCATCTATTATCTCAATACAGCTGGGTCCACTACACCAATACAATAATTTGAAAGTCTTCAGAATCTTTTCTTTTCAGTGGTATGCATTAACATGTATTAGTACTTGACATAATACCTAAAGTGTGCCAGCCCAAAATTCCACCCAACAGCCAATCATATCAGATCCAACACATTGACTACATACTGACATGTGCGGCAAAATGGGTAAACATGACTCTAATATAAGCAGCGGTCACACATTTAATCTCAAAATTAGCTCTCATTGACAAGTTAGGTGACTCATAAGTGCGGTATCACATTATTTTTAAACCAAGCTATAAGCAAACCGGTATTCCGTTAGATTTTTGTGCCGCCAGCTATCTGAGACAAATTGGCAAAAGGAGATGACGTATATTATATCAAAACCCTCTCCATTAGGTCCATCTGAGACAAGAGAGTAGAGACTACCAGACACCAGTCTCATACTCCTGACTGGTGTGTCCATGTAACTGTCTAACTGGTAAACTCCCTGCCACTTCTCACCATCATCCTATTAAAAAACCGCTTGGAATAGTGAACTTTATTGTTAGCTAACATTTATGCACCCTCTTTATTACATACCAGCTCCCACATAAACTGTAGGCTAGAGTTAGTGATAGTTAACATTAACGCTGACATTAGCCACCTTCAAACTTGCTGAACTAAACTCTAGCTAATATCTATTTCTCAGAGTTATATTTTCCGAGACGAGGAGGTATAGGAAGATTGTAGAAGCGAAGGCTTGTTAGAGTTCCAATGATGATTATTGTTATTTTACATAATTCACTCATGTCTTCATTCTATATCGACAATGACACAGCAGTGGTTTAAACCCCACCAACAAATCAGTGTGCGATAATCTGTATCTCTAATGTGACCTTTTGTGTGCATGAACAGGTTACCTGTAACGCAATGTAGATGGTGCAGCCTCCATCAACTCAGTTACACCAAATTTGGCCTTTACCTTTTACAACATAAAAGGCTGGGCAGAGTATGAAATCAGGGGCACAATAGATAAAAATACAGCAGAAGAAAAGACTAAAATGGATCGCAGATGTCATTTAGATTAGCCATTGGAGAAATATTTTTAGGTCCTTCTTTCCCAGACTCGCACTGATATAATCACTAATTAATCAAGATAATTTTGTAATTTTATCTTAACATAAATGCAATCTATAACATATATCATATGTGTTTTTCCTGCACATAGAGATGTTAGCGCCACTATAGACAAATATCCAAGAAAATAGATGATACTGGGGGGTCTTTCAATTAGACAGGGCGATGCTTTACTAAAGCAAGATATCGCTATCACACCACTCAAAATTATCACTCACCGTAGACTCATTAATAAACTTAAACAGGACACCATATACAGCTGAAGTGAGGCACTTGATTGTGGGTGACATAACGACATTGGAAGGTGTAGATGCAATGATGCTATCACTGATTTACTGTCCACAATTCAGGTTTTTTAGTCATAACTCGATCAATTTTGATCAAATTTGGAGTCGAGTCAGGTGGATGTAATATCTCTTAGCCTTAGGCCCTTAGTTCAATTTTTGTTGACACCTCTCGGTGATGATGTTGTTAGTAAATTCCATAGTTGAAACTATGATATTTTCTTGAACAACAGGCCAATTTATTTTTACCAAAAGACTCTCTGCAATAAGATATCCGATGTGAATGAGATAAAAAATAAAGACAAATGATTTTAGATTTACATCCCTTTTGTATAAGATAGTATAGGGAAACATGAGCATATTATATGTTGGGCATCGTGAGGCATTATTTAACAGGAAACAACCTCCCAACAAGAAAAGATTTGAGCTTTGTCGCAAGGACAAACAATGCTACCAAGAAATCAATCAATACTTGCTGACTTTCTCATTGAAAACCATTCTGGGCAAAATCAGACAAAAGAATTGAAGATAGCGTCAGTGGTTGGTGAGCACCTGATTTGCTCTCATTTCGAATTTCATATCTTTGTATATTAAAAAATATTTACATATTGTTCTACAACACACCAGTGCAAAAGTTCTGATAATAACTACCTGTTACTATAATCAATTTAGGACACTCAAGATGATCATCTCAATCTGTGTATGTGATCAACCCAGTTACAGAACCGTCTGATTGTTTCACATGATAACATGATCACAATATGATCACTCCAAGATTTATCATATTATGGTAATTTTATGAATATTTTTATATTATGATAAACAAGCAAGTATTATTTTAAATTATGTAAGCCCATCATTGGCATTGGATAGCTGCAATATTGTTCTGAGAAAATACATGATCACATCAATACAATAAACCACTGAAAACCGAATTTGATCGTCTCTTGTGGGTTATCATACCTTACAACAAGGGAAGGTAATTTTTAAACCAGGGAGGGTGGGATAAACATTGTATCTAACCTGACTATTTTATGTTGGTAATCATGCTTCTGCAGACACACCTGCCTACAGACAAGGATGGCTATTGAGCCTTAGCAACAGCCAAGTCCATAATATAATATGTTTTTAATGTGTCTTCTTTGGTAACACAAATATAACTATTATATAACCATCAAAATAGAGCTTAATTCTACTGTATTGTCAATTTGGCTATGGTGTTCATCAAATATTGAATTGGTTTCCTGCCAATAAAACAAAGATTCTCCTGCAATATTCAATGAGCCAACAATTTGCATCTTGGTGTCTCACCTATGATTTCATGCCATGGAACAAAATAAGAAAGTTTTAGGAAGTATTGTCTGTCATGCAAAGGTATTCAGGCAATGAGAGGGCATAGGCAAATTATAAGCGGGAGTTCATTTGGTTATGTAACGGCATCAGTCGGCAAGTTGCTAAAGTATTTTTGGCTGACAATAATCTTTGCCAACATTTATAATGTGTGCACCGATTGATATTAGAAAACTATTTGAATCATGTGATTTTAACTGAAAATAACGATTGAGTAGAGAAAACACGCCCACTGTAACCTATATTTTGCAGAGTAGATTAGTTCACAGCGTTTCGACAGTTAGACAGTATAAATATATTATGTAATCATCATAGCCAAAGCTGTATTGTAGACATAAATAGACATAGGCATAAATAATGACATGTTTACTAGTCTAAAATAGCTTCAAACACTCTTTCACTTTCACTTTCATTATAGGCAAGGTATCCACGACACTTGTCTTTGTCAGTAAGGTTTAATACTAGGTTTGCCAGCATGGCTTTTGAGTGGCTCTATATACCGAATGGGTTGACAGCAGTACTATTTTGTATCATTATATTTCTGTTTGTACCATACCTCTATATCACAAGCCGAAGGGGACAATACCCTCCTGGACCACTAGCATTACCAATAATCGGGAATCTGCTTCAAATTGCGCTGTGTGGATCAATGGATGTCTTCTGTGAGAAGTACAGGAAAGTCTTCGGCAACGTAAGATAAGCCTCACTAAAATTCGTTGATATTTTATTTGTGACAGTTACTATTTCGGCTGACTTAAACTTGAAAACGTATTGAAGTTTTTTATCTATTTCATTTAGTGGATAATCTTGAACGCTGAGTCAACAGTAAAGACTGCCAAATTTGGCAACAACTCATGGTGACCCAGTAGGCAGAATTGTCTTCAATTTAACATGGATGACAAAGGTACCTACCCCTAGTTGATATCAGCAGATAATTGTCTAGTCTAGTCTCCAAAAAGTCATACATCAGTGTTGTTTTGTCATGTTGTTATCTGCCACCATGAAGGTATTCACAATGGAGACAGGAGGTTCCAAACGTGTGGTGATATCAGGATATGAGAACTTTAGAGAGGTGCTGATCAGACACGCTGGTGTGACGAGTGTCAGAGGCGCTCAAGGAAGATCAGATGATGCAAGGCAACGAGCTAAGGACAAACCAGGTTAATCAAAACAAAAGCACAAAACTTTCCTCGAACGGCCCCTTGACACCTTCCAACTCAACTGGATTGTAGCAAAAAAGACCCATACAAAAGTAGTCTGAGTCTTCCTCAAACTCTCGCACCAGTCCGCCCCCCTCTGGTTGGAGAAGTAAACCAGTGATTCAGCACGCAGTAATTTGGTTCAAAATTTTGCAGTGTAAAACAAGCAGCAGTGTTTGTTCATTGTTCATTCTCTGATAACGAGAACCAAAAAGACAGCGTATTAATATATATTTATTTAGATCGATTAACACCCTGATTCAATCACATAGATCGGAGAGTTTATGAAATACCATATTTTATAGGTTTTATGTGTTCTTTGTCCAAAATTCTTGCTCACATTATAATAACCATCCATCCATGTGTTATTTTGAACCGAAAATGATGTTCATACCGATCAATCAAAAACTATATTGTGTATTCAGGTATGCCTTAGCTAGGTCGTAAAAGTTTGTTTGTCTTCTCGTGTAATAATACAATTTGAAAACGATTGATTATGAAACTGAAAAGCATTTTTGAACATCTAATATAAATATGGATGTTCTGAGAATTTTTCTGTGGTCACAAGCCAACAGAACATTGAGAAAATGTTGAACAAGGGGTTGCCTTGACGACTTGATTTGTACAGTGGGGCACCACAGATTCAATAGCTAATAAATCTACTTTCTCTTGCAGTGGCTTATATAGAGGGTGCTTCACCCATTCATAAAATTGATAAATTCAAATGACCTCTACTGTGTAATTATTAGGGGACTGTCCTTCCAGCGAGTCGATCCATTATCAGTTCTTGAAAACTCTCAATCATATCAGTCTCAATCAGATTCAGGCAAAAGCATGTGCCCTTTACATCATCAGCTATCGAGGAAGTCTATGTTGCTCCTATAAGTAAGTGGCCGCAGATAAATCTGTTTTATTACATATTGTAATAGTTAAATTCTGTTTTCAGGTTTATTCTATGCACCTTACCCTCATTGGAAGACATTGCGTACAGTATCTCTGCACTCTCTGAGAGATGATGGTATGGGACAAGCCGCTATGGAGCCTCAGATTTCCGATGAAATAGACCAGTACATAAAGTTCTTTATTGTTCCTAATCATGGACAACCTATTGACATGACTGTTAGTATGCCACAAGCAACTGCAAATATTATTTCTCAACTTATCTTCAACAAGCGAAACGAGTACAGTGACGCCCAATTCCATAAGCTTGTATGGGCAATAAACGAATCGGCCAAATTGGTGGTAAAGTTAGGGTTGACGGCGAATATTCCATTCAATGGTATACTTTTCAAATCCATGCATAAGCTGAGTCACATTGTTAATGAAGGAACTATTATTCCTGCTCTGGAAACGATGGTAAACAGAAATAGAATATCTTTGGATGATGAAAATCCTCAAGGCGTCATCGACCACTATCTCCTCCATTCAAAGACTAAGGAAGGCACAGATGATTTTTGCTTCACAGGTAAATGTAAAAAGGATATGGGGAACATTTGACTGAGTTGCCCCTAGAAAATAAATAAAGGTGAATATTTCAACAAGTTATAGTCTTGTAAGCTCCGCCATTACCCATTTAGTTTCCATAGCTACTCAATATAATTGTTCTTTAGTCCATTCAAACTCGATCCATGTGATGGGTGGGACAGAGCAAGCATACAGACTAGGGCTAACTGACATACATGCTATGTTTATGTTTATTGCTTATATATCAGCTTGAATCACATTATCACATGTTATTTGTTGTAGATGCAAACTCAGGATGGTTTGCCTTTCACCTCTACGTGGCTGGAACTGAAACAACTTCCACAGCGCTGAAATTTTGTCTTCTCTTTATGTGTAAATACCCGGATGTACAAGAGAGAGTCTATGGGGAGATCGAGAAACAGATTGGTAAGTATCCCTTTCATAGCCTACATACGATATAAGTCTGAGTTCAGTTCACTTTATTTTTACATCAATCACATCAGAGTTGATAAAAAGGAATCTGTCTAAAAAGTCCTTTTAAAAAGTAAAAGAAAAGAAAAACAAGTTTTTCCACGTTTGGTAGTTTTGCATAAAGATGGTTGAGAAGATGACAGTATTCAGGTAGTTCTCAATATGATGTCAATCAAAAGGATGGAGTGGCTCATCAGCTATTCTATTTCATAATCGCAGTTTGGAGCCAACTGCATACCTGTGTCGGTATCAAGTTACCCTCTCTTGTTTGATTTATGCTGCAGGGTTGACTGCCAAGCCATTTTTGTGTGACACAGTGTATTCCCGTCTCTTCCTGCTAGATTTAAGCCTCCTTCAAGGCTCTGAGAAATCATTGTAGCCAGAAGAGTGAGCCTAATATTTCATCCCACCACTTAGCAAATTTATGAGTTTCCATTCAATTTGTTTGCAGCAGGTTGTTTCTGATCTTATAGGTGACAAGCAAGTGGTGTATAAAGATAGGCTGTCTCTACCATACACCGAAGCTGTTTTACTGGAAAGTCTAAGGATAGGAAACTTGGTACCAAACGCTCTTCCTCATATGGTTGAAGAAGATTTGATCCTAGAAGGACAGGTATGATTCTGGTCCTTAGTTCGACTGACATCTCCATTAAATTAAACCCATCAGTATAAATGAGTGCAAGAAACCAGCAGTATTTTAGTAGTTGCCTTCCCTTGTAAATTAAAACGATATACTAAACTTTGTTTTAACTGTCTACTGAATGAAATCACCAACTTGGTTGTTATTTCAGGTAATCCCACGAGGCACAGATCTCTTACTGAACATGGCATCTGTACTCCATGATGAGACTATATTTGAAGATCCACAGGAGTTCAAACCACAGAGATACCTAGAAGGTGACATCGCACTAAAAAAGCAGAGGACAATACCCTTTGGTATAGGTATGTTAGTATAGTATTCATTACATCGTGTTCATTTAGTACCATACATCAGACAAAATGATAAAAAGGCAACATTAACCAATACCAACATTGCTATGACATGTTACTTTTTGACCTGGTACTGGCATGATAGACCCAGGGACGCATTCAATCATATAGGTTATATTGATATTTCGTTAATTGTATATATTTTCAAGGACGCAGAAACTGCCTCGGAGAGAGTTTAGCCAAAGTAGAGTTCTTCATGTTCTTTGTGTCCTTCATGCAAAGATACTCAGTGACTCTGCCGAAGGGATCTAAAGCCGACCCATCAGATACTGTGTCTGACGTAATCCGATGTCCTAAACCGTACGAGATAATTTTTCAACAGAGGGTACAGTAGTGATCTGAGTCAACACGGGAAAGTGTCAGTAATTATAAACCATCTTCACTAGTCACAGAGATGGTTGATACTGGAACACCAACTACTGACAGCAAATGTTTTGACATACTTAGCCTAGCAGGTTTGGAATTTTCTTGAAAAAGCGTTCCATTATTACATCCAAGGAGAAAACAACGCCAACCTGTCACTCTAACTCCAAAAAGTTTGGTGGAGGACTTTTAATCAAGGATTTACTCATAATGACTGTTGGATGATTAAGCAATATGATTAATATCCCTGGTAAATGTTTTATATCCTTCTATAGTATTTGTAACTTTTATACTGCTATTATATAATACACAACAAAATCTTATAAAGCTGCTTCTGGCAATTTTGTTCAGGATTTTTACCTTACCTGACATCTACAAAGATAAGACAATGGGAGACATGAGGGTAACACACACAAAGTAAATCTTCTCTGCTCTGTTTGCATTTCTTGGTCAGTCACTCTCATCCTAGTCGGTGACCCGAAGCCACATTGAGGGGGAGTAACCTCAAATTCATGCAAATTGATCCTAGAGTGATAGTTAGTTCACCAGGGAGAGTGGGATATGGCTATCCTCCCTTAGTTCACTAACATTGAGGTATAGTAACGCCTTAAAAAAATACAGCATTCATATTATATAGTCAAGGAGTTTGCGGACTCCTTTAAATAGTTTCTATTATATATAGTTTCTCTTTTTTGTCTTGTTTTTCATTTGCTTCTTCCTAAAAATGAGTTATATTGCCAAATGCAGTATTACAAAAAAAAAACAAAAGATATAGTTGAGCAAAATGTCTCTAATGTCAAGACTAGATGAATGCGATCTTTTTACTCACAGCCTGATGAATGCCTTTGATTGAGAGAGTACAAAAACTTCCTTGTAATAGCACAAATGCTATAAAACCTTGTTCCAACTATCCAGTGGACGGTTTGAAATGGATGGAGCTAGTAACTGTAACTGTGACTCATTGCTAGACCCATATTTTCTCTTTGAGTATTCTAGCCATGTAAGATCTTGATTGTGTGGCTTTTTTTCAATTCATATTGTCATTTTAAGCCAGGCTTTGATAACATAAGACCCATTTTGCTTAATATTTTGACAGTAATCAACTAGAGAATAGCAGGGAGGGCCTGGGGTGTTAATAGTCCAATTCTCTTTTCATAGTAGGAGTTGTCAGACTTTTATCTATGAAGAAGCAACTCTATTTTGATAATTTAAACATGAAAGAGTTTTTGACAAACCCCCAAACATTTTGAGAAGACAACTGCTAATTTTGAGCGCTTTCCTAGCCTTTCAATATTTCCTAAATGAAGGGGGCAGATCTGGAGGTGGTTTAGGTTTTCTTCTTTGTCAAAGTAAACTGAAAATCTGGAAAGAATAAGAAATTGCAGAGAGATGGTGCCTAGAGAGAAAGAAAGACTGGTATCATACCGCTGATAGCAGTATGTAATGTATATAAGGGCAAAAGAGAGAGGTATGCAACTGCCGCACCACTAATTTATTATTTTGTTATGACTTATTAATTAATTATGATTGAAGGTGCTGTTGGTTAGTCAAGTAATACTGATCCATATTCTTACATTTTGTTCCCGGACCGGTTGAGTGAGTGTTACAATCATACTCATACTGTGTATTCATTAGTACTGTACTAAGCAGGTACATGCCTTCTGCTGCGCTAAGAACCTAGCATCTACTAAGCAGAACCTAGCATCTACTAAGCATCTACTAAGCATCTACTAAGCAGAACCTAGCATGTACTAAGCAGGTACATGCCTTCTGCTGCGCTAAGAACCTAGCATCCTTATTCAACAACCGCCACCGCCGCCTGGCATCCAGTGGGTGCCTAATAAGCATCCGGTTGGCACTCAGACCACACCGCAGATGCTATATAGGCATCTGGTTGCATAAAAAGCATCCGGCACTAATCTGATAGAGACTTTTGTAACAGGGGAGGATTTGTTGTAGACACTCATTGTCGGGGCGACACAACCATTTGATTGTTCGAGTGCGAACTGGATGCCTATTTGGTAACTACCGGATGTAACGAGGACATCTGGCAGAGTGGCCATGTTGGGTTCGTCACAGTCACACTTGAGGATTGATACAGGGTGAAAAGGATGGCCAGTTAGCACTGCTGGACAGGTATTTGTCCTTGCCTTTTAACAGAGATGTGTGGTGGATGGCTGTTCACCGGAAACATTTTTAGCGTATAACCTGTAACAGGCATGCACATGAGACATATTATTGTGCAGATATGATCATAAAAATAAAGTTAAAAAAAAGTTTTAAAAACAAATAACAAAATTGCATTAACGAGCATTTAAAGGCTCCGCCATACAATACGGTGTGAAATCGTTGGGCCAAACTGAACTGCCAATTATTTTTATCATCTCCCATGGCCATTTTACTTGCAACATCAAGTTCAACAAAACTACAACAATTGCTTGACATCATGAGTAAAGCATACCGAGCATCCCTGGCCTGGTAAAGCCCTGAAGCAAGGAAAGACCTTAAAAGAAGACAGGCCTACTGAAGAACAATAACTCCATAGAGTCAATGTTTGGTCAGGTCGGCTTTTCAACCATATTTTTAACATCAAAATGAATAAGATTTATCAGGCTGCAACGGAATTTTACCTGCCCTCAACAATATCCTTTATGCAACTCCCACAGAGTGTCGAAAATCTGCAGGAAAATGTTCATAGCTACTGTTTATCTTTTTATGTATAACCATAGACTTAATAATTAACCTAGACAGGACACCATATACAGCTGAAATGAGGCACTTAATTGTGGGGCGACGTAACGTCATTGGAAGGTGTAGAAGCAAAGATGCTATCTTCGACATACTGTTCATAATCCAGGTTTTTTGTTCATAACTCGATCAATTTGAATCGGATTTTGTATTTGAAAATTACTTTACAATCAGTAGCATGTTATTATCAACTTAATGCTATTTCTCTGTCAAAAAATCTTTTCCATCTAAAATTAGTATCAAACAGTTAAGGACAAGCTTCTAAATCTATTTTATTCTTTAAACTCAAAATCCGATCAAAATTGATCGAGTAATCGACAAAAAGCCTGGATTTTGGACAGTAAATCAGTGATAGTATCATTGCTTCTACACCCTCCAATGTCGTTAAGTCGCTCACAATTACATGCCTCAGTGCCTCCAGAACCCGGAGGAGAAGTTGCTGAAGGCCGTTCAGAAGCTGAAGGAAAAAGTTGAGGTGCTAAAAGAAAAGAATAGCGGCTTGCGTAGCAGATTAGATGGGATGGAGAGGTATGAGAGAGGTGACTGTTTGGAGATCCATAATGTGCCGAAAACAGCGAAAACACAGAGAAGCTGGTGCTGAGTATTGCTGATACAATGGGATGGAGATAACAGCTGGAGATATAAGTACTGCCTACTGCCTACCAGTGAAAAAGGAGAAACAAAACACTGCAGTGCCTAGGATACATATGAAATTTACTAGACGAAATACCAAAAGAGCTATGTAGGGAAACATAATTAAGCACAAAGGTAACTCATGAACAACTTGGACTGGGCATCGGTGGAAAAGGCCAGGACGAGACCGAGACATTTCGATGCCGATAAAACATTCTTCAGATATCACAATTTAAAAGAATGGTGGATATTCATTCACTATCACTAGTACATTTGGTTCAATTTGTAACTTGTCATCTAGCAATAAGGAGCTATGTTGAGACCAAGCTTCATCCAATTCTGTCAAGTATTTATTGAATTTATAGATGTCTAAAGAAAGCTTCATGTAGTGTTGTCAGCCGTTTAATAACTGCAGCAAAAGCATGACTAATAACTGCCTTTCCATCATAATGATAAACTGAATTTCTCATGACGTCATCTCAAATCCTAGCGCAGTTGGTAAGAGCGCGGTGGGTAAGAGCGCGGTGGGTAAGAGCGCGGTGGGTAAGAGCGCAGTGGATGAGAGCGCAGTGGGTAAGAGCGCAGTGGGTAAGAGCGCAGTGGGTAAGAGCGCGGTGGGTAAGAGCGCAGTGGGTAAGAGCGCAGTGGGTAAGAGCGCGGTGGGTAAGAGCGCAGTGGGTAAGAGCGCAGTGGGTAAGAGCGCAGTGGGTAAGAGCGCAGTGGGTAAGAGCGCAGTGGGTAAGAGCGCGGTGGGTAAGAGCGCAGTGGGTAAGAGCGCAGTGGGTAAGAGCGTAGTGGGTAAGAGCGCAGTGGGTAAGAGCGCAGTGGGTAAGAGCGTAGTGGGTAAGAGCGTAGTCATTAGGTCACTGGTTCGAGTCTGGGTGAAGGCAACATTTTGACCAGCTACTACCATATACAATGCTAAGTAGTCCTGAGCTGTGTTAGGAGTTGTCTGTCTCGACGGGACGAGATACTGTCCCGAGGAGACAAGTCCCGCCATCACTAATAGACTGGTCCAAAGAGTCTACTCTAAAAGAAAAATTTGACACATTTATGTTCCTGCATAGTTTTAACCAAGTGATTGATACCCCTACAAGGTGTTTTAAAGAATCTCAAACAATAACCGATCATATTTTCACAAACTGCAAAAAAATGTTATTCAAAGTCATAAAGTCAGAATTTGTGACATTAGTGATCACTTTTCTTTTGAGTGCCAGCTTATTCTGAAAAAGTCAAATTATACATGTTCATATATCAAAAAGAGAGACTTCAGAAAATTTGATGAATATGAGATAGTATTGAAAGTTGTCATTGTGTTCACCAGGCTGCTGAATTGTTCGAAAAAAAATTATGTGACCTCACAGATCAATTTGCACCATTTAAAACCCCAAGTCTGAGAGATAAATCCATCTGCTGGGAAGACTTCGAAGTTACCTCGCTAATAAAAGAGACTTAAAATGCTTTTGATAATTTTTTTGACTCAGGTTTTGACAAATCTATTTCGAAGTTTGCATTTGAATTGGTCAACAATGAATGAATGAAGTGTCTCGAATTCTCAACTCATTAAAATCCAGAAAAACAGGGTGATTAAGCCAAATTCCTGCTTTGGTATAAAAAATTTTAGAGCCTTCAATTCTCAATCCCTTATCACACATCATAAATTTATCACTTAGCAATAATCAATTTCCAGATGTTTGGAAGAATGCACTTGTTACTCCTATTATTAAAAGTGGTTCCAAAAATCAGGCTAACAATTACAGTCCAATATCCCTTCTCCCTATTTTGAGCAATGTACTTGAGAAAATTGTAGCCAACCAAATGCGAGAGTTCATGGAGTCAAACCAACTTTTGCGCTGCAGACAATTTGGGATTCGTTCTGGAAGCTCCACTATCTCATGATAGTTCTAAATTCTTAACCCTTGCTTCACTGAACATCAAAAAAGCTTTTGACTGGGTAAATCATAAACTGTTGGTAACCAAATTTACTCAAAAATTCAACTTTATTCAATCGGCAGCATCCTTTATAGAAAATTATTTATCAAACAGGTCTCAAACCATGAAGGTTAATGGCATTTCATCTGATTAGGAATCAAAATCTTACCCGAGTTCCTCAAGGGTCTGTTTTGGGCCCATTACTCTTTATTGCTTTTATCAATGATCTCACTACTTTAGAAAACTGTTATTTGTTTGCCGATGACTGCCTCATGATAGTTGTGGCAATGACCCATCCATATCCATTAAAAATATGGAACATTCACTAGCCTTAGCTTCTGGCTGATACAATTGTATAAATTGATACTCAATGCATCCAAGACAGATGTTATGACTGTCTCCAATTCCAATAACACAGAATTTCCCAAACTAAGTTTTCAAGGCATGTCCTTTAAACAGTCAGACAAATTGAAATATTTAGGAGTAATTTTAGATAGAAATTTGAATTTTAAATCCCATATCAAAAAGATTAAACGAAAGCTAAACTCAATCAGAGCAAATTTCGAGAGAAATCGTAATTCTTTGAATGAATCCTTAGCTGCTGTCTGGTACAAAGGGTTAATAAGACAAAGTCTCAAATAAGACCAAACTTTGAATATTGCACACTGCTAATTTATTGCTCTAATGAATATATTAAAAAAGACATCCTAAAAATTGAGAGCTGTTGTTTGAAAATTTAAATCTCAATCGCCCAAGAGTTGAGACAAGGCAGCGGCACAATATTCATTTTATCACCAAGCGATACCATTATTTATACCTTTTGACATATTTTAATATGATAAACAATTTTGATGCCAGCCTTATGCCTTTAAAATTAAAAAGTGATACACGGCTTGGAAAAAAAGAGGGTTTGATGTTATCCAAGGACAAATACAGGTTCTCCCTAGCGAACTTTGGTGCTAAACTATACAATGACTGGCCCCCAAACATTAAGCTGTGCCATGATCTCAAATCTTTCAAATTAGCCATCTCAAGCCACATTTCTAGTGTATAAACTTTTTTACTTCTTAATACTTGCATCTTCATTCTTCATTCATCATTTTTCTATAAAATAGTAAATTTTTAACTGCGATAATATCTTTCACCTGTATTCTTTGTATTTTTATAACTTTGTGCGTTCCTATTATTTCACACACACTTTTATAATTTACTCTATTTGCATTTCTCTTTTAAAAGAAACAAGGACAAAAGTCCCAGGACTTATAAATTCACCAGAATAAATATGTAATATATATATATATATGTGTATAACTTATGGTGAAACTAGAGAATATACCTTTATATGGAAATATGGAAAATATGAAGTAGTGCACCGGGCGCACCAAATCAGCTCTCTCGCACCTCCATTCTACAATCTCAATTGGGTCTATCACAAACTTTGAAGTAGTCGTAAGTGCCAACCTGAAGGATTGAGAACTGTGAATGGTCTCGATGAAATATTGATGAGAGGACGAAGATGATTTCCTTAAAAGTAAGCAATGTTTTTCATGAGAGCTTTGTCGAATTGGTCTTTTTTCCCTATAAAATTATTCACTTGTATATTCTTTGCGGCATGAGATGAGGATAGAGATGCCAATGAAGGTATATAACAATTGTGACCATTCAAAATACAGAGTGAATGTAAATTGATATTGTTTGCTCCATCAAATGTTGCCTTGATGATACATATCTATTTGGTTATTCCTCCATTTCACACACATCATTCTTTGTTCAGCACTTCAAAGTTGTCTCCCTTCATCTGTAATTTCCGGTATGCGGTTAGCCAAGCCCAACAATCAAAACAGAACGCACCAACAATGCAAACTTGCCTCTGCTGCATCAGTAGATAAATCTTGTTAATTGATACTATGTCTTTTAGAAGACAGTTCTAAGATTCCAAGAGCTTCCAGTAATGGCTGTACTGATACAATCCAGCCTGTATAACGAGCAAAGTTTTGTCTAATAAGGTTTGTTTACTAAGTTGCTCCTCAATACTTTGTTTTGATTCCTGTTCATATAGTTCAAGTATATGAACTCCGCTTTTATTCTTAAATAAGAAATAAGTGACGGAATTCATGTACTCAAACTTTCATTTTTAGGGACATCTGATCATAAGATTTATAATCCAGCATATTGGGAGAGGACTAAAATTGAGCATAATAATTCACTTTCTTATGAGCTCTGTTGCAGACTTGTATGTACGGGTGTTAATGCTATACTTCGCTGACAAGGCATATGTGGCAAGTCTAAAGCTATATCTAGGCACTTTCGGCATACACTGGTTAGATCTATGGATGGATGAATGAATGAACTTTCCAGAACACTAGGGAGTAGACACACAGGAAGTAATTATTTTCCCACTTTAGTGATGTCTGGTTATCAGCTGTAATATTTTTCATGGGATGCTCTCAGTCAGAATCCGACCCACGTTGCGTGTGCTGTGCTGTGCATCATATTCTTGTTTCAAACACCATAAAATAGCCTAACTTCCCACTCTTGCCTACTTTTGGGTATATGTGTACCAAGCCTGGGATTCCTTTCGTATGCTGACTGTCCCATTCTCCAAAAGTCATTTGGTGGGGTCTCTCAATGAGAATGACCAAGGCTTTTCACAATAAATTCTTGCAATCATCTCGCTCAGAAAAATCTCTTATTTTGTCCTTTTTATTTTGGTTTATTTTTTCAAAATTATTCACCCTGAATATAGTATAGCTCCACATGTGTTATTTGCAAACAGGGTCAAACTGCTCAACAATGCACAAACAGGCAGCAATTATGTCAGTTTTTGTTCGAATGACACCCTTCTTCAGTCAAGCATCATCACATCCAATATTATCCATCATCTTATGAAATGGCCTCTTTTATTAATTGTCTCCCTAGATCTGTACTTTTTGAAATTTGATGGAATGAGTTGAACAGTCATAACATGATGTACCATCAAAGTGAGATGGGATATCTGTAGAACTTTCTTGGTGGCAATAGTAGACTGAAATACTAATAGACAACATATTTGTGCGTAAGGGCCAACAGTAACATCTTCATGTCGCACAGTATACCCAATGAAGTAAATCAAGGTGTGTCGTAATGTCTTTGTCTCGTGACCATTAATGAGATTACAGTTAAACAAGATGTGCACGTAATTTCCAAAATTTTTGCACATGTTTTGTATGGCTCATCTACTTGAATGCGCGTGAAGCACCAGCCCTGTCAGAAGTTATCAGACGCTTTCTGGCCAGCGGTGAAAGGATTATCTGTGGATTTGAATCATCAGATCTGGGTAACAATTTAATCCAACTTCATCTTGTGGTTAAATATAATGGCATAATGATGTAACTTAAAATGCTCAGCTTTCACTCCGTTTTTGAGTGACACACTTCCTCAGCACTTATATTTAGCTGTAATTTCATTGCTTTTTTTCACTCCCTCCGTTTTGGCGGGAAATTTTCTTTCTTGCGATTTGCACAAAGCTCTTGCAGCATACATTTGGTCTAGTTTAGTCACTTTTTTTTCTGGTCATCATTCTTTCTGCTGTCATCCAAGTGAGCTGCAAGTGATTTGGTAGCATTGTTTTTTGCTGATCTTCAAAATTACACGTCTCTCTCCAAAGTTCGGTCTGCCGTTCCCATTGGGGATGGCATTTAAGTCAGTTTCATCGACCAGACGAGTTTGTCGGACTTCCTTGCAAGTGCTCCTGTTGAGTGGAATATTCGTTTAGAGCTAAAGCAGGAGCTGCTTTTAACTATTTCCCTTCAGTTTGAGAGGGTCACTCTTTGGTATCGGACAATGCTTTGTTGGCAGCTTTGTCCACATACGGCAAAATTATAAAGGGCAGAAGAATGAGGTTTAAGGAGTTTTCCCACAATTGAGAATGGTGTCAGACAATTTGTTATAGAGCCCAAGAAGGGGTTAGTGATTCCAGGGTGGGTCAGATTTGGCAAATCAGGGTTCAGAATAGCTTATAGAAATCAGGTCAGAACATGCTTTGAGTGCCAGTCCACAGCTAGGGACTGTCTTTTTGAACATTGCACAATTTGCCATCTGACTTGCCACACTAATGAGGAGTGTGATAGGGTAACAGTTTGTAGTATTTGCACACAAAAAAGGTCACAGCTATGACTCATGTGATCTTTAGGATCAAGAGAGTACAGTCGCTTTAAACAAATCATGGACTAAAAAAGAATCAAATAAACAAAAGCTTCTGTCCATAGGTCATATGACAATTTTAAACAAGAACTACTTTGCTTCTAACTCTTACTCTTATCTAATGCTCACTCTAGTTCTAACTCTAAACCAGCTGAGCTGAGGCCAGATTCACTACCCAAACCCAATGTATGGGCTAGCCCGACAGCCACCAGCTCCACCTCCCAGTCCATTGAGTCCACCCAGGCAGCAGAGACAGATGAAGTTGCCCTTTCTTCTGATGAGTCCTTCGATGCTTCTTTGCAGATTAACATCAACAGCGAAACTAACATGAACACCAATGCCAAAAGGACATCCAGCTCTGTTCTGGACGGGGAAGGGGAAAAGGGGGGCGCAGAACTTAAGAAAACGCCAAACGTGGCGTCAGATGACTGAAGTTCTTTTTTGTGCACAGTCCACCCTCCACCTAAATAACTCTTCAGAGCTCCCTCGTTTTTTTCTGGAGTTTTCTCCTCATCCTTCTTTAAAGCTTTCATAAACAAAACAACTCCTTCTTCCATTCATCTATGGCCGAGGTACTTCAAGTATCTTCTTTAAACCTCCGAGGCATAGCAGAATTCAATAAAAGGCAAAAAGTAACTTCTATTCCCGGAAAACTTAACTCTGATCTCTTTGAATCCCTGTAGAGAATGGAAAGGTAAATCATTGTTTGACTTTCTCACTTCACATTCTGCCGGGGTGGCAATCCTTTTTAAAGTCAATTTTTTAGGCGTCATTGACCATTTTTTTTCCAATAATGACGGCCGAATCTGCCACGTGAATTTTCCTTTTTACAATAAACAAATCGGAGTTGTCTGTGTTTACGCTCCAAATAGACCAGCGGACAGGAAGATTTGTTTCAACTACACTTCCACCTTTTTTTTCTTCGTCCAAAATGAACATCATTGCTGGGGATATGAATTGCGTGTGCTCAATTCATTACGAAACCGAGGTCCTGGTAGGCTCTTCGAAGTTAGACTCACTTGTTACATCTTTCGGTTGCTCTGATCCCTACAGAAAATCACCAGAAGCTTTAAAAAACGAATTCACCTGGTTTTCTGGTAGTGCTGCATCAGCCAGCAGACTCGACACATTTTTTGTACCCAGAGATTGTGCTTCTTCTGTTAAATCTGATTTTTTCCTGATTCCGATCATAAGATTCTACACTGTTCGATCAAGTTCAATATAAGCACAATTGCCTACGGTAATTCCTTTTGGAAACTTAATAATTCAATACTCTAAGATGACGTTTATATCGATTAATTCCAAACCTAATAGAGGATTGCAGATCACTACGCATCGCATCGCATAAGAAAGTAAGGGAATGGTGGGATGACATTAAAAAAAGAATTAAAAAGATAATAATTAAACACTGCGTTTCAGGAAACGAGAGCGCCATGAAGTTGAATATGATTTAAAAAATAAATTAAAAATAAAACCGAAGGTAAGTTAATACTTAATTGTAATATATTCCACAGTGGATGTGCTCATCATATTAAGGTGCAATCAGGGAGAATGGTGGTCAGTCCAAATTACATACAGTACATGTTATGTTACATGATACTGCTGAGAGTGAGTACATGCAAGGAGTTACTCCTTTTTACATGGAACTACACATTACTAGTTGGCCCATGACTACCTTGAGGGCCGAGCCTCCTTATTATACTGGTCGGGGTCTGTGGGGTGGGGAAGAAGAAGATAAATATCTTTTTTTTTCACAAAGTTGGAGTTCAACCCCAGATAAATGACCCAGACCCAAAAAAATTGTTATAATAAACTCAATATGCCCCTGACTCCGGGCATAGACAATCTAACAGCGGAATTTTACAAAACTTTTTTTGAAGACATTCAGGATATATTAATTGAAGTCTATACATAAAAAAACACTGAAAATACAGTTCCTAAGTCCATGACTAGGGCAGTAACCACTGTGATACCAAAAAAATCAAACTGTGAAACACCATCAGATTATAGATCAATCGCACTATTAAACATTGATTACAAAATCCTTACCAAATACCTGAACAAAGTGTATTTTTCTGAATTCCTAAAATCTAATATTTCATCGGAGCAGCTTTACGCAGTTCCAGACAGAAACATTCATAATGGAAACATTTTCATAAGGGATGTCATCACTTTCTGCAAAAATAAAAACCAAAAACTCAATTTTTTTTGTGTATTTTTTCTCTTTCCGGAGAAGATCTCTGTTTCCACATACCTATACTAAAAACAGTGCACACTACTTCAAACATCTAGACCATGGGTGGGCAACCTTTTTTTGAAGAAGGCCGCATTTTATGCAGAATCAACACAAAAGGCCACAACATATTTTTCCGGCACAAACTTGTAACACAAAGTATAATTTCGCACTGTGCATTTCATACAAACTAAAGCAGATTTATGTGTCGATAAAAATGTTTTTGTTATGTTGCAATAAGCGACAGATTTTTCAACTGCATCAGTTTAGCTTTATCTTGTTAATCTAATCTACTGAATTTTTGTGTCTGGGAAACGGTTGTGTACGTGGCTGTTTCCCAGTGTTTCGAGCAGCAGGGCAAAGGGCAGGATGAGCGCTCAAGAAGTGCAGTAAATATTTGCATACTTTTCAATGAGATTCAATCTGGAACATTCCAGGCAAAATGCTGGCGCACTTGTAACAATGTCAATTTTTTGATAGAACAACTTTTCCATTCTTGCTCAAAATGACAGCTTTGCAAAAAACAGTTTGTAGTTAATTATCCAAAGGTGAAAGAATTGATAAAATTGCTTTTCTCTCACAATATTACGACAATGTCTTTACTGTTTGGGGTATTTATTCAAATGGAAGCGCGTGAAAAAGTAGTTGGCACCAGTACATTCATGATGCTTTTGTGTAGAATGGCTTGGGAATTTCCTTTTTTTTCTACATGTAAGTAACTTAGCGCATGGTTGAATCAGAATGCCAATATTTTGATATCCCAACAATGAATTGAGCTTGTACAGGGTAATGCATACTTGGACATCCACATGACAGTTAAAACTTGAATCAAAGATTATAAATACTTGCTTGAATGTGTGATTTTCACAGACATAAGGCCACAATTAGGCCGCAAAAGATTACCCATTAGGCCGCACTGGCAAAAAAGCCGCAGGTTGCCCACAGCTGATCTAGACCAATAAAAAAAAACACAAACAGTACTTAATAAAATAGACAACAAATCTAGAGACATCCTTAAAATAAGCCCTGTGTCAACTAATCAGCTTTACCAATTTCTCATAGGAGAGAGCGATCTCTTCCCCATTAAAATTCCAATAAACCAAGAACTAAAATACGGAGCAATTATAAATTGTCGTCACAAAACTCTAGCTTTATGTGGAAGACAGCCATGAATGGCATAGTGAACAAAGCCACCCTTTTAAAATGGAAAATACAAGGAGTGAAAACAACTTGTAACTTTTGCATAAAACCAGAAACAGAGACACTAGATCATGTACGTCGAGCTGGATGCAGACTGACCAAACCTCCCTGAGTGAATGTATGAGCTTGAAAGTCAAAATAGGTAATTTACCTCGTACTGATATTAATGAAGATTTTGATTGGTCACATCTGAGACGATCAAAGAAAAACTAATTTCACAAAAAAACTTTTTTAATAGTCTGCTAAATAAAAGTAAAATGATTCAAATCAAATAAGTGTTTTGGCTCACACTGTGTCAGACTCAGGTTGCAATGTGCTGCTATCAATTGTTTGGTCGTCCGACTGATGTTCAGAGCCATACTCTAAGACTTCTGTTTCACAAATACATGTAGGCAAACAGATCTGTATTTAAAAAATCTTGTATTTCTTAAAAGCGACCCCTTTCCAGTAGGATTTGAACCCCCAACTTCATGTGGCATCAATCGCCTGGTGGTGAATACTAAGCCTAACTAGTGCGAACTGAACAATTGTAATACAAAACAATAATTATTAATTAAAGATTGCCGCAATGGAGCATGGTAAAATTTAAAAAGTCTAATTTAGTTTCATTGTTAAATTTTAGTAGGAAGCGATGCAAATTTGTTTGTTTGAGAACACCTGAGTAATGGGATTCTAACATTCATGAACTTGACAACGATAACATATTATTTAACATGATGTGATAAACAATTGAAAATGAGAAGCTAATATTGAACTGGATGAATTTTTTTTGAAAAATGAGGTGCTGGCTCATAGAACAACACCTACTAGGGTATGTAATGATCTTTAGACCGTGATTGTGGTATTATCTTACTTACGTCGTTGATGTCAGCATTTTGACGCATTCTTTCTTGCTTGTCGCTCATCTTAAAGTTGCACTCTTCCAACCTGGTGAGTACAAGACCATAGCATGCTCCTATAATGATGAAGTCAGATATAAGCAGCAGCGTCAACCCAGTGAGTAACAGCTGAGTTTTCTTGTTGAGAGAGATTTCTCGACTTCTTCTGGGCACCATTCTTTCATCAGTTTGTGTGATCAGAACGAATTTGATTGTTGAATTCTCTTCATGTCAACTGAATAAAAGTGCATGTAGTCCTTTGTTAACTGCTTACCAAAATTATTTAATGCTAGTTACTACGTACTATTGTCTAAATAATACCAAATTACACCTAGCACACTTTGCTTTCCGTTTTTTAGTCAATCATGACATTTAGCAATTTTTTAGCTTTGCATATTTCAAATCTGGCAATAGATGGCAGCTTAGTCTATGAAATAAAAGTTAATGAATTCTATATTGGATAAACTCGACATATCGTATCATAGGAATATTTTATTTTATTGCGCAAGTCAGTTTTTAGAATCAAGCCGGTATGGTTTATACAACAGTCAATCTCAAATAATATTTGAAAGCAACCAATACACAGAGAGAAATGATACGGTATTGTCAAACATTAGATAACCGTAACATGAAGTTTTATTTTTAATCTAAAACACTGGTTAGGGTATGGTTAGCTTATGGTTTCCTTGTTGTTAATTTAAAAACTTTTCAGTGCATTGAAATATCAATCACAGCTCACGGTTAATTCAAATACAGAGTACTGTCAGATTAGATTTGAGAACAGGTGACGGTAAACAGCACACTGCAGTTAACACAACAACGGCCCTGTTGTCATAGTTTGCCAATTAAAGCTACAGTCGACAAGAGCTGGTGAAAATTGCTCGCCCCAGTCTGGCTTAAATAAATTCACCGAAATGTGTGACTCATAAATTTCTTAGACTGCAGGTAACGTGTAGTATTGTATTGCTTTATTTGATTGAGAAATATATAAAATATTTGAGTATCATCAGTAAAATAAAAAGGCTTATGATTAATGGAGGGGGTCATGTAAACTAAAATTTGATAGCAGATAATATTGAGCTCCTGAGGCAATGAGGTAGCAGCACAACACTTAACACAGAGAAGCATAAAATACTAAGGAGTATATAAAGCACATAGTGTAGAGAATGTAGTATTTTCAATAAAGAAAATGGCTAAGATATAAAAGGTTGATTAAAGGTTGATTAAAATCCGGTGGCATATCACTCGCCCATCCCGAGGCATGGGCAGCGAAATATTAATGCCTTAATGGCAAGGCCGCAATATCTGCGCCAATTTGCTCTCAGTTTGCAGGCAGGTCGGAGCACACCTGGGGGCCAACCAATCCCCAGTAGAAGATGGACTGCAGTGGGATTCGAACCCACGACCTTCAACACTTGCGTGTTGAAGTCCGGCGCTCTAACCAACTGAGCCACCTCCTACTCCTTTTTTTTTTTTTTTTTTTATTTTTATTTTTTTTATTTTTTTTTTTTTGTGATGATATAATATATATATATATATATATATACATATATATGTAATAAATACATACATATAAATGTGTTCACTAATGAGAATAGTTCAATTATTTTTGCTGTTGAAGTTGAAGTAGGACACCAAAAAAAGACTATGATGACAGTGAAGGGTGATATGGTAGGGGAAGGTTTTACATATTATAGAATAGGATGTTCAAGTGAAACTTTGGATTATTGCTTTTTGGATTATGCAGCAAAACTACTGCACATCCGTTTTACAATAAAGTTTTGTATTGTCTAATCATTATTTTTTTACTAGCAGATATTAGACATCCAAATGCGCTGGGGGCAGGGACAATCAATTATGAAAGCACCATCGGTGGAACTCGAAGCAACAACTGCTGTGGCACCAATCACCTGGCAGTGACTAGCCAGCGCGCAAAATCGACTGCGCCTTCTCACCATCATAAAAAAAAAGGATTGAAAGTGTTGATTAGTAAGCTGCTATTCATTACTTAGAGTCCTCCAAACGTATCTGATCCCCCAAACTCAAACGATCCAACCACTGCATTTTTGCTATAACTATAGGGTTTTTTGTAGGATTGTCACAAAGAGACTTTCCACAAAGGGCTGTGAAGTGTTTCAATTTCTACCTTATTCAACATTCAATCTTATCTATGTCAACAAGGAGCTTTGACCAAAATTTCTGCACTTCAACCCAATTCTTAGGTATGAGATGTATATTGGGTTTTGTTATTATTACATAACAAGTCAATAGTTTCACCAATATGTTTTTTCGCAGATGCTGACTAGCATTTGACATATGCACTGATTCATCTGTGTTTTTATAAGTGTTTTCTCAGTCTAAGGGTCTTCAATGCGGACAGAGTTATCCCCTTCATAGTTCATATGCTGAGACCCATGGTACTCAAGAAGCACTCTATACACCTTGTCCTTGATCTCACATATTGTAATGTTTTGACACATATTATTTAGTGTACCAAATCTCTTATGAGTTGAGCTTCATTAGGCTACCGGCCATCCTTGATTGGTTAGGAAATAATTTGAACCGGAGTAATATATCTAGCATGTTCCACTGTAATACTATATTGGGAGTTGTGAATGCATGTCTGAAGAGAAGATAACTACTGTTTGTAAAAAAGAACAATTTGAGTAGGCACAACCTAAAGTAATGGATGAAGCTGGTATTTGACTGGTCAGTGGTCAGTAACCAGGTTATACCCTTGGTAATGTAGATCAGGAAGTTTAACTGAACACAGCAGTGTGATGAGAGGATAATACATTTACTTTTTGTCACTCTCGCTTAAGGTAATGTCAAAGACCGATCCGAATATCAACATATCATATACCGTTGGAAAGCTGCCGAGCTACTGAAAATGAATACCTGAACAAAAACTTGATTCGATGACGTTGTGTCATTTTAGGGAGGAAATGAGGCAGAAAACGCTCTTTTTGTCGATGCAGACTGAGCAGTCAAATTAATTGCAAGAAATTTCAAATCAGGTGGAATGTATACTTAAAGATTGCGTTCATCGTAAAATTTGATTTTCGTTGATATATGACTAGTCTAAATTGACTTTTTACGTCACGCCATACAACGCATTTTTTTTGTGAAGCCGTGAAGATATGTGAAATTTCAATCATAAATTCACAACAGATCATAGGCTCGAAGCAAAATTAATTAAGATTTTCTCTTAGAGTACTCTTCAAATGTCATACACATTGGCTTTCAAAAAATTAGCTTGTATATTGTAATGACAGTAGACTCTCGGATATGGCTAATATTTTCGCCACCTTTGCATAACGCCAAACATGCTGTCCAAATAACCATTATTGTGGCCAAACAAAGTTTTTTTGAAAGTTCTCACATACGAAGCCGCTTTCATTAACCATGGTGCACACAGGAAATACCAACATAATTTTTCATTGCATCTTCATTTTTCTTGAATTTAACGCAAAAGAATGCCAAAAAACAGCTATTTTTAGGGACTTTTGAGGTCTTTTAAAGGACTTTTGAGGTGTTTTTTGGCACTATTTTGCGTTAAATTCAAGAAAAATGAAGATGCAATGAAGAATTATGTTGGCATTTCTTGTGTGCACCATGGTTAATGAAATCGGCTTCGTATGTGAGAACTTTCTAAAAAACTTTGTTTGGCCACAATAATGGTTATTTGGACAGCATGTTTGGCGTTATGAAAAGGTGGCAAAAATACTAGCCACATTCGAGAGTCTACTGTCACTGCAATATGCAAGCTAGTTTTTTGAAAGTCAATGTGTATGACATTTGAAGAGTACTCTAAGAGAAAATCATAATTAATTTTGCTTCGAGCCTATGATCTGTTGTGAATTTATGATTGAAATTTCACATATTTTCAAGGCTTCACAAAAAAATGCGTTGTATGGCGTGATGTAAAAAGTCAATTTAGACTAGTCATATATCAGAGAAAATCAAATTTTACGATGAATGCAATCTCTAAGTATACATTCCACATGTTTTGAATTTTTTTGCAATTAATTTGACTCCTCCATCTGCATTGACAAAAACAGCGGTTTTTGCCTCATTTCCTCCCTAAAGTGACACAACGTCATCGAATCAAGTTTTTGTTCAGGTATTCGTTTTCAGTAGCTCGGCGGCTTTCCAACGGTATATGATATGTTGATATTTGGATCGGTCTTTGACATTACCTTAATGTAGTTGAACTCACAGTGAATTGATACTGTGCATATGAAGTCAAATTTTGACTGGAAAGAATTTTTGGCGTGGCAGAATTTCTTCTATCAGGACTAACGGATCATGTGAAAAAGCTCAAAGGTGAATTTGTATCATGTTACAGTACAGCTACACCGACAGAAAGAGGCAGTTTTCTCCCATTCTAGTAAATCTTCTCAATAAATGCTCAACGTATTATTCCCCACCTGCTGGTAATTATAAAGTAAGAGATCTCATAATATGCTATTAGGATATGAAGGTTAGAATGATTTAAAAGCACCACATAATACTAATAATGTATATCAAGGCAACATATGGTGTCAAGGGTGGTATCCTACACAGGTTAAAATGTCTCAAACTTTTATTGCTAGTTGTCGTATCAGAGGGGGTATAGCTCAGTGGTAGAGCAATCGGCTGCAGTCCGATAGGCCCTGGGTTCAACTCCCAGTGCCCCCTGTTTTCATCCAAATCGCAATCTACATACATGTATCTTCATATAACTATAGCCTATCTTAAAATCCATGCATACAGCAGGAACAATTATGTAATTAATATTGAATGGTTAAGAAAGGACAGCCTGATCATTCTGCCCATGCTCAGCTCTGGGCATGAGCTGATCTCTGCAAAATTGAGTCTCGGAATTCCGAAGCCATCTGATTGGCTACCTGCTCTGGTGACATACTCCCCAAAGCGTGCGGATTTGTTGATAATAGTTATCCTCTCTTGTCATTATTAGCTGATTTTTATTGACAGTTTATGCAGGGGATGTTCCATCTCCCCTTTCCAAAGTTACAATCAGAACCCAAACTAAACTCATTGTTCTTGCACATGCGCAAATTCAACTCACGCATGACGCATACTTAGCCTTACGACACCTGCTTTGTGGTGATGATAGCCTAGTTTATCAGTGATCTACATGCCCAGTCAGATCACGAGAGTCAGTATGCAGCCTGATATAAATTTCACAACCTCAGAGGAGTAAAAGTTATATAGACTTTAATTTAGCTAGTTTGGTGTTGACTTAATGTTAGCTAGCACAAAACGGGGCTATCTAAAGTTAAGAGACTGGGTGAATGTTAGCTAGACTTAAATTTGGCTATTTCAAGCATTGCAAAATATCGATCTTATCGCTTCCCCCCCCCCCCCCAAATACTTTACTGCTCTAGAGTATGTAAATGGTACAAACACCCCCCTCCTTAGTTAATGAAAACTTTACTAAATAGTTTCACAATTTAAAACCAGTTTCAGCTAAGAATGAAGCTCTAATTCCACATAATCATGAGGTTATATATAGTTTATGTCATTGATTCAAAAAGTAATATGAGCCCAAAAGCTTCTTGTGATCTCCATAATCAACCATTCAGAAACACAGTTTTATTGCAAATTTTCCCCATATTATTTTGAGTTGAAATTTCATTAATCCTAGTGCATTGCTTATATTATATCAAATAAGGACAAATTTTTTCAATCGATGCTTCAAAATGACTGTTTTTTTACTTTATTCATGTATCGTACCATAGTGTTACATCTTATCATCAATGCTTGCTTTACTAGAAAAGTAAGACATGCTTGTGACTGCGATATTTACAGTCACGCAAATATCAAACAGGTAATTTGCATATCATGTGTATCATATAGTTTAATTTATTTTTATCATGATGGTTTCTTGGTAAACCTTAAAGCATTTTTGGGCACGATAATCATGTCATAATTTCCTTTATCAGATCACACTGTCATTGCAAAGATTATATCTAAATACAGACAAATCGAACAAACTTGATGTATGGCTATACCCCATTCATCGATCTACAAAAATACAGAACAAACAGCAAAGACAGCTTTATGTAATTGACAAGTATAATACAGCATACTAACTAATTGCAGTTGCAGTAGCCAAAAATATCCAAAGAAACTTAATCCGGAAAATAATGTTTGAACATTTTTTCAGTCAAGTTGTCCCTTCTTACCCTTGTAGGAATACAACTCCAAACTTCAATTGCACAATAATTGATGACAGTCTCAAACGCAGGGAGCCAGGCCTCAAACTGCCTGTTCAATATTCTTCATTGTCTGCATCTATCTGGGGCTTTAGCAATATAAACAGTGTGCTCAATTATTACATGAGAAGTAAGTTGAATTGTGTCGTTATGATCTAAGTTTCTTCAACTAAAGTTGATTTGGGCTTTGGATCAAAAGAGGGGGCACTGGGAGTTGAACCCAGGGCCTATCGGACTGCAGCCGATTGCTCTACCACTGAGCTATACCCCCTTTCATAACAAATGTTGCAAAATATGTTAGCTGGTTTTGACTTGTGTTCATATAACACTTCACACCATCTGTGCCAGTGAGCTAAATTCCTAGTATAAAATTATGCTGGTATATCAGTTCTACCATCAAAGCCTAATATTATGTTATGATATAGGATAAGATCTATATTTATCATAACCAGCAGGGGGTTGAATGATCTATTTAGCATTTATCCAGCAGCTCTACGAGAATATGAAAAAATGGTGTCACTCGCTAAAATTAATTGGTGTGGTGGATCAAATTATGCTTTCATTGTACTGTAGTACCTATTTTGAGTTCTTTGCGGTGTTGTCGGTATTTAGTGTGGAGGAAATTGGTTGTTTCTGATTTTGTTGTGCCCCCATAGAGCCAACTGCACTGAGCTTTAGCTAGGGTTATTTCTTATCTATTTTGGAAGGGTGGTTCGATTATAATATAGTGTAGACCATGGAGTTATAAGTTCACATACTAGTGCTACATTCTATGATCATGACCATACTGAGAGCATTCTCTAGTAGAGCAGCCCTATTTTGATCTAAAGTGTACTTTTATAAGGAGCCTAAGTTATGATGCTCATAAGAGTATCAAAGCCAGTACTAGAAGATATAAAATACTGGCATGACATTGTGTACAGATGAGTTAATTACTCTGACAGATGTCACATATTTGATCAATCACCTCTAATTAATTGAGTGAAATGGTGACAATGACAATACTGGAAAATCGTAACTTCCCTCAAAGCTGCTGCACAAGTTTGGTAATTGAACTAAATGCAACTATCATATCCCTACATTATTACATTTTTTATTCAATACCATAAAAAATGATATTTAAAATTCTCTCACTCTCAGGGGAGTGTGGGCGGGCATTGTCAGATACAATTAATGAACTATTAATTATTCATTAACCTGTTTAAATATAGCCTTCACCATTTATATATGCAATGAATGGGTGAAGCAGACAGATCAGCATAATATTCATGTGAGGACATAAGAGTACATTGTAGGTAGAACACTATTTATGGTTGAGACTTACAAAAACAACTTTCAATCCTGAGGGCCTGTCGTTGTTCCCGCTAGGACTGTCAGCTGGCTATTATTTGCATATATACAGTACTGTTTTGATAATAGGTTACTGTGATGGTCCTTTGATATTAATAGCAATGATAACAATTACGTTGGAATACCTTCGATGTTTTGATCCAGATTGATAAGTATTTATGCTGGTAACCTCACCTCTCAACACTTTGAAACCGCTGCAGTTTTATTAGAGCACCATAAAGGTTTATACCTTTATAATCAGTCAAGTTATCTAGGTTAACCACAGTGGTGCTGAGAGGAGCGTTTTTTCCAGTTGATCAATAAAAGGTCATAACTGCTGGAGGCACAATCACGCAGCTTGAGACAGCAGCAAGGTGACAATAACTGTGTAAGGCCTGGACAAGACGGCAGCAAAACTGGCAATAAGTGAACAGATCTGAAGACAATGGATTATTTGGTAATGTTGGTGTACGGGAGCGTGATCATGAAAGGGATTGACAGTAAGACTGGATCTTGCTCTGAACAAACATTGACGGTAGATCTTGGCAAGACAGAGCCGCCTCACTTCAAGAGCATGCCATATTCTCCAGACACCACAAGTCTAAGCTTGATTTGTATGGGTGGTAACTTCAAACACATATCATGGCATACTGATGGTATACTGACAAGGCAAACACTCAGTTATACGTCCCAAGATGGAGGAAAACTAGTCATGAACATTTTATGTGGAGAAGTGAGCAGGTGCTCTCAGATAAACCTGACATGTAGTGGTAAAAGCTTATCCGACAACACTGAACAAGTGGTTACTGTCAGTCTCTTCCCAGAATGCACCTCAATAGCTTATCACAGCAAGCAAAAGCTATCAACAAATGTAACCTCCACTGAGGGCGTTATAGAAGAGCAAATTTCATCCTATCCGATGCCGTATTTTGGGATCGTACTTGGATTTTCAGTTTGCGTGGGGCTAGCTATAATTAGTTGTCTGGTAGTTTTCTTACAGAAACAGCTAAGCACTAAAAGCCTTGCTCGCTGTTGTGGTGGACGCTTGTATAGTCAGCAGCCATCAGCAATAGAAAGTCATCAACAAGATATGGACAACCAAAGGAGAAGCAACCAAATGTTGGACCCGATGCCTATCATGAGATTTACAAAGTTTGTTAAGACAAACAATGCGCAAGGTAACCAGAAAATGAACACTCTCTACGAAGTATAAGTTTTTGTAAATTTACTTTGCTGTGCATTTCTCATAATGACTCATAATAATGTTGTAGTTGTATATCTTCTGCATAGCAGATCCATAGTTGACATCAATTGAGCAGTATATCATTCATAGACATGGCAGACATAAATGTCACATCGATCATTAGTTTTTTTGTTAGCTATTTTTTACATGCAGCCGGTAGACAGGGTGTCTCGTACCCATGGGTGTTGCTAGATTTTGTCGGTTTATATGTGCATATATTTGAGTATTGATCTAAATATTGTAATATATATACATTTTCATTAACGCCTCTGGTGAAAAGTGTACATCCTTTATCATTTCAATAACGTAAGCAGAAAGCATCGTTGTACCATGTGGCAGATTTGTAGTTACGTAATAACATCGGCAAGGTTGTTGAGACTGGTGACTTTGCTTCATGTGTATGAAATTTAAAGCTCAATGATGGCCATGCACAATTATGATTTGCAATAGTAAAGCTTGCTAAACGAAAAAACTACAGTTCACTTCATTCCAAGGTGATTGTAATCCCACTATTATTGTAAGTGCAGAGTTTACTAAAACAATCCTTGCTCATATCATAGTTAGTGTTCGTCAGTGATATCTCACTACACGTAAACATACAAAAATTGCTTGTACTAGAATTTTTGCTATGAGCACGGCATGTATAAGCTCCGCAAAATCTCACAATAATCAGATTACACTGAGAAGTTACTAACTCCTCAATTATACAAACAAAAGACAAGTGCTTTCCTAGTAGCACATTTTTGGAATATTTTGTCCATCTCTGACGATTAGTTGCTCAGAACTTCCGCTAAATAGCCTTTAATCACAAGCATTCAAAACAACTTTACGAAATAAGATTGAGGGAACAGCTGCCACAGCTGCTAAATTTTATGTCATCTTTTTAATTGTGTAAACACAGATATTGCCTAAACCTGATGGCGGCTGCTGATATCAACATCAATATCAACAACTGGAGGATCGCTTGATGCTTTCCTACACTGCTTCCCAAACAACAACGTCTCATATGACCACAATCAGGGATACGACGGAAGAGGCCAGTCCCGCTAATAAAAAATATTCATCATCTCATAACTTTAATGAGCCACGGTTGAAGTTTGATTAGAATTTTTTGAATGATGCCCATTTTAGTCAACTATCATATTCTTTGAATATTGGGTTGGAAGGTCAGATCACCTCAGATCAGTTAGGTCATCCTTGAGTAGCGGCCAAGTGTCAATTTTATTTATTCAAGGGCTATCCTAGGGTGACATGGATTCAAATCTGAGTTGAAATAAGAACTGAGTACGCCCAATTTCAATGGCAATAATTAGTGCGATGTGCATAATAACAAAAAGCAAAGACAAAACACGTTCTGCCTGTTTTGTAATTCTCCGAGTACGAATAGATACAATAATATCTGTTAAAGATATTGATATAAGAAGAAAACAGTTTATAGTTTGAATAGGTGTAATTATATAGCAGAATCACAATTAAACTAACGTGATGAACCAAGAATCAAAACCTCTCATTTTTCACCATGTGTTATTTCCTACTTGGTGTACATTTCAAAGCACAATCATTGATTTTTTTTTCTTGTGGTATTTATCCCAGTAATTTATTACTGAGAATATTTTGGAATTGTGAGATGCGTGTAGCAATAATTGTGGTTTGAGCCCCTTCCTCACGCTCTTTCCAAAGCCCAACACCCCTCCCCCTTTCCCGGCCTGAAGCCTTACCTCACCTGCTTCTTATCACCTGTCACCTTATCACCTGTCCATGGACGATGGAGCTTACTCATGGTAGCCCTACAACAAAACTGGTACTGCTTTGATAAAGCAGGATGTGATAAGGACACCTGTGATATTTTGTTATGGTTATTTTGGATAATGATAAACCAGAGAGTTTGGGACCCTCCCTGGATAAAGCGCACTTGGACAAATGTAAAACCGGTTATTGTTTATGACTGGAGTTATGCTCCCATCTTTTATGAAAACACAATTCTTCAAATTTGCTCAAATGTTATGACAAACAAAAATCCCTTGGGAATCCCTTCAAAAGATATGACCTTGACTAATGAACTAGGATAGCCAATGGTTCCCTTCATAACAAAACAAAGTAATGAGAAAGTAAATGTAATTGGTTGTAAATTTATAAGGTCACAAATGGTGAACGTGGTAGTGTACACAGAAGAAAAACACAAATCTGCTGCTCCAGCTAGCCCTTGTCAATAAAGGTAGACATCCAGCACTAGTTTGAGAGTATTCAAACTATCACTGAGGCAAACATGGCAGATATCACAGGTATCTTCAAGTCAACAGTGAAGATGCTGAAAGTGAGACACAAGGATCTATCAGCCATAAAAAAAGGGAGTTCTGGTCAAGGTGATGAACAACAATCTGCTGGTGGAAAAGATTTGCTATTCAAATCAAAGAAAGCTTCAAATGGAATGGAGGGTGGTGAGAATTTCAGTGCCAAAACCAAACAAATTGTAAGTGTTATTTATAATCTTTGAAGCTAAGTAAACTTGAGCACCAATCTCTGTGAGAATCTCCCTGTAGTGTAGTATAGGAACTGCAGAGTCCCAGGGGCCCAAGACTGACTAACATGATTATGCTTGTCATGGGCTCCTGGGACTCACATGAATTGTCACATGCCTTGACACTGGACTTGGCAAAATAAAGACATGTGAGTCCAAGGGACCCAGCAGGTCAGAGAACAGTCACCTTGAAATGAAGTATCAATGCCATCCCTGTACCAGTATTCTTGAATTTGGCATTCCCAACTAACTTGCAGTAATCAGGAATTTGATTGCTCACATGACAAAGTTTAAGTGTTGTCTAGCTCAGTGGAATTTTGCTATGCCTAGATCTAACAGCCAATTGCATGTTTCTTTTAGGTAGAAAACATAACAAATCTGAGGACATTTTTGATAAAGAATCGTAAAGCTTACATGGCGGCATCAAGGTTTGTGACTGAGATCATAAGGTCAACATTATTTAAAGTTAGAAGTCTTAAACCATAGCCTGAATTCAAATGGAATGGCAAAGTTTCAGTAGGCCGATTAATTATGAAGCTGTAAAGTGAGCCGAGAAGCATGCGGTTAATCACACTTCTGGGTTCAGAGTTTTGGTGTCTATGGGATTCATCACTGACTATAATCAATTAATGGTACATCCATCCTAGGCATGCAAAATCCTACCGATATATATCTATATGAGTGTTGTGTCAATCTGTTACAGTAATATACCAATCGATGGTGTAGTTAAACTGACAGAATCTGAGAGAGACAACATAGATGCTGATGCGATGAAGTATATGAAGCTCTGTAACGAGACTCTATCAAAGTTCAAATCTAAATGTGAGATTTTCATTCATTTCTACATGTCTCCTCTCTTTTTCCACCAGGCCCTTGCAAGCATGGGTAGCATGTTTGGGTTTGTATCTCTACACTTAAACCTTACCTAATAATTTAGTACAAAAAGCAAAGTCATGCTTAGCAGAATTCTGGAATTTGTCGTGAGATGAATGGCTTGCTTTCGCAATAGCAGAAACTTTACCCCAATATAATAAATCATTTGGCTATCATTTACTCTAAGATTTCACTCCATCATCTCTTAGTTTGAGGGACTGGAGAAAAATGCAACTTGTTTCACACTATTTGAGGAAGCGTATGGAGACATCAATTACTCCTGCCCTGCACAACTTGGTCTATTTGTATCAAGACCCTGAAGTCTCAATTATTGCGTCTTATTTATTGTAGCACTGCACAAGAAGCTGTCAATGACACACAGAGAACACAGAACATTTGTGATACAGATGGTAGAAGACTACTTAAAAGGTTTGTGTTTACTTTATAATAACTGTAGCTACACCTATAAAGTTTTAGAGCTCTTAGCATAAACTATCCATCATTTACATTGGTCTGTAAGTCCAATGATATAATTTAGCTCTCGATCAACATGAAAGCCTCAGGCTCAGAATTTAAAGGGATATTAGAGATAAAAAAGTTCTGATTACAAAGGGCAATAGTTTTGGTATAGATAAATAAGATATCGCTCCTAAAAATTGCATACGGAATTCATAGTTTCATAAGTAATCACTCTATGATCTGATTGTAGTTGTTTGTCAGTTATATGCTGAGCAGAGAGCCATAAGAGTGAGGAGGGCTGTGGAGCGACAAAGCATGTGAGTCAATACTGCAGATGTGTCTCACCACAATCAATGTGAAAAATAATCTCATGCTCCAAACTGCAGTTTCTAGCTTATCAATGGTATTATATGTACTGGAATTATGTTTCCCCAGATCTGTTTGATTTATTGCTATTACATTGATAAATATGTTGTACTAGTTATGACGATCATCGAGTGATCTTGTAGGTGATTACTATAGTGATATGAGTTTGTTTGAAAATTTTTTATACATTTTAAGGAGCCGACTAGATATGAAATCAAGCCGGAAATCTACAGATCAGGAGCCGTCGACCTCAAACAAAGGAAATCATAACCAGGATAAAACGTCGGGAGCAAAGTCTAGTCAAAAGCAGGCAACTCAAGGTTAGAATTTACTAGTGCATATATTTTTTGTGAAATATCTATAAAGGTATTCGCAGAAGGATGAGATTGCCTCTCTGCACAAATTTGAATATAGGGACTTTGAAGCTAGCTTAAATTTGCTCATCCTAAAAACTCAATATTAACTCCCACCTTAGTTTGTATATTATCATTGAGTCACCTCCCAAACTTAACTCCCTAAACTCATTTAGCATTTACTCTTTTAGGGTATAAATGCGTTAATTTGGCTTTACTATCTTCATCTACTGTTTTGCAGTTTTTGATGAATTTGAACCTGCACCTACAGCTGTGCCAGAGATATCTAAAGAAGAAGCTCAGATGGTAGGTCTTATTAGACATTCAAACATTGATTAAAAGGACGTCAATCAAATCAGAGTTGACACTGCAAGGACTATTCCAACTATCTTTGACATGTCTGTAGGACAGTGACCTTTTTCGAATTTTCTTAAACACTATTCTATTGTGTACGTACAAGTGACTGTATTGTGTAAAGTAATATTGTATTGTCTTAACCAAATAAATGGCCATCGTCTTACTTGACTAAGATGGCTGCCAAAACATCTGTGTAAGGATTTGTCTCCATAACATCAAAGGGTACACAACTCTTAAGTACATAACACACTCCGTCTTATTTTTAGCACCCTAACAAACTGGCCACCCTTATTGAAAGTTGAAAATAGGCACAGTAGCCAAATGATCATCAGCATCGTATTCTCAATTATAAACTTTACTGTATTATTATAGTTTGCTCAGGAGAATGAGCAGTTATATAGTGATATGAATAGTACACTAGATGAAGTCAGGTAAGTGAAAAATCTAACATTTACACAATTATATTTTTAGCCAAGGAAGTAAGATTTTCAATGAATTTTCTTTTTCATGTGCTCTAATGGACACTTACATTGTGAGAAGGAGACAACTAGTCTGATTCATTGTCTTCTTCCTTACAAATTTAAGTAGGAGAGTGTCATTAATGATTTTTTGAATATGAATAAAGAATTTAAGGATTTGTAGGGTGTTCCTCTCTTTATCCTTTATCATGCAAACATTCAGTGGACTCTGGGCATTCCAACAAGTATTCTGAAATATTTTGTTGACACAACCTCCAATGTGTTATCTAAATAACAATAAAATTTCACATAACGACTTGTCAAATCTATCTACTTTCAAGGCAAATAGAAGGAAAGGTGGTTGAGATCTCAAGGCTGCAAGAAATATTCACGGATAAAGTTCTAGAACAGGTAGAAACTTCAACATGTCAAGCATGATAAACTCCCTAAACTGCTCCTAAACTTGAAGCCAACCTCACTCGTTTTTCAACAGCGGCTCAGTGGTTGTATAATTTGACATATTAATAGCGACATACACTAACTTTTGTGTACATTACCTGCTAATTCTGGAGACGTGAGGTGTTTCCCATCCCATAAATTATCCAAAAATGCGAGATATTTCTGGTCTGAATGAGATGATTGTTTTGATTGATGATCCTTATTGTTAGCCTTGCTGTGTCAATAATAGAGCAAAAATGGGCAAACTAGGAGTTGCTCTCTCTTGGAAAAAGGATTACAACCTCTATTATTTTTACTCATACTCTCAGGAAGCAGACATAGACAGAATTGGAGATGCCATGGTGGAGTCGACTGAGAATGTTGTGACAGGAAATGAAGATATCAGAGAGGTAAGAGCTGTTTGACTGGTTATTCAACCAGAAAATAAATCCAAATATGTTGGTTAAAGATCACAAAGTTTTGTCTCAGTACGAAGACTGAGAAATAAAGGTGTATAAAGGTATGGCATCTGGTATGGCATATGGTAAGCATCATATTCGGAGCCAAATTGCTTCTCAGTTCGAGGAGCCTACACCTTGTTCAGTGTGGAACTATATTTTCAAAAGATCTCTTGATGTATGTCAAGTCAATTCAGGATCATTCAATGATTCATCTGCCATACCCAACAACTGAAGGTCTTAAAATGGTCAAAAATCTATTTCTATTTGTAGGCTATGAAGAACAATGCTGGAATGAGGGTGTGGATTATATTTGGTATTTGTGTACTGGCGTTTACCTTACTCTTTTTAGATTGGTACTATGACTAATATATTGGCTACTGCCGATCAGTGCTTTTGGTGCTACAACAACTATTTTCTTAATTTATGTAAAATAAACAGTGTCTTGACCCATCAAAGGTTGTTCACTCTCCCTGGATGCGGAGTGTTATTATTTTGTCTTTTGTATTGCGTGTAGACAAAATATGAAAATCAATGAATGTCAAAAAAGATTGCGCAAATACTTGGTGATGAAGTCGAAGTCTTAAAATTGAAACTCTAAATACTACAGTTCAAGAAAATCAATAAACACCTAGACCTGCTTTGCTTCCAGTTCAGCAATGAAATGCCATTCACATCTTCAAAGGGTTTGACCTAAAGATCTTGCCATGATAATAACATAGATAAAAATACATAATGGTCTGACTAGTGGGTTCAAATGGTCTGAGAAAAATCGAAAACAAGTACAATTCAACTCAAATGTCTGGTGTATATTTTTTACTGAATCAAATATCTTTACGTAGAAAAGGTAATCAAGAATCAACATGGAACTGGAAGAAAATCAAAAAGAACCTTACTGTAATAATGTGTACAAAAATAAAGTTTTGTATTGTATGTAGTACTGACATATTATTGCGCTGATGCCTAGCTAGAGTTGCGAACTAAAAGTCTATTGAGGTAAAAAACTAAGTAAGCGACCAAATTTTTTAGTAAAAAGCCACTATAAATATAAGCTTTAACTAGAAGTTATACTAAGTAAATCAAATGCGGAGGAATATTTGCATAATATTAATGAGTGAAAGCACCAAAAAATGTAGAATGGGGAGTTGTCTTCGCAGAGTTTGTTTTTATCACAACCACATGAAAGAGAGGTGAATTTAAGACAAGCGGTACATGTGACCAAAACCAGCAGCGAGATTATTATCTATATACGCTCAAATACAAGCAGGTCGTGTGGTTGAAGGTCTGTAAACTCTTCGGTGTCGCCTCCCTTGTAAGCTTTCTTGGCATAGGGTGAGGGAGAATTACTAAGTTTATGATCAGTCCAATACCATGAAGTGTTTTTGTCAGGGAAGTAGACTATCCGACTTGTCCTGTTCACATCCACAATAGGCACAACAAGAAAGTAGTCTGCAAACATAAACTCTGTGTGTCGTCGGAGATTGGCATTATTAGTTATGGAGTTTTCCCACCATATTGGTGTATATAGAGGTGCAGTTGGGCTGGAAAGCAAGTGCTTTTTGATCATTGATTCTATATTCAAGAAATCACGGGTTTCCAGGCAGCCTTCCCACATCTGTTTTACGACTGGGTCATCAAAGTAGTCCAGTACTGACTCTGAAAACTGTGTAATAGGTAAAAATATTGATAATTGCATCAGCCTTATTACTTCATCTTTCGAAAAAGTTTCCGCCGATATTGCGCTAGTACTAATTACGTTATATCCCATCACTGAGCTATGTAATACTTTTAATACGATATCAGCAATATTGTCACTCGCCGGAAGCTGGTATATAACCGAAGAAGACTGCATACCAGAGGCCTCACTGGTCATAACGCTGCCTGTACTGGCAGCTAAAACAGAGTCTACAAAATTGCGGACATATGGCTGAAATGTTTGCGTGTTTTCTTGGTTAGGATAGAATTCCTGCCCTGAGACTTCACCTATAGTCAGATTATTTATAAGCACCAGGTTTGAAGTATTAGCCAGTGTGTCTTGTATCAGACTCTGTGTATACTGTGAGGCTGGATTGAGCATAGCGTATGCAGAACTTTTTCCCTTAAAGAGTCTTGGAACATTCATATCTATGGATTCAATCCACAGGTCTGTGGATAAATGGTCTAACGCAACTGTCAGTGGTATGTGTGGTGAGATTTGGAATCCTTCACGCGAGGATTCTATTGTTCCTATTTCACTGAGAACTTCGACAAGCCTGTTATCATGAGAGTTTAAAACATATCCTGAGCTGTTCAAGCCTTTCTCCTCGAGCTTGGCTCTGAAGGTTTTAATATTACCACTGGAGGTGGTGAATACTGGTTGAGAGAGAAGAAGAGGGTCAATAGTTCTATTCTGAATTGATCCAGAAGAGTAAAACTTATCCATAACAAGGTTATGCGTGTCCTTATACGATTCTGTACGACATATAGAATAACTAAGTTTTCGAGTCTGGTTGATATATAAATCTTGATGACCGTACCAGCTGGAGAGGCAAAGTCGCCCTGGGTCGGTTGTATCTACCCTTAAATACAAAGGGAAATCGTCACTAGCTACGACAGCCATACCCCTTGTGGATAGCCAAAACTTCTCAACGAGGTGACCAAATGACTGGCCGGGAAGATAGCTGCCATATGGAACATCTCGCTGACCTACCGGAAAACTTTTACCGTCCTTTATAAACCCACCATACCATGAACCATAAAGAGGGTCAAGGTCGATACAGTCCTCGAGTATTGGGTTGACGACTTCCGACTCCCACTCAATGTTTATACACAACGCCTTCTGATAGTGAGCAGGTTGACTTCTGGTCATCCTTAAAGTTGACTCGTTCTTCCACTTGAAGCATTCTGATGTGTCTAAATTCTCAGCTGTTTTATTCTTCATAGAGCTGCAGTTATATGGCACAGATCTGTGGAAGTTCACTCCAAGATGACCCTTGAAATAGAATTAAAACATTTACACCTCTACTATAAGCATGTATTTAACATCTCATTAATACATGAACACCTTTGTAAAGGCAGACAGCAGCCAGAAGACAACAGCGAATAAATATCCTGGGAAACAGCTCTGGCCATGTCATATATTATGGCTGACTTAAGTGATGTGACACACTAAACGCTGCACCATCTGCCAATGGTCAATTCAATACAGAGAATGGCCCCAGCCCCATCTAGAGTGCTAACATCCAGAATCTTAGTTAAGAGTGCACCAATGATTCTCCCATTATCTTAATCACGTCGTATTTTCGTTTTCTCGTTGTCGGGAATCCATTTCAAACTAATGTTGGCTTTGTGGCCAGGTCAATATGTAGCTGTAAGACCTGGTTTATCCTTGAGTGCATGAAAAGAGTGTTGGTTAAAAATGCAAGGTCATACCACCTCCCACATCCTGAACTATGGGTGGCAAAAGAGATTTCGCCTTAAGGGCTGGCCTGCACCAATTTGTTCTCAGATTATAGGCAGGGAACCCACCTGGGCCACACAAACTCAAGTAGTCAGTAGACTACAGTGGGTTTCAAACCCAGGACCTTTGATTCTTGAGTGGTAAAGACCCTGCGCTCGAACCACTGAGCCGACTTACTAATAGAATAGTGGGATATCTTATCCAGCCTACCTTGAATATGACATCAACATGAGATAAAAGGTGTGAAGCATCTGTCCAAGGATAGATATCTAGAATTCTGTTAGTGTAGTCAAAATGGTAACCAAATATCGCAAATTCATTGTCTCTGGACGATTTAATCAGTGTCAGAGGAGCGATCACTGCTCCGATTATGACTATAGCTGTGACCAACAAACCGACATGGATCAAACGTAGGCAGTGACACGGTCTCTTCTTCTTCTTTTTGGGACTCATCACTGCAGAAGGCTAAAGAAAAGAACCAAAAAAAACATTTCATCAAATATTTGTTGTATTAATGGTTGCGGCACTCTAAATATTCCTGCAATCCTACACTGGTTTTCTATACATGGCTCAAAAGCTTTTGTTGATAAATTTTTGTACGATCGTTTTTCCCATCATGCAACCCCTTACTTACCAGGCAGGTTGGAAGATGAGCTTATATAAGAATCAAAATTCATTTTCGAAGCTCCAAAATCAATAAGAATGCTCAAAAGTAAAATGTACATAATTGTTTGTGTTACGTTCAGTAAAGCCATTCAGTGTGCATGAAGTTCACATCCTCCATTCCAAAAGTGGGCTACCTGGTCAAACCTAACTTTAATTGATGGCGTCTGGTCTTTCCGCCTATTCCTGGTCTTGTGGTGAAAATGAGATACTCAATCAACTCCTAAAATAGCTATGTGTGTACTTATTCCAGCAATTATATTAAAAAGTAACCATGTCTAATCTCTATCAACAGCTGCTGACAGGCTGATAATGTACTACTCAAGTTCTCTTGGTGTACATATATTATGTAAATTTAACAAATCTCGTTTAATTAATTCGTTCAATGGCCTGGTAAATTAAAAGTTGAGTGAAGGTCCTGGGATTTTTCTCAGAGGTTTCACTTTGTGGCTACAATCAGTATCTGGTCCCTTATGATGTAGAGATGAGAGGTATACCTATATGACAACAACACAATCCAGCAAAACCAAAAAGCTATAAGTGATTCAAACCATTATTTTTAGCAATGCACTGCAAGACTCTCAGGTTTCCTTTCTTGGAAAACAATGTGCAGCTGTTTAGGCCAAAGTGTTAAGTCACTCGGTATTTCATGAGCATTACCATCACCCAGGAGGCCTATACAGAGTCTGTGGTAACAGAAGTTCATAATTAGACGGACTGTGTAATATCAGGTCCTAGACTGATACAATAATAAACCAAAGGAAGCAAAAAAAGCAAAACTCTAGCTCCGCTGTACAGGTGTTACACAGCAAACTTGTAGTAGGATTGGTGCACAACTACTCATGTGACCAAACAACACTACATATAGTTATGAGCCTTGTATACTGTAATATTCTCAATCATAGATTTATGAAAATTGACGTAAGATTACTTCAGCACAAACCTGAAATTTTAATTATAGGCCTACCATCGGTCTCCCAAGTTTACACTTTTTTAAATATTAAATTTTTTTCTCATTTATAATTATTTGTGGTACAATAGTCATAAATATCTATCACAATCAATCACAAGCTGGTTTGTCATAGATATATGAATAGGTACATCAAATGATGGCCAGTTAGTTAAGAGCACACAAGTGACCCCAGAAGGGAGCCATGAGGGAATAGAAACTACTCGGACTCCGTATCGTATCGGACTCCGTACCGTATATTATAGTTATCTAACAATAAAACAACAGAAAATCAAATATTTTAAGAGCTTGGGCAACTCCCCAGTTGCCCAAGCTCTTAAAATATTTGATTTTCTGTTGTTTTATTGTTAGATAACTATAATTTACCAAACACCAAATTCTAGCAAGCATTAGAAAGAATTTTACTATGTATAAATGTTAAAACTAATACAATTTGTTATATTATGTTAACAACTAGACCTCATGACAGCAAAATAAGCAAATAAGACTTCACAAGCTCTTAGGTGCAAAAGTGGGGTGGTTATGAGGTCATCTGGCCCAAATATCTGGTGTTACCCTACCAAATAGGGTAACTTGTCATGTATGCCTTGGAGTCTGAGCACTTAGACTACCTCCAACTAGTCCTAAAATCACCACTCTTGTTGCGTATAAGGCGTATAACAAAAAAGCAACCAATAATTTTAAATTGGTTGGCATACAAACCATGGTGGAGCTTTGCAGAAACGCTGATAATGTGCAAAGCGCAAGAAAACAAAGAAGACGTTAGCCAGAAGAGGAAAGTGTTAGTAAAGAACAGATGGAAAGATACTTACAGGCACAAAAGCAGCGAAGGAACTTACAATGAGCGACGCAGCAGATTTTTGTTTTTCTAGTTCACGTTGTTTACTACCCAGAGCTCGGCCGAACAAAGCTAACGTGGGTTTATGTCTCTCTGCAAACAGCTTATTGAGGCTGAGGTTAGTTTGGTAGGTCGATTGTATCGTATCATGTACCATGTATTCATTAATAGTGTTCTCATGACTGGCTGGCTGAGAGGGAACCGGTACAAAGATGTCAGTAACGGCAGCTTCGGGATCTAAGTTTGATTTGTCCATTCTTGTTTCTACAGTTGCTCGCTTTTTGAAACTATCATCAAAGTTTAAATGATGCAAGCCTCTAGGTTGTCTGTAAGTTATAGCACCAGAACTATCACCACCGAGCACAAAACCGACTTCACCGTCATCCGTACTGCTCTCGTTGAGACTCGGTAGAGATGCACCGTTAGAATGCCGCTTTGGATCGTCTGTAGTTATAGATATTTGACTTGTTGACAATCCGTTTGGCTCACTCTGAAATAAAAATAAAACATGCAATGATGAAGAGATTTAAACGAAGAACAATAGTTACATAGGCAGGACATCATGTGACAAGCATTATAATATAATATCGGTTAATCCATAGATATCTATATTCATACTTGTAATAATTATTAAATTCGTACTATAAAAAGACTAGTTCTCATTGAGAAATTATAAATACAACTTAAAAGCTTGTTCTGACTTATTTTAAGCTGTGTCTAGAAGCGGAGCCAGGTTTTCTTGTCACATGTTCACAAGAAAAACAATTGACAAAGAAATGAGCCTAACAATCAACAGAAAGAAACTATTCTGGGGCAATCATCTTCTAAGGTTACAATCTGAAACCTCAAAATACACTCTTCAGAAAAAACGTCAATCTACCTCTACAAACCTGCAGACACTAACAGCAAAGCCAGACCAAATACGCTGCTCAACTAACAACTAGACGGGCCCACAACCCCTCGAGACCTAGAATCACGCTAGACTACACTGTCTGTACACGGCTCATATATTGCGCTGGAATCCGTAATTAATGCATATTATTACTACCTATTGCAGCACAAACCACAAGAGCTTTTACTGGTCATGTAATGCGATGTTAATATCCCCGGATCTCTTTAGTCACGACCTGCACACGCTCTCTGTTATGACAATAGTGGAAAATTCCACAAGCCGACAGACAAACCAGACTCTGACAGGCCAACCAGAATCTGACAGGCCAACCAGAACACAATCTGATATAATGAGCGTTACACCATAAACTTTGATTGAAGTTGTTACAAGGGCTGGAAATTCCAAGTGACTTGAGAAAGGATAACTCTCGCAAGTAGTGAACAGTAGCAAATTGAATGCTTCATTCGTCACAGTCTGCTTACAAATATATACTAATTATTCTCTCCATCATTGACAAATAGAGACAGTTTAACCTTTCTCAAATGGTGATTATCCATCAAAGTGTCATCAATGTCCCAAACTTTATCAATATATTATTATCATCAATTAGGCAGTATAGGCTGATTATGAGAGAATTTAGACCTATGATCGATCAAATCCCAATCAATCATATCAAATCAGTTTGCACCAATGTGGTTTCCATACTGTCTGAAGCCTCACGATATGATTGGCTAAACATGAACACACCCCCAGGCAAGCCGCACTTTTGCTTATTACGATGTCATTCAAATAGGTTTTTTATACACCCTGCACCACAGTCCACATATCATAGTTGGTGTCTGTCACTACCTCCCAACAATACTCATAGTTAGACATGACAAGAACAATCTAGCCATAGTACCACTTCCGCTGAGGTATTAACTACTCAAGGGAAGTCCATACCAAGTATCCAACCGTATCGTACCGTAGTCTTGCTAACTTTAAAAACTGACTTACATTATCCATTTGGCAGCAGAGAGAGATGTGGCACATGAACAAAGACCGAGACAGCAAAAGCTCTTTAGTTAGACGACAGCATTCAGGCAGCCTTGGGGCTGGAGTGGGATGACAGCATTCAGGTGCGAACTATGTGTTATCGCCTCAAGGGCTCAGATGAAATTAAAACACACCCAATTACACAGACAGGCTAAGCGGAATAAGCCAGCTGTAGATTATCTTCTAAAAACAATGCTGCATATGTATGTCTATTAATTGTCAATAATTCAATAGTTTGAATCGATCATTTTAGCTTTTTATGTAATCTCACACTTTGCCATAATACCATTATTATTAATGCCTAATATAATTATCTTCTCAGCTTACAGCATGTCTTGAATGGCAATGACGTTGGAAACTTAACATTACAAAGGCAGCATTTTTCTTGAAGCAGCACTTAAAAACTTCACAGTATATTTTTCCAAATGACCACACAGTGACAGGACAGGACGAATTTCAGGATGTCTTAATTAACAGTGAGATAAAAGACTTTGCGTCAGCATTTGTTTATAGTTTTACTTAGTAACTCCACAACACGGTGGTTCTGCCTAATGCCTTTCGCCGAGGTAGAAAAAATTATCTTATCAAATGAGAGGAGACTAGGCACCCTGCCTCCAAAAAGGAATGCCGAAACTCCACAGGCCAGAACAAGGACAACTCCTCATAGCAAGATAGCAAATACACTGAGAGCTCATATAATATTGGTAAAAGCCACAATATTCTTCTAGTCATCTTGTCTGGACACCCAAAATTAATGCTGGGAACCGAATAACCTCAGTCTCCTTCAATTGGGAATGCACCACAGCTATGTTTATTTTTAAGCAGATTTCTTCAGTAGCAACCTAGAGACAAATATAGGAAAGACCAAGCTTATCATTTCTGGGGTAAGCTTTAGAATAAGATGCTATGACGTGTATCATAAAAGTACATACCGTTGTTTTGGCCTGGCTAGTCTGTCTGGACAAATCTTCGACACTGAAGAACTTCTGTTCCTCTGATGCAGATCTTGGTTTTGACAGCAGATCCTCGACGCTCTGAAACTCCCCCTCTCCTCCTGATCCCTACCATACAAGAGAGACAAATCCTAATAAACCCTTAGCTATCAAAGCTCTGTGTAGTAATGTGAACTGAGTAGCTATAATAGTGAAAAGCCCTTTATACTCCTAAGTCATGTATATCGATTGTCAAAGTGATTGGCCTAATATGATTAATTTTTTTCTAAACCCATGAAAAAATTTAATTTCATTGTAGTAGATTCGAGGCGTGGCTAATGATTGATGGTTTTATCTCCTGTCCTCCCTGATAGACCTGCAGTCTACTTATCAGAAGTGAGAAATTTAATATTCAAAATTACAACTTCTCTCTCTAAGAAGAACTTCCACTGCCGAGTAGTAGAGATGTGCAGAGAATGAGTGCACAAGTCAGTACAAACAATGTTTACATAATCTTATATCATATCACTCTCAGTCTTACAAATAAGCCTAATCAATTTAGATTATAATTAATAATATAACGTAATTAACAGTTATCGATCCTGATGACTTTGATGGACGGGAAGCTTACTTCAGGCTTCAGAATAGCTTACATGAATATACCTGACTATCTTATAGGCAACATACTGTATTATAACACTGTATCTCTCTCTGCATTGGGAGATGGCATTGATACAGCAGCTAAATGGATTACACTCATTATGATGAATTGAATAACACATCATAAACTTTCCATTAATGATAAGCAGTTGTCTTCTCCAGGAAATTGTTCCGCATAGAGCGGGCAACTTTAAAACTAGTTTAACTGCTCCAATGCTGCCTTAATATAGCCTGGCGGCCACTGGTTTTGGCTTTTTTGGTTTGTTTGGTAGCCTTGTATTTCTCGGTATAGTATGAGTAGTTGTCTTCTGCTTTTTTAGCTCTAATCTACACCACTTTGAGCTTTGACTTTTTCTGTTTTCTGTTCCAAATAAGTTAGCTTTGTCATTTATCATATTCAAAATAAATATAAATAAGCTGATTGCACTAAGCATTGCCGTAATAATGTGAAAACATGGCTAAGTTGAATACTTTTTAAAACATTTATGACTATGACCTTGACAAGTCTGAGAAATTGATGTGGCTCACAAACACATTCAAATATTATGTTTGTGTGCCCATCAATTTCTCAGATTAGTCAATACAGACTTCCGAGAAATACAAGGCCACCAAACAAACCAAAAAAACCAAAACCAGTGGCCGTGTGACAAGGCTAATGTTGCCGTGTTGTTGGTATTGGTATCTCATAAAAACCAAATCCTCCCTTTTGGCAGGGATTTGGTTGGTAACTTAATGCCAACACCGGCAAACCGGGCAACGCTAGACAACTTAAACATTCAAATAAAACCCTGATTCAAATTTGGGCAGAGACCGGACCGCAGTGAGCAATGATAGGGGGTAAGATACCAAGTCTGGAGAAACAAGATGCCACAAAGGCTAAAGGTCCAAAATACATGAGTCTGAGACGATAATGTGATTACTTTCCCATACCTCTGGTTCCGTTCTCTTGTTGGTGGCTCCTTCAGGGAGTATTTCTATGCTAGGTGGGAGCTCATCCACATTAACTTCCCTGGACAGTTTCCTGCGTGGCATGTAGGGTGAACTCGCATTAGGATTGTACAGTGGATCATCTCTCACGGCCACAGACTGTATTTGAAACTTTTTACTGGACAGTTTGCGGCCCATGACTGGTTTGGGGTTTGCAAAAGTTTCATTCTTTGCAGTCGCAGAGTCATTAGGCAGATCTGTTGGTTCTGGTGCTGACATTGTGTTATCAGCGTATTCTGTGCTGCTGGGCATCTGATCTCCTTCTGATTTAGTGTCACCACAATCTTCAGCTTGGTAATTTGCACTAAAACATGGAAATTTACACTCAACAATAACTGAGCTAATTAAACAATGTTTTAACTCTCACCAGTTAATTCTTTGCACTCCATGACGTAGTTCATTAATATGTTTGCCTAATTGGCTTGGCTAGCCTGTAACGAGGTGTAAGGTTCTAAGATTGCCCAGTACCTAGCTAACCAAATCCATCCATCTAATTAAATTCTTGAAAATTGAACTTTGAAAAGTAGTACTTTGAACGTCACATCACCGCTTAAATGGGATACCATCATAATTCAATATTTATTTTTTGTACCTTCAGTTTTGTCCCTACAATATTATTCTTTGTTTAGCTGTTCTGATTGGGTGTTTATGAATTAATCTGGTTGAGTAAAGGATTAACTATTATTATGCAAACTAATTCACAAGGTTTTGATCAATTAACATCCTTGTTACAAGAAATATCAGGTGTTTTCTTTGTTCTAGGAGATCATTAACCTCTTGTGTGTATAGTTAAGTGTACTGTGCAGGTAACACATGCAATGGTTAATGACTATACATTGTTTAATTCAGATTTTGTGCCAAATTTGGACAGGGCTTTTTCCAAGTGCTACAGACCCAGACTACCACCACCACATTGCTAGTCTGAGCACTCCCCAGACTCTTGCCCCCCCCCCCCAGCTGACGGCACCCAGCCGAGGCACATTGCTGGCTCAAATTTTGTAACAACAAGAGGAACACAATTGACCATACTTGTCAGGCATATAGGTACTAGGAGGTCTTAACTGATATTTGACATTTCAAATTTATGATAGCCTGTAAACATGAGGTCTCCATACTATAGATACTTGTATATCTAAAGAAACAGACAATATGTGAGCATATCCATGTCTGTGAGCGAAGCACATGGCATTAATATCTACAACAGACATCCACAAGGTATCTAAATTATGAAACAAGATGTGAGGCTGCTATTCACTTCATGAAGCTCACCTCTACTTGTTTGTCTAACCGATAGACAAAACACATGTTCATGGTCTTACCTTTCTATGACATCAGCGACGCATTGTCTAGCAGATAAAATTGACAAAACTATCACAAAATAATTACACAACATTGTTTTACTTACCTAACCATTGTTACAATCTAGTAGTCAGAGGTAAAAAACAACATTTTACCAAACACCAGACAAAAACATCTTATATATATGGGCGCTGTAATACCAGCTGGAGTATTCGCAGGGTGTATCATGTGACAAGTGGCCTATGACTCTAAGGCAACGCCCAGCAGTAAGATGTACTCACAGCCTCTCAAGGAGCCTAAGGTAGCAAGCTGCAGTCTGATAAACAACATTAGTAACCCACTCAAGTCATTATCGGACATGGCTTGTAGCAACATAAGCATGAACAGAAGGCCTAAACCAGCAAGATCATCATCAGATATGATCATAATATGACTCAAGGATCCTAAGTCCTTACCTTGTGGTAGTCTTCTGATAAACCCTCAAGCACTGGAGCCTCTCTGCACAAGATCACAAAATTTTTACCACCACTTTCAGCTTTCAGTCTGTTGGTTTTTCAGTAATACAGTTTCATGACTTGCTGGTGATCGTTGTTCTGTAAACACATACAATGGCACAGGAATGTAAGAAACAGATGAGATGAGTAATTAAATGACTATCTAATGAGGCATCAGACGCATTCACACGATCAGCTGATTTGTGAGAGACAGTCATGACTACTGTGTAGGTAGAGTATAACTAAGCACAGAGCATAGACTAAATGTATGATCACAGAGTATCCTTACTCTGTGACCTCCCTGATTACTGATGTCATTGTATACGATGTTCCCAACAACTCATAGATTCATTTTACATCAACATGACATCGACTCCATAGCTGACCTGTAGGAGTGTAGGGAATGTTATCTCATTCCATCTATCCACTATGGATGGCTATAAAGTTACAAACACATTCTATGTCCAAAAACTGACCAGTTGATATCACTGTATGAAGCCAGACAAAACCAGTTTAGATAACGCTCAGACCTGGAGCAGTGGTCCGGGGCTTTGTAGGGCACATGCTGCACCCTACTCGCCTTTCACAACCTGATATGTGGACAAATTTCCAACGGAAGGAAATTGATGCACTTCCCATGCATTACCCAGATACCCCAGGGTGCTGCATTTTTTGTTGTGATTGCAGCAGTGATCTCACAAACATGCTAGAATTTGCAAATCATGAAATCCCTTGAAAAACACAGCAAATAAACTTCCCTGAGTAAATATTGCACCTCGCTGCTCGAGCCAAAAGATAGGTGTAATCAAGATAATTGTCTAGTAAACAAACATATCATCACAGAGTAAGGATATCATTATGATGTGAAGATGGGAGAGGTCTAATTAGTCACACATATTAGCTTATAATAGGAATTTAGTATCAAATAATGATACTCTGATCTGTCTTATCTGCCTGCAGACGGTTCATTGCTTTAGCTTATGCTGACTACAGCTACTGTCTTTATCGACATATGAAGTGAGAACTCTCAGCTTACTCCTTGATTCAATCACAATGGTTCCATGTGCGATTTTGTAAGGATTTCGGGAGTAATCACCCGATGGAAACGGCATTAAAGTCAAATTCCGATTGTGACGAATGACTTTTTGGAGGTGAATATCCATACCGTGTTTATTGGACCAAATTCCTAAGTGGCTGAATGGTTAGCGAGCTTGCACACAATGCCTTCAAATGTATTACACACCGGAGGCTGGGGTTGGGATGCTGAGGTTCAGGTCCCGGGGCCGCGGCAGATTCTTTTCATGTTTTTCCCATCATGGGAATGGTTAGAATCCACTGGATTCTAACCATTCGAAATTGGAGTGAACCACAAAATCGAAGCATGGAACCATAGTGATACAGATTAGCGATATTGCATCTCAAGCCTGCAGACCAAGAAACTTCACCACATAATCGAAATAAGATACAATAATATACGCAGTCATGGACCATAGCCTGACTTGACAAGCTAGGTGATCCATAACCATAAGATTGTGTACCCACATCCATATGCATAGCACACGCCAGGCAGAAAATCATAGTTACCCACTGAAATTAATACCAAAGGATTTCAGATACTTTTGTAGGAAGGAACCTGGACATACAATCACCAGGTTGTTTATTACAAAACCGGTAGAGACATTCCACAGATTACTGTTCTGCACAGGTAAGTATACAGGTATGTATGACGCCTTGTATGATAATGAGCTGACTGTTTACAAGGTGATTTTATGTTTATCTTACAGACAGGATGCTGGATGAATATATAAAAACTTCATTATCTTTGGCTGTCGAGTTGCAACTTGCAGCGGAAACGTATTGTAATAAGCCAAATGAATTCGACTGGCTGGCAATGATGGCAAAATTAAGGATCACCATGATGGTGGTCATACTAGTTGAAGCTATGAGTTAAGATTTAAAGTGATGGAGATTGAAGGCCATATCAGATGTAGGAATGCAATGCTTTCATTGTCATAAAATGTTTAGGTAAGCTCTCAAGTCTCAACAGATCCACGATTTGACATTTCACTATGAAAATACTTAAATCAATTGACAAATAATTTAGCTTTTTCAAAAGTCGTGACGCAATTTGGTTTTTACTTCTTATCCAGGGGCAGAGTTTTGAATTTCAAAAAGTTAAGTAAATACCATTGTGTGTTTGTGATCGTATATCATGATAAGCCATTCTGAAAGATAAGAATTGATATGAATGCCAATGCTTAACACAGCAGTGACACAGGAGAAAGTCCTAAGTTGATTCATCTATTTCCCTAAAAGATGCAATGTTACTTACTATGATTCAACCACAAAATTGTATTTTGAGCTCTGATGAAATTTGTTTGTGTGGTCATACTGCTATTTATACTAATGATGGGAAACCTGAGCAAAATTTTAAGTGAGCGAACAGAAAAATTCCAAAAGTCAAACATATAGTGAGGGGTGAGGAATTCAAAAAATAAACTTGAGTTGAGTAAACAAGATTTTAAAATGCTATTAATAAAAGAATGTCACCATCCTTTATCCCCTACACACTTTAGTCTGAGCCTACCCAGATTTTCAACCCCCCCCCCTCCCCGGGCACACCAATGAACATGTTCTAGATTACAAAGTGGGAGTTGGTGTAAAGAATGCAAAGCATAAAATCAGCCACAAAATTACCAATACACCACCACCAGTGAAACTGATGCGGGTTAGTACTCAAACAGTTCAAATCGCTCAATTAATTTTCCGTGGCCTAGTTGTTGATCATGTTGCGCTACCTAGGATATGGCCAAATAGAATTCTGAATAGTAGCTAATCTCAGTCAGAAGATTTGGGAAACCTCTGCTGAGCTATATAGCAGTTGGGTTTTTAACATTCCTCGGTGAAAAACAGGAAATTAAACAGACGAACAAACAAATAGGTTTGTTTCACATTTCTTTGATATTTTAGAGTAAAAAGAATATTTATTAGGGATTAAAGCATTGTTCACTGTTACATTTTGGTGTTTATAGCTGGCCCTATTCATTCCTCAAAACCAATATAGTAATCTCAGGTTTGAAACTGTCAGTATCTAACTAACTAACAGAATATTCAACCAGATGGTCACAGGCTACATGGGCCACCCATCTAATCAGACATATTCCCTGTCTCAAGTTTGTATGCTGTCACAGTGAGCTTTTTATTTATTGCTGTGCAGAAGTGCAATTGTGGACCATGGGCCTTGAACTCATTATTTCGCATATATATTTCCAGTATTAACCACCCATACTGGACATAGGCAAACTACAGGCTTGCGCCCCAAGGGGCTAATTCTGCTACTGGAGGCACATACAAGGATACATCCTCATACCTGCCTCCATACAGCATGCTGGAATCACCATCATATAATATATATATTATTTATTATGGCCAAAATTGGACAAGCCTAGTCAATTTATCAATTATATCATACATGCAAAACACACCTTGATAGACTCAAATGATGAGCAATTAAACTGAACTGATAATTCACATTCCAATAAAAATACATTACATACATACACAATAATACATACATACACCTAGCCCTACATATAGATAGATAGAAGAAAGAACAGAAAGAAGACACCTCTAAAATCAAAGTCAACCAATCATTGAATCAACCATCAAATAAAACTTCCTTACCAATTAATGGGTAGATGTCAGTATCCTCTTGGCTTTGGTGTTCACAACAGCAGATGATTTCTCTGGTGTTGGTGGTATGCAAGGTGAAATTGAAGAGTGCTAGTATGGAAATCAACACTCACAACACAAACAAAAACTACACATGGAATGGACTGAGTTCCTGAACAAAAAGTGTAAACATCCTGCCATGTGCTGTGGCTTGCCATTGGACAGAATCTCTATCCGTGATTCTCCAAAATTGTACGGTGTATTCCGAAACTTCCCATGGCAAGTAAACTGGTGAGACAGATTGAATTTTAATTAAAAAGTGAACAACTTTGTTTCATTCAATAATAAAGTGGGGTGAAATATCTGGAGATTGGTCTTGATGACATGGCACAACATAACTACTTCGGCTTCACTGCACCAGTGACACAATATGCGTATGTTAACACAAATAAGTAACCATTCTTGCTTTGAAACTCTGAGCAATGATGAACTAAACCTAGTTCATGCTTTGAGTTTGATGATTGATTGACTCTGAAATGAGCGACTTACTTTACTAACTAAACTCACAAACACTGTCACTCCACTGAATGACTGTCAGCGTGTGTACGAGATAGGTTAGTCAGTGTACTGTTGTTGTGTAATAAATACCAATGAGTAGAGTATTTATGATAAAGTCAAGGGAAGGGAGCAGCAACGCTGCCTGTCAATACATACATACCCAAGAAGATTGTATTGTCAGCTCTTGTTGTGTTGAGGATTATGTTCTGCTGGCTCTACATCATGATCATCATGACATGAGTATTCTTCTGTTGTTGACTTCACCTACCTAGATCTAGGCTTACCTAACACAGAATTGTGTATTTTGCAGACCTGCCCAGCCATCATATGCAGCACCCCAGCAGCCTGCGTATGTACCTGCAGGGCAAGGTTATGCCGCCGCACCAGCTCGACCGGCAGCTCAGTACTCCGGATATGATCAGGGTAGTCACACAGCTTATGCTGCCTACACTCCTGCAGCGCAGCCTGCTCCAAGACCGGTAAGAATAGAAACCTTCCTGTTTACCTCATACCCTGCTTGTTGATCGACCTGTAGCCTAATACATCTTTGGGCTGGTTTCAAGTAGGATCCGTCTAAATTGTATTTAGCAACCATATACCTGAGCTGTAGCCAGATCTTAGCAGCCACTTAATCATGTTCCATTAGGCCCTGCTACCACTCAGTTGTCCCTCAGGTTAGTAGATTGATATTCATTTTGGAGAAATCTCACATTATCACTAAACACGACAGAGTTTATGAGTCAGTGGTTTTTATGTCTATTGTCATTGCAGATTAATTACACTTTGATGAATCGTAATTTATCATAAATACTATTCAATAAATTAGCATATCTTAGGTATGAAATTGCATGGTGGCTGAGTGATAGCCATCTGAAACAGAACAGCCAAGATTCGGCTCAGGATCAGCTATGAGTGTGTTAAATTTATCCTAATTGAAACCCGATTTGGTGAGTGGCTGAGCTTTAGCTGGCCTGTAGCCGTGAAAGCACGGCTAAATCTCTAATTGAAACCAGCCCCTGTAGTATAAAATCTAGTCGCATTAAAATTTGGCTATGATGTTCTAGCCTAAGATATGTTGCAAGCCACCGTCAAAAGAGGGCCATACCATAAACTGTGTGCAGAATTCTATTGTGATTATGACTTTTGCAAGATTGTTATAGCTTTTGCTGATCTCCTTCTTCTCATTGCCAGGTCGTTACTGTGGCAGTGACACCCCAATATCAAGCCGTCCAAGTAAAACCGACCTACAGCAGTGGCTATGGTACACCTGCTGCCCGACCAGTTACTAATGTGGTGCCAACAAAGCCCGCAACTAACTATGGCTATGTTAGCAATGCTGCCCAGCAGCCTGCATACTCTACACCACAGCCAACTGTCTCAACATATACAAATAATACACCTAATCCTGCCACATCACAGGCCAATCCTCCAAACAGCACCTACGGCAAGAGTCATAACCAGAGTAAGTAGGCTAATGGAATAACACACAGTATAGTAACATTGTTCATATATACCTCTCTAAAATATGCCAGACTAGAATGTTTGAGTGTGTGTCATGTACAAAACAGAATTACCAAGACTAAGGATCTTTTAATCCTAGTGAACTGTATGCGTTTGAATCAACCATTTGTCATAGTATCCCACAACTAGGGAAGAGTGGGTTTAGTGGGACAATTTTTACACTTTTCATGACAGTTCAAAAACATTTGACTAAACTTTGTAACGTATGAGCATAATAGGTTGTGCACAAATGAGTTAAGTCTGCAGTGGAAATTGCCACTCTAGACTGTGTATTCTTAGCGCTTGTCATTGCAACCCGAAACTATTTATATGAGAAACTTATAAAGAAATGAAATGTCAATCACAAAATACATGTTTGCAGCAATTAACACAGAAATTATCAACAAAAATTAATTTTAACTTCGTATGCTAAAATGACAAGCTACAACATATAAACTGAACTTACAGCTGCAATAAAAATTGCTGTGAGTAAACATTTCATTCATCTAACACATACAAAGAAAGCCAGCTTTACTACTACATGTGAAATTTCAAGTGAAGTCCATATTTTGCGTATGGTGGTTTGCAAAATTTTATACCGCATCTGTACTTGAGGAATCATGCAAACTCCACTTGGTGGGCCTACATGGCTATAAAAATTGAGAAGGCCAAGGTTAATTTACCCTATCCACCAACCATATTTCCGAACAGAGGTTTACAACGTCAATGCTTTACATCTGAAAAGCCAACATCCCAACTTACCGTGCACTCCCCTAATTTTGTACTTTTTCACAATATCTCCGGTTGCATCTTTATACTATTTGACTGTGTTATATAGGTTATGACGCGGCGCTGTATTCGGCTGCCACTAACTATTACAACCAGAAGCAGCAGACAGTAAACACAGTGGCTAATACCTGGACTAAGAAGGATGGGAATCCAGCCTTCAATAACCGTAAGCCTGGAGGTGCTGGGAGGGGAAGCTTCCCATTCGGAGGAGGATTTAAGAAGAAGGCTAACCCGACACCTGCTCAGACTCATTACTGTGAAGTCTGTAAGATCAGCTGTGCCGGACCTCAGGTACCATTTTGCGACGCCTTCTCTTATGGTTATTAGTGTTGATTTGAATCATAAACATAGGAGTATTTATATTTTCTTTCTATAAATATATGGTATACATCATTTGATGGCTGATGGTCAGTTCATCTGGAGATGTGTCAAAATATGTCCGGATAGGCAACCCTTAAAACAGTCTGTCTTTGTCAGCCACAGTTGCCGAAGACATCTGACTTATTCTGAAACATATTTTGATTAACAGACATACAAAGAGCATCTGGAGGGACAGAAGCATAAGAAGAAAGAGGCACAGCAGAAGAGTGGTAACGCTCCCAGTAATATGAGATCTGGTCAGAGTCAGCTTAGGTGTGACCTATGTGATGTCACATGTACCGGTACAGATGCTTATACAGCTCATATCAGAGGTGCTAAACATCAGAAGGTCGGTCACTCAGCTATATGTATATACCTATCTTTCTCAATATATTCCCAAATTTATCCAATGAGAAATTAAATCAAATTTAGCAGTAGATATGTCTTTAGCTCCGATTGCATATTTCATTTAAATTTACGTGTACATTAATTTTAGGTCTTTATGTACATTCATAACCCTGTTATTATCTTTACTAAATTCAATTCAAAGCAGTGATTAACATTCTCTTCTCACACTTGTACACACTTGGTTGACAGACACTGAACTTACACCAGAGACTGGGTAAGCCCATCCCTAGCAGTGACCCTACTATAGTAACAGCTGAGGCAGGAGGTAAAACTAGTGAGACTAAAGCTAACAAGGCTGATGTGGTCAGCAAAAAGGTACAGTGCTGCACTGCTCATAAAATAATATACTATACTCAATACCTAATTAATATACACACTAAGTATGAGATCTGTAGTTATTAAAAACACTCAAAAAGGAGAACAAAAAGGCTTTTCATAAGTGTGTGAATTTGCCCTCATGATCTTAGTTGTAAAAATTGAATCGGTGATATTATAATAGACCATCTGGCTATATTGATTTGAACAAAAGCTGATCTGATGAAATGAATCTTTTGATCAACTGATTTAAATTATCCTATAAAGCCTTAATATTTCAATAACATTGGATGATCCAATGTTAACTTGACAAACCAGTGTCATCTCTCCTATAGAAATGTCCTCACCCCATTGCTTATTGGTTTACTAAATGATGACTTGAATCATGGCGCTTTCTTATCTTTTTATCACTGAGTTTCATGTGGCCTGCAGAAAGTTGTTTTCCAAGAGGAGAAACTCAGATTGGCGTGATGTTTCCACATAAACATGCTCTATATAGTGTGCATTCATCTACAATTTTAGTCTATGCATACACTCTAGCTAGTCTATACAATCCTCTAAGTCATACTCACATCCATTTGATCTGATTGTATTCAATCACAAATATATATTTAAAGTAAATGTTGTTAGACTGTTGCTAGTCTCTGCATAGAAAGAAAAATTAAATACAATATTTGTCACTATATAAGTCCACAAAATTGAACTGTTACTTATTATTATCTATGCTCTCTTCTTATATAGGTAGTAGTAGCGACTCCAGGTATAAAGTTTGTATCTGGTACTACACTGCAATCTCTAGGTAAGGATGGTAAGACTACAGAGACACTATCTCCAGCACCTTCTACAATTACAGCTGCTACTGCTGCTGCTGTCACAGCTGATAAATCTGCTGTCGCTGTCGTAACTTCCGCTGCTGAAGCTGAAGATGATTGTGAGTGTAAAATCTTGTATTCCTTCACACAATCGGGAAACAATTTGACTTTTTTCCCCAATGTCCATTCATTTGAAATATTAAAAGTAATGGTTTGTTATATTATGTCAAATTGTATAACTATAATTTTACATCTGGTACTGTTGGATCAATACAGAGTGCTGATAACCGGGCTTACTCAGGTTAACCAAACATTGAGACCTAGACAAACCTTGAGCGCTAAGTCAATGACTTTCTGTCATATAAATGGAGGCTATGTCTAGGAGTAACATTTGGTTATGTGTATAAATCACTTTGTTGAGCACATAGAAGTCAGGTATATAAAAGCCTGTTGAAATAAGTAACAGCACTTGACACACTTTGCGTCCGAAATGATCACTTCTCAGAGCCAGTATTAATGTAATGTTCTTATTTATTTATTCGACAGTGCTTCTCCCCGGAGAGAAGGCAGTGCAGCCCATAGGACAGGAGTACGTGGAGGAGTCCTATGATAACAGTGGTAAACTGATAACATTCTCATGTAAGCTGTGTGATTGTAAATTTAACGATCCCTACGCTAAGAACATGCATCTCAAGGGACGCAGGCACAGAGCTAACTATAAGAAGAAAGTAGACCCAAGTCTAGTCGTCGATGTAAGTGTTCTTGCAGACATCTGTGCAAAATGTTGAATGACCATAGTTTCTTGCTTTGCTTATCTCATTTTGGCATTGATATATAAACAGAATGAGGTTCTTTATATTGACAGTCAGGTCCACAGTACGTCATGCTGCCTGTCATTGAGACTTCAGCGTGTTACAAATATGCCACATAGTGATGTATCTACACAAGTCTTCTTCCTTATTTTTCCATTAAAGTACAACAGATTATTATCACATTTATTTATTATTACAAATAAGATGTACAATAATAATATAAACTAATATGATATACTGTTTGTCTATTGTTATTTTAACATAATAATAGATGAAGCAGACAGCGAAGAGTAAGAGAATACAACAAGACAGGGAGAAGTATCAGAGTATCAAAGAGATGAAGAGAAAACTAAAACAAGAAGAGATGGCTGCTATCAGTGAGATCAGGTAAGTGTCACAAACCAAATCAACCGCTTCACTCCGGTCACGTCACTCCTGTCACGTCACTCCTGTCACGTCACTCCTGTCACGTCACTCCTATCACGTCACTCCTGTCACCTCACTCCTGTCACCTCATTCCTGTCACCTCATTCCTGTCACCTCACTCCTGTCATGTCACTCCTGTCACGTCACTCCTGTCACATTGATAGGCTTCATAATCCTGTCAAGCCTATTGTTGCCTGTTAACAAGGACACGCTGACACCATCAAAATTTTAACTTGATTACATCACACAGATATTTAAGTGTAAAGGCCATTAAATAATTGCTGTACTTCTGGTGTGATTTCAGAATGCTGGAGTCTGACAGGTTCATGTACCAGGATCAGGGTATGAATGAGAACTTCTCCGATCGTATAGAGACTTACAATGATCGTCACATAATGGCTAAACATACAGCTATATACCCGGCGGAGGAGGAGCTACTGGCTATACAGAATATAGTGACAGCCTGTGAGAAAGCTCTCAAACTGGTGTCTGATGTCATGCATGAGGAGAGCGGGCCGGCTAAGAAGGTCGGTTTGATGTATGGGCAGATCAATATAAATTACGAATTACACTCAGCAGTAAGCTCAAGAGTGCATATCTTGATGTCTAACCAGTCTAGTTTTTATGCTATCTATCTGACACCCAAATGTGTATATACAGCTGATGTTGGGTAACCATGCAGAGAAATATAAATTTGGACAAGGGAAGACTCCCTCTTCATATAACTCAAGTCTGTCTATATCATGATCAAAGATCTTATCAACTAAAGCAAGGTTAGTTATAGAACCGAGAATAATCTCTTCAGCACTATTTACATAAGCTTATCTGTTTTGTTGTCTGCAGGATGCTGAGGGTAAGGAGATAAGACAGATGAAGGGAGTGATGAGAGTCGGTGACTTAGCTAAAGGACTGATACTTAGTAATAATCTAAATGTCGAGCTGGTAGTTCTGTGTACTGAGAAACCCACCAAAGTTATGCTGAGCAAAGTTCACTCACTTCTACCCGCTAAACTAAAGGTAGCTACACTCTTTACACTTACAGTGTCATTCAAACACAGCAATCACAGAATAGCCTCAAAGTTTGAGTTCCGTCCTAAAATCCCTGGTTGAATGATGATGAACATTTCCATAAACTTCAAGTTTTCTGCTCTCTGAACTTACAGTCAGAGAGAGGATAACTCCATTTAAATCTACTTGCAACCAGGGAGGGTGTTGCAATAATCGTATTAAATTTGCATACAGTTAGCATCATACACAGTTATAATGTTTTATGTGCAGGAGGTATCTGAGGAATCATTCAATGTGACAATGAGCATCAAGGATGCAGCTATTGTGGTGACAAGCACATCGGCACCTGCCACCAGGTGCTCTCTGATGCTGACATCCCCACTGATGAGACAGGATCCTAATACAGAAGCACCTGCTTCTACTGCTGAAGGAGGTATGTGCGTGTCACTATGCATGTGGTCTAGAAGAGGTGTGGGTGCAGGTAAAACTCATGACACTTGTGTTTCCTTCAATTCTAAATCCAGGTCATTTCAAACCAACTGCTCCAAATCTTGTTCTAAAATGGGTCAAGAACGGAAGTTTAGATTTGATAACTCAATTCTTGTGTGAGGAAACCAAGTGGCGTCTGTGTAGGGGCTTTATTAGGGAAACATGTTGTTGATAAGCTAGTCGACCAATGTTGTTTTAGTGAGAAATAAAAAATATTACCCATGTCCATTTCTTCAGGCAAAGAAAAAATAGAGCCCCGTGTATATTTGGACCTAAATAGGTTTGCTAGCTCATCAATTGCTATTAACACTTAAATAGGAAACAGAACCTTGTTCAACCCATCAGAAATACTAAGCCTTTCTTGTATCATTACACTGCTTGACACACTTGCTGACATTTCTCATGATGTGTTGAACATGTTTTGCTGCCGTGATTCTGCTATACACTCCAGGTATCAAACCAAGCAGACATGAAGAGTGGAAGGATTTTTGATCAAGTGGCTAGGCCTTGTGGGATATTGTGGGGGACTGAAACCATCATACCATCAACCCTCGAGGCTAGGGTTGTCACATTATTTGTAATGTGAGGAGGAGTAATGTACTAACGGTAGTACTCTGATGGATGTGAATGACCTCGAGGGTTATCCATGGTTTGAGTTTGATGTTCCCTGTGATACCCACGATGGGCAGCGCTGCCGATAATTGGTGTGCGCTCCACTCTGATCAAACACCCATCCTGTTCATGTAATGATTATGATCTGTAGAACAAACACCGGCTCAACCACCGGCAGCTCAATCCACACCTGCTGTAAACGCGGCTGATCTTCTGGATAAGCAAAAATGTCTTGATGCATTGGCTGCACTACGCCATGCAAAGTGGTTCCAGGTTTGATATTACAGCTTTTGTTTGTAATGAGCTGAGTAATTGAGAACAAGCAAGTGTTAGATCAGTCTGAATCGTAGAGAGTTAACTAACAAAGCCGCCTCTTAAGCCATTGCATTTTGATTAGTTTATTTTTTATGAGTTGATTTTTAGTGAGTGTTTGTTATGTTAGACCATTCAGTTTGACACTTCAATGTCATCAGTGAAAGCAGAGACGTTGAAAATGGTTGTTTTTGTTGTTTGGTGTTAAATTTGTGATTTTTTTGTCCCGAGTGAGGGATTGTTTGTTATTTTGATGTATTTTTGATGTTGATGGAATTATTTTGCGAACAAAGCTTTGCTTCAGGGAATTGCCTTACCTGAGAAAGGAAAACATGTTTCAATATTCAAAAAACATTCCTGATGAAATTCATCATGCTTTCAGTTATGAATTTTATTATTTTTATTTAGTTGAATGTACATCACCTTAGTTGTGAACAAGAATGCACTGGAAAGTAAGGCCACCTTTGACAGTTAGCCTCGTGACCATACTGATCTAGCCTTGCTTTTTTAACAGACTTTGCAGCCTTATGTTGTTATGCTATGGGGCTAGTACAGCTCCCTAAAATTATCATGGAGAAAGGGAAATGTATATTGAGGCTGCCCAGATCAACTAATTTCATGTCAGGACAACTCTACTATGTGATGATCAAAACTTGTAACTTTGTGATTCTAACTTAACCCAACATTCCTGCTGCCTTGGTATACATTTCCCTTATTACAATCATAGCTGTTGTGATGTGATGAAGCTGTTAATTTTACTGAAGACCCAAGTTGCTGCAACACTTTCTGATAATGGAAATCCTGACCAAATTTGTTGTGCTCACTCGCAGCATATATCACACAACCACTAATCATATACCGATAGCTACTGTATTGGATTTCCCATCTCTCTAACTGGTAGGGAAAACCAATCGCTAGGCTTAGAAAGGTTATGCTGATATTTAAGTTCCATGAGGCTGGAAAGTAGGTGTTTATTAAGTAGCTCTATTGTTTCTCCTCTTGTGATTGCTAGGCGTCTAGTTGTTACTGTGTGAGAGCAATTTTGGCCAACCACAATTCAATGCCCTAGCTATCATTTGCCAAGAGAAACAATTGCCCAAATATGACAAGGAGATAGTGACATACCATGTCTTGATGTATTCTGATGGATGTGATTGATATATTTTTCAGGCTAGGGCGAGTGTTATCCCGTCATGTGTTTTACTGTTGAGAGTACTCAAAGAGCTGAGATGCAGAGAGGAAAAGTTTGCATGTGTTCCTCAATGGGTAAGGCATATCTGAGATTATTAACAACATTCAATTAACCTTTATAGTAAGGGTGGCAGTTGTCATCTCACAATAATCTGTGTCAACAGCAAATGCATTGCTTCGTTTCAAATCCTGTTAATACTAAAAGTTTCAAACAAAAGCGAACTATCCAAAATAAAGTTCATTTATACGTACCTGTCAGCTCTCTCCAAACAGATGTCATATATTGAATCAAAGTTTCCCTTAAAAAAATTCTCATCTTATGTTATACCTGCTTCTGTCAGGGTCTTGAGTTACTCCTGGAGAGATGTATGGTGACTGCAGTCTCTCCTATGGGACCTGGAGATGCTCTGAGAAGATTCTTTGAATGTCTCGCTTCTGGTCTTGTCTTACCAGGTAAGATATACTCAATACTTCATACTGTCATGTATACTTGCTCAAATCTTTTGTTAAATATTTGATGAGGTTTTCTTTTTGTAGTCAGCAAAGGTACATACAATTGTATTAACTCAGCACTGCGATAACAAAATGAAGAATATTACAAAGTGAATTGGTCAATCATTAGTTGACAGCCAATTCTATTTTCTCATTTTTCTTTTCTTAAATGTTGAGCATTTTATAGTAAAAGTATCCTTGGAAATGATGTAGCTGCCAATGAATTTAGAAAGAACATCATATGATATCACATGGTACTGGATTCACTGATTTGTGAATATATAATCATATCATTTCAGGCGGACCAGGCCTGTCTGACCCATGTGAGAAGGAACCTATAGATGTATTCGGAAAACTGAATCTACAATCTAGAGAAAATCTCACTGCATATGCTCAGGTCAGTTGACTAGCTGGACCCTAAGAGTTGACACCCACGGAATTATATATCCCAGCAAACAAAACATCAAATTCAATTTTTTTCTGTAAATTACCACATTAATATGGCACAATATCCGTTTCTACCACATTGTCACATTGTCACGCGCTCTGATTGGATGCTATAATATGGTATTTCTAGGCGAGTTTGAGAATGATTGCGTTTAATCAGATCACTAAGATACTTGATATAGAAGCTCTGGCTCCTGAAGATAAACCTCTGAATATGGCTCAGGCCAGGAAGAGGCCATTTAACTCTACCGATGAAGAAGGTAAAAACGGTGATGCTATATTTATGTTTTGACTAGAAAAATTTGAATCCTCCGACTTGTATGCATTTAATCGAGGTTCAGTTGACCAACTGACTATGCTTCATAGCCTATGTGTTCCAGATACCGAAATGATAACTCAAGGCAGCTGCTGACTTGAAAAAAAGCATGCCCTTATATACTGAGAGCGCTCTGTCTTGTCTTTGTAATACCTTTTGCAATATAGTCGTCAACTCGTCTAACATGATACTACTACTACTGGGTATTGAATTTCGGTGTATTTGAAATTGACTTTTGGTATATTTTCAGGCGCAGATGGAAAGAAAGAGAAAACTGAAGCAGTGAAAACAGAGGCTGTCTAAGACACTAGAAAATAATTGAAGGCACTATTCTGGTTAGGGACAACAGCCAAGTCACATGTTAGACATTTACCATGTTCTATATAGTAACACCAGATACTATAGATATTCATTGTGCCCGGAAACACAATACAAATCTTTTATCACACTGTTGTAGCTAAGTGTATGTTGTATGTTCGCACTCTCAAATTTGTGTCTCTTATAGCATATATGGATTGGATTTAATTCTTCCATATTAGATTCCCAGTCTCATTTCTCTGCCGTCAAGTGGCCAGTTTTGATTAACATGATTCTTTTTTCATATGTTATGAAATTTCACTTTTTTTTCTGTCCCAGTCTTTAAAGTGCAAGCCTGTTTGGCACAAAAATATCTGTTGTAGTATAATTATAAATATGTACATGATATAAAAAAACAATAAAACAAGATTCAAACTGACCAGTTTAAATGAAGAAAAACCTTGCAAAATATAAAATATGACTTGCTGTTCTTCATGTAGTGTATAAACAGCTGTGGCACAATACGTTGAGACTTGGTCAAGGAGCCAACAATTAACAAAAAAAGATAAATTCTGTAAATATGCATGGTTGGCTCTGTGTATACGAATAAAAGAACTTTGTAAACTAGGTTTTAATCGATAATTGCAGTGTAAAATTGGCTGCTTGTAAAGCTTCAACAATAACATATTGCACATCACTCTTATGTTCATGCAGATTATGCTTATATAACTTCTTCGCTCAGCTCGGTATTCCATCTTATCCTCCACGTGCGTACTCATAGCACTTTGTTGTGTAAGAATATCACACTTCAGCTGGAGTATTGTCTGCTGGTGTCGGCTCAATACCTGCATCATCAGTATGCTGTACTTCACAACCACTCTGTAATGGACAATAACATTCATTTTCCCCATCCACTTTAGATGTAACACTGGGGCATGATTGCAAGTTCCCATAATATATCTTTTCCATTAAGCAACTTTCCCATGACGCAGCTTTTCCAGAATGAAGCTTTCCCGAATACAGCTTTTCCCATAATGAAACTTCCCCAGATTAATGATAATGATGTAGCTTTCCAACAAAGCAAACTGCCCATTATACAACTTTCCTATAATGCAAATTGACTCTGATCAATTGCTTTTTTATTATTTCTGGTTTCCCTAAAGTGTTGAATTCCATAAAGTCGTATTATGTGCTACTTTGGAATATGTCAGGTTTAAAGTTGGCTTGTCTTTTGTTTATAATATGAATTGCTTAGAAAACCATTTCATATTGTGACTTCAAAGGTGGACAACATTGTATTTCTTGAACGAGTCAACAATTGGTTTTCCCTTCATGTGTTTAATCCTCACAATTCTTGATAATAATAGAACCGTTTGGGGCTTACCAATCTCATGTTGTTGTGCCAGTCATACATCTGTTCCTGCCAGCTCTCATGCTGTGTGTGCCAGTCGGCTAATTTCTTGTCATACAGGCACTTCTCTACATCACTTTCACACTCTAAAAATTGAGTCGGAATCATTAACCAGTTTGCAATCACAACAGAACCTCTCATATAATGAAAGAATAGAACGCGAGTAGGCTGTGGATCTATGTATCGGTTGGGACACAAATCGGCTCATTCTTATCTCATGTTGAGAAAGTTTGTGTCATAGTTGTAGTAAGGTCACTATACAAAGCAGGTTGTTACCACCTCAAGTTCATATAATCACAATAACAGTACATATCACAATGTAAACAGTGAAACAGTTGTAACCGTGGTTGTATAACAGTGGTTACGATGTATATAATCACCTGACATTTTGAGATTATAGGTAACCATACATATACCACTAGAAGCTCCGCCCACACCGCTAACTGATGAGTCATCCCTTAACTCCCAGGTAGCCTCGTCCTCAGTGCGGGCCCCTATTATATACAGTGAACTGTTCCTCGTCAGTACAAATCTACCAAATGTCTCTTCAACTCTCTCACCATTCCGATACCTAGATAGATGTATCACACGTTGTGTTATTTGCTGTATCAATGTATAAGCTCTGGCTGGTTAGGTTTGATGAGACCCAACCAATTACAACGACAATGTGCATTGGGTAGAGTTGAGTGTGTGCTCAAACTTTTGTAACAATGAATTGGGTGACAGTATGCCGATGAGCATGGATGCAAGGAGTTAGAGACTCTAACTCGTTGCATCCATCCGTAGATAAACATTGGTTGATCTTCTTCATTATCCTTCGGAAAGAGAAGTGTCCACAACTCTTTATTACCTTCAACATCTGAAGTGAGTTACCATGAGGGAGTTATAGGCACTTACCAATTAAAGTTATCTATGTTTTTGGTGTCCTCCTGCCCTAGAGTTGTATGTAGCAATATGCTGGCTCCTATGTCATACTCAACGTTCTTCTCTAAGCATGCTGTAATAAATCACGTGTAAACACTAGCCAATAGGTTTCAATATTTCTTTTTTTGTCATTCATATTATATTAACAAGTGTATGAAACGAAGTGTAGTTCAACAGGTAAGTCATGGCTTTCATATGAACAGTGATGTCAGGAAGGGCTTTTGACAACGATTGCCCTTATGCTACAGTGCAAAGTCTGTAAACCTGCTGGTGAAAAAAAACCAAATCGGTGTTTTCACAGGGTACCACATGACTAGATGAAGTTTTGATGTTGTTTTAGTATAAAGCTTGAAAACACAAATGCTTTATACTCACTGGAACAGATAGGAGTGCTCTTCACATTCTGAGTAAACCTGTTGGGAATAATAAAAGATAGTTACAAAATTAAAAGATTCCAAAAAGTTTGAATAAATCATGTTATAAGGTCTATCACTGGAGACAAAACAAGTCAACCATCAATAATTTTGTCTACCTGTGTGTTTATCACCCGTCAAAGTATCGATTCCATTCATAGTATCCATTTCCTAGATAGGAATTTGGCTGTTAATAAACGTTCAATACCTCTAAGAAACTATCAAGATTGGAATATATATCACTTAGCACAGGAGAACTCACCCTGGTTGGTACGGCTTACACAGCCTAGCATCTGAGTCCCACCCACAGTGAGGATCTCGGGCACATGTACTACAGTGGAGATAATTACCACATTGAGCTGTCTCTACAGTCTTTACTTCTTTGTCTGTACCTATTACTAGGTTACCGCCCTGTGAATAATCCAAGTTAGGTGAGAATCAAGCTCTGGCTATTATATTATAACATTGATCAACGCTGCCACAGGGGAACAGGTCATCATGATTGGAATTGTTGGAGATGGATTTCATTAATTTTAGCTACATAAGTTATTTCATCACCCAAGCAGTCTCCCTATCTCATTGGATTGAGTAAAAATATGAACAAAGAATCAATTAGTATCTGAAAAGGTCACAGACAGCCTTATTTAAGAATGGATATGATAAGCATTTATAAGCAGTTAAGTGATATCTGAAGTTGTCTTTTTAATGTCAGTGTCGACGCAACTCCTCATTATTTGTTTATTTCTTCTCATCATGTACTTACAGCTAGTTTTATATCCCAAATTTTAGTCTTACTGTCGCTGAATGGCCTAAAGATAGCCAGGGTGTTGTATTCATTGACAATAGAGCTGCAGTCCCAATCAGAAGTAAATACATAATCATTTCCACCTTTAGTCTCATTTTCCTGAGTCAGTGTAAAGTAATCTACTCCCCAGCTGCAAAAATGGAGATTTAACTTATCAGTAATAATGAAAATTCAACCACGGTATGCATTAAATCTCTGAATTACTGGAATGATTCAATGGGATTCCACCTCAAAATTAAGGAAGTCAAGAGTGCAGATTGGTACTATGTCTTGATTAAGCTAAAGAAAGAACCATAAAATCTTCTCCACGCATCTGCTTCAAAGAAAAAACAGGTAGCTCTGTAAATGCTCTTAAGCTGCGTTTACATTGTCAACTAATCTGCCTTTTTGAACAACACCGACATTCAACACCGACAAATCTTATAATGTAAACATTGTGTCGGTGCAGACTAATAGGAGTTTAATGAAATCGTTGCTCTGTGATCATGTCACAGAATGAACGACACAGGGTCCGATTCCATTGATATATAGCCAATTAAAACACAGATATGTAGGTCATTCAGGTCAACAGGTCAGAATACCATGTGTGTCATTGTCAAGGTTAAATGCCAGAGGGAACAAGATGGCAACAATGGAGCAGCCACCTGATGTCAACAAAACTGTACCAAAAACTGAGGTGACCAGATTAATCAAGATGATTGATAGTAATGATTGATGATAGTAATGATTGATAGAATGATAGTATGATAGAATGATTGATAGTAATGATGATTGATAGTAATAGTAATGATTGGTCAATATAGTTGCTTGATTGACAGATCAGGGTAGAGTTATTAGACCGACAAATCTAGTGTAAAAGCAAAATCGTTATAACCTGTATTACGCCGGCATTTACTGCCGACAGTTATGGTATGTCGGTGTTGTTCAATTATGCAGATTAGTTGACAATGTAAACGCAGCTTTATCCTTACCTGGAGTTATGAAGATTTGTTTGCTCACGCCACCACTTCTCTAACTCTGTGCCATTTCCTTTCCAACAATTCTTATTCTGGTTACTATTTCTCCAGGTCGCTGTTTTATGTATCTCACCGCTCGCTATTGGTCAATACAACACAATATACAACCTAGGTAAATTTGTCTCCTTATTCCTTATTTACAAAATTCATCTACCACTTCTTGAGTGATTTTCATTGGCTCAAACAACAGAGTTAAAGCAATGAACCTTGATACTATTATAAGGTCAAAAACAAGCGAATATATATGCAGAGCACATTACTATCTCTTCAATCAAATGGAGCGCTCTTCTTTCAATTAGGACAACTCCTTCACAAAGTGTTCGCACATTATATAAAGTTTCACCGAGCAGTGTTGTGATGGGGACCTGTGGCACTGGCAAAGCTTTTTTCCTCAAGGATTTGATGATGATTTTGGCAGTCTTTTTGCTGAAAGACTCCCCAAAAGCATTTTTGGGAGAGATAACCCTATTAAAACACTAAACACAAACATGAACATACCAGTGACGAGATAGAGTAGAGTGATATCAGACAGTGTACTGGACAGAAGTTCCGCTTGTATTTTTACATATTGAACTTCCTTACTAACAACTATGGGCTCAGCTGTGACTGGCTTCCACATAGTTCGAGAACCTATAAGTGAATAAGACGAAAAAAGCATTGTTGTTGTACATTTGCATTTGTTGCATTTTTGAATTATTATATGCGGTATAGCCCAAGCCTTTCTGAGTAGCCTGATGTAGAGGACTTAAATATGCAATGAATTTGAAGACCTTTGCCCTAGAGCCATTATTTATCCATCAGGAAGAACCGCAGCTGCAACTGACTTGATTCAAGTGAAAATCTTGTTTAGCTAGAGGACAACGCCGCCGTGTTTACTGCCATGGCTGACTGCCATGTCTGACTGCAACTCACCTTCAACATCCTTCTCAAAAAAGTTTAATCGGCTTGACTTGTTTCTCATGTCAAAGTTATTCAGCTCCTTCTCTAGAGGTAAACTCTCATCTGTAAACTCGATATCCATCTCTGTCACCTCTCTGGCCTCTGACTCAACTGGGTCAGCGTCACACTGTAACATAATGATAAAAGATTCGAATCGCCATTGTCAGGTGAAATGATCAAACAGTGTGGGAAATTATGCGATCCAAAGAGAACATGACATAATGTTGGATCTGTAATGTGATACAAACACTTACAGCCAGAATGCACAGTGTTTGTAAGCAGATTGGAGCACAGCTGTGGGTCAACCAAGCCCCAGTAGTCAATGGACAACAGTGAGATCCAAACCCATGACCTTAAACACTTGTGCGCTAAAGGACCGGCGCTCTTACAAACTGAGCCACCATCTACTAAGTGTATGTCGGATTCATGCCTCAGGTTGGTTATAGATAAAGACCGTATGTCAGTGAAATAAAATGAGGATTTCGATCAGCAAATGTCTGATTTTACTCACTGAGTACGGGCTAGGTGATACAGTGCCCCCTTCAACTCGAGGATCGTAGGGCCTCCAAGCATTGTTCATCCTCTTGATGAAGGGACCATCGAAGGCCTGTCTGATATCGTCCATGGTAAACTGACAAACGGCAGACGCTGCTGGCCTTTCTGAATCCGCTGACTCCATTCCTTCTGAGCTGCAAAAATCAGAGATGATAGTTAGCCTGGCAACAAAAAACACAAATCAATTCAGGCTTTGTTTGTCAGTTGTTCCTGACAGAATGTTTTGGAGAGCTAGGAGTTAAATGATTTCTCAATTGATTACTTTTGTAAGCTTCCAGTAAAGAGTATATTTGCAAAAAAATATCAACACATAAATTACGAAGCTATTCTGAGAGTCCAAAGGAACCTCTCTTTATATGGAGTCAATAGTTCCATGAACTTTTCCACGGTTGCTAAGAGATTACATCAAAATAATTGGGGATAGGTTTTTTTACCTCTGAGGACTAGAGAATAATCCATAGATCATGTCTCCGACCTTATACAGATCATCTGTAAAAGAGATAAACATAATATCTACTGAAAAAAACTGGCACATATCTTCTAGCCTTGCAAAAATAAGTACCAATTTATAGCCATTTTTTTCACAGGTGGGTATACTCATATACATATGGTAAATATCAGAACATTGGTCACGTAAATACCAGACTGGGATAAGTCAAAGATTTAGAAAACATTCTGATCTTTCAGTGCTTGTTCACAGACTACTTAAACTCAGTGAGTGAGTGAAACCTGCTAGTGAATCGCCCACAAATCGCGCACTCATTGATGGAACTATATACATTATGAGTGAGGGATTTGGGAACTAATTGAAAGACAAAGTGGGCAATAGTTTGAGTGATGTGATAGTGATAGTTTGCCTTTGTACGACAAATTCACCCTTATTGAAGGACCTCCCTGACTTACTTAGCTCCGTGTATTCATATGTGACAGATGTGTATGATGGAATACTTCTTTCATAGGACCAATGTGTCTGAGAGAATCCACTTAGTGTATACTGGAACAGTCCATCAGGGTTGAAAACATCGTCATACCCACTATAGTAATCATAGAATGCTCTAAACGAAACGTCCCGACCCTGGCGGTTTTCCGGACAGAATACTCCACTGTTCTGGTTAATAAAGGCTGCCAACAAACAGAGGAGAGATTTGCCTTACTATAAACTAGGTACAAATGTTATAGCTGTAAAATCAACCTACATGTATTACAGGATGGATATTAGAATAAGGCAATAAAACTTCAAACTTTTCTTAATCATCTCATGAGATGTAATGAACATCCAATCCCGGTACAATATCATGCCCAAAAAGATTGTTCGATGTTTGCATACTCACAGGCTCTAAGATGTTTGAATTTTCAGCAATGGAATGGGCCCAAATAGGTCTAACCTTTTCTATGTCATAAAATTCTTGATTGTGAAGTACAGCCTGTATGGATTTATATCTAACAATGTATAATACTTACTTGCATCGGGTGTGATCCCACTGTAAGCGCAAGATCCGAGACTCATGTAGCATTTATACGTAGAGCACCCCTTCTTGCCTAGCCAGTGGTCTCTGAGTAAACTATACCTGTCACGCCTCAACCTCCAGAAGCGGGGCACGGCTTTGACCTTGACACTGCATGTTAAACGTGACTTGAGGAACGTTTGGAAAGCAGACAGGGAAAGCTGATTATCAAGGTTGAAGATGCTGGCATCTTGTGTTCCCATTGGTAAGCCAGTGTCACTCTATAAAGAAAACAGGTAAGTATACTGTCCTACAACAAGTCATTTTATAACCTCCCCATTTTACCTTTGGTAACTTTCACCACCCAGACATTTCCTCAATACAATACAATAGTCTCATGTTCTCATCCGATCATTTTGCCAGCTTGTCTTCTTTTTAAACAGCCATTAGCCAACTTTTCCTCATAAAAGGTATATAAAGTGGGACACTGGATGAGAAACTTGACTTGTCTAAGTTGAATCAAGGAGTTAGTTGGTTGAATATACCACTCGCCATGTGTAAAAATATTTCTGTGGCATAACTGTGCAGCACCACTATTACCAACAATGATAATGCCAAAGAAGCATCTATGAGTATTAGGCCAGGAATAAATTAGTATTGAGTTCATCAGTAACCTACAAGGTATATTATATACTCTGAAATCACATGACAATCTTCATTAACACTATGAGGGCGAGGCTCAAATCAAACATATCACAGTTACATCGTAAGCTACCGTAGATCAAGTTGGATTTAGTATGAGTGGAATCATGTTGTTTCAGACTCTGATCATAGACTGCATAAATACTTACCTAAACGTCAGTCAAATAATAGATCAACTTTGATCCATTTGCCCACAATCAGAGTTGCTCCCCCTACAGTAATCATGCCGCAGGAGGGGGAGCAACTCCAAACGTAGGCAAATGGATCAACCTTGATGTAGTCAAGCAGGGGTCGACATCCAAGCAGATGTCATGATGTACCTATTATGCATAACAACTACCCCATTATGAAGAATAGCTTTTTTAGCAAAAACATGACTTTACTTGATTTGTGCGTAATTTTTGTTTGTTTTAATAGTTCTTTTTGTAAAGCATGGTTCATTTTACCCACAACTCATGTTACAAACTTTAGCAACAGAAAATCAAATCAATCAACTCAACCAGTTTGGAGATACTCCCCCTCTCTCTCTTGCTCCTAATAGTAAATGAACTAGGATTAAATGTCACTGATATATATTATATGGATGAGGGGAACATGTCCAACCCTGAACAAGCGTATGGCTATTTATGTATGGTTGCTGGACCGCATTTTTCATCTTTGATTGGTTTACGAGTTCAGAATCTAGAATAGCTGACACTTGTAAACTTTTGTCAAGCAGCTTGCCTGAGTTTTTGAAGATTGTTACTGAGACGTTGATCAATGCATAACCTAAAAGCTGCCAGATTTTTAGCTTTATTTAGATCCTGACACAAAGTGTTATACTGAGTGCACAGCGGTTCGCATGACGTCACATTACTAACATATAAGCCTCAGCTGATCCTCAGAGGACTTATGTCTATATAGAAACCATAGACCTAATAATAAACCTAGACAGGAGCATATTGAGCATTAGCATTGAGGAACTGAGGCACTTAATGGTAGGCGACGTAACGACATTGGAAGGTATAGGAGTAACGATCCTATCATCGATTTACTGTCCAAAATCAATTTTGATCGTATTTTGAGTTTGAAAATTACAATAGATTTAGCAGCTTGTCCTGAACAGTCTGATACTAATTTTGCTCAAAAAATGAAGAATAAATAGCATCAAGTTGATAACAAGATGCTGCTGATCGTAAAGCAATTTTCGAATTTAAAATCCGATCAAAATAGACAGTTTTCTGAGCTCTAATTTGACCCTCTATTCGGAGTTGCTCTCTCCAGTTTGGTACTTTTAACCCACGTCGCACAGGGAAAGGGAGCTGAAAAGAGGGTTTATTGAAAGCCACTCATAATATGATAAAAATGATTTTTGATTCAGAATCTGCACCATAGTAAACCCATGGGAAATAATCTTGGTATCCGGTTAGTCATCAAATCAATTTCTGTCTGTTTCTCAGACAAAGTTCATGGAATTTTTCATGAATTTTGTCACTAAAAGTTGAGATTTATCCACTTTCAATGCCCCCAATGATGCCGATGCTTAATCAAGACACATTCTTATCCTATTATAAGCGGTTTTCAAGATAACCTTCTTTACAGCTGCTTTTTCCTATGCGGCATGGGTTAAAAGTACCAAACTGGAGAGAGGACAACTCCGAATAGAGGCTCAAATTAGAGCTCATAAAACTGTCTATTGATCTTGTTATGAACAAAAAACCTGGATTATGGACAGTAAATCAATGATAGCATCATTGCTTCTACACCTTCCAAAGACGTTACGTCGCCCCACAATTAAGTGCCTTACTTCAGCTGCATATAGTGTCCTGTTTAGGTTTATTATTAAGTCTATGATAGAGACTCATTGAGGATCTTCTGAGGCTGAGGTTTCAACCTCTGTCAGTGTGTTTAGACCATTATACTGATGGCATATCTCCACGAATAGCCACGCTATGTACTTTACCACTGATCCATAAATTCATATCAATGTTAAATATATAGTACATACTTTACAGACTCTGCCGACCCTGGACACCATTTTAGCACTGTCCCATCCCTGCTTGAAAGCATCAAGTCTGGGTGCATAAACATGCTCGTTGAATGTCTTCGTGCGATTCAGGTAGTTATCCCGTGTAGAATAGGTCCAGGCGAACATTGAATCTGCTCTCTCAAATTGATTCAGATAGCGCCTAAAAAATATAAAATGCTCATTAGATAGCAGCGCATAAATGCTCATAATAATCATTATGAGCATAAGTTTTCTGCGAGAGTCTCAATAAAATCTTATCTTATTAGTCGATGAAAACTTTAAGAACGGGTTGTCTTCCTTTTCCCATAATTCATCAATTATCCAAATTGTTGCTTGCATATAAACTGTGAAATTCCAGGAGAGTTCAACCCAAACTACTCTTTTCAACTCACTGATTTTCGGGGCGCTCTGCTTCCCATGGATACGACATGGCTCTATCATAACTTTTCCATAGGTAATGATATCTGTTGATTGTGAATTCAGGAAGATTCATTGTCTCAAAGCCAACTTCACGGAAGAAAAAGTAAATATATCTATCATCTTCAAATAAAGTCACTGCTCTTGGTCTGTGCGGAACTGAAAGATAAGATCAAACAGACAATGAAACTAAATTAAAATCAACCTTGCATTCTCTCCTTCCCTCGACTTACTACTTTAAATGTTGGTCATGCATTGTCCTTCATGGTGCTGAACGTGTTTGTACATGCTCACTGCTGCCTAGATGGATGCTGGAAGTCGGAACTGTGTCTGTGAATTATAGAGACCGGAAGTGTTTAATTGTTTTTTTAAACAGTAAACTTTTAAAGTGCATAACACTTTTTTTTTAAAGTGAATCAATTCATATGCTCACCTGTAGCCTGATTTCCAGTCTTTACTAATCGGCCGTATTTGGTGAGGGGTGATGTGACCCAGGTCTCTTTGAATGGATTACTCACAACTATATCATCATTGTTCACATCACCATTTGCTAGAAAACCAAAGAAGGAACTAGTTGTATGTAACTTAATTAGCTATCCTACGTTTTCTTGCATTAAGAATGTGTGAGGCTTTTAGAACCGGATCATTGCAATCTCTTCACTCTAACTCCTCACACTTTTGGTCTTCTAGTAGGTCAAAGTATTTTCCGAATCATTCGGCTCAGAAAATATATCGCTCAATCAATCAATCAGTGAGTGATTTTTGGATGGTCTCACCCACTCAGCAAGGAGCGATCGGATAGTGATTTCAGCATTTTTGAATCGAAAGACCTTTTGTTAATTTAATGCATTGGCTTGTGAATCAACCAACAATGCCGTACCATCATAATTCTGAAAGATTAAGGTGTACTCACCCTGTATATTAACCCTTACTAGTGCCAATGAAGCACTTCCAGTAATGGGAATCGGTTCCTCGTATCCTAAAAATGCCTCATGATTGACATCTAGCTGTTTTTCCTGGCCGATTTCAGACAGGATATAAATGGCAGCCCCATTATTAGCCCCGTTTCCTGATTGAGAAGTGAGAGTTTTGGTAGCCATATCAGGATGGTAACCGGACATGAATGTACTGGCTAGGTTTGTCCCTGGGCAGCTGTCTCTAGTAGTTGCAGGTATAGGATCAGCTTTACTTGTCACCATGTTGCTTGTCTGTAAATGTAACAATGATCTCTGTGATCGTACTGACTCTTGCGATCTTGACTAGGCATGTAGATCACTGATAAACTACGCTTTATGCTGTAAGGTTAATTATGTATCATGGGCGACTTCGTTTTGCGCCTGCGCAAGCACTGTGAGTTAAGTTTTAAGTTCTGATAATAATATCTGTCAGGGTGAATGAGACCACCCCTGCATCAATCAATAGCCAACATTGGTTAATAGTCACAATCAAAGTTAACTCTTACAACTGATTTCGCATTCATTTGTGAGACCAAGCCTGATAGTCACCAGAAGCAGAATCAGATGGCTTCGGAATTCTGAGAGCTAATTTGGACAGAGATCAGTTCATGCCCCAGAGCTGCGCATGTGCAAAACGCTCTGTGATCAAATGAGATATCAATGTTAAAATGCCGCTATCTGAACTGATAGGATTGACATACGTTGGTGTTTGAAGGGATCTTTGACCAAAGGAAAGGCTATCACTATAATTCTGCAATCTATTTTACAATTCACTAGATGAACTGTATACTCACGTCAACGACAATGCGAGTAGGATTTGGTGTAGGATCACAAATATAATTGGTTGACATATAATTTGGTATTGGTATCTCTCGAAAACATAGATTGCCACCAAGTACTCCAGCGTACACACATTCATTGTCTTTTTGAGAGTACCCACAGTCATAGCATGTCCTGTTCTGATTGCGCACGACATCCCACCACATCGAAAGAGAATCACGATACCAAAGCACTCTATAATCACTTGCATCTGAAAGATTCAGTAACTCCAATTAGTTGACAGAAGGATCATGATGATCATAAAATCTCTGATATAAAATCACAGTCCAAGGTAATATTAGTTAAAATAATATATTGGGTGGGATAGGTTTGTTGTACATCAAGTGAAGACAGGAAGTGAAAAGATCATGCTGTCTCAAAATAAAAGGAGAAATAGAGAATTTATATACTTGACATGGACCAATGGTAGGATGATTATTGAGTTATTATAGATATTATGGATATTTCAATCTATATTAATATGCAGATCATCCCAAGAGACAGAAGGCTTGGAGTCACTTAGACTTAGGAATGCTATGCTATATGAGAAAAAAATTAGCCGAAATCTTTTTTCTACTGCAGTAATAAGCAGATAAGACACTAGCATACTTTGCTGTGATCTTAGCTCTAGCTCTAGACAGTTGCAGACTATAAGTTGTATTTTTTTTGTAAGAAGACTCACTATGAACGGTTAGACTTAGAGCTTGTTGATACCATCTTGGGTAGCCTCGGTCATAGTCAGTAACTCCTGTTAGGCCTACTGGCATTGTGCCAAAAATCCCATTTCTCAGTGAGAATAGCTGTCCCTGATCGGCATTCAGCCATGTCAAACCTCGATTGTGGTTGGCACACACAAACTCTGGCTTAAAAATGAAAATAAAAAACTAATTAAACAGTAAATAAATATTTGAGACTTTAAGAACAAATTGAATCATTAAAAAACCTGAAGTTGCTTCACATACTAATATCCAATATATGCATATGATAATATTCTATCAATTTGTTGTTTTCCATTTCATATGTGGCACAGGATACATATGTGACCCAAGATACACATACAAGGTATTTTGCAGGCGTGTTGAGTTGCTTGACCCTAGCCAACGTGATGGATCTGACTGGTTAGAGCCATCACATTGGCTAGAGTTAACCTAATATAATAAAGTCACATTTTGAAGGCAAATCCCAAAGTAGAGTTGAGAGATAGAAGCTGAGAAATGGTTGGACACCTCCAATTCATACGGTCAAACTTTACACATTATAAACATGAAATAATTAAGATTATTTAGTCCCATCATAAAATCCGATATTAGTACCCCGTTCACTTACGTCATCAATAGGGAGCTGTAGATGATCACCATAGTACAGTTTGAGAATGGTCAGCTGCCGCTTGCATTGCTCGATATATGTTTGATTCTTCAGTTTATATACTTGTGATAAACTCTCAGTGGCTGGCAAATTGTTGGCATAATGTCTGAAAATATTTGAGTACCCCAAGACAGTTAAAATGCTAAACATACATCCAACAGATTCATCTTCAACAAGTTAAGGACAAAATATATACTATCAAATGAAAGGTTCCAGTCCTAGTACATTTGCCTAATCGGTACTCAAACCCTATCAATGATATCTGGTTGGTCAATTCGGCATCTGATAACTATTACAATACGAACCGATTATCACCCTTTGATTTTTTCTAATGCCTAGCTAAATATAGCAAATGTGCTGGTTCTGATTGGCTGGTGGGTGGCAAGTGGGAAACCACCAACAGCCAATCATATCAGAGCTGGCACATTGGCTAAACTAAATACAGCTACAAAAAGTTCAGGTTACCAGAAATAGACTTCCCGGTTATGAGACATTTGTTTGCCAATCAGGGCCCAAAACAAGTGCAACAATAAAATGATGATAGTGCGAACCATGTTGTAGATATAAAATGAAGAACTCATATTTATTGTTCAGAGAACAACCACACTGACGACGTGATATACTATTGCGTGTATATCTCTGGTCGATAGAGAGTGAATTAATTCACTTAGCATGAGTGCCTTCAGAGGGAATTTGATGAGACAACCCGACGTCAGTTTCATCAATTAGAGGCAGGAACATGTAAGATACTCACACAAAAAAAACTCTAACAATCAGAAAGACACATGTTAATAGTGCAGTCTCGATGTCAGTGTGGAGAACAACAGCAGAGCCAGATTAAGATAACATACTTGGTTAGATAGTCATGCATCCGTTTATACGTGTCTGAATTAGGATCCCAATCAGTGTCAACTTGGGTCTCCTCTTTACCAAAGTTTGGACTGTTCTGTAGATTACTGTTTGGAGTTGTCTTTTCTGTAGAACTATCAGACAGGCTGATTTTGTATATACTGTTTCTGTAAAACGCAGACGAGTATGATAGAACAGAATTTATAATCAAGCAATCTATGGTGAATAACAAACAATTACTGTGTTTCTTGTAGGTATATTATATCCGCCAGAAGAGAAAAGTATTTGCAGGAGGAATGTTTACTTTTTGCGTATGCTTGAGATTTTTACATACTCGACCTTATTCCTTCCTAAAAGCTCCTATCTTAGCTTGTGAAAAATGGTGCTAGCTGCTAGCTGAAATTAAGTCACCTCAAAAATAGCCAATGTGTTGGAGTTGGTCGGGTGGGATGAAACTCCAACCTCAACCCCAACACATTGGCTAGCTAGACCTAGCTCTAGCTAGTATTTCACCTCTATGGTTATGCTGATAAGGACATATAATAGAGGGTTGTTGGAGGCCGAGTATCAAAGAGGGGAACACCAGTGAAATTAATTTCCCTCACGGCATTTGGCATCCACTGTCCCACATACTCATGATGTGAGTCACATATATGTATTGTATCATAACCAATGGAGATTGATGATGTTTGGTTTATTTATACCATTAGTTTTTCGAGATGTCAATTGCGGCCTGACTAAAATTTATCTTTTTTTAACTTGAAGCCGCAACACATAATTGATGATTCTGGAGGGCTTTAGTAGCTGATTACGTTTAAATCTTGCTTGTTCAAACTTCCAGAATTTTGTGTTGAGCTCTTATTTGCAACTTGGACAGCTAATATTGGCTGGCGTGATAGGGTAGTTGTAGTTCCCTCTTGCTGCATCACTGAAAAAAGGGTCTCAATCAGCTGCCACAAGTGTTGGTAAAGTGAAGTTATCATTTCACTATATCCCAGAAATTACATAACCTGAGGTGGGGGAGTAATATTTGCATTCCTATTTTTCAATATCCTAATTTGAGCATGCAAAACAACAGTAAAGTTGTCAATGTGCACTGCTGGGCTGCTTGCATTGAAATGCTTATTATCTCAGTATAATCCAGCTTAACAAATAACGGGCAGGGCAGGAGTTTGTGGGTGTTAATCACTATGGATGTTAACCCCTGGGACATGGGTTGTCACCAAATCTGATTGTAGAATCCAGGTTATTGCGCTGTGATTGTTGAACGACAATGCTCCATTCCATGACAATGACACACCGGCCATTGATTTACACACTCACTGATAGTGTTTCTAATAATGTGGTTCAGATGTAAGCAGATCAGATAATATAGTTCCATAAATTGGGGAAGCGTCTCAAAAGAAGCTTACCGAGCACCAATAAAAGCGGTTTGTTTAGAGTCATCGATTAAAATACTTCTGTAGTATCCGCCATCTTGATCATCTGCTATGAAAGTGCGACCTAAAATATGCATAATCATGTGAGCATGTTGGCTTAAGTTATGCGTTTCACCCACAGTTTAATCAATTTTTGCCCAAAATTGTACCATCAAAATAAAATTATAATATTCTTAGAGCAGAGACACAGAAGAAATTTTATCTATTCTAATAAGAATGATTTACTGTTGATCTGAAAAATGGAGACTTTGTGATGAGGATCAAGTCAACATCCATAAAATTGGAGTAATTATTAGAAAAAGTGTAAATGGAAACAGGGCCCACTCTCAGTGAGAGCAGCTTAGAGTGGCGTGCTATCTGTCTCTACAAAATCACGACCAAATGGCGGGTGGTGGGATTCGTGGTTTGAAAGGTACGCTGATCTCTGGCACTAAGTGAAGAGAGTAGGTACCCAATAATGCGATATACAGGGATTCCAATTCAGGAAATCCCATGAGGGGAAGATCTAAGAAACCATAAGAACTAAATCTCATTTCCCTATCAACTCTGGGCTACAGATGTATTGTGGGAATTTCATCAACACATGAGTGCAAAGGTAGTTTCTGAAGTTATTATCATTATGAATAAAAGCCACTTTTTAGCACACTTCCACACAGTGACCTCTTTTTGCACATGATTCATCAATATAGAGACAAAGCCAGCTTCATCAGATCAGTTGGACTGGATAAGTTTGGATGTTGCTTCAATCTCTGGAAAATTAAACAGAACTATACCCACCTTATCGGAGATTGGTATCGATTCTTCGAACATATACAGTTTGCCTAGCCATGATTAAAGGGCAACCAAGGTTTCGCAGCAATGCATTAATGGGTAGTAAATAATGTGCTAGGCAGCATCAGCTTTGTGCATTACACAATGCAAAACTCAAGTTAGTTGCTGACTCTAAGCTGGGTAGCGCTTCAGTTTAGGGGAGGTTCCAAGACGTTGTTGTAATGATGATAGAGCACAGGCTAAATAATAACAGGAACAGGAAACTGCTCCGTGGTATTCTATTTTAGCTGAGTATGAGTACATGATGGATGAAATGTTTCACAAGAATTCCGGCTAAATAATCATCCGAATTAGATTTTGTCTTTTTCCATATGCAGAAGGTGCAATCTGCTATAAATCAATGAGAAGTTGTTTGAAACCTTGGTTGCCCTTTAAACTAGTAAACAGCCGCTCACAATACTGGTTCAGTAGACCAAACATGTGCGGGCCGTTGCAGATGTGTAAAAATTCTGAAATCTCAGGAGATTGTTTCAAAATTATCTCAGGGTTTCGTGTGTGGTTGTATTGGATACTTACCATTAGGCTTTGTGAAGACTGGTATGACTGTACATCTGACATATTCTGTTTGAAGAATTAATCCAATACAGGCTAGTATCCATGAATAATTAGTCACCATTGTCATTGATATGGTAATCCAAAGCTGGCGGATGTGCAAATGAGTGTCAAATACAGGCTAGTTTGCTGCTCATGAATATTTACATAACTAGTAATGGCTACTTATTCTGTTAAATCACCGTGACTTAGTCCTTATCTCCTTCTCTTTCAAGAGTTCTTCACCTAAATAAAGTAAAAAATAAAAATCACATTTAGTGGGAAGGGGCGTTTGTCACAATTATGAGCCTCCGTTGGACTCATTATAACTTAGTTGGCTGTTTTGATGTATGAATTCGTGTTCCTCATCTGTAAGGTACTAGCTGCCAGAAAACTTCTGTGCGAGGGTAATGAGAATGTTGACTAAATAAAGTCCATCGTCACTTTGATAGCTGTACACAGTCTATATAGTGTCGTCTATATAAGGAGCAGTGTGCGAATACCACAAGTGGTAAGAGTAGTTTGGTTTGAACACTTTTTTGGGTTCCCAGTATCGAGCTACTCTTCGGATCATGAGTAGAAGAACAGCATACGATCCTAACATGGCGGTACTGGTATTAGTATTGTCTGAATGCTGGCTCTAACATGGTGTAATTTTTTTAAGTTTTCAAACAGAGAAATTCATTCTTTAATACCTAGTACACTGAAAAGCGAAAGTTCCCTGTTTTTAAGTGACCCTGCGGTCAGTACAGCATGCTTATTGCGGTACTTGATGAATTGACCAATAATTAGTTGCCTAACATGAGCTCCTATCGAACATGTTAGAAAATAGTGGCCTAATAGTATTCAAAGGGTATTTTATGTTCCCAATGACTATTAATACCCTGAAATCGCTCGCATCACACAGTCATAAAGGATTCAACATTGGTATATCAAACATGCGTTTTCATATCTAGATCTGTATATATGGACTGCAGCCCCAGCCGCCGTAGGACATGATAAGTTCTGAGAATGGTGTGTCGGTTGTTAATTGTAACTGGAATTAAGATTTGAGAGATATGACTATAGGAGATAAAACTCTGGTTGTGACTTACCTTGAAATTGATTGTCCACAGAGAAGCTGATTTAAATTATTGGCGTAGTTCAGAGGACGACTTAATCTATTTAGGTAGTGAACTAGCCTGGGTAGGTTGTTAGGCTAGTAGTAAACAGGGCAAGAAAATAGGTCTCGACAAGCTCGTTGACTAACAGTTAACCAGAAATAGAGTGATGAAAATAGCAGGTGAGTCACGCTCCATAAAACACCCCATCATTACCTCATACAAGCAATCATGCTAAACTCTCAATAGCTTCAGAGCTTAAACGAGATTGTATAACGGACTTCTGGAGGGGTTATAATTACCCAAGGTATTGAGCAACTTAGTCATGTGGTTAAATAAATCAACTTCGTCTTGATCTCCATGGAAACGAGAAAATGACAGATCTCCTCCAAGGGTCATGTTTATAATAACAGCAATTACAACGTCTGATTCTAAATCTGTGTGTATCTCATTCATGCATAATATGAGGAGAAGAGAAAATCTGTGGTGATTGAGCATTTCCATACCCAGCTGTTTTATTAAGAGCACTGAGAGACAAAAAATGTGTGTAATGTGGGCAACATGTTACATGAAATATATAACCGCTGACAATGATGTTGGATCTCAAGCAGCTGGACAAATGTTGGGCAGGTCAATGTGGTTGCTCTTCATCAAAATAATCAACATAAATAACAATCATGCCACAAAAAGAAACTGCCAGTTAAGCTGAGGTTCATGGACGGAATATGATAGCATATCAGCTAGGACAGATAGCAGAAAGCAAGAGCTAACTGTACAGTGAGGTCTGGTGAACAATTTAAACAGAAAGACAGGCAAAAAGTGCACCCTAAACTTGAGATAGTAGTTTAGGTTAATAATGCAGTGGATCAGTTAGTGGATATTTATGTGAGGGTTGATGGATGAACTTTACGTCATGATATATGGTCTACTTTGAACAGCTAGTCTACTTCCATTAGCAGCAGTCAGACGACTCCCTTGTGTCGGATGTATTGTACCTTCTGCCTCCAGATTGGACACTCTTTTCTTAGATCTTTCTAATTCCGCCCATCGTTTCTCTTCGATTTTGGTCTACAAAATGTCAGGAGGAAAATATGTATACAAAATTTTAATTGACAATGAGTTGTCCACACTTGCATAAAAAGTAGACAACTTCAAGAACAGAAAAAGAGTCGTTATTTCACATTTTTATTTATGATTTATGAACATTGAGTAGCAACCATTTAAAGATGACCGGCCACACAGATCATGTGAAACATTATTAATAGTTCATCTCTGGGGAATATTGTATGAGTTCGATTATGTGGCAAATTTGAACAACCGCTCCAAATGTTATTGTCAAATTCGGGTACGCGAACTTTGGTAACCATTGTAAAGTTGACTTTATTGTGCTCGATGTCAAGGTCATCTTAAAATATCATGTCAGTTTACTTACCTTATCTCTAATGAGATTTCTCGTTTGAGCTAGAGATGATTTAGGAGGTCTGGTTTTACACTTCTGTTGTAATTCTAGCCTCTCCCTTTTCTTCTGATCCAGTTTTTCTTGTAATGATAGAAGGTGTTCATCTTTCTGTAGAAGTTTTACTTTTGCATCATCTTTTTTTACTTTGGAGTTAGCACGTCTACAAATCAAAGATGTTATTTTATCAGTTCTGTAGATTTGACATTGGACTGAAACTTGACATACTTTATCGAGGCCATACATCACCTGAAATACCGATTTGAGAATTGATCTTTATGCATATTTGGCAGTTTAATGGATGATAAGGTGATTACAATATTATTGTTATGTAGGTATAATTTGGTGTAGGAAGAAGTTTTAGGACGACCTTCCTGGTTAACATGGCACACAATAACATTCACTTTTACTCATGATATCAAGTGTGCTAATTTAGATATTTTGATACCAACGTATTATTCTTTTACTGGCAAACAATTTGATTGTCTGACAATTCTTATGGCTGCTCTGAGAATACCTATGAATGCGAATTACTTATACTCTAACTCGTTACTTGTACTAAATGAAGCTGCTTCAGCCATCAATCCTGCTTACGACCACTCCGCTGTAGTACCACATAGGTTTTTTTCATGCAATGTGGAAAAATGACAAGATGATCACACGGTAAATATAATACATACTGTTCAGCTCTAGCCCTAGTATCCTCAGCTCTATGTTTGGATATTACTGTGAGGGTGTCCATGAGCATCCTGTCTTTAGCTTGTTTGTGATCCAGGATCTCATTTCGCCTGCTTTCTTCCTCCTCAGCTTGTTTTTCTTTCAGAAGTGAGAGCCTCTCTCTCAACTAAAACAAAAATAGGAAACAGCTAAAAAGAAAGATAATAAGATTAATGATTATTGATATCACCTGGTATCAAAATCAGTTCCAAATTATACAGTTGGCTCCCATCAATTAATCAGAATTTCAGAAATTGGCATTACCAGGCATGTTTGAAGATTTATTTCAAAATTAACATAGCTTTACATTGAAATTAAATTAGGTTGTAATTAGCCAAAATCTGACTCTCATATGGTGATGGCACAAAATGGTCAGATACAATGAAGTTTACAATGTCAACAAGTATTGAAACTGTGTATTTATGATTATTTTAATCTATGAAGGTCACTCACCTCTGCTATGGACATTTCGTTCAAAAATCTGTAGCCAGCAGTTTCAGTGAAATCCACCATCTTATTTCTGCTGATGGGAGCCGCCTCCATAGCCCTGATCTGATGTATCAGCTCGACCTTTCTCCTCATTTCTTCTTCTGCCTGTGATATTTCATGTATAGATATGTTTTATGATCGGTCACTGGCCTGTTGGACTCAAATTGTGAATGAAGTATTACGAGTACAATATTTTGATGGGAGGATTGACCTCAGATACATCTCCAGCGATTTTTTTTAGAATTAAAAAACAATAGAAAAATGTTTGAGATAGGCAAAATTTAGAATATGACGGCTTATCAACCACATGTCATTATGTCGTAACCACATCCGAAAGTGCCCCAGGGCACACGCTAGACAATGTAATTTAGATTAAGGCCTGCATTATTTGTCAATCATATTTGCGGCATTTCTAGCCTGTGCATCAACCCGCGATAGCTCAGTTGGTAGAGCGGAGGACTGTAATGGTAATACAAAGGCATCCTTAGGTCACTGGTTCAAATCCGGTTCGCGGGATCTTTTGCAGGAAATACTTCGAGACTGGTAAGAAGGATAAGAAAAGTTGTCATATCCCAAAGAAACTATTATGTATAATCTAACTGATGTTGAAGTTAGGATCAAAACAACTAATGAAGCACATACCTCTTCTAGAGCGATCCTCATAAGCTCTTTACTTTCTTCGTTGACTTCCTGTACGATTTTTGCTTTGTATGATACCAGTTTCTTCTTTGCTTCTTTGGCATTTTCTCGCCCGCCGAGGACCATCTCAACCAGTGACTTCATCAACTGTTCTTCCTCTAACCTCTCGTTCAGGTACCTAGTGGTATAGATAGATAGATTCGTACACTGACCTGGCTGAAGAGAGGCTATCTAATGAAAGCTTTCACCAAGAAGTACTCCTTGCTTTCACTTCTTCACAACGACTGAGCCAACAGTAGGGTTGTATGTCACATCTTTCTCACAAATTATACTTCCGTCACTATTGTAATCGCACATTTTTACTTTAGTTCCACAACCACCTACCTGGTCATGAGCTCTTGTGTTTCTATTTTCATTTCCTCCACTTTTCTCTGGTTGTCCTCAATGAGTTTTTGTCTGGAGAGAATTGCCTCCTCATGACTAAGTTTACCTTCGAGTCGTCTTCTCTCTACAGCGGCCAGCTCTGCATCCAAATCCTTCTGTCTCATCTCGTTCTGCCATTTGAGGAACTTTGAAGGGTCATGAGCTCCTGCCTCTAATGACTCCAGTCTACAGAACATGGAATAAATTTATATGATTTAAAATTAATAAGCTCTTTCAAAGTGTATTTTGAAATATCACTTAATTTGTCAACAATCAGCTTTGATGTTGACAGTATTTTGTTCCTGATCTGCATGAATAGCATGAAATAGTGTGAAGTATTGGAAAAGTTCTGTGTATTTATGAAGAATAATAATAATTTGATGGAGACATACTTTTTGATGACTTCTTGTTCCCTTTCTTTGAAGAGCTTTCCTTCTCTCATTATCGTGGCAGCGTTAAGTTTAATGGGAACATCAGCTTGCTACAAAAACAAAGAGCGTCGTCTAATCCATGGTGGATTCATATCATAACACAAGTGCCTATTGCCATATGTGTGGGAATTTGAGAATCTGATAGCCCAGTGATGGATTTGGGTCAGTGCGGAATACCCCAAGCATGACATCAATGCCTAGCGACCACTACTGAATGCCACCAAAGCTTAGGCACATCCAAGTGCTTGGAATACAATCGTGAAAAATTCTTGTTTTGGTGCACAAAACTTGCGATGCCAGTTTTAATACCATCAATATTTACTTATCATTATCGCTTCCAAATTAAAAATGTAATGTTCAGTTGAGCAAGCAGACTAACACAATGTGAAGGGGATTTTGTGGGGTTTGCCTGTTTAACAAACGATATGGATGACAGTTTTATAATGGAGAGTGCTGCCTCATTATTCTACGCTATCTTACCATTCTCCTTCTCCAATCAGCCTAAGTAGCAAAGGCAAAATAAACAGGATAAACATTAAAAATCAAGACTTTCCCGCGCATATCAATTGCCAAAAACTTAATGGGATTTCTTCTGGTTCACAGATAAACATATATAATATTATTTATGTTCATCAGTTTACATATTAACACCAAGCTAAACTGATTAATCATATTATTGAGGAGTCAATAAAACAATAAACAGTTGATATATTGGTGCCTACCATGACTTCTTTAGACAGAGGTTTTGCTCTGTAGCTGTTAAACTGAAGCTTGCCATCCTCAGCCATTCTTATCTGCTCCATCTTTCTCTCTGTTTTCACAGACTTACTCGGGTTCGCACAGGCAAACTGTTTCTTGGACGAATCCATGAGACGCCCCTCTGCAGCTCTACGATTCTCAACCCGCCTTTCATGCAGCTTGTCCAACTCCTTCGGCTCGACATAATTGGTTTTTGGGACCGGCTTATGTTTTTGAAGCTTTGGAATCTGGAAGCAAAATATGAACCATCTATGACATGATGAAAACTGGAGTTTTGTAGCTGCTCAAACACAAAAAAAACCCAGCGTATTTCAGCTGACCTTGTCTGAAAAGCTATGTCATTATGGTTCCTCTTTCTATCCAAAAAGACACATAAAAAATCTTACAGAACCATAATTTATTCAGCCTCATTTATTTTTCTCAATATATTTTCCTGACATGGCTTTAGATATTTCATGGTAGTTATGAAAATGTACTACAGTGTGGGGAACTTGCAAATGTGTGTCTCAAACTTGGAACAGACTGTAATGGAACATAGCATAGCAACAGTACTTACAGGATATGGCAAGGGTACACTTCTTGGTCTGGGTCGAGTCAAGTTAAACTCCTTGACTTGTGTTAATGGAAGCTCCTTTTTAGCTGGAGATCTCTTTGCATCGACCTTCTCTTTCAGTTCGGTCACCAACTCCTTCAACTCTGGTAACCATCTGGGTAAGAAACAGATACATGCATTATACTACATACAACTCACATCTGAGACAAAAAATATTTAAATAATCATCAGTATTGGACATCAGCAAAAAATGTACCTAAGAGGAGTAAATGTGAACTATAGTTGAATTTAATTAGTTTTATGGGTGACCTTATGTTAACTTGGTGTAAGACTGAGGTTTCAGTCAATCTATTCTATTCCTCCTGCGATTCTTTCACTCATCAAAGGGATACATGTTGAACAATATTTTGTAGTAATAATAAATGTATAGCATAACACATGGCAATGCCTGGGCTCACCAAAACAACTTACGTCGAAAGAAGATCTTACCTTATTATCGGGGAGAGTAGTGTTGTCTGTACAAAGGCAACATCGTATAGTTTACTCCATTCATCCTTCATCCAGCTTTTCAAATTTGATTCATTGGCAAAGAAATTTAGATACTACAATAAAACAGCACAACTTTTTAAGTTTTTTATAGAATGAGACCTTGCTTCGAGGTAAAGAACTTACATTTTGAGTTGTACAAGAGCAGTACAGACTGTCCATCAGATGAAAACAATGCTTCATTTGGTTTAATCGCAGTGTGAAGAAATAAATTTTCATTAGCTCATGCACAAATGAGTAAATGAATATATCTTTGACTTGCATCATCACATGTTTAAATAAATTATTGAACTAACTTTGTACATGATGTTGAAGTCTTGTGTTCTGACAAATTTCTTGAAGTGTGGCATACCAATCTCATCCAGTCTGAACAGGCCAATATATGTGATGACTGTAAAATAATTAGATGAGCAAAAGATTTATTATAGGGTCGTGTCCCTAGTAAATACATTGCATTATTTTCTTAGTGCCAAGAACAGAAAAATAGCATGTCTGGTGTGTTAAATTTCAGAGACCTGAAAAAAGTGAAATTACCAATTGGTGTCGATAACACATTATAAAGATCCCCTATACCTCACCAAAAATGAGTATTGGCAGGCCAAATGTTTGGGTTTATCAACCTATGCAAGCTACTTGAGCTTAACAGAGCTATTTAAATAGGGCGGTCATAATAGGGGACCAGTACGTAACTAAAAAAGAAAACGAATGATATGTTTAAGAATTTTCAACACACCATTGAGTAAATCCTTGTGTGCCAGTGGCACTCCTTTGCCTTGTGTATTGTAGAAAGGCTCTGTCACCACATGAGCAATGTTTTTGTACCTGAGAAGTCCAGAATAGACCTCCGATACAAACGTGGCGTCTACATCATTCAAGTCCTGTGGAGAAATAGATAGTATTGTGTACTTGTGTCTGACATAAAACCATTATAAGCTGTAATTTTAAGGATAGCCTATCAGAGTTTTCTCAGCCTGCTTTGACTTGTCATGTTATTTCGGTTCAGGTGGGAACAACCTCCTCTTTTTAACAAAGCATAGGAAATTAGTTAATAGCTGATCATAGCTGCTCAGCTACTACCTTTTCTTGAAGAAACTCGTTTAAGTGATCCTCTGGTGATAAAAATGATCCTGAGTATGAGTCCAGAATCTCTATGCAGTAACAAAGCAGCTCTTTGTGGTTCATGGTTGGTGTTAGAAAGAGTGCCTATAGTAGAAATTACGAGCTTTCTGAAATCCTACAAGGAACACATGAAAATTATTGTGTATTGTGTATTGAAATATAATGACTATCATTCGGTAAAAAATGATTTTGTCCTCGACGCAAAAAAGTATGATAGTATGTGGGTGCAGTTCTCAAACCATGAATGGTTCGTCACCGTCATCTATTTAACCCCTTGCCAATACTTTCTCTGCATGACACCATGTATAGCACATTGCAATTTCTTATCAGTCAAAATACATTGCATTAATACTAAACCAAGGACCTTGACTAAACTAAACTTTATTTTATCAATCTGCAGAATTTAGGGCTTATCCACACTCTAACAAATCCATAGATTGTCATATCTATCATACCATGTATAACACAGAGCACTGGAGCTTTTTTAAAAACTAATCAGGGATAATAGGACTTTATAAATTGGTCCATGAGCACATTTATTAGGTACTAAAAAAATTTCCCTAATAAATGTGTTCATGTGCCTATTTATAAAATTGAGTAGATGAAAGCTCAAGTCGGTCAACAGGTGGTAGAGAGAGGTATCTGTTGAAACTATAAACAACACTCATATTTAATTTTAGTACTCAGGGTAAATGGCTGCTAGTTTGTGGACAGTTATATTATGATGGATCCTCTTCAGTAAGAAAATCTCCTTGGTCCACCATGTTTGTTTACGATGACAACCTGATAAACACACCAATATACGTTTTTATTTCACACTGACATCCACGGTTATAATTTATAGCCTATTGCACATCTGGCTAGATCTCAATGATTTTAGCAAAAAGTTAATGGGAGTTAATGAAAATGCGCAGGTGTACCAAAACAACTTCCGGAAAGTTAAAGCTGAACAAATTTTATCACTTATAAATAAATATATACACCAGCTGTGACTTTAGCAGCTCATACTAGATAATAGTAGGAGTGAAAGGTAAATATATTATTGCTAAGTTGATATAAACATGGGGAATTAGTAGTACATTTTATTGATAATATTTACTTTAGAACAGAGTCCTCCTTTTTGGACTTGATTCTGGTGTTACTTCTATTTCTACTACCTACGTATTACTAACAAACTATAACTATTGCTGATTGATATTACTTATTTATACATAAACGTGATTGTTGGTGACAAAGATCATCATTTTATCATTATATAATTGCACACTTGCTCACTGCTCCTATATTGTGTCAATGATCATTTGAGTATGCATAATTTATTATATAATATGATCATCATAATTATTAATCTGAATTTGATGATTATTAATTTTATCCATCATCATAGACATAATCATCATTCCATCTCAAGAAGTCAAACATACCTAGATCATCAGTCAAATCATATGAATCAATGAATTGATTGATCCCTTCATAGATCTAATATGGTGATAATTTAAGAACACTGATGGTTATTGAAGTCTTGGGTTGGGTATCTGCGCAAGATAGGTTGGATTGGTGTTGACAACCTTCTATTCTGAATAACTAATACTTAGATAGGGTTAGGCCTTCACACCTCTATAACATAGCATTGGATAGGGCATAAGGCCACGTGACTTTGATAAAGCCTGTGATTTTTGTCAGTGGGTGGGGGTGGGTGAGAAGAGAAGAATGAGTATAGGGGGGAACCATCAATGTAATCTCGTGATACTTTTTCGATGTGTTTTGTGTGGGTATCTATATTTAAAGACATAGACATACATAGACATATATATATATATATATATAGATACCCACACAAAATTGAAAAAAAAACACATCTCTTTCACTCATCTCCCACCCCCACCCACTGACAAAAATCACAGGCTATATCAAAGTCAAGTGGCCTTATGGGATAGGGCATGGTAAATTGATAAATCCTCTATAGGCTATATAGTTAGACATAGTTGGCAATCTGCGGTACATGTATTTGTCAATCCATCGAATATTGACTTGACTGGTAGGAATTCACCATAGTCTGTCTAGGCTCTATGCACTTGACATTTTCTTGTGCCTCAGGAGAGGCCAGATAGCCTTATAAGTGCTGGGTTTTCACTCACGACCGAATAGACCCTTGTCTGATACCCCTATGATGAGGTTTCTTTCTTCTAATTTGGCTGTGATTGGTGGTTCATCTCAGCCTTCCCAACTTCGGATGTGGCAGGACGTCACAAAAGTCATACCCAAGGTGAAATAATGTTGGATTCCTTTTAGTATTCAACAAAAGAGCTTGTTGAATGCTATGTGTTGTATGTTTTGGTAAGAAAACTTTGATTACTCAATATTTTTTGTTGCTTTGTTTTCAGGTCATTTGTCTCATGGATGTACCTTATATGATCGCTTAGAAAGAATCCAAGAAACGTTCTCATTGCCAGTTCCGTATATAAAACTAGTCATGTCCAACAGCAGCCATGATAGCATGACAGTGAGAAGTGACGGGGTTACACAGACGATTCTATCAACTATTGCGAATTTACCTATTACTACTGCTGCATTAATAAATAACACGACAGACAATTCCTCTATAGTTTCTACCACAGCGATACCTTCAGCGCCATTGTTCATACAGACACCCGCTGCTCAGGGTATTACTGGAGCTTGTACATTCTTAGCTTTATTTATAACATGTCATCAGGTGAGTAGTTCATTTCAGGATTTGATTGTTATATTCTCTTCTGGCCTTCTCCCTAAACTCTTAGTCCTTGCCAGCGATTTCATCGTTCATCCGGTATACAGAAGTAAATCCTCCTACTCAATACAGGTGGCAAGGATGAAGGCTGAAGTCAACAACGGTCATATTATCAAGGGTACAGTTGTTATACTCGGTGAATCTCCCAACTTTTATTTTGAGAAGTTTTGATCGCTCATTGCTCATTTGTAGTTATCACATACATGTACTTTTTGTTTCAGATCTACACACATATAAGATACTACTCGTGCCCAAATGAACAAAGATGGATAGTGAGGATCTTATTTATTGTGCCAATTTACTCATTTGATTCCTGGCTCAGTCTTCTATTCATCAACAATGATCAGTATTACGTATACTTTGACTCAGTACGTGACTGCTATGAAGGTGAGCGCGTTAGTTGTCAGATTTGGTCCCTAAGATCACATATTAACTAAAGAGATGAGCCTATATCAGTTTGTTGATGTAGACAGGCAGTAAAAGGCCTGGGCTGTATGTCTTGGCCTGAAAATTGTGTTGTTTGGTTAATTTTCTGCCAACTGGTGCTCAAGGTCAAAGGGTAGATGAAAGCAAGAAAATCAAGCACTGCTACCTGGTGACTTACTATTTTCCGGGATGACATTTTCAGCTAGTCTCCATTTTGCACCGCTGCCTTAAAATATGATAGGCAAATTAGCACATTGGCATTAATATTCCCCTGGGCTTCATTCGTTTTCAGTAATATAAATGGCCAAAACATGAATATAGTAGGACAATTTTTATAATCATGGCTATATTCTGGAACGCACACTGGTTGTAGAAACAAATCAATAAGATTTTATTTGAGTTTATAGGAGAGAAGGGTTTTCTTGATTTTTATGCGCTGTCATAATATTACAGCCTACATACTTAGCTAATTAAACTCCATTGTTAGGGTTTATCATTATGAAAAGCAGCTCTCACTTATGATGATGAAATTACACTCAAATGCTGTTCTAGCAAACATCGCCTGATTAATAATGATTTGATAATATGTTGACTCAGAAATATGTGACCAGAGTGCTTTAATCGTTGATATTATGGTAGTGAATATTCATGAGATGGAATTTTAGCTGACACTGCTTTAACATGTTATCCATTTGTCACCTACTAGCTGTGGTAGTGTATAGTTTTCTGGCTCTTTGCTATGAATATCTTGGTGGAGAGTCAGAAATCATGAACTGCCTCAAAAATAAAATCATCAAGTAAGTTTTTTTCCCAAGGTGACCGGACTCACGGTCCCACCCAAACCAACACCGGCTTATTTATGTTGTGTGTCTGAAATCGAACATTGTGTTGCTTGCACTGTATTGTACTTTTCTATCAATACTGTCACCTAAAGGACTGTTACCTACAAGCAGTAAGAGCTTAGTCGGGTCATGACTTCTTGACAGACCATCAATCAATCCTGCCAACTTTGCTAAGCATGGGCCTAGGTGTGCCACACATGTGACTAGCTTGTGATGTCTACCTTAATTAACTTTTCCACTAGAGAGAGCAATGTTGTACTCAATTAACAGTTCAACAATCTGGTCTCTGGGAAATCAGTGAACTCATTCACTGGTGAACTGATCCACGATAAGATTATATTTTTCTTGTACACTATTACTATTGTTTTGGCACCAAATATGGCCTAATGTGTCATGTTGTTGTCTGAGTGCGAAGAAAGTAAATGTCTGATTGATATATCATGACACTACACAATCAGAATGTTACCGAGAAAGCAATCTATCGACATTTATGTGGACATGTTAAAGTGGCATGCGGAATGTCAAACATCCTATCATCACTCGGGTTGGCTGCAGTCTGATTGTGTAGTGACTAGTCTGTATCTGAACATGACAGTCTAATCCATAGACTATGGTCTAACCACTCAGACTCACCGTTGTGTTTTCCTGCTTCTCACACTGACCGTTTTTGGTTACCTCTGTTGTAGCTTTTGTTATATACAGCTTTCTGGCATTGTGTTATGAGTACCTGGGGGGTGAAGGTTCTATAATGAACGAGCTCAGAGGCAAAACTATTAGGTATGGTAATGTATTCAGTCCTACGGCTACTATAGTGTATGTGACTCATCGTGTTTCAGCCCCGATATCCCGATATTAGTAATATATATGTGTGCCCTGTATGGCCTGTAGGAGTATGATTCCATATTTGTGACTTAGCTTATCTTTGACAATCTAATAGTAGTAGGAAATACTCATTCTGGTCCAAGAAGTGACTGTTTACACCTTGTCGTCACTCGTCACAACAAAACTTATTCAGACCATAGAGTTAAAAAGGCTCTAACTAATAATTGTGGCCAGACGCCCATACCAAGGACAAGTTTGATGGTTCAGTTCCATGGGGTTCTGACTCATTCATCATGCTGAGTTGTTATCGCTGATATTTACACTACAACAAACATATAACAGATTATTCAACTGGAATACCCATTCATGATCATAAAGTGTGGCCATACAAATCACACCCAACTGATAAGGAACTGCTGGCTTACACATGATCTCGCATGTCTTTTTCGGTCATGACAAACCATAAATCACTGTGTTGTTTTAATTTTAGGTCGAGCTACTTTTACTGCACATGCTGCTTTGCTGGCAGAGAATATACAATCACTTTTCTCAGGTTCTGTAAGCAAGTAAGTTATAGGAACCAACATGTCATGTCAGTACTTACCTCAACCCACTCTATGACCCCTCTTTATTCATATATTCTCCCTGCAGTCATTGTGTCACAGCGTAGGCCTAGTAGGCTTCTCGTATTAATAACGAACCTATTAACCTGACCATCTGTTAGGTGGTTTGAATTTGAGACTTCTGACTCTGCCACTCATTAGGCAAAAATATGCAGGAAGCTAGAGGTAATTAATTGTCACCAGTTGCTGATTACGAGTCAGATTGGCTTTGTCTCCGACCCTGTGGTTATGTGCACTGTTTGTCCGTAGTCATCACTACTGGCAAATATACTAAGTACTAAATATAGTTGCCACTGGTAATAAAAACTCCTGTTTCTTGTAACATTTTGACACAATGTGCAGCCACTCCAACTAGTAAATTCATATAACAAAGTAATTTCATATGTATAAAGTAAAATCCTAACTCCCCTGTCACTGTGAAATGGATACCAGTATAGATAACAACATGTAGTGTTAGTATGAAGGTCGAACTTTATTCCTTTTGCTAGCCGCCGGCATAACAAGTAACTGAATATGATCTGTGCTCTTTGATCATATAATCATATCCCCTGTGTGTGGTCTACCTGCGTGGTATATAACACCTCATACATACAGGTAGGGATATATGTTCTTAACTATACCTAAGTACACACAGTATTACTGAAGTACTGTTTTTTGATATGGTCATGAATATTTTATTTTATCTGTTGTAGGCAACACTGCAGTTCTGCGTTGTGAAGCCAGTGATGGCCATAGTGACTATTATACTACAAGCCTACGGATATTATAACGATGGAGATTTCGAGTGAGTGGGCTGTAGTAATTATTACAAGTCACTGTTCTCTTATCAGCGATGATAAAATGTTGTGTGACTTTGATTTACTATAATTACATGACTGGCACTAATAGCTGCAGGTTGTCACAGTGTGTTAGGGATCCGTTAGTCTGTGGGATTATAATGTAGCGTAGAGCTAAACTTCATGTGTAAGCATAACATATAAATGCTTATATATGTAAAATAGGGCCTACTGCCTTCCTACATACAATGTATATTACCTAAATGACATGTCTTGTCCTTGAAGTCCTCCCATCTAACAACAGCAATCAGAGTATTGTATATTGATCTATCATGCTTAAAACCAACAGGCTAGTTCTTATCTGTCCCTAACTACTGATGGTTTGAAAGCAAGAAGATGACATCAATATTTTTGTTGTTGACAGTCCGAGAAGCGGATATCTATATATAACTCTGGTGTATAACCTCTCCATAACTATAGCTCTATACGCTCTCTTCCTGTTCTACTTTGCCACTAATCACATACTGAAGCCGTATGATCCAGTACTGAAATTCCTGACTATAAAGAGTGTCATCTTCCTCTCCTTTTGGCAAGGTATGTAACACTACAAGATAAAGGGAAGGTAATATATCAACAGACGGGTACCAGGGAAGGTTGGTTAAAACCACAAATTTCAGCCCAGAACCTTCAACAATTGCTTGTTTGAGGTCAGGCGCTCTAACCAACTGAGCTACCCCCTTCTATATATGTAACACCCAGCTGGGTATCAGGGATGGCATATAATTACAGGGGCTGTCTAGGCTCAATAAGTCACCAGGTACCAGGGTATGCTGGTCTGTCTCTGCTCACCAAGTGCTGTGGTACATTTTACTTACTTCACCATCCTCTCTGGTTCTATCAGCAACCACCAATATTGGCTAATTGGCAATGAAAGTTACATAATAAAAACCGTAGTCGTCTGCCTGCAGTAACGATTATTCAATATCTGTGCGCCACCAACACCATACACAGTAGACACTGGGGACAAAAAAAGAACTAATTTACCAAGTAACTGTACTAAGTTAAGTACATTTCTGATATATTGAGAGTTAGACAAGATGATACAGACATCTCATACTGTGGACATAGAAGTGGTCACGGCATGCGGGGAGAGACATTTTCATTCAGTAGCTGTTTATTAATGACTTTAAATGGCTAACCAGTGGCGTTTAAATGTCACGCACAGTTGATAACCATGTAATATTGATGAATATACAGTATATGTTGATATGTCAGATTTAGTTCTATGTCTGATCATCAATAAAGCCTACATTCCACTCTTAGGTGATGTCAGTACATAGTATGTAAATTCCATCCATAGAAAGATGTTATTCCAAGTACATGTATAAAATTTATCACTGGACCTCCAGATGTTGCTTTGGTTTATAAAGAATTGTTTTTAAGTTTCTTGTTTGCCAGCGGCTTGGGTTTTGACTACAATAACTTGCGTGACCTTGAGCAGCGCAAACTCACAACTCATATATATAGGCTATGTATATACTTATTCATATATTATTCTTATTTAGGAGTAGCGCTGGCCATATTGGGTCTACTCGGTATTATAACAAGTGTTCCCACCTTCCCTCCATTGGAGGATAAGATGCTCGAGTCAGGAACAGTAGCAGCAGGATGGCAGAACTTTCTCATCTGTCTCGAGATGTTAGCTGCAAGCGTACTACTGAGGTAAGGGAATTATATTTTTGTATTTTGGATGGTGCTGCAATGAACTGAATGCCATTATGATTGTTCTACTTTTTGGCTGGATTTGGTCTATGAGCACTAGTCACTTCAAGGAACATCCTTGCTTACAATATGATTTGGTTCATTTTGATAGACTACTATTCTATACTGTAAACTCTCTGCTGATATTATCATACCTGAGTCGGTTAGTCCGTAAAAACAACATGAATGTGATGAGGCCCCTTGTGTAGAACATGACCTGAACATCCTGTGATGGATGAGGATTATTATGCAGTTCGTACAACTGTTGTGCAGTTGGTTATTGATCTTTCCTGCTCAAAATTCCTTTTTGTTACACTCATAGGACCATATCTTAGCAAGGGATTTTGCAATCTTGATTTTTTTACTTGATGAAACAATAGATTGTCAGTAAACAAGGGACCATAGTCATAAAGCTTATGAAATGATGTTATTATAACAATGATTTTGCTGGTTTTTGTATGTATAGGCGTGTGTAAGTTGATTTGTAAACCAATATTGTTGGTCAATCTCAAATTGTCTTCCTTGTCCACTTTTTGGGAAAACACTGTTTACTCTATCTATCTCTGGTATATGCTGGGAAGATCTGGCGGGCATGGTAAAGTGGGCCTGTATAGCCCCCTGATATGTGGGCCTATGCGGCCCTATGATCATGAGATGTTAGAGAGCTAGGTATTTATGTATGTCTACTGCTGGGGCAAGGTTGAATGATAAGGTTTGCATGAATTCTGATCTACTGGCTTCTGGTCAAAGATGTTCAGTCAATTGAAAAAAAGAAATGTGGAATTAGCTATGTCATCCTGCTGAATGAATTAGGAATCATGTTCATTTTGATTGGGAGACACTGTTTTCTTCATTAATGCGGTTAATATGTTAATATTAGGGTTACCTAAATATGACGGCCCAAATTTTTAGAATGTGCCCCAGGATATATATGGGATCAATAATAAGTTTTGGTTTCCCCGGTGTGCCTGGATAAATTTAGTTCAGATTCTTAAGCAGGAGGATATAGCATATTTTGTCTCATGTATTTTCTATGGGTAAGAAGTCTATCACACAGCAGCTGAAACACGGCTTTTAAAAAAGCTCTACCTCCGCCTGGATTACATTGTTATTATTACATCCACTCACATCATAGTCGTTGGTAGGGTTAACAAGAACTTGAAACTTTTTTATTAACAGGTTTGCGTTCAAGAACACAATATACCATGAGAAATACAAACAGAGTAGAAATAAGACAGTCTCTCTACAGAGTATATCCAGTAATCTGAAGGAGACTATGAACCCTAAGGATATAATGACTGATGCTGTACATAACTTCCACCCTACATACCAACAATATACACAGCAAGGTAAGTGGCATGATGTGTTAATGAACCCTCTGATATAGTGGGTTAGATAGAACACAGCTGGTCTTAGGTGTCTGTATTCATCTTCTTCTCATACATGTATTTGTTATCTGTATTTTTGATCAGTTTGCTGGTTAGGAAATAAGCGGAATTCTCTCTGCAAGGATCCATGTTTGTATCATTCACTCACTGTCTGTAACTCTATGTTCTAAAATAAGGCCATTGGATGCATTTCACAACAGCGAGTAGTCAGTCTGTCTTGAAAATCTAAACATAGAGAGATATTGACTGGAAGCATTAGGTGGAAAATTTCAATTCAATTCCCTTGACACCTGGCTTATTTTGACACTGAGATGATCTATCCTTTCTCTATCAGGGGCTGGTATGAGTCGGGAAGATGAGGTTATCGAGAGGGAGAGAGAAGAGAAATATCTCGAACAGATCAGAAAAGATCAGGAGAGGTATCAGGCAGCAGCTAATGAAACAGACGCACCTGAACCTGTCAAAAAATCTAACGGGGGTCTACACCTCCCCCGCAAGAAACGCAAAGGGGAGAAGACTACATTACTGGATGATGAAGACTTCCCTTGAGCTTTATAGTGAAACAAAAACAAACTCTTTCTAGTCAGTGCATTATTAAGTCTGCTCTGTGGCAGTAAGTCGCATTGTTCCAGTCACATGACCAAGGCACCCTTGACATTGTTTCAAATACGTCACGTAATTGTACATCATGAAGTTTTAGTCATTAATTGTTGTAGTGGGATTGGGAAAGACTTGAGGTGTCACGCTACCTGTTGTAGCCACCACCAATAATGGACTGAGGAAATAGAAGATTGCCAGTCATAAATTATGATGTGGTACTTTGGAGTTATCTGCTCATTTGCCTAATTTTTTAAGAGTGGATAACTTGATAATGTTTTAGTAAGGAATAATACCAACAGGGAGGGTGGGATATACTCCTACCCTCTCTGATACCAAAGGCTACTATCCTGGGTTTTTGGCAAGGGTGTGAAATGATTTAGGAGAGTGACTCCTCTCCCCTTTGACTCCTTGGTTTTAGTGAGGCTTCCAGATTGTTTTTTTCTCTTATTTGACCAACAGACATTACTTTTGATCTTAAGACAACCCATTGGTCTCAACATGAGGTTTCTCCCTCTCATTAATTACTATTCCACTGCCCAGAAGTGGTCTAAGCCATTTATCCGGATCTAAATACTTTATATTTTTATATTGTTTGTACAGTTATTCACAGTGTCTATAAGCACTAGGCTCAGCAGTTCTCAAGGCTGGTAGCTGGTTATTTTCCCTTTGAATGAATCATGTAGGCTTTCTGATTAGTAACAATTTCTCCCCGTGTTAGTAATCAACATCGATCTTTTAAACCCCATGTCTGCAGATTACAAAGTCCATCTGTGCATTATTACTCTAGGGTGCAGTAAAATAAATATTTCTGAATATTTTGTTTTGATTATGTTTTGTCTTATTTATTAAAGTATCTCGGGTTGAGATGGAAAAACAATGCTTTTATTTTTAACTTTTGTATGTACATTGTAATAATATAACCTGTCAAAACTCATGAGCTTGGTGAAGGGACACTGGCATCAGTTACTGAGTTGTCTGGGTTTATCTGCAGAATTCTGTATAACAGTCTGCTCTCAACACGCACAAATCATAATATCACAACGTAATAGGAAGTTGTTTAACTGCTGAAACTATATGGATGGATATCAGTGCATGATGATCACCAGATAGAAAGGATAGAAGTTCAACGCATTTACATTTTTGTACAAAAATTAGATAATACTGTTATAATTGAAGCCTAAAAATGCTTCAAGTGGAAAAATTGTGACAAGTCCATATATTATGAAGAGAGAGGTGTCTTTAATGACAGGTTACTGCCTGTTCAGACCACTTGAGGGCTTTTAAATTCAGGTTGCTTGGGGAATAAATAATATCCACATGAGTAAGTGCGTGGATTACAGTCAGAAAATCCATGTACTGTACCCTTTTGAAGGGTACTTTCTTACACAATTAACAAGATTTGCCTGCTTTTATTCATGGCACGAGAGGCTTACATTCAATCTAAGCAGTATCATTATGGTGTAACCGTGTCTTGAGGGATAGAGCTTGACAAGGTAAACGCCGTAGCCATCTTGGATGGCGCCTGTTTACTATACCATGTCATATGGTGTATCTCCATAATTACTTTCCTATCTCGATATCATTATAACGATCGGCTCTATGGCCACTCTATACTCACAGTCAGCTCTATTGTCATGAGCAGCAATCAGCGTCAAAACCTGCCCATCATCAGACATGCAATATCTCACATGAATAATTGTCTGGTACGTTACCCTTCCACGATAGATTACTGGGAGCGTACTTTGGTCTCGCTATACTCAACGCATTACAGAAACCTGTGGAGGATGAGATAGATCCAGCTCTCATAGCACACACCGAGTTAGGTCTCTGCTGCCACGGCGCGAAACCATAATCTGTCGTGTGATTGTCCTCAAAAATACCTATAGAACTACTGTATGAAGTTCTCTTATTAGTCAACAGCCTAGGAGCTGAATGATAATAGGCTTGTTGAGGGTGTTGGCGTCGTACGTCCCGCCTTGTGCTTGTGTGCGGGTTAGGTTTATAAAGATAACTTCTAGTAGATAGAGGTAGCTGTGGCTGTTGAGATCTAATATTGTGATATTGGTGCGCAGGTGCTAGTCCATTATACATGGCCAGCTCAATGTCCTCCTGGCATTCATAAATTCTCGGTTCGCTGTGAATCTCATCATTCAGTTTTTCGTGAGATGGATAGGCTCCCCTTGAGAGGCTAGTATGTATCTCTGCTTCAGTCAACACCTCCATACCCTAAATATTTAGAATAACACATTCTGATCAATCGACGAAAAATTGGATATTCTGAATGGTGATGAGCTGAACTGAAAGCGTCAGCAGAATGTTTTAATCGCCCATCCTACATATAAGCTTTTTGTTTTAGCCAGTGACATGCTCGGTCAACATTTGTGTAAGGGCAACAAATGGGTGTTGGATATATTATTTGTGTACTATTAACACAATTGGTCTTAGGCATCCTCAGCTGTTTCAGAAGATTACCGATGAGCAGGGACTAAATATGTTACTTGATTAATTTTTGGGTAAAGAATCAAGCTAATAACAAAAGTTCTGTTCACTGAATCTGTTAATTAATTAGCCAATTTGACAAGACAGCTGGATGGTCAACACACTTTAATGAATCATCGGAAGGTATTCACAATGTATACTCACAGTTTGATGCCATGGTTGAGGGTACGCTCTGAAGCAGTTGTCGTTACTGACCACAAAAGGACCGGCTGGAAGGTTATGAGTTTGAGGTTTGTCTCCCCTGACTGTAGTAGTATTTTCAGGGACAGCTGTCTCAAGATCATTCACATCGATGGCTGAGTCGGCGCTGTGCTGAGAAGCTTTCTCCATTTTCTCACCAGCTACTTCTGCCAAGCAAAACAAAACATCAAAATAAAATCTGCGAGCCAAAAAGGAAAAACAGATTCTAGTAATTGGAGAAGAGTGATGAGATGAGGTTGAGGATATAAAGTTAGAGTCGAGCTATGTATTTTGTTGAGTTAGATCTCCAAGGGCAGACAAGGATGTGGTTGGTGGCTGTATTTCTCTTTGGGCGTTGGCTAGGCAGTATTTGGTATCCCAACTGATGCTCATTACATGATTGCTTAGCCTATGGAGATCGAGTATTCTCAGATGGGCCCTAACTTTTGATACAACAACAGTGCTGGAGGTTGTTGTAATGGTATTTTTATGAACTTTATTTGATAAGCGGGGATGAGGGATGTATTGCCTTTTGAAATAGTTAAATTCATTTGAGTTAGATATTTCGCCTCCACCATAATTAATATTTCAATATTGGAGTGCTTCTAGTTTCTGCGAAGAACTTTGATACTATCTGAAGAAAACCATTGTCAATAATAATGATTCACCTCTATTATCATAATGATTATATATGCCTTCATCATCAAAATGATATCATCACTGATATATATTATATGGATGAGGGGGACATATCTCACCCTGAAAAAGCGTATGGCTATTAATGTATGGTTGCTGGACTGCATGTCTCATCTTTGCTTGGTCCACAAATTCAGGATCATAATATAGCTGACCCTTGTGAGTTTTCCAAGGTTGTTACTGGGAAGTCAAACAATGCATAACGTAAATGCTGCCAGATTTTTAACTTTATCCCGATCCTGACACAAAGTTTTATACTGATGACATATCCCCGCAAAATAGCCGTGCTATGTATTTTACCACTGATCTATAAATAAATTCATATCAATGGATAACATCCATACCTTCAGTTTCTGCAGATTTGGAAGTTGTTTTTCCCTTTTGATGCCTCTTGTTTCTGGCTTCGATGAGTTTCTTTTTCAGGTCGCATTGAAACCAACATACCAGAAATCCAATGAAGAATCCTATAGTGATAGTTGTCGGTACTATGATTCCAATATAGAATAATATGTCAAGGCTAGGATCCATAATTTGTGTTTGTGTTGGGTTCCTACAGTGTCTGGAACTTGATATGTACGGGTGGTGCTCACACCACTCCCAATATTCTCATATCAGAGATAGCCTCACAGGCTAGGAGTGCAACCTTTGAAGTGCTAAATAATCCAAATAGTTCATCTGCAAGATAAATATAAAGATGTATACAAAAAATTCCTAAAATTGGTAAAAACTGTTTAGCCCTTGTTCTCCTGCGAAATGAAGCCAAACAATAAAAAACTATGGTTAGCATAAAATCAACATGGGTAACATAGGTTTTCTGTATGAGCCTTATTGAGATGTGCAGTAGACACTTCTGTGTTTAAACATCCTATCCTCCTGTTCCCACTGCCAGTGATTAATATTACTATGTTACTCGACAAGTCAATCTAATTAAAAACATAATTTTAATGTCACAGGCAGAAATCTGTGCTGATGTGATAATGCCAAGCTTACTCATAGCAAAATGTTGATGCTGGTACACGCAGGGAAGATCTCCCTGTTGCACGCATATTTAGGTGCCAATTTAACTTTAAAAGCGATAAAGATGGTACGAAAACACATTTTGGTTTGTGATGTAACTCAGCGCAGTATGTTATACTCTGATAACCAGCCTGCCTGCCTGCCCCGAGGCTACCTAAACTTGAGTATGCACACAGGTACCTGCAGACCTACCAGTCAATCTAATAAATAATATACATCCAACAAAGTTATCCTCATCTCAGGGTAGAATAACCAAATATTACTTGAAATCTATTGAAACAAGCCTCACCAGCAGCATATGCCAAAAACCGAGGGATATCCAAAAGCTATCGCCGCACCAATAATGCTTTTAGCTGTAGAAGCGAGACTCACACCAACAATCTCTCCCACCGTACGCCTTAGTAGATATATCCTGAGCTGATATGAGATGAAATCCAAAAATGACTCTGGTTTAGCAAGTCCAAATAGAAAGTGAAAACAAAACCTAGGTACCCTTATTTAGCTATTTATTCATAACATTATCACAGCCGATAAATTGAAACGTTGGTTCCGAATAGAGCTTATATCAGCTCATCCCTATTAATGACAATAAAGCACTAAAACTTTTGTCTGTGTACTATTGTTACTTTAATTTGTCTAAGAAGTTACCATCTATTTAGAAGAATTATTCTTGTTTAGCGCAGAGAGCTAGCTGCCAATGAATGAGAAGCTTATTCCTTTTATTTAGTAAACAAGAATTGAATGTGGATTATATGGGATTATTTATGTCATAAGTGTACAAACTCGTGTTCAATTACCTAGTAAACGTCATAATAAATAAACTTTTCATAGGGTGGTAGGAACAGAGTCAACTTTCCAGGCGTTAGGTATAATAGCTATGTATGTATGATGTGAAAAGTATTTCAAAGTAGACTATGAAGCAATAATATAATTGGGAGATTAAATTGAATCCATAGCCAGAAATTGATCGCTTACTTACACCAACCCACGCAAAATCTGGCAACAATTTCACACAACCAGAATCTTCTGCAGTTTTAGGGCCACTAGCATTAACTAACATTGTCTCACCTTGCTCCTCCTAGCAGCTTAGATCTCATAGAACCTTCCCTGTAGTGTATGTAATCTATCCCTTTTCTACCCAGAAAATATATCTATAAGTCAGCCCAAGTAACTCGACAGACACCCTAGCCTGCTACACGAACGTACGGACGACATCAACCATCTCTTTCATCTATGGGTCGTCGTCAAGCTCCGAAATAAATACAGGCTCCACACACAATTATTACCTTACTCCACAAAGGATATCTTTATATCCTACTGTCAATAGCATAATAGATATAAGGGTATTATAGATCCATCCGAACAATAGGACCCTTTCATCATGTATCGATTATGTAGCTGGTGCAGGGTCCAAAGATATAGAAATGTTTGGTATAAAACCGTATTTATATAGCAGATGCTAATTGTGTCTTTTATTGAGATATATCATGATGCTATTACTTGATACCAAAGACGAAGATTATAAATACCGAAGAGACTAAATTGGAATGTTGACTCATCGCCCCAATCATAACAATACTTGTATTGACACATCCTGGCCCAGACTGATTCACACTCTATAGCTTCTACACCCTAAACAGTCCAATAAGAAATCGATAACTCTGGTGACAAGGCCCTCAAGATGGCCAAAATTATAATATTGATCAATACTAGATCATGACTAAATCAATAGATAATCATTTTAGTGTTGGTGCACAAGCGTTTAGCAACAACACAAACCTATTTCATTAGGGGCTTGAGTGATTTTGTGTACACCTGGTCCAGATCTGTGGACACCCGGTAAGGTTTTGCAGCGACTCGTGATATGTTTAAGTAGCTGGAATAGTCCAAGGTGTAAAATAACTTCTTGAATACACACTACACACATTCAAAAGTTGAAATTTGATGGCATTTATCTCTTTATTTATCTTTATCAGTTTTAAAATATTTGAATGTTGCATGATTTATATTCCATAAATTTATGCACGGTCTTGAATGTCAGACCCACCTACTCACCCGATCAGCAAAATAAATGAGAGATATGTATTGTGAAATTCAAGACAAATCCATCATCAAACAACCACAAACTGTGGATTTACGATTCACACTGCCAACTTTTCTGCACTAGATGGAGTTATCTGTCATCGAATATTTGGAATACAACTCCCATAATCTCTGGCATGGGAATCTGCAGTTCTGTAAAATATTCATCGATTAAATGATTAAAACGGAACATCAGAGAGGTCTGTATGTATGATATTTCAACTACTGAGCCTGCTGTCCTTGAACCTATAATAAGTTAATCTTCCGTTGAACGCAAGCTCAGGAGGGAAAGAGCAGGAGCCTCATGAAGAATACTTAGGGTTTATTTCTTACACTATTTTATTTGGCAGACAATATCATCCTGGTCGGATGTTTTCCATAACGTGCCTAAGAAATTACGTTTGAGCTGGAGTATGCACAACTATCATGGGCTACTTTGACCAACTGAACTACATCCTATACCTTGTTTGACCTATTTTTGCAGCCACTATGAATACCTAAGTGGGCCACATACAATGATGCCCCATCTGTTGATAAGCTGTAGTCCTCTTTGTGCATAGCCAGAATATGTAGGACCCTAAGATGGCATTATTTTTTATACTGCTACATTATTAACTTGTTTTAAGAAGTCTGTGATTATTAAAATTATCCATAACTAGTATTACAAAGCCTTTGATCAACTCCTAATCACCAATTATAAATTAGTCATATAGGCAATATAGTTCACAGATCCGGGGGGGGGGGGGGGGGAAGAGGAGGGGCAAAAGTCTGGGGGCTCAGACTCACAGATCCCCTTTGTTTTCAGTCTGCCACAAAGGCCAAAATATCTCAGCAGGCAGAGACATATTCTTCCATTTTTGTGTTGAATATTTTTCATATTAGTAACAAAATACTGACAGAAAAGATGTATGTATACAGATTGTTATACAGTTCAGTTTCATATCAAGCTCATACTTTTGCCTCCGTCCACCGGCCGGAGAAGGCAGTGACCAAAACTGAATATCTATCAGCTGTGTACCCATCATGTACTGTTTCAATGAGTCATCCTCTTAGTTTGTTGTCATTCATCTGCTGAGAGTTTTAAATGGTGGTATTGATTGATTGATTGATTGATTGTATTCTATCACTAACATGAGGGGCATTTAGCAAGAAAGTTGTTCATAAACTGGTCATCGTCATGGATATATCGGAGGGCAAGTGTTTTGGTACGCTTAGTCATAAGGCTGTCGAGATCATCTACTTGGAGTTTGAGCTTTGAGGCCTGATCAAAAAACTTGCTCAAACGTTTTATGTCTTTAGCAATTGAGAATTAGGTATATTGAGAAGGGATTAGAAGCATTCCGAAGCTTCATCAATATGTAATTATTAATTTAAAAAAAAAAAAATTAAAAGTTCTGTGAATAGCCGGCAGATGAGCAATCCACCAGTTCCTTTAACTCTACATAAATATGATAAGTATGCACATAAAATGCAATGATTGATATTTTTACAGATTTTTTTAACAGACTAAATGCTAGTAGAAGGAAATTTGATAGTAAAAAAAAAACTGCAAACCGTCAACCTATGCAATCAAATCTGACTCCCTAAGGATTGATCTCATTGGGTACACAGTAACATGAGGAGATCGGGTTTGCTGTTTGTGAGCCTACCATGAGCTGCAAACAATTCTATAAATCTGCGCCGAAGTAAGCACCCTCACCAATGTCATTGCCCTCACTGTGTTTACTTTCTGCGTTCCTCTCTTTGTACCACTGCAGGTGAGGCAGGTGACACAATCCTCAGATACTGTCATTTAGTGTCACAAAGACGATAGTTTGTAAAAAGTTTTATGAATGAAGCAAGTACACAGTAACTGAGTAATATCTATACCAATTTATCAAAATAAAATCTCATCGAAGGCTTGGATTAGAGATTATGAAAGCTGGCCGACTGTCACCGGAGATTCAGCTTATCTCTTATGTACGTACTGTTGAGACCACAGATAAAGGATGCTGATGACAAGTAGGGCAAAAAGTGCGATGAGAGTTTGTTGTTTTTCACTCAGGCTTTTGTTAAGACTGTACAATATTTTTTGCACCTTAGAAGCGACTGCTAGTTGCTACATCCGGCATCTCCCCAAAAACAATCATAATGTTATTTATCCTTTTCCAACTTTTGATGCCCACCTAATGTTCAGCCACTATAGACAACAACAATCAAATGTGTAAGGCACATGTACTGTTTCTGCTTGATCTAATTGATTATTTTTTGAATTATTTCGGCAGTGGATAAATTTTCTTTTGGAAAATTTAAAGCTGCAAAAAAGATTTTGCTAAAATAAGCATTGATCTCACCAGCTGATGAGGAACATAGCTACAGGAAACCCTGAAGGGGTAAACAAACTTTGGTATTTTAATCAAAATTCTATGTGGGTGGCATTCGGAAAGGCCTATTTCGCTTGATTGTGGCTTTTTTACAGGAGGGGAGTCCAAACACATTCTTTTGTTTTAACTTAGAAAAACAACAAACTGAAGCTTCGCTTTCCATTATGGTAGGTGTAAAACGCCATAGGGCACAATCACTGTAACTCCGAGAATTTCAAACACCGCTGGGGTAGCCTACGGTGCAGCTATGCATAAAAATCACATACTGGAAAACAAACATGAGTCGCGATTGTTGATGAGTTTTGAGTTTTGCAACTGACTTTTTCTCTTACTGCCACTTATATGGTGCAAGTGATATGTTTACATGATACATAAAAATAAATCATCAAGAAGTCAGCTGCATGTTTTGGCGTTACATGTGCCGGTATGACGTGTAAATACCTTGTTTGCCCTACTGGTCCAAGTCCTCTCTGACTTTTATTCATGAGATCAGTAAATGAACAAAGCTACATTAATCCATGTGAGACAAAGACAAATAACAGGTGGGTCTATCATGACGTCATTACTCTGTCTGAAGTGTTCTTAAAATACCCCAAGCTGTCAAAATGCTTAAATATAAAATAAAATAATCATTTTAATTGCTTTCCACCTCATTTTCAACTAATTGTACGTAAATCTGAAGGGAACGAGAAGTTGTCCACTCAGAGCACTTCTAAGCCGTTATTGAGAGATCCGATCACAGCTTCAGGCCTTGAGCTATTTGCAGGTCAACAGTCATTTAGAAGGTTATGTGCAACTGTCATCTGTAAGGTGCGACCCTATTCAATTATTTTGGGCATGAAACTTAAAGCTCAATCATTGCAATTTCAGCAATTTGTTTGCCTAAGCATGTCAAAAAGTAAGTATGAAATGATAAATAACGTATGCTGATGCCCAGTATGCACAATGCAATGGAGCCATAGCAAGAAAAGAACAGAACAGACAAACCACGACTGACGAGGGTGGAGTTAGTTATCCCGGCGTGTCTAAAAAATCCTGACGTTATTGAGCCAATCTCATGGCATCATAGCAAAGCTTCATTTATTTTGACACGCACAGAATACACCTGTTCAAACAAATATTTGAATATTTTTTTATTTCATATAAACTTGAACAGGCATGGGTATTTATTTATGCTATAATTGATGCATAATATTTCTCTAAAGTATTTTATACTGGCAGTGAATGATTGCCTCCGTCTGGATATTTAGTAGTTATATATTAACAGTGCAATTAACATATCTTCACAGTATGTGGCATGGTAATGGCCAGATTGATTTTTGTCTGGCTATTCAAGAAGTTACCGATCTATTATAGTGTCAGACCATTGGTCGGATCGTTTAGCAGAAGTGAGACGCAAAACTTGCATCATCATTAATTGACCTGGTTTGAAATTGTTAAAAGTGTCTATACTTATTATTGATGGTGGTTTATTACATCTAATTCTATATATATTTCAATAAGATTTAAAGGAATATTTCATTTCAACGATCAAAACCTGACTTGAATGATTCAAGGCTATTGAATTTGCAGAACTTCAGCAAGCCTTACATGGCATCATGACAGACTGTTACATCAGCCCAAGTCTCACCTGTCATTAATCTGTCTGCCTTTTTCACTAAAAAGCAAAATTAGTCTGGCTGTACTTTACTGTACTTTTTGTCTGGAAAAACCAGAGCAAATCGCCTTTGTCTAAAAACTGTCTATCTATCTATGGTTAGGAAACCACTGACATAATAGCAGTTATAGATAGATCGGCCAATCACAACGCAGATCATTGTTGATTGAAAAGCCCTAGATTAGATTGGATTTTTGACTCTATAAATTATTGGAAACGCATGATTAACTTTTATCACGACTTTATAAGCTGAGTACGTTGAGTTATGCCAGGCATGTTGAGAATAGACGCACAGAGAGCACTTGGTGTGATAAACTTATACTCCCTTCAACCAGTACAAGGCATTACTAATAATATATCAGATAGGAGATATTGTCGGAGAGAACAGAATCCGCTTTACATATTTGACACTTAGAAGAGGAAGCTGAGAGATATTTCTGACATAAGAAAGCGCTGTCACTGAACACAAGAGTAGAACCATCAATCAGTATCAGCAGGTGACATTAAGCCGTGTATCAGTGTTGGATATATAAACAACTATTTTACAGAGATATCTATATCATCTATGGATCACAGTTAATATCAAGGTAAGGAAGAACCCTCATTGCTTTGATTAGTGATTACTTGTAACACTGAATTTGACGTTTTGGATCGGCTCTAAGACTTCCATCGCCACACTCAAAATTTTTGGTTTTTTTTTTAGAGATGATGGATATATCTATAGTCTCTGTTTGTGCAACATTTTTAATTTTTCCAACGTTGTGTGTATCAGAATCAGGAAGTGATTGAGGGCGTAGTAATTATCTTGTCAGAGTCATGCAGGGAGATAACACAAACTTATCACCAGCCTAATTTGTCATGGGATGTGCATTGTACTCCTAGAGCACATGATGAATGTGGAAAATAAGCTTTTAAAGAAAAAAAACCAGAGTGTCCAATAGAATACCAGAACTGAATGGAAAAAGACTTGTTGCGAAAATAACAAATTCCACAAGATAAGATAATTGTGAAATATAATTAGTACAGTGAAGTACCGTTGCACTTACATCTGAGTGTGTGGCCACTGTAATCTCAATTCTATGTGTTCAGTATCTAATTTTAGCAGATTTTTACTATCCCCTGTAGATAGAGTCCTTAGGCTATACAGTCAATAATATACCTCACCCCTCCCATAACCACACAATAGGTAATCCAATTTTTATGTGCAGAAAACTGTCAAAAACAATGGCAATCATTATTCATGATCAGGACCTGCCAAACATAAAGGGTACTTCCGACATCTCTCACCAAATAAAAAAAATTTGTCTTACATTTCGCAAAGTGGTTGCGTAACACCTTCGACGAAATTCGCAACAATGCCTATTGTATAACCTGCCTCCTCAAGTTACCAGCCAATCGCTGCAGACTTGTGTCAGTGCAATCAAGGAGACATGAGACACTCTCAGGGAAATGGCGAGACTGGCTATCAAGTATTCCACATGCTTTTTTGTCTCCGTTAGGTAATTGCAGGATGCTACTGAACACCGTTACATTGTCACCTGTGTGATGGTGACGTAGATACAGATAGGGTAGCTAGGCAATCTCCTCACTAAAGCTGAGTGGTCTTCCGGGAGAAAGTCACTGTATCTACTCAACAAGGTCATTAAATAACTAGAAAAGCAAAAAATAAATTGGCTACTTGTGTTATGATTGCGAGCGAGCCGTAAGCCATAGTTTATTGCTCAGCTTGACATGGGGAATATAGAGTTCATTGAGGGCAGAAAACAACAAAATTTAAATCATTACAGCACGTTTTAATGTTGTCACGTATATTCAGTATGATAAACGTGTAGCTGTATAACTTCACATTTGATATCAAATACCACTAAATATCTTTGCTGATGATCATGATGGTTTGGTTGACACTTCGAGGCATGCAGCTTGGCGCCAGTGTGTCCAGTCCACCTTTACACACATGAACAGTAGCTTATTTGCTCTGGGCACACTTATGGCTATGAAGAGCCCTCGCCAAATATTTTTGTTTCACAAAATTAACTACAGATTAACAAAAAACTTGTCAATAATTTCTAATGTCAACAACTTGAGTGACGATGAAATAAAGGCTACTTTGAACAGAGGGAATTTAGATGAATTAGTAATTTGAACACTGACACCCCCACAGCTAAGCATGGTAAACAGGCTGGTCTTTACCTCATCCAACTATTCCTACCGCAGAAAGAATGCATGAGAACAAATTCTATTCAACCTTTGGTGAAATCAGGCCTGTCAACATTCTGCAAAAATAACAAGAACATGAGAATTTATGTTCTGACATGCATCTGTACATGTAACAAGGATCTGTCAACCCTTCAGTCACGTCAAATCCTGTTGATTTACAAATGTCATGGAAGATGCAATTCAATATCTATTTATTGTCGATTAAATGGCATTATTACGTTAAACACCAAAATATTTTTCCCATTATCGTGTAAATATTGAGTGACATTTGACTGACAACTGGGAACAAAAACCACATTTTCACCTTTTATTTGAGCTTAGTGACAACTTTTTTCCGCCGAGTCCCGTAAGCTTTGAAGCCGTCATGCCGTAGATGTTTTGATTATGTAGGATTCATTCCATCACAAAAACTTTGTTTGAGAATTTCTTTGAAAATGCAATTTTTAGTGTCATCGGTTTAGAAAAATCAAACATAATCTTGCAGCTATCACAGCACTCTTTCTTATCTTCATTTATCAAAGACTAAATAAATATTAATCCATCACCTCAAGGGCTAATCAAAACAATAAAATAATTAATAGAGCAATAATTCTAAGGCAGAAAGCTTGTCAAGATTCCACAAAAATGTGGGACGCGTTAGTATAGTTTGGTTATCTCGTAGACAGAATATTTTACTGAGGTGGGTTGACAGCCCAGGGCATTGATGAGTTTTATTATTCAGTTACCCAGTAGCTAATACATGGGAAGGTATGCCTGGAATCAGGAGATTTTTAGAGGGATGAACTGTGTTTGTACCAGCTGTTAAATACCTTCCAAGGTTGTTGACATGACTTCAATAGGCCTTCCGGATTATTTCAATCCCAGGTACTGTTGGCAGATAGATTTATTTACACCTTGGAACAACATCATGAATACATAATGGTTGATTTTGGTCAAGGTACTGTCAACTTTAGGGTGAGAGAGTCCTCGAGCTGAGCATTGAGTACAAATCAATTGCCCAGCTGATTGCTATGCAGGGAAATGGGAATTTGGCCACATGGGTTTTGTGATAACTTTGGCTTCTGACTCTATGTTAGCATTATCAGCCATTAAATAACCCTCGGGTATTAGTGGCTAACTCATTGCACTTTTTGCACTTCAGTTAGAGTCTGAAAACCCGACCAATGTCAGAACGTCTCCTGTGGCTTACCAGTTCATATCACATAGGCTATGTGAATCTAATGTTCCCACAGTGACAAAATGCGTGTGATGGTAATTAAGAATTCTTTCCATTTATATTACAGATAATAACGATGCATTGGTTAGACAAAAGGTTCACCGTGGTGACATCCCTTCTAGTCATACAGTTAATTAGCTTATCTACCACTGAGGAAGTTAGCGACAAGAGAGAACCACAGACAGAAACCAGAAAGCACAGGAGAAGACATGAGGGCTCCGCCGGCACCAAGAGCCGACAACGGGCGGGGAGCCGCAGCGGAGGCAGTAAACCTGATTGGACTATATTCCAACAGAACTTTCCACTTCAACCGTCGCCTGTCATGATACCTCTAGACATTGAAGAGAGGCCCGACAAAGACTTAGATCCAGATATGAACAGCCTGGATGAGTACGAGTTACTCACTCTGTTAGATAAGGACTATGATAGACAGTTTATGTCACTACGCCAACCACTAGATATGATTCTAAACCCAAATGGCACACTCCACTATCAGTTCAAAAAAGATAAAACTCCATCAGACACTAACATGCCGCCAGAGATTCAAGCTCTGTCCGGTAAAGAAGTAAAACTATCAAAAGACGGTCCGGCATTGCGGATAAAGTTTAGCAAGAAAAAGAAAGCGAAGTTCCAGCGATTTTTGTGGGCTTATAGCTACTGCCCAGTTCGATATAGATGGAAGAAACTTTCCGTGAGGTTTTGGCCTCGGTGGATAAAAACAGGCGAGTGTGACAATCAAAGGTCGTGTAGTATACCCGCAGGTATGACATGCCAACCAACTAAAATGAATAATATAAAAATCCTGCGATATTATTGTCCAATTCCCGGCTCTAGAAGAAGCTGTCAGTGGATTAAATTTGAATATCCAATTTTAGAAAAGTGCACCTGTATGTGTGAGAACGGTAATCCTAAGACTTATATCGGCTACACGTAATACTGTAGTCAGAGTAATTTTTTTTATATTTTTGTAACCTTCACAGAATCTCTCTTTATATCATCATAGTTTTGTACAGAACGATTAGTCACCTCGCCCTATATTAAATGTATTAGTCTTTGTACAGTTCGACATCCCCTCACTAGATACATGACATCAGATTTACCATGGTGCACTTTCTGGTGTCTGCTTTTTTTCGGAATGATATACTAGATGTTTTTTATTTTTGTACAGTATACCATAATTACTACTATTTCAAATAAATTGCGCACAAATCCTAACACCTATATTTACAGTCATCAAATAGATATACAGTTTGAAGTTTTCTTAGAATCTATTGTCATATCATGTTGGAATGTAACATAAAAAGCATTACAATATCCACATTAAATGTCCTAGATGCATAAAACTAAAATAGAAATCGCCCAATGATTTCCTGTTTTTGAGCGACATTAGCACCTGTAACTATAAGAGATGGACAATGTCCGCCCATGACTGCTGCTCGGTAATCAAGTCAATGGGCAGTAAACAGGAATTATGTTTATCAATGTGGAATTGATGACTTTGATAGTGAAGTTTATATCTATGTTTAAAGTACCAGCAGCAGCACTTCATTGGACTAGCAACATTTTGCATGATTAGAAAGCACTCTATTAAACATTGTAAAGTGCAAAGCCTTTGCAAAAACTTGCAACTTTTTATTTCACTAGCTTCACCAGTGATGAGCTGCAGTCACATCAATTTTATACTAAAAAAAGTGGACAATGATTAACCTGAATATCAGTTCTCAAACATATCCGCAATAAAATTCTTCTCATGGAAAAACAGAACACTATCCTAATTATCTCTTGATGGGATTACCATATCACAATAAAGGATCTAACACATATGTCGAGTGCCTCCTTCAATATTGGGAATATTCTGAATGCCTAATGATTTTCTGTTCAAGAATTTCATGAAAATGTCAATCAATATTGTCCGCAGAAGTCAATTCTGTCACTCTAACTCGAAAACATCAAAAGGCCCAAATAATAGTGGTCAGTCGTAACCGCTGTCCAGGATTTTTGGAAATTCAACAGGGGACCACAACAAAAGGATTCCCCAAATTTCCCATCAGTTGCACAGTTTGATGGTGTCTGGGAACTGGGAACTTTCTCTCGAATATGAGGTGACAGATTATTGTTATGGAGACTTATTTGACTCAAACGTCAAGAGCTCTGAATCACGAAAGTGCAATTGATGTTCTAGACAGGAACTTATCTCAACATTCCAATCCAGAAGGACATAATAGAGATCGTTCACCAGAAACCAACAATCTCATATCAAAATCAACATCTTGTGTGAAAAATGTGACCAATCTTGCACTTGATACTTCAGAATTAACGGAAGAAGCCCTACAACTCTAGTACAAGCTATGAGTACAAGCTATGAGTGCTCAGTGACCTGGCCTGACTGACCACTAGTGTAAATCTGCACATATTTAACGCTTGATTGAGTGAAAGTCGGGATTGTGGTATGCTGAGTTATTGGAATTTCTCACGATGGTATGCGCTTTTATAAAGCTCTGTCTTCTTACGAATGAAGTTCAGCGATTAATCCAATCCGATTGTCGCTTTGTGGATGGGGAGTGTAGGGCCCGATTTAGCGAGCGGTGAACTAATCCAAGGCTTGGTTTATCATCCCCTGCAGTGAATTCATCTCAATGAGGCTGTAATAGCGTTTAATAGACCTCCCCCAACCCCGATCAATATAAATCAGAGGCTCGCTCAAAGCATCTCAAAGAATGAGATTAATAATTCTACCAATAATAGTGCAGCGTGGCAGAAAAATACAAACTCTATAGAAAATCTGTGACACTCGGCAGACCCCCCAAATCCTCGTAGCTCCACAACACGAGTAAACAGAGTAAACGTGGATATGGAAGTTTAGTGAGATGGATAATCTTAGTCGGCTTGGTCAGTGATTACCCAGTCACTCAGATAACAACCCAGACATACACGGCGAGATTACCAAAATCACCCCACTGCACTCAGATCCATCCACAGCCAGATTAGAATTTTGAATCTATCCACGTTATTTATTTTGTCGTAGCCGTACAGGAGGATACGGGCCTGGCAGGGCAGTGACAGACCAGAACCACATCCCAGAAGCCATTGATTATATCCTGGAAATATTCGGTGGTCCATTTGTGAGACTGCAGAACTCTAAAACTGGATTGTTTGTGGAAATAAATAGTGACATTCAAGTGAATTGAGTGCAAATGTAAAAAGTATTTCAACTTGCACAAAACAAAGTCTATTTCCTTCTTATGGGTGATTATGACCAAAATTAAATTCTGAATGGAAGCTAATGAGGCCACATTGGGTTGCGAGTGCCTTGCACTGCGGATCACACCTGCCAATTTTTTGCTTGTAAAATGATGAATAAAGGAAGGCACAGAGTCCGCTGTAGTAAAAATAGTATCTCCCAAGTCATGGAATATAAATAAGGTGCTTGAAACGTATCACATGGTTTGTGAATATCTTTGTTTGCAAACTTAAAGGGATATAAATAGCTGGCCATTGACTTAAGTGTCGGTAAAAATCAATCAATTCAAGTTTCAATAGCCATAGATGGTCATGGCTTTACATTCCTGGTTCTAGATGGCTACGGCAGCTGGAAATCACAGGAGATACCAGTAATCGATTGTTGTTAAAAACAAAAATGTTTAAGATGAATTTCCAGGGTCGGTTTCAAACATGAGTACACCGAAGAATGTACAAAATTACTGTTCAAATGAAATCCAGGAACATGTAAATTCTTACATGATCAAACAATTATCGGTAAATTTGTTTCCATATTTGAAATAGTTGCCCTTGTTCAATGACAAAATAATTGGGTTTTGTTTGTCAACACGCTACAATGCTAGTATGGGAACTTGAATCACTGCAGCTTATTTGGCAGCTGAAGCGAACGTCAAGTTCATCCTCAGAACTATTGGCAGCATGTTGATTTGCGCGACGCCAACTGCAGGCATCGAAATCGGCTTATTCTCACAATCACACAACGCTGGTCATCGTTAGAGCGCTTGAGCCAATAAGAAGGTGGAGACGAGTCAAGTTAAGGAGCCTAGTGCAGATAGAGGGGAGACGAAACTCTAGGGGTTCTCTAGTACATCATAAATGGTTTATCCGCTACGTCAATTTATAAAGCGATATTAGCATTTTAGCAAAGGCGCCACTCAACAAACGTTTTGCTCTAAACTAAAGGTGATTAACTTAAATCCACTGTTAGCAAAATCACAACAACAAAGCCATGTTGGTGACCAACATCCTGCGAGTAAGGTTAACTCAGCTGATATTACACTCAGTAAAATCACTCAACGTTGTTTTTGTTTGGCCAAATTGCCGACAATGGCAAGGCTCCAGAATCACTCTCGACAGAGGCACCAAACTTCAGCTTTTTATCCCATTAACACAATGAAACCACTAGCTTAACGGGAATTTTGACAGGATCTCAATGAGGCAGTTCAGTGGTGCCAGTAGATGATTGTAGTGTGGTGAAATAACAATAACACTTCTCCCAAAAACTAGACAGCAACATAAATGTTCATTTGCACCAACCTTTTTCAGTACAAACAGGTAATAAAGGCTCATAATGTCCTTACTATGCCTTTGAGATGCAGGCAAAACTACTTTTTCTCATGGATATTCATTCATAATTGACAGATATTAGAGGGGATACAAAAAGAAAAAGGTCAATCCATTTAAGGAGTTAGACATCAGATTTTTAATGGCTTGCTTCAAAGACTTTTAACACCACCTCAGGTGAAAGTGGCCAAAAAATGCTCACCCCTCATTATTATGTTTATTAAGTCAAGGATTGTTTTACCATCAGTTGTTTTTATAGAATGAAACAAAATATTATTTCTTCAAATGTTTACAATAACTTGAAAATATGGGATTGTTATTGTTCATTCACAGCAGACAAATCAATGCAAACAGACTAACCTTTGGTTGTACATACAACCTATTGTCTGTGATAATTAGTCTAATAGAGATCAAAGCTGCGGCTCATCCCTCAATTATCGACTATCCAACAAAAGTAAACAGCGACTCTCCTCCCCCACCTGAGGAAATCTTTAAATGATCCATTCACTTATCTCTGCGCTGTCAGAATCGGCATCATTGAATATCTACGGCTTTATCAGTCTGAATGGCAGCACAGTGGATATTGGTCAACAAGACTCCTCTTTCTTTTCAAGCTTATTATTGTTCAGAGAAAACCTGGCTTAATTAACAAAGGCTGAATATTATGGCCATCAATCTGTAACACTTTTTTATCAGCTAGAGCATATCAATACTAGAGAGGACCAGAAAATTAACAAATTCACTGCATGGCCATTTTGTACAAAATTAAATAGTTGTGACCACTAAAAAGTAGTGATAACTCTCCAATACGCAATCATGTGAGTAGTGTGAATTCTTGTTAATCCGAAATGGATATTGATCCAAATCTCAATGCATTCTAAATGGTACTTTGCTAAATTCAGAGAAAAACTGGTGGCCTGTAGAGGTTTTGATTTGTGTAATACACTGTTCCTTGGACAACAATCGATAGACTTACAACCATATCTAAGCTCGCAAGGATAAGATCGGTCTATCACGTGAAGAGGTTTGTGAAGATCCTTCCATCACATGCAAAAAAAGTACCTCAAGAATTTCTCATTTCTCATTTTCTAAGAAAAGTGATATTTATTTTTTGATGGTAGAGAACAATTCATTTTTATGACTTGACACAATTAAAATTTCATTTGCAAACAACAGTAACATTCACTGAATTGTAGATAAACAGGTAAAACAACTATACACAATAAAAATACCAAAATGTCAGAATCAGAACAACAAGTAAATAGATCGAATGATTATACCACACCCTCCAAAGTGGGTAATTACCAGCAATGGTTTTATGATAGCTACATGGAAATATGTGGCAGGCAAACTAGTCCCTCCTTGCACTTATAACCTGCAAACCATTTCTTTCATGCTTGTACCTAAACTCCTGACACTTTCGTAAATATTGAAAAAAAAAGATTGACTTGAATGCCAAGTCAAAAACACACCATGTATACAGCTGTCTATTGTTTATTGGTGTGTGTAAATTATACCTTGTATGACTAATAAAATGCTTTCTCAGATTGTTTTAGATATACTCATTATTTATCAATGAAAGATAGAGATAGATGATTTGATTCATTGGGAAAAAGACAATAAGTCTCCATAGGTGTGGTGAGGTAATCAATGATTTAACAATGCAATCTAATTGTAATGAAAAACATTTATCCAATTTTATTTTAGTTATCAGTAGGGAAATATTGCTATAATTTTCCATATACACCACCACTTCAGAGTGCAAAACCTGCCGGTTATGTTGAGTTGTAGGGCGGGATCGCATTGGTCATGAAAGCATGTTGGCAAGATTATCGATTGAAAATGGTGACCAGATAACAAATTGGGCCTCATCCAGTCTGTGAATCACCATAACTCAAAACTCATGACAAACATGAGATCCCTTTGCATGGCATAAAAATAAATATAGATGAAGCACCGTATCACATGTGAATAATTCAGCGCAAGATGGTTGAATTACTTTCACAACAGGCTGAGAGAGGACAACTCATATTTCTTGCTGATCAAGTAGGTCCTGCAATCGGTTCCTGTTTGATAGACGGATAACGCCAAGTTTACACAGGTTACCTTCACAATGGATATTGAGTCTATCAGATGGAGTTCTGTGTATGGGGAAACCAGGGGGAGATTACTTGTTAACATACGGCGTCACAAGATTATCTGAGAAAGCCTTTAGCTGTTCCGCGCCTCGAACCTCATGGTCTAACAAAGGGAGCTTCACAACATGGAAATCTTCATATAAATCCTCTATCTGTAAAAAATAACAAGGAAAAGCTGGATTATTATAAATAAACACTGAGCAAATCTGCTTACAATGGAAGAGTCTCGCCTCGCAGTGAAAGGGGGAATTACCATCAGCACATTATGCTAAAAATTGGGAAGGCTACACCTGTGTAGTTGATTCAGTCTATAAAAGTAGCGTAAAAGCTTAGACTTTGCCTGGGCCTGTAGCAATGAATCATCAACTGCCCTAACCTGTATTGACAAGTTTTGTAGAAGATCTAGCAGGCTTGTCATGGCGAGCTACCCTTGGTGGGTTGTTGATAAGGTGAAGACTGATTTTGTGACATTCCTTCCCTAACCCTTGGGTGGCTGATAATGGAATGCCACCTTGAGCAAACCAGGTAATGTAGAACGACAACAAGAGGTTTTGTGACATTTCAATTATATTATGCCACTATTCCTCACTTGAAAACACTACCTGATAAACATCAGTACTGTGATACACAAACGTACAAGTAATTTGTCGATGGAATCAAACCCAGCAACGACCTTATTTTCGGAGTCGTACTGAGCACCTTTAAATACACATATTAGTCCTCACCTGTTCGAGATATTTATTCTGTATTTTGTTTCTGGCTACACACATTTTACACTGTTCTTCTTTGTTAGGAGGTAGGAATAACAGTTGATTCACGACAACGTTATGAGTGTCTATGCCAGTAGTGGACAACTCCTGAACAAGCCGCTCTGTCTCATACATAGACAAAAACTCTGCTATCGCCACGCACACAAACGTCGTCTTTGTCTGCAACATATATGATTGGTTACTTTAGTAAATCATGTAACATTGAGTGGATTCAAATCTTTCACTTATGACTCAGAGCACTCACCAGCAATCTAGTCCAGAGGCAGCCGTCTCCTATCTCTCACTTCCATTTACAAAATTGAGTGGATAGGGATTGACAGTTATTTCTGGTAGAGTTTTTCATGCTGATCACAATGGTAATATTTTACCTTACATATGGTTGCACAATAAGCGGCTTATTGTCAAAAAACACTGCTGGCAAAAGGGAAAGTGATCATAAAGTGATCTGAAAGAGCTCTACCGGAAACAACTGTCAAACCCTATCCACGCATTTTCCTAAATTAAGTTGCATTTCTAGCCACGATTTGCATAGGCTGCCGCTGGAAAAATCTAAGCACATGTGAATGAACTTTCAATTTGTTCTATATGTGAGACGTACCTTATCTCTGAATTGTGCGTTGACTTTTTTGATAATTGGTAACATCTGTTCTATTTTCTCTGTCATCTGATCAGCGTTGATATCTGCCATTCCGAACATACGGCCCAACTAAGGTGAGAGAGAATTTGCATGTAAGATTGGGCAATGGATTCAAAACATTACACATGTTTGTTACTTTTTACTATTCCTTCAACTTTCTTCGCAAACCTGAGAGTTATCTCCCCTATATTTGGGAGCAGACAATCATCAGTACTAGTATGTGTTACCTGCATTCAGAATGTACATCCATGGAGTTCAGAACATCTGTCCTATACTACCAGGTACTACTTCTATTGGCATTTTTTTCAGTTTTGATAAGGAACGTATGCAGAGTACTTACCTGTGATATAAGCGGGTTAAACTGATTTTTGATCTTAAGTAGTTTACCGAGACCTCCCTCCACTACTGTAGGGAAGTTAAGGAGCCTCAGGGTATGACCAGTAGGCGCTGTGTCAAATACTACTGTTGTGAAATTCATGTTATCTACTAATCTGGAATTAAAACATGGGAATTAATGAAATAATTCGTAATCACTCACTGACATATTTGTATTGCTTGTCCTCGACCGGAAACATAACATTGATCATGTTGAATCGTTAAAAAATAGCTGTTGACAGCACGGCATAAATGATTTGCGACGATCATGCGTGAGGAGTGGATCATAATTCAAATTGAGAAACAAAATTTACAGCAGTTTGATATCATAAAACAAACATCAAAAAATATGTGACATGACATAGAGTAGCAGTATATTGAGGAGTGGATGACGGTCACATATACCAAGGTTTAAGTAAAATTTGACTTACTTCATGACTTCAGCATAGCTCATAGCTTCATCAATACCGGGGAATGCTCCTATCAGCTCATGAACCATAGATTTACCTATAGCTGCATCATCTCCTAATATCTCATCGGGCAACTCTGAGTATCCAACATTTGGATCAATTTCCTACAAAAAAATTGTCCTTCATTAGCTCATATGAAGAATCACCAAGGGGATAAAGGTAGGTAGAATACGCAAATATCTTTGGTCACAATGGCGCATATATTAAGGCACAAATATTTCGCCGTCCGTGCCTGGGGATGGGCGAGTGAGAAGACATCTGATTTTAATTAACCTTTTTAAAGGTTTAAAAATCATATGTCGAAATTCATTTGTGAGAGCTGAGACTTTGACAGAATTGTTGCAGAATTTCTGAAAATGATCAAAAACTATTTTGGCAATAAATCTTTGTAAATTGTTAAACAGTGATCATCATTCATGTACAGATACATCGCATTTCAGCTATTAGAAATTACAATAATATCGATGCTATAATTATTATGTTTGTGTTGCAGTGACTGACATACCATAGCAAAGAGATTATCGAATCCGTTGACTTTAGTAGGTGTTTTAGAGAATTTCTGATTGAAGGCGTCTGACACATTGTGAGCAGGATCAGTAGAGATAATCAGCACATTCTCTCTGTTCTGACACAGCTGTAGAGCCAACGAGCAGCTGAAACATGAAGAGCCAAGGACATTATAATCATGTTACTAAGGCATACAAAATGTAACCTTATTTTAAAACCAGTATCACATGGGCATGGTAACTCGCAGGAGGTGATTATATCGTATGAGTATAACTGAGATGTTGGGTGACGAGAAGGACAATAAGGGTGCATAGACTTTACTTAGAATAAAGCTCAACTTCATGGCAAAACGTCAAGGGACTATGTTGTGAAAATGTTTTACCATATTATAACGATTTTAAAGTTTACATAAGCAATCAATAACCTGGCACAGGAGACTTCACCTTCGCAGGTTTTTCATGTATGGGTTGAGGTGTAAATACAGTGCTGTTGATATAAATCAGTGACAGTTACCTTGTTGTGGTCTTTCCCACCCCACCTTTACCGCCAACAAATATCCATTTGAGTGACTTCTGGTCAACGATATTCCTCAAGGTGGCCTCTGGGATATCATCAGCCATCCTTCTTTTATGGTGAGCTTTTCTGACAAAATATACGTATTTTTTTATGACCATCGCGCCAATTACACTTCAAATCATAGTGATATAATCCGCTCATCAACCACATATCTGCCTTTTTCTATCTCAAGTTATCAGCATACTTGAGATATTTCTGAGAATTTGGTTACTTGGGCACAGCATGACTTTAGCAATAAGTAAGTAAGTGTTAACTGTTGATCCGTACCACACCACTGCATCCACCTCCACATTGTCTAACCTCATATTCACCCATGATAACCCTGGAGTGTAGATGCAATGGCTATCCAAGGAGTTAAACTCCTTGTCTTTAACTCCTTGTATTTATCTCCTTGGGCTATCCAAGGAGATACTTCATTCCTTGGACTACCCATACCCTTATTCAGCGGTAAATTGAACATACGCATTGCCATTGCCATGCATCGAGGTATGTTAGATATATTGTAAAAGCTAGAGCTAATCTTTCAAACCATGTGTACAGCACCCTAGTTATTTGAGGCCTGACTGACATGCTTGTCAAGACAGACTAGGTATTCATGACATAACTTGTTACTGAGTGTACTATTCTAAAACTTGAAAGATGAAATTATCTATTACTAAAACTTGGGTACTAGACTAGGGGGAGGGGATGGCTGTTGTGTGGGTGTGAGCTGTCTTCCCTATTGACCAATGAGTCAAAAAACTGCTAAAATTATTCCACAACTATATATATATATACTATCTTAATCTATATTAAAAGAAAATATATAATGGAAAAAAACAAGGGGAAATAAAAATATTATAATAATTATAATGTCTCTTCTGGTTCTGTAGAATGATAACAACAATGTTTATTAACGTCTAGGTAATTAGGCAACAGGACATGCATTTGCAGCACTGGCCTAGTGGCCCATGGTTCTTTCAAGGTCAACAGTAGCCATGATATGAAAAGTGTACTCTTTCTTTCAACAGTAAGTGAGCAATGAAGAGTGGTAACAATGATGTGTCACAAAAAAACTTTCTTGTGGGAAGTAATGGCTAAATTTGAATTGTTAATATCTAGCCTCAATTCCTGGCCTCAAGAACATTATAAGAAAACTAATAGGAAAACCTATCAAATGAGGCATGTGTATTTGTGTACATGCCGGCTTTCTGTCCTCGAATTGACCTTATCAAAAATGAAAAAAGGGAGATGACATCTTATCATAACCTGTTTACATATATTTCTAAAACAGATTTTCATATGTAACTAAAATTAAATTAAAACTAAATGACAGGTAATCCATAAAAATTAAAATTACAATATGGAAACATTTTTGAGAAGTTTGACAATAAGTTACTACCCCTAAATACAGAAACTCAAACTGAGGCTGTAGTAGTTACATCACGTTGATATCAGCTGCAAGAGCACTTGCCAATCACTGAAATACTCAGACACATAGCCGGTTGGAGTTCTAGAAGCATTTCACTTTACTTACAAGGTAAGAATGGAACATAAAACTCCATATCAGAAATCCAGTAATTACTTTCAAGCTTAACCATCCCTTCTGGCCTTCTCTAGATCTTGAAGATCTCATAAGATTCACTCAAGTCAAGGAATTACTCCTTGATTCCCCTGACAGTGACAGAGAAGACTACCCTATATTAATAGTAGTAATCCATTAATTAATATCATTTTAATATGTTCTGACTGAGTACTGTCAAAGCAAGGAGTAAAAGTACTGTACTTTAGTTGAATTAGGATGATAATAGTGAGTGTGACTCGGAACTGCTGTATTTTATAGCCTTGTTTAGTTGAGCTAGTGATTTGAAGACACGGATAGTCATATATATATATGTCTTCACTAGTCTAGTGACTAGCTATTTTTAAACCACACTAATAACCTGGCATCTCTTTGGCAATGTTTGACTGCCCCCCTTGCCCTTGGGCTTGAGTTTTTGAAACAACAAAATATCAGAAACTCAGGGGGGAAGGGCCCAGGGGAGTCAAACATTGCCAAAGACCCAGGTTTAGGAGTAGACCTGTGGTTTTAACTGTATTCTCTACTAATCACTAATCCAGTCCCTTATTCTTGATCAGCACCCAACTAGCTAAGCTAATAGTAGTACTACAGCTATTTCCTACTTATTACATATACATTTATGTATAGACTTGTATTGAATTTAGTTTGGTTTAGATAGATTAGTTAGGATTTCTCATGGTTACTCCTTGGTTTATCAAGGATATTAAGCATGTTGTGGTCAAGTAAATAGACCAATCCTATATATATTTACACCACGATCAGGAAAATTTGGGCTGCCAAAAGTTATTATTTATTAATGAATATAAGTCTGATCAAGAAATGTAATTTGCCCCAATCCTTATATCACAACTTTAGGCCAGTTTGGTGTAATTTTGGAGGATCCATTTCCTGGGGTGGATATTTGAAGTTAACTTCCCTCGTAGTTGCCTACACAACAGGAAATATGCTTTGTTCTTCCGATAGATTCAGCCAAGAAAGGAGTGCATCAATCTCTATTTGGTATTCTAGGCATAGGACTTTGGGCCAAAGTCAGGAAATGCGGCAGTCCTATGATTCTAGGAAGCTCACAGCTTGGCTTGAACACAAATAAGTCGACTTCCCACACCTATGGAGTGTACTGAAATCAAACTTTAATCTGAACCATTGTTGTATTTCATGAAATCATGAAGCTTAAAACGAGTGATGCCTGTGAAATTATCCAACTGTTGTATACTTATAAAATAGGAGAAGCGTTTCATCATGATTTCATAATTATTGCTTATGCAACTGATCACATCTGTTTTATAACCTAATAGTACACCCAAATCAATATTGTAGCATGATTTGAGAAATGTTTGAAATAACTTCCATGAATTTTAGATGTTGGCTGGTTAATCACCTGAGGAATGTTTTTTTGAACTGATTACCCAGATTTATTTGTGGACATTGACCCCAAGAAACATCGACCTAATGACCGCTGCTTGTGTTGACCTGCTTAGCTTTTGTTATGGTAGAATTAAGAGGGGTCGATCGCCTCTCAACCATCTATCCTTACAGGACGATAACCTATGTAGCTTATAACCCTTAATATCCCTCTCCTTGTAGAATCAATAATGGCTGATATTCCAGAAGGAAATCCTACCAAGGGAAAGAAGATTTTCGTACAGAAATGTTCCCAGTGCCATACTGTAGAAAAGGGAGGCAAAGCTAAAACTGGCCCAAACCTGAACGGTCTGTTTGGTAGAAAGACAGGACAATCACCGGGATTCTCCTATACAGCTGCCAATACAAACAAAGGTCAGTCAAGTTCAGATCAAGTTAAGTTACTGATGGTATAGGATGATATGGTGGTATAGAATTAATTAAGATAATATAATAATTAGTAAAAGCAAATCATTCACAGTCAAGTCAGTCAAGTTTTATATCCTGCCAAGGCTTGAACTATTAGTAGACAAAATTAATCTCTGTAACATGTTTTGGTATCCTTTCAAACAAGGATGTAAAAAAATATTGTGCAATCCAATCGCATGTGAAATCATTGTGTCATGGCCTCATAGCTTATTATCTTGAGGAGCTTTGTGATACAGCATATTTTATTTTACATTGTTTGCTCTTAAGTAGAACTAAACCGACAGTGTGATAATGATTGCAACATAATTGTTGACATGTTTCCAATGAAAAAACTTTTTTGTTGGCTATGTCTGCTCAACATGAATCCTGGTTCGCTATGATTTATTATCCTGTAGAGACCGTTATTATTTTCTATAGCATATGTATATAATAGGCTTATATCAATTTTCAGGTATTACCTGGGGAAGAGACACACTGTGGATCTATCTGGAGAACCCAAAGAAGTATATCCCAGGAACTAAGATGGTATTCGCTGGAATCAAGAAGGTCCAGGAGCGAGCTGATTTGATAGCCTACCTCGAGGCTTCCACAAAATAACAATTCTCAAATTAGAATTAACACAAGAGTGTGTGAGCTGTCAGTGACCTGCTACATACTCACTGTGTATACAACACTCCATAACTGATGATGCAAACCCTGTGTTCAAGCTCATTTATATTGCCATGATAAAAAAAAAATGCAGACTTTGATGTTGTGTCCTCTTTGTTCAATGAGGGGACAACTTAGACATGATGATATGTGCCAACATTTTACAAGCAGGTTATTGCGTTTACTTCTTTATCATTGCTAATACAAGGATTGTATTTTGAGGTTATTTGAGTGCGTAACAACACTAGGAAATTATATTTATATTTAATATTTTACACCGTTTTGTGAGTTGAGTATTATTTTGGTTTGGATTCAGGCTATAAAGATGTTTACCAATTATTTTTATTGTTGGATTTACATTGGAATATGGAAATGGATACTGGTTTTATTCATGTACATGGGAAATAATAGCTGTCAACCCAATAAATAAACGAAAGATAGGATAAAAACTGTGTTCTAATAGCTGGAATAAATTTATTCTGTCCAAACCAGGTGATGTGGATAAAGGCGCTGCTCATAGGAGAATTTCGTAAAAGTATGCACATATGAATGGATAAAAATTACCTATGTCCCTATCCAGCGAAGCCACAGGACTCATATTCCATCTGACATTTGGTGAATTCATTTAGTCCCAATGATATTCTTCCGATGCAGCATCACATACTCTACATATCCTTGATCCCATCATTAATTATTGGAGACCTGTAGTAACAAATCAAGCTTCTATATGATGATGGTTGCTCATCCCAGTCAAATCTACAATGGTATTAGTGAAACAATATAAGTAGTTTTCACTTTATATAAGTCAGTCAGTACTAAAATCCCCCCACAGAACTGTACCAATTTTCTTTTTTTGGGCTGTGGGAAAGAACCATCGCAGCTAAATAGAAATACTGAGCAGCCGCTAGTAAAGTAACCCCGACTGTCGTCTTCCTAAAATAGGAAATGATTGTAAAATTGCTTGCGATTTGGATTTGTTGCTGCGAGTTGGGCAGTCTATTATAATTTGAATCTACCAAAAATATATTCGATAGATTTTTAAAAAGAATTTCAAATGCCAGTGTACTCTCTCTCTCTACTTTCGTTGTTGGAATCCCCCTCAAATTGTAGAGAGAAGGGGAGCAGAATTGGAGTTGTCAAGGCAGGCTAAGTTGATGTCTGGTGGGCAATGATATATATTCATATCAATGCTGGTGGGCTCTATTTTGGTATTATAGAGTTGTGCTCTCAACCAATGTCAAGGCCATCGCACACGCGCAGTAAGGAGTTCTTTTTGACTTCCGGTCTCAATAATAGTGACGGCAGCGTGGACTCCCCTGTCGCCTCAAACTTGAAATATGGTGAGTTATAGCCCATTTAGGGCTTGTTAACTATTCTAAATATATGGAACAAACTCTTAAGTTATGTTGGGAGCAAAATTTTTGCCCATGAACAGTCCACAAGGGAACCACAACTATCGATTAAGTCGGGAATTTTTTCCTTGCGTTTTCTCTTCTGTCTGTTTTTCCCCCACAACTTACATTGGTTGATTGTTTTAACTGCTGAATCCAGATAGATTGCCTAAACAGGCACAGAAAGAGCATACTAAGATGCTCATTTTTAAGCTTTATTTATACATTAATAATGTGAACAGTGATAAAATGTCATGAATTTTGTCAATGAGGAAGATTTGACTTGATTTGAAATTGTAGGCACTGCAAAGGCTCCCTATATGAAATTGAAAAGAACCCAGTTCAGCGGAACATCCATATCTAGCAGATTTGTATGAATATAGGCATATTATGTTATTTACGACTAGAGCTCTTAAATCTGAACTAACCCCTTAGTTTACATAAAATGATTCTTTAGAGGTATCTATAAGGAATGAAAAGCTTGCATTCCATTTAATAATGCCAGTTTTATTTACTTTAACAGACCTCTAAGAGAAGGAACAACGGGCGTAATAAGCACGGAAGAGGAGCCGTAAGGTTCATCCGTTGTACTAACTGCGCCCGTGCCTGCCCCAAGGACAAGGCTATCAAGAAGTTTGTCATCAGAAACATTGTCGAGGCAGCTGCTGTCAGGGATATTGCCGAGGCTAGTGTCTATGAGAGTGAGTATTTGCTATGTTATCTTCGTTATCTTATGACTGCTGACCGGATCATTACTGATGACACTATTTATAGTAAACCAGCACGTAACTACATTTGTATTATTACATTTTGCATGTTTATAAATTTCTCCTGTGTGTTCACATGTATCATTATATTTTAGGCTACGTTCTCCCCAAACTTTATGCCAAACTCCATTACTGCATCTCATGCGCAATCCACAGCAAAGTTGTAAGAAACAGATCAAGACAAGCCAGAAAGGACAGAACCCCACCACCAAGATTCAGACCAACACAGAACAAGGTATGTATCAACCTTTACTTTCTTATTGTGAACATTTTACAGTTGTAGAAAACTATATATCCTATGCTGACTGTTCATTCCCTGTAGCCTTCTTACCATATGCCAACATACACTCATAACCCTTCAAGTTGAGGGAAGAGGTCATTTCTAGAGTATATTGCGTTCTTATTTTCTTACCTCAGATAATGTATATTACGTCCAGCGTACTCATTCTCAGTTGAACAGCCAGTTGATAGTGATAGTTATACATGGAATAACGTCATACCATTTTCTTGTTTTGCAGTCTGACAACAAGAACTAAGAAGAATGGGGACAAGGCTGAAAAGGGAGAACAACTAAATCATGTTTGACTTTCAATGAGCGCTTTTTGTGTCTTTATTTCAAATACAACCATCCGTATTTGCAAAAAAAATGAAACCTCATTGTTAGACCTTTGCAAAATGCCGTCACATGTAGCCAAAACATTAATCTTATAGCATGCAGAGTATTGCTATTACTGCAAAGAATCAAGAGCAAGATGAATTTATACTGGCCTATCACACTGTGATAGAATGTATGGCCTAAGGCATATGAAATTACTATTTTGGCAAATTTGTTTTCAAAAACTGTTTTAAGAAACTAGGAATTGATTAGTGAGATTTAAGCCACTGTCTCTGTGGTAATGAAAGGCCCATGATAGATAAACCCTTGTTCACCTCATACATATGAGATCAGTATGCCAATGATGATATACGTGCACTCAACCCTGGACTAAGTTATGTCATGCTTTCATTTCCTGTTCTAAATGATAATAACAAGATACCCTTTAAATCAGCATTCATACAGCCAATTTTGTGGACAGATCTTTGTTTTATATAAGATATCATTAGAAGCACAAATTTTGACGATGTCACATGGCCCAAATTTGTCATAGCTGCTAATATAAAAGAAAAGTGTGCAGTATAAACGCAGCTTTAGACATGTTTGTCCATTCCTTTCATTACCACTGGACAAACAACTCCTGAAATGACAATCATCTATATCCAAATAAAATCCACTATCGTTTTGGCTATAGCAAATTGCAGAGCACAGACATTACTATGTAGACAAGGATTATAGCTTACATATAGAAACTTGGATGTTCCATTGCAGCCCTACGGGGGATTTTTAGAATGGGTACATGAATTTGACGCATCAAGTATTCTCATTCATTTACATTTTTGATGGAGCACATCCGTTCAAAAATTGTTCACTGAGGATAGTGATGGCAAAGTCTCGCTCCCTGTCTCGTGAGACTTGACCCCACGAGCCACACACTCATATCAAGACTTTTTCATTATAAACATGGTTTTTGCCACGGTTTTTTGGTTTTTGTAACCTAAAAACGCCAGAAAAGTGGCAGTTTTCAATTTTACCAGCATTGATATGTGTTTCGGTCTCGCCCTGTCTAGCCAAAATCTGACAATTTGCCATCACTAACTGAGGAGCTTTATAAAAAACTGCTTCATCAAGGAACAATTATATTATAGTGCTGTTTCAACAAGCGGAATCGTTCAAGTCAATCACTGTTTAGGACCACAATAACCCGTCGCCTTCTTAACCTGATGAATTTGTTATGTTGATGTTGATCATAACCTAGCTGATGTGTTTGCTCTGATCTGATTGGGTTGAAATACCTTTTGGGCTCTTTCCCACAAGCTAATCAGAGCCCACACACACACGGGTTGACCAGAACCATGTATAAACAAAAATAAAAGGAAAATCACTATGGTTATTAGGAGTTTTCATCCTTGTCACAAGTGATTTATCTCCACCTGTTTGTTTTAGCCGTATATCCAGAATCCTGCTAAACTTAGTGTGTGGGATTACGGTGGACACCCTTGAAACATGATTGTGTTTTGGGCTATTTGGTTGTCTCAAGTTTTATCTATTCTTAAAAGTAGGTCAAAAATTTTGGAAAGGAAAACTGAAGAGGCTCAGGTTCTTTCCCCATACTCAGTGATCAGCCTTCCCATTCATACCATCTCTAGCAATAAAGGCAAAATACTGATATGAATGAGAACATCCTTATCATCACCACTATCTTGTTTTTATCAACAGTGTTGCAGACAAGTAAGTTGACAACAAATGGTACACATCATTGGGCAGGTATCATAATTATCATTTTTTGAGACTAATTTTTACTACTATGTATGTTTAATGTAATTCATTTAATTATAATGATACCAAAAACTCCCTCTGTATTGAATTCGCAAACAGTGTATATGACTAGGGATTACCTGGGAAACAAGAATGGATGCAGTGCAATGATTGTTCAACTTTCTTAAATGCTAAGACTAAGTTTTAGATCCTAACCTAATTGGTCTCACCTCTTTCTTTGGGCTCACAGGTCTAATCCAAAGCATGGTGATCATGGGACCGAGGTTAAGAGGTATACCTGTGAGCCTTACACTGTCTTAGGGAGGATCAAAGTCTTAGCATCTAAGAAAATTCAATCATGATGTAACAGTATCTTATCACAGAAATTTTATACATTATTCATAAAAGTCTTGGCCTTACTAAGCCCCCTACCTCATCTTCAAATTTTGTTCCCAGAAATTGTGCTTGATCGTTATTTTTACTCAACTTAATGTGATGATGGTATAGTTATCGTCTTGCGGTCATTGCTGTGGACATTATGGACTTAATAATTGAAGGTACAGGTGATGGCCATTGTGTAGTCTTCAGTTTTTCCATATAACTAACTTGCTCAGCTTAATGACAATCATTTGAAACATTTCAACATATCCTACTTTTTTCTGAGCGGGTACAGCCAAGGAATAACAGGGTCTTTGGTACAGGCATCAGTAGTTTGAATCAATAACATATAAGAACTACTTCTGTGGAAAATTTTGCCAAAATGAGCATAGATCAACTAGTCAGCAATGCAACAGCATTCTGCTTCTGCGTCCCATCTGTTGTCCCATTTTTCTGTGCTATGAACAATCAGGCTAGCCAAAATGACATGTCCCTGCTCTACGAGCCACCCAGATGTGGTCCGCTGATAACAGCATGTTGTTAAACACTACCAAAACTGCTGTTATGAATATGTCACTATGCCAGAGGTCCAAGTTTACAGAAGATATACATTTTGATGGCTCTGTTATAAAACCCATGCCCTCCATTAAATTTTTAGGCGTGACAATAGACAATAAGTTCAGTTTTAACGAGCATATATCAAACATTGTGTCTAGTTGTAACTCCAGGCTTTTTCTAATGCGTAAATTGAAAACCTTGGGTCTAAGTGCAGAGGGGTTGAAGCTTTTTTACACTAGCAATGTACGTTCATTAACATGTTATGCTGCCCCTGCCTGGTATACTGTTTATCTGATTTTAACAAGCAACGCCTTGAAAGCATACAAAGATATGCAACTAGAATAATTTTACCTGAGTTTAACTACGAAGAAAGGCTTGAATCTCTAGATATCCCACTACTCAATGACTTTTTGTTTCATCTAGCCTCAGCCCATTTTAGTAAGATTTTACACAGTGCAACCCATCCACATCACTATCGAATTGTTATAAACACTAGCCAACGAACATCCTCTCGCGCATCATATCCATATTTGCCTAAGAGATGTCGCACAACGAAGCAGCAAAACAGCTTTTTTCAATTTTTCATGTCATTTTATAGCAACAGATTTGTGTATGTAGAGTGATATTTTTAGTCTCATCAAAACTCGTATTTTTTTGCAAACATTCAATTTTTATCATCGCCATGATAACAGAATGTAGAATAAACGATTACGATAGAGATATCAGATTGACAGGTCATTTGTATTGGATATCACACTGTTTGGGAATGCTCTTGTCTGATTGACTTCAAGCAGTGTACAGATGCCAGCCCAAATACCGTTAAAGGCTGGCTGTGGTGTCTGGTCTTATAATGTTTATTTTGACTCTTCCTTGCAGCTTTAGCCATACAATGTTACCAATGTGACAGCGACTTTGATGAGAATTGCCGAGCGGATAAACCTTTCGACACAAAACTCAATGCACTGGTAGATTGTTTGAGTGATGAAGCACACACTCCAGGTTCATACTGTGTCAAGAAAGAATGGAGGAGTCCTGGATGTAAGTGAACATATTTGGTCTTTTATATCAAAACATGATATATGATTTATCAGTTTATCATTTATTGGTGACAAAGGTGTAAAATATCAGTCTCATGTTCATATACATATCTATGCCTAAGAACAAACACACGATAACAAGCTGTTTGAGACCAAGGTGAAATGTGGAAAAATCGAAGTAGAAAGGCTGACAGAGCTCCTTCTCGTGTCTAAGTTGGGCCTTAATTATCCCATTTAAATTTTTGCCGGTAACTCAGTAGCCACCGCTCCATTTTAAGTATTTATAAGCTCACTCACCATGGCAAAAAAACCATCATTATGTCATGATTTGTGATATATCTGTTATATTTTGTAGGGTGGGGATGGCATAAAGTTACAAGAAGGTGCGGAAGTTCTACAGCCATAGGTATGCGTTCATATGTCACTTTGAAATCCCTTCTACGCGCTGAAAGATGACAAACAAAGGGTTTTGTATCTACTGAGATACGCAGTCGAATATACAAATTGTTCAGCCAAAAATCCTGTAACAAAGTTTGATCTTACGCTGGTTTTTACTGAGAAGAAAATGGACGACTGCTGTTTGAGCAATAATAACTTATAGTCATCACAATTATCTAGTCAACTGAACATTATCAAATTGGCAATTAGCCAATCCCTTTGTGTCAGTGAGAGATGCTGTCCCCCTCCCATACTCAAAACAGTTACATTCTTGAAAGCTTTGAAGAAAATGTTTAGTGATTGTGTGAGATCAAGGAGATATTTTCCATTTTACAGGAAGTAGAGAGACATGTATACGTGGTTTTGAGGATCAGGGAGTTTATATACGAGAATGTAACTGTAATACTGACGGATGTAACACGGCAATCAGCACTCAGGCCACACTACTCACTTGTATGACATCTCTATTTATCAGTATATATTTTCTCCATTGATATCCAAAAATTGAAATGAAAATTTATCAGTGACTGCATTAGATTGGGCTGTTAGCACACAATATTAGTGTTTTTTATGTTTTTTTCCTTCTATGCAATTCGCTTTGTGATCACGCTTTCAATCCGTAGTTGAACTGAGACAGTCATTATGATGCTGCTCAGTTATGTCAGAAAGCTACGACATGAAGTGTAGCGTCTCTTATAAAGAAGTAGAGGAAAACTGACACCTATCCTTATTGAGATTTATGGTGAGAAGCATGAAAACTTCATTATGCTCTAGATTCAGGTGATAAAACGTTGCATTGCATTTGTGTGCTGTCATCACCAGGTTCCGCGTAACATTCCTATCCACTTTTAAATAGTTTATTTTTGCCATATTCGGTCAACATTCCCATTTTGCACATTCCAACACTCTCTTATACATTATATTGTTGATAAGTTTGAGAATGAATTTTATTGTACAGATTTCTATCGTACATAACAAATTTTATACTGTTACATTGGTTCATATACTTACACAAACCAATAAAATAAGTGATAAATATGATATACCATGCATATTAATAAATAGTGATTTTTTGGTTTTCAAAATTATAGTGAAGTGAACGATTAAAATTGTACATAAATTGCAATCAAGTAAGGATAATATCGGGTTAACAATAACAGAAAAAAACTTCACTTCACAAAATATTATAACAGTGCAACAAAAGAGTCTATTGATAAATACCCATCCTATCTACCTGCAAAGTTACTATTTGCACTCGTGTGGAGGGGTTCAACCACTTTTAAAAAAAAAACAATTAGCTATCAATTCAGTCGTACATTTCACAGTGATTTTGTACATAATATTGATAATGTTACATATCGGGTATAAGATACAGATTCGTGAATATAATGACACTGAAACATCTATGGCTAGGGGTGTAACACTGAACATTAAATGTACTAGGTAGTACTACATACATTTTATTGTTTCTTGAGATGCGGTTGCAGTGTCCTAAATGGTCATATGCTAACACTAGTTTGCCATTTGTAAAAATATGGTTCTAATACTAACAACAAATAAGCATAGTTGTTACTGCATGACACTAAACATCAGCATTTTAATATGATCATGCCATTCTGTAACATTCAATCAGTTTTTGGTTTTTTCAATTAAAAATTGAGATTATTTAGCTAATTAACTAGTCACATATATTATACATTGATTATGATGACAAGGATAGCCCATTCATGATGCGTGTCCACAATTCTTTCTTACATGATTTATTCCTTCGCAGACCTTGTAACATTTCCTGAAACTGCACCATGCCTGACGGCATCATACTAAATGCCTGTAAACAGAAAACAACCATCAAAGCCCGTCTTGACAAATCCAACGATTTTCCGTGAACGGACAGGGTCGGAGTGAGTACTCACAGATTGGGCAGAAATGTGGGAATACCATCACTCAATAACAATAATTCTAGTATCTGGTACAAATAGAGATGAACATTAAATCAGTCATAATTACCTTTCTAGCTGAGCTGACAATACTAACAAACTCATCATAATCTGCGGGCTGTATGTGGTGTATCCTATGGTGTGAACATTGTATGTACCTGTAGAATAGAAAAATAAAACTATGTTTGTGTTTTACTCCACTTATGTTTGAAAAATTATTGCTCTGTTTTTTTTTGTCAAAGTCCTTTTATTGGCTTACTCTGGAAAACATTTAAACAAATGAGATTTATGCCAATTAAAGTATATATGTAACTCAGATCTGCCAATTACAGAGAGCATAAAGTTCAACATATTGATAAGGTGAGACTTCATGACCATTGATTCTCTCTGAATTTGTATGTCTTTTTTTAGGGTGTTTTATCTCTGATATCAATCTCAATGTGCTGTCAACTCCGAATTCAATGTGTGCTACATTATTTCAGAATTATTATCTGTATTAGCCAACTTTATACAGTAATGATTATTTTTAATTAATAACTCACATTTGAAGACACCTCTGCATCAGGGAGCTGAGCATTGGTGTTCGGCTGAACAGTGTCTGTATCTGTGCGGGGTTTAGTGCAGGATTATTCCTAGTCTGAGCTGAGAAAACTTCCATAGCGATGTCATAGAGAATAAACGGACTGAATAATGAGTGAACAGCGTTCTGACAAAACTGTTGTAAGTAGTTGGGTCCTGAAAAGGAAGAAAATACAGGTTAATATATAACAAGCTGGAACGACTCCATGTCCATGTCATAGTTCAAGAACACTAAAGAGTTCACAACTGGTGATCCATTCAACAGTAGTATATTTCAGAATAAGAATGACCAATATATTGATGGTACATTATCAGACTGCTTTATGATACGCACCGAGTTTCATTGAGAGGGCCAGTAGCCATTTGATGTCTTCTCTACATGATGGATTTCTGTGGTACTTAGTCTGAGGTCTCTCATCACTGATTCTGCGGCCATAAGTCTCTAAGGCTAACATTCCTACTCGATATGCTGACATGACGTAGTTGAACTGCTCCGAGTTCTGTGCAAGCGCAAACTGCAAAATCAGATATATATGTCATTTGTTGACAGCATAACATACTCAATTATAATTGGAAGACAACACCAGAGTATTTTGTGAACTGTTTGGTCACATGGTTGGATATTATAATATTTGCTTGTGAATTTATGATGGTAGTCTTCACAGTTGTAAAGAATGTCAGTAAGTCACATCAAGTCAATGTCAGTCATAAACACACTAGGGTCTCCACAAAATCCTGAGATAATCTTTTTCATGTTGTAACTAACCTGCTGAGATGGATGCTGAGGTAGGTGACCTGTATTAGCCTGCTGATTGACAGCAGGTAACATCTGAGCTGGCATATTGTTAGCCATAGTGACCATATTTGCAGTATTGAACATGGCTGCGGCTGGGCTACCCATAGCCTGATACATATTACCACCATTGTTTTGTGGTACTGAGGCTCCCATCTGCAACAGGTGATAAGATAAGGATTACAGTAGGTGTAAGTAACACAGTGACAATATTTATTCATTTACTGACATATGAATATAAAAGGCTGCTGAATCAGCTATAATATAGTAATAATATATATACTTTATCGATCCAACCAGTATATCATGTGATGCCAATGAGGTAAAATATTCATGAAATAATCGTATGTGTCAGTCAGATTAAAATATTTGTAAAAAAACATACTAAAGACGTGAGCATTGGGATTGTAAGAACAGTAAGGTGACAACTCATTGTAAGTTGGTCATGCGAGCATTTCATAACCCCAAAGGCAGACAATGGTTTACCCTCAGTATATCATGTCACTTCAGCTTGACAATGTACCTGGAATTGTTGATTGAATGGAAAAGCTACTCCTGGAGCTGTGACGAATCCTCCACCAGGCATCTGCTGTAGTGGCTGTCCCTGTACAGACGGATACTGGGCAGGAATATTATACATAAAGGCTGCGTTATACATGGGGTGGAACCCTGCCTGTGACATCTGCCCCATAGCCTGAGGGAACTGTCCTCTGAATACCCCCGCCATTGTTACTGTAGCAGGAGTAGGTATCATTGATGCCATAGACTGCTGAAACAGATGAGACAAAAATAAGCAAAGTTTGATAAGAAGATCTACTTGCATCGTTATGTCACAACAGCAAAATAATAACTACCCAAAACAAGTTTCAAATCATCCAGAACAGATAGCACATAATGAAATCTCACCTCCATAGTGGTGGTCGCTGCCATCATCATATGAGGATTACTGTTGTTTCTCGGTATCGATGACGGTTGTTGCTGCTGCTGTCCGTTAGACTGTAGCTGCATATCGTTGTGCTGAGATTGTGGCTCATGCTCTATCTGGTTCTGTCTACTTTCTTCGTAGAGCTCAAACCAGCGCTTAGCCACATCAAATAAGACTTCAGGTGATACACTTCCATCCTTAGCAGCACTCTCCACCGCCTTACATGCCTGTCAAGATCGGAGATAGATCGATAAGCTTCAAAGTCATATATATATAACGCCTTGCCGTTTGGTGGGAATACATATTATTAGTGATCATGCAGTATTTATATATCTGACACAGTTTTACACACGAATCCGTCAATTTCACAAAACAATCGATAAAAACTTCATCAGTCAGATTTTGAGTCCACATTAAATTTAATTATGAGTGCAAAGGATAACCTTCATTCATATATGTGAATTGAGCAAAGTTTCTCACTTTTTCCAGCATATTATTACTCTGTTCTTTACACTGAAGCAGAGCACGTTTAGTTTCCTGAGGGTTGAGGGCCTGAGCATGTGCCAAACAAGACAGAGCCAACTCTGCTGCGGCAGAAACCATGTTGGGGTCGCGACCTCTTGATGCCTTATCTGTGAGGGTTGCCACCTCTGTAGGAGTGAGATGCCCCTCCCACGTGTCAAGTAGTATATTGACAGCGACTGTACCGATCTCTATGGCTTGCCCTGCGACAAAATTAGCAATACATTTAGTTCACAAAAGTTGTACTAACAAACAATAAACCTTAGCAAACAAAGCCTTATCAGCAAAGACTGCCACAACATGTGAGGCAAACACCAAATCATTTGAGGTTTCCAATTTATCTTTGCTATCTGCAGAAGAATAACTTTGCCTGAGCTAATTTAACAATTTTCTCAAGAAAGGTTAATTGAAATGAACAAACCATTTGACCACGAAGCAGCACTCACCAGTGATCCATGAGACGTGTGAGGAGTAAGTTCTGGAGAGCCAGTTCTTACTCACACAGTTATTTATACCCAGAGCATATAGTCCTACTTGGAAAGCACACAAGTGTAGTAGTCTGTGTGTGGTCTGAGTCTGTGCTGCGTGATCTCTCTGTAACATAGAGATGGTAACATATATAATAGATTCATTGATTCGTATACTACTTTCTCAAGCATCAGTTCTGCTCCCAAACAGATGTTTATACTGGAAAGTTAGAAGGCAGATTGGCTTGCCACTTATTTAAAGTATCTACAAGCAAGCAATTTTTCTAGTTTTCTACACAAGAGGTATAATAATTCCTATAATTTAAGGGAGACATGACACTGAGATCCTATGCTCCTTAGCAGTAATAGGAGGTTACACGGGCAGTACTCTTGTTGACGGTATTACAACAGAACACAAATATCAATCGAAAATTGCAGTCATGTGCATTGGATCTTTTTTATATCACTCAATCTAACATCTCCATGTGTTGGTCTGATGATACCTAGATGAGCTGGTCATACCTGGGTGAACATGACAGATGTTGAGCTGCTCCCTCCAGCCTTACTCAGTAAGGACTTAGCTAACTCAAACATAAAGTGAGCCAGGGCTTCACTAGGCTGGTTAGGCTCTGTAGGTGTGGCTCGTGTTTTACCTTTATTCCTACAAAATAAATTTTAAAACTATTAGATGATGGTCTCCAGTTCACAAACAGGTCCCTATATGATAAAGTATAGTCTTTCATACCTCCTCAATCAATAATATCAATGTCTGATCAATAAAGAAGTGTACATTTTGAATGGACTGGATTCCCAGTGTAGGTGCACGTTAATTCCAGCTCTCCTAAGTGAACAGTTGATATCCTACCGGAAGTTGTGATTTTTCATAGACCTAGGTTCCAGGCTGTACTGGTATCTCTGTGAGGGACTGTCACTGTTTCTCGGCCTATTTAACCTCGGTATGGAGCTGCCTGAGCCTACAGAGTCACTGCTCCTCCCGCTGCTCTCACTATCACTTCCTGCTCCTCCTATACTGTGCTTAGCGAATGGACGCCGCACCACTGTGGGTGAGTTATCGCTGGAGGTCGTCTCCGGAGCACTGCTGTCTACAGCTGCCATACCTAGTAACATAATCAGCTTGAGTCAATAAATCGCCATACACGCTAACATGCGAAGTATTGGGAGTATGAGTAGTCTATAGCTTTCCTGGTAATGTATTTCAAGCTGGGGCTGAGGTGTGCTTTCAAAGTCAATTATTGTCAACAGAACACAGCCATTTAGTGTAATGTCTGTAATACCAATATCTGGAATCAGTTCTATAATGTATCCTCCACAAATAACAATATAGAGATAAGCTGCATGCATGATAATACCCACCGACAGACGGTCTCTTGGATCTGCCATAGATTCCACATCTGAATCTAGCATCCATGTTACGACCTTCCAAGTCTTCTAATCCTGGGTCCTCAAGCTGACTGAATAATAAAAGTGACATGAGCAATTTAGAACAAATGGAATAGATGATAAAAATAAAGCAAGACTATTAATGTGAATATGTTGAGAGTGAATGGATGAGGTCTATTGCGGAGCATTCATAAAAATTTCAATAGGAAACAAGAAGAAAAACCTCACATCATATAATAAAATCTACACATATAATAATATAATATCTAACACTGTTAGTAATTCTTACTTTGGCCTTGTCTGTGTTCTGTTTACTTTAGGTCTGACCACATTGTCCCCTCTTGGTTCCTCCATTGTCATGTTGACAAGGTGATTGGATAATCCATTCATATCATCAGACGGGCCCTGAGGATGACGTCCCCCAGAGGTAGATGAGCTGCTAGCCTTAGCTCCAGCTGGTGACAGATAACTACTGATAGGTGGCGCTTTGAACAGTTGATGTATCTCTTTATCGAGTAATTTTTCTAAGATCTACAATGTACCAATACAGAAAGTTATCTTATGCTGAGAAGATAATACTGATATACATCATGTCACCTGACTTGACACTCTTTGTTGATGGGGGAACCTTGTCAAGACAAGCTAGTGTATATGCCAAGAGCAGAGAGTTTGAACTGATAACTAGTAACGTCCATTATTTGGTGGATAATCAAAGTTGTTATACAGTGTTTGTTGTGTGTGTGAAAATCTCTTATTGATGATATATTTATCATAATTACCTTATCTAGTTTATACTGGTCATCCTTATACTGTACGAGTAGTGCTATAGCCAGGTCTCCCTTCTGTCTCCGAGTTCCCTCACATATAAGAGGGTGCTGAGCCTCTGATATGTTGGCTTTCAGACCCAGAGCCGTGACAGCAGCGTCAAATCCGAGTAGCTCATCACTAGGGAGACGAGTGGCATTTATCTGAACACAGCGACTTGGCGGTCGGCTGCCTGTTCCTGAGGAAGAGGCAGCATTAGAGCTACCTGTGGCACCATTCGAGTTCAGGGCTATAAGTAAAAGGATCGCATTTGGAGTTGAAACGGACTCAAAAGACATCATTGATAATCATATATGGTATGACTGGCATATAAATTTAAAAATTCAGTTCCTTTGTAAGATAAAATTATTGTAAAGTAACATAAACAGTAAAATTGTATCAATAACATTACTAGCACAAGATTGTCTGTATAAAACTGAGTAGATTGAAGATAAGTACACATACCTGGTAGACAGAGAGACTCGAATATAAATGTGGTTAACATAAGAGGGAGATGAGCCTCCCCCCTGGACCTGAGTGTACCGTCTCGGAGCTGCTCTGCTCTTTCTCTGATTACATTCAGCTCTGCGTAGCCCAGGGGTATACGCTTCAGCAAACTCACCAACTCACTCTCCTGATTAGCAAGTTTCACCTGAAGATAATATGGTGATATATCAAAACAATGATCGGGTGCGAGCAGTTTCAATGAAAATTTTAAGATGCTAGTTTAATATTTATAGAGAGTTATCCACTCTCTGAACTTTTAGCTCCGAGAGTGGGTAACTCAAAATACACTTACAGTCCATGCTTGCCATTTTGAACCAGTGTGATCTAAGCTTAGGCCCACCCTAGATCAACTTTGATCCAATTGCCTGCATTCCAGTTGCTCCCTTCCACTGGTCACGTGACCAGTGGATCAGGAGCAACTCCGGATGCAGTCAAATGGATCAAACTTGGCCTAGGCCCACCCCATAAACATATTATAAATGTGTATATATTAGTTTATGGTTTACCACTTAGACCGAAACTCAGCGGTGAACCAAAATCAAGGATATAAGATGTGGGTGGTGATGCTAAATACCCGTCCATACCTCTAGAGCTTTGCTTGGCGCAGGCTCCCTGTGCATCTCCAGGCCGTACATTCCGACCTTGAAGGCCAGGTGATGATAGGCAGCGTCCTCCTGTAGTACAGTACACAGGAACGCTGCCTTGGCTGGGGGTGTGTTACTGAAACTCATCGACGCTGTCAGGGGAGGGTAAAACTCCGACTGTTTATGTCTCTTCACTTCAAGCAAACATTGATTTTATGGGTAACACAAAAATACAAGTCATCAAAACAGCCATGATTTTTAGACATTCTACAATTTATGGCTTGTAGTTACATGTAAAGGTCAGTCGAATTGCCAGACAAATTTTTTTTTTTTGACTTGATTTCCTGATTGCCTCCCACTGAAGCAGTAAATGCCAGGTGCAGCTGCCATATAAATTGTCAACATGCACTACTTGCAAGTAATTGATGATTAGTGGTTGAATTCGTGGAAAGATATAATTTTAGCATACCAGGGTCTATAAATGTTAAAAAGTGTAACATCACCGGCGACTTTGCAATCTCTATATCTGTTCATTCATTGGCCATTACCAGTAAGAGCACAACATTTGCGTGATAATATCTCGATGATGCTTACATCAATAATATTGAATGACATACCCTGGATCACTCTTAGGGAGCAAACATCATCATTTCATTTACTTCATTTACAAACATTCTCAAACATAGCAGTTATGCAGTAATCCGGCCACCGTATCATGATCAGCTAACCTGACATAGTTTTTCTAACCAACCTTTAGTGCCGTTTTCAGCCATTTCTTCACCCTCAGCAAGCATATCTCTGGCTAGTTTAGAGGCCAGCTCACAAGCTTGCTGTACATAACCGTGGGCATGCAGAGCCTCAGCTCGGGCAAATAAGATCTGAAATAACCAACGATAAGTCCCATAATATTCTCAACGCTGACCTCAGTAATGAGCTAACAAGATAAGGGAGGCCAAGATGACCCAGAGAATGTCTCAAAGTAAAAATATAACGCGATGAGGCTGTTCAAAGTAAGGTCCTAGTCAGACTTACCTCTTTCTCATCGTTCCATTTCTTGATACCAGCAAAGTAGTTTGGCTCATCAGCCTTATTCTCTAATGGAGGCAGCTCTAACCTTAACGTTGTGTCGTACTGATACATACTGTAATCATCACGAGGCTCCAGCGGCAGAACATTACCAACTACACCTGATAAACATATATCTCAATAGTTGTAATAAGCTTACATGGAGGTTTGAAATATACCCTACACTTAGGGTTGCAGCGTAGGGATTGTAATAACGATATAGTGACAGCTGAAGAGTAGTAACAGTGGCGATTAGTACAAATCTATTACCCTTACGCAGTCAGCCAAGTTATGTGATTATTCTTATTTCTACCTGAAGAGTTTATGGTACATAGTCATTTTCATTTGACTCACATTTCACATAGAAAACACCAATTAAAATTTGTGACCGCACTACATGTTTTACTGAACATAATCCTGAAATATTTGACTGCATGTAGCTCATTTAGAAAGTATCTACTCGCCGTGTCCCTCAACAACTGGAGCAAAACATATTTGATGATGTCATCAACGTCTAGTCGATCCTTTTTGCTCGTGATTTAAAGTTGTAATCAACCCACACCATTATTATTATTTTTGCTAAATCCTAAATGTGGGTGATTCATAATGGGACAAGATAGTTCAGGTTAATAGATCGAGAAATACAGTAATGGACAGAGCATATAAGCTGAGATATAAGTCACCCTTACTTGAAGCAGCAGTAGCGACAACTTGAGGCAGGGGTGGAGCAGCAGCAGCTCCCAGTACTGGGGGTAGAATATTCTCAGCAGTGTCTGTAGAAGGGGAGCTGTTAGAAGTAGAAGGAATGAGTACTGACATATCCAGATCACTGTCATCATCTGCAGCCATGTATCCATCCTTATTCACCTGATAATAAAATCAAGAGTTCATCCATGAACAAGTAGAGCCATGGTCAATATTTGGATGATAATTTTTTGATCAGTAATAGGGAAAATGACAAAAAATCACGAGTTGAAATGTGGGATGCAATCTAAAAACGGGACCGAATGGTGGCGGAAAATTAGATTTTAGGTGAGGGGAAAGGAGAACATGATCACCAGTGGTATAATGTGAAATTCTATGTGAAAAACACCAACACCAAAGCATTGAGGTGATACGGAGAAGCGGAAGAGTTGGTGATAATCACTGGCCTACTTACCTTGATACCCTCATCGCTCCAGTCAGAGTCTCTCTCTACATTCTCACCCTCGTGTAACTCTGCACCCGCACCCCTGGGCTCCTGATCACAGAACCCCTCAGAGCCTGAACTCTCATCCGCCACTGCACCAGCAGGCTCAGCCACGGGAGGACGGAATCCCTGCTCGTTAGCAAACGAGTACTTACTGTTGTCAACCTGCAATACATAGTCAAAAACATCAGAAGCTGAGCATCAGCGGTGGGGATTATGATTATTGTTATTAATTCACCTTAGAATGAATAGCACCAAGACCACCGACATATCAGTAACATGTGACACACTTACATACGGGGTGAACTGCATTTTACTTGATATCATATTGCATTGGATGATAGAAGGATCAAGAGTAACACAAGCTTTTAGACATACAGTTTAGGAGAGAGATGTACGCTAGATGTATGCATTTTTTTACCAACATTTAGTAAAGCCAAATCTTTCTCATAAAACAACAGGAATTATTTTACCTTGTAGTTGGTGACAGGTGATATTTTACTGGCGGCACAGCAGCTGTCACTAGTCAGACATGTCTGACCAGGTACTGTAGAGTCTATCTGATAAGCAGTACTAGATTCACTGTATGTCACTCCATCTATACTATAATCACTCCAGTCTATATACGTCACCTCATAGGCTGACTTAAATCCAGGGAACAGCTCTATGTCGTCCTTCTTACTCGAGTTATTACACTTAGCTGTCCGCACCTGTAATTATAGATACATGTACATATATTTTGACCCTAAACATCCAAATCAATATCCTAAAAATAGCAGTTTGAGCACCCGCTAGGTTGCTTAGTGGATTTGAAGGTAGATATTAAAGCGACAGTATGTATCATGTGGTGACCAAGATTTCCAACTGTTAAGGATGCGCACACAGGATCGCCCTTAGGCAGCTATATACATGAGAAACTCAAATTTGATCCTTATTTACACCTGCCAGTGTCTTCAAGGTTATTTGATGATGGCTGGGATGTTGAAGATTTTTGGAATTTTCCTAAAACTACTTATGATACTCGACTACAAACCTTATCAAGAGTCATAATGTGCCAAGTTTCTAGCTGAGATCTAAGATCGTCCCTCTGTACTGGTGAGAGACGTGGATTGAGAGCCACCAGCCTCCAGAGTGTTACTATCTCATCACATAGGCTAGAGGCCGCATTCTGAGCTGAGTTGGAGTTACTGCCGTTGGTTTTAGACAATGTTACACTGTTATGTGCTGATGATATCTTCGTTGTAAACCACCATACTAAGAGCTGTAATCAAATAGGGATAGTGTTCAGTGTGTCAGTAATTGAGTCCGTTCTATGACATTTGAACTACCTTTATTGCTGCTCATGAAAAGTGTTGTTGGTCCCATTTTTTTACGACCGTCCTATTTTTACAGTGTATGTCAATGGAACAACAAAATGGATTAGGGTGGTTTTGATATTGAGAGTCTTATGTATGCTCACAAACCTTCTAGGAGGATTTGCAATTGAAAATAATCTGATTTTCTGTAGATGCAGGACTGATAATATCATTGACAGAGAAACAAATAACTGAGAGTACAGTAGATAGTCTCACCTGTTCACATTGTAACATTTCATCGGTAAGTATTTCTAGTAGAGGTACAGCGTTACTATCTTGCCGACGGAGAAGTTCTCTCACAATAGATAGAAGGTTCCATATACCTTCTGGTTCCCTACCCCTGAGAGGACGGAGTAAGCTCTGCCACTCGGCAGCAGCAGGAGGCGCACTCGACGATAAACAATTGAGATCACTGCAACAAAACATACAAAAACTGTCAAAATCTAATACACAGACAGAAAGATGGATACTAGTTATTTTTTCTGAAGTGGACAATTATGTTTCATAATCATTTTACAGATATTGTTGTCACCAGGTGAAACTTATATTGCTCAAGATCAGAGAGCGGCCACAAGATCCGTTATCGTAATAATGATGGATTGAAAATAAATGCTTCACACAAAGGTTGCTAACCAGTTGGACAGATGGTTATGAGGGTTATAGAAGGATTATATTCATATTGAGACATTAATCCAGGAAACTGTGTGGAGTTAATCCATTACAAAGAAGCTCAAGTTACCAGCCATGACATACTCATAAGTAATTTTTAATTTTATAATTTTTTATATTATGCCATTAGTTTTGGAAAAGGACAAAATGTGTGTCACTTAGGACGATAGTTATCAGTTGTCTGATCTGACCATAACAATAGGCCATTAATTGGTATATTGCTAGCAAAGAGATGAAGTTTAGAGACATTTATGTAGAATATAATGCCTAAGGCCACCCGGTACTGTACTGTATACCTGGTGACACCTGAGTAGAATAGTATCGTTACCATGGTGATGACAATAACACTATGCACGTTTGGACTTTTTCTGGTGCGTGGTACTGATATTTTCAAAACTGATTTGCTTGATGACATTGCGATAAATAGGGATGCAATATGAAAAATTTAACAACATCTTTTAATTTAATTGAAAAACAAGTGACGTCATAACTATCATCAAAGAGTATTAGTAATTGCTATCATTAATTATGAAGGACTTGTGCCGATATTATTCAAATCAGCAGTCAATGAACTGGTCACTGTATTCACTGCAGTCCAGGATCACTGACACAAGCTTCTTACATAACTCATGAGTTTGAACTCAGCCCAGCCTACATAACACCCCAGGGTTAGCGAGGTGATCGGCACGGTTATACACAGCGTCTATTTAGTAATCAAATACCTGACGAAAGCCTACAGTGGGGACAACTACTTACTCACATTCAACCGTGAAGCGGTGAGCCAGACCTTGGTCAATATTTCTGTGCTACCTATTCACTCACTCCGTAACAGAGTAGGCCCAACCATGACCATATGTAATATGATATATGCTCAACATGCATTAGAAATCATCTAGTTATTACTTTTCTTCTTTTGGATTAACTCTGTATACAAGATGGAGGAGTTGACCTGCTCAAACTGTGCCAGGATTGCTGGTAGTAGTATTTCATTATCAACCACATTCCCAGGAAAAGGAAGAAATGTTACTACCAGTCATACCTGTACAAACTACAGATGGAGTAATGAGGCCAATATACAGTAATACATATTAGCACACATCACTTACCTATATACAACAGGTGAGGGTACACAAAATTTGACTAAAGTCTTCTTAATATTTTCATGTAATATGCGCTGATCCATATACCATGCAGCGTGAGTGTCGCCCTCTGGACCCGCTGTCGGATCTATAAATAGAATCCAGGGTCAAATATAAGCATAGCGAGACAAACTCTCAACAACGTAAACAAATCTCAAAAACATGCATTGCACCAGCCATTCGGATAGCAAAAACGTCATCTATGTTGTTTAGAAGGTTGTGGTGTTTAAAATTTTGCAATAGAGTTGTTGACCTGTGACTTGCTTGTTTATTAAGGAGACATCCTTTTTTTTCAAGCAGAGGAACAGCAACTTGACAGGCAGGCATTACTAGACTCACACAGTCATAACAGAATCAGCCGCTCATTAAAATGACAAAAAGGCTCTGAAAACAATTATAGCCATCACTTCTAGTAGTGTAAATATTGCCCTGTACTCAGCGAGACAAAGGCTTGCTGATAACAAAGGACTTCATACAAAGGCCTATTCCTATAAACAAGCCGGGTCAATGTGAAGCGTGTAATTTACGTGAATCATTCACAACTCACTTATCTTGGGTCAATAGGAAGGAGAAGAAAGAAAAGAAGATATTTTTGTTTGTACCCCATATGACCGGTATGCCTATGATTCAGCAGTTCAACAAAGTTATATATATTAATCAGTGAGATCAATTTAGATTGTAACGGATTCAATATAACAAATCCACTTTGCCATATGTGCAAGTGATTGTATCATGCTGCTAGAAAACATCACGGTATATAGAGAGCAGGTAGCATTAATTGGTGCAAAGTCATTCTAAAAGAGTTATGGCCATATTTATAAACTGAGATCAAGCTGCCCTGTCTGCTCTGGGCGACATGAAGAAAAGTAGTCTTCTAATCTGATAACCATCGATAATGTAAGGATCGGAGCCAACCAAGTTTACAATACTTATGGTTATTTTCGTGTGTTTGTCCACTACCGAAATGATCACAAAATGGTCAAGCAACAATACAAGAAAAAACACTGACCTGGAGCGCCATCTAGTTTATTAATAGCCGAGGGTAAAGTAGATAGTAGTTCATCTAATAGTCTCTGAGCGTGGGGTAATATCTGCTTATCTTGTAGTTCATGTATGAGATACTGTGCAAATTTCTGTAACTGAGATCGATCAAGCCTACTAAGGCTTTCAGATATGGGTGCTCTTAACTTCACCTGCTTAGCCTGCAAGATATAGAAAAATACTGAGTAAGTTTCACATAATCGGACTGTTTTAGTATATGTAATGGGTAAATGGCTGTATATGATTTAAAACGAGAGTGGACTTGTGACATGCAAAACTTTGGCTAGCCTAGTGGATTTCCTTTCCTGGAATGTAAATTTGTCTCTAAAGAGAAAACCACACATGATCACAAGGCTGAATAAGATTCAGTTGGTGAGCAGGAATATTAATCTGAACAAGCTGGCAGGATTGGATTGATAGCATCTCAGTTTCCGATCATCTTGTCTGAGACAGCAAATAACATGACAAGTAAGTCTAGTGAGCCACTTCTCACCATTCTACAGACCAGTCAGGCCATTGTCAAAAGTAACGAGAAGCTAATGAGAATATTCCTCTATCAGACAAGTTCAATATTGACAAATCTCTCTAATATTTGTCATGGTATTGTAAGTATTAACACAGCATATATTGACCGGAGTATTGGTGAAAGTGTTAATGAAACAATGGCACGGATTGAAAACCACACACTGACATTGAAATTAACCATTGAATTTGCTACTGTCATGAATGAAGTCGGTACTCAAGCTTGCAGCCATGTGAGAGAATGCACTGAATGTGAGCTTTGCAAGCAGTTTGTACTCTGCGCTGAGGTCAGCAATTGAATGAAATCTAATTCCCTGGTCAGTAAAATCACATTCTGCAAAGATTATACCACCATTCAGAACATTTCATTGTTCGCTCAGGCCAGTCAATATTTCAAGCCGACACACTGTGGGGCCAAAAAAAATTCAGCAGCGAGATTTCTCTTTGTGCATAGAGAAAGTTGACTGGTTGCAAAGAATAAATATACTAATAATGCGTTTGTGCAGGTAGATTGTCAATCAACCAGTCAAACTTGAGCAACTTTATCTTTAAACTATTGCAAGTAAGTACATGGATTAATTCAAATCTGAACCAGCTCAACAAAAGTATGCTAAAGTACAGTAAACAGATGCTAATATAATATAATCATACCTGATTAACTCGATGTAGACAGATGGCTACGATATGCTGACACCAGGCAGATTGGTCACATGTACAGTTATTAGCAGTTATCCGCTGTCTGTCAAAGACCACACTGGTCCTGTAACCATCCTTCAGTAGAGTGTTCTGTGCTGTCTGAGGAGGACATACTAATCCACTCAGGTGAAAACCTGAAATATATACAGCATACATTAATCATATAAATAGTATTTATATATTATTATTATATTTATATGATTATACCAAATAGAACTTCCTCTCGCATTTAACTTCTCTACTAGAATGTAGAAAGTTGCACTAAGTTACCGACTTGAGGCCTATGGTATCGAGTGCTACCAAGGAATGTACATGAATCTTGAAAGTATAAAGAGAGGATCTGTAGAATCAGTACGATCGCTTTAAAACTTTACCGCCACTCACTAGCAAGCCGATGAATCCAAATATATTTGGTTATTGACCCTTACCGATCTGGAGGGCATCCTTGACAGAGCCGTTCTTGAAGAGCGCCTCTCCCTTGTTAAATTCTTCCGGGCTTCCATTAGCCAAGCAGGAATATAACCTATTGGAATCAAATAATGGCACAAAATGAATTATCATAAATTTGCATTTCAACATTCAAAATGCAAGGTATGTAACAATATATTTGACATGGTTGCCCAGGTGTTTTGGAAGAGTATTCTATGCATGAGGGAAATGTCCTGCAGCGCCTCTTGTCACTGCCCAACATGTTCCTTTCTTATCTGCATAATCACAATACCTGATATCTTCCTCGCTATCAGGGAAACTCCAGAAGGCTATTTTCAGCTGTAGATCTTCTGGTATGGGTTCAGGGTAGCTCTCTACCACGGCAAACGGAATGTGAGCAGCAACAGCTTTAGCAGACAGCTCAATCAGGGAGCTTATTGTACCTGGAATATTTATATGATTATAAGAAAGTGTACTCATCTCGTACCAACATGGAACTTTCAAAATACAGTGCCTGGAATGCTTTAATGCTGTTTGTGTGAGGTAAAAGCATATCTCAAGCAACCCAATAGGTCTGGACCTAACTAAAGCTTGAGTGTCATCAATTTAACTCTAGGATGCCCACTCACAATTAGATTGATGTTGATTGTTATATGAGCTATGCTTTGAGTTATTTTTCCATGTCCAGCCCCGCCATACATTGCAGAGGCTCTCTGGTTCACTTATCCATGAACAGATAGATTCTTCATCAAAACCATCGCTGTCGAATGAGTATCTTTCTCCATCTCCTAAAATGCATTGAGATGTTAATGTTTTAGTTGAGAATCATAATGGACAACACATGCGGTGAGGCTATATATTTTGATTGGAAAATATGCCTGACACCAAAGGATATTGTAGGCATACCCAACATGATTACACCAGAGTTAAAATGAAATGAGGATTGAAAATCAGAAAGATTACTCATACCTTCAATGTCATAGAAAAAATCCATGAATGTTGACCAGCCCCGCTATACAAGCGGCTAGGCAGAGGGGCACCCTCCAGCCAGTCTAGCAGCTTAGAGTGGCAGCGTCTTGTTTAGTTGGTAATCTTGTGTGAGCTACAATCGTCAGAGAGTGTATCCGCTTGCAAACCTGGAAACAAAAATTAACCAGTTACGTGTAATGAATGATATCGAATATCAGACTGAGTCATCCAAATAAATTAATCAAACTCCTTGTTCACAGTAACTAACTAGAATACAAAGGCTTACTACTAACTGTGCTACGCCTGCTTCGGTCCACCTGACCTTCACAATTAAGACAAGCATCTTTGAGAATTATGATAAACTTGTCTTGTGATTGAATTTGATTAGCTAATGATGAAGTTGGATACATACAATACAGTGAAGTAAGTAACAAACTAATTGTAACAACAAACAAAGCTCAGATGCAGCAATGACACTGCTAGTGCTTGGCCCTGGGTTTTGTATGCATGCACACTGACTGAGAAAAACAGTCTCTTTTTAGTGAGAAAAAAAAGTACAATGATTTCAATGAGGCTCACCCTAACCTGAGGTGTTGCTGTTATAAGTTTGTAGTGTAGTCTGTTTCCTCTCTCCTGCTGTTAGCTCATTGAACTGATGATTGAATGATGACTGACTCAAGACTGAGAGCAGTGAGTAGAGTAGTAAGAACTAACTAAACAAACTAGTCACTAGTGACTAGCTAGTAGTAGTACTAGACTAGTTAGTAAGTAGTAAGTAAGTAAGTACTCCCTCCTATAATATATATAAACTCAATTGATCCTGATGTGATCTTGGTGGTTCTGGTAGGTGTAATTCCCAATCTATTACCATGAAATACTCACAAGAACTTAGCCAACTTTAAAAAACCCTAGGTACCATCTAGTGACACCACACACTGACTGTTTTTGTTCTGCTCACACTGTTTTCAGTTTATCATCACAGCTGACCCTAATCTCGCATAAAACGAGAATCAGGGAGTGAGACTTTCTTTTCTCCATTTCCGTTGAAGAATCTGGTGAGTGTCCAAAAATAATTGAATTTCAATTGTCAACCATCAAGTCTACTGCTACTCTGTGACTGCCAGAAGTATGAAATTTGGAAAAGGTGACTGTTCAACTATGCATCTGGAACCATTTCTGAATGCTGGGCATCAGCTTGATAGATTTTTCAAGGGTTTGACTTCCAAGGGTCCTCAAATTTTTTGCTGTTTTCCCATGGTAAAAGGAATTGTCCCAGAGAGTTCAAGCATGCATTGTCTGGTGTGAATTGGTTGCATGGTTCCTCAGTCACAAATTGATACTCTCTATGAAGAAATAGAGAACTTTTTCACTACACGTACAGATAATAGCAACTAAGCACTGAACTGGTAGTGAGTATAATACTGATCATTGATGGTGTGGCTTCACTATCAGCTCAGTGTTACTCCTCTCCCAGTCTCTCTCTGGTAATTTATTTAACTCAACTGTGTTTTCATTCTCAACTGGGAGAGTTGCCAAATATTTTAGATCCATTTAACCATGACCTAAACTAACAAATGCCTCATTTAAATGTTGCAGAAATCTTCGGAAAGTCAATATGGGACCCAAGCGAAAGGGAGCAGCTGCGCCCCAGGAGGTGGTTACCCTCGGACCTCAAGTTGCTGAGGGAGAGAATGTGTTTGGAGTAGCTCACATCTACGCCAGTTTCAACGACACATTCGTACATGTCACTGATCTGTCCGGCAGGTAGGGAAAAACATTTTCTAAAATGTATTTGTAGTGCTATATAGAGTGGAGTATGGCTCTAGAGTACTGCTACCACCTACCTAATACAATAGAGCAATTACAAACGACACATATCCTTGATTTGGATAACCCTAGAATATAATACCATGATGGAATATCTTAGTGATGATAAATACGCTCTTCTGATGCAAATCAAATGAAGAATAGTCATTGATTTTTGCACGTCAGTCTGAAAATGGATATTCTGTTTCTGTAACACGTAACCTCACTCAATGTTATTCTTTCTAATTCTTGGGTATATTTCTGTTATCAGAGAAACCATTGTGAGAATCACTGGTGGTATGAAGGTGAAGGCTGATCGTGATGAGTCTTCCCCATACGCTGCTATGTTGGCAGCCCAGGATGTTGCTGAAAGATGCAAAGTTCTTGGAATCACAGCTCTACACATCAAGCTCCGAGCTACTGGTGGAAACAGGTATGTTCATGTACCAACAATTTTATAGGAACAATCAGAATTGCATGTATTCACAGTGTTGTAATATACTTGACTAAAACCATGATGTTTGCAATCATTTCAAACACAGTTCCGTAATGATGAGAAACTAAGGTGACACATCCCTTCTGAGGTTTTGTGTATGATTTTCCTCTAAGAAGCACTGACTAAGAACTGCTAAATAAAAAGAACCTATGATCCTCGCAAGTCTGGTTGTCGAGTTCACTAAACAAATAAGTCTTTTGTAGAACTAAGACTCCAGGACCTGGTGCACAGTCTGCTCTACGTGCTCTTGCTAGATCTGGCATGAAAATCGGAAGAATCGGTAAGTAATGTAGAGCAACCTTATTGCACATTCAAAATTTGGTTCATTACACGCTTGTTAATAGTACAGATAAAAGCGTGTGAAGCTCAGATGAAAAGTGATGATTTCCCTGTCAAACCCACAAAATATTGATACTGAGTATTTTTATGTTTATGGTCAAACCTTTTTTCTGTCCCATTGACTAATTGACCAACTCCGATGATGAAATGAAGACCGTTGCCATTTGTTCACTGTATATTCATATGTATTTGCAGAGGATGTTACACCAATCCCCACAGATTGTACTCGTAAGAAAGGAGGTCGACGTGGACGAAGATTGTAATCAAAATTACAAGGATATATACAAGCAACGCCATTCACCTCTACATCGGACTATGTTGCTTCATTGTTTCTACTCTTTTCACCAGACACAGAAACTTCAGGCTATTTATTATCATGCAAACATCATTTTAATGAGTTGTCTGTCATACAGTGCTTACTACTGTCAAATAAAGTGTAAGAGCTACTATATATAGTTGCTTTATATTTGATCAGAGATTTTAAAAATTATTCAAAATCTATTATTGATCTTGGGATATAAAAACAAAAAAGTGGAATCGAGAGTGACTTTTGAACATTATGATAGACCATGAGCGGACACTTCGATCGGAGTTCGGTTCGAGTGGATGGTGGTATGGGCAGGTCTAGGCGGGCGGATCTCCGAGATGGTGTTGCAGGAGTATAGCTATGGGCTAGCTGGTGGATATGTGTAGTTTTGCTCTCTGCTTCATTGTCATAGATTTTCACACTCAGTCTTTCTGAAACATCAATATTCAAGGTGAGTTAGTACATTGATAATCATCTCTGCAATGAAAAGTCACGCTACCAAAGAGAGATTATTTGCCTCTTTACTTTTTGCAGTTTACAGTTTTGCAATACACACCTAAGCTGGTCATTTTTCTCCTTTGATTTTAGGTACAGATAATGAAAACCTCCTGAACTGCTGATCTTGGTACAGTCTTCAATTCAAGGTTCGTTGCAGTGCGTCAATGTATATCAGGCCTGATAAGTTTATGACTTGAATAATATTTTGGTGTCAATATGTCTTCTCTTATCCATTGATGACAATCACACACTTCTGATGTAAATCAAATGAAGAATAGTTATTGATTTTTGCACGTCAGTCTGAGGATATTAGAGTCAGGTGATCTAACACATAATTCTCTATGTTAATCCTGATGTCTAAGTGTTGAATCTTTGGTTTTCAGATATTCTGTGTGAAGATTGCCGAAAGCTTGATGGTGATGGGGTGGCCAGTAGTGGAGTTAACAAAATACTAATGAATACAGGTATGTTGGTCTCTTTACTATGAAGTAATGAGATGAATGCAAAAATGTTTTTATTCTGTTGGGATGAGAAATTAAGGTGATGCATTCCTTGGGAGGTTTGTGTATGATTTTACCTCTAAGAAGCACTGATAGCAGAACTTTACAAGTTTTTATGAAATTCTATATTGTGGATGTACAGAGAATTTCAAAGCAACTTTATTAATCTGTTCTAGAGACAGACACATACATGGAGTTCTCTGTCCAGTTGGCACTACTTGCTGGGACTCTTCTGAAATGCTAAACGACCTAAGGTGAGTGAGAATTATATTTGGCGGCTCCTTCGTGCAACAAGTTATTTACAACATTGGAACTACTTGCTTCTTCCACTGGACTTCCAGTCATTTATTTTGTGATTTCTCCTTTTATCCATTGATGATAATCACGCACTTCTGATGTGAATGAAGAATAGCTATTGATTTTTGCACGTCAGTCTGAGGATATTAGAGTCAGGTGATCTGACACATAATCCTCGATGTTAATCCTGTTGTCTAAGTGTTGAATCTTTGGTTTTCAGATATTCTGTGTAAAGATGACTGAAAGCTTGAGGGTGATGTGATGGCCAGTAGTAGAGTTGACAAAATACATTTTGGCTCCGGACAAGTGATTACAGGTACGTTGGTCTCTTTACTATGAAGTAATCTGATGAATGAAAAAAGTTTCTGTTCTGTTGGGATGAGAAATTAAGGTGATGCATTCCTTGTGAGGGTTGTGTATGATTTTACCTCTAAGAAGCACTGACAGCAGAACGTTTCAATTTTTTTATGAAATTCTGTATGGTCGATGTACAGAGAGTTTCAAAGCAACTTAATTAATCTTTTCTAGCGACAGACACATACATGGAGTCCACTGTCCAGTCGGCACTACTTTCTTGGACTCTCCGATATGCTTAACAACTGAAGGTAAGAATTCTAATTCATAGCTACCTTGTGCAACCAGCTCTCAACAATATTGCATGCAACCACTTGCGTCTCCAACAGGACTCCAAGTAATTTGTTTTGTGATATTCTCTTCCGTTGATGATAAACCCGCACTTCTGATGCAAATCAAATGAAGAATAGTTATTGATTTTTGCACGTCAGTCTGAGGATATAAGAGTCAGGTAATCTAACACATAATTCTCGATGTTAATCCTGTTGTCTAAGTGTTGAATCTTTGGTTTTCAGATATCCTGTGTAGAGATTGCTGAAAGCTTGAGGGTGATGTGATGGCCAGTAGTAGAGTAGACAGAATACACTTTTGCTCCAGAACCAGTGAATACAGGTACGTTGGTCTCTTTACTATGAAGTAATGTGATGAATGAAAAAAGTTTTGTTCTGTTGGGATGAGAAATTAAGGTGATGCATTCCTTGTGAGGTTTGTGTGTGATTTTACCTCTAAGAAGCACTGATAGCAGAACTTTCAAGTCTTTTATGAAATTCTATGGTCGATGTACAGAGAGATTCAAAGCAACTTAATTAATCTGTTGTAGAGACAGACACATACATGGAGTCCACTGTCTTGTCGGCACTACTTCATAAGACTCTGATATGCTAAACAACTGAAGGTAAGAATTCTAAATGATGAATACTTTGTGCAACATGTTCTCCACAATATTGCAACTACCTACGTCTCCCACAGGACTCCCAAGTCATTTATTTTGTGATATTATCTATTCCATTGATGATAAATCAGTCTGTATTTTGTTATATTTCCTCTATTCCTTGGAAGATAAACCCGCAAACCTGACGTAAACCATGTGCTGAATCTTGATATTTGCACGTCAGGCTGAGGAATATTTATAATTATCTTTCATTGCCCATTTTTGCCCTGTCTAGAACATCTCATGATTGCATTTTACAGCAAAGTAAAGGAACATACAATCACAGAAAGAAGAATATAAATGTGTTGCCCTCTTCGTCTTATCCCAAGCTGAACACTCCGAGATAGATGCCTGACGAGTCCATTGTTATCGGGCAGTGTTGTTCATGAACATAATCTTTAGACTGGAAACTACTGGCTTAAAACATACCTTCTAATCGGGTGCATTCTTCACAACGTACCGACGCTGCTGTACACTTGAATGATTGCAATGATTTTATAAGCAAATGAATAGATACTTTTGCATTTCAAACTATTTGACTGGCAACTTAGACATGATTAAAAAAATTGTCAAATGAAACATGTACTGCTCATGTAGTGGATTAAAAGGAATCAAATTATGGGTACAAATAATAGTAATATGTGGATCTTTTCACAATTTTCTTCTCACCTAAATGATCACTGTCCAGCCTTTAGGCCACAGTTTGTCAGTGGAATAAGAGGCATCTAAGATAGAAATATTACATCTCTACTGCAATGAACAGTGATGGCCATAAACATATAAATACTCTAGACTGGACACAATACAGGCTCGGTGTCCTGTCTAATTCAGTGCATTCCTCATGACGCGATGTCACTGCGCTATTCACTTTTCACTGTAACGCAGAGGTCAGAATAGGATTTATGTCCCCATCCATGTGATGTAAGAGTAAAACACCTAATTTCTAAACATGACCAATACTACTGGGTACACCCAGTGAATTTTACAGAACGTATATTAATGAAGCATAAAATGTGATCAGTATTGTGCCATCAAAAATTGTCTGTGCCATAACAACTTAAGCTATAGCTGCTTCTGGCCTTAGCATTTGTATTAAAAATGGTGCATTGGCCATCGAAAATTTAAAGTATTGCTCAGCATAATACTCAATTAACTACTTTCATACTATATGCTCAGACCTAGAAGGTGATTGAAAGTCTCTGTAGATAAAAACAGGGTTTGTTGATTCTTTCTATGTACACAAACTTTTTAGCAGGCTTGAATATGTGATCTAAGAGTTTTGTCCCTCTGACGACGCCTGAACAATTTTCACCCAAGTTCATCCTCCCTAAGTTTTTCTGCCTATCCAACAAAAGAAATGGTCTGGTCAATGTGTCTCATAAGGCCCTTAATTTTAATGACCGTCAATCGAATCCTATTTCTTTCCTGTCGGTTTATGCTAAACCAGTACAGAATATCTGCCAAACTATGTTGACATTCGGACACCCATGTGAGATATTTAGGAGCTATGGATGCATATATGAATTGTAAATATGGTGTGGGAGAGAAGTTATCAAGTAATTCAATTGAAATGAAAAGATTCTGGGCACCCCTGGTGACTATTTAAATGTAAACAGTTATGCAGTATTGATTGAACCCACTAATCTAAGAGTTATTGATATCCTGCTTTTTGTGATTGGTAAACGGGAAAAAAAATTTTGTGTCGTAAATATCTCAATACTGTCCATTGAACTCTACAAAAAAAATTCAGTGATACTGTAAGTGTAGTATTTAATTATAATGTTAAGGATTTTTTATGTATGATGTTGCTACTAAGTAAAAAAATGATTGCTGGCCTCGCAGACTAATCATCTACTAGACTTGGTTTTCAATTCCTATAGTGGCTTTGTAGGGACACACGACATCTGTGAATTTTCTCACAAAATTTTACAGGGCATCATGACTGAAGTCTACTTTGTTGTTGAAGACTCTCTCCAGTCTTGAATTATATGTAATATGTAGAACATCAAATAATGGGAACTATTTAAATTTCATATGAACTGTGAGCAAATCTGGTTCTGTTGTATGAAACTTTTGTTTTTCTATGATTCTAATAAGTGTGCGTTGAACAGTTTAATGTAGCCTTCTTCCTTTAAAAATGTCTTTGATAATGAGATAGTGTCTGCCAAATCCGTTGTGAGATTGTATTTTAAATAGAATATACTTGACACCACTGATATATATATTCAAGGATAAGAGAAACATATCTGAACTTCCACCACCAGACGGATATTTATCTATGGTTGTAGTAATCTATTTCTGCGATTTTATTGGTGCAAAAGTTCAGTAATGACACAGCCAACTACTTGCAGAACTTTAATCCAGCAGCTTAGGATTAAACGACCCATCCATGATTTCATATCTGTGCTTGACACTATTAGAACATAGTGGTAATAAACAGCTAACAATTATTGTCCTAAAGGGCTATGCTATGAAGTATAAGGTGAAACTAGAAGTATTCTGTGAATAAAAAGCATATATGTAAGCTTTCGTTCCTAGGCTATGTATCCTTTTAGTATGTATAACTTGAACATGACCCTCTAGATCCCTTTGCTGGGCCGTTGCCATTATCGATCTTATTCTTGATAGTGAAGGCATTATCAGTAACAAAGTAGTTGTTGTGTTCATTCACACAGGATGTTGTGATACACAGGGACTGGCCCCTCACACAGTCGTCGTCCTGAAATAAGAGATCAGATAATGAAGACGCACAACCCCCAATTGTTTAAGAGAAAATGAACTATAACCCTGTACACAAGTCTCTACTACATACATCGGTTCTCTGTGAAGGGATACAATATAGCTGAGTTGAGTTTTTTATCAGGTGCGTTTCAACGAGGCCTTTTGGCGCTGTATTCCTGTATCTGATTGATTCTTATTGGCGAGGTATTATGGTAGTTTATTTTCAGTAGATGCCAATTGCTGTGTGACATGGTCAGTCTCACACTGATTCATTTATAAAAACTTAGTGTTACCTCATTTCCAGTGCAGATCTTGTAGCTTGTTGATGAGGTCAGGTGACTGTCAGTGTTGTAGAATACTTCTCGCTTAGTGTGGTAAGCATAATATATACCTGCAAAGTAGTGTGGTACCATTTGTGGAACCGGATCGCTTTTCTTAGTTATCCTCCAACTGTTAGCTACTAACTGCAACAAAAATTGCACAAATAAGTCCTGAATTCTATCTAACCCAATGTAATGATAGTTGAGAACATTCATCAAACGACACAGGGTCAGCTTATCTTTATGAATATATTAGTGTGTGTTAATTGTGAATATGTCATGCTCACCTTATTAAACGCGAAAGAAAAGTCTCGATCTCCAACTCTTGGTTCTCCGAAGGTGTAAAGATCAAGCTTGGACTCGGAAACTACACCATCATCGATCAAATGTGCTGCAGCTAAAGGAGCCATAGTTCCACCGAGCGAGTGACCTGTGACGGATACTCTCAGACTAGGGTTACTTTCCAGCTGCTCTTGGACGACTGAATTGACACACGAGTACAGACTACTGTGTGCATTTTTGTTGTACAGGAGAACCTAATTCAAATGACACAACAAGACAGCTCTGAACATAATGGTATTTTATTGTGATCATTAACTCCATTAGCTTTTAGAAGTCCCATAAATTATAGTTGTCTACTCTTGGCAGTAACGCTGTGATACCAATTTTAATTCTCAGTTTACAAGTTTTCTATATGGCAGAATACTGAAACAAAATCATGCAGACTGGAAATTATTGTACAGAGCTGATCAGCCATGTTGAGCGTCAGAGATTCAAGAAGACAAAAACACCCTGTGCATATATCCTAAGTGCTAGCAGTCTAAATCACTGATGGCATTGATTATCTGTCCACAGCCAGCAATGAACCTCATGAACTTCATTGCAGCCAGCCTAGGCATTTTATCTTAATAAAATAAACGGAGCTTGAAATTAACTTATGTTCTCATGACCACCTCGGAAACTGAAGTTGTACTCCTAAAAGTCAAAGGTACAAATGGTTTGCTTTGACTTTTTGGTTTGAGAAATCGGTTTGCTTAGCTTTGACTTAATGATTGAATTTGAGGTCTTTTAAACCCTATTATTATGTTCAGCTATGAATCTGTAACTCCTTACCTCACCGCCCACTCCAGAGCTGGTCATTCCTGCGAAGCCTAGTAACAGCTGATCAACCAGCTGCTCGTCGGTTATGGTTTCTCGATAAGCCACTACAAGGTGGTCGTCAATGTCCGATATGCCAATGATCGCTCCGCAATGGCTGTATTCTAAGAGCTGGTCACAGTCTCTCTCTAGAAATTCCAGTACCTGAAAAAATTTAGTATTATTATTTATACAATAAATTTATTGAGGTGAAACCATAAAAAATGATGCTACACTAATCGATTCCAAAAAACAAATTATTTAAAAAATGCACTACTCGTTACCAACAAGGAAAAGAAACCTTGAAATCGAGCTGCAGTTAAAAATTTAGTTAGACAGTTATTACCCTATAGTTTGAGCCTAACACTGACTGAACGTAGCTGTTCATGCTATCCTTGTCTTTATCTGCAGGGTCAGCATAGCTCAGTGAAGACCATTTAGCCAGGATCACAGCTGTCTCAGGGTCATAGTTGTAAGTGACGGTGGGTTCCTCAACGTCACCGCAAGATCTGGAGTTACTCTTTGTTACTTGGTGTGAAGATGAACAATCATTCTCCACTGATTGATTTGCATAAAAAAGAAACCAAAGCGATAATTTGAGGGTCACATTCACAAGGAAGGTAATACGTCATCTGCTTTGGCACCAGCACCGAGTGCTATGAAATTCAGATATATTTTCAGACTTCTACTTATTAAAAATCCTGTAGATGAAACTTATTATAATACATAGTAACATAATTAATGAGAAATAAATACATATTATTTTTTGGTTACCTGATCCATAAAGATGGCAGGCTCGTGTGAGCGGGCACTAGCGACAACCAAAGGGGTCCCACCAGGATTCTTTGTCATCTTTACAATTACTACACTGTAAGGATGACATCAGATGTGAATAGACAAATTCATATCATCATCATTAATATGTCATCATGTTAAGAATGTGCCAAGATTCATGACTGATTGTGCTGTCATCGAAATTAATTGATTGAATATTCATTTGCTCGCTGTATCCTGATTACATTTTGTTACCATCATATGAACTGCTGTATTACTATTGGTTTAGATATTTTATGTCTCATATATATATATAAGTTTTACTATCAAATAAACCAGTTAATAAGTTGCAACGAAGTAGCGTAGTACTTCTAAATGATCACAAATACCCACCACAACTTGTAAGGACAGCGCACCCTTACATCTGGTGACAGAACTGGGATTTGAAAGTTAAGACAATGGATCCTGGAAATCGCAACGAATATGACGGTGGCGAGGAGGTCAACCGCAACGAATATGACGGTGGCGAGGAGGTCAACCGCAATGAATATGACGGTGGCGAGGAGGTCAACCGCAACGAAAAAGACGGTGGCGAGGAGGTCGACCGCAACAAAAAAGACGGTGGCGAGGAGGTCAACCGCAACGAAAAAGACGGTGGCGAGGAGGTCGACCGCAATGAAAAAGACGGTGGCGAGGAGGTCGACCGCAATGAAAAAGACGGTGGCGAGGAGGTCGACCGCAATGAAAAAGACGGTGGCGAGCAGGTCGACCGCAACCTCGAGAACGAGGAAGAGGAGCCAGTAGACGAGGCTCTGCAACAAATAAATGATGGCTTGGGAGCTATCAGGCAGGATATGCAAGCCCAGGAGGAAGCGTGGAAAGAGGACCTTGTGCAGTTTACAATGACATTTGCTGCTCAACAAAAACAGCTAATGGAACAGCTCACTGAGCAGGTGACCAAGCAAATTGAGGAGATGGGGAAACAGATGATGACAAAAATGGCGAATGAGAGATCATGGACGACAATGGGACAGATGGCTACAGCACCAGTAATAAACACAAACATGAGGACACAGACACAGCTGAATGTTGAACAAACACCAAGCCCAGGTAAGAGTTATCCATCAGCAAGCAGTAATTCAAATAATTCAGGAAAGAAAGATTGGGTAAAGTTTGATCTCAAATTTACTGCCAAATCCATTCAGCAACAATCAGGTGAAAATGTGAAAACCAGTCAACATGGTAATATTAGAGATCATAATCAATTTAGAGAGCACGCCCGTGGTAGAGGCAGAGGCAGAGGCAGAGGAGGTCGTGGTACACACACTATGGCCAATTCTCAGGTCCCTCAGGAGCCTCCAGATCCAGGAATTAATCAACCATCTGAAAATACAAATAATAGGCATTATGAGGAGTTTGACAATCGCATATTTGACACATGTGCCATTGATGTGATTGATGACATTGACTATGACAATAGGAATGTGACCACTGAATTTTCAGATGACACGCCACAGTATGTGTCAAAGAAAACAATGACTGGGACAAAAATTTCCAAATATAGACTAACATCTGGACTTGTTTTTATCATCTTAGCTATTTGTATGACCCTACTAGGTTTTGTCGGTAACGTGAATGTAACAACACCAATGATATGCAAAACTGATCATCCGGTTACTAAATTCAGACTGCCAAAACTATCAGGTTGTGATCTCAAACGTGGCCACATGGACTTGCATGCATCAAAAGACCAGAACGTGACTTTGTTCAAACCGAATCTGATTCAATATAAATCCAAGGCACATCACTGTAACATACTTAGAACTGACATCACAACACATGCAGGATTTTTTGGTGAGTATAGGAATAGGACGACTACACACACAAATGAACTCGTGACAATGGAAACTTGCAAAAACATGGTACAATTTAAAAGGGCACCTTTTGGTGACATGACTGAAGTAGGTGGAATATACCAAACTCAAATTGCAACTGATTTTAAATATCACACAGGATTTAAGTGCTGCACTGACTATGACTTTTCATCTAAGAATGATTTTCTCTATGAATCTGTGGTAATTATCAGACATGGCAAAGATGAGGACATGCAGAGCCCGGTGGGTAGCACAGCTCACTGTGACTACCATTCATGTTTTTGTAATTTGTTTGATGAATCAGGACTGTTATGGACACAAAATGAAAAAGAAAAATGTCTCTATTTACAGCATATATTCTATCAAGGAAAACTACTGCAGAGGACTTGGCTATCAAATGACGGGGAATTGGCCTTGACTTTTGCAAACCCAAAGAGTATTCAGCAAAACGAGGACTGTGGCGGGTTTGTAGACATAACTGACCAGGGTGTCGCAGTTAAAGTTGGTGACCTAACTAAGACAAGGGAGAAACGACAGATAGAGGGGACCGTTTTAGCGACTGAATTGAATTCTAGACTACAGGCAATTGGAATACATGTTTCACAGAATTTTATCAAGATGTTTCACACAACATTTAGGCTAACTTGTCAAAATATGATGAAGATGGCGGATCTTTTACTTGTATCACTTGATGAACATCCTATTCTGTCTGCGAGACATCTGTTGAATAATTCATACATTTATGCACAGAAACCACATGATTTCATAACCATCTATCCTTGTCAGCCAGTGGACCACTATGAGATTATCTCTTCACCAGAACAATGCCCGAAACGAATTCCAATGGCTGTTTCATTAGGTGTCACCAACAGGACTATGTGGTTAAACCCTCATGACAACAATCTGCATGACACTCCAAACCTCATTGACTTTGCATTAAATCAGGAGATTCCAATGGTAATTGGTGGAGATTTATTCTTCTATGCACATATTTATGGGACTGTCAGGAGGGCCAGTGGCATTGACAAGCTGAATACGCTAGCGCTTGATTTTTCTGATTTGGGAAACAATATTGGTCAACCTGTCATATATAAACTACTATTATATGATTGGCATTTATTTAGAGGAAAATTTACATTGAATGACTTGACAGGTGCCATGCAATATCAACATACGATACTTGGGAATCTAATAGCCATTACAGACAATAATAATGCAAACAAAAACCCCCTTGAGGAAATGCATGATTCCTTGAAGGTTGCATGGGCATTGGCAAGGGATAACTTGGAATGTGCGCAAACTAACTATAAATACTACCATGATCTTAATACTAACGGACATCAATATAAGGTTGGGGATGTGGTTTACGTGAAGGTTCCCCATATGGCAGTTGGCAATATTAAGAAATTTTCTTCTTCATATCAAAGGCCTTATCTGATTGTTATGTTAAATGGATTAAATGCTGATGTTAGGGCACTAGGCACAACTGGTTTGCCAGTGGGCACTCAGTTCACTACCCACCTGGTGCGTTTGAAGAAAGCTAAGGCACCTTCGACATCTGATTTTGCTCCTGCCAGCTATGTATCTGTAAATAGGAAACCTGCAACTAATCCTGCTGTGGCCGTTCCAGCTTCTAACTCCGCTACACCAGCTCAGAATGATTCTGCTAAGACAAGTTCACATGGCTATAATCTACGAACTAGGAATAACTAATCCCTTCGCACATACACTTATGACAGCTTATGACAGCTTATGCAATTATTATTCTATTTATAAATGTATCTGACTTAATAATAACCGCTATAAACTAACTGCTTCATCGCTATGGCATGGGCATATACAATAACATTGGTGATGTCTGGCTGAATGATGTGTTATTCAATTGACATGTAATTGTGCCCAAAAATTATTACCCACAATTAATACCCAAAATTATCACACGAGCTTATTACAAAAAAAAAAATAACTTAAAATAAAAGAACAGAGAATTGGTATCTAAGGCGAAATTGGTCCCACCTGAATATTTTGAGTGCGTTTTGAGTTGTTGTGCACTCTTTTGGCTGGCCACTTGGATTGAGCAGTCTCTCTTCTGTGGATCTGGATTCTTGACGCTCTATGGAGGAGTGGTATGGCGTATCCTGGACTGGAAAGTTGCTTGGATGGAAACATTGCACACTGTGGACATGCAAAACAGTGCTGCCTGGATTTGGAATCTTCAGACTCTATGGACGAGTGGTATGGCGGGACCTGGACTGGAAAATTGCTTGGATGGAGACATCGCACACTGTGGACATGGAAAACAGTGCTGCATGGATCTGGAATCTTTCTTCTGACCTCACCAAGTTCAAAGAGATGGTCGTATATAGGATAAAGAAGCCAGGGGAGTTTGGCGCCTCCTACTACTGGTCTGCCGAAGACTTCCATCTCTGGTGTGTGTCACAGCTCTTGATTGTCAAGATGGGCTGTACCTGTGTGCATTCAGCACCTGGATTTCCGATGGAGTGAAGGATGAATCGGCATGGTAGTGGAATGTGAAGGACATAGTTGTGGATGGTCTGAGTGATGAAACCCTCTAGTATGACTGGATTGGAGAAGAGATGGAGTGGAATAATAACCCTTAAGTTAAGTTTAAAGATATGACATATTGACATTGAAACTTGAGAGGGGAGGGATGCATTCTATTGATAGACAACCATAAAAACAAAAAGAAATTGCATTCCTCATGTATTTAGTGGCATGAATCACCTTCATAATTAAATGATCTATAAAATTTTAATATCTTTATATCGGATACAACCAATGCATAACATAATATTCTTTACATTGAACATTTACATGTAGATTAGCTGATTAATATTTTTAATGAATACATTTTATTACTTTCAGAGACAGAATAGTCCTTCGGACTTTCTTGAATAAAACCATACTAGTGCGACTGATCCCTATGATGGTAACCGAAAGTAATCCAGTATACACAGCGGAAGCGTTAAACCCTGAGTTGAAAAGGCAGTACAATTTTAGTGAAGTATGGCACAAACAATGAAGTCTACCCAACCTAATAACCTTCATTACACAACTAAGACAAGTCATGTTCTCCTACAGTAAAAGAGGACAACTCCTGATACATCAACAGAATGCACCAGAGATGAACACTGAAGGCTGATTAAGAACCAACAACATCACATCAACAAACAGCAGCCTCATCGACAACCAACATACCAAGAAATCCCCAACAACACCAAACAACAACAAAGAACAATCTAAGCTGAGAGATAAACCTACAAGAACCAAAACTCCCCCCCCCCCCCCTTACCTGACCACAATAGATCTTCACCAACTACATCATCGACTACCAACTACTCAACAATTCCAGAAGCTAACGTTACCACAAGATGCAACAAACTCTATCGGCTTCGCCTGAGAGGGGAGGTGTAAGGATGACATCAGATGTGAATAGACAAATTCATATCATCATCATTAATATGTCATCATGTTAAGAATGTGCCAAGATTCATGACTGATTGTGCTGTCATCGAAATTAATTGATTGAATATTCATTTGCTCGCTGTATCCTGATTACATTTTGTTACCATCATATGAACTGCTGTATTACTATTGGTTTAGATATTTTATGTCTCATATATATATATAAGTTTTACTATCAAATAAACCAGTTAATAAGTTGCAACGAAGTAGCGTAGTACTTCTAAATGATCACAAATACCCACCACAACTTGTAAGGACAGCGCACCCTTACAACACTGTTTGTTTGAGTAGCAGCTAGCTGTTACTCCTTGTAACAGGAGCATAGCAGTCACAATCATGCGGCACAACTTCATCTACAATAGGAGTATTTTGTTACATATACCATTCTGAACCAGATTGCTGGCGTGGTGTGCAATTTAAATTGACACCCACCCAGTTTCATTGTTTATGAAATGTATTATTATAAATGCTTACTACGATATTAATATTGAGCCTTTCGACTTGCATCTCTACCTCATAAAAAATGTTGATTTTCTTTATGAAAAAATATAAATATACATAAATACAAATACAAATATAAATACAAATACAAATACAAATATACATATACATATACATATACATATACATATACATATACATATACATATACATATACATATACATATCCATATATTAAAGTGGAGCAAGGAGCCTCTTACTGCCCTTACTCACCCATATAATTATTTATCGGGTAACTTATTTGTAAGCATATGACAAAGTATGGGATCCAGCTCCCAGCAGATAATTTCTATATAAGTTAAATGTTTGGGGTTGGGGTCTGGATTTATTTGTATTAATTTTTTTTAAATGAACCGCAGAAAAAATACATGCCCTAAACTCACCTCGCCTGCTCGACTCTCACAAATGAAGTTTGACAGAGTGGCGAGGCTTTATTTATCTGTGTTCTTTTTGGCTTGCATGGGATGAGAGAAATATTCAATGTGTGACATCCCGCAAGGCATTATTTCTTGACACTGACCCTGTGACCTATTTTTCTGTCTTGTTTACAGATGTCGTGCAGAGAAATTCTGATTCTGATTGTTTTGTGACATGAAAGATCCGTGGCTATTAATGTCTAAGCGCACCCAGCTTTCATGATGGTATACTTCTCAGTACAATTATGGACCATTGAATTCCATATCTGGAATAGCATCATTAGCTTTATTTTGTAAAACAAAGGGCTTGCAAAAATAGCCAGTCCCTAGTAGCAATCTAGAAATGCCCTAATCATCGACACTGTATGGCATTCTGCGCATGCTCAGCTCTGGGCATGAGCTGATCTCTGCAAAATTGAGCCTCGGAATTCCGAAGCCATCTGATTGGCTACCTGCTCTGGTGGCACACTCACAAATGCGTGCGGACTTGTTAGAAAGAGTTGTCTTCTATTGTCACTATTAGCTAAAGTTGACTGGCAATTCATGCAGGGGGTGTCCGATATCCCCAGACCAAAATTGCAATTAGAACCCAGACTAAACTCATTGTTCTTGCACATGCGCAAATTCAATTCACGCATGATACATACTTAGCCTTACGACATTCTCTTTGTGGTAATGTTATCCTAGTTTATCAGTGATCTACATGCCCAGTCAGATCACGAGAGTCAGTATGACTGTATGGGGTATAATTACAGTTTGCAATTTTGTAAACAAGACAATTTCTCAGGCTAATTATTCATGCTACTAGGGACAGCCAATCAGATAACAGTCAGATGGGTCCCTGTGTTTAGTGTCCTAACCGTATAACGCTATGATACTTTTTCCATTCTAAGAGAAGAATCTAATTCAGTGTTATGGACATATTGGTGCAATAATATCCATATTGTGAGTACATCAGATTAACCTTATTTCTTTATCAGGTTATGTTGTCATTGCGTGATTCGTTCTTTAGTGAGTGGGTTATTTTCTTCCTACTGCCTTCATTCTGATTCTGCATGTCTTTGATAAAATGTGAATGTTTGCAAATCTGGCCGGATTGGATTCAGAGCTACCACTGACATATATAAATATCATAAAAATGGGAATATTTCGGAGAACTGGATGTTGGGTGATCTGATCTCCAATCAAATCCTATTGATTAGTGGTAATTAAATCCTTCCCATCTATACGGATAGGTCATTTATTAGATGTTTTTGAACTAAATCAAATTTCATTCATTAAACAAACATCCAGAAGTTTTTATGCGAACAATGGAACGAGAAAACTCGCGATAAAACCAGACAAATTTTTGATGGGTAACATGCTTCTAGCGGCAGTTTTACAAGGAATGCAATAGGGAGCATTTTCTTCACCAAAACGTTCAGACTTCATTACATAGTACTGTAGTGGTGTAGTGGTGTTAGAGTGATAGTTTCGGTTTTTTCTGTGTGCTGATTTTTTGGAGATATTGTAGGTTGGCCTATTGGGATGCAATGCCTTTAAAATTTATTTATTCATCTGCTTTCTTCATGGCTTGTGTGCGATAAGGTGAATATTCAATGCGTGACCTCATGAAAGGAGCTATTTCTTGACACTGATTCTGTTACATCATTTTCTGTTTTATTTACAGATGTCGTGCAGAGAAATTCTGATACCACCATTATTTTGTGGTATAAAAGATCCGTGAATTTAACTTTCATGATGCTAGTGCAATAATATAGTATTGTGAGTACATCAGATTAACTGTATTTCTTTATCAGGTTCTGTATCATTGCGTGTTTCGTTCTTTAGTGAGGGGGCTATTATTTTCCTACTTCCTTCATTCTGATTCTGCATATTCTTTCTTTTTTATGTTAAAGCACAATGAATGTTTGCAAATCCGACAGGCTTGCTTTCTGAACCACCACTGACATAATATATAAAATTATGAACAACAGGCGTAAAAGATTAGGCACAACAAGTCTGAAAGGGGAAAGTGTGAATGTTTCGGGAACACACTCTCAAGACTGGTCTCAGTATAGTCGAGGCAGTCAATCAGGAGACTATGCACCCAAGGTGCTAAATTCTCATCAAAATGACTAATTTTGAGATCAGAATGATCACACTAATTGTCACAAACGCCACACAAAAATCTATAAATGGGTACATTATAGTTTGTGTTTTCTTTGTCTAATGTTTGTGAGAAGGCGCATAGCAGCATCTTGTGATGAATTACTGGCTAGGTGAGCAGTTCGAAATACGTTTTATCTATCATATACTGTGTGTTTATATTGTACTAACACTTGTGGGAGTGATGGCTATGGGTCTGTAGTTTTTTATTCTTCTAGCGTTAGTGGTAATTCTTGAATTGGTTATAATATAGCCAATTCAAAAAGTAATGGCAGTTTTCCACTTCTTTGGAGTAGTGCTCTCTTGAATGAGCAGATTGTTCAGGAGGCATAATGTCTGTCAGATGATATGTACACCGTTTTTTAACTGATGGTATAACTCTGTCTTGTCCTTTCGTCGCTTTTCCTGTGATCTGACTTAATTATAAATTGTTTACATCCCGTAAGTGGAGCGATTTAATCAAACAACCCTGAACCATTGCGTGTCCTGTTACATTGGGATGTCCTGATCTGCTTTCTCAAAGCTTGGATTAATTTTGCTCAAAGAGTCTGGCTCCAGTGTAATGGTCTGGTTGTTTTCTTAACATTCATTGACATTATGCCACATAACATTTCAATATCCTACCATGTATGTCGTTGTTTGCTAGCAATGTTTTTACATATTTACTCTCATTTCTACCTATTTCTCTAGATATTATATTTTACAATAGATTGTAGAGGTAATTATAGTTGTAGAGGCCTTATTTATAGCATTAAACAGACTTTACCTGTATGATATTGATAACTTTATTGTCAACCTGTTGTTTGCTGTGACCCTTTTGGTTGGACTAATCAAGGAACAAGTTTGATGACGTCAGTGCAGAAGTTCTGGTGGTCAGTGAACCTGAGTGAAGATATTTGTTTTCTCCTCCGACCCCTGTAGATTCCTGATTAGAATATTGGAGTCTGTTGTGTCTAGGCATGCGTTCAGGAGGACAATTTCTCATCAGAAAGTGTTCGCTTGACTGCTGTTTGTTTTTTCCAATGGGATAAGTCGACGCACAACGTCAGATAACAGTCAGATTCCTAGACCCACAAGACAGTGGCGGCAGATGCCTTCATCTTCCATTGTCATCTCTCTTGTTGATGAAACACTTGTCTAGTTTATTATCTTTCTTGTTGTTTGTCACCACCATTGACCTAATAATTAATATTATTAAGTTTATGTTCTCCACCTGTTTTTAATGTAAAGGCCGCCATCCAAATTTAGCTAGTTTATAAAAATAAATATGACCCAACTCTAAGCGATTGTCTGGGTGTTTTTTTCTTCTCAATTCTGATATGTTGTGGAGTTTTGCTTTGTGTGTTTCTCTTACCTACCAGACAAAACCAAAATAACTCAAGAGCAATACATAGTAAAAAGACCCAGCAAATAGCCCGATGGGATGAGACAAAGCAAGGCCTCCTTCCTTCACTGATTCAAGCTTACTAAATAATACCCATCCTTTTAAATCTCACCCGTGTTGAATAGCAGTGCTTAGCATTTAGTTAGTACACCGTCTCAGATTTGTCTTCTTTTTGAAGTGTCAAGAAAACAACTTGCTCAGTAATTATTATCATGATTTGAGAGGTTATGTTTATGTGTTGAATGACTACCCAAACTGACACATTGATGTTCTGGGTTCTAAACTTTTGCATGGCCGATCTCCGCATTTGTGGTCACAAACCGATTTTGTAATTGATTAGGAGCTTTGTGGGAAATGGGGTTGGAGGCGGTTGTATTGTCACTCCTTGTCATTCATTGCTTCCTAAAAAATACATTTCGGTATATCCGCATTGGTTATACACGACCGCATCTGGGAACACATCTAGCTATTACGTCAGCATTACATGTGTTGTTTTCTTCTTCTCTGAGCCATACTGATTTCAATTTCAGCAATTTCAAAGTATTCTATAAAGGCTGTGATCAGAAGTAGACCCTGTTGCTTGTGTAAGTGTCAGATGTCATGTATGAAATTTGAATGATTTTTCAGACGTCTTCTTCTCTTAGGTTAAGGATTAATACCCATATATGTATTTAAGAAACAGTAAAAATACAGAATTGACAACATGATGCTCAATGAGAGATAGAGAACTTTTTGGTTCAGATTTAGAGGTGAGCCAGGTAGGAACTGGAGCAATCATAGCTATAAGGTATCATTATGGGAAGCCCATAACGTATTAGTAGTACTTACCAAGAAAATGCTAACAAACAATATTTTGAATTGTTCTCCAACAAACCTGGGAATAAATGAAGGGAAAACTTTACAAGTTATTTCACTAGGGCGCATGTCTAAGTTGTCAAAACGATCATGCCAAATTGTGGACCTACTCTCCTCCTCATTCGCCCCACTACTAACTCGCCATGTCATATTTGGTGGGCCTCTCTGTTTTAATTCTTATACAAAAGATATTTTCAATTGGCTCACTAGCTTAGACATATATTATGTTTGATTGACCTTACATCAATCAAGCACTCACCTCAGAATAATTCCATAAAAATCACCATTGTTGTCATAAATATGGAAAATAAGTACCGGTACTAGATGATTAATTACCATTTAAATCTAATTCCACATCCAGTTGAAATCATTTTTCACTTCGATTAAGGTCAGGTGCTATCAATGGACTCCCTCTCATTAGGAGCTCTTGTTGCTTTATTAGCCTTGGTTGTTCTGTGGCAGTGGAAATTGCAGCTTAGCCTGTCTGAGATTGAAGCTGATACGAATGAACTACTGTTTGAAATAAACTTTGTCATCATGCAGACTAGAATTGTTTGGATGGTAGCTAAGTGCTTCTTTAATATCTTTCATATTTTATATTTAAGCAGAGAAATGTCTGGCAAAGGTAATGATAAGAAGAAGAAAGATGAAAAATTTGTCAAAGTTAAAGATGAACGAAAGTCTAAGAAAGAGCACCAAGGTGCTCAGGCTCAATCCAAAAAAGGAGGTAAGATTTGAATGTAAAAGTGCCTGGTGTAGATTACATTCCATGCTTAGTGGTTATGATGGCTGTGGTGAACATACACACCGTGTGTTATTGTAATGAAAGAGGTGTTCTAATTCTAATATATGCTCTATCTGAAACTAGTACAATTAAAAAGTATGCTGGAAAGGGGTACTTTTGAAGGCCAGGCACTAGGACATTTCTGACATTTGTGAACTTTTCTCTGCGGCTACGCACTGTAATATAGTAATAAGTTCCTTTAGCTACTGAGGAAACTTGTGTTGAGACCTTAGCCTCCTTAATAAATGGTTTCCATGTTTCATAATGAACTTAGTAATTAAGCCTATGATCCGATGCAATTTAATTTTCAACCAGTTTTTATCTAATGCTACTGATAATGTTGCAGATGCTGTTACGGATTCCTCAGAACAGTACAACTATTCCAATGTTTGGTCAACCGCCCAAATGAAACACCTCAATGGTGGAAAGAGCACTGATTTGGCAAAATGTCCTGGGATTGGAGAGCAAAGCGCTAAAGTCCTTAAAGAAGATCATCATATCATTACGGTATAACATTTACGCCTTGTAATGATTTTAAGTCGACCTGAAAAAGTTGTCATGTCTTGAGTTTGATTGCCAAGACCAAGACAGTATGACAAAGGCAGAGAAAACATTTTTGTACCAAAAAACAAATTATTTTTGTGAACTTGAAATAAGATTTTTCTTTCATGACCATCAACAAAGGTTGACCTTATCCAATATTTTGACGTAGCAATGTTGAGTTTAGCTGTAACACCGCATATACGTATGACAAACCAGGCTGGTTGGTTATCATTGAATGTGAGGAGCGGTTCATCACTCCGACATTTTAATTGTCACCCTTTCTTAGAAACTGGAGGCATGTGTATTATGAAGGGTCTAAAGATGAATCACAGATAGCTCCTAAAAATGTAACGCCATGAGTATCAATCAAATCTTTAACAGCGTCCTGTACCATACAGTAGATGAATGAAAACTTCTTTTAATCTTTAAGTGTGAGGATTTGAAGTTAAAGTATGATGAGCTTGGAGAGGAACCCTTCATAGAATTGTTATGTACGATCCAACTACCGGGAGCAAAAATAAGGCCAAACTGTGCTAGGGATTGTGCTGTATTCATGAGAAGTTATGGTAAGTAGTAAGTAGAGAATTCATTGACTCAACCATAGACGAAACAAACAAAAAACGACACTGTCTATAACTTGACACCGTGATTTGGATCTCCAATTCCCATCATAATCTCGTATTATGTGAAATGTATTAGCTATGATTATTGTTACCAATATTGGTAGGTGGTTATTTCATCAGCATTATTATCTTTTTCAATACAAAATAAATAGTAAATTCCATATTTCTCAGTTGTCTAGGATTGTAGACTATATTCATTATTAATATATTTTATAGGAAAAAGAAAATAATAAGCATGCAGCTTTTGGAAAGAAGAATCTCTTTGGTGTGACAATCAACCTATAAGAATATCTGTGGTTTACAGCATACTCATCACCACTTACCTCACCTCACTTTAGGATTTTTGACTCTCAATAAATTTATCAGATAAAATCAAATGATGTGTACTACGGCAGACGAGCTGCGCCAGAGGAGAAAATAATTTCAGATGGCGCAGCTCGGCTAGAGGCAATTTACATGTGGCGCAGCTCGGCTAGAGGCAATTTATGTGTGGCGCAGCTCGGCTAGTTTCAAGGTTTGTTACCAAGAGCACATGATTCCCAATATTGATAGACTTGTAAAAACTTGCTCATCTGTCGGAACTGATAAAGGAGCGGGAATTTATCACAGCTCTATTGTTCAAGATGTAGCTGAAAAAGCAAGAGGACTATTTTACATAAGTTGAACTAGGAGTGGCAGTCACAGCAGGCAGTCACAGTCAGTGTTTGAGAAGTTGCTTGACTTTCCCTACCTACTATGATATGGCTGTAAGTATAGTATAGTATTCTTCACAATAAGGTATAAAAGTTATATTACTAAGGTAGTGATTAAGTATCATCATCATGTGAAGGAATGATTGGATTGGATGTGTTGATCATTTAAATAGGGCTACTTACTACTTCTACTTGTTGTACTACCTACTTCTCTCTTCTACCAAGGAGTATCAGCTTCCCTGGATGCTCCTTGCTTCTACCACTCACATCATTGCATTTTCTTATTTTGATTGGTTTGGGCTCTAGTCTATTGTGTGGGTGCACAAACAAAGCAATGAGCTGCCCAATGTTTTGATAGTTGGTAATGATGTTGATGAAATATGTATCAATCAAGAGTGACTACTCACACTCACAGGCTACCTAGTACTAGTACTACAGGCTGCTACTGAGTGAGGAATGGTCACAGGCCTACTCCAACATCGGGGTCAATGGCAGTTAGTATTTGACTGCCCTTATGGGCTTTTTGTTGTTTGAAACCCAACCAGGGGGGGGGGGAGGGGCAGTCAAACATTGCCACAAACCAACCCAGGCTTTGGAGTAACTCGTGTATACAGTGTATACAATGCAAGGTGTATAGTCATGTCTGCTAGATGTAGGGCATATACTGCAAGCGTAGAGAGGGCTTTAGAGCTCATCAAGTTACTTTGTTTAAAGTTTGACTGTGATTGATGTGTCAGTAATCTGTCCAAATAACATTTTTGTATGTTTACATGTTTTATTTTACAGCCTGTATGATTATGAAGGAGCATTTTAGAGATTAACCAGAGATAAGCCATAGGAATCATATGCAATCATCAATAGACTGACTTAATCTTTGATCCCGTATAAACCTCAACATGTATCAGGATTGCATTGGTAAGACCAAGGAGTTAGAGGGAACTTCTTGGTAAGACAGTGGCTGGTTCACTTAGCCGGATTTAAGATGCTGAGACTTCGCCAAGTAAAAGTATTTTCCTATGAACAACTAGAGATCCATGAGATTTTATACACAATAATAATGCCATAGCACAGCTCATCTCCTAGTCTTGCAACATCTAACTGTAAGTTGTAGATGATAATTCAATGTCAAGCATGCGACTTCAGTTAGTATCCAATGCTGTTGATAGTGATACCTAGGGAGTTTTTGCGGTAACAATTAGATGAACAAACTTCATCAGGGTGCTTGGTCACTGGGTGCAGGCCCCAGAGAACTGAGAAGAAGGTTCATTGCGTAAGGCAGTCCTCGCACCCTGCTATACTCTGCTTAAATCTATCAATAATAACCAGATCAAATGATTCACAGTGTTTTGTGCTGATCATTTTTATTTTTAGGTACATTGAATATAATATGTATAACGGCCACAGGTATTCTGGCTCGCAGTCACATTGATCCAACTTTTTTGGGTCAAACCAAACGCATATCCTTACTCCAACTTTGGAGAGTGATAGTAAGTCCTTGGGTGAACAAAAGATATCAGGGAGTATGTATGATCAAGGAGTTGGGGACAAAATATAACATTTGTCCCTAACTCCCTGGTATGATTGTATCAGACATATGAGTTGTCCTCTCAACTAAAATCAATCCTCCTCCCAAGGTAGTCTGATCATTTAGCTCAATTAGACAATTTGTGCACAAATCGTTTACTCAGAATGCATAGGTATAGTTCTATCTATGAGAGAGTTATTTGGGAACGAGACCTAAGTAGGGCACCTAAGCTGTTTTTTATTCAATGAACTTTCAGTCACTGTTGACAAAATTCTCATCTATCTATGCGTTATTCTGTAGACTAAACAGCCAAGTCATATCATCCCTGCATGAATATAGATGGTAATACAGCTGTCACAAAAATGCGTCAAGTGAACTTTCTTAGGCATAGTATAAATATTATTGTGCTTAAATTACGTTACACAAAACAAATAACGAAAAAAGAAATAAAGGAACCAGTTATGTCAGTTCCTCAACAACAAACAAACATGGTATGTAAGAAGAAAAAATAAAAATCTGACCAGAGAGAAAACTTTGATAATAATTTGGTACCCACTTACAGATTACAGTTGTCAAGTCAGTTCACCGATGTATTAGTTGTCTATTAGAACTCACGATTGATTTGAATCAGCTTATCAGTGGCACTTTGGGCATTTACAATTCAAATGTGCTTGACTGCTTGAGGTCCTAAACTGATAACCTGACCCACAAGCAATCAAAAAAATCAATAGATACTAAGACCGAGGAGTTAGACTTCTGTAAAGAGGTCATCTGGGCTTCTTTGTGGCACTACATTGCAGACTCGTATCTCATGGTTGATCGGCAAGTTGCGTGTCGGCATATTGATCATCCAGATGACTTTATTTCCAACAATATTATGATAGACCACTGGGCCATAGGCTGGTTTTAATTTTGTTGTCATCACCTTGTCTTCAACCGTTCTGAAAGGGAAAATTATAATAGGATCAATTAATGCAGAAACCCAATGAGATGCTCAACTGTGAAAAAAAGTTCATATTCCTGGGTTAGAGATAGAACTAAGAGGTCATTGAATGAAAGAATTGAATGTAATGTGAAAGCCAAACATTGCTACATACCCAGACAGAGTAGGACCATTGGATCATTGGCCTTGGGTCATAGATAGATAAGATAGTAGTCTGCCAGTGAGGGTGCTGCTGCATCATCATCAACATTCCACCAATTCTTTGACTCCCATTCACTGTAACAATGAGTGATTCAATGACAAAAATTAAATACATACAATACATACATAGATTCTACAGATTGGTCCAGGAACTGTCTGTAGTGAAAGATCAAGGAGTGCTCCTAGCTAGTCCCTGCTGGTCGTTGGTAAGATAGATTGGTTGGTGACAATCAGAACAGTTCACCTGACAGACTCCTCTCCTCTGCATATATCTTTTCTAAGGTGACTCCATGTTTCGAATGTCTGGTAGTGATAACATTAAAAAGGTCACCTTTCAGTGCTCATGCCAGTGAGTGATGCTCTAACCTCAAAGTCTGGCCTATTATCAGACTCAGCTATCAAGATCATAGGACTGCCGCAGATCCTGATTTTGGGCTTGGTGCCCAAAATCAGGAACTGCGGCAGTCCTATGATCAAGATGGTGCAGACTTAGTTGTTAACAATCATACCTCCAAAACCCAAGTTGACTCTGACTTTTTCCGACTGAGTAGTGACAGACTATCAAATTCATGAGTTGTGTTCTCATGGCTTCAAAATTTGAAACTAGCCGAGCTGCGCCACACATAAATTGCCTCTAGCCGAGCTGCGCCACATGTAAATTGCATGTAGCCGAGCTGCGCCATTCCGAATTATTTTTACCACATGGCGCAGCTCGTCTGCCGTAGTGTACGCACAGCTCTTTTCTGCAACAAATCCTGTAACTTGTAGTCGGAGTTGTCTGATCAATGGTATCATAGAAAACCTCTCTCTTGTTATGGAAGGCGAAGAAGACTGTCAGTAACTTGTGTGGCACCACCTGCGGATACTCCTCACACTGATCACGTGATATACTATTGCATGTATATACACATGTTAATAGTGTAATCTCGATGTCAGTGTGGATACTCCTCTCGAGGTATAAATCGACTG